>JAGVVL010000022.1:3664083-4885445 GCA_018287875.1 Nigrospora sphaerica
GAGCTGTCCATGAATCGTGACTTGGGACGATGCAATGGGGCTCTCCCGTGAGTCGGTCGTTTTGCCACGATCCCGGGCAGCCGAAGCCATTGAACTTTGACCGCCACGACGGCACCGATGGCCCGGCGAGATCAAGCAGCCGCGTGCGTTAGTGGAAAGGTGGCAGCAGGCGGGCAGTATCACCGAGTCTCTTGGCCCCGTCCACCGGGTTGGAGGACCGGAGGCTTTGGTGTCAACATAGGATACTAGACAAAGAGGAAAGTCCGTGAGATTGTTGTGACCACCGACAGCGCCACTGGGTTCTGGCTCGGGGCGCGCATTGAGTGCGGCAATCGTCCATCGTGTTCCCGCGTAGAAACCAAAGTCGCCGGGCGCCGGTGACGCTCGGGCGCACGTCACCCGTAGCTTTGAATTTTCATCTCCCCTTCCTTCCGGCACGATGGCGACGGCGCGAGCGTGAAACGAGGATGCGAGCCATGCGCCATTCACGGGCACGCACAAGCCACAATAGGAAGCAGGACATGTGCACAAACGCAGAGTAGTGACTTTATCGGGCGGCATCCAAACCCCGCTGCCATGGCCAGCCCGGCATGGAAGGGTAGCCGCCTCGAGCCATGGTGCCATGAGCCATGTCCAAATTGGCGATTCCGGGCCGCCCAGTCCCAGACGGCGGGCCAAACTCAGGCCAGTATGACACATAACGCCGTGCAGCCCATCGCGAGACCCGCACTGCGACCCCAGAACAGGGGAGTTAGTCGGTCGCGCTACCTTGAAACCCAGCGGATGTATAACGTTGACCCAGCCGAGTTCGCTGGTCGGCTGTTTCCCTCGGCCGGTCGGACGGGCGTCGGCCCGGAGAAGGCGATGCCGATGGTCGCTAGAGCCTCACTCGTTTTGGTAGGGCCCAAGCATGGGAAGCGGCCAGGAGTCTGCAATTTCCCGTTCCAGCGCTGAGCTCGCATCTGCGCGACGCGGGGCAAATGTACCCTGCACTGACGCCAAGTCGGGATTCAGGGTCCAGGAACGTGACGTCAGGAGTCGACCGCCAGCTGGTGTGCCGCCACGGCCAATTTACCCCTCGCATGGTCCGTTTCCGACAGCTGAATGCCTCCACGGCCGCCGCAGGAACCGCCCGCCGCTCTGCTTAGGTACACATCAAGGGCGTGATTCCCACTCACGCTACGACCCCAAGATTTGGTGCCCGACCAAGGAGCAAAGCCTGCACACACGTGCCCCGTCCGCAGAAGAACAACCCGGGATTTGTTTCGGGGCGAGGAAGTGCCCTGTTTGGATTGAAGAGGTGAAATATGTACCCGTTGGGTGGGGTGGGATGGGGTCGGGGTGGCTGATGCCGGTGCGACGAGGAACAATGGGCATTTTGAAAATGCCCTCGTCATCAGCGGTGCCGATTCCAATTCTCCCGGCATCCCCCTCATGGGCATGGCCAACGAGACCAATCCCTCCCCATCCCCGCAGACGACGGAATATGCCATTCCTTTATCTAACGGGAATCGGGAACAAAATGGAGGGGGTAGGGGGGCTTGAGTGCGGTCGGATCAGGCAGGTTGGCGAGAAAAGGACGCGGATTGTTCTCTCCGGGCTGGCGATACGGCCGCCTAGCAAGCGCTAAAAGGTGGGCAAAGGAGAACGGAGAATACCGTGGTCTCATTCATACCCCATTGATTCCATGCCCACGAATCCGGGCATGGGACGGCCAGGGTCGGCATCAATCAAGATCAGCGCAGCACCGCGTTGCTTTTTTCCTGTCGCGGGACACCACCCAGGCAGGGGCAAAGTGATCGGACCTGCGCGGCCTGCGCAACCGTCAGACCGAGTACGACCAGCAAGAATGCCCTGTCGTGCCTATGTTACCCAACAACCGGGCGAACCAGGTCTTGCACTGGCAGGCCTAGTGATGAGTAGCTGCGCCGGTCAAGCCTGGCTGCTTGTCTCTAATTGGGCGCCCACGCATACCACTTGTGCACGTCGTGGCAGCACAGTGGAACTTCGCAAGGGACGGCCGGTCGTATACTACGAGTACTTAGAGGAGAAGCGGCACTGCCAGGCATGACCAAGTACATACGACGCAGGAGAAGTCGCAATGCCCACTTGGGTCGTCGGACCTGCCTCTATATAATTGTAGATGGATAGTCGCAAGTAGCGTCCAGACGAGCGGGCTGGCGGGCGCCACAGGAGAGCCGAGCCGCCACCGACCATGACTGCCCCGATCCTCGTACCCAATGATAACTCTCGGATGTTAGGCCTCAGCGCTGCCAGGTGACCGACCGGAAGGGCAGATCTTCCCCAGCTGTGGAGGGGCCGTATGCGGGCGGGAGACGGACTGCCGGCGACATGGTCGACAACAAAAATTGTCCATGAGACCAGATACGAAAAGAGGTGCGAATCCAACGCAGCGGCTTTGGGCAGACCTTTCCCATGCTGGATGACGAGGGGCGACAGGGGCCCTTGCTGTGGGTTGACGTCGTGAGCAGGGAAGAGCAGAGCCATTCCAAGCCGTACGAGCCAATGGCGCCTGCAGCTATAGCTGACAACCCCACTGGCATGTCTGGGAGTCTGATCTGGGTCTTGTGTCCGCCGGTGGAGTGCGGGAAATGACGCCCGTCCATACGTCATGCCTGCGGCCCAGGACGGCATGCCACGGCGGACGGGGTCAAGAGCACAGCAGGTGACACAAGCGGAATATGACGAGGGGAAACAAGCACGGGGGAAACGTCTGCTTACCCGGAGTCGACAAGCACAAATGATGGCCCGTATCGACCTCCGATATATGATCAACCCAGTCGACTTGGAGGGACCTTTGGGCGGCGCTCTTTGGGCAGTTGGGCTGCCGCTGGTAGTGGAGGGGGCCGTTGCTGCACGGGTCTCGATGGGTATTATTGCGTGGACGAGAAGGGATCGGAACGAAAAGAAGAAAAGTGAGGACGGACCGACGGCCGCCGTCTCGTCTGGGCTGGCGTCAGGGCCCAGACAAGCCCATGATGTACATGGTCCCGACGTTGCAGTCGCCGTTGTACATACGAACCAAGCCAATCCGGGCGTTGGAGAGAAGGGCTCTTTGTGAGGCTTCGCGCATCTGGTCGCGGGGGGCCGATCCTTGCCCGATAACACGAGCCGGGGCCCGTGATGATGTGCCTGTGCAGGCCAAGTGTGAGCTGCCAGAGGCGACCGGATCAGCCTAGCTTGGGGCGGGTCCCTCGCCTTTGGGAACGGTTTGCGTGCGTGCGCGCCTGTGTGTGCACGAATCGACAGGCGGGCGGCTGGAATGCGCGGTAGTGATGGACTGTCCTGAGCATGAGGTTAAGTAGCATGGGATGTTGGATGGCACGTCAGGCAAGCTGGCAGGCGGGCTGGAAGGCTGGAAGGCCCTCAGCTCGAGACGATAGCGGCCTAGCTCGGGCGTGCTAAAATCATGGCGGCCATAGCCAGGAAAACCATGGGACAGGCCAGGAGCAGGCGAGCTGGCGAGGCAGGCTGATTGGCGGCGCCTGGCCATCCCTTATGATGAAAGTTATGATGAAACGTGCAACGAGCTGAGTCGCATGCCCTCCTGGCGCCGCGACCGAGGAGGCAGGGCGACCCGCCTGTGCAGCCCGCCCCAGCGCAACACCATCATCATCACCATCATCGTTCCTCCCCGCTTCCATCATCATCATCACCCTCACCCATTTGTGCTTGACTGGGGTGCGATGTGCGGCCGTGGTTTGAGACAGCTTTCCCCTGTCGGACGGCAGCGCCACGCCTTGATTCATCCGCCGCCTTCGGGTGTGCCAGCGAGCCAGGCAAGCAAGTTAGCCTGGCCAAGCCAGGCGTCTAGTGACGCGCGGTTTGTCATCAACATCATCATCCATCACCCATCCGTTCATCCATCGCGCGCACACGCACCCGCCAGCCGTCAGCTGTATCGTAGACTTCGAGGTCGCATGGGGGAGGGTACACACGGCTTCGACAGGTACCTGCTTTCGGCGCTGGAGGCCACGACATCATCGCACACAGCGCACAACCTGGTGATCTACCACGGACTGTGAGGTACCTTTTGTGCTTCGCTCCCTCTGCCGGCCAGCCGACGAGCCGACCGGGCTGGCTTCAACAGGGCTACCCGGCCTCGTCCTCGCTCCCGAATCTCTGTCCGCCGCTCTGTCCCCCTCCCGTTAACTCTCTGTATCTGTGCACAATCCGAACACGTCCTGTACTCGTCAGTCACGATTCCCAGGGCGTGCTGATGGCCCCTACGGAGAAGTAGTCGCCGCCCCCTTACAGCATGCCGTCGCATGGGTCCATCTCAGATGCCACGGGAGGGGAGTCGAGGAGGCAGAAACCTGCCTCCTTGGGTAGGTGATGGTGAATGATGCGTGCATCCATGGCAACATGGGTAATGAATGTACCTCTCTTTACCGTAGTACGCTGGGCTGCCTTGGCGCTGCCCCCAACCAGGCTGCCTTGCCTTGCTTTCCTCGTTCCAGGGTGGGAAGTCAGTCAATCGCCGCCGGCTGGCTGTTCGCAGTCGGACAAGCATCGTCGTCACATTCCGCGCAGGGCTCTCGCCTCACCCAGGTCGTCGTCGTGACAGTTGGACAGGAATTGGAAGCCTACCTAGCCTCTTCCTACGGTATATGGTAGCTTGAAGTCGCCGGTACTTCCTGCGGGTAAACCCAGCCGAGCGGGCGTTTAATGACCGGTCCGTTTCTCTCTGTCGCTGGCTGCCCAGGCAGTTTGCCGGACCAGACAGACTTCGTCCCCCCCGTGCCGAAATTAAATAGAGTAGAGAGGGCAGACGGGGTTTCTGGTTTCCTTGCGAGGCGTAGTGACACCTACTTAGTTATCTTTCCCTACCTATCTGTGCCTTACCCATACGCCTACTTCTCACTGTGGCCACCCGCCTCACTCATCAACCGAGAGAGTATACCTACCTCCATACCTACACATCACGTACGTACAAGCCGTGGTTGTCGTTCGTTGTGCCTTGCGTTGCGACAGAAAAAAATACCCACCTTCCCCCCTTCCAGTGTCTCTCCCGTTCATGGATGTCTGCTGCTGCTACCCTCCCATACCACACACACCCCCCGCGCCGTCGCTCCAGCAGGTATCCTCTTCGCTCATCGCGCATTGATTAGATCTGATTTCCGGCCTTGGTTCCACATCCCGTTCGTCGTGTAATTTCTCAGCGATCCATCATCATCATATCCGTATTCCTTCCCTCAACGCAGCTCAGCCCAGCCCGGCCCAGCCAATTTTCCTTGAGGGACGGCCCAGCAACAGCAAGTAAGTAGCAGCAACAGCACGCAACAGGAAGCAAAATACTGCCAATCTGTACTGGGAATCGTCAACTTGTGCCCCGCCCCGTCAAGCGTCCCCCCCCTCCAATCCATCCATGCGCTGTGCCCGTGCCCGTGCAAGTGCCAGTGCCTGACATCCACTCATCTCGCTCCCTCACACCCGCTCCCTCTCTTTTCCCATCCATCTTGTGCTGCCGCCACCGCCCACCCACCTTTACCTGTTCGCCCGCAACCGCACTGCGTCATCTGGTCTCGCTTGGGCTCTAACCGTCTTAAAGAAGTCCCCATTCTAAATCCGGACCACACGCCCGCCCGCCCAGCGCTCGATCGCTACCTGCATCCTATCTACTCTACTTGTTCCACCAACCGCCCTCTGCAAAATATCCAGCCCGCGCGTTCGAGAACAAAAACAAACCGCTACCACTTGCTCCGTCACCGCACTACCTGCATCACTTACTCACGCACCGTTGGTTTAACTTTGCCGGCCAGTAGCGAAAGAGATCCCCAGCCCGTTCTTGCGTCTTCCCTTTCTGCACCGCCCTGAAACTCTGGTCCGCACCGAAAGCACACCCGGCCGCTCGGAGGCTTGCACCTGGAAAAACGCAAAGAAATCCAGACCCCCCAAAGGCACAGCAGGGCAAGCAAAGCAAAGCGACTAGGGACGAGACGAAAAAAAAAAGGTTGAAGGAGGCGCTCCCGGCTCGTCACGCTCAGTGACGTCTTGACCATGTCAACAATTCAACAGCTTAAGAACTTCATCCGCCATGGTAAGTAACTGCCTGCCCCATTCTATTCCTTTCCACCCCCCCTTCTCGCCAAAATGGTGATTGGCCTATCTTTCCCATTCTAGCTGCGGCTTTCTGCTCCCCTGCGAACGTATTGCCGCTCGCTATAGCTGATCCCCATCGTGATCCCCATCGGCCTCGGGTACCTGCTCCCTTGGGTGCCTGCCCTGCCACCTACACACGGGCACACTGTGTTCCTCCCGCCGCCCCGTACCCCGTGCCCTGTGCCCTCGGTCCTTGCGTAGCCCGCTGACATCATCTGCTTCCGACTGCTATAGGCAAGCAGGCCAGGAACAACGACGACAGTCGCAAGCAACATGACCATTCACCCACCAACCCATCAACAGCAGCACCACCACCGAAAGCCATGGCTCACGTAACCGAACCTGCTGGGCCTATCCCTGGCCAACATGGCCACAACCCCGCGCCCATTCCGGAGGCCTTCTCGGCCATGCCCGGTGATGGCAACAAGAACCGCGTCGCCCAGGCTAACGAGGTTGCTGCTCACCACGCCGACCCGTCCGTCGACAGTGGCCGGTCTCGTTCCGGCCACAGTCACCACGTCGCCAAGATCGTCCAGGAGGAGAGCGAGACGCGGAGCAAGTTCCCCAAGTACCCCGGCCTGGAACGATGGGAGCTGCTCGAGAAGATGGGAGACGGCGCCTTCAGCAACGTCTACCGGGCCAAGGATCTAACCGGCGACGCCGGCGAGGTTGCCATCAAGGTCGTTCGCAAATTCGAAATGAACAACATGCAGGTGAGTCGTGCGCGGCTGGTTGAAGTACCTCGACCCCGACGTATTTTTCCTCTTCGGCATGAGTTATTCGTCAGCGTCTTGTTTTGAAGTCTTTGTCCATCTTCACGATCCGGGGATTGCCGTAAGCTCAAGTGTGTCGTATACCAACCACGGACCATTCTACAGGGCAACAAACATTTACATCCGGACTTCAAGAAAGTGCCCAAGGCAGCTGAGGTGCGAGAAACTCTTTTCCTTGAGTCGGCCCACCGTCATTCATACTTTCAGCCTCTGTCCTTGCATCTCCTCCATCTCTCTCTCTCCCCCTTCTCTCGATCTCTCTCTGGCGTTGGTGGCGTTCATCTGCAATGACTCAGTATGGCAAGAGAAACGGCAAAACTGACGCATCATGTAGCGAGCCAACATCCTCAAAGAAGTACAGATCATGCGGCAGATTGATCACCCCAACATCATTAAACTCATCGACTTCTCGGAGTCCCGCCAGTACTACTACATCATCCTGGAGCTGGCCCCTGGTGGCGAACTCTTCCACCAGATTGTTCGCTTGACCTACTTCAGCGAGGACCTGTCAAGACACGTCATTACCCAAGTCGCCGAAGCGCTGGAATACCTTCACGAGGAGCGAGGAGTCGTCCACCGGTAAGCTATGCTTGACAGCGCAAATACGCGTCTCTGCTGCGATGAAAGGGTCGCCGGCTGACTGATCGTAGTGATATCAAACCGGAGAACATTCTCTTTGAGCCCATTCCCATCGTACCTTCCAAGGTGCCAAAGCCCAAGCAGCCTGGTGATGAGGACAAGGTCGACGAGGGCGAGTTTATCAAGGGTGTGGGAGCGGGCGGCATTGGACGTATCAAGATCGCCGATTTTGGTTTGTCCAAGGTTGTCTGGGACAACCAAACGATGACTCCCTGCGGCACCGTTGGCTACACGGCACCCGAGATCGTCAAGGATGAGCGCTACTCAAAGTCAGTCGACATGTGGGCTTTGGGCTGCGTGCTGTACACGCTGCTCTGCGGCTTCCCCCCGTTCTACGACGAGAGTATCGAGGTGCTCACCGAGAAGGTGGCCAAGGGACAGTACACGTTCCTCTCGCCTTGGTGGGACGACATTTCTAAGTCAGCCCAGGATTTGATCAGTCATCTCCTCACCGTGGATGCCGACAAGCGGTACACAATTACCGAGTTCCTCGCCCACCCGTGGATCCAGGGTTCTGGCCCGACGCCTCGCGAGGAGAAGAAGCCGGCTGCCAACGATCACTTGCGCGCGTTCGATGCGGCCAAGATTATCGATGGCGAACGACGCACCGACTTCCGATCCCCCGGAGCCGTCAACCTCCGTGAAATCTTCGATGTTGGATACTCGGTACATCGCCAGGAAGAAGAGGCCAAGCGTCGTAAGCAGATGGGCACTGCTAAGGGCGCAGCACCACCGTCTCGGCTGGCCAACCTCAACGAAGAATCTGACGACGACAAGTCGGACCCCGAGTACGTGCACAAGACGGACGCTGCGCAACTCGAGGAGCGCATGCGCGATACCAACTTGAACAAGGGCCAGCAACGCGGCCGGGAGCGCGAGCGCCAAGAAAAGGAGCAGCGTGGTTACGGCCAGCACAGCGCGTCGGTGACGCAGGCCGCTCGCCAACAGGTGCGCGACCGTAACAAGCAGAAGGGTGTCTTTGAGCTCAACCTCGATGGCGCGACTCTGCTGGGCCGCCGAAACAAACCCGTCGCCAGTGCCGGAGGGGTGTAGATAGACTTGGGTTAGAGCTAGGGGAGAGGATGGTGAGGCGGCAGGGACCCCTCCGCCGAGCTTGTCGGGGCCGCGACGACGATGATATTTCACAGTCAGTTTGGGCTTAGCAGCGTCGGTGTTGCACACATATATGGTCATGATGAGAGAAGGGTGGTTCCGAGTGGAACAACGGCGTCTATTTTTGGTTGACACTTGGCACATGTATTGGTATTGCACGATCCCACACATAGGCAGGGCGTTTTGGAATTGATAGGAACCTTTCCCCTATGAAGAAGATTATGGCCCTATTCAACCATTCCCTTTCGTGCTTTCATGTGGCCGGGTTTCACTTTTGGCGAAGTCGGCCAACAAGGTTCCCTGCGAAGTGATCCAGCCTCCCGCTGTGTCGGTTAGTGGAGCAAGACATTCTTTCCCGGGGGCGGGATCACCAACGACCGGGCTGGCGATGCGATTGCCCTGGAGCCAGGCCGGTCTCGCGCACAAGAAGGGCACCACCACATCACCTCTCTAGTCTGAGGGTAATTTCTCGCTCGGCATCCTCGTTACTTACGTACACTCTGACTCTTTGCTCACTCCTCGGCAATCGCTACTCGGTTCCGTTCTCCTCGCTTGTTCCTCCGTCTTCTCCTCCCCAGAGGAGATTTACAGCAGCTACCAATGCCTTTCCGCACTCTCTTCTTACGCAATGTTCTCGTAAACATGCTCCTTCGCACAACTTGGATTATTACTTCGCTAGACCAAATCTGTCAGCTTTTCCAACTTTCCTGTACGTCGTGTGTGCTAAAGGAGTGGTGTCTGGTCCCTCTTTCTCTCACCCTGCCATTCCCCCCTTTTCGTCCTTCACCGAAACACCTCGAACTATGCTTGTTAGGGGAGTGATCTTGAAGAAGGCCGGCTACTTTGTACCACTGAGAGGTATTGGATACTGTTCTTCGGTCCTGCACTTTCTATTCCGTGCCGCTACTTCGGTAGAACATCTTCGTTTGGTATAGCCCAGCTACAGAGTCGCTGGCGCGGCGCTTCCGTTAGGTCTACCCTTACATCAGTGCCTTGTAGACACATAGTTCCATGCAAGAGATGCCGCGAAAACCTCCCATCTGCGGGAGCCACGATGCGAGGGCCTGCGCCCGCGAACGTTCGGTGTTTTGTTGTTCCAGGCGTCACGGTTGATTGTGCGCCTTTGGTAGCCTGAGTGGCTGTCCCCGTGGAAAGGAAGGATGCAAATAAGGGCATGCGTGAATGATTTGCTGACGCGATTGTCGATGCTTCTTTTTCTTCTTGTCTGTACATAAATAGAATCGCAGAATCTTCTTGAATCTAAATCTACTTGATGAGCGAACCCTTGTTAAAACTTGAAGCAAGAGCTGGATGTCTCATTTGCCGCGCTTCAGCCCGTGTGGTAGCATCCAAGCATGTTGCAGTATTTTTAGTCCGATCTCAATAACTGGCTGGACCGTAAAAGAGTCGTCGCAAATGGGCCGACATGGCAGTAGAGGACTGACAGAAGCTCGGTCTTATTTTTATGACTTCAACCTCAAGTCCTATGTACTATTCAGCAAGGCATGCCTTAGTGTGGCTTTCCCGATTTCACAATGGCGTTGTGAGAAAGGCTCGAGTCCTGCTGCCACGAAATTTCCATCCCAGCCCCTCGGTAGGGGGGTGGTTACCGCAAACGTCAAGAGCTCAATGGATTCGATAACATGTTTTTTTGACTTGTTCTCAGATTTCAGCGTCCAAATGAAGTTAGATGTGGAATATAAGAAAGAACATCAATATGTTAGAAGGGAACCCGCAGTACGAGAGTACCTAGTTACTCGTTTGCTCCCTCTTGGTGAGAATCTCGATAAACAAGAGCGCCAATATTCTTGGTTGCAGACATAATGTCAGCCTGTCTCTCGATTCATATATTGACAAGCGGAGGAAGAAGGCATAAGTTGTGGCTTTTCGTTACCTTCTTTGCTTGCTGGTCTTATTGCTTATTGGTAGCCAGCAACCCCTTATGAATCTCGCATTATCAATCGTTCGAAGCTCTGCTTCCCGGTGGCATTTTCTCGCAGCGATGGCCATGTTACTTGAGTGAGGCTTCCGAAAGGAAACAAAGTCAAAGACTGGTGACCTAACATGCGGCAGCTTAATGGCAGACAAATTCTCGTCCAATGTCTCAGTTATACCACCAATAAACTTTACTTCATATTACTGGACGTAGTGAGTGCTCAGCTACAATACCGTCGGAGGCATAGGTCGGTATAATCTACGGGTAAATTGTATGTAAAGTTGGCGAGGAAGCAATAACAAGGTTGAATAGGGAAGTAGGTAGCCGGCCGATACGGAGCTACTACATCTCCCGGGTACTCATGCACCTTATAAAAGCGTAGAACCCGTGGTCACTGATATTTGTTTTTGAAGTTCAATTCAGTCTGCTATAGTGGTATCGTTCTCCTATGTTCCTGCCAGCATATGCCGTGGACGAAGCATAGTGACTGGTGCAATCTAGCACCAGCCCTTGTCCAAGAACTGAAGCCCGCCGATCCCAAGGTTCCTGCCGTGGGACGCGCGGGCTTTCCTACCGCCGGGCAGGGGGGCTCACTGGAAAGACCAGGTGACCTGGACACGGCCTTTGTCCTGGGTGGCCAGCTCGTTGAAGACCGAGGGCGAGACGTCGATGGAGTCGGCCGAGCATCCCATGCACTTGTCCAGGACCTTGGCCGTGGTCGTCTTACCCTGGTAGCTTATGGTGATGGTCTTGCCGCAGATGTCGTCGCCGCCGGCCGTGTACTGTTCCGGGGCCAGGGCGACTACGGGGTCGCTCTCGGAGCTGGTGGTGCCGCAGGACCCCAGGCCCGGGGCGTAGTAGGTCATATCGCCCGACTTGGACGCCGTCCCCGACGTGCCGTCGGCGGTCCGCTTTCCGGCGTTCAGAGGGGCGCTGGAGGCGTAGCCGGCCGCGCAGATGATGATGAGGGCGATTTGGGCAAGGGGAGACATGGTGACCGGCGTGTTGGACTGGGTGTTTGCAAGTAGGGGCGAGGTCCGCAAGAGAGAGGTATGCGGGTGGTATTTATGTCGCGTAAACAACAAGGACCGTTGCGCAGCAAGTGTCCAAAAAGAAGGAGAAGACGCCGGGTCTGTGAAGAGATAAACTCGAGTTGTAGGGAAGGTGATGACTCCTGGAGGAAACCCGACACCAAAGTTCGATGATCTCGCGGTTGACTATATACCTTTCCCCGTGTTGGCGGCCCTCCATCCCGCCCTGGTGCCCTTGCGACATATTCTTTTTTCTCTGGGGTGCCCGACTCGATAGCTTGGCCAGGCGCTCACTGACTGGTGAGAACCCCCGTCGGCGGGGTGGCTTGGTGCCCCCTCCCCTTCTGGACCGAATCGTACGGTATGTCATGATGCCAACAGCGAAAGCGGCTTTCTGGTCAAACCTCGGCACAAGCCGAGTGGCGGCTCCGGTATGGCAGGTTAAAAAATCGTCCTAGTGCCGCGTGCTCGGGTAGCCGCAGTACCTAGCACGTCGGCGCGAGTCAAGGGCCGGGATCGTCGCAACAGCGCTCCCCTTCTGGGAGAAGAGGCTCCGCGGCTTCTGTACGGCCGTCGAGTCAAGGGGTGAGCCAGGCCGACTGGTTCTGGCGCGTGACCGGGCATCGAAACGGCCACGTCGTCGTCCGAGGCCGGTGCCGACTGTGCAGGCCGGGCAATGCCGGAAGAAGTCGACAGCCCTAAACATCCATCACTGTCATTTTGATAGGTTCTACGAGGCAATGCCAGTGTTTGGACGAAGGATGACAGCAAATGATGGCGGCACTACTGCATGCTTTCTTCCCTAACCTCCGTTGCTTTTTCCTGGGATTGTAACTGAGTAAAGGGGACTTGAGGCAAGACCAAGCACTTACAGTTCGAAGTCACGAAAGTGCTGTGACTGCGGCAACTTCCCGAGGCGTGAGTCGTCGTCCCCTTCCGGTTTATGCGTCCGGCATCTGCGCCTGACGCGGCAATGTGCTCCACCGGGAGGAGCAGCGCTGGACTGACGACTTCTTCTGTTTGACGAAGAAAATGCGGCTGGGCCAGGCGTACGACTGACTCGGCCTGGGTCTATGCCTACGGAGGACTGTCTGCTTCCGACCTGTGTTTCACCTCGACAATCTCTGACAAAGCGGGGAGGCGGAACGCAATAGACTTCGCCGGCGTCGTCCCGATGGGCGCCATCATGTCGCCTGACGCCAGTGTACCTGGATATATGGAGAAGGCCACGACGGTGGTCAATTGAGGCGTGTGGCTAGGTACTAATCGAGCCCGGTCAATGGACGTGGCTGAATGTGACAAGAATGGAATAGAAGCAGAAGAGAGAGGGGGGAGAAGAGGAAGGAGGGTGACAAATAGAGACCCAGGTGGCGCGCTGACGTTCCGTAGCAGAGCACAGAGGAGCAGAGCAGAGATGAAATGACGCCCAAAGGACAGGAGAGAGAGGTGGCTCATTAGCGGACAGCTTGGGACACCGTCAGAGGGCGGACAGAAGAATCGTGTCACCACCAGTGCGATAGTTTATAGCACTGTGAGCTATTCCTTCCATCTCCCTCCTCGCTGTGAATGTTGTCCCTTGAACACAGTTCCGGATTCAGTTAAACGGCTCACCGTCAGACGCATACTCAAGTGCAATGTGTAAACCGTTTGTGCGAAGCCAAACTCGTAATATTTGTAGACACCGAGGGGGGGAAGGGGGCAAAAAGTGACTCACCCCTGCCTTCTTTCTTTTAACCATATATCCGCCCAATTTACTAGTACTTATATAGGACATCGACACGTGGAGGTAGATTTCTGTGATTGTAATCCAGCCTTACAACCCGTGCTTACCCATGCGACCGACGGGTCAGATATGGGTTGCTAAGAGAACCCATGGGTAAACGTTTAAATTTCCGGATGGCCCGTAGTTCACCTAACGGTTTCCTACAACCCGTGGGCGACCCGTTGGCAACCCAGAAAGCGCATGGTTTTCCTAGGCAACCCATGGGCGCCTATTACTGAAGCCTACGTGAAGGAACGTGCCTAAGAAACCTGATGCTGTTTACTCTTAAAGTAAATTTAACAAAATATTACTATGAAGACGAGTTTCAAATTATCAGACCCAAAATACTGTGTAAACCAACTGTATACTAAAGTACACGGCATAGCGGGCCACTTATAATGGAGTGAGTCACTTTTGGTTTTCCCCCCCTGCACCTGTGATGATCGGGCGTCCGCCCAATGTTGAGTAAACGTGACGTGATGAATGATGAGCCCGCTTGTTCCGAAAGAACGCTCAAAGTCCGTAACATGGCACTCGCGGGCTAAACTGGGCAGGTGTTTCTCTTCACAGGTTGCCGGGGATCCCGGCTGGTAGCTACCATTGGTCTCGCTCTATTACCCATATTGGTGTCGCGCAAGAAAATTAATCGGCTCAGGGAGACTGCCCCCTCGATGGGAAGCCGATGGGATTCTGGTTGTATCAGGTGGCCGACAACTCTGTTAAGATTGGAGCACTCGAACATTGAGTTTGGTTTGTCCACTGCAGCCGCAAGGGACGCTCGCCCTTCTTGCCCGCCGGCCATTTTTCTTTCCCGACTATCCAGCTCTCAGCCTGTCTCCCAAGTTCTAAATACTTTAGGTAAGTACTCACCTATCTACACGGCGATGGCTTTTCATTGGTGTTAGGACAGCTGACACGTTGTTTTCCGGACTATACCCCATAACAACGGATATTTGTTGAGTCTGGAGCCCGTTGCTTTATTCTCCGCTTTCTCCACAAGGATGCCCGGTTTGACAACTCTCAACGGTCCGTGCCACTGCCTAATTCGGCTTGTGGAACGTTACGAAAGTCTAAACCTGAAAACAGTGCCGAAGTAGATTTGGCAATAGTATAGCGAACGTGACCGACTCTACGGGGACAATGTTACGATGTTGATGGCAGTGACCACCTAACGACGTTAAGGGGGTATCCTAGGTCCGTTTCGAGGACTATTCCTGCGAAACGACAACCTGATTCTTGTATCATCGCATTTTGGACGGCGGAGAGGAAAGAGACGTGATGTTGACGTAAACAATTCCAGGACGGGCTGAATACCCATATGGGAAGGAACAGCCCCGGCTCCAGTTGGTACTTCCACGCGTAGAAATCGGATACTGCGGCGCACGCATGCCAACAGGTTCTTCCCATGGGTACATGGATCTACGCCCCTTGAGGGATAGTGGCGCATTTTGGAACCCCAGTATGTGAAGAATTGGTTGTCAGTAGCGAGTCTAGTCTTTTAGTCAACTCGATAGAACGCCCATGTTGTGGACTCGGGTAGTATGACTGGTCCTGTCCTACGCCATCTAACCCAACAGTTTCGCCGGCGGAAGCACACAGCTGAACCAGTGCCAGATATACCGGGAAGAATTAACAATAGGGAAAATCTCGCGGTCATCTCGAGTGGTTCCTGTTTCTTCCCCTCCACATACGCGGCCGACGACTTCGAAAACACGCCCTTTCACACCGATACGTGGACAATTTCAGTGCTATTGCCCTATCTGCTATCACCGTGACTGTCGCCCCTGCTCTCGTCGATTCGTTTGGATACTCGATTGCTCTCTGACAACATGGCTCTGTCCTCTGTTGACCCTCAGATTGGATTGATCTGGGACTACGAGCTCCTTGAGTGGGTAGCCCCAGAGACGCCAGCAGTGCCGCAACACCTCCTTGGAGCATCTCCTTCGGACGGTGACCCTATGGACTTCGGCTATCCCGAGTATAGCGACGAAGTCAGGGCCATCAATGAGAGCCGCGTCCAACCCGCCGTCGAGCCCGCTCCTGTACCCGTTTTCGGGCCCAGCGGCGGGCTCGTCGGCGAGTCGGGCGCCGCCCTCGCCGAGGGGATGGACCTCCATCCGCCTTCGCCTTACAACCCTTTCGAGAAAACGAGCTCATCTTACGCGCCCACTGGCAACACTCCCCAGGCACCGAATCCTTTTCTGGAGGGCGAGCCGGTGTCTCTCGAGTTCGATGCTGTCATGGCCGATGACGATGCCGATCCGGCGCGCGAGTCTGCTGACCGCGTGCTCGGGGAAATCATCGAGCATCACGGACGGAGAAGAAACCGCAGCTCCCGCCAGCGAGGAGGTCGCGCCGGGGGGAGGACCCAGGATCAGGGAGCTCGCAGCCAAGCCCAACCCAACCGTGGTCGAGGCCCGCTGACTAGGGCTCGAGGCGGAGGCGTCTCCAAGGCAGGGTCCAGCAACAACTCCAGGGGAAAGGGAAGGGGACGTCGCCAATGAGCGGCGTTGTCCTTCCCCCCCTGGAGTTTTCGGCATTGTTTTGCGTCGTATCTGCTCACTTTTACAGCGACCTCATCTTAGAACCGGTTCCGGAAGCACGATCGACAATCCCCCGCTGGCCCCGCTGTGGCAGCGCAAGGCCGTGTCTTCACTCATTTGCGACCTTTTCGACCAGCTTCGGTTGGAAGCCATCACCGCCCGTGGTCTCTGACCTGACAATCGTCCTGCTCGCCAATCGCCGGGCGTGGGAATAAAGATGCTCTGTCCTCTCTGCTTGGTCAGTATTGGACACCATGAAATAACCCTCGCTCGGCCAGGACCCCGGTGCTTGGATTTCTGCTTGCAACACTCGATTCAACGACATGTTCTACTGACTTGGTTACAGCGTCTCTCTTTCTCCGTGGCCTTCGGGCCGCGATCCGATTTCCCTACCTGCGACCTCGACGACGTCTCCGCCACGCTGACCCTAGGTAGCTGGCACCTGCAGCTGCCAGCCTCGGGCGAAAGGTGCTCTGCCCATTTTCCCGGGAGGGAGCCTGGGCATCATTCGAGTAGCCCTTGGTTCTGGGCTCGTGGCAGAATCTGGTCAAAAGGCGAACCCTCGACAACACACACAGCGATCCGGGCAGTAGCGGTCGACACTCTTCACGGTCCGCCCTTGAACTCGCGCTCGGTGTCTCACGCTGCATTCCCGGTTCGGAATCCGCCCTCCTCCTTTCCTCCCGCCCTGGTCAGTATTGGCCGGTTCAGTTTTACGCCGGTACACATGGATCCGCCCCCCTCCGCCTCACCCACGAGGGTCAGTATTGGCCGGGTCTCCAGCCCTGTCTCACGCTGCAGTTCCCAAGTGGCATCCGCCCTCCTCCCCTTCTCCCATGTGTGCCGGTATTGGCTGGACCTGTTTTACGCTGCAGCTCCGGGGTGGACGTTCTCTTCGCCATCCTGCTTGGGGCAGTATTGGCTGGCTTCCCCCCGCCAGTCTCACGCTGTCTTCCCCAAGAGGATTCACCTGTCTGGGTCAGTATTGGCCTCGGGTCCGTTTTCATGGGTGTTCCTCCCGCTCGGTTCGCCGGGCGGCGCTTCCCCGACAATTGGAGAAACTGCTGCACGGAGCAGGCCTCGGAAGCGCGGCATCATGTTCGGCTCGTTGTTTGTGTTGTCGCTGGGTTGCCTATCATGGGCGGGTCGTAGGGCCCCTCATGCGATATGGTTCAGGAGTCCTCGTCGAGGACTGTCACCGCAGTCTCCGTCGTTGCGGTTGCCTTCGGGTAATGGCAGCGACGATCCCCTTCTTCCTCCCCTAGCACGCCCAAAGAGAGGTGCCGTGACCATCAACGTGGTGACATGGCCTGGGACCTTCATGTCAACATAGTGAGGCCATGGCTCCTCCCGGTGCCTGTTCGTCAAAGGCGACGGCCGGGAGGGTCCGCGAAACGAGCGCGGTTGGAGCAGATCGGGGAGCTTCGCATTTGTTTAGGATCGGGTTCACTGCCTAGCGGAAAAAAAGAATTCCGAACTCAGCGCAGGGGGATGAGGCTTGTTTAATGAGTGTCGCGATTTTTTTTTTGGCTTGGATTGCTTTCCCCATCGCAGGTCGGTGGGGTTTTCAGCGATTGACGGCATTTCCCCTCGCAGGACGGGGGGTTTTTTTGTCCGTCTGGTTTTAGAATTTCGGTTCGTTTTGAATTGATTTCTAGAGTTCCTATGCAAACCAATGGATCCATCCTTGCAATGTGACTGTGATCGTAGTTGGCTCGTAGATGTCGTAGTTTTGGCCTCGCTTTCCCTCCTTGCCTCCTTCCCGGCCGTGTCCGGAGCCCTTCTCTCCCCCCTCTGCTTATCTTCACTGCCGCTTCGCCTCGCTAGCCGATTCTTCCACAGGTTCGTAGATGGGTTTCGATATTTTAGCTTCCCTTTATCCATTGTCGTAGTTTCGCCTTTCACCTTCTCCTCCACCTTCTCCCTCTCCTCCCCCTCCTCTCTCTCCTCCTCCTCCTTCTCCTCCTCCTCCTCCTTTTTCTCCTCCACATAATTCTCTTCCTAATTCCCCCATTACTTCGCGTCGCCCTTGCCCTGGTTGTAAAACCTACTTCCCGTCACCCTCCTCCCCTTCCTCCTCCTCCCCTCACTTTCTCACCCAACACTAAAGGGATCTTCATAAGCAACTAGAAGCAGCTCTCGTGGTCATCTTTTGCCAACAGTGACCCAGCTCTAGCCGTAATAGATTGACAACTGCTCGTTGCCAAGTATCGAGGTAGGTAATGTACGTGCCCAAGACGTAGACACCTCACTTTGTTATCCGCCTCTTCTTCCATGACCCATACTCATCCAGGTATCGCCCTGGCTGAGTTGACAACGGTAGCAACGAATTCTCGCTACTCTTTTATATCAATGGTGCAAAGCTCTTCGCGCATACGCTCGCCGCCAGTATACCGTGCCCCTTCGTACCAAGAAGCTGCGGACCAGCGGCGACCCCCAATCCTGGCTGTATTCGATACGATGCACCAACCGCATGAAGCCTCTCCGAACCTAAAAGAGGCCGAAATAAGTGATCAGCATCTGTCCGCAGCACCTCGGAAATGTCTTTGAAACGCTTGACACTGGACGTTGGCACCTTTACAGCCGGTATCCCAACTTCTTCCGGGCAAAGGCAGTGCTTTGCGAGGTGTCTGTCCGTACCAGCACAAGCTTTAATCAATGACGGGCCCTGCCGCCAAAGAAGAGGATAGCAAATGGCTGACATGGTGAGTTCGCATTCCGAAACTGTGGTTTAGGCTTCAGGGACTCCCCCAAGTTCGGCAGATGTTGTCTTCCGAGGTGCGCGTGTGCCGTCTGATGTACGCAACCAGATACGAGACTTTGCGGCTCTTCTGTCCACCCTGGCACCCCACTACTGATCAAGAGCCACGATATTTCGTGCGCGGCCCCGCGCTTCACGGTGGGTCGGGGAGATCATGACAACGTCGTTGCTCTTGCGAGGGGGAGGACAAGCTTCATTCGTACACGGCACAGCCGTGTTCGTGCAGCCGCGGTCGTGCAGCAGTCTGCCGTGCGTTCGGTTCTACGCTCCTGCGACGAACGCGACGCGCAGACTTTGGTTCAGCTTGCCCTGGCACCCGCTAAACCTACGGCCGCCATTGTACCGTCTCTGGGAGCTTCTGTACGTCTCGCATATGGCCCCTGGGCAGCTCCGTGCAGCAGGGGTTCTTGGTACCCCCAACGCGGGGCAGCATCACAAAAGGGGCAAATGCCGCAGGGGTTCTTCAAAATTGGTGGCCAGCATTCAACCGAGCCTGGGTAACCGCAGCCAACCTGCAAGCGGGAACAGAGGGTCAGGTCTGTATGTGCGTGTCAGAGGCGGATGGACCGGTCATGGGCGCGACGAAATACTGTCTGTTAGACGAAGTGTCAGACACGGTGATTGACAGGGCGAAGGGCCGAAGCTTGGTACCTCATCAGAACCATGTGTAAGTACCTAAGGTACCATCTCTGCGACCCATGCTTCAAACTGCCGGTAGCTCTCTACTCTGCTTTTGCAAGAAGTACCCTAGTAGAGGAGACAGGACGATACAGTCAAGGCCCATAGTTCAAGATGCGTGCAAACGTAGATCCAGTCCTAGGTCGTCGACGTCTATTGGAGGGGCACGAGGAATTGATCGACACAAGGTGTCGTCCCATGATTGTCGCGAGGAAGTAGGTAGAGGGTAAAGATGAGGTAAGCACATGGCTTAGCGACAATTAGGTCCCTTGTTACAGGGTTCACAGATTGCATTGCAGCCCTCCACGCAGCCGCCCCAAGGAGCCGGGCCGGCTGTTCAGCGCCTGTTCCACCTAAAATGCGGTGACGGCAGCCGCTAACAACCCCTAAACCAAGCACCCCCAGCTGCTGAGTTGCTAGAGGTAGCACGCGGTCGTGTTCGAGATTCGTTGCCAAGGCTGACGACAGGAGGTTGTGTCGCATCTGGCTGATGAGCAAAGGATCCATGGATACATGGTCGATACGGGTAGGGTTTGGAAGGAAGACATGGCATGGGACGGGGGCTGAACCGTCCCTTCTCATCCGCAAACTCCCTCCTCTCCTCCTCCCTTCTTTGGCGCCGTCAACTTCCGGACACGACTGCCTTTGTCCTCGACTACGGATGCCGCAGCCCTGACCAGCAATGTTGTCGCCGCCAACAAGCTCTTTGCATTCTCCTCCGCCGCACGCCCTTGAACTCGACCATGGATTCCGCCGCCCTTGACGGCCGAGGTACGTGATGGGCGCCCTCGCCCTGCCCCCCCCCGCGGGCGACATTGGGCACCAGCATCGTCACTAACCACGCGCTGTCGTTGCCCAGATGTCGCGTGGTCTTCCATTCCCACCCACCTCTTGCTCGCCGAGATCACCCGGCGACATGGTGCACCCGCCGCCCAAAGTGGCGACAAGCGGCCAGCCTGCGGGTCGGGCGAGCGAGGCGCCTACGACACGCCGCTACATGTCTTTGCCCTCGTCTTGATTCTGACGCTGAGCACCCTGGGTAGGCTAACCACCCCCCCCTCCCTATGGCACAGCTGCTGATCCAACCGCATCCACAGCCTGCGGCTTCCCTCTCTTGTCGCGCCGCGCCTCGACGTCCCGCCGACCGAGCCGTATTGTATTCTTGTCCCAGCACTTTGGAACCGGTGTCCTCCTCGCTACCGCCTTTGTCCACCTCCTGCCGACCGCATTCCTGTCCCTCACCGACCCGTGCTTGCCCTATGTCTTCAGCAAGGGATACCAGCCGATGGCGGGCCTTGTGGCCATGGTGTCGGTCATTGTGGTCGTCTCGATCGAGTCCTACCTGACGACACGGGGCGCCGGCCATTCACACAGCCACGGGCACGGCTGGGAAGAGCTGGACGACGAGGGCGACGAAGCCCACCAGCCCAATGACCGTGCGAGCGGCAGTCTCGCCACCAAGCGCGCTTCGAGCCACCGGCCAGCCGATATAGCACTGAACGACCTTGGAGATAGAGAGGGCCTGATGGCCGGAGTCTCGCCGCTGCCCGAGTCCACGCCCACGACGGCCCCTCCGGGTAGCGCGAGGCCGCTCATGGGTCACAGCAGAAGGGAGGACGACGATGACGATGACGATTTAGACCTGAACATGGACGAGCTCGACCCGACCTCTGGTGCAGATGCCCAGCCGTTGGCTCGCGCGAATGGCCACCAAAAGCAGCACTCCGAGACCGATGTACCGCACATTCCGAATCCCGAGGAGCAGCAGAGGTTGATGCTCCAGTGCCTGCTGCTCGAGGCCGGCATTCTGTTCCACAGCGTCTTCATTGGCATGGCCGTATCGGTAGCCACGGGACCTCCATTCGTCGTCTTCCTGGTGGCCATCGCATTCCATCAAACGTTCGAAGGCTTTGCGCTCGGGTCGCGGATCGCTGCCATCCATTTCCCCAAACGTTCGGCCCGCCCGTGGCTCATGGTTTTGGCCTACGGCACGACTACGCCCATTGGCCAGGCCATTGGTCTGGTTGTTCATAGAATGTACGATCCCATGAGCCAAACGGGGTTACTGATGGTGGGCTTCATGAATGCCATCTCCAGCGGCCTGCTCTTGTTTGCCGGCCTCGTGCAGCTGCTGGCGGAGGATTTCCTCACGGAGAAGAGCTACAAAACGCTGAAGGGACGGTCACGGACGCACGCCTTCATGGCCGTCACTGCGGGAGCCGGGCTTATGGCTCTTGTGGGTGCTTTCGCCTAACGGGGGAGCGGAGCTTGTCAAGTGAGGGTGCTCGATGCTACGGTGATATCTGAGCCTGTGTCACCATATGAGCAGACTATGGGAACTGCCTCGGCCAACTACGTCCTGTCTGTAGAATTGCGATTGGCGGCCGCGTCGGCATAATACTGTGCTGGGATGTAGTCCGAACGAGATCGATGTACCTCGAGCAAGACCTTGGACCGCATGGAAACGAAACGCACAGTGACAAGCGCATACGACCCTCCTTGACTACCCGGCATGGCCTCTGGATCACTCCCCATCTCCACCGAGGTTCATGTGGGCCCCGTAGCAGCCAGAACACCTGTGTGCCTGTCCGAAGGCCAACCAGGGGAGTGCCAGATGCACTCAACCGGACGCGCCCCAGCAGAAACCGGCTTTCGTATTCAATGTACACAAGGTGTTGATTGGCGTTGACGGATGCCACTCCGAAACGGCCCCTCCCGGAAGGACAAGGATCTCGGAGAAAATACCCCGCACGTCGGACTACGAGTCGACTACTCTATGTGCAGATCTGCCGGAACCGCGCCGCCCGTCTGCCGTCAAGTGGCCCTAGGGGGGCGGGGCAGAAGCTGTCGGTTCAAGCGGCTCCCAAGGCCTTTCCTTTGTCCAACTCATGATGGCATAAAAGGAACCAGCCGCGGCCGTGTCGTGGTACCGAGGGACGCATGGTCATTCGTTCGAATTCAGCCTATTGGTCCGACAAAGGAGCGTCATCTTTTCGGACCACAGTTGCTCTGCTGCTACCCTACGCATCTATCTTGCTTGGCGATCACATCATATCGGATTTACGACAGTACAGATCCGCGGTACCCGTCATGTGGCTCCTCCTTCGGCCGTCCTCTCCCAGTCCGGACGGGAACCGCTCGGTACGATGCGTTGCCAGCAGGGTTATAGAGAAGGGCACGCATCCCCCGCCTGGAGAGGAGTAGCATGTGTGGTGGACCAGCGCTGTTTGATGCCTTGGCCATCGTCTCGTTCGGCCAGGTAAACAACGGTTCGGAGAGAGGGCCGTGTGATACGGTGGCTCATCACGCGCTCGACCGAACGGCCCATCGAGCATCATTACGGGACAGCCGGTATGCGAAGTTCCCCCCACCCTCCCGGAGTCCCCTCTCCCCTTTTCCCGCGGTAAGCGGACCCCTGTGTGAAGTCTTGAAGGCCCATGTCGGCTCGAATACGGTGAACGGCAGAGAACCTATAGAGGTTGTTCGGTCGCGGGGCCAGATGAAGACATTCGACCAAGTACTCGGGCCCAGACGTACTTGGGTTAGGCAGTCGATATTCTACGCAGGAGAGGGGCTTCAAGTAGGGGTCCGCTCACTTCGTCTTTCAACTTGGTCAACCTCGATTCGGGTTTCTATTAAGGACGTCCGCGGTGGGAACGTAAGATGGCAGCACGACTAGCGGTTGAAGAGGGGGATTTAGCCTCTCTCGGGGCTATACATGACGGCCCCCCGCCCCCGCCCCCCGGGGGAAGTTTGTTGGCCATTGGTGCCCTTTTGGGTCACCATGACCTCATCTGGGTAAAGGAGAAGCACGTAGGGGGTCCGCCAGTCACAGAAGCTGCCAAGCTTCGTCCCTTAGCCGAACCCCTAGGCCGGAGGGCGGATAATGTCCTGTCTGCTCCTCTCCTCACCCAAGCTCGAGGGGGGAGCCGGCCCCGTCTTCCGTTCTCGGTCGTGGCTCGATACGCCCCATCACGCGGAGAAGCGGAGCCGAAGTCCCATGCCGGGAACTGAGTTAGGAGTACCACGATGTAAAAGGAGACGACCGCGTCCCGTCGCTTCTGCGCCCTCTCGTCCCAGCTCGCCCTCGTTTACCGCACAACGGATATTCACCGCACCGCCTCCCTTTCGACTCCTTTTTTTCTTTGACCATGCTGCCCGGGCCCCGATTCCTGGCCGGTTTGGCCTTGAGCCTCTCTCTGGCGCCGCCGGCCGCCGGCCACCCCGGCGAGGGGTTCGACAAGCGGGCACACATGGACGAGCTGGCCAACGGCCACGCCGTCGCCGAGGTGAACGCCCGAGCCCTCGAGGCCTGCCAGAACCGGCCCGACGTCATCGCCCGGAAGGAAAGGGCCGTTGCGCGGCGGGCCGCCACGTTTGAGCGTCTTCGCCGAGAGCGCGGCCTCGGCCACGGTACGGACCACGGCGTTTCTTTCTCTCCTCCCCCTTCCACTTCGTCTCCTCCTCCTCCTCCTCCCCGTTGCGGCCGGGCGGGCTGACACGCGTCCACCCTTTTCCGCAGAGACGAGGGTGGTGCACCGGCGGGACGCGGCGTCGTTTGCCAAGTGGGCGGGGACGCGGCACGACTTCACGGGGGAGCTGGCGTTCGACCGGGACACGCCGGCCGAGGTCGTCTTCGGGTCCAACACGAGCTGCGCGCTGGCGCCCGACAACGCCAACGGCCCCTACTTCGTGCACCAGGCGCTGCTGCGCCAGGACCTCGCCGAGGGCCTCGCCGGCGTGCCCCTGTACATCGAGCTCCAGCTTGTCGACGTCGCCACCTGCCGCCCCGCCGCCGACGTCCTCGTCGACGTCTGGGCCTGCAACGCCACCGGCGCCTACTCGGGCGTCTCCGCCCCCGGCCAGGCCGGCCTCGACACCTCCTTCCTCCGCGGCGTCCAGCCCGTCGACGCCGACGGCGTCGTGCGCTTCGATACCTTGTTCCCGTGAGTTCGGCCCCGTCCCTCGTTCCCCCCCCTTGTTTCGGGCCACGGGGAACTCTCTGCCGGGCTCCGTGCTTCGCTGTTCCCGAAGGAAGAGAAAGAGAGAGAGAGAGAGAGAGAGAGATGGCACACGGGGGAAAGCCACGGGCTCTTTAGAATACCATGCCCCGCGAAGGAACTCGTTCCACTGACAGGCCGCTCGCCGGTTACCGCCAGGGGACACTACGAAGGGCGGGCGACGCACGAGCACATCATCGCGCACGTGGGCGCGCGCGCGCTGGCCAACGGCACGTACACGGGGGGCACGGTGGCGCACCTGTCGCAGCTCTTCTTCGACCAGGCGCTCATCGACGCCGTCGAGGCGACGCCGCCCTACGCCGCCAACGCCGTGGCGCCGACGGCCAACCTCGCCGACCTCTTCACCGGCTACGCCGCGAGCCCGCGCTACGACCCCTTCGTCGACTACGTGCTTCTCAGCGGCGGCAAGGGCGACGACGCCGGCGATCCCCTCGGCCTCGGCGCCGGCCTCTTCGCCTGGGCCGAGCTCGGCATCGACACCCGCAACAACTGGGACTACTACGCCCCCTACGCCGCCACCTGGAAGGAGGGCGGCGGCTACGACAACCCCGACTTCAACCGCATGATCGTCGGCACCCCGCCGCCCTCCCACGGCTAAAGGCCCGTCTTTCCCCTCGCCGCCGTCCCGCCCTGCGGCTTGCGGCCCAAGGGACGGGGGGGGGGGGGGGGGGGGGGTGGACGACGAGGCCGGACCGAAGGCGTGGAACTCACGATGGCGTCGTACCGCCCAACAGCCGTGGCGAAAAGGCGCACTTGCAAGACGCTTTACCCGCACCCAGTTCACAGCCCACCTGCCTTCATCTCGGTTGGTCCGTCTCCGAACTCGGTCTTCCTCCTCATTATGAATGCGTACGTACATAGAGTAAATAAGAGGACTGGCTAGGTTTCTCCTGCCGTGGGCTCTCGCACATGCGGCACACCCGCACCCATGATCCCGTGAGCCTGGGAGAAAGGGTTGGTTGGGTACCCGAGCAACCAGCTGCGCGGCCATGCCTCCCCATCCACCGTCATAGTCCCTCGACGCCGTTCCGACAAGGCCATCGTAAATCCTGCGTAGGCACACTATAAGAACATCAACACTTCGTTGAAAGAGCCAGTTTGCACACCTCTGCCTCATTCGAAGAGGTGCTGGAGAGCCGTATGCGACAGCAGCTTGGCCTAGTCCTTGGTTCCTTTATCGTCACACTGGGGACAAGGTTGCCAAAGGGAAGGTTTCGTCCGTCCCGTAATCTTCGTAGAGCATCGTCCGGGCAAAAAAAACACTACGGCGGGTGGCCAACTCTCCCGCCCACCCGGCCGACCGGGCAAACAGGGAGAGGGCGCGCACCAGAAGCAACGACGGAGAACATCCGATGGAGAGAAAACGAGCAAAAAGAGGGTCTCGCCGGGGATCGAACCCGGGACCTCGCGCATTAATACTCAGAGTAAGCCCTAAGCGCGAATTATACCACTAAACCACGAGACCAGAAGAGGAGGCTACTTGTCGCAGCCGTGGTTCTTGTTGTTGAGAGAAACCCAGCTTATGGGAACACATATTGCAGAGTTGGGGCTATGGGGTATGTCCGTTGGGTGATTTCCATTAGCGGTGTGGGACCGCTTGTGCAGGGGGGGGTGTCTTTCGGGGACTTTTTCCCTTTCCCCCCCCTTCAGCCCGGGCGGTCGCGATACGGATACACGCCAGGACGGATTGCGGCATGAGTCAGTCATATCGTGGCTGGTACCGAGTTTGGGTGTCGCTAGCGTGACCTTCCGCAAAGGGCGATGAGAGACGACCAGAAGGCTGGCGGACTGCGGGGGGAGGAAAAAAAAAGACCTTGCGTCTCATCCCAATCTCCCGTTTATGCATCCCCCTTTATGCAGAAAGCCCCCCGGTCTAATGGATCGCCAGTTCGCAGCTCCGCGGCCCCCTCTCCCGGCACGCGAATACGCTGTGGGGAGATACATCCCAAGCCACGTGTGCCTGGGATGGATGTCCAAGGCTGGCCGTTAGGCTTTGTTAAACATGCTTTGTTGTTGGCGCTGTCTTGGAACGGGCGCATGAAGAAAACCGTATTCTCATCCGTGGATTTCATGCGGCAATTCCTCATTACTTCTTTAGTTACGTTCTTTAGGTCGTGCTACCTTTCTGTATAGCTGTGTATCATCGTATAGAAAAAGAAAACAACCCCAAAACGCCGTGCCGTAAAATCGTGTACTTCGTTCAGCTGCTGGAGCGTGTCTTCAAGCGAGCCTGTTCTTGAGAGAGGAGGGGGTTCATATCGCCCGAGAGGGGAGACGGCGTGAAAAGGAGGAGCACCGAACCACCCCCACGTCGGGCCGGGGGGAAGGGAACAGAAAAGCGACCGAGGCCGTTCAGCGAAGGCCCGTCGTGGCGACCTCCTTCACGGAGTGTACGCCGGGGGATTCGGTGTATCCACCAACGGGCTGGACCTGGCGTCGGAAGTTGGGCGTCGCTGCCAGGGCCTGTTGTGCTGCCGCCGAAGAATGGCCTTGTGACGGCCCTCTTCCAGACGAGCGAGGCAGTTGCTGACGGGATTCCCGCCTCCTTTCCTGCTCTGCACTGCTCAGCTTGTACCCCTCGTCCTCCGGTTCGATGTCACGAACCTTGTGCGTGTCGGTCGGGTCGCGCGAGTCCCTGGTCGGCTTGCTGGACCGCCGCTCCGCCTCGGACGTGTGGCGCCGGTCCGGCTCCTTGCTGCTCCGGCTGTGCTCCATTTTGGGCGACCGCGTCGACTCGCGCAGCCCCTTCTCGTGCCGCTCCCGCTCGTGCCGGGGCAGGTCACGCACCAGCACGAGACTGCACCGTGATTCATTGGCCAGGTTGTACAGCCGGGCGCCGCCGGCATCCTCAGTCTGCATCTCGCCGCCCGTCGCCTCGTCGGTTGAGGCCTCGGCGGCGTGGTTCTGGCCGGGGAGCAGGCCGGCGTCCCTCCTGGCGCGGTACTCGGTCAGGGCCTTGACCAGCTGCCGGCGCATCGAGGCCTTGTTGGTATTCCGGCGCACGCGATCAAAGTAGCGCGCGACATCGCCCACCACCATGACCTGGGCGTCGTGGTCGACCTCGACGATGTCGGCGTAGTTGGCACGCGAGTCCTCCTTGACCCGCAGCTTGCCGGGCCTCAGCTCGATGGCGATGGGCGAGTAGGGCAGGCGGTGGCGGTCCGATTCCGACGGGATGCTGTCGTCGGCATAGACCCAGCCCTGCTGGGAGCTGTCGATGCCGGGTTTTGCGAACTCTGGTCGGCCATTCGAGATGGGACTAGGGGGCCAATGTTCAGCTGCCGCCCAGATTCGTCACGATTCTGGGAGGGGCGATCCACTTACATGCAGACACACTGATGAGGAAAGTGGTCGGTATGGCGGAGGACGATGAAGCGGTTGTAGCCAAGGCACTTCCACTCCCACTCAAACTCGGTCGAGTCGGCCCATAGAAATTCGAAGACCTGGTTGTTTGTTCAGCACGCTGATATCCCGTCTACACCGAGGCGTTGCCCGCCTCCCGGGGGCGTTTCACTCACGTCGCCTATCTGCAAATCGGCCGCCGTCGCGATTTCGTATCCTTTCCGGGCTGCATCGCGACCAGGTCAGCACCTCCAACTCCTCTCACCCGGCGCCGCGGGCGCAGCGGCGCACCCCGACCACGCAGGCACCGACTCACCTAACGGGTGTACAATTTTGTCCCCGGGCGGCGCCCCTGCCGCATCGTCGCCATATCCCGAGTCACTCTTGGGTCCGGATTGAACAGAGGCAGGACGGTTGGAATCCATATCTGACGAGACAGATACCGGCTAGAGCAGAAGCAGAGGGAAGGGAAAGAGAGCCAGGCCGGCAGGAAAAGAGCGGACTGCAGCGCTAGGTGTACTGGTTTGGTATGGGCGTGGACAGCAAGCAGCGAGGGCAGGCTGGCAGGGGGTCGGGGTGCACGGCCGTTCCAAGGTCTTCGGTAAGAGGCTGAGGCGAGGGGGATCAATGTTGGTCCCGCGCCGTTCCCGAGAGACGAGACATTTGACCCGACCTTCCTTGCCATGGACGGGGCGGGGGCCGGACGGACATGGATGGGAAGCGCAGGTGCTTTTCTCCACCACGGCAACCGGCGCATTCTTCCTAGGCCTTTTCCTGTCGCACCCACTTTCATCCACACACGGCTGGTAGTAGCAGCGTGTTGGGGCGTGGTCCGAAGTCCCTAGCCGACGCGGCCGTGTGTCTGTCTCTCGCTGTGCATGGTGTGTGTGCGTCTGGCTCTGTATGGCGTGCGTCTCGCTGTGTGTGGTTGTGCATCGAATGGCAAGGTGAAGCTGTAGTGGTGCCCGATTCCGACTCTCCACCGCCGTGCAGTTCGCATGGGCTGGCGTCCCTATCAATGGTCGTCTGGCGCATGAGGACTCCACTTGGGGGGGTTTTCCGTCGACCCAGGCGGTGAGTTGGCATGGCGCTGTGTCCATACCAGCATAGTCGCCCAGGGCAGCGGGCGTGCCACCGCTCGAGTTCTCTCTCGCATACCCCCCCCCCCCCTCTCTCCGGTGTGCGCGCACGCACGATTTGGTCGTCGCGAACAAAACCGCGTCGGGCCCCAAACTCAAAAGTGGTCTCTTCCTCGTCCGTCGGGAATGTGTGATCCAAATCGCCCTCGCCATGAGCCGGCCGTCTTCGTCCGATTGGCGCACGCGACCGACGAGCCCCAGTGACACGGGATGGAATCCATCCACACATTGGTCCCGCACGTTCGCAGCTGCTTAGGGCATGTACATAAAATTCCCAGATTGCTGGAGGGGTACCGCGCAGCATCAGCAAGCGCGCCCTCGAGGACCCCTCCCAAAAAAAAAAAGCCGTTTACTTGTCTTGTAACTCAAAGTCTGCCCTGCCCAGGCGAAGGCCTGTTTTCCGGCCTGGTTCCGGCCATTCTCGTATTACATACCTTACATGGCTCTCTCGGTCTGTCATATGGGTCCCGTCACCACGTCCCAGCTCCATTGCTCCTGTCTAGGTTGCTTGCAGGTTGGCAGCCGAGTCCAACCTCGGCCATGATGTCAGTCAGGCGCCCCCTCTCTTTTGTCAACTGGAGTGCCGTGGGGTCATCCCTTCACCATGTGCTCGGGTCTTGGGGGCTCCACGATCTCCTCCTCTGGGCCCTGGAAGGATGGAGACTGTAGTCGGGTCGGCCACGATGGCCCATGGCCCGCCTCGGCGATCTCCCATTGGCCCCGTTCTCTTCTTCTCTACCCCTCGATCCGGAAATCGAACACGCTCCCATCCCGGCCTCGCGTGTCATGACCTTAGGTACGATGTATGTCAGTAGTGATGCTGTTGTCCGTGAAGCTAGTCTGGCAAGCTGCCTGTCCGGATTCTCCTCCCAGCCGAACCCTTGGTCAGCACACGCCCGATTCGAGTTTTCCTACATGCCGAGCTGCTGCTTATCACCTCGCACCAAGAAGTCTCTGCAACCAAAGAGGTACTTGAGTACCCGCCTAATTCCTCACACGCCGTCTACGCGTTGCTGCCCCTCTGATGCTGCATACATCAGGCGACTTGAGCCTGACACGATTACCACTACCCCTGCTGTGCGAGCGTGACCTGTCCTTCCTCGGACGCCTTTCTGTCTGCCAAATTTTTCATCCCACGCCATGTTCGCCTCGTTGTTCAGCACCGGTAGAGCGTCTGTCATCGACTTCCTTGTGTGTAAGCGTAGATTGCTTGGCCCTCGTGAGAGTTAACTTGCGGCTTCTTCCTCCCTAAGGATGCACATCTCACCTATCAAGAATGCAGGGCTGTTCATCTTCTTGCCACGCGACGTGATGGTGCGGTTAACGCGCTTCTATTCGGAACCAAATCCAAGGCCTGGATGGAGTTTCTGTTAAGCTAAAAATTCCATACCTGAAGTAGGTAAGGTAGGCAGTGTAAGGCGCCGAATGATCAGGTAGGACCTTGCTCGGAGTACGCCTGACTCATCATCGTCAACAACGAACGCCCTACTGCCGTTCACGAGACCATCTCTGGAATGTGCCGCTCTTGCTTCTTCGAGAACGACATCCATGATCTAGACCGAGAGGCCTTTCTTCGCCACCCACTCGCCAGCATGAGGACCCGGATTAGTCAGATCCACACTCCACCTGAATATTGCAACCAGCTCCGTGTTCAGGCATCGCGCAACCCATAGGTGCATGATTGCACGTCTAGATTTTTTTCTTCTCCTTCTCGCCTGCAGTCAATAGGGGTCGGTGACAACTTTCTCATATTGTATTCTCGCTTCAAGCGCCTCGCGTGTAGATACTTCTTTCGGTTGTGTTATTCTCCCGCTGTATGTCAGATGTTCGCCTCCGCCATCACGACCTCGACGCCGGCCAACAAGCTACTGTAGAGCGGCGACAGACCCGGTAAAAACATGCGGCTCCTTTCGATACCTAAAGCGACGTGTCTTTGAGAGTGCGGTACGGTATGACGAGCATAACATGCGAGGAGCTCAATGTCATCGCTCTCCCTGCATATACGGGTCACGGCTATCCAGCCGACGCGTGTAAGGAGCACGCGTGGCTCTCGCCCGTTGGCGACGATCGAACCCGCTGGAAGCCCCGGGGGCCCTATCACAAAACTGACGGAGGCATTCGCAAGGCAGTTGACTCGTTCGAGTCAGCCGTCTCCTCTTTTCTCCGTGCAGTAAGTTCGGGTCTGAACCCCAATTCGCCGCCACGATGACGATCGGAGGCTGCGATGCTTCCCAATCGGTGTCCTCGCATCCCATTGAATGGCGATGCCCAGCGGGGCTCGTAAACAGTGGCACCGATGAAGGCGCTGCCCGACTCGGGGAACGCGGCACGCCCGCACGGAGGACCAGTCGACGGTCCGCCAAAGCAGTAAGAAGCTTTGAGCTCGCATGCGTCCAACCCCCAGTTGCGGGTATCCCGAGGCTTTTTGTAGCGGATATCTACTTTGAACGGGGCCCCAGCCGCAGGGGCGTAGAAGGTAGACGGGACAAAAAGACACGACGAGAGCCGGAGCCAGCGGCAATCCACAGCGACGAGATATCCCGAGGCGCCAAGAGTTGCCGTTCCTTTACCTGGCCACACATCTTGCTTCCGCGAGTTGCCGAGTTGATCGTATTTGATGGGTCTTTACGATAGGTATTTAAATTGCCGCCAGAGTCAGCTCTTGGTGCAGCACGGTCAGCAGACTGCCGCAGGAAATATCACTTAGAAAAGGAGAAGCGAACCGCCGCTTGACAAACCTGCCGGGAGGGACGAGGCCGAAAACCTTATCTCTTAGGTGTCACCCGGTCTTGGGAATCATAATAAATAGTGTGAAGGTCGCCCCTTGGTGATATTCGATGAGAGTGTCTTCATCGCATCGTGGTAAGCCACGCATCACTTGGAGTCCGCCTTTGGTTCCGCTGGGGGCTCCGACTGTTGGCCAAGGCCGGGGCCAGCTTCGATTTTGCCCGCTTTCCATGTTCGCAGTCCATGTCTTTGAGACCTGTCGACCGTCTGGGAAGCTTTTGGATTGGATGCGCCGCGTTGATGAGGTCGATGCGGAAGAAGTGCAGGGGCGAAGTCACTTCCAGCCCAATGACTATCAGATCGACCTCCGACGTCGGGTGCGTTCCTCCTCGGTCGAGTATATGGATAGCTACGTTCAGGCACTCTGGTGTCAGCTTTATTGGGTTCCATGTATTGGTCATTCAGTCATCGAACCCACGTATGCGTAAACACTTCGAGAGAAATTGTTCAGAGCCGCCAGATGATCTAACCCCAATGGACATGGCAGCCGAAGCCAAAGGCATTGCTCTAAAAGCTTCCCAAAATTTACTCCGTGTCGTTTCGTCTCGAGGCCGATGTTACGAGTCTCATTTTTTTGGGTCCGTTACGAAAGTCACAGAGTTCCTAGACCACCACTTCCTTTTTTGGCGAGTCGCCTTCTGGACTTCATGTTCGTAGGACATCATGTTTGTTTTCTGAAAGAGTCTGTCTATCGGGGTTCTTTTCCCTTATAGGAGGCAACCCATCTCTATCCGCGAAACACTGTATGTAACCAGGTGTGAAGAGAAGATTCAAGAGTGATTCGCTTCAACGTTCTCGGTTACTAGCTTGTTCATACTGTTTATCGTCGGGATCCTAAGTGGACGTAAAACGGAACCAGTAAGACACCCCACTGCTGTCCTACAAAGTAGAAGAGGAAGAGAAGGACATAGAACATTCCCATCACTTGGTGAAGGCATTAGTTGCCAGCCGTTACGGAATAGTCTAGTTAGCAATACTCGCGTATTGTGAAAGCTTCACCAAGTTCAAATCCCGAATCAGAATCACACCATGAAAATTTAAGAAGCTGAACTCAACGGTGGTGGCCTTTAGCAGGCCAAGGAAACTCGAGATATTGAAGGCCAGACGCCTCATTATCAAAAAGCTTATGCGAGATTCCAGCCCCGGTTTGACCAACCCACTACGCCACAGAGGTAGCATCACGAACGCAGAGGAGGCAGAGGGGCCGGCGGAGGAACTGGCTCAGGTTCCTTGGGTTGGAGGCTTCGCCTTTGCGTTTCTACATACTGGATGCAAGCCTCATCGACAATTGCAGGATTACTCCATTCGACTAATCTTTCCCGGCCAATCGACACCACGGTACCGCGCCTATCATGGTAGGAAAAAGAGCGTGTGAGAGGGAAGCATCCACTTCTCGGGGAAGAGACTCTACGATATCGGAGAACCGTGGAGACATTGCTGCGCATGGCTCATCCTTGACAATCAACCAGCTGATTTGACCGTTGTAAAAGGACAAAGACGTCCCTGGAGGATCCGTGAAGATTGGTGTGCTCACATTGGATAAGAAAGGGAGGGGGCAACCGTTCTACCTTTGAGCGGACTGCCGGGGAATTTCTCGAGGTGAATGGCACGTGCGCGCTCTCAAAGAACGGAATTCCAGGTCACTTAGTAGACTGATCATAACCCATAACGCCCTATCTATTAGCCAAGACCTATGGTGAGCGTGGCGCCAGTTCCTGCTAGAGAGGTTCATAGGCGGAACGCAAAATAAACGGATATCTTTGAGAGGGAAACCACTCAGTCAGGATATCCCATAATAACCTCTTTTGTGGACCGGTATCACAATGGCGTACATGTTTCTTATCGCATCCCGGCGTCTGCTGATTCCTGTAGGTGCATGACACACAAAAAGCGACTCGCATGTCCTGAACCAGCCGGCGTGGTGTCACCAGACCGCTTCTACCAACAGACAGTCGCAAGAACACCTGGGGTCGACTCAAGGCCCACCCTGGTCGGCTAAAGGGTTCCGAATAGGAGGTCGGTTTATCTGCGCGGATTCGCGGATCCGGAGTCCAACAGCATACTGTGATACGTAGGCACAGATATGCGGTATAGCCTGGAGCGTGCCCCCTCCCCCGGTGGATCTTGATGGGATTCAATTCAGGAAGGTCCTTAGCAAGGGGCCGAAATCGGGGATACCCGAAATCCCAGAGTTATCGCCCTGGGCACCGGGTGGTAGGTAACCCGAGAGAAACAGGTATCATCTCCGACCCGAGGGACTGGAACGCAGGTGGCGGGGCCTCGAGCCAAGGCTTACGGTGTCCGACAACAATCGCCACTCCTTGGCTGAAGGAACCGAAACTCAATCCCGCAATCTGTTGCCTGGATAGCTGCTTCGTTGAGATAAGTAGCTACTGTGTCATCTCCAGTGAGCGCTACATATACAGGCACCTGACACTGTATACTGTTCCAACCGACGCTGCCATTGTTATAGAATCAGTACACCTTAGAACTTGAGGTTGGGTTTAGCATTTATATACTCCCCTCTAATTACGCCGTGGAGTTAGGCACACCTCGCCCAGTAAGCTGAAAGCCACATTCGCTGAAGTATGAACGGGACTTTCCGCACGTCGGAGTGCAAACGGGGTATTAAACCCTTGCAGACAACCAGAGCGTTGTAGCGAGCAGATAAGACTGGGCCGGGCCCTGCCGGCGCGCGTTATAAACAGGCGCTGGTATGTACAGATCTGCCCAACCACTTTCAGGTATGCCTACTCTGTAGTCTGCGATTGTGGGATCGCCGAGGCAACCCCCCGGTGCCAAGTCATGCAGCATATGTGAAAGTTAGTCATGGGCGGCTCGGGAGGAGGCAGAAGACGTCCGAACTGCACTACGGCGGTGCGAAGCGCGTCTAGGGCGCCGAAGATGTGGAAGGGGAAGCTGGCTTCGTGCGTGTGTGCTGCACCAGCTTGACGCCGAGGGGCTCGCTGAAGCCGTCGCAGCTGTCCAGCAGGGACCGGCACCGGCCGGAAATGGTGACTCACGTCCAGCCGGCGGACGCATATGCAATTTCTGGGGCCGGAAGTGAAGCTGCCGACGTAGGTGCCATCGTTTCTTGGCTTGAGGGTCAGGAGCCCTACGTGCCCCTCTTGTCAGTGCTGATAGGGCTACTTCGGTGCCAGTTAGGCTGTGTTGCCAACCTGGGCAGGCTGTTGGCGTTTCGACCGATAGCCTAAAGTTGATGCTCAACTGTACAAGCCTGTACGAGATTCACGGATATGTTAGCCGGCTCCCCTTCCAATGCACACCAAGATCTTAGTACCTGCGTGATCTAGGTATGTAAGTAGGTAGGAATACAGAGGTATTCAGCATTTGGTTCCTTGGCGTTACGCGGTCCACGACACATCGTTCACAAATGGGGTCAGACGGCCATGGCTGACAACGGCCGTCTCGAGACCTTTTAGAGCTAGGCAGCACGTTTATGGAGCATCATTCATTTGCATGTGACATTTAATGGAGAGAGCTTGTCTATGTCTCGCTCAACATCCAGGGCAAAGTCACGGGGTCATTGTGTATGCCGGCTTCGTGCTGGAACATGAATAGTACGATCCGGGGAACCGCATCGCCGCCCAATCATCGCAGCATCGAAGCGCCTCTTGGAAACGCCAGATACATAGGATGCCATTTGATTCGGTCCAGACGTATTGCCGCCATTCGGAGCCGCCAAACGAGGAAGTACCTTTTCCTTCCCATCGTCACTACTAGTGTCATTCACGGATCCATAAGGTGTCGGCTGCCATGGGACGGCCCGAACCCCCCACACGGTCGGCCGGCTGGTGGGGACAATGGATCAAGGCGAGATAGATCAATGCCAGTCAACCTTGCTTTATCTACACGCCCACGCGGATTGCGTGGGGTTGCCACTACACGAAGTATGTTTGACTGGCGGTGTTGGCTAGAAGAGCCGGACATCACTCGCTCCAGCTATGGGAGGTACGGCGTGACGGGGCGAGCACTTCTGCATTAGGTTCCGTCCAGAGGTACTTCTCCACTTAGAGAGCTAACTTTAGTAAAACCTGGGTACTTCTTATTTGGGAAATCCCAATGCTTGGATACGAGACCTAAGTCCTTTGTTCCGGCTAGAATTAGCACTGGGAATTCCACGTCCCAGGCCCACTGACCGCGGCCTTTCTTTTCTTTGTTAACGAGTTGGAAGTGCGCGGTTTCCCGATTCAAGAAACGGCAACATTCGTAGCTGTCGCTAGTCTCCTCACGGCGGGAACGCTAAGGCGGGCTGGTAGCCACTCTATACCTTCCATTCGCAATGTATTGCTACCACCTATTTCTGCAAACGGAAGATTCAACCTACGGGATGCTCGTTCGAAGCGGTGGCAAACAGATGCAAAAATACACTGCAGACCAACCCAACACTTACTCCAGGGCGACAAGCACATATTTTACATACCTATTTCGACCCCTTGCTGGGGAAGAATCCCAAGGTGCCGCATTGCTCGAGTCCTTACTTTACTCAGGGATACTTGTTTTGAAAGCGCCTTCCAACTTAAGGTGCGAGTGATGCATACGCAGGGCCAGAGCTTGACCACAGCGGTACATGCGTCCCGATAGCGAATTTTCGGCGGTATCCTGCCACGACTCGTTGTAGAGCTCCCGTTGGCGGCTTACAGCCCGACTGATGACCATTTCCTGTCCTATCCGACGATCGGGATTAGGTTAGACTGGAGGGTGCGTTGTCCTGCTGATCAGTTCACGCGAGAAGCCAAAGCCTGGGAGCCTGGGAACCAACCAATCTCAGCGACCCAGCTCCCTCTCCTCAAGAGCTACCTAACTTAGGTACCCCGCTAGCATCTGCCATCACCGACAGCCCAGCACTTGTGACGCAGCGCCTGCCCCGCATCACACCCCATCACTCTAATCCGACAGACAGACAGACGGGATCGTCTTCACCTTTCCAGCACCTGGACAACCCCCAAAGTTTCGCTCTCCCCACGGGCATACTCGGGCTGGTTGGCCGGTACGTATTCTCCTGACCAGCCATCCAGTATTCCCATACCCATTTTCCCGTTCCCGTTCCACTGCCCCTGGCAAACACCTGCGCGTGTCCGCTTCCGACGACATCGACGTCCTGCGGGGCCCATCCGGTGCAACAGTGCCACAGCATCCCATCGTCAGCATCCCATCGTCAGCATTTCATCGTCGGGCAGGCCTCAGCTGCTGACTACTTTCTCTCGCGGCCCTTGTCCGAGACTATTCTCGCCGCCATCGCCGCCACCATCAACCACACGGACTGCGGTTGCAGACTCCCGGTTGGGGATAGAATAGAAATCCAGTGTACGAGGAGGGAACGCCGAGGCATTTCCGTGGGAAGGCATCTGCCTACTGATCCTCCGAGGTTCGTCTCACCTTGTCGTCTACCCCAGCCCGTCGCGTCTTCCAGCACTTCCCTCCGTCCGCCTTCCTGTACCTCCCCGTTGAATACGACTCGGTAACACCCAATATGCAGAGTCTTCAGAGACTGATATGATTTCTCTCCAGAAGCAACGACTAGACAACTGTTGTTCCACCAGGTATCACCAACATGGAAGACGATTTCGGCATTGGCAGAAGTAGTAGCACAGAAGAGGGCGGTGGAAAACAACTCGTGGCCCATGAACACAATGGCGCGCAAGACATGACAGTCGCGGCCAGCGAACTTGGCACCCCCCAGCACTCCAACTGGGGTTTGGCCACTCCCACAGCGTCCCAACGTCGTTCCGTGACTCGGTCTATGACACGGTCCCAAAGAGCAAGCCATACCAACAAGGATGGTCCCGAGACACATTTTATGGGTAAGCTTCTCCATGCAAGCTCCCGGACCGCCCAAAGGACCACATCGTCGAATCTTGAAGACGCCAAGGATGTCGAATACACCGAAGTTCAAGAGCATGACGAAGCGGAAGGGACAGAGGAGTATCTGTATTCTGGCCCGGATAAGTCCCGCAAACGAAAGCTGCGAGCCTCGACCGAGAACCGGGATGCAAGTCAAGTGGGAGACCCGGTCGGCAGCTCTATCACAGCCAAGCCTTCTGCCAGGCCGGTCCGCTCCCAGTCGAGCCGACCTTCTAAGAGACGGAAAAGCCTGGCCCGGGGGGCCCGAAAACTGCCTCTTCGCCGGTCTGCAAGGCTCGCCAAACCGCTGACACAATTCCACAAATACCCGATGTTGCCGCCCGAGCTACGGATCATGGTATTCGAGGCCATCTTATCTCCGCGCCTCATATACGTTCGGAACCGTGGCGAGCCAGTGCAACAGCCGCCGCCAAGCTGGTTCATGGCGAACTCGATCTCGGTTGCGGTCGCCAAAGCCAGCTATAGAAGAATGTTTGGACAGGACGTAAACCCTTCGATGGACGTTGTGGCGCTGGAGCCATGCTGCGGCGGCTGTCGGGCTTATCACTGTGCGCACAGGAACTTCAGCGAGAAAGACCGCAACGATGTCCGTCTCCTGGCCGTGCAGACGGAGCCGCAGTGGCTGGAGACTCTGCCATATTACACATTGCCAGTGTGGGCCACAATCAATATGGCCTGGCCCAGCGTCGAAACACTCTATTTGATGAAAACGGCTGTGGAGGGCGACATCGGCAAAGAGAAGGCTGTACTCAGGTGCCATGAGGGCCCGCGGGAAGCTGATCTGCGAAGGCGATTTAACCAGTGGAAGGAGACGGCAGGCGCAAAGAATAAGATTTCTCGTTTAGAGTTTGTCGTCGTGGTCCCCAAGGAAGAAAGCAGCAGCAGCAAGGCCCCCTTGGAGCGGTACCCGGATGCCGAGGAGCGAGCCACTGGCCGTCCAGGAGACATCATCGTGGGGTAGGCGGCGGACGAATGGGTGACGAAAGGCGTGGATGGTGGATGGATGACGGAGATACCCAACCGGTCGGCGTTTAGAGCGATTCCCCTGGCGGCGGCTCGGAGCTGGTCCAATCGGGCCATTTACAGCGTTGTGAGGCAGGCTCATTCGCGGGCCGAGGCCGAAGTGACAGGGAAGCCGTGCCCAGTATCCGTGTCGGATGCGTCTTACCTCGCTTCATGGGCTCATGAACTGATGTTTCGGAGGGACAACCTTTACTCTCTGATTAGCTTCACGCTGCATTGTGTGTACGGGCGTTGCGGCATAGCCTGCAGCGCAGTCGGAGCCGGCGCCTGTCGCGACCAGTCGAGGCAGCCGTTGGATCAGATACTACATTTCTCAATAACACATGTGTCCGCTCCAGGACCCGACACTCTTCATAGCCATGACACTTCAGGGGTCCCGCATCCGTCGCTCGGGTGAAAGGCAGCGTGCATACCGACCTACGGGGCTCATACGATGGCGGGATGCCCGTATGCGTTTCCTGGAGGAGGGTGCTCCCATCAGGTCCTTTGGGGGCCGAAGGATCGGCGGGCAGTCGCGGGCCGATCAAGCTGCTAGCCAAGGTGCCTAGGTGGCGCGCTTTCCCGCCCGCTAAGCCCAGGCCGAGGGCGCCAAGCGTTTGCGTCCGGGGGCTCCCCACTTGCTGGGTTGGCCCATGATTGCTGATTAGCGGCCACGCGACAAGCAATAGCCTATGACAGGGCGCCTGCCGGGGGGTTTCCCCCATATGGGATACGACAGATAGGGTAAGTGCATGGGACACTTTACAAACAGAGCTACGATGTACCTTGACCCCCCAACCCCTCAGCACACGCGATACCGTAGATTCCTCATTCCATGGATGTTTGCATGCCCATCTCGTGCCTCCAGCCTCGCGTCCGCAGGACACCGTCCGGTCTCTGCCCCGCTTCTGCTTTTTCTCCTCCCCGCCCGGTTGCTCTACTGCCAATCGGCAATGCTGCACGTCTCTCACCTCCTTGGCCGTCGACACCTCTCACTGGCAGACCAGACTGTCGGCGTCCCGTCTGACATGGTGCCCCTGCTCATGCAGAGAAGAACAGGGTCCTACAACCCTGTCGACTGCAGCGCCCCTCTTGGACAGGCCTTGACCGGTGGCGGCCACCCGAGCCAAGGCCAGCCTACATCTCAGAATCGTTCGAGCCAATTCCGAGGGATGGCTCTGAATGGCGAATTGCAGCAGGCATATCATTGCCACCCCCCCAGGCCGCCTTTTTGCGGAGGGTCGTGTCCCCGATAACAGCTCGCCAACGTGACTGGCCCGACCGGGGCGACATTGCTACCGCGCAACCAACTGCTACGCAGGCCCCTGTCGGGCGATCGTCCAGCTTCCTAATGAGGGAGCGAGGCCGGCAGACTGGAAGGGCCCCTGTGGCCCTCTTAACTACCAGCTCTGCACCCAGTTTATTAGGGCATCGTCGCCATGGGCGAACTGCGGTGGGCGAGGACGAAGCTTTATTTTTGTCTTGTCGCATGCCCTCCAAGCTCCCGACTGCAAGGCAGAAGACGGTCCGTTGGCTTGGCCATTTCTTGTCGTGTGCTCCCGATGCACCATGGATCGTTCCCACCACGCGCTGTGTGGCGACGACTCCTTCGGCCCTGTCGTGCTGTCGCCTGACTGCCGCGGCGGCTTTGACTTCACCGGTGAGTTCCGGAGGTCCCTCGGGGCCCGACCCAAGGACCACCTGTCTAACGAGGAACCACCACAGTCACATTTGAGGAGACCATCCTGACAATCCTGCCCGCCGCCCTCTTCCTGGTCCTGGCCCCGCTGCGCATCCTGACTCTCCTGCGGAGCCCTCTCAATATCCAGCGCAACGCTCTCTATGCCGCCAAATTGGTATGTTGGCCCTCGCCCACATCACGACGCCAACCTGCTGCGGGGGTTGAAAAGAGGCCGACTGACCGGTGCCGTGTTTAGGCCGCCGTCGGCGTCTACACCGTCTTCCAACTGGCCCTGGTAGTGTTAGTGGCCTCGCAAAGTCGCCTGCAAACACACACCTCCATTGCGTCGGCTGTCTTGTTACTTCTCACCGGTCTGGCGTTGGCCGCGCTATCGCACCTTGAGCACGCCAAGTCGATCCGGCCCTCGCACCTGATAGAGGGCTACCTATTACTGACCGCCTTCTTCGACATAGCTCGTATCCGCACCGAATGGCTTCTCGAAACCAACAATGCCGTAGCAGGCATTGTGACGGGGTCCCTGGTGGCCAAGTGCATCATGCTTGCCCTGGAAGCTGTGGAGAAGCGGTCGATGTTGCCTGGCCAGTCCTCCTCACGCGAAGGCACCGCTGGACTTCTCAGCCGCATGTGTTTTTGGTGGCTGAACCCTTTCATGTTGACTGGCTTCAGGAAGGTGTTGGCTGTGGATGACTTGCCCGAAATTCACGAAAAGCTGGACTCTGAGCGCCTTGCCAACATAATCCAGAGGGGCTGGCAGAACTGTAGGACCCCTAGACCCGGGAAAAACGCACCAACTTACAGTTCCCAGGTAACCAAAAGGGGAAACATGCATTGGCCGTCGCATGTCTCTGGTCTCTACGCTGGGAGGTGGTGGCTACTTATATACCAAAGTTCGCATTCGTCGCTCTTCGCATATGCCAAGCGCTGCTCATCAAAGCTGCCACCAAGTTTGTGGACGACAAGGAAGCCCCAATGAGCTATGGATATGGACTCATTGGTGGGTTTGCTTTTCTTTACCTTTCTCTCGCTGTAAGTATACGAACCAGTTGCAACTGAGCCTGGCGGTGGTGGTGCTAACGGCGCTACAGATCACGATGGGCTGGGCTACTCATCTCACCTTCCGAACCATGTCGATGATCCGCGGCCAATTGATCACTCTCATCTACAACAAGCTGACGACGCTGCCAATCACGAATATCGACGAGTCCAGCGCCATGACTCTGATGAGTACAGATGTGCAAAGAATCGCCGAGTCGTTCCACTTTCTTGTTATTGACGTTCTCCCGAACACTTGCCAGCTGGCGATAGCCGTGTACCTCCTATACACCAATCTTGGTGCTGTCTGCGTAGCACCAATCATCGTCACCGTTGGTAAGTGGCCCCATACTGCCCGAGGGAACCCCCTTGCTGACCAAAGCACACAGTCGCCACTGTGTTGTCAACCGTGTTGGCTGGACGCGTCACGATGAAACAAAAGCTTTGGTTTGAAGCCATCGAGAAGCGCATCAATTTCACCTCGGAGATCCTCGGTGCTATGAGGAATGTCAAGATGCTCGGTCTTGCGCACCAGATGGAAAAGAATATCGAACAATTGCGAGAGGACGAAATTCAAACTTCGCGACTGTTCAGAAGGTTTCAGAGCATGAACAATGCTATCGGTAAGTACGGGTAGGTGATGGAAGATGCATGTAGGCCAAGTGCTAACCCCCACATACAGTCAATCTCCCGAGTGTTTTCACCATGTTCTTTCTCTTTGCTGCTTATGCCATTGTGACGATGCTGAGTGGCACTGGCTCCTTCGATGTATCGCAGGCCATCGCTTCGATGGCGGCGCTGAACCTCCTTATAGAACCCTTAACACAGCTACTATGGGCCATTCCTCCCGGGTGGGGCGCCCTGGGGTGCTTCACCAGGATCCAAGAGTTTCTCTTAGAAGACTCGCGCGTGGAGGCTCGGTCGTTCCGCTCGTCCACCGAAAGCAAGGCCACTTCGTCGCAAGAGAAAGAAAAGGGCGAAAAACCCGCCCTGCAGATGCAGTCCAAGGAGCTCAACATCAACCGGCCGTACATTCACCTCGAGCACGCCAATATTGGGTGGTCTGATGCTGCCCCGAGTGTCGCAAAGGATGTGACGACCAGCATCCAGCCCGAATGCAAGCTCACTGTCATCGTCGGGCCTGTTGGGTCGGGCAAGACGACACTCCTCCGTGGGATTCTGGGCGAGGCGACGAGGGTCCAAGGCTCTGTGCGCGTCTCAACGACCGAGATGGCTTATTGCGACCAAAGCCCCTGGATCATCAACGGCACGATCCGCGAGAACGTACTGGGCGATTCCGGCTTCGACCAGGCGTGGTACGAGAGCGTGATCCAGGCGTGCGCACTCGAGGTCGACCTGCGCCAGCTGCCCAAAGGGGACCAAACGATAGTAGGGAGCAAGGGCCTGAAACTTAGCGGAGGCCAAAAGCAACGTTTGTCGCTGGCGCGAGCCGTATACGCTCGGAAACAGTGGGCTATCCTGGACGACATTCTCAGCGGTCTGGACTCTCTTACGGAAGAACACGTCTTCAAACGCGTCATTGGACCCGAAGGTCTTTTCCGACAAACTGGCACGTCGGTCATGCTGGCGACGCACTCTAGTAAGTACACGACCGAACATATGATATCCAGCTCGGCGCTAAAGGTCTCCAGCTCGACGGCTTCCCCAGGCCGATCTTATAATCGCCTTGAACGAGGCAGGCGAGGTTGTCGAACAGGGCGCTTTTGACAAGCTCAATGTCCCCGGAACTTATGTGCACAGCCTCAAGGTCAAACTTGAAGAGGAGAAAGAACGGAACGAACGAGAGGGCAACGAAGACGTGATCGACGAAGCCGATACAGCTGACAAGGTGGAGCCTGAAGGACCCAAAGACGAGGAAGCCGACGAGAGCCGTAGAAGCGGTGGTTTCGAGATCTACAAGTATTACTTCGTGGCCTTGGGACCGGTGGCCGTGTTGGCGTTCGCGGTTATCCTCATGGTGAACGCTTTTTTGAACGGATTTCAATGTAAGCCGGCATTGCTCTCCACTAAAGAGCGACAAAAGCTTTGGATTGATACGCTGACACGGTGTAGATGTCTGGGTCAACTGGTGGGCCGAAAGCACCGAGCGTGGCGAAGACAAGGGATTAGGCTACTGGCTAGGAATATTTGCGGCTATCAATTTCCTGGACTGCATTTCGCTGGTTTTCGGCATCGGGTAAGTACCCACGACACGAGGGCATGAAGACAAAACTGACAGGTTCAGGTTCTTGTGGATGTACATCATCCCCCGTTCCGGAACGACCCTTCACCACGCCATGATCCATCGAGCAATTCGGGCGCCTCTGTCCTACTTCTCCAAGATGGAGACGGGCGTCCTGGTCAACAGGTAAGTAACCAGTTTCTTCTTGGTCATCCGATGTCGCTCACAGCCCCCCGCAGATTCAGCCAAGACCTTCGACTTGCCGACATGACATTGCCTAGTTCGGGCGTCAACATTGCCTATCGTAAGACGACTCTGACACCGGCGTCTGCGAAACTGATATACTAATGTCGCTACAGATGGCGGAAGTTGCCTCGTTGTGATTGCTTTGTCCATCAATGCCATCCCCTACGTGGCCATCTCGCTGCCTTTTATTGGGCTGGTGCTCTACTACGTCCAGCGTTTCTATCTTCGTACCTCACGGCAGCTACGACTCATGGAGTAAGCCTACTTGGCAATGATGTGTCCAACGATTGCAAGTTTCTGACTTTTGCGACACAGAATTGAGCAAAACGCGCCCCTCTTCTCGCATTTCATAGAGTCGTCCAGCGGGCTGGCGACTATCCGTTCCTTTGGATGGACAGCCGAGTATGAGGAGAAGAACCGGAAGTATCTCAACGACTCGCAGAAGCCATTTTACCTGTTGCTGTGCTGTCAAAGATGGCTCATATTTGTTCTTGATCTCATCGTTGCCGGCTTGGCCATCCTTATCGTCGGTGTGGCCGTCGGGCTTCGCGACAAACTGAACGCTGGCTTTTTTGGTCTAGCACTGGTCAACCTCATGTACATGACGCACTCGCTGACCAACCTGGTCCAACACTGGACGTCTTTCGAAACCTCGATCGGCGCTGTTAAGCGTATCAAGTCTTTTGCCGAGGACACGCCATGTGAGGGCTCGCCCAGCGAGGTCAACGACCCGGACCCCAGTTGGCCCAGCAAAGGCACACTATCGTTCGAGGATCTATCCGCCAGCTACACGTGAGTATCCGCCTGCCCTGCTTCATTTTGCGAATGCTGACATGCCTCCTGATAGTGACGAGAACTCTGCCGTTTTGAGGAACGTGAGCTTTACAGCCGAAAGCGGCCAGAGAATTGGCATCGTAGGCAGGACTGGCAGGTTCGTCACCCACTCCCGTTCGGCCGGCTCGCTATATAGTTGACGTACTAACGGTGCTCCCGCCTTCCAGCGGTAAGACGTCGGCCCTCCTGGCCATCCTTCGCATGATAGAGGTGACGTCAGGCAAGATCGTACTGGATGGCGTTGACCTCAACACGGTTGCGGGCTCGACGGTCCGGGAGCGCGTCATTTGCCTGACGCAGGACTCGTTCATATATACGGCGTCGGTTCGCAAAAATTTGGACCCGACGGGCGTGTGTCAGGACGAGGCGCTCCAAGAGGCGCTGCAAAAGGTTGGCCTGTGGAACGTCCTCGAGGGGAAGGCGGCCAAGGACGCGGCCGAGGGCATCGGCCCAGTCCTCGATACCGTCATGGACAAAGATTTCCTGTCGCACGGCCAGCGCCAGATCTTCTGCCTGGCCCGCGCTCTGCTTAAGCAGGGCAAGCTGTTGGTGCTGGACGAGCCCACAAGCAGGTATGCAAGCCCGCTCTGCCAAAGAGCCAGCCAGCAAGATCCCACTATGCTAACACGATGCTCTCAGTGTTGATTCGGAGACGGACTCCAAGATGCAAAAGATCATCCGCGAGCACTTCCACCACCACACCATTATCATGATCGCCCACCGCATGTCCAGCCTGCTCGACTTCGACCGCGTTGTCGTGCTTGAGGGCGGCCGGCTCGTCGAGTTCGGCGCGCCTTCGGAGCTCTTGCAAAACTCGTCGAGCCACTTCGCGCGACTGAACAAGAAGGCTTCTTGAGAATCGGTCCTCACTCGGGGTGCCAGAGTTCCTTGGCATCTTAAGGGGGGAGGGAGCAAGAAACCTTCGCACGTGTCCGACTGCCTGCCCCCGGACCGGCGAGCAGAGACGAAATGAGCCTCGGATGTCTAATGTCGCTACGACGAATACTGCCTGACATTATCCAGTCACTTACTTACATAATAGCCAGCCATCAGTGGATATGTATGCAATGGGCCATTGGCCGCACCCCATACTTGTCAACGAGTACTACACTGTACGCGTACACTTCGATTTCCGAGTGCCAACAGTGAAGAGAAATGGACGAGCATGCGCGTGTCATCGGGTTGCTCTTGGGCCCGCGTTCACGTCCACCCCGGCTCCCTCTCATTTTTCTCGCCGCTACACCCCCCCTCCGCCTGGGATGATCCATGTATAGCCGATGGTTCAAACTTGAATGTACAAACACCCTTGGCGAGGCCGGGTAGACTACGCCAGGGGTGTTTTTGAGTTTCTGGTAGTGTTGGAAAACCGCCGAGTCGACCGAGGGTAGTCTTCCCGGCGGTAGGTGATGGTACAACAAGAGCGTTGCCATTCCAGGGGGGTTTGGGCGAGGGGAGGGCCCCGTGGAAGGTCTACAGTGGGTCAGTCAGCCGCCGCTGCGACCCATGACTTATTCTATGCATAACTTGTTCTGTCTACCGCCTCTTCTTGGCTGCTACTAGTCTCTGTCGGCGCCGACGGACCCTTGTGGGGAGAGGAGCCCAGTATCGGGGCCGAGGTGCAGAACGGACGCTGAAAGTTGGGAACGTAAAGCGTGCACCTGGCTGAGATGCGTACAGCCGCCATGCAGGGACGGCTTGCATACAGTACCACGGAGACGGAAAGAGTAATGGCGCGACAAGGTTATGTGAGCGACAATTCATGACAAAGCACATTAGGTGGACAAGTCTAACGGCCAAGGCATGTATACTTTTGATCGAGTGTTGTAAACAAATCAGCAATGCATCTCGTATTGCCGTGAATACCTGTACCAGGTCTAGTGACATAAAAAGCAAACATTCAAACGACACCTGATTTTATCCTCTTTCCCCGGGGGGCATCAGCTCCCCCAGTCCAAATTTTCCGTCTTGCGATTACAACCCAAGCACGGCACGAGCGCCGGGCTCGCTGCAAACGTAAATGACGTCGTGCGCGTCCGAGAAGCCGTTGAACTTGGTGGCGGAGCACTTGGTGTAAGCGCCCATGTCCTCAAAGTACAGCCAGTCGCCGACGTCCAGCTCATGGTTGAACCGAATGCTCTCCGTGATGCGGTCGATACCGTCACAGGTAGGGCCCCAGATAGAGTAGTCGATGCCGCCGACGGTGCCGTCGGGGCAGCCATCGGCCAGGGGCGTGTTGTACAGTGTCTGGTTGCCCGTACGCAGGACCTTGGCAACGGGGTGCTGGTGATCAAACATGATGCTGCTGAAGTTGCCGTACAGACCGTCGTTGATGTAGGCCATGTAGCTCGACTCGCCGGTGGCCGGGTTGTGGATGGTGCGCCGTGCGATGATGTTGCAGGCAATGGTAAAGGCCGTCGACACGTAGTACCGGCCAGGCTCGGCAATGATGTTGACTGAGGACGGGAAGTACTCATCGAGGGCGTCGCGGAGCACGGCGGCCATGTCCTCGAAGGTGTCGCCGCTGAAACCGCCACCGACGTCCAGAGTCTTCAGGTCAAAGCCGTGGGCGGCGGCCTGCTTGAAGACCGCGTCGGCATCCTGGACAGCCTTGAGGAAGGCCAGGGGGTCCGAGGCTCCGGAGCCCACGTGGAAGCTCACGCCGACGACGTTGAGACCGAGCTCGCGGGCCAGGGCCAGAAGGTTGTCGGTGTCGTCGAGGGAGGCGCCAAACTTGAGGCTGAGGCGGCACAGGCTCGACGAGTCATCGGTAAGGATGCGCAGGAACAGCTCCGCCTCAGGGTAAAGCTTGGCGATCTTGCGGAGCTCGTCGGCGTTGTCAAACGTCATCTGCTTGACGCCCTTGGTGGCGACGTAGCGGACGTACGAGTTGGTCTTGCAGGGCTGCGCATAGATGATGCGCTGTGTATCGACGCCCATGTCCAAGACCTGCTCAATCTCGGCCTTGGAAGCGCAGTCGAAGCCGGTGCCCAGGGCGGCCAGCAGGTGGAGCACCTGGGGGTCGGGGTTGCACTTGACGGCGTAGAAAGGCTTCACGCGGGGCAGGTTCCTCTTCCAGCGCATGTGCTGGCGGTAGACCTCGCCGAGGTCCCCGACGAAGAAGGTGTCCTCATCCCCAGGATCGCAGGATTCGTGGTCGATGCTCTCGACGCGCTGTCGGAGAGCATCACCAATCAGATGCTTGGCAATGGAAGCGCCATTGTTGTAGGTGTCCAACAGGTTGAACTTCTTGACCTCGGTCGATAGGTGGTTATTCGTTGCAAACGTAACCGGTGCGAAGTTATCGACGGCAGCCGCTGCCATAACCATATCCCCTGCGTGTGGAGGGGAGGCGGAGGGAGAAGGGGGTGAGGTGGTTGGAAGGTGCAACGTCCGAGACAGGAGACCTTGTGTGTTGTGGGCGGTAGCAAGCTATCGGTAAAGATAGGATGCTAGAGAATGGAGAAGAGACAAGCGGAAGGCCAATGGCTGTTAGGGAGGCTGAAAGATATAGCTTTCTGATCCCAGATCGATCTGACGAGGTCTCCTCGACTCTTCCTCGGTAAGAGGAAGAACCTCCGAAGTCGTCCTATGCGGCAGCTGGTGGTCGGGGGAGTACTCAGGGCGCGGTGGGGGAGGGAGATCGAACACGAGGAACGACGGTGGTGGCGTGCGCGACTTCAGCAGAGGGGGGCGGGCGCGAGTTGATGATGTGGAACGTTTTCCGCAGGCTGAAATCTTGGTCCGAGACGAAGGTAACGGCCGTGGAAGCCGTGGTCGTGACGGTGCCTTTGAGAAGACCAAAGGCAGTCGGGAGAGCCGAGGGAGGTGCTGCTTAGCAGCGATCTAACGACGCGACGGGAGGACGCGACGAAGCGAGGGGAACGAGGTGGAGGCCAGGGCCGGAGCGATTCCTGGGGAGGGGGGTTTACGCAGCGGGCGTGAGCAGATGTTTGGCTGTGGTGGGTGGTGGTTAGGGGGGAAACGGGAAGGGGAGAAGGGGAGAAGCGGCGATGTGCTCTCTCTAGCGAGCAAATGAATAATAAGGTTGGTGTTTAGTGGAGGATGACCTAGCTTATTAGTGAGCGCTGGCCCTGGGCGTGTAGGGTGTGCAAATTGCAGGGTGGTGGCAGGAAAATGGATCTCGCATAGGTAAAAAAAAAAAATCTCGACTCGTTCAGGCTGCGCGGGCAGGTAGGAACCGGAAGCTTGCTATTGTTGGTGGGGCAAAACCACCCCTACTGTCTGGATCCATGGAAGCGCTGGGCGCGAACGAGTGAGTACTTTGTACATGTATTCTGGTGCATGTGATGACGTCCACGGGTTCACAGGCTTGTGTGTCCCACTCACCGTGGAGAGCCAACTCTCTCTCTCTCTCTCTCTCTCTCTTGTTCATTTCGACGACAGGGCAGAGAGTCTGCCACGGAATGCCGGCATGCCCCTTGGACCTCTCCCTCTCCCTCTCTCCTTCTCTCCGTCCCTCCCTCCCTGTCTCTTGCTTCCATCCCATGCTGCATGTCACAGACCACTGACACGCGAACCTAAACCTGCACCGAGCTGACGAGGACCCGTGTTGGCCATTGGGCAACGTGCACATAGCATGGACGGTGCGTGTGTGCGTGTGTGCATGGGTCATCACCCGTCTGGACTCTCGGGGCGTATGGGGACGCCAAGCGCAGTGACAAGCGATGGACTTGGACGGAAGGCTGTGCCATCGGCCGAAAGTGGAAGACCCCATGCGCATGCGTCTTGGGATGGGATGGATTTGCCATGTCGACGAACCCATGTACTGCCTACCTGCACGTATACCACCGAAGTACCGGTAGGGTTTCTGCACCCGCCACCTCCCCGAGGTATGTGTGTGTACACAGTTGTAAAGTACGCGCAGGTGCGCGGGACGAGACGCGGAAGCGTTCGGACCAGTGAGGGTAAATGGACACCCAAGCAAGAAAATCCCTCACAGCACATGCTCAGGACGACCGGCATGCACCTAGGCAGTCGGATGTACGGATGCACAAAAAAGGGGCTGCTGCTGCTGCTGCTTGCTGCGAGGTTCGCCGGCCTTCCAATATCTGGGACCGGCTAACTTGGGGGAGAATATTTTCGACTTTTCAGTTTTCGGAGAGGGGTGTGGTTTCTTTTGCAGGTACCAGTGGCAGCGGGGTGGGGTGTCATTTTGCATGGGAACCTAGCGAAAACGCCCCGAGAAAATGCGGGTGAGCGGGCACGCGGGAGACCGGCTATCCGTCGATTCTCTACGAGTAATGGTCGTCATATACTGAGCAGCGAGGATCAACTGGATGCAGCTCGGATCTGCGTCGTTTTTGCTCCCTACGCCGGCGCACGCGAGTACACAACAAAGGCCAAAGCGCAACGTCGGCCGTCAAAGGGGGGCTGCCCAAACCCGCTAGTTAGTAAGGCGCGCAGTGGCACATGGTCGAGAGCTGCTTGGATTTTCCCTTCACCCCAGAGCATCCATCTCCAACAGGGCCGTGGCGAACGAAACCGCCGCCCTGCCAGGTCCCCTCTGTCTCTGACTGGCTGGCTACCTCCGAGAGCTTTCCAACTAGCCATAAGCATTTCCAGTCCTCTGCCCGCCCGGTACTGCACACGCGTGATGTGGTGTGCGGCGCCCCCGGTATGAGCCAATGTCTCGCATACATCTACGATGCAGTCAGTTACCTGTGCTTACCTAAGTACCTACTCAGGCACGTTATCTATGGGAGGCGACTATGTAGGTGCAACCAACCATTACGGCTGCTACAGAACAACAGACAGAGAGAGCCTCGGTTGGGATCAGGACCCCCCCTTTCCCGCGCCATCACTGACCGCAACTTCGGCGCCGTCGCCGACCAGCGCTGCTGTTCCATCGCCTGGACTCTTTAGACATTTAGAGAACGGGCGCCGCCATGTCAGAGACATTTCCGATCTTCTCCGTACGTAGGTACGCTACAATGTATGAATTCTATAGGGCCAGCCTGGGTATCTCGCACGCCTGCGGGCTTGCCCACTCCTCCCGGGAAGAAACGTGTGTTGAAAATCACGCATATGTCGGAAACTTAAACCGGCCTAGTTTCGGGCGCGGTGAGGCTGCGCCCTGGCCGCCGGCCGCCGCCTGAATGACAGATGCCAGAGACGAATCCGCGATCTGCCCGGCTGCTTCTTTCTTTAGCGGCTGGCCCGGCCAACACAGGTAGCGTGTACCTGTCGACTACTTACCACACATTCCTACCTGGGACGTCCGTATACGTGGGCCTGGCTCCCTCCCTCGGCGCCTGGGGCTGGACTTGGCCCGGAGCATGTAAGTTATCCGGTCCTGAGGAAACCCACCAAGGCCGGCCGATACCCTAGGTCTATCGTTTTACCATACACACCTCCAGCTATACTCGCCCTCCCCCCTTCCCTCGTCCAGGGGTGGCATGAAGGTGCGCTCTGTGTCAGCGAAACGAAAACCCACTACCAGTGGCAAGCTTCGGCCGGCCCTCGTGTTGTGCTACGTAGACCTTAGACCAACAACGAGCGCACAGGCAGGCAGGTACCAGCCCTGTAGGTGTGTATGTAGGACGTCGCACAGCAGCGGGTCTTATTCAGGCCGCGCTTGATTTTTTGGGGGGCTGCGTGCCCAAAAACATCGAGACCGGACGCGAACCTTGAGGCCTGGCCAAGTTTGACGAGGTTGCCTAGGGAGGCCGTTCCCACTCGGGACCTGCCTACCTCTCTCCTTACTGCACAGCCCAGATCCCCTAATTTTCCGCCTTCATCGCGATGGGGAGAAGAGAAGGGGAGAGGGCGCGCCGGCCAAGACGCTGACGAATGGTCCTCCAGTTGGGCACCCGTCATTTTGCGCCGCCCCAAGAGCCTGACCTATACCATGTCGGGCATTACATACGGGGGGAGGGAGGAGACCCAGCGGGCGGCCAAAGCTGTGTCCGCCGCCTGGCTTGTGCCGATGCGCCGTGGAAAGGCGGTTCCCGGGGGGCTTTTTGGGCTCGTCTCGACTCGCGCAAACAAACAAACCAAAAACAAACTGCCAAGAGATGGAGGAAAGGAAATGCCCCAGTGCGAGCTGGGCCCCCGAGGCTGGCGGATGGACGATGGCGCATCCGTGAGGCCCAAAGCTTGTGTGGACCCATAACCGGGTAGGCGCAACGTTGTTCCCGTTTCCACCTGACGACAACTTCAACCTGGGCCTAAGCTTCCCAGTCTTTTTTTCTCCCCTCTTCACCACTGCTCTGCCCGCACTCCGCAGCTTTTTCCCTGGGGAGCCGGTCGCCGTCGCTGTTGTGCGAGATGGAGACTCCGTAATACCGGAAACCATGTGACCATGGTAAGTTTTTCCTTTTTTATATGACTTCTTGTCGTCCTCACCCGTCGGCTTGCTTTCCTGATGATTACACCTTTTTTTAAATGTTCGACTTCCTAGCATACGCTGCGGATATCCAATATCTGACTACAAGCTTCCTACTCGCATTTCTTGTGCATTCTTCCTGGACAAGCCTTCCGCTGACCATGTCTTGTTTGTCAGGCTCTATCGTTGTGCTGTTGCGAGCGGGATGCGCTCTGCCCGAAGTATGAAAGCAGGCCTGAACAGGCAGGCCCGGTACTGGGAGGCCTCGAACTGTGACCATGGACGGTGAGTTAAGTAACAGGGCACCCCGCCAGGGTCCTCCCGTGCCCGCGCGAAACCATCAGTCTAGTCATCAGCAAATATAATTTGCAGTCTTACCACCCAATCGCTACTTGTCTGTGTTACTTGTCCGGAGGTCGGCTTGCCCCCACTGCCTGCTCTTTTCAGTCATGCTGCCACGCCGCTGGACGCCCATTTTGCGCACCACACACTGCAACTTAAGGGGTTCCTCGGGGTGGTGAAGCACCTAGAGCCAGTATCGTCAACGGAGCGAATACATCCCCGTGGTATTCGATTCGACTATGGATATGGTCTGTCTTGGCTTAGCCCAGAGCATCGGCTTTCTTCTTGCCCTTGCCCTTGGCGCCGCCCTTGTAATGCTTCTTGCTGTTCCCCAGCTTAATGTCCTTCGGGTCCATACCCGTCTCCAGGGCCATCATGGCCTTGGCCTTTCTGCCGCTGAGTTGTTTCCCGCCGGGCAGCAAACCGGCTTCCGCCTGAGCCTTGCCCTGTTCAGTGTACTTGAAGCTGAATGGCTTCACCACATGGCCCGCGTTTTTCGCGTTCGCGAAGAAAGCCTTGTCGAGGCGCTTGCTCTTCGAGGATGTGGGCTGCGCCAGTATCTCCGTGTCCACCGTTTCATCGTCTGACAGGTCCATGGCCTCCAAGGCTGCCAGTAGCTGGGCTCGCCGCTTGACCGGGAGGTGGGCCGAGTCGTAGAGCTCGCGGTTGAACTCGGCTGCGTCGAGGTAGCCCGGCGGCGGCTCGACATAGAGCAGCTTGCCATTCACGTAGTCCTTCAGGATGTAACGGGCCGCCCGGGACTCGTCGGGCTGGCCAACACCCTGCGTCTGGAAACCGCGGGCTCGAGCATAGGCCTGGAGCAGCTCGCTGGCCGTCGGCACGCCAGTACCGCCTTCTTCCAGTGGCCGCGTCTGAATGTGGATACCATAGATGGCCTCAAGGAAGGGTTGAGGTATCCGGCGGGTGATGAGGGTGCCGGGGCCCGTGTACTCCCTCAGCTGGTCGATCGGCAAGACGCCGTTGCATACCAAGTCTGCCTTGGTGCTGGCAAAGTTGGGGAACACAAGACCAGGGCAATCGCAGAGAACAACCTTGTCACTCAGGTGGATCGTCTGGAAGTGCTTCGTCTTACCGGGCGTCGAAGAGACCGACACCTTCTTGGCGCCGATGAGCGCGTTGATGGTCGAAGACTTTCCGACGTTGGGGTATCCCACCAGGCCGATTTGCAACTTGGTGGTCGGTGCTATGGTTCTGTCAGCATTATTTGACGCATGCACGTGGCGACTGGGCGTTTCCTACCATCCGGGCTGGGATCAGGGGCATGCCGCAAGAAGATCTCCTCCAGCTCTTCCACGGTCAGAATCCGCGTGTCCTCGTCGTCCAGCTCAATCTCGGCCGCCGGTTCATCGGCGTCCGTTTCTGCGTCCTGCTCGTCATCATCGTCGCCCTCTACTTCGCTTCCTACGGGGCTGTCGTCCTCGGAAGAAGCCTCGGCAGACTCCTTCTCCTTCTCCAGGAACTTCTCTTTGGCGCTGGTAGTTGCCTTGTTGGGCACAGGGTCGGCCGCTTTCTCTTGGTCCGAATCCATGGCGTCGATCAGCTCCTTGGCCAGGTGGGCTGAGAAGAAGCGGTACGCAATGTTGTGTTCTTTGAAGTAACGCGCCCACGCCCTGCGCTGCTTGATGGTCATCATGTCGGCCTTGTTGACCAGCAACAAATTCTCCTTTTTGCTATCCACATCCTTGACGTAGTTCTCCAAGTCGGCCGAGCGGAACATGAGGGGGTTCCGTGCGTCGACAATCTGTACCACCAAATGCGAGCGCTCGATGACGCGCCAGAGCTGCCGCCACACCTCGAGGTTTCGCTCGAAGGGTGTCATCAGGAGATCGTTGTTCTCCTGCAGCTCGGCCAGCCCTCTCCTCCAGTTCAGGAAGCTCTCGCGCTCCAACTGGTCCAGCTCCTGGGGCGTCGTGTTCTCGTCCCACTTGGGGCGCCGCGGCACCGTCAAGCGGTCCCTGTGGGCCTTCTGCTTGCTCAGCACGGTGCGCTCCTCGTTCGACGACAGCAGGTACGGGTTCTTCTGGTCGGTGTGGATGATCTTGACGTTGTTCATCTTCTCGGCGGTGAAGTCGGTGCCAGCCAGCTCCGCCGTGGACAGAAACTCGTCCATGGCCGACTGCTCGGTGACGGAGCGCATCTTGACCCAGGCCGCCTCCTTCTTGTCGTTGGTGATGTACTCCTCGCCAGTCGCATGGTTGATTCGCGTGACCGAAGCGCCGCCCTTCTTGCGGTCAGCGCCCTTGCCCTTGCCGAAGCGGTCGTTCATCAGCGAATTGCCGAGACCGACCGACTTCTTGGACTTTGCCAACGGCATGGTGGGCAGGCCTGCGTGGTTGAGCGGAAGCGTTCAAATGTGTGTCCGGGGGAAAAGTATCTGGGACGCGACCCAGGGCGGCACGGTTGATGGGCGGTGTTGGTGTTGTTGTGACACCGAGGTTTTTCTTCGGTCTCGCTGTGGTTTCCAATCCAATTCCTGGAAAGATGGCTCTGCTGAATAATTGCAGGCGGGCGGCGATGGAGGGGCGGGCGACTGGTTATGGAGGGGCAACCGCGGGGCGAAATTCTCTTTTTTCAGCATCAAATTTGGACCGCAGCGGCCGCAGGCTGGCGTCACTTGTGCCTGACGACCAATGGATTAGAGCAGGGTCGCACTGAACCCATGCGGTCGCAGGCGATAAGCCCGAGCCGCCATCGAACCCCACCAAAACTTTTTACAGGGTCGCAAACTGCATTGCGCTCCGTTCGCACCGCCATTCATCCCACCAGAGATTTGGCCGAATCGGAATCCGGGCGTGTACATCGAGACGACGGCACGAATCTTCTGCTGCGCACTGGCTGAATAGACTGCCCGGCTGCATATTACCCTCAAATCCAGAGCGCAGACTGTCTGGTACACATCCCGGGCTCCTGCCGACTGGTTCCGACGTGTTCCTCACCTTCCAGATCCCACCACACCGCACCATCGGCGCCTACATCACAATACACCGCCCGCCACCCGCGCGACAAGCCAGCGCAGTCTGCCCACCATGGCCCGCGGGAAATGGATCAACAAGAAGACGGCCCAGCACTTCACGCTGGTGCACCGGCCGCAAAATGACCCGCTCATCCACGACGAGAGCGCGCCCTCCATGGTGCTGAACCCGACCGAGGCGCCCAACGCCTCCAAGGCGGGCCACTCCAAGGCTCTGGCCGACCTGGCCTCGGAGCTGGGCCCCGAGGCCCAGGGGATGCGCGCCAACGAGGGCGAGGCCGCGAGCTACGGCGTCTACTTTGACGACACCGAGTACGACTACATGCAGCACCTGCGCGACCTGGGCAGCGGCGGTGGCGGCGGCGACGTCGTCTTCGTCGAGGCCGACAACAAGAACAAAGACAAGGGCAAAGGCAAGCAGAAGGAGGCCCTTGAGGACGCGTTGCGGCAGCTGGACGTCGGCGGCGGGGACGGCATCAAGAAGGACCTCTTTGATGAGGACTTGCTGCCGTCCAAGAACCTGACCCATCTCACATACCAGAGCATGCAGGAGGTGCCCGACGTCATCGCCGGCCTGCAGCCCGACATGGACCCGCGGTTGCGCGAGGTGCTAGAGGCGCTCGAGGACGAGGAATACGTCGACAACGACGAGGACGATGACCTCTTCGTGTCGCTGACCAAGGACGGGAAAGAACTGGACGACTCGGAGTTCGAGGCCGAGGACGGCTTCGACGGGGACGAGGCCGGGTGGGAGACGGACGATACAGCCAAGCCGACGCACGAGTACAAGGCTCCCAAAGACGGCGACGACGCGCCGGCTCTCGTGCCGACCCTCGACCCGGAAGAGGCCGCCGAAGCCGCCGACCAGGTCGGCGACTGGATGGCCGACTTCACCAAGTTCAAGAAGGACCAGAAGACGGGACGCAAGCTGGGCGGCCCGCCCTCGGCGGCCGACCTGCAGTCGTCCATCCTCAGCACGACGACCAACGGCGGCCGCAAGAAGAAGCGCAAGGGCGCCCTCACCAACCCTTCGGCTTACTCCATGACCTCGTCATCCATGGTGCGCACCGAGCAGCTCGGCATCCTCGACGCCCGCTTCGACAAGCTCGAGCAGGAGGTCTACAACGGCGACGCCGACTACGAGGACACCAACTCCATGGTCAGCGGCATGACGGGCGCTACGGGCATGTCGTCCATGTCGACCGTGACGGGCCCCACTCGCGCCGACTTTGACAGCGTCCTGGACGACTTCCTGGGCGGCCACTCCGTCATGGGCAAGCGGCAGGTGCGCAAGGGCAACTACAAGAGCGGAACAGACCAACTAGACGAGATTCGCCGCGCCCTCGGGCCGGCCAGAATACGCGGTAAGACAGCGTCGGCGAGGAAATAAAAGGCGGCATGCAAGTAGCGCACCACATACCTCTCATATAGACCTTTCACCCCATCGTTTTGGCCGGACATGCAATCAAAGATACCCTCCAGATTCCACAGAGCAGTCGGGCAGTCGGGCTGCGTCGCACTAGGGGGGGCTGGCCGTCCAGTGACTCGCAGAAACAAGTTTGCTTAGTATTCGCTGTGTCAAGAGTGATATCTCGTAGGTCAACTTGGCCGCTACGTGTACAGGTCGCATACGGGGATTTCTTCTGCAATGAAGACCACGGCGCCTGGGTCACTCGATAGACTCGCTTGGCCTGGTCGCTTGATAGACTCGCTCGGCCCGGCGCCTCGGGATTTTCTTCCCTCGGCACTGGGTTGGTTTCCACTACATCGAGGTTCCCGAAGTGTCGTCTTGACCGCTTATGTCTTGGCTCGGTTCCGTTTGGACCAACAAGGAGACATTATAATCGAGTATCGACAGGTCCTAGCGATGGCCGTTGGTCGCAGCGGCGTGGGCGGCCATGGATGGCGGCGGCTCCGGCCCATAGGTCGGCGCCGGCGTCGCCGTCGTCGCGGCGGGCACTTCGTGAACCTCCTCCTCGGTGTCGTCGTCGAACTCGGCCTCGTCGCTGCCGAGAATTCCGTCGCCTTCTTCATCCTCGTACTCGTACTCACTCTCCTCCTCGCCCTCGTCATCCTCCAGCTCGTCCATGCCCTCGTCGTCGGCCTCGACCTCCTCCCCATACGCGCAGCTGTCCTCCATAGTGTTCTGCATGCCCTGGGGTATGCCGCGGCCCTGCTGTTGCATTTGATTGATGATGGAGGTGAGCTTCTCGTTCTTTTTGCGGATGTCCTCGAGTTCCTTGATGTGTTTCGCGCGCTCGTCGACAATCTTGACAATGTTTTGGTTGCGGGCATCGACCTTGCGCCGGAGAACCTCGTTCTCCTTCTCGAGCTTCTTAGTTTTCTTGCTCATGTCCTCCATCTCCTTGCGAAAGGTCAGGAACAGGTCGTTGCTGTTATTCAGCGTATCCTCGACCTTCATAGCAGAGGAAAGGGTCAACCCCAGCGCTTGGTTGAGCAGGAGGGAAGAAAGACTGCTACTTGCCTGTTTGAATTTGTCGACGTAGACGTTCAGCTGGTTGCGCAGCTCGGTTTCCGTCTTGGTGAAGGTCAGGACTTGATTGTTCAGTTGTCGGGACCTCGAGGTTTCGGCTTCGGCTGCCTTCTTTTGCTGCTCGTAGCGCGCCATGTTCCACTGCACCTCGATTTCCTTGGTGCGCATGAGAGAGTGGTAGTGCAGCTCCCGTAGCTCGTACTGCTCAATAAGAGATTTGAAGCGGCTCTTGAACCTGTTGCGGCATATAAGTAACCAGGGCCTTTGCAGCAGAAGGGGGGGGGGGGGGGGCGAATGGATTCACGCACAAGTCCTCAACCTTGGTGTTCATAACTTGCTTGCGGGGGTTGTCCTTCTCCTCCTGATAGCCTTCGAGCGTTTTGAACACCTCCTCGAAACGCTTGTCCGACTCGCGGCGCAGTTTTTCGTGAGAGTCTTTCAATGTGCGCTGTTCGCCCTTGAGCTTGTTGTTATCTTTCTGCAGTTCACGGCAGAGTTTTTCCAGCTTCTCCTTAAGCCCGGTGAGCTTCGACGCTTCGTTGCGACTGGCATCCTTGTCCTTCTGCAGCTGGTCGGCGCGTTTCTTGTTCTTGATATTTTCCCGTTCGAGGCGCTTCATGTTGGCAAAGAGATCAGACCATCTTCGAGTGACATGTTCGATCTTTTCCAAGTCGTTCATTTTACTGGCCGAGCTGTTCAAAGAATTATTGAGCTCGCGATTGGCTTTGCGGACTTCGCGCTCTGTTGTTCAACGTCATCTGTCAGCCTCTGGTATGTCGGTCGGGAGTGTAACGGTGGGTGGCTGGGGCCGTTCGCCGCCTTGCGAGGAACATCATCAGTCCAGCACCTAAAGGCGCCCCCCCCCCTTTCTTTGCGAGAACGGGGATAGTACAAGGCATCGCCGTGGGCGTCTCGCATTCCGGGGCAGCCGCTCAGAAGCGTCGCATGACCCCCAACTAGAAGCGTACGTTCGGAGGAGCCACTGGATGCCCATGGGCATGTACAAAGCAGTGTGGCTTTGGAATACAAGCACCACCTGCACGGCCGTAGATATTGCGTGCCTCCGCCCCCCACATCGTCGTCGCCGCTCTCCTCCTCGGTGCCCCTCGTGGGGATGCGGCATGGGTCGGCCAGCGCTCGCGGGTCCAAAAAATGACGTACCTATCTCGGCCTCTTGCTCCCGTTCGGCGGCATTGTCAACCTCGAGCTGAGATATCCTGGCGGCCACCAGCTTCGAAGCCTCGGAGGAGTCCAGAGCCTTCTTCCCCATCTTGCCTTTCTTGGTCGCGGCAGGTGTCGGTGCGGGTCGGTGATCGGCATGGTGATGGTGGTGGTGGTGATGGTGGTGGTGGTGGCCGTTGCTTAGGGCGTTCGCAGCGTCCTCGGCAGGGGAATAAGCGGTTGACGACGAGGCAGGAGCAACTCCGTTGGTGGGCGTGGCCATGGTAGCAGAGGGAACAGGCGTGACCGAAGGGCCGGAGTGGTTCGCAGTCGCCATGGTGCGTTAGCGGAGGTGGGAAAAGTTTAAAGCAGCGGCGGCTTCGGGTATTGCTGCTGCTGCACCGGGTCCCATGAGGAGTGACGAGAGGTCACGACAGGTCAGAGGCGAGGGCCGCCCGAGGCGCATGCGTGCATAGGGAGGAAGGGCAAGCAGAGGGGCTGTCAGACAGAGACTGGCAGGCGGGCGCTGCCGGATGCCGGTGTGTATTACGATGTGCGTAGTGGTGTTGCTAAAAGGCAGGCGGGCGATCGTGCAGAAGTCAAGGTTCTCGTTTCGTTGGCAGGTTCGTCGTTAGGTCACAGTGGAAAGCCCGCCAAGCGAAAAACGTGGTGGTGGAGTTTCTCAACCTTAGCAGTACCCAGCTGGCCAAAAGCGAATGGATGAGTCGGAGGCTCGGGTCCAAGTCCAAGGCCCAAGGCCCAAGTCCCAGGTCGTCAATCACAGGTCGGCTTTGCTAATCTACCCCCCTCCTGGGGACGCCACCGGCTAACTAGACGCAACCAGCTCCCAACTACGGAATTTGACTACCGCCTCTTGGTGCGTAGTCACGGGTGAAGTGTAATATAACTTGTGTGCACGCGAAGGCCGCCGTCCCCGGTGCCGCGCCACCTGGCGAGGGCACCTATGGGGGAGGTGCCTCACGAGAGGCATAGCGCCGACCTGGTTCCCCGAGCTCCGGCTGGAGGGCAGAACACGCAGACCTGGTCGTGGGTCATGTACACGGACAGCCGGGTGCGCGAATGTACGATGAGGCTTGTTGCAACGCCAAATCATGCATGAGTTTGCGTAGCCGGGGCCGGCCGGGTGTGGATCTCGAGGGAAATTGACTCTTTCAAGACGTTTGTGCCGCCAACGTCGCCCGTCCGTCTGTCAATTCCCCCACGTCTACAACTGTCCGGGACAAGTCCGTCCTAGCAGATTGGTAAGGGATGTGTGCGAGCGAGTGAGTACCTACTTACTTGTACACATAATTTTGCGTATACGTACATGTACTTGGATATGTGTATGTGTGAGTGAGTGAGTGAGGGAGAGTGTGTGTACGATGTGCAATTGCTTCCATGAGCCCTGGCACCTCGGCCGGTAGCGATGGACCACCGCGGCAGCAAAAACTCGATACGGGATTTATCTCTGGCTCCGTGCCGATTCGACGGAAGCCCATTACCGCTGGAGGTTATTCGGCACACTTGGCTGGCTAACGGCATAAACCTTTTGTTTCCTCTTCCCTTTCTCGCGCAGGTACGTCTATGTAGGCACAGTACGAGGTTATACGTAGAAGGATGCATCCAACTCAGTTGTGATGTAAAGGGTAGCTTATTTGTCAGCCCCTCCATCGTGACTCGCCCCCTCCCACGCCATATGCACAAATCGGGCAGGGACTGCCTCAGGAAGCTTGGCTGTCAAGGATCTATCCGTGCTATGCAGAAAACCCGGCAAGCCTGCGTCATCCAACCAATCTCTGTCCCGAGTAGCAGCGCTGGCCTCGGGAACTTTCAAATTTTATCGCCTCAGGGTACCCTAAGCGATCTGTTCTCGACTTGGGCTTGTGTCGGCGTCCTCAGCTGTCGTTTTCTGTCGTTGCATTCCCTTGTACCATAGACCATAGACGGCCTGGTCGCTTGGGTTCGAGCAGGTAGGCCGAACAAGACAGACGATGCTGCGTAACGCGGCCGGCGCGGCCAAAGGCGCAGCCAAGAAGGTCGTTACGGAGCTTTCCAACTACCCCAAGCCGGGCGAGAAGCTTCACGGCTTCACCCTCCTGCGCACCAAGCATGTTCCCGAGCTCGAGTTGACGGCGCTGCACCTGCAGCACGATAAGACGGGCGCCGACTACCTCCACATCGCCCGCGACGACAGCAACAATGTCTTCTCCATCGGCTTCAAGACGAACCCGCCCGACGACACCGGGGTGCCGCACATCCTCGAGCACACGACGCTCTGCGGCAGCGAGAAGTACCCCATCCGGGACCCCTTCTTCAAGATGCTCCCGCGCACCCTGTCCAACTTCATGAACGCCATGACGGCTTCGGACCACACCTACTACCCCTTTGCGACAACCAACGCCCAGGACTTCCAGAACCTGTTGTCCGTCTATATGGACTCTACCCTGCACCCGCTCCTGAAGAAGACCGACTTCACTCAGGAAGGCTGGCGCATAGGGCCCGAAAACCCGCGCGTGGCGGAGAAGGGCAGCGGGGCCAAGCCCGAGGACAGCAAGCTTGTGTTCAAGGGCGTTGTCTACAACGAGATGAAGGGTCAGATGTCTGATGCGAGCTATCTGTTCTACATTCGCTTCCAGGACGAGATCTTCCCTTCCATCAACAACTCGGGCGGCGACCCTCAGAAAATCACCGATTTGACGTACGAGCAACTCAAGAAGTTCCATGCCGACCACTACCATCCCAGCAATGCCAAGGTCCTGACCTACGGAGATATGCCCCTGGCCGATCATCTGAGGGAAGTGGGTGCCAGGCTGGCTCTATTTGACAAAATCCAGACCGACGCCGAAAACAAGACACCCATCGATCTCAGTGGCGGCCCCAGGTCCATCTCCATTGTGGGGCCTGTCGATCCTTTGGCAGCGCCTGACAAACAGTACAAGACGTCTGTCTCGTGGGCCACTGGTGACACTGCCGACGTGGTCGAGTCCTTTTCCTTGTCCATTCTCTCGAGCCTCCTGATGGATGGCTATGGATCACCCTTGTACAGAGGTCTGATCGAGGCCGGACTGGGTGCCGATTTCAGCCCCAACTCCGGATATGACAGCCACGGCAGGATCGGCATCTACTCGGTTGGCCTGACCGGGGTAGCTGAAGGCGACGTGGTGAAACTCAAGGATGAAGTTCAAAGGGTATTCCGAGAGGTTCGCCAGAAGGGCTTCGATAGGGCCAAGATCGACGGTTACCTGCATCAGCTCGAGCTCGCTTTGAAACACAAGACAGCCAGCTTCGGACTGGGTATTGTACAGCGAATTCAATCGAAGTGGTTCACGGGAGTGGACCCATTCGATTCGCTGGCATGGAACAGCATTATCGAGGCCTTCGAGGCCAACATGGCCAAAGGAAACTACCTGGAGAGCCTGATGGACAAGTACCTACTCAACGATAACACGTTGACCTTCACCATGACACCCTCGGAGACTTATGGTGCGGACCTGGCCTTGGAGGAGGAAGAGCGGCTTGCAAACAAGATTGTGGAGGCCACTGCGGAAGCCGGAGGCGAAGCCCAGGTCCACAAGTTCCTTGAGCAGCGCGAGCTGGAGCTCTTGGCCGAGCAAGGCAAAACAAATACCGAAGACTTGAGTATTCTGCCTACTGTGTATGTCAAAGACATCCCCAGGCAAAAGGATCACATCGACGTCCGCGACGACACGGCTCAGGGCACCAAAATCCAATGGCGAGAGGCCCCCACAAATGGCCTCACCTACTTCCGGGCGATTAACACGCTGGAGAATCTTCCAGACGAGCTCAGGGCTTTGATTCCTCTCTTTACCGACTCGATCATGAGGCTGGGAACCAAGGACATGACCATGGAGCAGCTGGAGGACATGATCAAGCTGAAGACGGGTGGTATCTCAGTCGGTTACCAGAGCAGCGCATCCCCTCACGACTTCCACAAGGCTACCGAGGGTATTGCCCTGAGAGGCATGGCGCTGGACCGAAACGTCCCGGACATGTTCAACCTACTTCAGAAGTTGATCCTTGAGACCAACTTCGATAGTCCTGAGGCTGCACGACAAATCAGGCAGCTTCTCGAGGCGGCGTCGGACGGCGTGGTCAACGATATCGCTTCTTCGGGTCATTCCTATGCCATGAGGGCTGCAGAGTCGGGTCTCTCCAGGGAAGCCTGGCTCTCGGAGCAGGTCACCGGCTTGGGTCAAGTCAAGCTGATCACCTCGCTTGCGGCGCGGCCCAGCGGAGACAAGTACGAGGATGTCATTGAGAAGCTCAAGCAGATTCAACAATTTGCGCTCGCGGGTTCCAACATTCGGACGGCGCTGACATGTGGTCCGGAAAGCGTCGGAGCCAACACAGTCGCCCTCTCGAAGTTCATGTCCTCCCGCCCTTCCTCCTCGGTCACGTTCCAGGCTTCCAAGCCCCAGCCGTTAGCCCGCGACATCAAGGCTTTCTACCCCCTGCCTTACCAGGTGTACTACGGAAGCCTCGCGCTCCCTACCGTGTCGTATACACATGCAGACGGCGCGCCCCTCCAAATCCTGTCCCAGCTCCTGACGCACAAGCACCTACATCACGAAATCCGCGAAAAGGGTGGCGCGTACGGCGGCGGTGCCTACATGAAGGGCCTCGACGGCGTCTTCGGCATGTACTCATACCGTGACCCGAACCCGCAGAACACGCTGTCCATTATGCAGGGGGCGGGCCGCTGGGCGGTCGACAAGCAGTTCAAGGACCAGGACCTCGAGGAGGCCAAGATCTCCGTCTTCAAGAGCGTCGACGCGCCCCGCGCGGTGAACACCGAGGGCATGGACCGCTTCCTCAGCGGTATTACCGACGAGATGAAGCAGACGCGCCGCGAGCAGATGCTCGACGTTACCAAGGACCAGGTCCGCGAGGTTGCGCAGAAGTACATTGTCGACGCCCTCGCGAAGCAGGAGGAGCGCGTCGCCTTCCTCGGCGAGAAGAAGGACTGGGTCGACAGCGCGTGGACGGTCCGGGAAATGAACGGCGTGGGGGCCAACTAATAATGCCCGCAGGTGTGATTTGCCGCCCTTGCGACGCTCAATGCGCGCGGGCGCGCCATGTACGATTTGGACGCACTGTACACTACCATGTATATACCCTTCTCCATGTATGCGGACGTTGGATCTTCGTCGGGCTCGTCGGAGCCTCCACGATGTCTTCTCGCTTTTCTGATGGAACACCAAAGTAACCCCCCACACCCTGCAGTTTGGCTTCGCCGTCAGCGTTCGGATACAGTACGTCTCTTTGCTTCGAAACCGCCCACGCGGGGGAATCGTTACCATAGCACTGAGATCACAAGAGCAACGCGAGAGCAAATTATTCCCGTGGTCTCCCCCGGGCCCCCTCTGGGTTAGTCGTCGCCGACAGACCCGTGGGGACCTAGGGGGTGGGCCTCGCCTCACGCTCGTCCTTTCAGACTCGGATTGCCCCTTAGTGTTAGGATTCCGGACTATAGGTGCGAGTACATATGTGTGTGACGGTGAGTGTCCAAAAGCGTTGTGGTTCTTTGGCCGACATGGGGTTTCTTCTCCCACAAACGTGCAGAGCTTTATGCTATTCTACGCCACATGAGACTTCCGTTACCCTATGCGGCCGTTTCCACGGTATGGAGGCATTGGGCAAAGACGCAAAGAAGCTGGCATCACAACTCTACCCTTTCAAGGCCATCATCGTTTCCATGCTGTCGAAGATCCGCCCTTCCAGCCCGCATTCACGGGGGGGCCCCTCCACCGGGCGGGGGGGCAAGCGCCGGGAACCATGCTATAATGACGCAGCTCGTGGCGTAGCCCGGCAACCCTCCCTCTTTGCTGGAGACGAGCTTCGGTCCGCGTAAGTTCCAGCCCACGCCTCCCCAAGGTTCCGAATTGATTTTGACCAACCAAATGTCACTGGGCAGATCGACCTCTGCCGGATCGATGGGCTTTTCGGTTGGATTGACGATACAGAGGAGCGCGTCTGTTTTTCTGCGCCAGATGCCCACATCCAGACCGCCCGCGTTACCGTTTTTCAGTAGTGTTAACTCGGCGCCCGTCAGGTAGTCCATCACGGGCGATGTTGTGACTACCTTGGCCAAAGAAGCCGCGGCCTCGAGCGTTTGGTTCAGGGGCGAGACGTCGTCCCGCTTGGCTTTGCTCGAGGAATGCCCTTCTGACACGGTGTAGAGCCAGGCCAACCGTCCCTTAGCGCCGTGGTTGATGGCCAGCAGGTCCATGGCCCAGACCTCGGGCGCCGTGGGATAGCGGGACCAATAATCCTGGCTTCCGAAGGCCTGGGGCACTGCCCAGATGGGCTTGCGAGCGGCGGTCCCACCGATCCAGGTACCGTATTCCTCGAAGTCGTCGATGCGGTTCGGCACGTCGAGGAGCGAGCCCACGCAGTTGTCGCAGCCGCAGTCACCCAGGGTCTCGTTGCAGGGCGTCTGCCACTTCGCCGAATAGGTGGCGTTGATGCCGACCGGGTAGGCGTCTTCCATGATGATGTCGGCGCCGGCCGTGTACTCGAGGAAGTGGTAGTTCTGACAGTTGAGCACCAGGGCGATCGGGTGGTACATGTCCAACTTGGCGATTGCGTCATACGCCGCCTTGGTTGAGTCGAGGTCGTATTGCCAGCCGTCGGGCTCGTCGGCTGTATACCACGTGAGAAGCGATGGGTGGTCCTTGACTAGCGGCACCTGCTCCGCGATCGCCGAGAGGTTGCGATAGACGTGCCGCATGTCGTACTGGAGAAAGAGGTTCAATCGGTCCATGGCGTCGATAACGGCTGTCATGTCGTCGCTGCTGAAGTCCTCGACCATGTTGACGACGTTGAACCCCTTGGAGACGTAGTCTTCGATGTTGGCCTGACTCTTGTTGAAGGTGTTCGAGTAATCGCCGTAAAAGCCGTATGGGAAAACAGGCTTGAAGGCGCCCTGGGTTGTGGGATTCCGGTAGAGGAGAGAGCCCCGAAGATGGTCGATCTTCACGACGCTGCCCGTGGTCTTCTGTGGCTCTGGCAGATAGAACAGGTTCGTCTTGGCGCTGTACTTGGTCGCGCCAGAGGTAACTCTAACAGTTATAGGATACGGTTCCATCCGAGGTGTGAACGAGGACAGCTTGATCGGGATGAGGGTTCCAGTCCTGTTAATTTTGGCCCAACCGTAGACGCGCAGGTCTTGGCCCTCAAAGACGAGGTCTAGCAGGCCGCCGTTGTTATGGCTGTATTGGGGGTCCCAGGGCTCACCATGGAGATACGAGATCTCGGTGTCGACGATGAACTCGGCCACCGTTTCGCTTGCGACGTAAATGCTGTGGCGGGGGGATACCTTTAGGTCCAGCAGCGGCCCGGCTGCCGGCTTGGGGGGTTCCAGCCGGCCTCCGGGAGGCTCGACCGGGAACCCCGGTTGGTATATCTTGCCGCACCTGCGGGACGGATGTCAATGAGCATACCACGCAGAAGCCCAGACTCTGGGGGGGTGGCTGGCCGGATTACCATTTGTCGGCAGCCGCGACAGCAGAGATCATGGCCGCCAGCAAAAGCCGGGTGCGTGTGGGAAGCAGCTGCATTTTGTGGCGATGCCCCTGAAGGACCGGCCGTTAGGCCTCTCGAGTGGGCTGGAATGGAAGCTGCTTCGTGAGGCAGAGAGAGAGAACCAGACCGCGGGATCAGAGCACCTCCGCGGGGGCGATGGCAGCTGCGTCGCAACGGATTGGCAGAGAATGCAGGACCAGCGGAAGCACACAGGGCAGAACCTGTCGTCTTATATTTCGAACAAGCATATTCGTCCTGCCTCATGGGACGAGGGCGAACGTGCCAATGGGACGGAGGCACGGGATTGGACAACCCCCAATCGTTCGGCATACGCGGAGCAGCCGAGGCAATTTCCCATGGTAAAGGGGAATCCCTTGTAGCTGCCATTCATGGGGTCGAGGAGGTGACATGTATCCATCTATTCGTGCCTTATCCTCTGGAGACCGCTTCGACGTCGCTACCCCTCCAGCCTCCCCCGGGCCAATGAGGCGTTCCCATCGTCGATGACTGCGTCTAAATAGCGGGGCTATGCTGCCCGTCTCCCCGCCCCGAACGTCTCGCATGGCTGGCTCTAGGCGGGCACCCCAAAGTGCCGTGTCAGTGGAGGGGCCGGGCGGATGACAACTTGGGCCGGTTCCATATCTCTTCACCGGCTCTCTTGTGAGTGCCTACTTGCCCTATCATCCATCACGCCGGACGCCCGTAGACAGCAGCAAAGCGTCCCCGGGGCCTCAAATCCAACGAGACCACCGCGGCTAGTCGGCATGCAGTTTACGCAAAGAACCCTCCGTCTGTGCTACAAGTAGTCGCCAAGGTTCTTCAGCACATGAGCCATCACTCATCCATTACAATTGGCCCTCTGGTATGTTCCGTGCCCCGCCTCCCCGCTCACAGTGTTCCTGACTGGTTGGTCATTCGCACTCTGAAATATACTAGCCTATGGTATTTACGGCATCCAGGGATAGATGGTCGATGACGGGATGAACTTGTTAACCGTTGAACATTATGAAGTACCTATAAAGCTACCTTTGTACTCGTACATCCATGATCCATCCATCCATCGGCCAGTGATTAGATCCACCTTGGCAAAGCGGGGCCCAGTAATCCCCAAGGCAAAGCACAATTGGTGGACTAGCCGAATAAGAAGTCCACCGGCAATCCGTCACCAAACGACACAGGAGCAACAAGGCTGACCTGGTTCATCTCTTCGCCGGCGTTACCCTCAGACCGGTCATCAGCCTCGTCGTCCCTGTCGCTCTTCGCGCGTGCATCTTCGAGCCCGCGTCTCCTCCAAGAGTCGAACGCGGTTCTGCCAATCCCACGCTCGATGCGAGCCGAGACGTCGAGTCTGTTCGCGACAACGAAATATTTGGTCGACAGCTGGCCATCGAGAATGCGCAGCTCCGTCCCATTAGCTGCCAGCTCTTGCACCAAATAAATACCATCCAGGCATCCAACCTACCCAAGACCCACACGCGCCCATTCCGTCGCGCGCCTATATAGCCACCATGGCTTCCAGCATCAGCAATGCCCGTCCGGCGGCTCCCCAGGACGCCGCAGCGAAACCCGGCGAGCCTCGCCTGCTGTGGAACCCCGAGAACGTCAAGGATGTCGCCGAATCCCTGGGCATCGGCCTCCTGGGTGACGAAGCTTTGCGCACCCTCTCACAAGACGTCGAATACCGCATTGGGCAGGTCATCATCGAAGCGCTCCGCTTCATGCGCGCCGCCAAGCGCACCAACATGACGGTCCAGGACATTTCACTAGCGCTACGCGTTCTGGACGTCGAGCCGTTGTACGGCTATGACTCGACACGACCGCTCAAGTACGGCGAAGCGAGCCTGGGCCCTGGCCAGCCGCTGTTCTACATTGAGGACGAGGAAGTCGACTTCGAGAAGCTCATAAACGCGCCGCTCCCCAAAGTCCCGAGGGACATGACCTTTACCGGTCACTGGCTCGCCATCGAGGGCGTGCAACCCGCCATCCCGCAGAACCCCAGTACTTCGGAGGCGCGCACCCAGGAGATGATTCCCAAGGGCCCTGGAGCCAACCCGGCGCTCCCCGCCCTCGCCGGCGTGCAGACAGCCAACTTCCGCCCGGCTGTCAAGCATCACATCAGCCAGGAACTGATTCTCTACTTCGAAAAGGTGCAAGCGGCTCTGCTGGACGACGACCCGGACCCCGAAGTCCAGCGCCTTCGCGAAGCCGCCCTGGCTTCCGTCGCGTCCGAACCGGGCATTCACCAGCTGATTCCCTACTTTGTGCATTTCATCTCCAACGAGGTCACGCACCACATGGACGATGTTTTCGTCCTCCGCCAGATGATGGAGACGACAAGCGCGCTGATCAGCAACCCCGAGATCCACCTTGACCCCTACGCGAGCCCTCTCTGCGTACCTGTCCTGACTTGTCTTATGGGCCGCAAGCTTGGGGTCGAGAGCGGCGTCGACGCGCTCAAGGAGCAGTACCAACTTCGAGAGTTCGCGGCCAGCCTCATCGGCCAGATTGGCCGCAAATTCGCCAAGTCCAACAAGATGCTGCGCCCCAAGGTCACACGGTCGTGCTTGAAGCATCTGCTGGACATGAACATGCCTCCGGCGGTGTGGTACGGCGCCATCCTCGGCCTCGCGGCAGCGGGCGGTCCGGAAAGCGTCAAGGTCCTTTTGATTCCCAACCTCAAAGAATTCGACTCCCACATGCTGCAGAAGCTCAAGGACAGCGCCAACGAGAACAGCCGGATCGAGCTGGAGGCCATTCTGGGCGCCATCATCAAGGTGACCAAGACGGCGGTCCCGGGCTCCGACATAGTCATGACCAACGGCGTCAACGGCGCGGCAGCGAGCGAGCGCGAAGCGCAGGAACTCAAGGACTTTGTGGGCGAGACCATCGCCGAACGTATCGTACGGCTGGGCGACCACAAGCTGACCCAGGTGGTCCTGGACGCGCGGTCCTTCCACTGAGAGAAACCACACGACAGACTGGGGGGGAGTCTTATCGTGCTTACGCCCGCCCCGCCGCAGTAACAGCAGCCCTTGCAGCATCTATCGGCCCAGTTCTCTCGCTCAAGAGAAGAGCAGTCAGTTGTCACCCAACACGGGCGGCATCGAAACAAGCGCGGCCTAGGGCCCCTCGATGTATTTACAAGCCGGGTGCGAGGGGCGGCCAATGGGGGGCACTGCGAGGCATTCTGTAATACCCCGGGGGAAAGGAGCATCAAAGCGGATGCCCGGCGCAATGGCAAATGGCGTTTTCGGTTTGGATGTACAGATGAAGCGTATTGGTTTTGAAAGGGGCAAAGATCGGAACAGTAGCATGCTGCGTCGCTAGCTGCTGATGGAGGGATTAAAGCCCCCGACACGAAGGAGCCACCGCATCGGCACAAGGGAAATAAACTTGCAGACCTAGAGTCAGTAGATCCTCTCGTTTCCGTTGACACACTGGAACTCCCAGTGATTATCATGCGTACGTAAAATATATGTTTTTGTACTCGTCAAACGCCTAGCAGCAGCATCTATACCGCAAGCGCCCCAGGGGCGCGCCCTATCGCATGCTTGGAGGCTGGCTGGGCCCCACGCTTGATTTCCCGCAGCCTGTAGCCGTGTTCATACAGTCTGCCACGATCGGCTGTTCCCTGGCCTGGTCCCGAGGGGCACCAAGGCCCACAGCCCCCTCGGCGAGCCCCCTCCCCCGGTCTCTCAGGCGCTTGCGTCTAGACGAAGGCGACGAGGCTCAGGGCGATGGCCGTGACGCCGGCGAAGATGCCGTAGCCGCCCTTCATGACGGCGGGCTTGGAGAAGCCCTTGGCGAGATCCCAGACGAGGTGGCGGACGCCGTTGGCGCAGTGGAAGACGAAGGGCCAAGCGACGAGGAACTTGAGGGTGGCCTTGGCGGCGACGGGCAGGGCGCCGAAGGCGGCGGCGAGCGAGGCCGACTCGAGGTGGACGCCGAGCAGCGGGGCGGCCAGGTAGGCCGTGGCGTAGACGTAAAGGCTACCGCTGAAGATGGAGCCCGTGATGCGCGTCCAGGCGGAGCCGCCGAACCAAGTCTGGCTGTAGTCGTAGATCTGCAGGTGCGGAGCCACGGGCCGGCGCTGGCGCTGCGACGCCAGCAGCGACTGCGCGTCCGTCTCGGTGATCTTGCTCGTCGACACCGGGCTGTATGCACACTCCCGCGTTAGCGCGCCGTCTTCCACGCCCTTCATGGTACGAGGAAACCTCCCCGCGGCACCGGGAAGGGAAGGATGAGGAGGGAGGAAGGGCGGACAGCTCCAAGAGCGCCGGGGCAGGGAAGGCGGGCGTACCGGGTCTGCACCTGGGCCAGGGCCAGGCGCGGCAGGTTGTGAGAGAAGAAGACGTTGGGCTTAGCGGCTGGCGGCGGGCGGCGGGTTAGCTCGGGTACTGCGGAAAGCGACGATGGGGTTGGAGATGGAGGCGGGCGTGAGAGGAGGGGTATGTATCGCAGTCTCGGGTCGAATCGGGATCGCGGTCGCTCGCCCCAAACAGAAAGTACAGTCCCTCTGCCCACGGAGCGAGACTCTAGGCCATGGTGTGAGGCGGTGACACCAAGGACCATGCTGGTTTCCCTCCTCGTTCCCCGCGGCCAACGGGCCGTATGCGGCGCCAGGCGAGCTCGCCTATCCCGCCCGTTTGTGTGTCTCGCATGTGAAGAGGCGACTCACCCTGCTGCAGCGCCCGGACACCGACTCGTTGGGCGTTCATCTTGTTGGTGATCTGTGGTGGTCTCGTGGGGGATAATGGTTTCGGGTGACGAGAAAATGGGGGTCCCTGAGACCAAGTGGTGTGCTGTCGAAGCCGGCGTCGAGGGAAGCGAAAAAGAAGCTGTCACCGGGGCTGATGCGCTCATCCGTCGCTGTGGCTCGCGATATGGATGCCAAAGGCAAGCAAGAGCACCTCCAGGTCCGGCAGCCGGGCCCACACGCCGTTCCCTCGGCTGTGAGGGACCCAATCAGGCGAGACCAATTGCTCAGTAGGCGGTACCTCCTGCTTGTACCTTCAGCGACGCGGAACTTATCCACGCTCTATCACGTGATTCGGCCGGAGGGCGACGGGACGCGGGCCTGTGTAAATTCGCCGTGGCCCAGCGCCCGGCAGGATCTTTCCTTCTCTCCTTCTTTCCCCAGATAGACCGGGCGTCCAGACCGTGCAACGCCGTTTTCGATCGGCGTTGCGCTTCGGTCAACGCGGCCTTTGGGTTGCATGGATGCTCGCAGAGCAAACATTCTTGGGAAAGATGGATCCTTCGTTAATCTCGGCCTCGAGTCTCCTCCGTCTCGTGGTCGTTTCATTCTGCGATCTACATTCTGTGCGGCTTGCTGTATGCGTGCGAGCCGCACCGTAGCCTCGGTGTCGCCTACAATCATAACGCCCGTACTGAACAATCTCGTATGGGCGACGATGACCAGGAGTGAATCGCGACCGGCGGGCCGTCTCTTGGTGGGGAGGGACGACTGCATGGCCGTGACTTCAACCTGGTTCCTTTGGTGTCGCTGTTTGCAATGTCTTGCCAAGTCAGGAATAATGCCCGAACCGACTATATCTCATCATGAATGGTCGCCCTGGGTGTTGTACTTTATGCCGCACGGCAGGCGTCATTCACAACCTTGGCACTCAGCTGTCGTGGAAGCAACCCATCATGAATTGACTGGCGAATCTGCAGTTTTCCAGGGCATTCGGTTAACGTCTCGTTCGTGTCGCTACGCCCCATTTGTTCAATTGCTTGATCCGTATCAAACTCTGGAAGTCCTCGTGTGCTCCTCAGTATCCCTTAAAGCAAGAAGTCAAGATGTTAAACTGGTGAACCCCTGCCACTGACGGCCATGTACAAAAACCCACGTTGGAGCGCTTAGTCTTCACAGAAAGATGTTCATCAAGGTATATGGTTCATATAAATGCGTTCTTTGCGAGACAATCACTTGGAAGTGCTCGAAACGTCCGAAGCCATTGTCCACCAGGGGCATTGTCCGGAATAAGGACAACATATAGGGGCGCCAAGTGGCACATGTCACCGGAAGCTCTCGTCAGCATCTCGGGCACGTTGATTTGGCCAGCCAGCGACTGAATAACCACACCCCATTCCAGATCATTACTACACCGTCTCGCCTTCGTTAAGGGTACTTCGGTATTTCCGACGGCCGAGTCTCAAGCGGAGGATGTCAAACTGGCGCGAGGAAACATTCGCGATGAACAGGCTTTCACCTTTCCCACCATCACGCCATAGAAGGCGGATGTGGCATCGATTGGTGTAGCAGCCGAGCCTCTCCCCGCCATTAACCATTTCAGCTGAGCCGTGACACGCCGCCGTATGGCAATAATTTCACTTGGCCCGTCGAGTGCTTGTACGGTCACCTGCCCATAGAGGCCCAGCAATTCGTGGAGTGGCTTAGAGGACAAGGACGCGTTTGTTACGGGCGCACATTCACACGAGTATCTGTTCTTATCCTCCGAGTTGAAAGGTGGACACTTTGTCACCTTCGTCGCTCACTTGGCTCGCAGCAGCTAGGCAGATAAAGGATCTTACGATACAATCAATAAATGCGCCGTTATCAACCCGGAGCCGAAGGACAGACAGAACGAAAATCTGGACGAGAGGTATCAGGGGCGGCTGGATGACCGCGTCTGCGCCCGTCTGGAGATATTGTAGGCTTGGGCGACATCCAGTTCAGGGCCAAGACCCAACGCCGTGACGTCTGGGTGCCGCCCAAGTCGACGAGTGGTGCTTGGGGCTGCATTGTTTTGCGGCCATCCCACAGTTTTCCGAGCGCATCGTGTCGAGCACGTGCGCGGGGCGCCGCTTCGACCCCAACTCCTTCTGGGCGCCCATGAGCGGCTGGGCCTTCCTGGACAAAGTCCGCGACATGACGGCCGCGGCGGCGTTCCAAGCACGGAAGTAGTCTACGCCACTGGGCCCGCGCCATCGTGGGACGCGCTCGAGGACCTCCTGCCGGGCGGCGTTTACACGATAAACTACCACATAGGCGCACCACGGTCAGTGGTCAAGGTCGCAAGCCCCGAAGGGCCCCAGAGCGCGGAGCGTAAGATCAGCGACGACCCATCGCCGGCGCACGAGACCACGGAACAGCCCGGCACTGAACCTCAAGCCAAGAACGGCCCAAGGCGGGCGTCGAGCACCGTCACCAGCTCAGATCCCCGGAGAATGATCTCTTACAAGCAGGTAGGAGACGAGAGAGCGTCAAGGGTTTTCAAGATGGCCGTCAGTCGCTGCTACAGCCGACTCTCGGGTTTGGTGGTGGGATTTTGTACTGTGAGCCGGTTTTCGTAGAGCTCCATCGGCCACAATTGGTGAGCCTGAAAGCCGACAACTAGTGTCTGATTCACACAATTTGGTGCCCACAACATCGGGTGCGCCGGACGAGGTGCTCAGGGCCAGGGTGGATTCGTAGTAGGTAAGAGGTAAGTAATAAGTCGGTACTATTTGGGGTACATCTGATGATCTGGTGCGCACGCAATGTTGGGAAGACCTCTAAGTCGAATCTCGCCGGTTCTCCTCGAACAGATCGTCAGTAAGTAATGTGATGATGCAGCGCATAGGGAACCTTGAACATGTTGTATGCCTCGTTGGCCAGCGTATGTAATCGTCTCTCCATGGGAGTCGGCATATTGCAGGGTTCGTTTGCCGAGCGCCGACCCAAGCCGGACTGGCGGGCTGCATGAAGGGTCTCCGCCATCCGGACACGTGCCGAAAAGACCCTTGGCACGCGCGACCTGGAGCCGCTCGAGGAACCGTATACGTTGTAGCGGAAGGGACCTAAGGAAGGAAGAAATGCCACGGCGAGGACTTTCAAGAAAGAGAGCCCTGTATTTACTGGAGTCCCCGGACTTCGAATTGAGAAGAATACCCGGCGTGGGTTACGAATAAAGCCATTGACAAACAGGTACCTCGTAAAAAAAATGGAGTTGTCCGAGTTGGGCCGTTATTTCCTTCCATTTTCGAGCTGGGGCCATAGCTCCTGCTAATCTACCACTAGCTGATTGACCCCGCGACCAACTGGCTTTCAGATGGATTTGTCAGGTCTAGCGCTAGCATCTCTGGTAGACGTCACGGAGGCCCGAGGGCGAAAGCAAATAATAAGCAAGAGGGCGCCTTTTGCGGCCGCATCCTTGTGCTTTCTTATCGCCGGTACGCGTGTAGGCCTATGTCTGTATCCGTCTTTATGTGTGTGTGCCGTCGAAAACCATCGCCCAGCTGGTAAAATAAGCAAAACGCCTCCATCCGTCCCCAACACTTGCCTGAAACTATTTACATCCGTCTCACGGCAACTTACATAACCACCTACCCTCGAGGCCTCGTGCGTCCATACCTATATTACCTAGCGGCTGGCCCGGACCCTCCCCCCCCCCCCAAAAGACCGACTTTCGCCTCCGCATGCCCTTCTTACCCTCTATCCACTCCATCACCTCGTCCTATCTGCTCCCCGCCCTCGTCGCGATCCTCGTCGCCATGGCCTTCCAGACGCCCAACTTCCTGAGCCGCCTGCTGCGGCCCCTCACGGGCTCGGCCCGCATGGGCATCTCGTCGGACGCCGGCGCCGGCGCCGCCGCGCCCGCCGTTCCCGAGGGCGCCGAGCGTGCCACCATCGCCGCCGGCTGCTTCTGGGGCGTCGAGCACATGTACCGCAAGCACTTCAAGGGGCCGGGCCTGTACGACGCGCGCGTGGGCTATATCGGTGGCGATATCTCCAACCCCACGTACCGGGGCGTCTGCTCGGGCAATACGGGTCGTAAGTCACCCCCCCCCCCTTCTCCCCCGCCCGCTTCTTCACACTTTCCTTTGTCCGCCTCGCCTGCATTTTGCGCCAGGCAGTGGAGGAGGGACCAAAGAGACCCTGTTCGCGCCCCGAGAAAACCGAAGGCTCACGCTCTTCTTCCCCGCTCCTGCAGACGCCGAGGCGACGCAGATCGTCTTCGACCCGAAACAGATCTCGTACCGCCAGCTGCTTGAGTTCTTCTACCGCATGCACGACCCGACGACGGCCAACTCTCAGGGGCCCGACGTCGGCACGCAGTACCGCTCGGCCATCTTCTACCACAGCCCCGAGCAGGAGAAGGTGGCCCGCGAGGTAACGGCCCAGGCCAACGCCAAGTGGTGGAAGGGCGCCGTCGTGACGGAGATCGTCCCCGCCGGCCAGTGGTGGGACGCCGAGACCTACCACCAGCTCTACCTCGACCGGAACCCCGGCGGCTACGAGTGCCCCAGCCACTTCCTCCGGGACTTCCCGCCCTTGGAGTAAGTAAACCGGAAAAAATAAAATAAAATAAAACAGCAATTGCCACCGCCGGCGGACGAGGGCGTCCCACACGACGCCCGGGCAAAGGGAAACGAAGGAATTCAACGAAGCAACGACCAAATTCAACATTTTGATTAGATCCGCAGCACTCTGAACAGCGCAGAACTGCACACCGATCACTTATCTATACCACAATCAGAAATACATACGTATCTTTCCGATACCAGCTCTCCTTGTTTTCCCCAACGCCCGTAGCGGGGTTGCAGGGGTGTTTCACTTTACTCCAACACCCAGTGCGCCGCTCTTGCTTGAAAACGAGACAAGTGTGCGTGGTTAGAAATGATGCCGTTGCCCTTCGTGCAGGCACGTATATGAGATATAAGCACTCTGCCTGGGGATGAGTACCGTCCCAGACACCCTCATCCTCGTAGTGGTGTGCATATCGGCCTCTGGAACTTCTAGCTCTGGCACATTGCTCGACGTACTTTGTGGAGCGGCACAAACAATTCAATACTGTTCTGACTGGAGAATAAGTAATTTACATTTTGTTTCTAAGCAAGGCGAAGTCTCTCGGCCAACTCATTATGAGAGGAGTGCTTGCTACATGTTGCGTCCTGGCCGGAACACCAAATCCCAGTTTATTCGTACAACAGGCCAGGAGGCCATATACCCTGGCTGGTTGAGGGTATCAAAAGTCAGAGGCCGGGACTCGAATTGCAAATCATCGCGCCGGCTGTCAACGTCACGGCACCGCCACCCTTTACTTTCTCCGGTTCTGCTGCATCATCAAGATTTGGACCATGCGGACGAAAATGTTGAGGAAGTCCAGCTCGAGTGAGATGCTCTCGTTGACGGCATCCTTCTTCATGACGCCGCGCTCGGCCATGCGGGCGTGGTACAGGACCTTCTGAACGTCGTACAGGGTGAAACCGCCGAAGACGGCGAGGCCACCGTACAGCCAGATGCTCTCGGTCAGGGCCAGAGCCCGGGTGGCAGTCGCAGGGATCACTAGAGGGGCGAGGCCAGAGACGGCGACAATGGCAGCACCAGCCAGGAGAGGGCCACCGATGTACATGTACTTCTCCTGCTTGGCCGTCGCACCAACGAAGGAGATGGAGCCCATCATGGCGGCGGTGTAGAGGCCGGCGCGGGCGATAAGGGCAGGGGGGCAGAAGGCAACCAGCGGGGCGACGAATGCAGCCTGAGTGGCGTTGAAGGCGGTCCAGAGAGCGTACTTAGGGATGTAGCTACGCACGTGTCAGCAACCGATGCATCGCTCCTCGATGAGTGTCCGGGAACCAAGGCAACTTACTTCTCGGGCTCGATGGACCGAGTTCCGATCATGGTACCAAAGCTCAGGGCCATGCCGCCGATGGCGACAGCCCACGGGTTCGTCACCATGAGGCGGTAGACGAAGCCGGACTGCACCATCTGGCGCGCCGTCAGGCCGATGATGCCAATGCCGAGACCGGTGTGCATAAAGGTCGAGTTGAGGTACTCGCGCTCGAAGGGCGGCATGCCACCGTCCTCGCGCGTCTCGCGGTTGAACACGGCGTTGATGGCGACGAGGGTGCCGCCGAAGATGGCGCCGCCCGTGAGCAGGCGGCGCATCGTCGAGCCGGCATCGACGGGCGGGGCGCTGGACTGGTACTGGTAGGCCCGGGCCCCGGGGGCCAAGGCATGGCGGGGAGCGGAGCGGAGGACCGAGGCCGAGGCCCGCGACGTGAAGAAGGTCGGCGAGGGCTTGGCCGCGCCCTTGTGGAAGGCACGCATGGGCGCGCCACTGCGGAAGGCCGACTTGGTGAGCTGCGGCAGCTGCGTCGCAAGGCGAGCGGGGCCCTGGCGGACGGCGATGGTGAAGGACATGGCGGGCGTCGGTCGGGAGGGGGTATCGAAGGTAAAGGTTGTTTGCTGGGGACGAAGGAGAGGGACGGTTGCTTGCGCGAGGGGGCCGCGAAGTTTTTGAACAAAAGACGTTGCTGGACTTCGTAGATATCGTTAAATCCGCAGCGGCCGAGGCGAGAATGACGATACGACGGGCGGTTCGGTCGGGGCGGAGCTTTGACGTTGACGGGCTGGCAGCTGCTGATCCACCCGCGCGTGGCCAATGCTGGAGCTTTCATTTTGCCTCCTGGAAGGAACTTGGTGGAACATTCTTCCGGAGGGAAAGCACCTGAGCCACCCCCCAGCTGACATGGCCTAAGGTTGCTTACCTAAAGCAAGTACCTTCCGCTGTACCAGCAGGTATTCAACACAAGAAGCATCTTTACTGTTCGGTGTACCTATGGCACCGCTTGCGTTCCTTGTGTCCGTTGCCAGAGCATGTATATTTGCCGTGGGTGTCGATATTTCCCCGATACAAGTTGGCGCAAGCGATGCGGCTCTTTCAATCGGTCTTGAACAGTGAAGGGAAGCATATCCACTCTATTTACACCAGCTCGTTCTTCACTGCCAGCTTCCAGTATGACCGACACCCAGGGTCGACAGCTTGATGGTGGGACCAGAATCGGGTACCAAGATTGCCTGGAAGAAAAGCAGAAGTCAATTCTATGGGCAACCTCATCTGCGCTGATGATACTGCTTCACGGTGGTTCCGAAAGCAATACCTGTTGCTACCTACTTATGCAGTGGAAACTTCGCGCCCTGCTTCTCATGCGGACCAGAATGGGAGACGGAAGTGGTTATGGGCCGTAGGGGCTTTTCGTCTACCCGGATCGCAAATGTTGCACGCAGCCCTGGCAGCGAAGTGCATGGTCTTGGGCAAGTTGCTAGTAGTGGTTGAGCTTGATACGGACTGGTACTTGCGCGACAGAAGCGAGCGAGAAAGTAGCCTGACATCATCCAGCACGGCCTGCACTTGTGCTTGCCGATCGAGAACTCGATGGAAGCAACCGTCTCTTCTTTACGAGGCACGCCGTGTACTGACTACCTACTGGTCACTCGACCGTTTTCGCAACCTTGACTCACTCGCACCCGGGCGCACGCGCCCATCTGGTTACTCCGATGGGGCTTTCTTCCGGGCTGTGAAGACCGCCATTAGGGGATTCTCCAGGAACTCCTCCCAGAAGACCGGATCGGCCTCGACGATAGCCGTCTCCTCGTAGGGTTGGATACGCATGTCCGTCAGCCCGTACTTCTTGGGCATCTCGGTGGAGCCCGAATACATGACCTCGAACCCGGCCGCTTCAAAGTTGAGCGGCCGGTCCGCGAGAAGGATCTCATAACGGTACTTCTGGCCGCCTGGCATGGGCTGATGGTCATAGTACTGCAGCGCCGGTTTGTTACCATCTGCCCGTCAAGGAGAAGAATGCCTGTGCGGCTTCGGTAACATGGCGGGGCACGGAGGGGGCGACCACATGCGCCGCAAAGGAAGAAGGGGAGTGAAAGAAGTCGCAACGTACGCGAACGCCGTAGCGGCCGTCGAGGAGGGCGGGGGCGCGGGGGTCGCAGCTGCGGACGCCGATGAGGCGGCCGCCGGGCTTGAGGCGCGCGACGGCGTTGTGCCACATGGCCTCGAGCTCGGCGCGGTTGTGGGCGTGGTCGAAGATCCAGCCGGCGACGACGAGGTCGTAGGGGCCGCGCAGGCCTGACAAACGGTCGAGCAGGCCCGGATCGGTGGCATCGCCCTCGTGGCAACGGATGACAGCATCGTCCCGCGCGGCCGCGACCTCGGCGCACGCCCTCAGCATCGCCGACGACAGGTCGATCACATCCACTGCTGCGGCGCCGCCATCGGCGCACTGGCGCGCCTTGACTACCCTCCTCGGGAGTCAGTGGTTTCCTAGAGCAGGTGTTCGTGGGGCACGATTCGGAGCGCCCTCAGACCCTAACGACAGAAGCAGGGTAATGAGAGTTCAGCGGGGAGTATTCGTGCTGAAGGGGGCGTGACGAACACCAGATGCTACTTACGCCCCGTGCCGCCCCCCAGATCCAACACCGTCAGCCCCCGGCAGTCGCCCAGCGCCGCCATGAAGAGTTGCGCCTCGATCACCCCGATGGGCGACGACACGTATTCATTGTACATGCCGGCCTGCGAGTCATAATCATGCTTCAAGGAGTCTTTGCTGGCCATGGCGTCTATGAAGAAGGCTATCACGCTTGCCCCGTTGTGAGGTGTGGTCTCGATATAGGCGGTAGGGCAGATCCGTGGCGAAGAGGACAGTGGTATGCCGGTGGGGATATTGCTAGCATGATTGAAATCAGGTATTGCAGTGAATAATAAACCGACGCCCACTGAGGAGGCCTGTCTGTATGCTCACGTGGTTGGGTCGGTGTGCCGTGGGGGTACTCCGGGACGGTACGAAACCCCTCACTTGGCCCTTTCGTGTTACAACGCCAATCTTTCTCCCCAGGCCAGAGGATACTGCACGATGCCTCGTCTCCAACGGTTGTAACGACAGGGCGTCATACTGACCAGTCATGTTCTTGCCGCTTTGCGGGGATAGAGGGGGAGGGAAAGAGTTCGTGAGCAATAAATGAGATATGACATCGAAGGGCCCTGCCTAGTATATATCATCAGCGCCGCGCAGAATGCTATCATCCGGCCAGGCTGCCTCCTTAATCCACCTGGCGCTTTGTAGAAGTAGCACATGTCATTCTCTAACAGGTATAAAAGGTGCATTCGCTACCCGAATAGCGCAAGTCAGGGCTTCCACTGCGTAGAGCATGCCTCCAGGAAACGTCCAGTTCAAGGGTGCTGGGCCCGACCAAAGAAAGAGTTTACTTGAGGAGGTACGCATCAGAATATGAAGTTTGATAGACAGGCTCAACTACTTTTAAGCACGAAGGAATTGTATGATGACTTATGAACTCACCAGTCCTTAATCGAGCAAGACCTGGTGCTGCCCAATGGATGTCACCGCTCTCTCGAGGTTCTGTGGAGGTGGTAAGTTGGCCAAGATGAAATGCGCACTTATACAATTCGAAGACTGCTATCATTCTATAGTGTTTTCCAGGGAATCTGTAAATGGCTGGTATGATTGCTAGACCTCGAGGGGTATCCTTCTGATTGTACTAAAGAATGAGATGGTGTCCATCGTACTTTAATAGATAATAGTCACGCTCCTGCAAACGTGTCAGGTATCGAAACCAAGTGACTGCTGCGCAAGATTGCCTCGGAAAGCCGAAGAGCCAGGTTATTTGCCCCATCTTGCGGTCTCGTCTCCCTGTTCCCACTCTTTCTCAGTGTAGCCGAGTTGCTTCTTGACTTCATTGAGCTTGGCCTTGTCGCCCGTGTTCTTGCCGGCGTTGTCGCTAATCTTGATGGCCGGGTTGCCAGCTGCCGAGCTGAGCTTGATCACAATGTTCAGCGGCAATGACTTGTTGCCCGTCTTCCGGTTGACAAAGTCGTTGGTGAGGAAGGTGCCAACACCGAAGCTGGGCTGCAGACCAGCATCCTCGGAAATCTTTTTGTACTCAATGCATTTTTCAATGTTCAGAGAGTCAGAGAAGACAATGGTCTTTTTGGATGTAATGCCCTGCGCATCGTAGAAGTTGCGCATGAGCCGGACAAATTCGGCAGGGTCACCGGAGTCTTGACGAACGCCGGCAAACACTTCGGCGTAGGTCTTGGCCGAGACGCTACCTTCAGCGGACGTGGGCGCGTTGGGGGTGCCGGGCAGGTACTTGATAGGCTGGCTGAAGGCCTTGAGGAAAACGGGCGTGCCAAAGGTGTCCGTCAGCGCAATGCCCAGGACGCCCTCGCCGAAGCAGCCGACCCATCTCTGCAGGGCAGCCTCGGTCGCAGCCTGGTAGTCGTTTAGGACGGCTGCCGTTCCCATGAACCACTCGTGGGCCACGGTTCCGATAGGGGGGATGTTGAAGCGCATAGCCAGGTGGACATTGCTGGTTCCGGAAATCTTGCCCGGAAGATTGCGCTTCTCGCCCTCCTGGTTGGCGCGGACCAAGCCCCGAAAGACAAGGGCCTGCGTGTGGTAGTCCCTGCGCCGACGCGTGCCGAACTCGGAAGTCACGCAGCCGGCCTCCAGCAGCTCGAGGCCCTTCTTGAAAGCCTGCTCTTCCTGGCCCTCGTAGTCCCAGTCCGTGTCCATGAAGCGGAAGTAGGTCTCGGATGTGAGGGCAAGAAGAGGGATCTCGTAGAGGATGGTGTCAGCCCATTTGCCGCGAATCTCGATGTGGAAATCGCCAATGTCTTCGTCGCTGCCGGTGTCCTCGCCTAGGGGAGTGAAGGTAGTGACAATCTGTTCGCGGGGGGAGAGGCGGAAATCTTTCAAGAAGTCGAGATAAGCAGTGTTGAGGTAGCTGCAGTGGGTTTTTAAGTAGCGCAGCTCGTCGTCGGAGAGGGAGATGTTGCCGAGCTTGCTGATCTGGTCCTTGAGCCACTCAAAGGCCTTCCTCGACAGCTTCTTCTCGGGGGTGCGGTTTGTAAAGGCGAACGTGACCGGCACGTCCGGGTAGTATTTGAGTACCGCGCATTGCATCGTCAGCTTGTAGAGGTCGGTGTCCAGGAAGGATATGACCCCCGCGGGGAAGGGTGTGGAAGCGTTGAAGTCCATCGTCGAATGCTACCGAGGAGTGCGCTGTCTGTTTCTATGCTGGTGTTCGTCTGCTGGGAGTGCGCGGAGGAGCTATAAAGCGTGACAGAGATGAGCCTTAGGTTGCTCAAGCGCGGATAGAGGGGCGATTTTTCGTAGCCGGGGAGTTTCGCGTCCACGCACTTTATGTAGTCGAGTTTCCAGCCACGTACCGTGGAATCAAGCCAACTCGGTGAATACCGCCCTTCTCTCGGCCAGTGTAGAACAACGTCGCCGCAGGTTCAGCTCAGTGACTGCGCTGATGGGATAGAGAAGTAGCCGTGGCGGGAGCAGAATGGTAGGGTTGGGAGCCAGGCGGTGGTGCAAGGCCGATGCCAGCAGCGGGTAGAGCAGTAATGTAGTGGTTTCTCGGGCGGAAGGGGGCGCAAAGCCCTGGGCTACAACGCAATGGGAAATGGCGCAAAGGAGGCTCGTGAGAAGTTGCGACGCATTGCGCTTTCAAGCGCTCATCCTGTCTCAACATGGCGGGGTCCAGAACGACGTCGCTTGTAGCAGCCCTACTGCCGCCTGGGTCTATGGTGGGGCATTTTCTGGACCACCGCAGGCAAGACAGGCACCGCGTAAGACTGCACGTTACAGCTGTGCCGCCCTGCGCGCGCGTTTAATATCCTCGTCTGCAAAACACCCGTGCGATTACTTCTTCTCCAGCCTGTCCTTCGAGAACAATTCTAGCGCGCTTCATTGGAAACAGGGGTCTAACTCTGCTCCTTACCCCACTGGCTAGCAACAGGCTATGATATCAGCACAGCAGAACTCATGACGGGACAGACGCGGATGCTCGGTTCGTTATCCATGCACCATTCTCACTCGGCCTTCTTGCCCCGCTCGAAACAACGCCAGAAAGGCCCTTATCAGCCCTCAATTGCGGCCTCTACTTATTCTGCAAGAGTAGAAGCAGATAAGGAGCAAGAGGGGAGGAAAAGAGGAGCCGCGGGAGGGGAAGAGTGAGAGCATGTAGGGCACCAACCTGTACCTGTAGAGCATAGAGTATGATGTGAGGGCGAGGATCCGCATGCGCGAGAGCATTTCCTACCGGGTGGTGTCCTCTGTCCAATTAGCCGGGCCGCTTTTGTTCACAGGCCGTGTTCAATCTGCGGATTTGCACAGCCCGAGTATCCGCACCCATCTTATCAAGGGTTTGCAGGGTATTCGTATGTAACTGGAGGTAATTCTGCGTACTTTGAGTGTGGCAGTCCTGACGGGGGTCGCTTCGTTGTAGCCACATGTGATCGTAACCCCTACTGACATCCAGCATGCTGTTTTGGCTCGCAACATGGTACAAACGAAGCTCGATAGGCGCTGCCTCAGCGCCCCACGCTTCAGAACAAATCCGTGGTCTGCCCAGTTTCTGCTGTGGAAGAACCGTGGCTGCCCGGAAACTTAGGACTCGCGAATGGGGTGGGTGATACGCTTCATCTCTAACCGCTAAGTACGTAGACACGCGGGCGCCATTACGCACGCTGTTCTGGTGGTTGGAAAGACCCGGCGGAGGTCTGATATTGTGTATCATGTCAGTGCTGGCACCGGCTCGTGTTTGACTCGCTCCCGCGATCATCCAGCCCATCAGACAACCATCTCTCCCCGGAGCACGCCAAGTCCACTCTTAGCCGCGATAGCGATCCGTCGGTACTTACTCACGCAGCGGAACGCTCGACTTGCACGAATAGAACGGCACGGCACCAAAGCCCAAGCCCGCCCGCCAAGCTGTCTCGTAGAGTCATATTATGGCGAACAGCCGCTTATGCGGACGATGAGCCCCGTGAGTTGAGTTGACTTACCCCAGGCAGCACCTGCGGCGAACCGATGGCGTTGTTGACATTGGCATCGCCGCCTTGGCTGGTTTGTGTATAGGCTATACAGGGATTCCCAGTCGAAGGGTGTTCAGATCCGTCCTCGCTGGGCCGAAATCTCAACACCCCATGGCGCACTGACAGCCAAGGGCCCAGAGCGGCCAGGTCGTGAAACGAAATGTTCCCTTGCCGATCGTGCCTTGGAGTCGGGTTAGGGAGGGGACGAAAAATCGAACGCGCCGAACACACTGGCCAACCGAGCTCTGATCACCTTGCGATCAAAGCATGCATCGCGCACGGGGGGCAAAGAGGCCCCGTAGGGCACCGACAGGTTTAAACTCACGGCCGAGGGGCAAGGAGGGGCCAGGAAAAATGTGGCATGGGTTCTGACCTGTTTGGATTCAATATGCTGGGCACAATCTAGAGGATCACACGTAGACGGAATGCTTATCTGCGGCTGGGCAGCTATTGCTCCCGCCGAGCAGACGAGCAGGCAAGATGGCGAGGTTGGTTTCCCCTGAATCGACCAGGCCCCTGTTCTGCCCGGTCAGGCCCGGGCGGCCTCGTGGATCATACCAGGGTCTGCTAGCTAGTGAATGGGGCAGGTAAAGCCTGGAACCCATCGGTGCATAGCTTGAAGACAGCGGTCGTATTGAATCAAGCCATGCCCGGTGCTTTCCGATGCTGTGTTATGAAACGGCATGGCAACAGGCATTGCCTCGTCCACCGGAGAAATTCCATCGAGAGAAAATCTGGTCCGGCGTCTGCACAAATTCTTAAGAGATAGGGGGCGAGGGATCTTCAGGGTCGTGACCGATACCCCAACCGCGAGCCCAGGGGGGCGACGGAGTGACCGTGAAGTATTGCTGTGCCCCGTGCAGGCAAATTATACCATCCATCACTCCGGGACTTCTAGAAGCACCGGGTATTATCAAAGGTCGACCAGGGTCGGCGTCGACCGGGTTTGCATCGGCTTCAAGAATCGAGTTAGATTCCTTGGAAGAAGGCGACAGGCTGGAAAGTCCCGTCGCGTAGAGAGACGGCATCGGCCATTTGGTAGGGACAGGGCAGGCGATGCTACTTCAAGTGGAAAAAAAAGGACGCGTACGAAGCATGCGGAAGTAGTCCACCTATAATAATTGTAGGTAACAAACCTCACACAGGCTCCGAGCCTCCCTACTTTTTCTTAGCGCGCTGACGCCAGGATGGTCTGGGCAGGGATCGCATGTGAAAATCAGTCAGGCTCCGAGGGGGAGGTGGCATTGCTACGTCACGCATAGAGGCGGGCCTCTTTTGCACCATGGACAGGTTCACAATTCTCATGGCGAGGAGGTCAGGCCGGGCATCCGGGGAAGTGATTCCATAATGCCGACCTGGCCCGAGGAGCAGCAGCTACAGACAATCGATCCATCGTATCGTACCCTGTAGTCAAAGGGTCCAGCTGGTCTGACCAGGCTGAGACAGTATCTAGACCCCAATGCGACGTGTTTCCTTCTACCTGCATGTCAGACACGCACCACGTGTGAGAGAGAAACGGCCCGCTGGGGAGAATCAAAACGCCCAGCACCGTAACTCGGCCACCCACGAGGCGTTGACGCCATGGCTTGAAGCCAATTGACCGCCGGTACGGGGGTTGCTTGCTGCTTGCTGCTTGCGTGGGCAGGCATTTTACCCCGATCGGCGCTTAGGCAAAAAGACGATGGGGAAAGCCGAAATCGCATGCACGCCACGATCGAACTGCGATGCTTGCGTCGAGACCCAAGACTGGTTGCCGCCACGGTCAGCCAAGCCCGGGCCCAGCTGCTCAGCTGCTCATCAGCTCCCGCAGGACAACCGTCCATCTTCATTACGAGAGCCGCGCCGTCATGGCCGACTAGCGAGCCACGGTGCGCGCGCCTGGCCCTTCATCTCGCAGGGGCGGCCGTAGTTGCGCATTCATACACACCTTCGAGGAGCTAGCTTGCGTTTCGGTGCGTATTAGACTCGGCACTATTCATCGCCGTGTCGGCTCAGAGGCACTTCGCTGGTTAGTAGTAGCGGTAGATAGCCTCGACAGCGAAGGAGCCCATCCGCCTGCCTCTCTCCCCTTCTCGCTGTGTACGTGTACACCCCACTCGTCTTTTTGCCGGCACAGTCGCCCAGCCACTCCTTGGGCCACGGAAAGAGGAGGCAAAAATGCCCTCGCTGTGCGGTGATGGGGCCTTCAACGTCCTCCCCCGGAACCTCCCCGGGCCATGCATGACAACTTCGGGCGGTGACGGATTGGCGAGGCCGATAGGGATTGATGCGATGCCGGCTCGCCAGCCTTCTAAGAGTCCAGAGGCACTCGGGAACCCGCAGTGCTAGGGCATACACCCACGCGCACCCACGCACACATTAACGCCTACGCACACATCCATCCATCCATCCATACTGCACTTCTCACTCCCTCTCCCACTGGATGGATGGGATATGGCGGTCAGCCCCCCCATGTCGCGCGCGGCTTCGCTAGGGTGTGCAGCGGGCACGGATAGGATAGGCACCGACAGCCACGGCCGTAGCGTCAGGCAATACTACGGTGGTAGTGGAATGCGATGTGGAAGCGCCCCGGAAGCAACACCCCCCCTCCCCTGTCCTCCCCTCCCCCTCCCCAGGCCGGCGGCGGACAGGCGCGGGCAAAGCTCCATCTTCTAGAAGGCTGGCTTTTCCGGGTTGGAAAGAGACGCCGTGGGCGACGGACCGGGCTGTCGCGCAGGCTACCCAAATTTCAAGCTTCCGGATGAATCATTGCACCCATTCTGTCCACCGCTGCATTTGTGGTTTTCCTCGGACTAGCGCTGGAGGCCGGGCATGGAGACCAGGGCCTCCTCCGCCGCCTACTCCTCCTCCAGTCCGATGCTGCACATCCGATGGATACTAGCAGATGGACCAGGCATGCTACTACTTTGGTGTTGGGAAGTACCCTACATTATGTATGAAGTACCGAGCAGTCAGGGTGTATGCGGCATGCACATGTACGGGGCATGCGTATAAGTGCCTCCATCCATAGATCCATCCTTCCAGCCATCCAGTTGCCAGCCATCCAACATGCAGCCCAGCCCATGATGCTGTCCCTCCATTTGCCAGCCCGCCCGCCCAAGCTCCGCCCAGCGACGGCCCCTCGCAGTTCGGGCCCAGATGGGAATAAGGATGCGGCGCCAGCACGCGCCCCGTGCTTTCGCTTCCCACACTTCTCAACCCCCCCCCCCCCTTCTCTCACACTCTCTCGCTCTCTGGAAGGCAAAGAAAAAGCTCGGAGCTCAAGCATCCCATCCCTCCACCATCCAGAACCCATGGGAGCCCTTGCAAAAGACTCCAGCGGCACCACCACGCGTACATCCCGCCCTCCACCGGCGGGTTGAACGGCCAGGGAATCTCCAAAAGAGCGACGAGCGGCCCCACCTTTTGGACCCCCTCGACCCTCCGGCGTGAGACAGCTGACAGATTCACCCTCGTCGCGCTTGAGATAGGGCCTGTGCTGCTTGCAGTAAAGCGAGCGAGCGGCCATGTTGCGAGCCCCTCCTGCCGACCTGCTAAAAGTTACGGTGACGGGAAGCTCTCCACTCTGACTCCCTGCGGTGGGAGCACGACAACAAAGGAGCAACCGTCCAGGGCGGTTTCATCCCATCGGCCTCCCCCAAAGTGCTCTACCACCTCTCTACCTGCTCGCTGTGCTGGTGTGTGCGTGTGTGCGTGTGTCCTCAGCTCCTCGTCTCGTCCCGTTCTCCGTCCACGCCTCTGCCCTGCCCTACTGCTGCCCTCCATCCAGCTTGTGCCACCGTGTTGCCCGTGCCTCGCCTCGCCTCCTGCCGCGCCTCCGCCTCGCATACATACCTTCCCTAGAACCTATACTTGCCTCCCGAACGCACGGGGTTGCTCGTTACCTACGACACTCGCCCCCTCCCCCTCCCCCTCCCCATCCTCCAGCCCGTACCCGGCGTACCTGTACCGTTCCTCACGCGGGTGTACCGGCCGCCGCTGGAGTGGCGTTACCAAGCCCAGGAACCAGAAAGCCCGACGCACTGGCGCCCCTTCGTAGCTCTGGTGCCGTGTTTGCACTCTGTCGGTCGACCTGCCCTCGGGTTGCACTTGCCAGCGCCCCCCCCCCCCTCTCATACAGCCAACCTTTTTTAGCCTCCTGGCTGTTTCCTCCCTTTCTTCTTCCTTGGACGGTCTGCCATAATCCCTGTTTGTCTCACGATTGTGTGTTCGCCGTCGCCATTGTCGTTGTTGTTTGTGATGCCAATACCCCTGGTTCAATAACCCCACGCTCTGCAATCACCTATCGTCTATCGCCACTTCCGAAGGCCCGCCGCCGGGACTGTCCGTCCGTGTGCTGTCAGCGCCAGGGCCAGCCATAGCCAGCCAGAGCCAGACCAGTACTGCACTACCCTCCGACGGGGCGCACGCCAGCCAGAGAGGCCCCGAGTCTGTTCTCCTCCGTCCCTCGGTCTTGTGCGACTTTCCTGCTCTGGACCAAGAACTGTTGAACGGGCATTGCTCGCGCCGTAAGTCTTACCGTACTCCGGCCCCTCGCCTTGGGCCCCTCGGCCCGTTTTCCAACTGACTTTCCCACCCACAACAGAAACCGTCCGCGGACCCGAACGGCCTCGAAACGGCGACCTGTCAGCGCCGGCCCCTGCTACCTACCTCCCACTCCGCCGCTTCGCTGCTCGGACTGCTTTTTTTTTCACGGCCTGACTGCAGCTCCCTTGCCTTGTCCGTCTTGTTCGTCCGGTAACAGGATTGTTTCCGCTTCGTTTCCGACACCCCACGCGGAGACCGACCGTTGAAAAGGCAAACGACAGTGTCCCCGGACCCAGTTCATCCCGTTCTATACCCTCGGCTGGAATTTGGCTTTGCCGAGACGCTACCGCCCGTGCTGTCGTGGCGAGCCTCCCTCCTCGCTTCGTACCGTCAATAGCCCACGCGCAGGAAAACCGCTGCCCTCGGATAGACCATAGCATGAAATCACGGCTCGCCTAGGTACCAATCGGCTGGTCATATTCGCCATAGGCAAATCTGCACGTCGTTGGTGTGTCAGACCCAGATAGCGACGGAGCAGCCGCAGCCAATTGTTGCTGGCTGTAGCATCCATCCGCCTGGACATCCCCTTACAGCTTCGCTGCCCAGCCAGGGCAAGCACAAGAGCCTGCCATGAGGCGCTCCAGAGCCCCGCCTTCGCCCTACAGGGCGTTGGCTCACCATCCTGCCGGCGGCATGCTTGCCAGCTCGACCTCCCTCATCCGGTCCTTCGATAGTGAGACAAACCCGACGCGGCCTGTGCGCCCCTCGCCCTTGACGGCTTCTCCTATCCCCGACATGCCCTTGGATCTTCTCGATCGCATGAGGTCCTTTCCCCTCTTTATGTCGGCGCCGGACGAGTTTCTCGTCGCCATTGGAAAGCACCTCAGACCCCAGATACACACTTCACATGACCACATTCTCACCGAGGGCGATGATGCCAGAGCAATGTACTGGCTCGTCCGGGGCGTGGTAGCTGTCACTTCCCGGGACGGGGAGGCTGTATACGCCGAACTCAAAGCCGGCGCTTTCTTTGGCGAGATTGGCGTGCTGATGAATATGCCCCGCACGGCTACCATCGTGGCACGCAGCAAGTGCCTGCTCCTTGTGCTCAAGAAAGAAGACCTTCAACGCGAGCTTCCGAGGTTTCCGGATATGGAGAGGGCGATTCGGCACGAGGCCCACGAACGCCTGACGATTCTGAACAAGAAGCGCAAGGAGAGAGGAAGCAGGCTCAAATCCGCCAAGGGTACGATGGGAACTCGCGAGGCGGCTCCTGGCCAGGTCTCGACGGGTGACGTCGGCGTCATCCGAGAGGGCACCGTGGTAAATCACAAGAAGCGAAAGTCGCCAAGCCCGGGGGTTATCGAGGACCCCGCGGCTGGCAGTGCCCTAGGAAGCGGTTTCGTCAATGTGCGGCAGACACTAAAGGAGCTGCCCCTGTTCTCGACCTTGCCCCCCGACATTCTTCACTTCTTGGGCATGAGTGCCCAACCGAAGACGTATGCGCCGTTTGAGGTGATTGTCCAACAAGGCACGCCGGGACATGACATATACTTCATTGTCCGGGGCGAGGCCGAGGTGATCCACGATCTGCCCAAACAAATGGAAGGAAAGCGATTGACGCGCTCGGCCTACATACGGCCGAGACTGCGCGCGGGCCAGTACTTTGGCGAGGTGGCCAGTCTCGGGCTTTCCCGCGGGCGAACGGCGACGGTGCGGTCCATTACGACAGTGGAATGTCTCATGATCGCGGGGGATGCTCTGGACGAGCTGTGGAAGAAATGCCACCCGGGCATACGCAAACAGGTGGAAGAGACGGCAAGGACGAGGATCAAGCCATCGGATGGCGATGTCGAGATGGTTGACGTCGGTAGCTCGGAAGCTGATACGACGCCCTCCACGCCTGTCAAGGTGAACCCGCAAGCTGCCTTTCCAACACCGTCCAAACCGCCGTCGCCGGCCAAAGACGAGTCGGACCGGCTGAACCCCATGGACCCCGATCCATACCTCAGCGTGGACATGGAGAACATGAGGAACCGACGCCGCAACTCGGCCGCTCCGCCAACGCCCCCGGCCGAGGCCCCGTGCATGCCTACTGCCAATGGTTTCAGGCCGCGCATCATTGACACTTCTACGCCCGTCAAGTTTGGCATGCCCTCCCTTTCGCCCGACTCGGAGGGTCCGAACAAGAAAGCGAGGATAATCCCACGGAGACCTGCGCCGTGCCCGCCCGGTGTCCTGCCCGACGACGTGCTGATCTCGATCCTCCAGTGGCTCGATTTTGTCGAGCTTCTCCGCCTGCGCCAGGTATCGAGCCATTGGCGGAGGGTATTGGCGACTTCGCCCAAGCTTTTTACCGAGGTTGACATGACGCCATACAACCGACGGGTGACGGATCATGTACTTGTCAAGATCATCGCGCCTTTCGTTGGCCCTCGCCCCCGGTACATCGATCTCAGCAACTGCTTCCACGTCACCGACGAGGGCTTCTCGACGCTGCGGAAGCTATGCGGAAGGAACATCAAGACGTGGAAGATGAAGTCGGTCTGGGACGTATCGGCTAACCAGATACTCGAAATGAGCGACACGGCCAAGGGCCTGGAGGAGGTGGACTGGAGCAACTGCCGCAAAGTGGGAGACAACCTCCTGGCTCGCGTGGTGGGCTGGGTGGTGCCCAATCATCCGCAGCAGACGACCAAGCAGGTCGTCATCTCCAGCTCGCGCGTCAAGGGTCAGCGGCCGCAGACACAGACGGTTATGCTGCCTCCCGCCGGGACTGTTGTCGGATGCCCGAAGCTGAAGCGCCTGAACCTGTCTTACTGCAAGCATATCACGGATCGCTCAATGGCCCACCTCGCCGCGCACGCGTCCAACCGGATAGAGTCGCTTTCCCTCACGCGCTGCACGTCGATTACCGACGCCGGCTTCCAGGCGTGGACGCCCTACCGCTTCAAGAACCTGACGCGCTTGTGTCTTGCCGATTGTACCTACCTCTCGGACAACGCCATTATCGCTCTGGCCAACTCGGCCAAGTCGCTGACGCACCTTGACCTGTCTTTCTGCTGCGCGCTGTCGGACACGGCTACCGAAGTCGTGGCACTGGGCCTGCCCAACCTGCAGGAACTGCGCATGGCCTTCTGCGGCAGCGCCGTCAGCGACAACAGTCTGGCGTGCATCGCGTTGCACTTGAACGACCTCCGGCGGCTGAGCGTTCGAGGCTGTGTGCGGGTGACGGCTATGGGAATCGAGTCGATTCTCGACGGCTGTGGGCAGCTTGTTTGGTGCGACATCAGCCAGTGTCGTAACATCGAGGGCTGGGTTCTCGGCGGCGGCGTCACGCGATGGGGGTACGACGAACGTGCTCAGACGCAGAATGGCCGGATCGCGGCCAAGAAAACGAGCGTCATCCCGCCCCGGGGCGTCCGGAATCGCAAGGCGCGACCGCCGGTGGCGTTTGTTGTCCAAAAGGGGCCGGGCGGTTTGCGCTAGGAAGAGGCCCCGGGGGGAAGGAAACCAGTAACACTCGATTGGCATTTACGGGACTTTCATGGCTTCTTGCGTACTCGTGTTACGAAATGGATATACCCTGTGGTTTTTTGGGGGGGCATATTTAGAAATTCAGGAGGCGGGCATCTTGGACGTTGATGTTGCGTTCGAGGGCATGGTCTACATATTCATCTCACGGCCGGATTTTGGTTAGAGCGCGGCGGCGGCACAGTATACTTAGACACGCACACATCCTATGAAAAGCGACTGCATACACAGTATACGCATAATGACAAGGTTATTCACCACTCAAACGTTGTTGGGAGGCAAAGCCATTGGGTCGGAGAGCAAATGGGTTAGGTAAGCAACGCGCGGGCGTGCGGCCGCGATGGGGGAAGTCATGTTGTCATAGGAACCACCACGACGCTCCGCATCCGTCAGGGGATCAGAGATTAAGTCGGTTAGGACGATGGTCCGGCGGCCAGGCACTGGACGCCTTGTGGATCGGAGAGGGGCGCTGCGCTCAGGAGGGCTAGGTTCGCTGGTTTCGACAGTGGAGGCCGAGGTACCGCAAAAAGTCGCAAGCACCGAACGAGCGCTATACAGGTGCTGGCATGCCGAAAGCAAAACGGTCGCTCCGATATTTCTTTGCTTCAATACTTGCAGAGGGGCCCCAGAGTATTGGGTGACGGAAAACGGCACACGTCGAACGAAAAACCCAATCTCATCACGCATACCGCCAGACCAAGCACAACGTTTGCAAGCAGGACCAAGATGAAGCAGTGGATCACGAAGCAGGATGGCCTCGACAAGCTCGAGCTGGTCGAGGCTCCCATGCCCGAGGACCCGAAGGAGGGCGAGGTGCTCGTCAAGATCAACAGCGTCTCGCTGAACTTCCGGGACACCGAAGGTGATTTTGCGCCCGCCCCACGGCGTGGAGGAAGGCGGGACCGGCTAACACGAGCGGGCGCGCGCCCTTGATAGTCTGCATGGGATTGTACGGGCACCACAAGTCGATCGGGCAGGACCGGAGCGTGGTGCCATGCTCCGACATGTGCGGGACGGTGGTCAAAGTCGGCGGCGGCGGCGGCGGCGGCGACGGCAAGGCGCCGGCGTGGAAGGAGGGCGACCGGGTCATGGCGACGTTCAACCAGACGCACGTCAGCGGGCAGGTCCGGGAGGAGGACATGGCGCACGGGCTGGGACTGCCGCTGCCGGGCTGCCTCGCCGAGTACCGCGTCTTCCCGGCCTACGGGCTCGTGCGCGCGCCCGACCACCTGACGGCCGACGAGGCCGCCTGCCTGCCCATCGCCGCCGTCACCGCCTGGATGGCCATCAACAGCTTCCAGCCCCTCGGCCAGCCCATGACGGGCCGCGACAAGGTCGTCCTGCTGCAGGGCACCGGCGGCGTCTCCGTCTCGGGCCTGCAGATTGCCAAGGCGCTGGACATGACGAGTACGTCTTTCCCCCCCTTTTCCTTCTCTCTCCCTTCCCCTCCCTCTCCCTCTTTGCTTCACTCTGTCTATCTGTCCGTCTCTCCCTACCCCTCTCTAGCATCGGCTAACGGCGCGCGCAACAACAACAACAGCCATCGTCACGTCGTCGTCGGACGCCAAGCTGGAGCAGGCGCGGCGGCTGGGGGCGGACCACACCATCAACTACAAGACGACGCCGGCGTGGGATGACGAGGTTCTGCGGCTGACGGGGGGCCGGGGCGCCGACGTCGTGTTCGAGGCCGGCGGCGCACTGACGCTCAACCGGTCGTTCGAGTGCGTCGCCTTCGGCGGCCTCATCAGCTGCTTCGGCTACCTCTCGGGCAAGCAGGAGAAGGCCGAGGGCCTGCACACCAACGTGCTGGCGCTCAAGCGCAACGTCACGCTCAAGGGCCTCATCAACGGCCCGCGCGATCGCTTCGAGGAGATGGTCACCCTCTACGACCGCGCCCGCATCCGCCCCGTCGTCGACCGCGTCTTCCCCTTCGACCGCGCCGCCGACGCCCTGCAGTACCTCTTCCAGGGCGGCCACTTTGGCAAGGTCGTCGTCCAGGTCCAGCAGTAAGGAGAAGGATGGCCGAGCGGCCGCACACAAACTGTTGCCGCCGAATGAAGAACCCGCGACCACTTCCCTGGCTTGCCTTGGTAGAGAACGAGAGTGAAGGAAAGATCCGGCATGGTAGTTGCACGGTGCCAACGGCGCCATGCCAACAAGGACTGGGGCGTTATGTACCTACGTTGGGTACTTACTTTACTTTAGGCATGTACACCCGGATCCCAAACCTTCGCCAGCCAATGTAGGGCCACTGCCTGCGCCAATGCGGTGACAATTTTGAAGTCTTACGTCCGACTGGATATCACCTGCGCGTACGGATACGGAGATCCCCGGCCTTGTCAGAACGCTGCGGGAAGCTTGTAGTCACACCCGTTGCTGTTGGGTGCTTTGCCTTTCGTTTGCTGCGAAAATACGATAGCACCGTAATCCATGGCGACCTGGTCGACTGAACGGCCCTTCCATTTGGGACGGGACATCCCTACCTACTGTTGGGTAGTGGAACCCATTCGATGGTGCTTCTCCGTACTTTCCCGTACATGGAACGATGATTGCAAGCGGGCCTCGTCCGTACATCCAATTGAGATAAGCCCCGGATCTTCACCTTAAAAACCCACCTGATAGGGACACCCGGAAGTGATAGCAAAACGACACCCTATTGGCGGTCTCGGTAGTGGATTGCCACGGATCACGAAGCCATTCACTATCAGCCAGCCCCCGGTTCAACTTGCTGCTTCACTCCCGCGTTGGCACGGTTTCTGATACCGGCCAGGCCCTAAGCGGTTCTCACCCACGGGCGCGAGGATTGATAACAGGTAGGACGAGACGAGACATGCATGATGGCTGAGGCGGTTCGCCCGGCGGTGCCCGCACATCATGTCCCTCGCCACGCAGATAAGGCGTAGCTACCAGGCAGTGGGGTTGTTTTAAAGGCCGACGCCTCGCATGGTTGCTCCTCGTGCCGTCTCTTGGCTGGCGTCCTGGCGCATGTTGTCTGTTGCTTGTTTGGACGTCCTTAGCCCCCTTCCTCGGGAGCCAAGCGGTGCGTGCGTGTAAGCGCGGCCCAATACCCCCAGGAGAGCAACAGCCACGACTCCGATGGAAACAGAAAAGGCGACCGTCCCCGGGACGCCGTCTGGGGAGAGCCACGAGAAGAGCGACGTCCAGACGACTCGCGACGTTGAGCTGGAAAATGGCCACCTCGTTGAACTCGAGGTCGACCTCGGCGGCGTCCTGGCCCACCAGGACGGCGAGGAGGGCGACTACAGTGCCGACACCAGCCCCTTCCCGGCCGTAAGGGCCGTGGTGCCCGAAACGGACGACACCGGCATGCCTGTGAACACATTTCGAGCTTGGTTCCTCGGCATTGTACGTGCTTTCCCCCCCTACCCTTTCCCGGCACGAGAACCCCCCTTTCGTTCGGCTGACACGATCAAGATCTTTGTCTTCCTCGGCGCCGGTGTAAACCAGTTCTTCGGGCTCCGCTACCCCGGCGTGAAGATTGTGTCGCTTGTCGCCGAGCTGCTGGCCTTTCCGCTGGGCATGGCCATGGCGAAGCTGCTGCCCATCAGCCGCTTCAACCCCGACCGGCACTTCAACATCAAGGAACACGCCCTGGTGACCATCATGAGCAACGTCTCATTCGGCTTCGGGTCCGCCGACGCGACCAACATCATCCAGGCCGCCAAGTTCTACGGAATCTCGCTGCCGGCCGGCTTCTCCGTCCTGGCCGCCCTGTGCTGCCAGCTGATGGGCTACGGCGTCGCCGGCCTGGCCAGCCCGTGGCTCGTCAAGCCCGCCTCCATGATCTGGCCAGGCGTGCTCAGCAACATCGCGCTGCTGAGTTCCCTGCACTCGAGGGCCAACGCCGTGGCCGACGGCTGGCGCATTACGCGCATCAAGTTCTTCATGGTGGTGGGCACCGCCGCCTTCGTCTGGTACTGGTTCCCTGGCCTCATCTTCACGGGCTTGAGCTATTTCTCCTGGATCTGCTGGATCGTGCCGGACAACCTGGCCGTCAACCAGGTCTTCGGCATGGTCACCGGCCTGGGCCTGTTCCCCTTGACTTTCGACTGGGCCATGGTAGCCTACAACACCAACCCTCTTCTTTCGCCCCACTGGGCCGCTGTCAACGTATTCGCGGGCTTCGCCGTTTTCTTCTGGATCGTCGTGCCCGGCCTTTACTATACCAACACGTGGTTCACCTCGTTTCTTCCCCTCTGCACCGCCGATGTGTACGATCGGTACGGGCAGGTGTACGACGTGACCCAGGTGATGACGGGCGACACCTTTGACGCCGAGAAGTACGCCGCCTACTCGCCGCCTTACTTACCCGCCACCTTTGCCTTCGTCTACGGCCTCTCGTTCGCCTCCATAACCAGGTACGTGCCCCGTCGGCCTCCTTCCTTCCGAGGCTTACGCGCTAATCGCTGCCCACACAGTGTCCTGTCGCACGTCTATTTTTTCCACTGGGACGAGATTAAACGCGCGCTGCGCGGAACCCTGAAGCTCGATATCCACGCCCGCTTGATGACCTCATACAAGCAGGTGCCTTGGTACTGGTGGGGGGCTTTGTGCCTTGCCATTCTCGGGATGAGCATCGGCTTGGCAGAGGGCTATTCCTCCGGTCTTCCATGGTGGGGTATTATCATCGCCGTTTTGATTCCTGCCGTCTACATGATCCCCTGCGGCATGATCCAAGGCGTCACTAATGTCAATGCTAACCAAGTGTAAGTATACCCTGGCCCTTTTCTTTACCCCATCTCTTCCCAACGTCGGGCCGCCCTCGGCTGCGGCATGATCCCAAACAGTCATCCTGACCGCTGATCATAGAAACGTCCTTTCCGAGTTCATTGGGGGCTACATGTTCCAGGGGAAGCCCGTGGCGACCATGTTGTTCAAGATCCTGAGCACCGACGTCGTTGGCCAAGGCCTCTACTTTGCCCAGGATCTGAAACTGGGACACTACCTCAAGATTCCCCCGCGGACCCTCTTCTTTGCACAAGGCCTAGCCACCATTTTGGGGGCCCTGACCCAAGTTGGTGTGACGCAGTGGATGCTTGGTAACGTGCCGAAGATCTGCGACCCGGACCAACCCAACGGCTTCACTTGCCCCAACGGCCTCACCGTGTTCTCCTCCTCGGTGATATGGGGTCTCGTGGGACCCGCGCGCCTCTACTCGGCGGGCCGCATCTACAGCGGCCTGTGCCACTTTTTCTGGATCGGTCTGCTTCTCCCCCCTATCACTTGGCTCGCGTGGAAGAAAACCGGCAACGACATGCTCCGCAAGGTCAACTGGCCACTCATCTTCGTCGGCACGTACAACGTGCCTCCCGCCACGGTGAGTCCTGGCCCCATCTGCCCCGTCCTATACTCACGCCCGAGGCGTACTAACCATCCGGCTTTTCAGGGTATCAACTACAGCTCGTGGTACATCGTCAACCTGGTCTTCAACAAGATCATCTACAACCGGTTCCACGCCTGGTGGACCAAGTACAACTACGTCCTGGCGGCGGCCCTGGATACCGGGCTCGCCATCAGCGGCATCGTCATCTTCTTTGCCATCACCTACGGGCCCAACCTCCAGTTTCCGGACTGGTGGGGCAACACGGTGTGGCAGAACACGGCGGATGGGAAGGGCATTCCATGGATGGAGATGCCGAGCGCGGGATACTTCGGGCCCCCCAACGGTACGTGGACGTAAAGACCACTTCCTAGTGTATCGTTGCAACGTAGCTAGAAATCCTCCCTTTGAGGTCCGGTTAAAATATAAATAAAAGTTTTAGCAACGGCGGCACTCGAGCTCGCATTAGAGACAAAGGGGAGTGGGCGTTAGCAGTGCCACAATAATGCAGAAAATATACAAAGCCATAAAAGTATAAAAGCCCTTCTTTCCTCGCGACAGATTAAGAATCGAACCATGACCTTTTCACTAGATTTAGTTAGGCGTTTAAGAGGAACTAAGCCAATAAGCACTTTGGAAATTAGCAAGCTTTAATGCCGGTATCTTAAACCAGTACATGATTACACAACGCATAACCGAAGAATTGTCGAGTAGGCAACATCATCCCATAGCCTACGAAATCTACTATTATACATTACAGTAATATCCTCCTAGTACCAGGTAGGCAGGGTATAGAACAGGACTAAAACGTATAATTCACCGAGTTCGGGCTAAGTCTGAACAACTCGCAGCCAAAAAAAAACCCCCTTAAAAAACCCTGGTACCATCACCGGGTGACTGGTAACAAATCAAACACCTCCTTAGCGACGCTTAACGACGGGCTTTGGTAATTCCTACGTGACAAGGCACATTCACGACACTTGATTTCCTCGTCGCAGTGTGAGAGCAGTAGTAAAAATTGCCTTTTCCACTCTGCCGCCCGAGAGTCGATAATCGTGTGTGTGTGTAATTAGCTCCTGCCAGCTAACAGATTTGCTGTTCAGCTGCGCCGTCACCTACTTCATAACGGCACGGCACGGGAAGATGGCCGCCGCCCCCCTCAACAAGCGGAGAGGAAACTTCCCGGCAATTTCGGCGGAGGAGGTGCTATTTGGACGAAAAATGGTGGTGAAGACGGCAAGGCGACGACAGAAGTGATGTGGTTCAAGTAAGTAGCCTGATTATAAAGGCCTTGAAGCATATCGCATGAATTCGGTCTTCATTTTTCCTCATCGCCCATCTTTTTCAGCTCGCGAGACAGATCTGGGCCAATGCAATTTTGTCCTCATACACTTCTACCCAGCTCATCGTTCGTTGCTTGTCCCGGTGCCAAGCTATGCGGTAAGTAACGAATAGACTCCGACATGTTATGTATCCGAGCAATTCTCACAATTTACCATATCAGCTGCTTTGATTGCCTCCGCTTGGGGCGTTCGGGTCGCGCGAAGTGCGTCGACCCAGATGACAGCCCATATGAATGCGTCACATGCGAAGATACAAAGGAGACGACCGATGTGGTACCCTGCAATGATTGCGGAGGTGAAGGCGGTTTTATGAGAGACTGTTGCCAGAGAGAGAACTGCCCCTACTGCGAAGGCAAAGGGGAATACGAAGAGGAGTGCAATACGTGCCTTGGTACCAAAAAACATCGGGCGCCGGCCCCTTGCCCGGACTGCACATGAGGATCGTTTCCCCGGATTTCAGTAACTCGGGGGGCATCATTCACAAACCACATGGGAGGAGTCGCAGTAACGGGGCTCAAGCATAGGCTGATACACATGTACCGTTCCTGCATTCTGTTCCCAAGTTTCGTTTATGTTCAATTGAGTACGTTGCCCAGAAGTAGCCCCATCTCTGCTATTGCGGATGCTGCTCCATCGCAAGCTGCTTGGAACTCGATGAATGGTGGGTCAATTGCAGTGGCTCGATTATTATAGCGATACTGTCCCGGGGCCTCCCCGGTCTAATATTTCTTGCCCGGCATGCTGTCAGTTCCCTGGGCCTTCTTCTTCTTCAACAGCTCAGCCTCCTCTGCCAGGATCTCGGCATCGATCTTGGCTCCTCGGGACGGCTCATGGCCGTGCATGGTTGCCTGTATTCACGGGTTAGTACAGGGGTGGACAACAAAGAGACAAGAGCCCGACGTACTTGGAAGGTCGGGTCATGCTTCTCCTTCTCGGCAATCTTCCTCTGAAGCTGCGGGACGACTTGGTTCAGTATTCGGGGCTTCCTCATGTCCCATGCCAGTGACCTACATCTTGTTCGGCCAGGTGGTTCATCTCCCGCGCCTTGTCGGCTGCGTGGATGTTAGTACTCGGCGGAGACATGGACGCGGCGCAACCAGGGAAGACTTGCCATCGCTCTTGTAGGCTTGCACATTGACGCCGGTTGCTTTCCGGGTCTCGACGTAGTCGGCGGCCCTGTATTGACGCTCGTCGCCATCCTCGAGGTGGTCAATAACGCTGCGTCCGGCAGAGACCATGGTGTGGATGGTGTGGATGGCGTGTGAGGGTGTTTTGCGAGGTGGTGAATAGGAGAATAGTGATTATTTCTTCTTTCGTCGTGGGGTAGTCGTAGGCAGGAATGGGTTCTAGGAAAGACTTCAGAAGTTGTATCTCGAGAGAGATAAAGTACTCCCATCTGTTTTTGACGTCATGGGTGCGTATGTAGAACGGCAATCATCACGTCAGGCCATTGCGCGTGTCGCGACCAGCAAACTGTGGGGAAGCATAACCTTTTGACCGCTGGAAAGTGCTAGCGAGCTCTTAGGTACGCCGGTAGTACTGAACAGACACACGAGATGGAATGCTTCGTAGGGCGGCGGAGGTTTTATTCCGTTCTGATGATCTAGATGGAACACAGATCACATGTAGAAATGGACTTCTTCAGAACAGCGCGTCAACGCAGTGTGTTTCCTGCTCTTTCCACAGGGTCAACTCCATCCTCATAATTGCTCCGTCACATCATGGCATTTCTGTCACTATATATGTACCCGCAGAGTCCGAGGAGAAGCTCCTCGCTCCGGCAGATGAAAAACAGGAGCCGTTCGTCAAGCAACGGTCCACGGCACCACAGCCTAATGACGACGTCGGAGAGCAATCCGATTGGCCGCTTGTCAATGGGCACAGCCCAATCGGTCCATGTGGGCGGCGAGGGGAAAGGGAGCGCCCGCGAGGCTTCAAATAAGATGTAGACTCCTATGCCGGTCCACACGACCCCAATCATGCTTTATACCAGGCTCGCAATGGATGACAATGTTGACATTTACAGCACGGCTGCCACATGTGCCGCACGACCTGTGCCATGACGTCATTGGACGTAGATGACACCGCGGGGTTGTAGTTGCTGGACATCCATGGAATCGAAACGAGAAACCTTCTTGTTCTGATACTAGGTATCGTGTCTTCATAACCGAGCAAGGATCGCACGGCCGAAGTACCCGACAGCCCTCCACTGACGTCCCATAGCGCCGATATGCCAAGCGCCCCGAAGCACTTCGTGATAGTGAGTTTGCGCCAGGCTGTATCCAGCCCACGGAGCCTGCTGACGCCCGGCTGACTATCTGTGCTCCATATGTATAGGTCGGCGGTTCACTGGGAGGACTGGCAGCCGGAATGGCCTTGAAGCACCTCGGCCATGAAACGACGATCCTCGAGCGGAATCCGACACCTCTGCTGGGCGACCAGGGGGCCGGTATTGTGGCAGGTGGTGACACGCTTGCTTTCTTCCAGCGATATAACCGCTGCAACCGCTCCCTTTCCGTGAGCTCCCACCGGAGGCAGTATCTGAGTAAGGATGGCGACGTGATGCACAAGGAAGATATGATCCAAAACATGACTTCGGTAGGTACTCGATTACCTGAAAGATGAGCGCTGATTAAATGGTATCACGGCCTCAACTGTGCGATTCAGACCCGTGGTAACTAGTGGTGAGACCGCTAATTTCTCAATGGGACCCAGTGGGACCTGGCGTACTACTTGATGCGAGCAAACTACGACGGAGTACAAAGCCGATATTGCGACGCGCCGGACCCAAGACCCCAGGATGGCAAGGCAGTGTACCTTCATGACCACAATGTCACCGGCATCAGGGAAGAAGGGCAAGAGATACGAGTCTTCTGGAAGAAGAGCAATGGAGATGAGGGCAGTATCCTGGCAGATGTCCTCATTGCCGCTGACGGACCCAGTTCGACGGTGCGAAAGATACTTCGGCCCGACGTGCAGAGACGCTATGCTGGATATTGTGCACTACGTGGAACGATACCCGAGGGCCAGGTGAGCCAGTCGGCTCGGGATGCTTTCTCAGAGCGCTTTACATTCTTCCACGGCCCCGAAGTACAGATCTTGGCGTACCTCATCCCGGGACAGGAAGGGGCGACCGAGCCCGGTAGACGACTGGTCAACTTCGTCTACTACACCAACTTCCCCGAGGGCTCCCGCGAGCTCGACGAGATCATGACGGACAAGAACGGCGTGAGGCACCGCATCACTATGCCCCCAGGTCTGACGGATCCCAAAGCATGGGAGAAGCAATGCCGGCTGGCCCGAGACCGTCTCCCGCCGCAATTTTCCGAGATTGTCTGCGCCACCGAGAAGCCGTTTGTCCAGGCCGTTACCGATGTCATCAGTCCCGACCACGAGTTCATGGACGGCAAAGTGGTGTTCATCGGTGATTCCTTGGCCGGGTTCCGTCCCCATACCGTTGCCTCCACGTCACAGGCGGCCTTCGATGCCATGATCTATGCGGATTATGTTGATGGAAAGGTGTCGCGGGGGCACTGGAAGAGGGAGACGATGGGATTTGCTCGGTTCGTCCAGAAAAGGGGCGTCGACATGGGGAACAGGAGCCAGTTTGAAGACCTCCCCTTGGAGGAGCACATCCGTGACCGCAACGCGGCATCGGTCCCGCGAGAACAGGAGGTCTACCCTGAGTGGGCCACTGTAATCTGAACATCCTCTCCCATCAGAAGCTAGGCTGGAGAAACAGGAGCTTTCAGACACACAAATGGTTTCCAACTTCTTTTCCCCGGAAGTCACCTTCGCTTGGTTTGCGTGTGGCCTTTGGCCGATCGTTCTGGGCAATGGGATTTGGACGGCGAACGGTTCAGGCAGGCTGGCGCGTGGAGACCGTCTCCTTTTTCGCAAGCTTAGTGGTGACCGATTTCTTGCGTTAGGCTCATGCGTGGTATTCTTAAGCAGCCACCAGCCGTACGATGGCTCGGTTTCACGCGCCATGTGCGAAAGATGGTGGCGGTATCTAGACTATTCTGGCTGGATTGCGTCTCACATCTGCATAGCAGAACCTTTCATCCCTACCTCCCGTCAAGGTATGGCCATCAGACGGCCCAGTTCAACGCGGGAGCCCTCGGGTATCGATCGGCCCATTCGCTCCCGGATCCACGACGGATGTCAGAGTTCGGTGGCGTCCCAAGTGGCATTGGCTGCGATTACTCCTGGGACTGGGTGTACCGATGCTGAGATGCAACTCGCGAAAGGACAAATGCAACGCATTGGCATGTTGGCGTTATCCTCGAGAGCGTATGGGCCCGGGGTTTGAAGATGTTGTTCTTCCTGCTGCATGGCGTTAAAACTGGCTCCTGGCGGCGCTACACGGTGCTTGAAGATGGGAAGGCTCTTCCTCCCTTGAGGACGAGCATGACCTTCAATCTCTTTCCTACCTGCCCCATACTGCCAGCACACTCCATGTCGCTCGAGACTGATCGACCCGCGCGTAACACCATCACCATGTCCCTGACCTCTCGGTTCCGGGAAAGTCAGCGCCTGAAAGCGGAACACGCGCCCCAGGTGAACGGCACGGCAGACAAGGACCGGATCAAGCTCCAGGTGGGCGAGCGGCAGTTCATCACGACGCGCGACACGCTCACGAGCGAGAGCGCCTACTTCCGGGCCCGGCTCTCGGGGCGATGGAGCGACGCCGACGTGGACGGCACCTACTTTGTCGACTCGGACCCGGCCGTGTTCGAGCACATCCTGCGGTACCTGCGCAACGGCAACCTGCCGCTGCTCTTCAGCGTCACGGACCGCACCTTCGACTACGTCATGTACCAGGCGCTGCTGGGGGAGGCGCGGTATTTCGGCGTGGCCAAGCTGGAGCAATGGATCGGGCGGCAGGGCTTCCACGAGGCCGTGGCGATCCGGCACACGACGCGCACCTTTACGAGCGAAGAGGTGTTCCGTGAGGCCGTGCCCGCCGCCTCGGCCGCCGACACCAACACGAGCTTCTCGCTCGGCTGGGGCACCCGCCGCTCCTTCGTCTGCCCCCAGATGAACCCCGACCACCAGTACCCCCAGGACTGCAACCCCTACTGCCGCAACCTGCGCAACAGCGACGCCGCCCTCTACAAGGACGTGCCCATCTTCACCGCCGTCATGGTCCAGAGCCAGCTGGTGTGGAAACCCGAGGCTTGCCTGGCCACTGACGCGGCCCCCGACCTGGCCGAGTAGGCCGAAGCCGTGGGACACGACGGCAAGCACCGGGTTTGATTTGTTCTTAGCGAGATGGTGACTTATGAGGCGGCATGCTTGATCTCCGTCGATGGGCAAGACTATTCGGGAAACATCTCTGTATTTCGTCCGAGACAATAATTGTTTCTATCCAGCTCAGTCATGCGAGGCACATGTGCTCGCTAGCGAACACGGCCAATGAATGCATCACGGCCGCTCAGCAAGGCTTTCCCCAATCTTCCCCCAACTTCCCCTCATTTGCTGCCAACACCTACAGGGGACCCGCGCTTCTGCCCCGGATCTCGGGGAAGATCCCCATTATTTCCACCACTCAAAGATGTGCTTGCGTGTCTCCACACCCGGAGCCCGGGCCCGGAGGCTGTCGTCGACCATCCACACAGAAAAGAGAAAGCCAAGAAAACGCACCTCTGTCTCTGCAGGGCTTGCGTTAGTCTGCATCATGATGGGTCGTCTGTGGAACACGCCCGGGACTTTGCGGTCCGTCTTTCCGCCCTCTCGAGCCAACTCAATCTTGACTGGTGCATCTTGGCGGGTACCGCGTTCTTGGGGGTTTGATCACGCAAGCGATGGCACGCAACTGGGCGGTGTAGGCAGAAGACGATTGTCCAAGGAGACAAACACTACCTAAGCAAGCATGTAACTAGGTGGGTTCACGACACCACAAGAAACACGATCACGCTCCACTCAAAAGTCCTTCACCTCGGCCACGTGAACTTCGGGCGCTGCCGAGGCGTAGGCGTCGACGTGAGTCGAGCTGAACTTGCGGGCCGGGGTCCTGTTGACGAAGAGGATATCGAGCTCTTCGTACGTGCGGCCCTTGATTTCGGGCAAGCGGAAGAAGGCCCAGACGAAAGTCAGGAGGCAGGTTCCGCCCCAGAAGAAGCCCGCCTTGCCCGCCCAGTTCCACTCCTGGGGGTTCTACGGGAGCCCGACGGCCGTCAGCATGGGGATGCCAGAAGCGCCGCGTCGTTGCTGCGCACGGGGAATTACTTACGATCATGTACGGGTTCAAAACCTGCGAGACGATGTTGATGAGCTGGTACGAGCACCGCGCCAGCACCACGGATAGGGGTCGTAGTCGGATCGACGAGGTCTCGGAGATGATACTGTACTGTTGGGCGGGTTAGGCGCGACCCTTCGTGTGCCGCGGGGGCCAGCGGGGAGGATGCACTTACGGCCAGGGGCCCCACGGTCAGGGAGTAGGTAAAGAGCCAGAAGACGCAGAGGCCGCCCGAAGGCCACAGGGCGTTGGCGCCGGCCGACACGTTGAGGATGCCGATGACGAAGAGGATGACGCAGAGGACGGCGAGGCCGCCGACGTAGATGGTGCGGCGGCCGAGGCGGTTGATGAGGAACCACGAGAGCACGGTGCCGATGAAGGCCATGGCCTTGGCGCCGAGGCTGAGGTTGAAGGCGTTCTCGGTCGCCATGCCGGCGCTCGTGAAGAAGTAGGTGGGCGTGTAGGCGAAGCTGCTGCCCGAGAGGATCTGGCCCATGAAGGTGAGGCAGACGATCTCGGTGCGGCGCAGGTCGACGCCGCGGAAACAGTCGACGTAGCTGGCGCCCCTCGTCACCTCGGACTCGAGCGTGGTCGTGTGCATCATCATGGCCAGCTGCGCGTTCATCTGCTCCTCCGTCTTGTCGCCGCTGAGCCGCACGATGGACCGCTTGGCCTCCTCGAGCCGGTCGTGCCGCATGAGGTACCAGGGGCTCTCGGGCGCGAGAAAGGCCGCGACCATGAGGGGCAACGGCCACAGCTGGGCGTTTTTTTTGGTCAGACCGAGGGGCCCGGAGCCGGCACGGGGTAGGGGACCGCACTCACCCACTGTATGGCAAACGGGATGCGGTATCCCATTTCGCCATCGATTTTGAGACATCCGTTGAGGACCCCGGCGGCAATGAGCTGGCCGATGGCCCAGCACAAGTTCACATAGGTGGTGAGGTATCCACGCAAGTTGGTCGGGCAGACCTCGGACGCTGCAGGAACCCCCGTGTTAGCCTTCATGCCCGTCCAGGAACCAGAGGGAGGCGAGCCCCCATACCGTACGAAGGGGCCAGGGTGGCAAAGACACCCCAGCTCAGCCCACAGAGGATTTGTCCGACCAGTAGCACGCTCGTCGTGTTGGCAAAGAAGACGACGAAGATGAAGCCGTTGAGAAAGCCCATGGCGACAATGAGTACCCACCGGTAGCCGTACCGGGACACGAAATAGCCGTTGATCAGACCGCCTGGTCTAGAATCAGTCCCTTGTTCCGCCGAAGGCCGGGAAGGGGATTCGCGGCTTACCAAAGATGGCGCCCACCGTGCTGCCCATGTTGAGGGCAACCTGCCACTTGCCCTCAACCTCCCACTTATCCTTGTCGGGTATATAGACTCCAAACTTCCGTTGGAACTCGGGAAAGGCAAAGAAGTTGCCCATGAGGATCGTGTCGTATCTGGTACCGCGGGGCATGCGTGAGCAGACGGAAGGGCGAGGAAACCGAAAAGGGGCGCCGGTGGATCGAGCACGTGCTTCACTCACCCTTCCATGACGATGCTCATGGAGATCATGATGGACCAGAAGGCGGCCTTGCGGTTCTGGCTAATGGCCTGGATGAAGGTCTGGGCGTGTTCATCCTCGGTGGCCTGCTTGGCGTCCAAGACGGCGCTCACGCCCAACTTGTCCTCCAATTCCCGGTCGGCCACCTTCTGGTGGCGGTTGACTAGGACCTCGCTCGCCATGGTGGATGATGGACTGGGGTCGAAGACGGAGAGAGAGGGGTGGATAAGGCGCGAGTCCTCGATCCGAGTTGCGCGAGGAATCGCGCACCCAAATCGCCGGGCCGCCGAGGTCCTAATATATGGAGTCCCGACTAGATGGTTCGTCACAAGCCTGTGCCAACCACCTTTCCGGCTCCAGATCACCCGAATGGGTGCCAGGCGAGCCTTTCATCGCGTGGTACACCCCGCATACCCAACCCCGGATTTAGGGAGGGGGTTCCATGGCAAAAAACTTGGGGTAGACCGGGGGGGGGTTTGGAGGCCAACTGGAGACTCGCCCATTCGGAAGAGGCCCCTTGTTGAGCCCGTCGGCCCAGACGCAAAACCGCCAGCCGGCCCTGCGACGGCATTGGTGGAATATACGCCTGCTTGCCTCTATCAGCGGCCCGGGGCGTGATTCGTCGCAAGTCGCGCCCCCAAGGCTCGAGAGCCGCTTAGGCTAAATACAATCCCGGCATCGATCACGAACCCAAGGGAAAGAGACGCCGCGCGCGCCAGCGTCTAAATAGTGCAGCTGCGTCAAGACCGACAAACGACGACATGCCGCTACGCATGGTCGGAAAAAGGATTTGGATATTGTTGGCGCTCCGCCGTTCACTGTCGCTCTCGGTATCTGAGGGCGTGAGTTGAGTAACAAGGCACTAGGTATGGGAAGTGACAGGTCACGAAGGCCGTGCACGGAGAGACGTTCGATAATCAGCAGGGAGAGGAAGTGTGCCTGGAGAAGCCACAGTCGAGTTCGAGGGTGGCGAGAATGGACGGAAAGCGAGGGATGGCGCAGTATCGACGGCGAGATCGCCAAATATGCCAGTGCAGAAGGGGTCGCGGGACGATCGGGAAATCACCTACGGGCTCAGTACGGAATCCCGTCTCTACTTCATCGCAGACATCCCTCCGACATAGCCGTCGGGACTTGCCATTTTCATAACACTGCCCAATAATAGTCCGTGGCTGCCGTCCCTCTCAGGTCATTCTTGTCAGTAGGTAGCGTCCAAGAGCGACCAGCAGTTGCTGCACCTTTGAATCTATCTTCGGCAACCGTCCGTTTCGCGCAGTATTGCGTCGTCGAGTAGCACGAACAGCACATCGACACAGTTGGCTAGGATAGAGAGAGGCACGCCTAGATCCCAGGTGACGGAACAGGTCAGGTTGGGGTTCCGGTCCACCTCAAGGGCTTCCCTGGGGCTGACAACCGCAGAAATCACCGGTAAGACAAAATCCGAGACGCCGTGTTGGTAGAACCGCAGAAGTGACGTTTGATCCGATTTGACTGGAGCCATAGGGCTGGTACTTGTTAGAATAGCCCGTCACTAACGGGTGGGGATGGATGCCTGAAGACACAGGAGGGTCTCAGAAAGGTATATGGAAGCTAGGAGGCCCAAGTGCTCACCAGCAAGGTGCGGGACTTGGTGAGCTATGTCAGGGGAATCAGGTCAAATTCATCCACTATCTTGTGCTATGGACGAAGCAGATGCCAGATCAATCCAACAGAACCAATCATCATGGGGTATGGGCGACATCGCTGGTCACGATGCTGATAACTTAGCGTCGTCCCTTTAGCTGCGGACTGCACCCAGCAGATGAATCTGATCACACCCTATGAACCGTTTCCGCATTCCCCAGGGATACGAGATGGACCTTTGAAGATTCTTGGGTCACCAGGCAAAGCCCGTGGTACAAGGAGGGGAATGTGTTCGTCTATATGCAAAGCGTTTTGCGGGGGAACTGGTCTCCTTTCTTTCGTGCCACCGGTGGACCCGAGACAGCGAGCAAACACGCATTCGTCGGTTTTCGAATCAGTCTTTATCCTCAAGTTCTGGGCATCGCTCCGCAACATGGTTATTATAGGTGAGTCCCCCTAGGGAGCTTGAAAGCCAAAACACGAAGTGAGTGATCCCGATAAGGCTCGCAGTCGGTAAATGCTACCTAGACAGACCATCCTCACCGGTAGAGGAGTCCACGGCTATGGTTAAGGGCTTGGACGATGTCTGATATAGGTTGTGAGAGGCTGTCCGCTTCGTTGGCGCGTGCCGGTTTCGGCAAGACCCCCGTTCTTGTCCTTTCATCTCGCTTCCTATGTCCTTCTCCTATTGTTAGTTTCGCCGCTCCAGCGTTTGCAACCTACAGCCATGCGACAGTAGATCCAGGACCAGTGCCAACTTCGTGGCTTTTTGAGGATGTTCGACATTCGTTATCTCCGGAATTTTTGCCAGAGTTGTACAATTTGGAGTAACATGTGATAGCCACGGCTACTGTCATGCCGGGTCCAGGAACTTGGGATCCGGGACTAACTCGCTCTTTCCCGATCTGCTCAAAAGCTCATGGGGACGCTCGGTAGCGTTGTTTGCGCCGCCAGTACCTCCCAACCCGAGCCGGTCCGGTAGTCAGTGGCAGACAGAAGCGCTCGCAACGGCCACGGTGCCAATACCGACCACAACGCCGGCGAGACCACCCCACCTCAGCGGGTACCACGCCGTCAGGCGCTGATGTTATCCAGCTGGCAAAATCCTGCATCGGCGTCTTCGTTGCCTCCGCGGCCCTGACCGGCTCGAAGCAAGGCTCTTCTTCTCCAGTGATAGAAAAAGGGCGAGGTTTCTCAAAACGGGTACCTTTTCTTCGCCCCTCGGGTCCTGGTGTGGTGCCCCTTCGTTCGAACTTTCCTCGTCGTTGCAGCTGGTGCCAACGTCACTGGACCCCCCGGATACGACCCCACTCTTTGGGGACTGTTACCCCCAGCCTTATAAGTTGGACCCCCCAGTGGGTAGGTACCTAATCCAACCAACGCCTCTACATCCCATAGCAGCGAGCTGCATAGGACCCAGATATCTCAATTACTCCTCATTTCCGAACCGTACCGGTTTCTGACCATATACTGAGGCGGACCGCATCTGATTCCATGATCGGATCCGAAGCAGGCCTCCTGCGCGCTGTGTTACTTGACCATGCTTTGCTGCCTCTTGCTGCTTCTGGTTTCTTCCGTCGTCAGCGGCAATGGCGCCGCCCCTCCTAGTCCGGTCCGCGGAACACTGGTCCGCCTCACGGATCGTACATGGACGGCGTCCACAGCCACTGCCAAGTCGGATCTCGAGTTCGACTTCGCCGATGGCCTAGTCTTCCTACTCGGCGGGGCCGACGGCGAGTATATCCTGCCCAGCAATGCTTCGCACGTTCCCATCGAAGGAGGTTTCGGTCGAGCGTGGTGGCTGCCCAGTACCTCGAATTCCAGCGATCCGGCCTGGGAAGTAACCGCCGCCGCACCCATGTCCGCCAGATTTATCAACGGAGGCTGGCGCATCCGCATCCAAGCCGCCTACGTCTCCTTCACTCAGCACGAGTCCCGCCCACGTGCCGACGCCCATGGGGACGGCTACTCGCTGGACATTACGGATGGAGACGCCCTCGCGGATGCCCTCGCAGCCTTCTACTGGGGCACGATGCTGCCGTCTGTGGTGGAGAAGACTACAGCAGCAGATTACCCTGTCAGCGAGGGCTACGTCGTCAGCACCCTCGCCGACAAGTACCAGGGCACCTATCCGGATGTCGACCACGAATTCCAGATCAAGGGTCGGGTAGCCATGGGGAGCTCCCTGGACTTGGCCGTAGTGCGGCGCATGATAGAGCTTCAGCTTCGCCTCGCACGCGAGGACCCGTGTCAGCTCTGGCGGGCGCCGTGCTCGCTGCAACCCGACGGCACGCGAGAATACCACATTCGACGCAACAGCGAGGACGCAAAGACGAACGCCAACATGTTCCTCGTTACGGGTAATGTCGAGCTGGTGGAGAACGCCTGGTGGTACTTCGTACGTACCAAGGACGCCGGATGGCTGCAGGCCCGCATCGAAAACATTGAAAGCGTCCTGGAACAGGTTGAATCACATATTGACTCACTCGGGCGCCTCTGGTCGGATGTGTATTACGAGGATCAGGTAATGAAGGACGGCCGGGAAACACTTTCCTCCGCTCTCGCCTCGCATTCTTTCGATCTTTTGGCCCGGCTCGAGACGCAACTGGGCCGCAACGACACCGCCCGCCGATACGAACTGGTGGCGCAGCTGCTTCGGAACACGTTGGCTGAGCCCCTGCCAGTGGGATACTGGGACGAGGCCCATCAAAGGTTTGTGGACTGGGTCGATCGGTCAGGTCTGATCCATGACCATATTCACCTACTTGCGAATATATTGCCCGTCATGTTCCAAGCAACAACACCTGGCCAGTCGCAGAGTGTGATGGCATTGCTCGAGAAGGAACTTGACGAGTTCCAGCGATTTCCCACCTTCTTAGCCGCCCGCATTGCAGACTACACGCACAGTGAAATAGGTGATGGTGGTCCCTACGACCTCTGTGCTGCGGGACGGTATTGGTATTGGGACGCTGCCTTCTGGTCCTGGCGACGTCAGGGTGGCATGTTGCTTGACCAGCTCAACAAGGTTGCCTCAATGGGTGCATCTGAGGACTACATCATGGGAGAGCGATACGACATGGACCATGTTTACTATGTGGACGGAAGCCCCTGGCACGGAGCAGCCCATTACTACGAGTACCCCTGTGTCTACGCCTGGGTATTGATCGCCGAGTATCTCGGTGTCCGTCCCACTCTCGCTGCGGATGTCCGAGTGGCCCCGATGCTGATCGACGCCGGCACCGTGACGTTAAACCAATCGGCATACCGGCTGCGGTACGAGTACCAGAAAAGCCATTTCACCCTTCACAATCTAGGGAGCGACGCTCGCAGGTTCGAGTTCGACCTTGGCGCGCTTTATCCCGGCGCCGAGTTGTCCATCAGGCTCAGCAAGGCCGACGAAGAGCTGCCCTTTGACGGTTCGCCCGTCGTGCTTGCACCCGGCGCGAGTGTACGTCTGCGGCCAAATTGGGGTGGCAGCGAGGAGCTGAGGTGAGCTTGAGGCCGCCTGCATGCGGCTTGCGGAGCCCAGCTTATCATTATATCGCAACAACGAGTCTTGGCCTTGTAAAGGGGCTCATCATCCGAGGTGGTGGCTTCGTTGCATCCTCCACTTGCTTCGGCCAGCTCCTAGCAATCCGGCGAGCATGGTGGCAAGTTCAAGTGCCTGTCCGGCAGTGAAATATCAGCTCGTGGCAGCTGTCGCCGCCATCCAACGAGCATTTCTCCCAAGCGTCTCCAGATATTGACCCGGTCTGTCTTTGGCAGCGCTTATGCGCCTCGATTTCTCCGGTCTCTCTCTGGAAGCGCTTATTCGCCTCGAAATGCTGGGCCAACCGATCAGATGGGCTGCCGCGGGCCTCCCAGCGTCAGAGGGTCCTGGGGAATGGCCGGATTTCGGTCTTATCGTATGCTGTGCCACTTTCATATTTGGAATCTTACGCTTACATCCCATGCTCTGTACTTTGCTGTGGGCTGCCTCGGGAAGTAACCTCAAGCGGTGCTGGCTTGTGTCGAGACAGGCTACTGCTGACGGACCAGCACGCCGCGTTCCTCCCGGCTTATGTCATTCTATTTGACCATTCTGCACCCATATACCGACGCGAGGAACTGTATGACCGGCTTTTGTTCGTTGTCCCGATTCGTCTATCTTGGATTGAGTCGACGCGCGGGAAGGTGAAGAAGATTCCGGGCAGTCATTAACATGCACAGTATCTAGAGCCGGGTGCCTCGAGGCGGCCGAATCCAGCGGATTTCGCCAAGAAATACATCAATACAGCTCTTGGAAAGGGGCACGCACGAAATTGCGTCACCACTCTCGGGCGGACTGTTGCGCCGCCGGGAGGCGGGGAGTAAAGAATATTCCGATTTGTACTCCGTAGTGGTGGAAAAGGGGACCCCTCGTGGTGTGGCGCGCGGCAACCGCTTAGGCGGGGACGGAGGCGCTCCACTTTCAGGGCGCTGTGGGGGGTTAGAGAAAATGCCTTGCCAGGATGCCTTGCTCGCAGTGAGAGAGTAAGCCGGGCATGCCAGGCAGATAGATACCCGTTCAACCGGTTGCCTGGAATTCGAAATCCCTTGTTCGTCGATTTCCGGACCCCACTCGACCATGTCAGCTGCGAGGGCGGCGCCATCTCGCAGCTTTCCACGTAGCCGGTGCTGCTCGAGCGCCAAGTCTAGGCCGCCTCAGCCGCTCCAACGGGCAGAAAGGGGTCAAGTTTAGGGATTTGGTCGAGAACTGCAGCTCGGTGCACGCCCGCGAGCTGCGTGAATCTGTGTCTGTGTGTGCAGAGACTGCGGGTAGAGCCCACAGGTTGGAACCCAGCAACTCGTCTGGTCGCGGTGTCTATGCCGTATGCTCGATCGTCCAGGCGAAGCGAGACACGTTGTCCGCCTACCAACGAATCAAAAGAAAGGAAGGCTGTCAGCGCTACTCAAGCCCCCATACCTCTGGCCTCCTACGCACGCCACCACGACATCTCTCACCGTTATGCTCGGGAGGTCTGAGAGCATGTCCCCGGCTCGGGTGCGAAGCGCCTCGGAAAGCAACCGCGTCACACCCACAAAGTTCGAAAGACACCGTAGAATACACGGCGTCATGAGAGGCCTGGGCAACGGCTATGGCCGAAAGAAACCCTGGGTGTGGCTTTGCTCTGCATATCCTCTTTGGGGACAAGCAAGGGGAGCTAATGCACTTCATGGCTGACAGGGCTGAGAGGAACGCTCCAACGGCGCGTGTCACCGACTTCCACAGAAGCCCTTTCATTGGATAATAACCAGCCGGGTCGCTTGAGCCGTTGCGAGTGGCGGGCTAGCCGATAGCAGGTTATGTGCTGACGTCCTTTCGAGCTGCTGGCAGCACGCAGCGTCTATGGCCCCTCGCACTTCAAAACAATCTCATGGAGGCATTCTTGATACCATCACACGTTCAGATTGCCTCGGCACTCGTCCTGGCCGTGCCAAGCAGCGTGCCTCTGGGGAATGACCAAAGAATCGAGGCTGAGCCACCAGGTCCCCCGGTGCTCTCGGTCGTGGCCTCCGATCCCGTCCTTCACCATCCGACTATGAACTCATCATACAGGGGCCCGGACTGAGAGATACAAAATCGGCCGGGCGCCTTGCCACCACGCGAACCAGCACGATGGCCCCAAGTACCTACAGATCTTCACGCTGCGTCTTGGCCGAGCTAATACCCTACTGTACATCACCTCTCGGGCATTTCGAAGTAAGCAAGGGGCTAGCGCAAGATTGCTATACCAACCCACCCAGGGCAATGGCGACAGAGCCGCACGAGCAACCGTGCCACCAGCTCCCAGTCGCCACCTCGCCAACAACAATGGGTGACCGCCTTGCGTTACCCGTCTACGACGGTCACTCAAGGAGCCGCAGCGGGAGCGAACGAAGCGTGCGCAGTGACTCGTCTCCGGAAAGGTCCCAGACAAGCAATCGATCGAGCACACGAAGCGACAGAGCCTCGAAAGAGAAACGGAAGCGCGCGAGTAGGCCAAAAGTAAAGACTGGGTAGGACGGCGCCCATCCGATACCTAATATCCGCTTCACTGACCGTCAGTCCGCAGTTGTATCAATTGCAAAAGAAGACACGTCAAATGCGACGAGGGGAAACCCAACTGCAGCAGATGTGAGAGTTTAGGCCTCGACTGCGAGGGATACGCGCCGCCAAAGACCCCGAAGCCTACATCGCGGATGGATCGGATGCTATTACCCAGGCCGAAACCCGCCGCCGCGGCCTCGAGACCGTCGGCGCGGCGGCATCAGTCGGCCGGCGCTCGCGTTCCCTTGCCAGTGCAGCCCTGGCCGGGCTTTGACGCCAGCAGCGACGATTGTTGGTATTTCAGCTTGTTTAGGGTACAAGTGGTCCAAGATCTATCCTTTGATCATCGGCACAACTTCTGGGGCCAGTTTTCGCTCCGGGACAACATGACGGCGCTGTCTATACGGCACTCGGTCTTGAGCATAGGTGCTTACGCCCGAGCGCTGCTGGAACTCAAGAGCGAATATCCCTGGCTCCAGTCGGCAGACCGGCCATGGTGGCCGAAACATATCGTGAACCGCCATCACCAGGCCGCTCTCGATCATCATTCTAAGGCGTTGTCCTATCTTCGCCAGGACATCGCGACCAACAACGTGGACAGCCAGACCACAATGGCGGCAAATCTTCTGTTTATTGTGTTCGAGAACATGCAGGGCAACTACCACTCGGCTGGCAACCTGGTCAGGTCGGGCATCAAGTACCTGAATCAGCTCGACCGCGACACTACTAACACGTTCAAGTGGAAGACATATGATGAAGGCCCCTACCAGCCGGGGGCGATTGGCGAGATGGCCCATCTCTTCTCGCAACATTCGGTGGCTTCCGTCAACATGCCGTTTCCACACTGTAAGAACGCATACCATCTTCTTCTGGACGATTCCAATTCGTCTGCTTCATCATTCGACGACATGGAAAATTTCCCACTCGAATTTCCCGCCGGCGCCGTTGTACCACATAGTTTCGAACAGGCCCTCGCCATTTGGGACGGCATAATACACTCGCTGGCTCGATTTTCCACGTATTCGTTGTGGATCAATTTGAATCCGAACTATGCTCCCAACATGGACGTGATGAAGGGACATCAGGCGCGTTTTATAGCCCGGTTGTTCGAATTCGGCGCTGGGCTGGCGTTCCTCACGGCAGAGAGGACAGGCGACGTGGAGGCGCGTGGGCTGGCCTATCTCGGAATCCACCATCTCGTCGCCACCGTCATGGTTTCGGCGTGCCTGGACCGAACGGAAGAGATCTACGACGAGTTCCAACCCGAGTTCGAGGAAATAATCAGCCGGGCCAAGGCCTACCTCGGCCTTTCGGGTGTTAGCAACCGGACGGGCTTCGCCAACGAGGTCGGCGTGCTGCCCCTGATCGCCTTCGTGGCGGCGAAATGCCGCGCGTACCCCACGCGGCTCGAAGCCGTCGAGCTGCTCCGCGCCCACCCCTGGCGGGAGGGCCCCTGGGACGGCGTTAGCCTCGCCCGCGCCATGCGGGAGCTCATGCGCCTTGAGGGCCAAAGCGCCGACGACGGCGGGACCGGCAACATGCCCCCGCCCGAGTCCCGGTTCACGTGGACGAACATGTTTTGGGATTTTGAGAACCACCTGATGACGGCCGAGTACACCAAAGTCGTGGCCAAGCAGGGTGGCGAGTTGGAAAAGAAGACGGTCATCATGAGTCCGGAGTAAGGCACCCGGGGGGGGAGGGGAAGGGCATACACGGGTATAGAACGGCGTGCTCGACGAGGTTCGTCTCTGGAGCGGGTTATAGCAACGGCGCATAGGGTCACGCATATACCCCCCGGGGGGGGGGCATAGCCTTTGGAGCCGGGTTAGTGTGTTACTGCTTTATCAACGAACCCCGGTCACCGGGCCGGGGGCTGAACTGGCCTCGTCCCACACCTGCCGTCCACGCGATTAGCACCGCCGGAAGGCTCCAGCGCCTACGTCGCGACGCAGGGACCCCGGCGAGACGGCGACGTACCGGCCGCTGTCCACGTGCCGGCCGGGGTCGGCGCCCCGTCGACCGGCCCTCGGCTTCTCCCTCCCCGGCCGGCAACGACGGGGACCCGCCGTAGCCGCGGACGTGCCCCGCCGCCGTCCGGACGCCGTTGGACTCTCCGGTCCCAGGGGCGGCCCCCGCGGCGTCGCCGGCGGGGTCCGGGCTTTGGCGCGCGGCGCCCCGTCAAGCCGCCCCCCGATCCTCGTCGACCCTCTTCGTGTCCCGTGCTCGCCCCCGCGGCCTTCTACTACGGGAAATCCGTAGCCCCGGGCCCCCCGTGCCGGCCCCCCCGGGGACTTTCCCCTCGCCGTCGCCGAAAATCGTCGCCCCGTCACTTTCGCCCGCGGCGGCACCAAAGACCCCGCACCGCCGCCGTGCCCCAGGCCCCATCGACCGAGCATGTCTTGGCGCCTTGCTATGTCGTGGGCCTATTTTTATCTTTCCTTTCTTCCTCGCCCCCTCCCCCTTCTCTTCCGGTCGCCGACCCCCCCTCCCTCCCTTTTCGGTACGCACCTATAAGCTCGGCCTTTGGTTTCGGACCAGAACTCGCTGTCATGTACAGTTCGGAACTCCTAGCGGAACATGTACTGATAGCAAGGACCTGACAGAAATCGCGTCCCATTCGCGCCATCTTCTCGAGCCCGTCTAGGTCCAAGACATGAAACCCCGGTTGGCTTCACGGATGAGGACGTCGCGTTAGGTTAACAACGCGCAAACATTATATTTGTGGAACTATGTACAATTTCGGTGGTGACGGAACAACAAATCGCGATTGATGTTACAAAACCTTACCCAGTAGACCTGTTACTAAGTACCCTTTCTCTCCTGAGCATTACCTCCGCCTTACCACATTACCCACTTCGCACCGTGGCTGTCTACAGATTCATCATGAGGGCGGCACCGCCGAAGAGCGCCGCCGCACCGACTGCACCCGTCTTCATCGGCATGGCTGGGTTTGACGTGGACGACTCAGAAGCCCCCGAACCGTTGTTATCCGAACCGCCATTGTTGCCATTACCGCCGTTGCCGCTTCCCGCGTTCCCAGGAACGTCGGTAGCAGCCGGGAAGGTGCTGGAGGGTGCTGGAATGTCGCTCGTGAAAGGTACCTGACCATCAGCCGCCGAAGTAGCACCGCTGAAGGCTGGCGCGGGCGCCTGGGTAGCCGAAGTGTCGGGGGCCTCGGTGGCATTGGCAGGATTCAACACCTGGTTGATGACATGGATGACACCGTCGCTAACGAGAAGGTCGGGGACCGTGACTCTGGCGGCGTTGACGTACACTTCGTCGTCTTCAACGGTAATCTTCAATTCTGTACCATCCACGGCCCGGACTGACTCGCCGTTGCGGAGCATGGTACTGTAGAGCACCGAGTTGTTGACGACGTGGTAACCCAGGACGGTGGCGAGGTTGGCCGGGTCCAGGCCGCTCACCAAATTGCTGATGGCACTGAATGCTTCGTTGTTGGGGGCGAAAATAGTCACGTTGCTGAAGCCGGCAAGGGTCGTCTCCAAGTTGGCGTTGCGAATGGCGCCGGCTGCAGCTGTCAGGTTCGCATCGACCAGGCCATCGGTGAAGTTTCGTGGAATCGTCAATACACGGTTGATGATGTGGATGGCGCCACTGTTGAAGTTGATATTCTACATTCCACGTTAGCTATACCTCTGGCCCGTGACTGTCAAAACATACCGATGTGACGACAGAGGCGTTCGACTTCTCGTAACTTATGAACGTGAGATTGTTGTCATCCCGCCGAGCTTGAAGCCTCTGGCCATCCGCAAGTTGGGTGTATGACTCGTTGGTCAAGTACGTCGGGATGAACCTGTCTTTGTCGTTGAAGTCGCCTGTGCGATAGGTCCCATTGAGGGTGTGGTAAAACAATAAGGCCTTCAAGTAGCCTTCATCGCTCAAGAGTGCTGAAGTAACGTTGTCGGCAAGCAGAGCGTTTATAGCATCGTTGTCGGGAGCGAGGAAGGTAATGTTGGTTGCGTTGCCCAAGTCGTTGGCAAGGCTGGGGTGGGTTGCCAAGATGCCTTCATCATACGGATGAGCGAGTACCGAGGACAGTAGCAAGGAGCGGACACATACCATTCAAAACAGACAGAGTCTCATTCTGTGAATTTAGAACCTGGGTCAGATTCTGGGCGGCGACGAGGCTGGCCAACGCCAGAGGAATAGTTCGCCTGAACTGCATGTCGAGATACCGCCTTGTATAGACCTGTCCGTCTTATTTCGGGCCAATCAAGTTATACAATAGCAGTTTTGGGGGGGATGGTGAAAGACAGAGGTTCAATTACTCTCTCCCTGCTCGTCGGTGCTACTGGACCTTTATATCGATGAAGGAACGCCAGTACCAGGAGAGCAGATACCATCGAACCTAACTCTGAATCTGGTTGGGATTGTCCATTTGGAAGCTCTTTGGCGCGAGTTCACGATGTGTACCAAGCCCCGATGACGCCAGCATCGTGTGGGTGGGCAGGCCCTGCTAGCTCACGTGGTGTCCAAACGTCAAGGCTCCTTCGCCCTCATGCCAAAGTCAAACGAGAGGCAATGATTCGGCGCTCGAGAACGGGAATCCGTCATACCCAGGATCGGAGATGTGACCAACGCCATGGAAGATAGCGTCGCGGCCATAGGGTTTAGTAGGCATTTGTTCCTCCCAAGTTAGCGATGGCCGGCGTCGTGTTCCTGCTTCTTCCACGGTTCAGTTCAGTCGGTAAGCACAGTCAGGACCTCCCAGCCGCTCGAGAGCGCGCTGACATACCAGCGTAGTCTTTTGCTAGCCCCGTGCTCCTTCTGTCTCCACGCCACCAACTCCTCCGATCAGGAGGAGGAAACGCGTGGTGGAGAAACGGGATCCGACAGCAGGCATCACGGCCTCTGGGATCGGGGCGTAGGGTTGGCAGCGGCACGCTAGAATCGATGTCGTCAGCTATGTCGAGCGCATGGGCTAAGTGAAGCTACTCAAGCCTTTTACGTGATGCGCTCGCCCGGTGAGGGGGGAAAGAGTTTTCAGGCGTGGCCCGTGGCGTTGATCCCAGAGCCTGGTTGCGAATCGAAGGCCGACTTGGCCACCACCTTCCCCAAGTACGCACACAGGCAGGAAGGGACGGCAAGCGCGTTCCCGTTACGACGCCTGATCGCAAACACCGGTGGAGCTTATTCGGCATCGGCTTTGCCGTCCACTCGCAGGAAAATGTGCCGGTGCGTGAAGAAGCCGTCTCTTCCTGTGGCGATCGAAAAGGGCGTCGTAGACCGTCGTCCGTGGCTCCATTGCGAGGCCCCGCGTGACCGAGAACACGCCGAGGGAACCCTGTCCTGCCGGCCTCGCATGCCTCTGGCCATGGCTTACATGGCACTCAGTCCCTCTGGGCATCATGGCGAAAAGGCGGGAAATCACGGTCCCGGGGATTCGGCCTGCCTCAGGGAAATGGCACTAACAGTACGACGCATGTTTACCCCGAAAACTAAAACAGCTACCGCCGGCATTCAAGAACCGATGTGGTCCTATTCTTAGATTCAACCGGCCGAGCTAGCGACCCCGCGGGGGGCAACATGCTTCTACTCCGTCATCAGCTGCTTCTTTAATATGAGAAGTGTTGGAGACAGTCAACGACTGTCCAAGGGGCAGGATGCGACACGGGTAGATCGGATCATCCACTCGACCGTTGGCAGCGGGCCAAGGGAACGACGAGGCAAGGATTTCGATGGTAGCTCCAACGGAAGGCTGGTAGCCGTCATCTAAGCCATCTCCCAGTGCCGCGATTGGCCCTGACCGAGCTGCGATTCAGACCCAGTCCAGACCCGGCATCTATCCCCAGATCCTTGCTTGCCCAGGCTAAACCAAACAGTCCTCTCATTGTGCTTCGAGCTTATCAGCAACTCCATGCAAGCCTCCCTCGCCATATTTAATCCACATGTCAACCCAGCCGTCTTGCCGAGCCTTCTCGATCTGCTCGGGGCTGTAGCGCTCGGCGAAGGGCCGCTCGACGTAGAAGGCCCGCAGACCGCACTTCTTGGCGGCCCAGAGGTCGCTGAGATGGGCGGCCACGAGTGCCACCTCGCCCGGCTTCAGCTGCAGTTTCTCGACGGCGCCGAGGTAAACGGCGGGGTTCGGCTTGTAGGCCCGCCACGTGTCGGAGCCGAAGAGCTGGGTGAAGCCGAGCCGGTTCCGCGCGTCCAGCGACGTCAGGAGCTCGACCGACCCGTCCGACAGCGCCACCACCGGCGCCCCCTCCCCGAGCCGCGCCAGCGCCCCGGCCGAATCGGGCCAGGCCGCCAGCTGGTACCACAGGCGGACGAGGTCATCGAGCTCCGCCTCCGTCCACAGGCCCTCGAGATGGAATTGGGGCACCAGGACGGCGAGCGAGCGGCGGTGAATCGCCTCTTGCCGTTGAAAGGGGGCGTCGCTCGGCAGAGCGTACACCAATTCAATGTACCGATTGTACCTTTCCTACATTAGCCTGGTGCCTTGGAGGGCGGCATGCCGGTGATGCTTACCACTGAAGCGCAAAGTACTCCCAGTCTGCATACACCATGCCCTTCACGCGTGCTACCGCGGACAAGCCGTCGTTCCGTTTTTGGACATGAGCCTCGACAGCCCTCGCAGCGGCGGCAGCCAAATCTGCCGCCAAGCTATCTTGCCAGTTGACAACGGTGCCGAATACATCGAACAACAAAGCTTTCGGTTTCTCCATGTTGCTGCTGGTGGGGGTTCGAATGTATGGCCAATTGATGGTCCCGGGATGGACTCGAGATGTGCTGGCGCAATGGGGATCCCGGAGAAGCGTGGGAAAGGACCGTTTTCTGTTCCTTGTGGATGGAATCAAATACTCCAAAGCGAAGGGCGCGGGTGACATGGGACCCATATGTCGCCGAGCCTTCATGTCATCCAAGGGCGCAGTTCACACGCAAAGCTCCTACGCACTCCTCATTGCTCGGCTAACCTCAGCCCCTCCTGCAGCACCCATCGCATCAGTCATATTGTACCGGGCCCTGAAGGGAAGGTAGTTGTGTTGTAAGTAAACGTGTGGCGGGAATCGGCTCGTTGATCATGTCCCCCTCCCATTGCCCCTCATGCGCGGAAATGGTAACACGATCATGCCAAGACATCGCCCCCGCCTGCCCTCAGCCGAAACGCGCACCCGGCAGAAAAGGCGATAGCAGCTATCAGAAAACAGTCCTAAGCTCATCGCCTATCCCCAAGAATTTGATTTTGTATCGTTGACCACGTCGAGAACTGTCTCGCGCGCGGGAAATGGACAACTGATATATATCTTCGGGGCCGACCGTTACAGCTCCCGAGTTCCGTCCTAGCCGCGCCCGCCGTCATCGCCCCAGAGTACGTGCAGGTCACGGAGATCGGTTGCGTATGGCGTTCCGGTTGTGCGCCGAGGCGACTCGCGAGGCCGGGGGATGTGGTTGGGCCCACGGCGGCCGGGGTCCCGGTGACGGCCGCGCCTTGGCCGACCTTCCCACCGCGACCGCCACGCCGTTTTCCGTGTTGGGCGCGGCTGGTCGGCCGGCGTCGCTACGACCGGCGATGATCCGGGCTTCTGTCGGATGGTGGGCGAGCTTGAGGAGCTTGTTGGCTACGGGCCGCACAACTGGTCCTATGATGCGCTCGTCCGCCAAATACCAGGCTTGTTTATGGGAACAATCCTCTGGTTCTTGGAATGACCACGCAATGACACCAGCTTTTCCAACCTTGTCATCAAACAGTAGAGAAATGTTTTTGGGTTTGAGAACATGCTTTCGCCGATCAGACAGATTCCAGCGCAAAGGGGGATGCAACCGGCCAATACATGCATGTATGACGGCGGAATCGGCGGCAGCGTGGGTCGCATCGCATGATTAGGCGTGGGATGACAGGCATTGGCGCTTACCAGAGCATTGAACCTACAAAAGGCCCCATCAATAGCCAATGCTCCCGTTCTGGCAGGCTTTTGCCTGACGTTTGGTACAGCAACAAGTTGGCACCGCTGTCATGGGCTCTGCTGACCTTAAAGAGAGGGGAGACGCAATGCATGCAAGCATGGAGTGTTGTAGGCGGCAGATAAGCCTTTCCCCATGATCCTGGCCACTTACGTTGGGCGGCGTGCCATGGTCTGATAGGTACATGGCATCTGCACCCCGTCCCCCTTCCCATGTCGCCCCAGATCTGGGACATGATCTCGGGCAACGACGCACCCAGTGGACTGGTGTGACGTGCGCTGGAGCTTGCGAAGAGAGGGCTCCGGGGGTGACAAAGCTTTGGGCAGGGCTGCCGACGCTGTGCGATTACGCTGCGCAGAGACTCTCGCCAATGGCATGCCGTTACGGCCTAGCGGCGCGTTGGCCTGGGACTCGGACTCCGGAATGCTTCCTCTCGGAGCCGGGGTTTCGGCGAGGGTCCAAAAGAACGGAACCAAGGTTCTGGTCAATACCGATGGGTGATGGCACGGCCGAGACATGCCACCCCGCGTCAACCCGTCTTGGGCGCGCCGCCGCCACCCCTCGACCACATGATGCCCGGTGTAAACATAGCCCGGCAGCAGAGCACGGTAGGCGTCGCCGAAGTGGCCCAGGGCGGCGTAGAAAGGAGCGGGCGCCATGGAAGTTGAGGAACTTGGCGACCGAGGGCGTGGACTGGGTCCTCAAGCTTTCACGACGGCCGGGCAGCGGGTCCGGGTGAAGACGGCGCTGACGAGCTCGCCGCGTCCAGGCAGTCACCGCTGGCGCCCAGGAATACACGATGACGGCATTGCAGGCCAAAGGGCACACAGGCAGTTGCGACGATGGAGCCGTGGTGGTACGTAGCCGTCTTGCAGCGGAAGACAAACAGCTCGCTGAAGGCATGACGGGGGCAGTGCAGTCTTTTCCATGTGCGTCGCCGCGACTTGGCGGGGCGCGCTTCTTAGCGGGTAGCCCTCATTGGTGGTTTCCTGGCCCGTTTGTTGTTGTCAGCACGATGCGGGGTTACAAGGTTGTGTTGCATCCTTCGACATCACATCACCCTCGCCATTGAGCAGTCCTGCCCATCACCCGATGCCGTCCGCGCGGGGAAACGGCTCCCTTCTCGACGCGGCCGTCTGCTGGAGGACGATGCAGCGGATGAGGCAAGCCATGGAAGGACTTGCAGTGCGAGGCAGAGAGCTGTACTGTGGGAGAGATGCAGTTGCCCGATTGGGCCCTGCCGATCCTTGACGGGCAGGACGCATCGGTTCGCTAACCGACCAAATCACCCACACCCGATTCGGTGGACATCCACCACGGATGGAACCATGGATGGATAGTACCGAGTACGGTGTACCTACCTCACAGCAAACCTGTATGGATAGGTGTACCGACACCGACCGTCATATGGGCCCACCAGCCGACGCGCCAACGGCGTCTTGACGAGCCGCATTGTGGTGGTGAACCAACAGACGAGCGCCCAGCCAACAGTAATGAAAAGACTAATACAAAGGCGACATGTCGTCCGGTTGGCGTCGATGGCAGCAACCGAGACGCATGGGGACGGGGATGCATGTCTAGGTTCCGAGGTGCGTAGTAAGAGAGCGGGAGTGAGGAAGAGAGAGGGACAGAGAGTAAGAGAGCGGGAGGAAGACCCCTCTTGCCCTCTCTTCGGCGCCCGGCTCGAGAGAGCGCGCGCGAACTCGGCTTTCGTCTCCGCACCGAGGTCGTGTGGAGGCTCCAGGAACGGGGGAGAAAGCAGGCGTGGGCGCGGGCTGGCGGGTTCGTCGATGGCCTTGCTAAAGATAGCCCGACGTTTTCCAATTCCCCTGATAAGGTGGAACCTACCTGTGGGCACGAGGACGTCAAGTGGACTTTTCAGGGTCTGGCGGTTGCTGCTTTCTCCTCCTAGGGCGGGTAGTTGTACATCGCAGGGCCTTTCAGTGCCGCGCAGCCGTGTGATCCGTTGCAACCGCGCGCCGTAATTAAATCAACGCCTGATCAATGCGGGACCCGACCCGCCGTCGCCCGACGCCGGCGAAAGAGGGAGGTGGTGCTCGATATGGGAAGACGAGCGGGAGCGCGAAGGCCGCCCAGGGAGGGCCTGTCAAGCGCGTCCTCTAACCGCGAGTGGTGAATGGGCGCAGCCAAAAAGGACAAGCCGTTCAGCCCGCCCGGCTCCACTCTAGATGCTATGGTATACAGGACATGGATGGGCGGTTCTGTGGATGTGTGCGACTACGGATTGCACTGCCTGCTCCCTCCAGTCTCTCACCTGCCGTCTCTTCCTTCGACGGGTATTCCCTCGGCTCAGCCTGCGTGCTGCCGGCGAAGACAGCTGTGCCACGTTTCCTCCCCCCCCCTCTCAGCCCCGTCAGCTTGCCCCTCCGTCGGTTTTTTTTACGTTCCCCCTTCTTTACCCCGGAACGCTAAAAGCAACGCCGATCTCATTGCTTACTGCGCCGCCGCCCTTCTTGGCAAGCCTCTCATCACCTACCACGGAAGGCCGCTCTCCTCGGGCGGCGCTCTCGTAAAGGGATGTAGAATGCGGCAGCCTGGCGTGTGGGGCCCCCCTCCATCGATCAAGGCTGGGGCTGGAGGTTATGGATCCTGGCATCCCTGCAGGCCGGCGTGCATCTGTGGATAGAGTAAGTTTGGAGGGGGGTATGTGTGTGTTCCTACTGCGATGTCGTAGTATGTGTATGTGTGTGAGTGGCATGGCATGGCTTGGCTTGGACGGACATGGATATGGCCCGTTGCCCGCACTTTTCGTATTTGATCGCGTCTCTTCCTCCTCCCCCCCCCTCCCCAATAGCGCGGACCGGTGCGCATCATTCCATCACGAAGTCTATTCTCGCGGAGTGGGCTATCGCTTGCGGCTATCCTCTCAGCCCGCCTGCCCGCCCCGTTGTGGAAATCGTGTGTGTCGTTAGGTTGTCCCGTATCGTCTGCCACCGTCGCTATTTCCTCGACGGCACCGCGCTTCTTATTTCTCTTCCTTTTCGTCCGCCCCGTCCTTGCCTCGCCGAGTTCGCATCTTCGCTCACCGGGACGCCACCTTCTGCCTCCACGACGCCGGGAAAACGAGACCGTGTTTGAAAAGTCCGGGATAGATCCAATTCAAACCACCCTCGCCCTCCCCACCGCCGTCGCAAGCGTCCCTCTCTCCTGGTACTCATAGTACCCGCCGCCGCTACCTCACCCGGAAACCACAAACCCCCCTCCACCGGGCCTTCGTGGATCGTGCTCACAATGAGGACCGATATCCCGCTCTATGCCACCAGCGAGAAGGTCCTGATCGCGACCTCGAGCTTCAGCCTCTCCGTGTCCATCATCACCGAGCTCATTCTCTGCTACATATTTACCAAGGGCTCCTCTAAGGTACGAACGCGCGCGTGCGCCGGGCGGCTTTTGGTGTGAGAAGGTTCCAGCGCCCCCCAAGCTAACGGGCTTGCCCCCCCACAACTACAGGCCAAATTCTACCTGCGCTCACTCCTCTTCGCCGTGCTGCTGGCCAACTGCGTCTTCTCGCTGTCGGCCTTCATCACGGTGGCGGTGCTGAACTCGCTGCCCGACGCCGTCAAGCCGTACGGCGGCGTGACCCGGGCGGCGCTGTGGCGCGACAGCGGCGCGGGCCTCGAGGCGCCGCTCGCGCAGGCCGCCACGGCCCGTGACTGGCTCATCTCGGTCAAGGCATCGCAGTGGCTCTGTCTCATCGTCTTCCTCCTCTCCGCCGTCCTCTTCGTCTCGGCCTGGCGCGACCTCGAGCGCGAGCGCCGCGAGAGCGAGCTCGAGCTCGGCGACTGCGAGCAGCGCATGGGCGAGAAGGGCGAAATCTTTATTTAACGATATACTACTACCACCAATGATACCCAGTCACGTTTCTGAATACGAGTCTACTTTTTTGCTCACCCCCTTCCTCCCCGCCCCCTTCCCCATGACTTACCCAACCTGCCCGGTGTGCGGCCGAGCGCGTCGCCGTTGGTGATGTTGCGACTGGCGGCCGGTTATGTCCGCTCGAAATTGGCAGTGCCCCCGAATATGTGCCCACTAAAAGCCCCGACGTCACTCTGTCATCCTGTGCCGAAATGCCACGACGCGGGCGCCTCTTGATAGTCGCGCAGACGCCACGGCGAATGTCTGCCACCGTCATACCCCGGTCACTATCGCCAGGCTGGCCAACGTGTCTCAAGTCATCCGCGCCTCGAACTTTACCTGAAACCCGAACTCTGCTCTCCTACTACCCGGCCCCGGCCGCCACGTTGAATTCGCGGCAGGCGGGGCTCCGGCAGCATGCGCGCAAAGGCGCCTGTGCGGGCGATCTGGGAGGGCAGCACGTGGGATTGGCTCCGGGGACGAACGAGGCGTGTGCGGCGTGCAGGCCCGAAAGATGGCGATGCTACGACGACGAGGCCGGCACTGGATTCCGCCGCCCGTTGGCCTATTGCCCGCGAGCATCGGCCGGAACTCCTTGGCCGCAAGGACAATCCAGGCCCCGGGGCGGAATTGGAGACTTGGCCGAAGCAGCCTCCACACGGCGGTGAAACGTCGACAGGCATATCGCGGCGTCCCGCGCGCCGTGGTGTTCCCACAAGGACCTAGCATGCCAGCTCGAGCCGGCCGATATTGCACCGCCGCATTTCTGCCCCAGGGGATTTATCCATACCGTCCCAGCAATGCGTCCCCCTCAGCCAGGGGTATGCGATCCTTGGCCTATCTCCTGCGGCGGCTTCCGGACACTCTTCCCTCTTCGTCGGTATGGAGGTGATCGTCCTGTTGACCAAACTCGCCTTCGGGACAGAAAAACTAAATAAAAAAACCAAACAGTCTACCACAACCATACCCCATCTCAAATCCCGGCTCATCTCCATCCCATCCCATGGTGCCCGCCTGACTGGCCCCTTCCTTCAGCCGCAATACTTGGCCGTAGCACCAGCCATGTTTTATTGCCACTACAGGGTGATTGGCCCCGGAGTTTTTGTCGGCGGCGAGCGGGCACCGACGCGCTTGCGCTTATGGTTGTTTGGGACGTACGGCCTAGGTTCGCTCCCCGCGACGGGATGGATAGGACTTTGCCTTTTGAAATTTGCCCTTTTGGGTACTCCGCCGTTGACTGTGGCCATACGTTGGTCAGAGAAACCGACAGAATGAGGCTTCACAGATGTAGCCCCGCTTGGCCACATGGTAAACAGGGACTTGGCTTGTTGACGCACGGGGAGATTGCATTACGAGAAGCAGGGCGGTTACAAGATACGAAACAAGGATAGGAATGTTGCGATAGTCCAAAATTTGTCCTTTTGAGAATTCTCAACCTCACAGACATGCGTGTTCGTGTTACGTCTATTAAAGTCTAAACAAGGGAACTTCGCAAAAAGGCAGCCGAGGCGTCTTTCAATCTCGGTCCAATGTGATTTCCACTGTACGGCAGATCGTGCCGCCAGCGTCTACAACAAGGGGGACCGCGGAATTTGAGAAGAAAAACAAAAGACAAAAAGGGAACTAGACGCCGTCACGCCTCCGGAGGAAGATGTCGACGAGGCCCTTCATGCGGTCTTCGCTGGCCTTGCGCTGCTTCTCCGACAGGCCGCCGCCGCCAGCAGGCAGGCGGCAGAGGGCGGGGCCGAGCGCGTCGGCGACCTTCTTCTCCCAGGCGAGGCGGCGCTGGATGTTGCGCTCGTCAACGCCCTCGATGCCGCGCGACGCCGAAGAGTCGCTGCCTGTCTTGACGCGGCGCAGCGCCCCGAACCCTCTGACGCTCGCCCGCTTGGAACGGGCCTCCGAGTTGAGCGCGTCGAGCTCGGCGCGCGTCAGGGGCGCCACCTCCGATGCCACGCGCGCCAGCATCGACGTCACGAACACAAATGAGATATTCTGGTACGGCGCCCCCGACAGGATGTCCAGCACCGTGTTCTTATCGTCCTCTATGGCCTTGCCCGCTTTGGACGTACTCGTCATGGGCGAGAGCGACGGGAGGGCGGCTTCGATTTTGGAGAATAATGATTCGTTGATGACCCCGTCTGTCAGCGACTGCATGAAGAGGGTGAAGGCCTGGGCTGCGACCTCGAGCCGTTTGAGAGCCACGAGATCGGCCGGTAAGGCGTCGAGTGGGTTATGGGGATGGCCCAGATCGAGGGCTCGGATGAGGGTAACAAGATGAGCATGCTCTTCGCGCTGCTCTCCTTGCAAGCTGGAGTCGGCATCCGGGGACTCGAAGGAGTCAGGAAGCACAAAGGGCCACCCGGCGACATCGTGTGGGATATGGGCACTTTCGTCCTCCAGCATATGCGCGTCGGCAACGACCCGCTCCGCGAGCGTCTCGATTGCCTCCGTTAACTTGTAGAGCTCTGTTGGTGATGATGCGTGGATATCGCAACTGTCGGGTATGCTTTTGTTCTTCCATCCCGGGCGACCGGCGTCATTGGTGCCGTTGGGTTCGCCTGCTAATGCTTTAACAAAACCACATACACCGCCACTCCTAGAGGGGACTCGTATCAGCTCGTCAATGCTCCGCCCGAAGCACGAAGGTTGCCACACGGCTCGAGCAGTGATAAAATGGTCTCGGCCGTCAATCACCCTCAGAACGAGGACCTCCTCCAGAGACGCATTGCCTGCATTCAACAAGGCGGCCTGAGCGACCGATGTCACTGACAGCGTGATGAGAGCCGAAGCAGTCTCCCCTGGCTCGAGGGTAATTGCCTTTGTGCTGTCCGGTCCTTCCGAATTTGGTGCCGGGTCCAGTTCGATCTTGAGCCATTCTGGTTCGCCGGTCTTGGTCCGACCATCGGTGCCCTCTTTCGATGTGTCTGGCTTCTCGACAAAACAGAATCTAGCTGGCCCGCTGCCAGTGTTGGCAATTGTCATCGATCGTTGCTTTCTCTCCATGAAGCAGACCTCGCCGAAGTCGACGCCCCCGCTTCCGTCCGTCACATCTTGCTCGTCAGCCTCTCCCTTTTCGACAACAATCGTAACGACGGGCCGGCCCTCGTTCTCGGCTCGGTCGAACTCTCGGGCCACTTCGGCGTGGACCTTGGCCTTGAGTTCAGGCACCACGGCATCGTAATCGAGCGTGAACAGCGCAACGATGGGTTTGTGGTCGCTGCTAGTGATGCGCTGGTGGGTCGTGTATACATCAAGTTTGACACGGTCCTTGAAGTTTTGTTGTCTTGCTGTGAAGTCGGCTTCGTTCGGCGCCGTTTGGTCGTCGCCTTCGTCATACTCGTCGTAGTCATAGCCCGTCTCGTTATGGGGTTCTGGCTCCTGGTCCTTATCCGGGTCGTAATCAAACAGCACAGATTCGTCGTCGGCGGCAGTGTCGATGCCGCGCTGCTTCATGTCTTCGTCTTTTTTCTTGGCTTCAGCTTCGTCAATGAGCTTTTGTTTATGCTCCGCGACGTCTTGACGCGTCCGATATAAGATGCGATCACACCAACTTGGCGCGCGCCGCTTTTCGGACGAGTCAAACAGACCGACAGTCCCAATATCGTATTTGTAACTAGGCAGAAACGTAATGGCACCTTCTCGCCAGCCCTCGTGAAAAGCCTTGCGATCCTTAATGTGGCGCTGGAGCTGATCATGAGGTAACAGCGAGTTGAGCGTGGCTTGCACGGAAGCCGGGTCGTTGTCGGCATCAGGTACAAAGTCGTCGGGATCGGGTAGGTCAGTAGCCTCGTCGTCGTCGTCAAGCTTGTCAAAACTCGTTTCGCGTGATATCGTGTCGGGGGTGCGGGTCCCACTGGAGGCGCTTCCCTCGTCGTGCTTGTTCATTACGATGACACCTTGTTCGCCCTCAAGCTTGGAGATGATGCCTTTTTTGCTCACATCATACTCGCCTTTGGTATGCAGCATTAACAGACGCCGTATATCGTCGCCAGGCAGGCCGTCCAACCGGTAGTTCAAGTCGCCAAACCAGAACCCAAAGTCCTCGTCACCTAGGCTCTGGCCCTCATCTTCAGCTATGCCGGCATGCTTGGCAGGGGCAAATCGCGTTTGAGAGAGGATTTTGTTGTAGTCCCACGCGCGCCTGTCGAGGTTCGTCTGCTCGTGGCCTGAAGCGAGGTGGCAGTTGGTGAAAACGACCCGTGTTGCCTCGCCTAGCACGAGGCGCGAGGAAATGCCGCCCTTGTTCCCCATATAGCCCATCAAGCCCGTTCCTACCGAGACGGTGGAGACATCGGTTATGGTGTCAGCGACTTCGGGAGAGGCGTAGATCAGAATCAGGAGCCCCGAGAGCTGCTGCGATGTGATGAGCCTGTACTGCGGGGGCATGGCGGCCTCGAGCGCGGCTATCCACTTGGCGGAGGCCGAAGTATCGGCATACTGCGATATACCATTCAAAGATATAATCTCCTGGAGGCCGAGAACGTAGAGACCGATGTCAGATCCGCCCATGATTCGTATCGAGGTATCGTCTTGACCCTTATCATCGGACACCGGCAGCTCAGAGCCTTGCGTGTCGTCGTCGTCGCCGCCGTCGTCGTCGTCGTCACCGCCACCGCGGGGCTTGACACCCTCGTCGGCATGTTTCTTGTTCAGGTTCAGACTGGCAAGATTTTTGTCAAACTGGGGCTCGAGCCCCTTGCCGTCCACGAACCAGCTTGCGAGGTCTTTGTCGGTGCCCGGGCAAGCAGCGACGTTCCAAGAGCCTACTTTGACACGTATTCGGTGGGGACGGGTGTATTCGTCTCGACGGGCGTGAACGGCGCGCGAAAGGGAGAACTGCGTCGCATGGTTGGAAAGTTCTTGTTCGACATCGACGGGTTCTGAAACGGAGGGCTCGCTGACCGAGGCGCCGCCGCCATCCGTAGGGGTCATCATGGTGCCGGGGTAGGTGTTTTAAGCGCCTGGACGCGCGAAACGGCGCATCCAGCGGCGCGTTAGGTTCGGGGGGCGGTGTGGAGGAGAGCGAATGCAACGATATCGAACCCAAGGAGTCGAATAGAACCAGTGTACAACGGAGAAGAAAAGCGCGATCGCGGGTGCTAACTACCTGTTGGTCGCGTGGTACGGTGCGCTCGCCAGCATCGTGAACTCGCCAGTTTAGCCAATGGTGGCAGGGAAGAGGTGACGTAGGCGGGGCAAGCGAGGCGGTGCTGTGCGCATCGATGGCGAGGCGAAAAGGCGATACGAGATACGCGATGGTGTCTAATAAGCAAGCAGTCGGGGTATGGACGACGGACGGACTATTGATGCATGGCGGGAGTATAGCGTTTCCCCACACCCAACAGGGAGAAAAAGCGACCGATCTTTTTCTATGTGGACAGGTAAAGGACCGATCCCAGGCAGAGGAGAAAGGAGGGCGGGATGCCAAAATACGAGATGTCACTCGTTCCTCCGCTGCCAGGGTCATGGGCTGACCTGTCTTAATCCCGGCGGCAGCAGCAGCAGCAGATAGGCCGCTTATCGACAGGTTCTGGTTGGACGGGCCAATAAGCTTATGTCTGTCCGCGGGCCGTCTATGGACCCCTCGGTCGCTGTTGCCCGTACAACATCCACTAGACTGGTATTCCTAGCTCTCACTTTGGGCTCCTTCTATGCCATCCCATGAGATCAGGCCGCGCCGCCCCCGACTATCCAGATTCGGTGCTTTCCGTACGAGCCATACCTTCCACCCAACACCAAATAATCCCATTCCATCCCATCCCATCCCCAGCTGAATTGCGCCACCAAATTCGCCCAACATGTCGCGAGCCACGCCCCGCAAAAACCGCTCACAGCAGCATCAGCAGCCCTCCCACCACGGCCACCAACGAACGCGATCACAGCACCTGGCAGCGCAAGCAGCCGCCCATAGCCAGATCACGTCCGACTACGAATCCGACACAGCCTCCTACATGGCCTCCCACCCGCCCGTGCCGCCCGCCACCCTGGCCCAGCGATCCAACACCGACCTCAATCTCAGCGTACTCAAGCGCTACCTCCCCTCCATCACCCAGATCAAGTCCCAGGCCGCCAACGCCGTGGTCTACACCTTTAGCTCCGAGACGAGTGCCTGGGACAAAAGTGGCATAGAGGGCACCATGTTCGTGTGCGCCCAGGCCGTCGACGCCATGGCAGGCGCCAGCGACGAGGCGAGGGGCTGCATCTTCATCCTCAACCGACGCAGCCTCGACAACATGGTGTTGGACCTGGCCGAGGTGGAGGCCATCGAAGCAAGCGAAGAGCTGTTGATCTTCAAGCTGGCGGGGGAGACAGCCGACGGCGCCCCGCGCGTTGTCGGGCTCTGGATTCATGCCGACGAGGAGAGCACGCGGAGCACCAACACCCAGTTGATCCAGTCCATGTGGCGACGGGCCCGCGAGCTGCAGGACGCCGCTGCCCACTCCGCGCCGGCTGCTGCCGAAGCCGATTACGGACCGGCTATGCAGGCTATTGGTCGTAAGGTCAGCCTCAGTGATCTGTTTGGGCGGTAATCGGTGTGCGGATCCCGGAACTCCTTGCTTGGACTGGCGTTATGCACTTCATACAAACGGCTGGAATTCGGCCACATGACAGATACCCCCTTCCGCGATGCGTTGAATGTTTTACGGGTTGCTGTTGGGGCTCCGGCGCGTCTTGTTACTATGCCTCTTCCTCGGGGCCTACGCGGTTTGCGCCGAGCTCGTACCTTGTACGTGACACTGGCGGGGCCATTGCTTGAAAAAGGCTCCCTCGCAGTCTTACACATGCATATGTAGGCAGCAAATTGGGGGCGACAAAACTTGGCCGGCTGTGACCAATACCCCAAGATAGAACGAACCCTTAGGTCGAGCCAATCAACCACGGCACAACTTCTATCGATGCCCTGTCGGTGAATGGTCTTAAGCCGGATGTTGCAGTATTCATCATCCTTTGACTGCTGCAAGGCGACCTGGGGGCTTAGTTGAGACCTGGGGTGCCACCACCTCTATGCCTCTCAGACACAGATTGGCCACAGCACCAGTGCATCCTGCAACATGCCCATGGACCAGCACGCCCAACAACGCACCTATCGAAAGTGCATACGCTATAAACATATGCCCGGAAACGGCTCACGGGCCGAACTCCATGGTTCCGTTGCTTGACAGCGGCTTGCGATGTGTCAAGCTACTTAGCAGCACTACAACCCGTCTATGTCCTGTCTGCACGCCGGCTGCCCCATTTCAGCAGCACATTTTACTATGTCCATGTTTATGTGCTCAACGTTGGTCTGGCTCGCGACAGCTGTATCGCGAGGATGGCAGCGCCTACGTTGGGGGCAGATGGCCGCTTCTGTTGTTGGCTGACGCTATTTTGACCCCTCGGACTGCAGAGGCCGAACTGCAGTTCGGATCCGGCGCTCCATCTGCGGCCGGCAACGAAGAGGTGGCGTCCTATCCTTCCAAACCCAAGGCTTGACGGTCCATTCATGCGTCTCGGAGGATGCGGCAGTTTGCAGTTAGGAGGCAGCAATACTGCTAGGGGATATTAGCGACTCGTTAAGGACTCGGGACAAAAGAAGGTGCAGAATAAGTGGAAGCTTCCACAATTAGCTGATGAGGGTATCCTCTTGTGGTACGCAATGAGAGAGCTTACTGGAGGTCACGACGTCTCTGGACAATTTCCAACATGTATACATCGCCAAAGCGATAGTATTCCCTTACTCCCTGACAGAGTTTCCGGGGTCCATAGGATTCCCTAATGCTTAGATTCAACACCAATACCGACAACAACGACGAGGATGGCGATGACTGTTGATACAAGGTGAAACATTTCCCTGAGAAGTCCGGCGCACCCCGTCTACAGAGTCAAATATGCCGTACCGCTATCTTCTCTTCGCAAAGTGTACTCAACTTTCTGGGTCAGCAGAGCAATATAAATGCCAGCACATCAGACTGTGCTGAACCATATAATTATCCAGGCATGCGGCATTGGGGACCAAGGCGGTGATGCTGCAAGAAGCGACCAATGGCCACTCAGTTTGCGTCTCATTCCCTCAAGGCACTTTAACCTCCGTGGGTGGATTCGATCCGCTTTATCCCTTAGTTAATCCTTTACGAGATGTTCTCCATGTTAATAAACGCCTGTTAAGACTTAGGAAGGACTCGACGCTATTTTCGAGGTCGCTATCTCTTAAGTGTAGCTTTTAACTGCTTAACTTACTACTCGTGAGCGACGTTATTGACAGTAAGGAAGTCAAAGGCCTTCTATAGCTTTTAAAGGCCTCAACGCTACTATTACGGCATGGGTACGTAGGTACAAGGGCATGGGAACGTAGGGACCACTTACACCACAGGTTGGCGGTACGTACCGCCGCTGGCTGGATATATTCCTGCCAAACAGTTACTGAGAGGAGCCTCGTCCTCTTCCTTTCCTCTTCACCTGTAGTTTTCGCACCTTAATAGAGCCCTTGGGTCATTAACAGATCCCTCGTTCCTGGAACCGTGACACGTCTCGCATTAAGGTGCCGTTCTTAGTGGCTCGAATAGTAGCGCGCATACGATTTTAGCCATCTGAAGGCATGTCAATCGATGCGCAGTTGAAAGGCGATAATATTGGTCTAATTGTTCTATCTATTGGAGTCCTGGTTGCTGTTTTATCTGCAAGTGAAGCTGTTGGCGATGTGGAGGATGGCGATACTTGGTTGGTGGCCCAAGTCTGGGTTGGCCTAAGTGGCGGGTGTTGAACTTATAACTACTCCTGTCCCTTGCAGCTTGCCATTTCTCGTCCAGCACGGCAGCAAAGCCTTGGTTGCATTATCGTTCCTTCACCATCCCATCACTGGCAAACGCTGTTTCTCCTCTGAGTACCATCCTGATGTGCGGCCGGCAACGGCGGTCTCTTGGGGGCGCTCCGATGGATTTCGTATCCAACCAGGCGAAGGACTTTCCGTGGCGTCAAGAACCCACCCGTGATTCTATTTGAATGGAAATAATCCCGGTGCTTCCTCAGAGTAGGTCGCTTGCTACCAACTCGAGCCGTCGAATCGTTGCGCACTCAAGTTGTGGACGTCCGCATCACGGTACGAGCACCTGCTCATCTTCAAATCTAGCTTCTCTTTGCCATCTCCCTCAATTATTACCCCAAGCTAGGTTTAGATGGCCCTCTTACCTCTTGAGGCTTTTGTGGTCTTTACTCTCTTCACCCTGACCTTCCAGGCGCACACCATCGGGGCCGTCCGCCGCAGCCTCAAGGCCATCCACAAGCCGCTCAATGCCACGCTTCTTGTGCACGTCGCGACGGCAACCTTCGAGGTCCTGCGGTACTATTTCCGGTGCTTCTCTCAGCCGAACGGCGTCGAGGTCCGCCCCGATACCCTAGACCTGGCCTCCATGGCCATCCAGAGCCTGACAGCCTGCTGGCTCGCCCGGGACCGCGCCTTCGTCGGCGACAAGTCCATCATCCGGCCCGTGTACCACACGCAGATCACCATACGCATCATCCTCACCGTCTTCGCCTTCCTTCTCGGCAAGCCCTGGATGCACCGCGGCAGCGTCATGGTCGTCGTCGGCACCATCTACCCCCGTCTGGTCATCGCGATCGCCGGCCGCCTGCGCCTGGACGCCCTCCGGCGATATAGTGACATTTACACCACGGCCATATTCTTCGGCGCACTGCTGACCATGTACGACACGGGGTTGCCGATGGGCCCGCAGGTGTTTTCCGCCGCCTTCGTTGCTTTCGTCCTGCTGGAGAGATGGGTGGCCCAGAAGCTCGTGCAACGGAAGTCGCTGGAGACGAACATCGCTAACTGTCGGAAGGCAGGGGGTGGAGACGGCAGCGACTCCCTGGCCAAGCAAGCCGAGGACTTAGTCATTGACTTGCTATGCAGAGGCGGCTTCGTGGATACAAACTTCATAAAGGCTTCAAAGTTCGGGCCAAATGCTACCGAGCCCGTTTCGCCAAAAGCTGTCGCGAAAGGATAGCCCAAAGCTGGGAGAACGTCTCGGTCCATACAAATATCGAATGGGGGTGTTTTCTGTTGCGGGCTTCACAGAAAGGGGCGCTGAAGTCATCACCCCTCAAGTTTCAGGCGATTGAGTGAGGGTTCGCGCAGATGGTGTATATGGAAAAAAAAAGGGGGGGAGGCATGGTGGACAAGGCATAACACCGTCGAGTAGACTGAGAAGTAATTACTGGAAGGCTGTGCCTAGCCCTTCCCAACAGTGGAGGTAGTGAAATATACAGTTCATTCACCCGGGCACTTAGTCTACCCTCCACGGATACGAACGACGGCGAGTTTCCAAATTCTTAACAATATTTCCGACAGTTTCTCCGCTCCAGTCAGTATCTTCTCGGCAAGCAGGCCGTCGGCCGTTACGAAGACGACGACGCCCTCGCCCTCGACCCGCGCGAGGAAAAAGATCATGACATGTGCATATAGGGGGAGTCTCTTACCTCCTCTTGTGGTTTTTCTCTTGTTTTCCTTTTCTTCAATAAATTAATCCAATAATTCCCACCTTTCGTTCAACATAAAGATTCTATTGCCCTCCGTGGTCATAACCGAAGCTTTGCAGCTGAAGTGTCCCTCGGTCCTATCTCTCTTCACGCTCGAAACATCGAAAACATAGAAACTCAACCCTTCCCCAGTCTATGAGATGGAGGCAAGGGACTTTTGGTATCGCCATTCGCCACGCGTATGTACCCAGAGAAACGGTTACGACGTGCACAACCCGGCGCAGACGGAAATATATTACAACGTACATCTTCTAGTAGCGCAGGAGACGTGGGCTGGGCGTCCATATCAAATGCCTCAGCATTCCACAGATCACACAGAGGACTCGACCAATACAAATGGGCACAAAGGGCCACAACCGCAAGTCTTTTTCTCCACCGACTTGCCGTTCGACGTGTACTCGGCGGAAGCCATCCCACCTTTGCGCCCATACATTCTACACTACCTCTCCTTCTACCATCTCAACTGCGCACTCCGCCATTTGCGAGACATGGTTGATACGACCTTCGTTGAAGAGCCATCTTGCCGTGCCTTCAACCGCCCGTACCGGCAGCCTCCGTCCGGTGCCAAACCGACGTCTACCTTGAGAACCAGAATTTCTTCCAGTTCCGAACCATCACTTTTTATATTACCGAAGGATTACACCTGCCGTCGCGGGATTTTACCTTCTGCCGCCATTTCCCTGTTCATATCGGGCCCATGCTATTCCACAACCACTTGAGTGCCAAGCAAGCCGGTTTTCAATGTCCCGTTCCCACACCACGCCGACTCGGAGAACTCCGAATCGCCGTTGATCGGGGACATTTGGACCACACTGCAGGGCGGCTACTTCCGAGGATGGCGCTGCCCTGCGTGCCTTACCGACGGCGCGGCTGGCTTAGAGATGAAGGGCGAGACGGTTCGTCTACAGCTCATGGTGTTCAGGGCCCTCGGATCCGGCGAGGGCCGTCCGAACACCCCGGAGCACCCGGCGCCGGCCGCGCTGTGGGTGGAAGGAGAGCCTCGCCTCAAGGCCGAAAAGGACCCCTATGGGTGTGGGATTTGCTATCGAGGAGACGGCCAGGAAAGCCGGCCGTCCGGTCACCTCTTTCTGGATCGGACCATGGCGGACCGTCGGAAGCCAAATGGGTACTTTGCTTGAGTGTATGGAGCAGGCGTGTACTATCCTAACGGGTCCAGAAAAGGGGAATTCCAGCGTGAACCTTGATTAGATTAGTTAGCGGACAGCATTATTAAAGCATTACTCCCTTTGACACTCTGCCGAGTCGATCTCAAGGAAAACTTGACAGTCCGAATCACATGTTGGTCAATTTACGGTCCATAAAATTTGGTCCGACTTGATACACCGCGAACACCCTCTAGTCCCATATAGCCATACATATAAATCTCTATCAGGTCTGAGAATAGCGAGATAGCCGGCTCACACGTAACCTTTACGTTCGTGATTATATAAACCTCGGCAGCGAAGTGTACTATGCCATATTCTGGTAGCTCGGCAGTGAATGCCGTTCGTTCTTTTCAACTTCAGACGTCGAGAGGCTAATTACAAAATGAGTAGCAATACTCGTTTCGGTTCTGAATCTTGGCTTTTCATGCTTAAGTAGGTTAGTAGTCATTGAGGAGTAATTATGTACCTAGGTCAGCACTAACCCAACCTACAAGGACATAATTATAAAGGGTCTGTACCGGGGGAAATGATTGTTGGTAATGAGCAAGTGATTGTTATTATTTAGCTATTCTCTGTGCCCACTTGGCTGAAGTGTCATCAATGATAAAACCTTCGACGGCTCGTTATCAGTTAACCCGTTCATGACGGTGGCAAACACTCCTCGGCGAACAAGGCTTCACAGCGTGCACTTTGTTGTATGTAGGGCGTGGAACCCCTGATGCCTTCGAAGCGCGCCTCGTCGGCGGCCTTGCCCTTGCCGTCACCCATGACGACGGGGCTCACGTAGCCGAGGTCCTCGGGCGGTGAATACGACGACATGACGGCCGGGTTGACGACGACGCAGTTGAGGTCCTGGGCCTCGCAGGCGTCGAACAGGGCGACGTCGAAGGCGATGTTGTCGCCCCGCGACGTGCGCTCCAGCACCTTGGGGGCGGCCCGCCGGTTCAGCGCGTACGCCCACGAGCAGATGGCGCCCGAGTTCTGCACCGTCCGAACCCCGTCGGGCGGCAGCGTCCACTTGTCGTAGCCGCCGCGCCAGCCGAGGGCTTCCCAGAGCCAGTGCGGCTTCGTCCCGTTGACGCGCAGCGCGTCGGCGAAGGGCAGCGGCGCGGGCGTGCGGTCCGGGTGGTTCGTGGCGCCGCAGTGGCCGAGCCAGAGGATGTCCCAGGCGTCGCCGTAAGGGGACGACGACGACGGGGCCGCCGCCGCCTCGGGCCCGGCGCCGGTGAAGTTGCGCACGTGGTCGACGACGGTGCGCATCTGGTGCGTACGCAGCCGCACGTCCCAGTCCAAGTCGTCCTCGACGACGAGCGCCGTCTCAAGGCCCGAGCCGATAAAGTAGGCGAGCAGGTCGAGGTGCGCTATCCAGGCCTTGGCGCTGCCGAAGGGCGGTTTTTCCACTCCCTTGCGGCCGCTCGCCGCCGCCTGAAAGGCGTGCACGAGCTCATCCGGCTTCTCGCGCTGCGGCAGGATGTCGAACTCCAGGCCCGTCAACTTGGCGGCCGCCTCGAGACCACGCGTGCGCCAGCTCGGGCCGACGGAAAGTACCAGGAGTTTTTCAAACTAGAGGGGTAGAGCGTCAGACCGAATATGCAACACCGAATTGTCTGGGGACCATTCCCGTCCAGATAATATGAACATCGCGCACATGACATGCCGTCTAGATCAACACCGACAGAAGGGAAATCAGGAGGGGAAAGAAGAAAATAGCAAGGGAAAAAAAAGGAAAAAAAAAAAAAAAAAAAAAAGAGAGAGAAAGAGAGAAGGGAGTAGCTTACGCCAAGGGTGGCGTTCGTTGCCGCCGAGACGATCGACTCGGACGATGGAGGAATCTGAGAGTGTTCGGACGTTTTGAACTTCCGAATCTCGGGAGAGGCGAGTTCGCTCGAAGTATACATATGTATGAGGAAGACCAATGGGAAGGCGAGGAAAAGGGCGCTCAGGGCGATGACCTTGCGAGGCGCCGACCAAGCGGCCCCTTTCTTCTGCAACCATGCGGGTGTCATGGGCGCCCGCAGGTGATATGCCCTCCGGACACAAAAATCTTCAGCTTTCTCGGGGCGGATTTGATAAGCAGCGGCGGCCACGATCACCAAGCTTGGCCACGATATGTCGAGGGAAGGAAACGAAGAGCCACCGGAGAGTAATTGGGGGCAGCAGAGCGCCTGCGAACCTTCCGGGAGCCGTCCTGCCCCCCCCAACGCTCCCGCCCTATGTAAAAGAAACCGACAGGCTGGAGCCTGCCAGGCGGTCTTCTTGTGCCAAGTAATACTGGAGCCACAAAATACACCATGATGGACGCCTTGTGGTCCAAGTCTCCAGGGTGATGCGGTCCACTCGGCATCACACGGCGACGAAGCATGGAGCAATCGCCCCCCGGGTACGATGTTATTGGGGGTCTCATCCGCCTCAGGGGTTTATTTTTGTGGACTCGAAGTGGTCATATCCTGTCAGTTTTCGGATGCTGCGCCTATCGATAGCCTGGTTGGGCCAAAAAGCACTTCACGTTGGTTTCAATTTGTGGTTCTTTGTGGGCCACAAGCCCCATTATGGTCGTGCGTCTGCTGGTAGCGAAATACAGGTTTGCTGTTCCAAGTCGCGCTGCGTAAGTGAGTACCCACTTGGTGGAGGTACCGTAAACTGGGCGCACGCAATCTGTCAAGTCGAGACTGGCAGACACATTTCCGTGTTTTATGCACGTGGAAGGTATCACACAGCAGAGTTTGCGTGCACAGCTATCTTTATCATGTCAAGTGCCAAGGAACGGTTTCGGTGGCCACCTCTAGTTGATACGGGTTAGAATGAAGTACTCCGTGCGTAGTGGGGTTTACTATGTACACAGCAGTATGCATCCCGGGGCTTTTTACAACCTGTGGCTCAGGGGTTTGCAGGGCCCCACTCTCAAGCGCGTAGGGATTCTCGTACAGATATGGTCCAATGCAAATAACAGACCAAGCATACCTTACTCAGTACATACGGACACCCATGATGACGAATGGGACTGCGGTGGTCTCGGCCCGGGTCTATGTTGAAGCGGGTCTTAAAGGGCCAGAAGGGCTATCCATTCCCCGGTACGCAAAGTACTTATGTAAACAAGCCTGGTGTACACTTCATACCTCCTACCCATAGCAGTGAAGAGTCAAGAGCAACAGATCCAAGCGTAGTTGAGAAAACAAGGTAGTGGACGCCCGTACACAGGCCTGCTGCAAAAGTGTCACTCAGTAGTTGGCTCATTCCTTCCACCGAATTTGGTACCGTCTTCTGAGACGGAAGCTCCGCTTTTCTCCGACTGCTGAAAATAGCATGTTACTTTGACTTCCCAGTCCAATTATTACTACGTCTTTCTCGGTAGTCATCCTAAACTTCTCAGCTATTGTTGAGAGTTGAGGCCGTCGCAAGCTTTAGCGTTACTATCAAAGGAAAGTCCCGCCAAAACTCCTTGAAAGTTTGAGCAACATCCTGCGCCATGCGTTACGTATACAATAGTCTGGCTGCGGTACTGAACGGGAAACGTCCATTCCGACTAAACTTTCGCCGTTTCGACTGGGTGGCGCAGCAAGGAACTTCATGCCAGCCACGTACTCTTGGCAGCACTTTAAGTGTAGAAATCGATCCTCCGGATGCGGAGCGCCCAGATGGCGTTCTTTGTGGACAAAATGCGACCGCGCAGTTTACTTCAATGTGCATCGTTAATTCAGATGCTTCAAAATGCTTGAAAAAGAGGCTATCGTGTGGTTCGCTGGCGCTGCAATTGGCGCTGCGCACCAGAAGAGTAGGCCGCGTGGTACTGGATCCACTGGCAAAATTGTATTGGGGGCTGTATTGACAGTTCGCAGGTTGCTTGCGACGCCACCTAGTCGGAAAGGCAAAAATCTAGTCGCAATAGACGTTTTCGTAATGAACACGCATAGCGTTGATTAGTACGCTACCACTGAAAAAGCAAGGCGGGAAGTTGGTTTTGTGAAGCCGACTTCTCCAGGCCTGTTACAAACCAGGAATTGTTGATTTAAAAGCTGAAGCTGAAAAACTGCATAGAGGACAGTGAACATAGCTCAAGTTGCTTCTTAGTGAAGATGAAATCATACTATCTCTACCGGGATAGCTAGAAACGGCCGAGGGATTAGGTAGGATAAGGTATGGTAGGGAAAGACGGATGTCCAGGAAAATACATTAGTCATACCTAGAAAAAGATGAAGCCCATCTTAGGTTGATTCAAGTACGCGTTATCTATGCTCATTTATGTGGATGTGAAAAGGCGGGATTCAATCTCTTCGACTGACAAGAGCGTTCAGTGGCAACAGCCAAGGCTGAAAGGAAGACCAGAAGATAGTAGCTAGGCCCTCGGTGTCGATGCGAGTTATACGGCGCTTGCCGCCGACTAGGCCAGCATTAGAGGCACCGAGAGCATCTGGCCACTTCCCCGCGCAGTACTGACTTACTCTCGTTTTGGCTGCAAAGAATCTGGGCTTCATCATTTCGCTGGAAGTTTGTTTAGAATTTACGGTTTCCAGCAGGCTTGCGAGTGTCGTTAGGAAGACCAGAGTTATGGGTAGAATTAGGCAGTCTGATGCTACAGACATGGACGGCAAGGGCCACGATGAGAGGTAGGAACGAGCCACACTGCATCGTGAGGTAGGACTCAAGAGTTACCAGTGCAATATATCGATTGGTCTTTGTATTCCACGATGCTTTTTCTCCTACATTGATATAAAGTTACTCTACAATTAAGCTAGCCAAACAACCCAAAAAGGCATCAAATTCCATTACGGGGTATGAACCGTGTACGAGGTGTATAGTAGTTCGAGGGGAGAAAGTGACAACGCGCCACTGTTGACGGCATTCATGTCTACTCGGCTGAGAGACATTGTATCTAATAAGGGAGAGGTCCCGAGGGTAATGCGTGAGTACCGTGTGCGTCTTCGCCCTCCGCTGCCGCCGTGTCGCGCATCGATATCGGGGTCGCAATCTCGGTGGTCGAAGAGACTCTCTCTTAACAGGCTTGCCGCTCCAGTTGTTAAATACGGTCCCCTTCGATGAGCCTAGTGGAGCATGTAAAGAGAGCTAGCGTATTCAGGTTCGTACTCTCCAATGGCTACCTACGTACTATGACTTCTAACATAAGATTTGAAAAGTGAAAAAAAAAAAAAACCTAAAGAGAACAACAAAAGAATAAATTCTCTCCGATGCGGGGAATCGAACCCCGAGCTTGACGGGTGGATGCTTTCCAATGAGAGCGTCAAATGTTAGCCATTACACCACATCGGATTGATTTGATGAAATTATTTTCCGTTAACATTGAATAAACCGCGTAGATAGCTTCTGACTCGGACGGTGACGACCGCTTGTGGGTGAAGTCCATTACTTAACTTGAATCACTAGCCGGACAAAGAGCGATGCTTTGAGAGTCCACAATTTTCGTCTGGTAGTTGATACGAAATGCGCTGCAAGTAAGTCGATCCTGTATTGTATGTACACTGTTTTATCTATCGTGTTAACTTCTCCCGCTTCCACAGTTCAAACGCGTCCATCGCCCGGGCTCGAAGCCCAAGGAAGTCCAACCCCCCTGGCTGCTTTGCCCATCTGCCGGGGGATGGATACCAGGCCACTCCTACTTAAACTGCTCGAATGAAGCCCGTCAAGTACCAGTGCGCCATGTCGACGCAGAGGCCCGCCTCTACCTATGATGCCGTTCGGCACCCCATGCAGCTTGAAGATGACCAAGCCCATCGGGATATTGTCGTGGCAGCTGTGCTGAACCGAACTTGGACGGCCTGCCGAGGCTGGAGTCGAATGAGGGAAGCCTCAAGCTCGACCAGCAGCCTCTATCGGCCCCTTCCTTAATTCCACACCAGGCGAGCGTCCTCTGCCAAAGATCATCCTCGCAGTCGTGACTGCCCGTCTTTGCGACATGTGAGCTGCTCGTTCAGCTCGCTCTTAACCGGTGCAGGTTTCCTTTGCCAATCAGCAGGCAGAGTCCGGCGGCGCACGATTTGGATGCCGACCTTCACTGAAACCACGGACTACCCATTGCTGACACTCATACAATTTACCATCTCCCTCAGCAACACCCCTCTCTTTCTGCCAACCGAAGGAAATCGGATGGGCAAGTCAGGATTCCGGACGAATGACATACGGCGTACCATGGATAGTTGTAGCCCATGTACCAAAGGTAATGGCGAGTCATCCCAGCGTCACGTTGGATTCGGTCCACTCAGTATCATCGCCTCCAGCTGGCAGCAAATCATGTTTGTCAGCATCGGTGATCAAATACCTCAGCAGACACGGGCTTGCCTCGACAACTATTGCCAAAGCACCGTTGTCACAACCTTGACCAGTCACCGCGATTTCGTGAGTCCACATGAACCACACATAAACAAAATGGTTGGCGAAGAAGGTACCTGCGAGCTCAGACCAAAAAGACCACTGGTTGCCCTGTTTCCCCTACCACGCCAACATAGTGCCCCCCCCCTCCCCCTTCCACCGCTGAGGAAATCAATCCCTTCACAGACGAAAGACTCACGTCCTAGCAGTTGCATGGAATAATTGCATCGAATCACCGGGTGCCTGACTCAAGGTCGCTAACAAACAGTCCGGAGACTTCCTTGCTTCCGCCTGATCGACCTCCTATCCGGCCATTTCGACGTTGTCAAGCCGAGTGCCCAAATTATCATCTTGCAGGGCGTTTTGGCTGAAATATCTCTTTGGAAAGCCTCCTGTTCCCTTGGGTATTGCGCAGCTTGGCACGGCTTTCTTTTGTCTTTCCCCTCGACCTCGGCGTCCTCTCGCTTGCCGAGCTGCGAAACATTCATCATTCTTGCTAGCGATACAACCGCCCGGAAATCGACACTCTCCGAAAAACCCCATCTAGACACCGGCTTTGGTACGGTTACTGCCAAAAATTTCAAAAGAATAGAATTGTTGCCTCTCTGGGCGTCGCACCTCACAAGCTCTCTCCCCGTCCGTATGTCACTTCTCTTTCCTAATGGCGACATTCCCTTGTTCACCCGGACCCATGATTTCTCTGACCAAGTTGAATCGGTTGCCGATTAACAAATAGTCTCAGCTACGGCAACACACGAGTCTGACTACGCCATCATGTCCTCCAGGCACAAGCGCCACTACGCCCGGAGCGTTCTAGAAGCCCAGCCAGACCCCTGGGCCAGGCCTGCCACCAGAACGTCAGAACTCAGCGTCCTGGCCATGTACAATAGACTTGACCGAAAAGCCGCCCAGATGGAGGAGGAAAGGCCCGGAATCATACCCCTGGTGACGCCACTTCCGGAAGAGACTGACGACGAGCTCAACTACCTCTGTCAGGTAACGGATTCCGACTGGGGCAAAGGTGACACCGACGACTGGGTCACTGGTAGTTCGGCGGGCGGCGCACCTTCGGACGGCGAGAGCTCCCGCGCAGAAAGCAGCAGCTCCCGCACAGAAAGCAGCAGCTCCCGGGGAAGCAACAGCGACGACAATGACCCAGTGGCGGAAACCCAGTCTGTGAAAGATGGCGCCTGGTGGGTTGGCAAGCAGCCGGAGCGTTCTGTCAAGGAACCGAGGAGGCCTCGGCTATGGAACGTGCCGGACGACGGCACCGCAGCCCGACACCAGGACCGATTGGAGGCAGTTATCCACATGCGAAACTGCGTGGGCGAGCTTGGGAGCAGGTACCATCGGCGGGCCGACCTTGATATCCGTAATCTCAAGAAAGAGATCATTCAAAATACGCCACCACGTCAGTACCTGCGAAAGCCGCAGAATGCCAGCGACCCGGAGGAGGCTAGCTCTGTGGAGGAGGATCCCGCTGTGGGGGATGATCGCTTTCTATAGGAGGATGCCTCTACGGAAGAGGATACCTCCATGGAGGAGGATACGGCCCGGGTGAGACTTTGCTGTCATTGCTGGGTATGCTGACCTTAAAGCAATGTTGCACATGGGTACGCGCAACTCAGGCTTGGAGGCAGGGGTACCTTTGAGAAGAAGTTGTGTTTCTTGCGTGTCTGCAAAATTTAGGCAACGGTCTGCGGGTGGTTTCTATGAGCGCTGGAGTTTTCTTTGCTCTTGGATCGAAATCGACGATTCGGCACGTCACGGGTTGGACGCAATCAGCGAGTAGGATTGGGTGTTGCACGGGACTGGGGGCTGGGTTGGTGAATCGGCGGTGGTAGTCACTTGGGCATGTTAAATTGGATCGTCCGGGTATCAAACAGAAAGCGTTGCTTTCGGAGTCCATATATTATAAGCCACATCCCCCTTTCCCACTCGTATGATACCGAGGGCGGGTCCCATCGTAGTGCTTTAGATAGCTTCTGAGCAGGTATGCACGTGCTTTCGTTCTCACGGCGTCACTTTTCATTGGAAGATGTCTCTCTTTTAGTAAGGATCTCGTGTCCAAGCAGATATTCGACACAGTGTTTTCAAGACGTTCCTCGTCAACCAGGCTTCTAGGTGCTTTAGACGGAGTGCCGAGTTGGCGAGTAAAATACCCGCTTAGCCCTTAAGCAACAAACCCGCAGAGAACTCAGGATCCTTGCCGAAATCTTAATCTAGTACCTCCCGACTTTTCTTGAGATGGCGCCAAAAAGGGGGTGATTACCCTTTCACGATGCCCTGGCACCCACAGGGACCAGATTAGTAAGGGACTATTCGCAAACGGAACCGACACGAATGGACTTTTATTTTGACCAAAATCCGTACAGATAAGAACTATTGTAGCAGTCAGGTGTTGCTGCATCTCTATAGCTGTCGCGTTTGATCCACTGCTTCGTACTGTGATGCCGGCATCAAGGACTCCAGTGTGAGGTTGACGGGCCCCCGAGACCCGTAATTTCTAGTTTACTATGATTTCTTTTTTTCTAAAGCCGAACACATACCGTTCTACCTGGAGTTTTCCAGAATAAAAGCACTAAGGGGTGTGACTTGATGCTAGGCAATATCGTTTCAACCAGCCAGGTCAAGAGGCTGACGTTATCGGCGGCAGTGCTTAGATAGCTCAAATATCTATACGTCTCTTTTGATTAGAAGTTCTTTTTTTTCAGACTCATGATATAAACCGAGGGTAAGTAGGGAAATAAGAAAACACAACTTACCATCCGATCGTTGATCTACAGTGCTACGGAGGTCAGACTTTAGTACGTGTACCACGTTGATGATACTGTGTTGCGGAACAGTCCAGTGGCAGCGCGATTGTCGATCGTGCGAAGTGCTCCTTGCGTTCACGACAGCCGCATGGTAAACTCAACCGAGGGCCTGAAAGTATGAGATCAGATTTCCCGCCGGTCGTGGTCCTGGATGTTTGTCTTCACCGTTGGAGAAAGACGGCCCGAAATCCTACTTCTATGCAACGAGCCCCGGAGTTTGGTTGGTGCGTTTCCGAGGGCACCGTCGAGGGTGTGAAGATTGTGGCGATGGGCGCGCGGGGGGTACAGCGGCGGAAATCAGGTAATTCGGGCAGTTCTAATTACTTTCTGGGGAGACTGGGTGGAAAGGACGGAAGCACATAAGCGCAATTAAGTTCTTATATTGGCACGCCTTATTTTTTCGGCGGCTCCAAAATGCCGTTGCGGGATGTAAGGGCTAGCCGACACACGCGCCCTAGGTCTCATATCAGCAGCACCTATTCGAGCCCGGTCGCTTCTTGCCTTTTGGTGTTGCATCAGTATGATCGCAAGGTTGAGCCTCGGTGCGACCTGTTCCGCTGCGGTACGTATAGCCTTTTTGGTTTCACCCGGGCCTGCAGGGCGTAAGCACTGGGTGACTTGGACTCCTGCAATGCAGGCATCGTAAAACGGCGACCACAGAGGGCGTCGCTTGGGCGCGGGCTGTTGTGCGATGTAACACCGTCGGCCCCCCCACATGCGTGCGTGTGCTTCAAGTAGTTTTCGGACGGGTCCTCTTGCGTCGTCCGTCCTGTCCCTCTTTTGTAGTCTTCATCCTGTTGTCTTCATCCTGTTCAGTGCGCCCCTTGTTGCCTCGTCGTCTCAAACAGCAACCATAGACCGGAGAACTGCTTTTGACGCGGACGGAACGGGATAAACCCACCAGCAGCGTGACCCCCACATCGGCCCGAGAATATGTCGGCGAGTTCCGAGTCTCCGGCGCGCCGCGTCGATGCGGAGGCGTCGGCAGTGCAGGCGGAGCTTACGACGAGTGCCGACGGCGTCGTCTTGGCCAGCGACGCCGACGCCGGAGTCCTAGGTACGTGCCGCCTCGCCGCCGGCCCCTTGCCTACGTCCCACGGTGAAAAGCAGCCCGACTGACGGGCGCGCGCCGGCGCCCAGCGGCCATGGGCTACAAGCAGGAGCTCAAGCGCAACTTCCGCCCCGTCGAGGTCTTCGGCCTCGTCTTCTCGACCATGGGGCTCGTTCCGTCCATCGCGAGCACCGTGAGCTTTGCGCTGCCCGCCGGTCCGGCCGGCATGGTCTGGTCCTGGTTCCTCGCCTCGGGATGCATCTTCGTCGTCGCACTGGCACTGGCCGACCTGGCCAGCGCTTTCCCGACCGCGGGCGGACTGTGCGTGGATATACCGCCCTGCCTCTCCCCACTTAGTCACGAATATCTCTTCTCCTTTCCCCTGGCCAAGGGCTGTCTGCGGTGAGCTGGGGCTGTTATCGAAACAACACTGACCAGAGACTACAGGTACTGGTGGACCCACCACTTCAGCACGCCTTCGTTGCGTAACTACCTCTGTTTCTTGGTGGGATACAGCAACAGCATCGGCAACATCGCCGGTGTGTGTAGTGTCGCCTACAGCTTCGCCCTGATGCTGTGTGCCGAGTAAGTTTCCGGGATCCGGCGCCCGTTCATGGAATATGTGACGCAGCATGACCTGCTGACGCATGATCAGGATCACCATCGCAACCGACGGCGCATGGGCGGCATCCGATGGAATCATCTACGCCGTCACCCTCGCCACCCTCTTGTTGCAGGGGCTTGTAGTCTCGACCATGCCCCGGTTCATGGGCCGCCTGCAGTCCGTCGCTACCGTACTCAACCTGGTCCTTATCCTTGCCACCATTGTCGCCCTGCCCGTCGGCCGCAAGGGCCAGCGCAACGACGGCGATTTCATCTTTGCCAAGGTCGAGAACTTCACCGGCTGGCCGACGGGGTGGGCCTTCATGCTCGCTTGGCTATCGCCCATCTGGACGATTGCGAGCTTCGACTGCTGTGTACGTATCGCGCGACGGACCTGTCGTGAGCCGCTACTGTGCTGCTGACTGATCACCTCGCCAAGATCCATATAGCGGAAGAGGCGTCCAACGCCGCACAGGCTGTGCCCCTGGCCATCATATCGAATGGCGCCATTGGTGGTACGTGTTTTCCCGATCGCTCATCTCGACAGGTTCTCACGCCACTGATAGCAATTCTCGGCTTTGTCGTCATGATCGTCCTCACAAGCTGCATCGCTCCCGATATCGAAAGTGTCCTTGCCAGTAGCTACGGTCAGCCGGTAAGTATGCCCCGTTGCTGCCCGGACTCGCTACTTACCGCATTCGGGAGGTAGATGGCACAGATCTACTACGAAGCCCTTGGCAAACGAGGCGCCCTGGGCTTCGTTGCCTTCCTGTTCGTTGTCCAGTTCTTCATGGGTATATCCCTGGTCATTGCCGCGTCACGGCAGCTTTGGGCCTTCTCCCGGGATGGCGGCTTGCCATTCTCGTCATATCTTCGCCATGTGGTGAGTAACCCGGCATACAACGTCGTGGAGACTTCCCGGCAGATTAACCGCCTATAATTTAGTCCAAAACGCATGGCTACATCCCTTTTCGCGCCATCTGGGCCTGCGTCTTCGTTGCCGCCGTGCTGGGCTTGCTGTGTCTGATCGCGCCCGCCGCAGCCAGTGCGCTTTTCTCCATGGCCGTGGCCGGCATCTACCTGGCATGGGGTTTGCCTATCTTGGCGCGCGTGGCCTGGGGCCGGACCATGTTCACGCCTGGGCCCATCTATACGGGCGACCGGTTCTCGGTGCCTATCGCCTACGGCTCCCTCGTTTACATGGCCTTCGCCGTTATCCTGGCCATGTTCCCCATCGGCGGCCCGAACCCGACGCCCCAGAACATGAACTACACCATCGTCGTCATCGTGGCTGTCTGGGGGGGCGCCTCGTTGTACTTCCTCCTCTCGGCCCGCAAGTGGTTCCGGGGTCCGAAGACGACGCTGGAGGGTGTCGATAGCGTCTCGCAGCATCTGCCAGCGGATGGCATGGCTCAGCAGGCCCGGTTTAATAGCTCCCCGGAGGCTATCGTGACCAAGGGCGACCGTATCCGAGCCAAAACCGGATAATAGCGCATCTCAGACCACCACAGGTGCGGCATGCTGCTGTCGGTTGCTGAATGTAGAAGAAACCTGCGGTAGATGCCACCGTAGAGGATGGCCTCGCGGATCATCTTTGTTTTCTGGGTCTATCGCTCATTTTGGGACACCGAGGAACAAGGGGGTCAAGGCCTGCGCCTCGTCAACTTGCAACACCCGTATTGCGAACGATCAGGTCGTGGAGAGCGTGATAGTATTGGAACTGGTCGCCCATATAGCATGTGGCCCATGATTGAGACTTTCTTGTCTTGGTCTTCTAGCAGACTGGGCACGGAATGATCGAAACGTCCTGGTGTATCTTCACGCAATCAGTGGATGCGTACCACCTGAGCTAGTCTTGTGGTTAGTAGTGAAACTGACCGACCGAGAAGTGCCGGTTCAGCAGAGTTCTTCCTCTTGTCAGTCACTAGTTCCTTTACGATCGCCGGACAATTTTCTCTGGCACCGGGTGTGGGATGATACAGCCGTGTTGCTCTCAGCTGATATGGGTAGGGAGTCTCTGAGTCTGCTCATAGACACCGCGCCGGTGGCGGCAATTGTTCCCCCAAGTCCGGCGGGACCAACATCGAGCCGGCCAGCGCTAGACTCTTTCCCCTTGGCGTTAAGGGCGTTTCGATAGGAATCCTCGGGATCCTCGACTACCGCCATTTGCGCGGACAAGCCGGCGTCACGTATGTGGATGAAAAAAGCACTGGGCTACATTCAGGTGCCGCCTAACTTACCCGGGCTTTCAACCCGTCGCAGTAGGTTTAGTGCATGGTGCTTTCCTTCTCCTTTCCTCCTGGCTCTCCACCGCCCATTGACGTGCCCTTGCCTGCACGAAGGGGCAAATCCGCGTAGGGTAGGCACATGAGCTGATCCGAGCAGCTGGAGGGCGGGTGGGTTGCCGATCTCCATCTGCTACGCCCTTGTGAGGGGGGAGCAGGCAATAGACGCGCGAGGGCGGCTGACATCGCACAAAGTAAATGACGGCAACCACATTGCGGAACGTCGCAACGCGTCCCGTACCAGAAGCAGACGTCGACTTTCGCGATGTTTGTTTGGCTGGCTGATAGGTGGTTGTCGTATTCCCGCCCCGCGTGCGAGCGCTCGCTAATACGAGGTTGGCGGCGGAGAAATGGCGGTTGCGCCGTCTGTCAGCCGCTGTGGCTCTTTCCATTCCCAATCGCAGCCCTGCGTTCATCTCTGTTGGTTCACGCCGACGGAGGGATACACGACGAGGCGCCAGGAATGACCATCAGGAATCCTCGGAAAAGGACAGCACCAAACCCAACCACGACGATCCTCAGTCCGCGCGGCTTTGTATATTTTTATGGATGTCTTTTGGTGGATGCAGAGGCCAAGGGTGGATTGGCAACTGCTGCTCCATACATACGACGGCGCGCTGCTGTTGCTGTTTCTGGGGACCCAAATATAATAGACGATCCCTCTGCTTCACGAGTCAGCCTGGCTTTTGAAACAACGGCTACGTATGGCACGCAAGAATGTGGATCGGACGATGAGGGACAGCGCGGCCTCGAGAGCAGGGCCGCCCGGGAACGGTCGCTCCGGGAGGTTGGCGACACGGCAAAACGAGTGCCGGATTGGCCCGTTTCTCGGTTGATCTCCTTGTGAGAAAGGCTCCCGAGAAGAGGCTGTGTTTCGTATTCTTTTAACCGCGCTCGTGCGAACACCAGAAGGTCAGTAGGTAACTACGGTGCTCACACGGGGCCTCGCTTGCTGCGGCGCATGGGCGCATTGGGCGTCACAAGGCAGAATAGCATGTGCAAGTCGACCTTAGTGCATGACGCATCTGTCGCCTGCGTGTGTCGAGGGCGCAGTAAAATCTTCGCAAGGCCAGGCGCCTGGCCAGGCTGACTCCCGGTTCCCAACGACGGCAGTGAGCCTAGCTACACTGTCGAGACCGTCACAGACCGGACTTGGTTTGTCGCGGCCAGAGTACAGCTGGGTCGTCAATACGTATCAGCGCCGATGGGAGCTTGATTGAGGCGGATCCGGCGATCGCCTCAGCTTGGCACTGGCGAGCCAAGCAGCGCCTGGGTCGCGTGCGCGTGGCAGTTCGCCCGCCCGCCCCCGCCCACGGGTCGAGTCGAAATCCGGGGTGAGCCATGCCGTAATCATAACGAAAGTTTGCGGCCGTAGAGGCTGGGCAAAACGCGGGCGAGGTATCCAATGTGACCATTCCGAAGAGCCGGAAAGACCAATAGGCGTAAGGCTGGCTCAGGCCCCCCTCCCTGCCGAGCCAGCCAAGCCCGCCCGGCTACGCCGTGCGTCCGCAGTGCCGCTGCTGCCTTGGCGACCGGGAGAGCATCCATCGATGGCTATGTACTTGCCCGTCTGACAGGTTGATCGAGGGTGGGCTGACCCCAGAGGCCAGGGACCAGGACGGATGTGGTCACGGTCGACTGCAAATAATGACGGAGGTATCGTACAACCACGCGGAGGCATAAGAAGGGGAAGCCTCGCCGGCCTCAATTCGTCACGAAGCTCAGCGCTGCGCTCGGTAGATCAGACGAACCGATCAACCAATCTTGTGGTTCCTGGCAATTGACAACGACAGCGTTTCCTGTCGACCGAAGAAGCGCCTCACCTGTCACCCACTGCAAAAGCCGCCCTTCCCCCAAGCCCCAGCCAACGTGTGTCAACGGCAAGCGTCCGGGCACGGTCATCACAATGGGCAATGGACCGATCTCGACTCTCTTCCGCGAGGTGATGGAGCTTTGGGACGCCGTGTTGATAGGTGTTGGCTCCATCTTCAGCAGAAAGCGGAAGAGATAAGGCGTCGCTGGGTGCAATGGGCCAGGACAGGGCTGACGCGACGGGCAGTTTTGGAGCCGGGACGGAATATGGGATGGATGGGACGGACACACATGCCTGGATTCCATCACAAACTCAACGCCATAGCGGTTGAGTAGGGCGGGTGAAACAAGCAACAAAGGACCAATGACGTGCAGCGGGAGCGTCAGCCAAGCAGAAGGGGCTCGGCAACTCGCATTCCCATGCAACCCCTGGTTTGGCCTGCCTGTGCAAAAAGATGGTCCTCGCGCGCGCGCGCACACACACATACGCATACACACGGGCGATCGGCCGCCACGCCCACAAAAACGCTTGCGACGCACGCCGAAGGAAGCGCCGAGACGCCAACGGTCGTTGACGTTTGACGGCCTGCGAGCCCTGCCAGTGGCCCCAAACACATCGGCCGGCTTTCCAGTTCTTGCGTGTTACGAAGACAGGATGGAATGGGGGGAGAGAGAGCATATGCGTATCGTCTCCTGTCGATCGATTTTCTGGGCCCTGCCCTCCACTTTTCCTGGATTAGATTGCTCTTCAAACTGTGCAGGCTATCGTCATAGGAACGAGGGCAGACGCGCAAGACACGCAAGCGGATTGACCACGCCAATCTCGCCGGATTGCATGGCCTGGAAAGCGCACTCGGCTTCGCATATTGCTTTCCCACGATGCTTCCATGGGACCGTGGCTGAAGGGGAGGGGGAAGGGGCAAAGGTTGGCTGGTCGCCCGCCCGCCGTAATCCTACCTTACCTCAGTACATCTGCCCACCCAGGAAACGGGCAGAGCAGGCGCAATTTCGTAGGCGACGGCATGCCGGTGGCCAGCGTATGCGAGGCCGTCGATTCGGCTTTCCGTCTACGCATACCAGTCGCGAAGGTCTCAGTAGAGCCAGCCCACGGACAGCGTCGCCCGGCGCCCGACGATCGCATGCCAGGTCGGTGGCTAGCCCACTCTGCCCTTCCGTAGATCTCCATCAGTCGCCCCGACGCTTGGAGCACCCCCGGCTTTCCCACAGAAAGGGCGTCACGAAGCTGGCGAAGACGCCTCGCCGTCGCATGGCATGCTAGCTACCGAGTACCTATATCTATACCAGCAGGAGCAACGTAGCATCCACGACGCCTGGCTTGTGCCGTGGCCAGGCACGGTTTGGATGCCAGTTGGCTCTGGCACCCGCCGTCGTGACTGCGCGTGGCGCTTCGACCGTGGGCCCACGGCGACCAAGACGAGATTGCCAATGGGGCGCTCATCTTAGCAACTCGAGGGCCACCATGTACAACGTACCGCCTCCCTACTGTGCTAGTGTGTAGGCTGGTAGGGTACCACAGCACGCACAGGGACGGGGGGAGAGTGCAAGCCTCATCTCGGGGGTGCCCACCGTGTCGCGTTCCAGCGCATCTGCTGCTTCGCCCCCTGGGCCGGCGTCGGGAGGGGCGTCCTGATCTTCGCCCAGAAACCCCTGTCCGACCGGGGCCTGGACAGCCAAGGAAGGACACGATGGGACAAGAACGGGGCCAAGAGTAGACAAGGGAAAACAAGCTCGCCTGGAGGTCTTGTTCACCATTGGCGCTCGTCCTTGGCACCGCTCGGCGCTAGGCCGCTTAGGACGACGGTGGACAGGCATCCCGCCCACACTACACACACATCGTGGCCGTCCATTCGCGAAGGAGGCGGAGGCGGCGGACGGCGGCGGCTCGATTCCCCTTTCCCGCGAGGGCCCTCCTGTTCCTGCATCTGCTAGCCGACTCTTCCTTGCCCTCCCCTCCGCCCCCCGGTTCGTCGCCCAGGAACGGCAATGCTCGAGATCATTTGAAAGGCCTCGCCCCCGACTCGTTTCCCTCCTCTCCTTTCTCTTTCCCCGACCATCCTTTTTTGTAATTCCTCTCGGTTGCATTTTTGGGTGACGCTACCGGCTTGTCTTCTGGGCATCCCAACACACTCCTTTACAGACCATCGCTTTCTTCTCTTCGTCCTAACCCAGTCAATCGCTCGGGTCACATCCTGACCTCCATTTTTCGAAACGCCTGATCTCGTACCGACCCACGTGTCTCCCCGAGCATCCTGAGCACCAGCTCTTGGCTTGTATCAGGTTCCACCTCGGTCGTCACCCGCTCTGTCTTATTAACCTGAACCCGTCCGCCGGTTCTCGTGTGAACGACTCTTCCCCCCAGCAACAACAAACCACACACACCACACCTCGTGAGGATCACACATTCAGTCACCATGGGTTTCCTCAAGTCGGCGATCGCCTCGTCGCTGCTCCTGGCCGCCAGCGCCAGCGCCGACCTCGACCCCATCGTCCGCAAGGTAAGCCACCCCTGCCCGTCTCGGCCGCCGCCCGGCCTCCGGTGCCCTGACTGACACGCACCCCAGGGATCCAAGTTCTTCTACAAGAGCTCCGGCGAGCAGTTCTTCATGAAGGGCATTGCCTACCAGCAGGCTGTGGGCGCCGGCGGCGAGAGCAGCAGCAGCAAGTACATCGACCCCCTCTCGGACAAGAAGGTCTGCGAGCGTGATATCCCCATCCTCAAGGACCTCGAGACCAACACCATCCGCACCTACGCCATCGACCCCACCAAGGACCACTCGGACTGCATGAAGATGCTCGAGGATGCCGGCATCTACGTTGTTGCCGATCTCGGCGAGCCCTCGCTCTCCATCAACCGTGAGTCGCCGGCCTGGAACACGGAGCTCTTCGACCGCTACAAGGCCGTCGTCGACGAGATGAGCAAGTACACCAACACCATCGGCTTCTTCGCCGGCAACGAGGTGACCAACAACAACACCAACACGCCCGCCTCGGCTTACGTCAAGGCTGCCGTCCGCGACACCAAGAAGTACATCGCCGACACCAAGAGCCGCTGGATGGGTGTCGGCTACGCCGCCAACGACGATGCCGAGATCCGCAACTACATGGCCCAGTACTTCAACTGCGGTGAGGAGGAGGAGTCCATCGACTTCTGGGGCTACAACATCTACTCGTGGTGCGGCGACAGCAGCTTTGAGAAGTCGGGCTACGACGTCCAGGTCAAGTTCTTCTCCAACTACTCGGTCCCCGTCTTCTTCGCCGAGTACGGCTGCAACTCGGACGGCGCCGCGAACCGCAAGTTCTCCGAGGTCGAGGCCATCTACTCGGACAAGATGACGGGCGTCATCTCGGGCGGCATCGTCTACATGTACTTCCAGGAGGACAACGACTACGGTCTGGTCGAGGTCAAGAACGGCAAGGCCACCCCCATGAAGGACGCCAAGGCCCTCAAGAGCCAGCTCCAGGACGTCAAGCCCTCGGGCGTCAAGATGGCCGACTACAAGCCCACCAACACGGCCCAGTCGTGCCCCGTCACCGGCAAGGACTGGAAGGTCACCGAGAAGGCGCTGCCCCCCACCCCCGACAACGACCTCTGCAACTGCATCGTCAAGTCGGCCTCGTGCGGCCCGGCCAAGAACCTGGACGAGAAGGACTTCGGCGACATCTTCGGCTACGTCTGCTCGCAGGACCCCGCCGCCTGCGCCGGCATCAAGGGCGACACCGAGAAGGGTATCTACGGCCCCTACCTCGGCTGCGCCCCGCGCCAGCAGCTGTCGGCCGTCCTTGACGCCTACTACCAGAACCAGAACCAGGCCTCGGACGCTTGCGACTTCAAGGGCAAGGCCGTCGTCAACAAGGGCGCCTCGGCCGATGGCCAGTGCAGCGCCAAGATCTCGCAGGCCAGCAAGGCTGTCGCCCTCGCCGCCACCGCCACGGGCGCCACCGGCACCAGCTCGACGGGCTCCAGCTCGAGCGGCAACCCCGCCCCGGCCCTGCGCTCCGCCACCTTCTCCCTCGGCAACCTGGCCGTCGGTGCCTACATGGTCGCCGCCATGGGCGTCGGTGCCGGCATGCTCATCCTGTAAGGGCCGGGCTGCTCCGCTGTTAGGTGGTAGCGTTCCTTTGTTTGCACATATCGCGACCAAACGGACATATACAATCATGATTTGTGCTGGAAGCCTTTTGCGTTGGGGCTTGCCCCCTTGATTCCCATCTTCTGGCGCCTGATGAATTTTCTTTCCCCCTTGAACCCCGTTGCTGGCTTCGACCGAGCCGACTTGGATACGCATGCCCTCTATCCCGGGGTCCATAGACTAATTGAATCCTCGTGCTCGAGAAACGACCTCCCTCTCGCTAGTTCGGTGACCATCCCGTTCCTACTTGTAACTGTGCTGCGCGTGACTAAACCGCCCCCGTCCTTTCCACTCCCGTCTCCTCGCTCTCGCCTATCCGTGCCCGCCGGCTGTGACATCCTCGTAGTATGTGTTGCCCAGACTGGTGCCCCCCACCAGGGACCTACCAAGAAACCCGACCCTCTTCCCCTTCCTCCATTCCCGCATAAACCCCCCATCCTAACCCACTATCTCTCCCGCTTCCCCATGTTGTCTTTGTTTTTTCAATGCCTTGGCCCAACGACGGCACCGGACCCGCCCCATCCTTCCCGCAGACGGGCGGCCTTGGCTCCCGCCCCGGCTCGCCCATGTCAAGCGCCTTGGCCTTCGCGAACCTTTGTTTCCCTTCCCCCCAAGACCTTGGTGTTGGCTAACAACTTGCATTGGCGGCGACATGGGGTGTCCACCGCGGAAAACGGCGGCGCGGGGGCACGGATGTTCGACGGCCTCGCACGCGTGCAAGAAAGGGGAACAGCTGTCGTGGTCAGGGGAATCGCCGGGCCGGGGGTCCCGCGCCCTGCCCTCCCATCCCTGGCCTCTCTTCCCTCTCCGGGATAAAAGGTATGCGCTTTAGTGTATCCCACGGTGGGTAGCTGGAATGGATTTGAAGAGGTAGGTTTTCGTTGGAGTTTCAAGATTACAAGGTTTCAAGATTTCACGGCATCCGGTGAAACGTTGGGAGAATTGTCCATGTCCGGGATGACGGAGGCGCCGTCGTCACGGGGTGCATGCCAGTTAAGTGGGAAGGCGGAGAGTGTAGGAAGTTGGGCGAGATAGGGGAGGACGGTGAGTGGAACATTCTGTATTTCTTCATGAACCCTCCCGGGGAAATCCCATAGGTTTCATCAGTTAGGCTGAAGCTTCAACTCTTCCCCGTCCCGGAGAAGTCGATCCTCTCATTCATCTCCCTTTACGTGACAGCAACGTTGAGTAATTATATTTCCCTCGCCGTCTTGACCTAAACCTGATCAGCGAAGGCATTGCCGTGTGACCCTGCTCCGGCTCTTCGAGACACGACCTGACGGAAGCAATGGATGGATGGCACTACCAGCTCACGAAAGTGCGTGCGGTGCACCAGCCACCCGATTTCTCCGGCAGGCAGTCGAAAGGCTAATTAGGGGTATTTACTGTATATTTCTCTACTCTTGTGGTCTGTTTACCTGGAAAATGGCTCGTCGAGAGCAAATACGCATTGCGTTATTCAATCCGTAATCGTACAGTACTGTTGTCCTTCAATGGCTGGCCAATGTGACAGTTTCGGTTGTCATGCTGTACCGAAGAAGTAAGAATAAGCCGGTTCGGTGTGTTTCATCACACGACATGGCGTGTTAAGTCCACGTTTTCGGGCTGGCGATATTCAGTGAGAAACCGCTCACTGGTAACCATTTCTGAACCTGCACTTTCAAGATCATCTACTCACACTTATAAGCCAGCTTTCGACCGCAAACCGGGGCCGTCTGATTCCATGTAGATTGATACACTTGCATGACGAATCCAGATGTTTGCAACATACTCTAAATAACCGGAGTGCCGGTGAGAATCTTGTTTCACAAATGCCGGGAGTCTCTCGGAGCCTGCCCGCCCAAGGTCAAATATTTATATTAAGTCGATGTTGCAACTTACCGAGTTCGCCAACGTGCCCTCTTGCATCACTCACGTGCAGGCGGGTATGCAGCTCGGTGTATGCCGACCTCGCTTCTGCGCTTGAGATTGTCAGTGTGCCGTCACCTGTCCTCGGATGCGGGTGAGATTATCGGGCGTCTGTAATCAAGAAAACACGCATTTTCGGTAGGTCTTTCGCTTTTATTGGCCGGATCGACCACCAAAGGGCTGAGGCGTATCAACTGGATGATTTCTATTTGTTGTAATAATTCTGCGTCGATGGCCGAGACATGCCATTGGCTCGGCTACCGCGTGTCCGCCTTTGCTTATTGCCTCCGAACACGTACATACATATTGACGATATAACGCGCACTGCCTTCCCCAACCACTCTCTCTCGGCCTTCCCTTCCCTCCCATCCGTCCCGACAGCCATGGCGTTTTCATTAGCAACCGCGCTCGGCCTTCGCTCCTCGTCCGCGCCCGGGCTGGCGACACCGAACCACGCGGCGGCGTACCTGACCTTCCACTTCTTCTTCGCGTACTGCGTGCTGGCGCCGCGCCACCTCAAGCAGTTCTACGGGCTGGACCACAACGTGGCGCCGCGGCAGGACCTGGCCAAGCACGGCGAGGCGGCCGTGGCCTCGGGCCGCATCACGCGTAAGACGCTTTATATGATGCAGCGCAACGAGGCGGCGCAGGCCAACTCGATCGAGAACTACGCGCTCTTCGCGGCGGCGCTGGCGCTGGCGACGGCGGCCGGCGTCGAGGGCGCGCTGGTGAACCGCGCCGCGTTCATCTACACGGCGGCGCGGCTGGCCTACGGCGCCGCCTACGTCTTCATCGACCGGCACCCCTGGAGCCTCGTGCGGAGCGCCGCCTGGTGGGTGGGCAACGGCAGCTGCCTCTGGCTGCTCCGCAAGGCCGGGGCCAGGCTGACGGCCGCGTAAAGCGACGACGACGGACGGCCACGGGAGGCGACGGGGACGGACGGCGGCGGCGGCAGGGCTCTTTTTCACACGCCCACGGCGAGTTCCGGCGACGTTCGGCCACGCCGGCCGGCTGAGCCATCCCATCTCGCATCGCAGACGAGAACGACGGGCAGCCAGTAGCACCTGGGGGCTAATGCAGCTAGAGGCAGTGCTGAACTCACTTTCAAAACGCTGTAGCCTTTTCCGTCGTAACCTGTGCCCGATTCGCTGGGAAGGCTGTCGCTCCTGACTCAACATGCATGTCTCCGCCAGCAGGAGATCTCGGATGTAATGCACTGATCCGGCATTTGCCGAGACAGGTCTAAATAACTCCGAACCTCTTTTCTCTCTGTCTCTCACACACACTCTCACGTTCTCACACACACAGTCTCTCGTTTTCACACTCACACACACACACACTCTCTCCCCCCCCCCCCTTCATCGTACGCCTGCTTGCGCCGTGCTCGCGTTGGCTTTCGAGTCCCCCGGTATCCGTGTGTCAAGACGCGCCGGCAGGCAGCCAATGTCGACAAAGCCGAAGTTGCCGATGTCACGCTGATGGCTTGGCTTGCCTGGGGCCTGGGGCGGCGAAGAGGCAGTGTTGATAGCTCGATGCGGTATAGTGGAGTCGGTGGCCTGGCGGGGGAAGACGACTAACGCGAGGATCCCTGTGCATGGCCCGGGGCACTACACACCACACCGGACATGACCAAGGCCCTTCCCCGGCAACCCTACAGGGGCGTCAGATCCGGTGATAGGCCGCCCGGGTCTCTCGCTAATGCACTCGTCATCTTGGGGTAGGTCGCCATATGGCGACCCCGGAAAGCCACATGGGACACGGGGGAAAAGGAGAAAAGGAGAAAAGGAAGGCCGACGAGAGAGTGAAACGGCCCCGAATGGACCCCCGAGGCATGCGCCTAACGCGGATGAAGGTTACTTCATATTACTACCCCGGACCATGCTTCCTTCATATGAGTGCCCCCGGACGGCGAACCCGAGCTGCTGGTTCTTATCCGGAGGACCCTTCTCTTCTTTGGTACGCTTTCGACCCTCTCGCCCTTCTTTTGCGCTCCCAGACATGCTCCTGTCCTCGTTCGAGGACCGCGCAGGCGACGCTTGCCCTGCATCATGGAACACGTACCACAGAGCGAGCCGTTGTACTTTGAGCTCAGTTGGGCCGTCCTGAGCTCCATTGGCCTCCTCAATGTCCTCTTCGGCTTCATGGTCATTGGCATCGTCGGTCTGACCCCCATCGCCCTCGTGCCCATGGTCGTCTCGGCCGCCTGCGCCCTGGCCAACGGCATGTGCTACTATGCCTTCTACGCCCACTACCCGACCAGCAATACCATAGTTGCCTCTATCTTTGCCGACATCTTTTGGATGGTGAGTCGGGCGTTTTGCTCCTGGCCTATCTTCCTGGACACGGCGCATCTGAGCGGCTTTTGTCGTCGTCAACACACCATGACCATTACCGCCACCGCCTCCTCCCTCTCCTCGCTTCCCCGCCCTCGATACCCCCGGCTAACCCGTCTTGTCAGATACAAGAAGCAGGCCTTTCCTTTTATTCGTACGCCATCCTCCGCAAGGTGCTGTTCAACCGCACGCGTCGGGTCTTTGTATCTTTGTTCTGGATTCTCGCGACGGGCATCCTCATGTTCCGCGTCTTCATCCTCATCTTCCGCACGCGCTACCTGCTGAACCCCCTTGAGGAGGCGGATCTCCAGATGCTCATCAACCGGCTGCACGTCGGCTACTTCGTCTCCATCGCGCTGGTCGAGTGCGTCAGCTCCGCCATGCTGCTGCTCAAGTTCCGCTCGGCGCGCAACATCTCGATGCGGGCCGCGCTGCAGGGCGGCTCCGGCATCCTCTTCAGCTACCTGATGCGCAGCACCGAGGTGCGCCTCGCCATGCTGGCCGCCATCGGCGTCTCCCGCGCCGCCACCTACTCCTTCCAGGCCTCGGTCCAGAGCGCCACCTCCGTCGCCAGCCAGCTCGACCGCTTCGTCTACACGACCGAGTGCATGTTCCCCGTGCTCCTGTTGTAAGTTTGCGTCGTGTGCTGGGGCCTGGGGGCTTTTTCTGCCGTGTAACCAGAAGCTGACGGCGCACAGCATCGACCTCCTCGCATCGCGGCTTGTGGCCGACGGCCAGAACGGCCACGGCTCCTCCTCCAACGTCCGAGACGCTCGATCGACGCATAGGGGCGGCCACTTCACTCAGACTACTGTCGAAGATTTCAAGATGTATCCGATCGCCAACGTCGAGCGCCATATTGAAGTGGCAGGCGGGTCCCAAAGACCGCCAAGGTCAAGCTCCCAAGAGAATATCATCAGGGAGGTGGCATCCCACAATTCGATTGCTACTGATGTCGAGGAAAGTTCCGGTCGATTCCCGGTCTTCCCGTCAGGCGGTATCAACAAGACCGTCGAGTTCAACATCCACAGGGGTGATTGATTCGTCCCAGCGATTTCCCAAACCTAATCGGTCCACTCGATGCTGTCTAAGTTGGTACGCCCCGGCATCTTACCACACTTGACTCCCGCTTGGTGGTTCCCTCGGAAATTTAACAACCCATCTCGGAGAGAAAGATACAGCCCGGCGTTTCAGACGTCCCGCTTCCCGCCTCTCCAATAGGGGTCCGGAGCTGGCACAACCTGGTTGTTGGTCGCGCCACGCTGCCCTCGCCGAAACCCCTGTCAGCTCGCGCTTCTTAAACCAAAGATTGACCCCGGGCGGTTACCCAATGTCGCGGGCATAGCGCGCGGCACGGGACGCGGCTGTCATAATGGCCGCCCCCTACATACGGCATTGTAGCTTGCCTGCCGCTACCTGGCTCCGGCACCACAGGGACCCTGTCTTAATGCTGCGCGCGGGAGCAAGCGATGCTGTTACTGAAAGCCCCGACGGTGGGGTTTGAGCGGCGACGAACCCCCAGGTTTATATATCTTCCGTAGCGGGTCGAACACTCCCCGTCAAGACGACCACCCTCTTGGAGGGCGTGGTGGACCACGTAGCTTCGGGGTCTGGCCTGCTTTCTGTATTCGCGTGGTAAAGGCGTGCTTCGCCGCAAGTTGTGGCATTTCCAAGGGCGTTGGGATAGACGAAGGCCGGACTGCAACTGTGATTGCGCTCCCAGGGTGACATCGACTAATTTAGCCATGAATTATCACGGCGTGTAAACCACCCCTCTCTATCCCTTGCGTGTTTACGAAGCATTCACATTCGTGATGCCCAGTGCCCTTGTGTCCACTGCCCAGGCACTACCAGCCGGTCGGACTCAAAACCATGTCGATCTCCATCTCAGCCCAAAATAGGGAACAGCGTGTTTGAGGGCATCCCTGGTTCAATGGAAAGTCACCGTCGGCACCCCATACCTGCCCCGGCGCAACAGTAATGAACGTCGGCCCGCTCTGCGACGCGACGAAGGCGGAGCGGACCATATAGGATTTATTATTAATTAGGTATTTAACCCAGGTCTGAGGTATCGATACCTTTCGCCACAAGTGCAATCCCGGGGGGTTGTTGTTGTTGTTGTTGTTGTTGCGAATTTGCTCTCTAGTCGGAAAACTACCCACTAGTCATCACTGGAAGCCCCGCGGACCTCTGGGTCGGGCTTATCACGGTGAGTGACGCCGCAGATGGAGTTCCAGGCGCCGACCACGGTCTCCTTGGACGAGACGAGCTCGTCGTTGGTCAAACTGGACGCCCGCGTCAGTTCTCCCAACAACCAACTCCCTGTCGCGCCACCCCGATACCACGGACGAGCGTCGGAATACTTACAGCGCATCGAAGCAGGAGCAGTAGGAGCCCGCCTGGCTATCATTTCCGGCTAGGGCGGGAACTCTGTCAGCAATACATCTCCCCTCCCGCAATGCCCAGAGGCGGCGCACTCACCGTACTCGACGAAGAAACTGGCACTGTCCAGCGAGTTGCACTTGAACTGGCACTTGAATTGAGCGAAAGCGAAGCCCGTCTCGAGGGGCGCCGGGACGCCGTAGGTCTAAGCCGGGCGGGAGGGGGCGCCTTGGTCAGCCGCGGTCCCCCGGGGAGCCATGTTGCGTGGGCGGGGGAGAAAGAGACGGAGAACAGGGCGCCGCTCACATATGTGCCGACGACGTGGCGGCGGGACCACGCGGGGTCGGGCTCGTAGCCGGCGCCGGCGGCGGACGGCGTCGACGCCACTGGGCTGTAGTTGATGACGTAACCAGCCGTGGTGGCTGGCGAGCCCGTCGTGCAGGGCGCGGCGTCCGGCCCGGCCCGGACGCCGGCGAGGAGGTTGGCGGGGACGAGGAAGAAGAGGAGACGGGCCATGTCGGCTACCACTGGGTGGCCTGGTCTCGTGAACGAAGGAATCGCCGGTGCTTTGCGGTGGAAGGGGTCTGGAGGTTTTGCCAGCGGTATTTCGGCATCGAGAAGGGGTGTCAGAGAGGGCGAGTGAGGACGGCGTCTTTGCGACGTCCTTTATGCAAGTACGCCGCAGATGCCATGTCGGAGGTGTGATTGCTACACGGACGGGGTCGGCGCTATTTGACGGTAGAGATGACATTCAGCCGAAAGACCGCAAGATATCCAAGCCGCGGCACGGCCGGTACCCCTGGGCTGCAAGGCAAGTCCATCTGAGCTGCCGGAATGTTTTCATTCAGTAAGGGGCACCACCATTGGCAACAACCCCAACGCCTGCGTATCCTGGGTCCATGTTCCATGGCCCCGCGACCTATGGGGTAAATTCCAATACCCGCCGGGCAGCCCCAGAATAAACAGGAACGGTAGGCTAGAGTTGATCGCAGGAGCGGTCGGCCGGAGCGACCAGGCGGACAATGATGGAGGGCTACTAAAAGTAGCCCATCCTTCCTTGCTTTGTCCTAAGCTCCCGCTACAGGCAAAATCGCCCGGCTCGAGAGGTCCAGCGCTAAACCTATTCGCACTCGGACGCGTTGATTGCTCTACTATATCTCCCGGAGGCGAGGCCTACCTATCCTGCCACCGTCTATCTGGGCAGTTGGAGCATCGCTGCCGGTAAGCAGCAATATGCAGGGACTGCCCCCACTCTCCCGGATCGGGGGTCCCGCCGAGGGGGCCACCGGAAACATGCATGTTACCCCAGACGGATTTGGATGGTTCGGAGGACTGCATCGCACTACGCCATTAGCTAGGTAAAACGGACAAACCACACCTTGAATGGGCTGGCGGGCATTGGAACAGCCACTCGCCTTTAGACGGCGAGGACGGGCCGAGAAAGAGACCGGCGTGTGTCATTGTAACTGCCGCTGCGGTCGCATTCCACGCCCTCCTCGGGCCGCCGTCTCGCCCCGTGCAGCGTTCCGTAAGGCGACACTGGACCTGCTAAGAACGGGGAATTTCAACGCTTTCGAATGATGCTCCGTCGACGCCCGAAGAAGAGACGGTCGCTCGCAGCGCGGTGTCAATAGCACGAGAAAGCGGCGCCACTTGGAAGACACGACAGGATATGAATATGCAAACTCACCGAAACAAACAGGCATTGATTGATGACTGCAGGGCGCTAGGAAGAACCTCGCCAGCAAACAAAGTTCGCAAACAGCGCTCAGTCACCCTCGTATCAATAGCCCAAGACTGACAATCCCGTGGCCAGCTCTCTTGAATATTGCCAGGCTTCTTAACGGTATGTCTTTCTGTGCCCATGTAGCGGTATCAAGAGCGGAACATCTTGTGCAGGTCAAGCCAAGCCAACATCAACGTGTATGAACAGAGGGAGGGGTGTCAACCGAGAGTTGCCAGGCCATGCCCTTCATCCGTCGGGCAGCATGATATACACCTCTAAGGACGAAAACATCGAATAAACATTCCAAGCTCCCAAGCGCACTTGATGACATAGGGACGGTGGCCGTATCAATCTGTCAGCCGGTGTGCAGGACATCTACGTTATCTGACTTGACCTGTCAGCCTCATGACCACCAGCGGTAATGGCACCTATCCAGTGCGGGAGCTACCCTGGGCACTTGGAGCCTAGACAGGTAGCGTCATGTCCACCATGCCTCGGCCTTTTCCCCCAGGTAGATAACTCAAGTACACCATGCACTTTCGGCGGACCTATTGTTCGACCGTGCTTTATTGAGTACCATGCATCGCGACATGGACCATGAGAATAAATACAGCAAGATAGGTAAGAAAAGCCGTGTCTTGGGTGAAGTGGCCGTGGAGTTTTCGGGTCCTGCCATCTGGCACGGCAACTGCACAATCCTTCTCCAGCTGGATTTCAACACGTCACATCCCGTGGAAGACAGATGCCCCCCATAAGAGGGTACATGCTCAGCACGCCATTACACGTACCCAAGTACTGCGTACATGACAGCTGCACCACGAGGGCATAAGGGATAGTCAGAGATCAAGTGTTGGAGCGTATGACACACCCACCACCTGGTGTATGCAGAAACAGTGGAAGAGCACAGACCACCGCCCTGATGGCGATTTTAGCGCAGAACATCTGGACATGTCCCTCTCTACATATTTCTGGGAAATCCATTCTGATCGACCCTTCCCCATCTTCCCGGGAAATTCATTCTGACCAACCCTTCCCCATCTTCTATAACCTACAGCCGGCGTCTATCGCATACTCAACACGCGTCCGACTGCCACTGCCGCGCTGCCATCAACCAACCGCACTACAGCTCACCATGGCGTGGAGAAACCAAGGGATCACGGGGTCTAACAATATCCCCTTAGGCAACCGCCGACGCTTTGGTGGCGACAGCGACGATGGTGCCGTCAAGCACGAGTCAACCTCCGACTTTGATCGCTCCGAGAAGCGTGGTCGCTCCCCTGAGCCTCGCACCGAGGCCGACGGCCCCCGGCGCCGCAAGAAGCGCAACCGTTGGGGCGATGCTTCGGAGAACAAGGCTGCCGGCCTGATGGGTCTTCCCACCGCCATCGTCGCCAACATGACCAGCGAGCAGCTCGAGGCTTACACCCTGCACCTGCGCATCGAGGAGATCAGCCAAAAGCTGCGTATAGACGATGTCGTTCCCGCTGATGGCGATAGGTACGTTCTTTCCCCCCCTTCTCCTCCGCCGGCCCATGCTCGGGTGCGGGCGCGTCTTGTCTTGATAACAGCCACGCTGACTGCGCGTCACCGGCAGATCACCCTCCCCCCCGCCCCAGTACGACAACTACGGTCGCCGTGTCAACACTCGCGAGTACCGGTACCGCAAGCGACTCGAGGACGAGCGCCACAAGCTGATCGAGAAGGCCATGAAGACCATCCCCAATTACCACCCGCCCCAGGACTACCGCCGTCCCACCAAGACGCAAGAGAAAGTCTACGTGCCGGTCAATGACTACCCGGAGATTAACTTCAGTGAGATTGCTAACCCTCTAACCTTTCTAACCATTTTCTTGCCCTTTCTTGTTCGGGGTGTTGCCAGACGCGCCGTTGAGTGTGTCGCAGATGCGTCGTCGACGTGCCTGGCTCTATCTAACCATTCAACATCCCATGTGTGCTTGCCGTTCTCTACTAACACTTAGCTCTTCCTACTTAAGTTGGTCTTCTCATTGGCCCTCGTGGCAACACACTCAAGAAGATGGAGACAGAATCCGGCGCCAAGATCGCCATCCGTGGAAAAGGCTCCGTCAAGGAAGGCAAGGGCCGCTCCGATGCCGCTCACACGAGCAACCAGGAGGAGGATCTGCACTGCTTGATCATGGCCGACACCGAGGAAAAGGTCAACAAGGCCAAGAAGCTCATCCACAATGTCATCGAGACGGTACGTAATCCACCCTTACCCCCAACTGAGCATCCATGCCTGTGCGTACTGACACATGAACAGGCGGCTTCGATCCCCGAAGGGCAAAACGAGTTGAAGCGTAACCAACTCCGAGAACTCGCCGCTCTCAACGGTACTCTCCGTGATGACGAGAACCAGGCGTGCCAGAACTGCGGTCAAATTGGGCACCGCAAGTACGACTGCCCGGAGAAGCAGAACTTCACTGCCAACATCATCTGCCGAGTGTGTGGCAACGCGGGCCACATGGCCAGGGATTGTCCCGACCGGCAGAAGGGTGCCAGCTGGCGCAACGACGGCCCCCCGGGCCGTTCCGGTGGTCGTATCGGCGGTGGCGATGCCGTGGATCGCGAATACGAAGTAAGTACCCGTCTACCCCTACCAGCGCAAAAGACGTACCGAGCTGACACGATACAGCAACTCATGCAAGAGCTCGGCGGTGGCTCCGGCCCCCCTGCCCGTATCGAAGCTGGCCCCGGTTCGTTCGACAACGGCGGCGGCTCGGCCAAGCCCTGGCAGCGAGGACCTACTGGCGCTGCTGCTCCTTGGCGATCCCGAAACAACGACCAGGGCGGTGATGAGGGTCGTGGCGGCCCTGCACCTTGGCGCAGCCGCGACCGTGGCCACGACGACCGAGGCTCCAACGACTACTATGGCGGTCGCCAGGGTTATGACGGTGGTTCATCCGCTCCTGGTGGTCCTCCCGGCGGTCCTCCCGGCGGTCCTCCCGGCGCCGCTCCTTGGCAACAGGCCCCCCAACAGCCCGCCTACCCGTCTTACCCTCAGTATCCCGGCTACGGCGCGCCGCCCGGCATGGGTGCCCCGCCCGGCATGGGTGCGCCCCCGGGACCGCCCCCTGGTCCTGCCTCGCTGGGTGCACCTCCCGGGCTGCATCAGGGGAACCTCAACGCCTTGATTCAGCAGTACGCTGGAGCGCCGCCTCCGCCGCCGCCTCCCTCGGATGGAGCTCCGCCGCCCCCGCCCAGCGACCAACCGCCGCCCCCTCCTCCTCCGGGTGCTTGAGTGTAGCGGCATCCTGAGGTTCTTCTCCACTAATGACCACAACCACCCCTTTACGGGGTGGGCCCGTCTTGCGCTATTAACGAAATCGACAAATGCAGGTTGATCGGTCTTGATATTAACTCCACAGTCGTTTCAGCAGGTATCTCACGGCAGCATTATCAGTCGCCACTGCGCGAAGCGGAGTTGGATGTGGTTTGTAAAAAACAAAGTAGCTAGTGTGTGATGTAGATAATCTCCACCCCGCTGCACAGGCTGCCCTGCTCTTCAAGTGTTTAGTGACACCAGAGGACAAGTAACTGCTGCTAGGGGTGTGTTGATACCGACGTTGTGCCCGTCCTTGGTACGTGCTTGGACAGCCTCGTTATGTGCCACATGATGTGAAGTCGATGCATCACGCAGTCGTAATACGTACAAAGCCATGCATGTGTATATAGTGTAGAGTCCGAACTGAGTGCGTACACGCTTCGTTTGAAAGCCCTTCTCTGGGAGGTTGTCCGCGTTACTGGTCCAAACCCACCAACGGCGACCAAGTCAGCGAAATACAACAACGACGATTCGAACCACACCATGAAGGGCCAGGCCGTAAGATTGGGGTCCTCGGGATAAGGAGATGGCAACACCGGCCAACAGCAGAGAACTGTCGGCAGAGGCGGTTGGTGGGATGTCAAAGTCGGCACAGACAAACGTACAGAACCGGTCCGGGATAGGGCATTCATTACACAGGCTACTTCCAGTTCTTTCTGGTGAAATCCTCGGTGCCTGAGGAAAATGAGATACACGGGTACTCGGTTAGGCACTTCGGGCAACAGCAGGCCGAAGCTATACCTCTGCCTTCCTCCCCCAAGCTGGATTCAGGAGGCGGAAAATACGGAACAATAAGGGGGGTCAGGGAATAACTTGGACGGACGGCAGGGACGAAGCTGCTACCGCCCCTTGAGCGGTAAATGGGACAAGATTCGGACATGCTGCTGCTGCTGGCCCCGTGCACATCACCTGCGAGCCGGAGAGTAGAGGTCTCCTAGGCGGCATGAGCTTGGGGGCGCCCCGGCACAGGCATGGAGGATACGGGCAGGCTTTTGCTTGTGCCGGCCTCCAAACGGAACACGCCACAGCATGACAACGATGGCTCCTTGCAGTTGACCAAACTGATGCCTCCTGGCCGGAGACTCTTGTGCCCCCCTCCCCGAGCCTGCGTGGCTCCGAGCCGTCAAGTCACAGCTTCACCCCCCTTTTTGCGCGTTAGGATGCGTAGCTGGCGTCGACACGACTACTCGCCTCAGCTGGTTGGGATTCGCTGCCCCCGGCTTCGATTACCTACCTGCCCCATGCCTCGTCCTCGAATCCAGCCGGGCGATATCAGGCCGCAAGAAGGTTCCGGGCGAGCGACATGGCAGGAGGGGCATGTACATCATCTTCCCAAACGCATACATCATATCTAACCAGAGATGGTAGGAAGAAGGGGGGGGGGGTTCCCGCTACAGCACCATGTACCCGGTTCCACGATCATCCGTGCCCGTCAACACAACCCTCCCCGTATCCTTCCACCCCCCAAAGGGCCGAATGACGCCACGACGCCTCGATCAGCCCCGAGTGGCTGCTTGCGGAGCGCCGTCCTTGTCTCCCGCGCAGGGGTCCGAGATCCGGGGGCCCTACGTTCTTGCCTGGACCGGCCCCTGACCCAAGCACGTAAAGTCAAGAAGGGGGAGAAAAAGAAGAGAAAAGGAAGAGTTGGGGTTCGAATCTTCGAGTCGTATTGTCATTGTTATTATCCGCATCGTATCGTCTATACGCCTTCCGCCCAGGTTTAAATGTCCACCATGGCGCGGCACGAGGCCCATTACAAAAATAGAAAGCTCTATGTGACAAAAGAGCAAGAAGGCGGGCCGTTTTTCCGCCTCGGAGAAGCAGGACGAAGGGGGGAAAGGAAGCCCTCGGTTTCCCCGGACCCCCGTTGTCGTCGCCCCGTCGAGCCGTGCCGGCGCCTTTCCCTGGCGGGGCGGGCGATACCACTGTTCTCCCTCCTCGCCTCCCTTTTGGTCTTTTTGGTGTTGTCCGTCCCGCTTGTCGTGCTCTCTCCCGAGCACGATCGACCGCCCAAAACTGTATCTACTTACACATATCCACACAAACACACACGCACACACGCACACAACTCCGCCACATATTTGTTCAACGTAATCGTCATGAGTGTCCCAACGCCAGAATCGTCACGATGCGAAAGGTCACTAATACATGGGGGTGAAAGGGTGGCCCGGCCGCACTGGGGTAGCGCACGCCCCTCTGCCGACCGTACGGGCCAGGAGGACCAGGCGGTTTCGCGTCGGGCCCCTCGTCCGTGCGCCGGCGGGGCGGGGCTGCTTACGCCTTGCGGGAGCGCGCGGCGCCGGCGGGCCTGGCGCCGGTGGCCTTGGCCGAGGCGGCGGCGTGGGCGACGGTGTGGGCGTCGGGCACGGGGGCCTGCGACATACGGCGAACGGCCTTGCGAGCGCTAGGCGCCTTGCCATCCTTGGAGTAGGTGGCGAAGTAGAAGGAGATGAAGAGGACCAGGTAGGAGCTGAGCACGATGAGGCCCGAGAAGGCCGCAAACTCCTCGCCGGCGCACTTGCCGTGGTTGGGCATCCAGGGGAAGTAGGTCGACGTAAAGTACGTGTACGAGGCGAAGTAGACGAAGCCTGGAATCATCTCCGCGTTAGCCGACATATTCTTCTCGCCGTCGCGGGCCAGCGCCGCAGCGCGCAATACGTACCGAGGTCGATGAAGAACTGGATGATCTGGAAGCGAGTGACCCACTCCTTCCACCAGATGCGGACGCCACGTGCGCTCTGGAAGTAGTACCAGTACATGACAACGTGAACCGTCAGGTTCAGGGTGATGACGACCCAGGACACCGACGTGTGGCCCAGCAGCTGGGTGTAGCAGAGGACGGCCGTGGCGCCATGGTGGTAGGTGTGGAGGAAGGCTATTCCCGGGGGTGGTTTGTTAGCATCGAGGACAGATCGACGGCGAGCGGAAAGGGGGGAAAGGGTGGGGCGCAAAGGACGTACTCAATGGCTTCTTCTTCAGGAACAGGAAAACGGTGTCAAGCAGCTCGAGGTACTTGGTCAGGTAGTTGAGCTGCGAGAGCGGCGTCAGCACGAGAAATGCGGCGGCGGAGGCGCACGCGTGCAAGCCGAGGGGACGGGGCGCGACATACGTAGTACAAAACGACCAGGGGCTGGGTCCAGCCGCCTGCGTGGTCGCAGATGGCAAAGAAGATGCCGTGGCGGACGACGGTGGGCAGCAGCTGCTCGATGAAGAGGGCCAGCAGGATGGCGCTGATGGCCGTCAGGTAGAAGTTGTGGATGATGAAGAGGGTCTTGAGCTTGAAGGGCTCCCGGTTGCGCATCCACTCGCGGCCGCCGAAGATGATGATGTAGTAGATGACGACGAAGATGGACGTCTCCTTGAGCGTCGACATAGGCGTCTTGCCGGCCTCGAAGCGGAAGTCCTCGGCGGGGTAGCCGGCCACGAGCTCGAAGGCGCGGCTGAAGATGGGCCACAGGTGGACGCCAAAGGGCCGGTCGAGCGTCGGCACGGGCAGCGACTCGAAGAGAGTCGCGGGCGACGAGGAAGCCATCGCGGGTCGGGTCGGGCGAGGGAGTCGCGCGCAGAGCCAATTGGCAGAGGAGGAGTAGTAATGGGACGACAGCGGCGGGCTGGGCCTTGGGAAGGGAAGGCCCAAGGTTTTTCTTCGGGCGGCGCGGCGGGCAAGGTGCTGACGAACAGCGCTTCTCGGAAGGAAAGGAGTGACACGAAAGCAGCGATTAAGAAGGACTAGCGAGGCGGGCGCGGCGTGAAAGAAAAGGGAACGCCGTGGACAGGCAATTCAGCCAAGAACTGCCCTGTATTTCAGTCGTCGGGGGACGAGGTCGCTTGAGACAGGAGAAATAACACGACAGGAGCGCGGGAGAGGAGGTGTCTTTCATCAGCGACCACCATCCGACAAAAGGGGAACTCTAATTTTTCTATTGTCGTTGTTTGCATGTCGGTACCGGGGCCGTCGGTGTCAGCTGCAACCCCTGTCCGCCTATGCGTTCAGAGGACAGCTAGGCCATTGCCTGGAAGGCCGAGCCTGGCAGGGATTGATGCCTGGGCGGTATCGTGGGGCCCTTTTTTTTCCTTGGGTCGTGGCACATGGACAAGTCGAGCTGGGCCGGGATCCGTACGCCCCGCGCGGCCGTTCTTTGCGTGTGCGCGCACGCGCTTGCGTGCGTGCGTGCAGAGGGAGAAAGAGAGAGCGAGAGCCGCGTCGTGGCCTCTGCTCGCGTGTCCCGTGTCCGCGTGCCTGCATGCCTGCGTAGCCCTGTTTCCAACCGTTGGCCGTCTTTCTCTCGCCTTCTCCTCCTACTGGCGTCCATGGCGAAATATCACGCTGTGCGTAAATTGCTAATTTGCGGGTGGATTTGCCGATGCATCGGCTTGGCCAATGACGGACAATGCGATTGCGAGAAAAAGCAGCCCAAAGCCAAACAGTTGGAAGGGATCCTCTCGGAAAGCCACCCCCAAAGCCCCCGTCGTGCCACGTGATAAGTGCTTTTGGCCTGCCTGTCTCATCCAGAGCCAAGTCAAGCCGGGCAGCTCTCCATCACACATGCGAGGCGCGATATTGACACCAACGTCGGGCATGCGGCTCCATCGGCACTTGGCATGGACAGCTTGACATGTACTTGGATGTTTGAAGGAAAGAGAAGCCTCTCCGCCTCTTGCTTAGCACTTCTGCGGCAGTCTTATCTGTCTGCCCGCTTTCCTAGAAAGTCTGCTATGCGGCAGGGCCAGGTTTCCTTCTTTTTCCTCTCGTTCTGCCGTCCCCCCCAGGAACATGTCCCACGCTGCCCATGGATGGATGCCATGGCGCCATGCCTCCGTGATTGCCTAGGACCTCGGGACGGTGGCCCTACCGAGTGCTTGGATGTGGATTCGAGGCCACGATGGCGGAAATGAGGATCCCAAACGCACATGCTGTCTCGATCTGGCAATCGGGGGGACCGGGCGCCCTAAAGGCCAGACCTTCCCCGAAGGTCATGGTGCCCGGCCGATCGGATAATTAGGGGAGATGGCCACATCTCCGATTAGCCCGTCACCGACATGCTCGCTACGCGCCTCTCTTTCTCCCTTTCTCTCCCTCTCCCTCTTCCTCCCCCCCCTCTCAGTCTCAGTTTCTACACACAACGACGCGAAACCTTGGGTGTGGAAACCATACACCCTGCGCGCATCGCTGGGAAAAGCCAGGGGGTGACAGGGGTTTCAGGCAGCCGGGTTTTGGGAAGGGCCGAGAGATGAGTATTTCCCGTGACGAGACATCCATATCTGAGAAGCCCGAACCGTTCGGAGCAAGCAAAGTGATAGGCGCTTGGCGCCAGTGATGTACAACTAGACGCTCTCTACCGCGTTGCAACCGTTCCAACGCGGGTATGGATGAGATGGGGGTGGGTGACGGTGTGGATGACGTTTTCTTTTTCAGCCTCACACGGGCTTCTCATCGCGCGCGCGTGGAGCTTTTGCCCGTGCATCAGCCACATCCCGTCATCGCATAGCCACTAGTGAGCGTACTCCGGTAGCACCTCATCATAAGTATCCCGTCGTCCAGCTCCAAAGCCGGAGGTAGTCAAGCATTGGTAGTTCGGCCCAGCAGCGACGACCTGGTCCTTTCCCCTCGTCTATTTTTATATGGCTCCCTATCCAGGCAGTCCGGAGACCGATGTTGTCCTGCTCACACTGGAAATGTGGCAAAGTAGATAGGATCTGTCCTATTTGTCCTTCCTCTCCCATTTACGAATGCCAATGGATCGCATCTTGGGTAGCTGCGCCCAGTCTCTATCCTGGGCTGGATGGAAACAGATGGGAGCTCTCCAAAAGCTGAGTCCCACCAAAACAAACCCAATTGAACCAATCAAATCCCGCTAGAGTCATTAGCACCCGGGCCACTGTTGAGCATCCATTTCTTGCTTAGGTTTTTTTTCTTGGGCTTCCGCTTTTGGGGGCTTGGGGGGACCTTTGGTTGCTGGTACTGGTGCTGGTACTGTGCGCTGGTGCTGCAGTTGCTGCTGCTGCTGCTGTTACTGCTGCTGTTGCTCCTGCTGTTGCTGCGACGACTACTGCTGTAAACCACTACTAGGCCACGGGATCCCGCGTAACTGGGGCGCTCTGGCTGGCTATAGAGTTCCGACCCTCCTCCGTTTAGGCTGGCCATCGGTGGCTCTGCGCCTCTCACACTGCTGCAATTTTGTACCATTGCTTCAATCCCGCCCGGCCGGCAACCAGACACCGAACCACTCATTTTCGACTCCTCTCCCGCATTGAAACCCGTTTCGGCGCCTCCCTCCACCACCACCACAAATCGACCTCTTTGTAGCAAATCTCTCCGCCCTCCCACCACCCACCACCCTCCCCCTCCTCATCCATCGCCCGCCATGTCGTCGACTGCCATTCTCCGCTCCATCGCCCGCGGCCCGTCCGCCACCCTGCTCCGCGCCGCTCGCCCCGTCGCTAGCACCAGCCGCGCCGCTGCCTTCCCAGCTGCCCGCACCTTCAGCACCACCGTGGCCCGCCGCAGCGATGCCCACGAGGAGACCTTTGAGGAGTTCACCGCTCGGTACGCATGCTCGCTTTGTTTCTCTCCTCCCCCCTCTTCGCACCGTCCGCTCCGACGCCGGACCTCCATTGTGGCCGCTTGCTCGCAATCGCCGCGGGCGCCCCATCGTTCGCCGAACAAGCTCGGAAATGGCTCAATTCGCTTCCCCCGGGCCTCGCGGGAACTCTGTTGACTGACGTTGGCCTCTCCGCAGCTACGAGAAGGAATTCGACGGTGTGCAGGACGTTTTCGAGCTCCAGGTGAGTCCATTGCCATCCGCTTATCTCGACCCTGAGCCCGCCATCGTACGATAGGTCCGGCTACGGCGTGAAAAACGATGCCGAGTCAGCACCTCGAGACCCACGGCCGCCTTTGCCGCTCGCGATCCCGTCCCCCAAGCCTTTTTACTTCACAGAAAGCTTGCACACAGGCTCCTCCCCACGGGCCCAGAGAAAGCTGACCCGTTTCATTTCCGCCACCACGCAGCGCAACCTGAACAACGCCTTCGCTTACGATTTGGTGCCCTCGCCCTCGGTTCTTGTGGCCGCCCTCAAGGCCGCCCGCCGCGTCAACGACTACCCCACCGCCGTCCGTATCTTCGAGGGCGTCAAGGCCAAGGTTGAGAACAAGCAGCAGTACCAGGAGTACCTCGACGAGCTCAAGCCCCTGCGCGAGGAGCTCGGCGTTGCCCTGAAGGAGGACCTGTACCCCGAGGAGGCCAAATAAATTCGGCTCGCACCGCGCACGACGAGCGGCCCGCCAAACAGGCCTCCCCCACGCCCCGACCTTTTTGCCCCTCCCTCGGAGGCGCGAGGCCGAAACCGACACCCCCCGACAAGCACCAGAGAACTGGCCCTGGTCAAGCTGGCATCCTCTCCGGGTGTACAGATGTGTATATGTCTACTACTACTACAACTACTACCTTTAGAGAAGAGGATAAAAATTCGAGACGGTGATGCGGTCGCAGGTTAGCTGTGGGTGAAGCCCGCAGGCGCCCCTTGTATTCTCCTTTTGGTCTTTGCACTTTTCCCCGAGTAAAGCGGCCCATTGGGGGGCTTTATAATCCCATATGCCCCTTCGTCCGAAGGGGTGTCCAGGATTGATGTTGTGACCCCCCGAACCCATTCCGACGCCCCGGGACCCGTCAATGACGTGATTTCGACCGCCCTTTTCGGAACTTCCGATACCGCCCTCCTCGCCTGCAAGCCATATGCCTTCCAACGTCCTGTCTAGCTTGTACGTCAGGCCTCGTCAAGCCTGGGAAGGAGTACACGGGCGCCGGTTGGCCCGCCCGCCGTGGTCTTGCTTCCCGTGTTTATTCGCCAAGGAAGCCAGTACGAGAGCACCAAAGCGCGTCATCCTTGGCCCCTGGCGACGAGGGGCCGACAAAGGGCATGGTAGAAGGAAATTCCAAGGCAGAGCGCCATGATCGGTCTACTCGGCACCGAACAGGATCCCTAATCGGTTTGAAAAGGATATCAAAATATAGCATGAAGCCTGGGCAATTCGTCCGTCTCGTCCGTCTTCCCCTATTTCTTGTCCTCGCTGCCGAACCTTGGCCCTGCATTTCCCACCGTCCGTTTGCGCGCTGTCGTCACCTTCCCTTTCCCCCGGCCCCTCGAAACAAACGAAAACAACTTCTCGGGGTATATGCGAGGCGGGTTTGTCGTAGGTGCAAAGTCAAGTCAAGCACCAAAAAAAAAAAAAACGTCTAGCTCAAATCCACGGGGAAAGCGGCCACGCCCGGCTCGTGCCTTCTTGTCTGGCTGCTTCTCCTTCTCCCCGGAACAAAAGAGGAAAACCGTGACAGTAAAAAGAGCTCGCTCGCCTTTGGTACACGGATGGGGCGGCTGAATTAGATAAACAGCCCGGCGCTCACCCGGCTCTGGGCCTCTAAACCCCCGTCCAGCTGCTCCTGAGTCAGGAGCAGCTTGGCTGCTTTCAGTCTCGCAGATGCGCGTACCGCCCGCTGCCCGTGTTCTGGCCGAAGAAGCCGGGGCCGGGTGCGCCGCTGCCACTGCCGGTCACGGCATCGAGGGCACCAGCGGCGGTAGGACTAGAACCACGGCTAGCGGTGCTCGACGCGTTGTTGCTGTTGCTGGTCTGGTTGGCGCCTCGACCGGCGTTGCGCGGGCTTAATACGCCGAGGCTGCCGAGGCGCGGGCTGCGCGGGACGGAGCTCTGGCGTGTCTCACGGCGGCCGCTGCGGAGAGCGCCCAGCTGCTCCTTGACGCGGCTCAACTCGGCCTCGCGGTCGCGTACAACCTGTTTTTGCTCGCGGAGCAGGCGCGCGAGCTCGCGAGATTCCGATTGCGCCTGCATCTGGTTGATGCGAAACACATTTTCGTCTGCCTTGCGATCAAGGGCTTCGATGCGTCGCTCCAGTTCCGTCTTCTCAACCGAGAGTCCAGCGCCCGAATTGGACGCCTGCTGATACCGCTCTCGAACAAAATCAAGGCTCTCCTGCACGATGCTGACTTTCTTCTCGAGTTCCGCGTTCTTTTCTTGGGCTTCCTCGTACTCTTTCTGCATGCGGGTCATGCTGGCGACGCCGGGGTTCTCCGAGGCCATGAGAGTATCGCGGGCTTCGGCAAGCTTTCGCTTTAGCTCTGCATTCTCTTCCGCGAGCTTGGTTTTTTCTTTGGTCGTCAGATTGAACCGGCTGATAAGTGACTCGAGTTCCCTACGACTCTCGTCGCGTTCTTTCTTCATGATGCCGCGATCACGCAGGGCAGCCATAAACTTGGGCTGAAGCGAAGCAACCGACGCGGTCCAACTATGGACCTCCTTCTGTGATCGATCGCTTAGCTCACGGAATCTCTGGGACTGTTTCCGTGTGCTCTCCAGTTCAGACCTTAGCCTTGCCATCTAGGGACGGGTTAGTAAACAGGAGCATGTGGCAGTGTACACGGCTCTTACTTTGGTGGAAATGGCTTCTAGCCTTGAGACTGGCACCAAAACAGTGGGAACTTCCGATTCAGAGGCTTCTGGGTCAATGATGCCGTCCTTCTCCAAGAGGCGCCAGACAGCATCGCTGACTTGGCCAGGGCCAGTAGTGGCTGTGAGATGCGCAGAGGTTTTCCGGCGTTTAGCTGCCAGGTCCTCTACGATGTCCTGCAACTCATGTCAGCAACATTCACACGATACGTGTGCCGGTGGGCAGACTGACCCTGGAACGTTTCCGGCTTGTTTCCCGATCCGCTGCACCGTTGGCTTCCCAGCTGGACTGGTTGGCATCAATCTGTGAGCTTGAATTGATGTCTTCGAAAATCGGATCCGGAAGCTCTTGTGGAGTCCAGTAGAAATCATCATTAGGAGATTCGAGATATCTAGCGAAATCATGGGCAACGGTGTGAGGCTCCGCGGCGATTTGGTCCGGGTCCGGGTTCTCGATCAATTGCCGAGCCCGACACATGGCCATCAGGAGAATATTTTTGCGTTCCAATTCCGGGGGCTTCTCCGAGATACGTAGGTCGATATGCTGCACGCTGGCGCTGATGACCAGCGTCATGATCATGGGCGAAGTACCATCCTGTTTCTTTGGAAGCATGCTCGACCGGAAGGTGTGGTCGAATGCAATGACGGCATCATAGTCGGCCGGGAGGGAGTGCAGATTCTCTCGTGTAGACTTGACCGACACATAAGGAACGGATGTGTCCACGGAACCGTCGGATTCAGACGGCCGGCTGACTTCGTACTGCACAAGGATATTGAGCAACTCTATTGGCTTTCCCGGTCGTGCCAGGATCAGAATGTGCTTAGACGACTCGAGTTGCTTCAGCACCTCGATGAACTCCCCGACGAAGGCGAACTTGCTGTTGGAACCCCTGAGATGTTTCGGAGCCAAGTCCGTTCCTGCCACCTTCTCAACCGTCTCAAGGAACGGAGGCAAGTCGCACATGTCGTACAGCCTAGACAGCATAGCATCGACTCTGGACACGAGTGCATGGGTCAGTTTAGTCGATGATTCCGCAAAGGCGGCCGTGTACGCTTCAATGTCGCGCAGGTACTCGCGCGTGATGTCGTAGTACAAGGAACGCATATTATTTGCAAGCGGAAGAGTGATGAGGTGTTCGTTTGGGCCAGTATGGATGAATGGAAGTATGTTGCGGGAATATTTCTGAGACTCTCCCTGGCCCAAAGGTTTTAATATTTCATCTCCAGGTAAAGCGGCCTCGTGCTCATGGGAGACGGCATCCGAGGGCAACCCGTCGTCGGTGGGTATCGAGTTGCTTCGAGCCGGCTCATGCTCGATAGAAAGAGTGAGGGCAGACGGATCCAAAGTCGCGAGTTCCTCTGCCACACCGTAGTTCACCACAGTATCCGCCGGGGCCACCGCTGGGAGTGGAACATCGTCCTGTTTCGAGCCGAATCCTGGAGGCGTGTGTTCACGTTCCAGCTCAACCGAAGGCACCAGCATAGGAGACACTAAGGGCAGAGAGAACTCAGTACCTGCCATGTGTGGGTCTCGTGGGGGCACTGAAGCCGAAGAGGAAAGATCGTGACCCATATCTGTCGGGATATCGAAATCAAAACGAGTTTGTCTGGAAAGCCGCTGCTGCAGTTGGCGAAGCCTCTCTGCCGCCGACAGAGGCGGCGTGCCCGTCGATGCATTGTCGTCCATGTTGGGGGGAGTTCGTGGCTGACTTTTGGCAGCCTCGCGTTCCCGAAAGGAGGACGTCACTCTGGTGTTACCGTTCAGTTCACTAAGAGCCTGGCTGGATTCCTGCGAAACTTGCTGCTCACCAGACTGCCGCAGCACTGAGGGGGGGAAAAACTCTCCGTCGCTGTAGACGCTGAAGTCACCGGCCTGCGATTGACTTGATAACTCCAGGCTGCCAACCCACGGCTGGTCAACAACTTGAGCGGCCTGCAAAGAGGCGCCCGACTCGTGAAGGTCGATGGCTTGCGAGTGCTGCGGCGCGGCCACGTCTTCGATCTCTTCTGGCTGCAGCGCGATCGCGTCTTCGAGCTCTTCCGGCTCTTCCGGCTGCGAAAACTGGGTCTGGGCGAATGGTGATATGTGGCCCCGGTTGCCAAAACTAAATGGGATCTGTGTCAAGAACTCTGGCTCCTGGGGAAACGGTTGGACTCCTAATGGTGGCGGCTCGCTGGCCTGAGTGACAGGAAACGAAAACAATCCTTCCACCTCGTTTGGATAGGGCTCAGGCTGGTGCGAAGGTATCTCCGAGGTCGACGCCTGCTGATCGACTTGAGCGTGGCTTTGGCTTTGGCTTTGCTGCGTATCCGGACGCAAACCGCTGTTAGTGAGATCCGATCCAGACACCTCTTGCGAATCAGGGATGATGGCCGTAACGTCTCTGGTCACAACCACATGTGCAGGCGCAGGTGTAGGCGCAATGGTTGGCTGTGACGTCCCCTGAGTGGCCCGAGTGCTTTGTGACTCGGTCACTGCCCGGTACTCAGAGGGATCAAATTCGGGACGCGAGGGCAGCTCAACCTGGATGCTGGGGCGTCTTTGGCCAAGCTCCTGAGGAAGACTCGGCAACTGGCCCGGGCCAAGGGAACGCCTCCTTTTCAGTGCTGTAAGGTCGGCACTCTCCTGGTCGCTCGAAAACTCGTCGTCGGCACTTTGTAGAGAGCGTTTGTGGCCGGATCGTGGCGAAGCAACAGGGCTGCTGTCCTGCGAAGTGACACAGGACGTTGTCGAGGCGCGGCTTGAAGATTTCGCAGCGCGCTCCCGTTTGATCCTTCTCCAATCGGCCTTCGCTTTCGACGTCACATGCGCCGCCGGTTCCTGTACAAAGATTCAGCGGGGGGCCGACGACGCCGGGAGACAGCGCGTGCGCGTGCGCGCGCGCGCGCGCCCTCGCGATCCATACCCAAGAAGGTTTGTACCTCTTGCCAGTAACAGGGTGGTCTTTCCACTTGACACGGTACAATACGCAACCGTTGCGGTCTTTCTTTTCATCGAGAATGTCCCAGATATCCCAATAATCGGGGTCGGGATCGGGATCGGGCTTTTCTGGCCCCGTCGCCTGGTTCTTCTTGGAGGATGCGCGAGCCGGGCTCGGACGGGTACGGCGGTCGTGTGAACTCGAGCCTCGCGTACTTGTTCTCATTGGGCTATTGTTGGACGATGCGCGCTGCAGAAGCGAACAGTCGCATTGTCAGCATGGGCGAGAGCACAAATACGAGGTGCCGGGGAGAGTCGCCGCCGTGTCTGTATCTCACCAAGGCGATCGTCACGCTTCGCACCAGCGGCGACTGGGACAGCGGATGGCAAGGTTGCTTCCTTGGTGACGGCGTGGGAGCTTAGGTAAGTACTAAGCTGCAGCTGCACATGGGGCCCTGCTGCAATGTATGGGTAGTTCAGGCTCGTGGCGGGGTTCTGCAAGGCCCTGCCTCAGGTGGCTGATGCGCTGTAGCCACACGCCTTAAAAGCGTAGTCGGGTCGATGCGAAGTGCTATCAGCATCAGCCTACCCGGTGCGAACGGAACCCGGGTCTGGGAAGTTGGTGAGACCAAACACACAGGTGTCGGATGGCAATGGATTTGGTCGAACGAAACAAGAAATCCAGCGCGGAAAGGCGGCGCTGGACAAGGAATGCGTTAACTATAACGAGTACCCGCCCGCTTGTTTGTGGAATTTCGCAGAGATGGAGCCGCAACCAGAACGGACGCCACCATAAGTCTCCTAGCCCGTTGCCCGTCACATGCCCCTAGAATACAAAAGCGGTACGTGCATAGATTGCTGTCATTTCCAGTTCATAGTCCCTGGGGTTTTTCTCTCTTCCAAGAATGGGGACTTTCAGAAATGTGTGCGCGCCTGCCACTCGGGAGGCGGCATACATTTAATTTGAACTCTGGTTGCTAGGTTGGGTTGCAGCGCCCATGGAATGGAACTTGCCTCAAGCAGCCAATATCACCGAAGCAGCCGCGGCATCTTTTGATAGTTTATTTGAAAAAGTAAGAAATGAGTATACAACTCGTATCCAGATTCTCAAGAATTGTTGAGTCGGATAAGGAATAACGGAAAGCGTACGGCTCAAGCCAGCCGTGGTGTACAGTGGTCTGCAACTGCCTGCCCACCAACCATCAGATCCCTCTGTTTCCCTCCGCCCAGGTGCGCAAACGCCAACGCATAGCCCGCGGGGTTTCCTTTCAAAGTTGGCTGGTCCGGCTCCGTTCTCCTTCTCTTGTGTACCAGGAGGTATTGCTTGATTGCCAACTCAAACAAGTTCTGGTTCGTCATCCCCGACTATTGAACCCGCAATCCAACTCCCTCCCAGGCGGCGGTGGGAAAAGGTCCAAACACAAACGCTTTTTAGTGGCATGTCCTTGATAGCTTTTCCCGGGCTTCGGCAGGGAAAATCGCCAGTCTCTGCTCAGAAGATGTGGGTGAATATGGTGGCAAGGGAAATATATCATAGTTAATAGAAACCAAGCCCTGCTTGGCTCTCATACTGGCTATGCCGATGACCATACTTCAGGTTGAACTTCCAGTGAGGCGGTATCTTCTGGGCCAGGTGTGTTACATACAGCAGGCACTGGCATTAACTGGTTGTTCTGCATTTTAGTTCAGTCGATAAACTTAAATACGTAGAATTTTGGTAACTTCGACTTTGATGCAAAAGTTCACCGGTGATGCCTGCGAAGGACCCGGCAATAGGTGGCCCTGAGAAACAAAACTAGTCTAGGCGGGAAGTGCTCTGTACGGTCTTCAATGCTGCTGTTCTTTTTCCGTCATGTCACATGCTGCTCAATACCCCTTCCTGGTCAGTGGAAACGTGTGCAAGGCCTTTCTGGGTCTCCGCAAAATCATTTGGACAGGATAGCCTTTGCAGGAGAAGTAGATCGTGGATCATTCCACTATTTCATGAAGCCCTACCTACAGAACAGAGATTCTTCTCCTTCTTTCTGTACCTCAAAAACTAACACCCACCTGTCTCTTCGTCTGATACCTCCACACCCGGCGCAAGTACACGAAGGAACATTGGCATGTTCGAGCTTCTTTCGCTTCAAGAAGCCACGCAGTAACTGACCGATGTCGCTTATCTCTTCCTTAGTTGTTTTAGCAAGAACATGCCATTGTGCTTCTGTAATGGGCTACAATCAATAAGCAGCACTTATGACATTGACGGTATGAAGCATGTTATGTATGTAAGAGCTTAAAAAGTTAGAACAGTGCTATCAGCTAGGCCTCTCTGTCCCGTGAGTCAAAATTAGGAATAAAATTTAATTCGCTATTCTGGGTAACGGGCAATGGGTCAATCCAATAATCCAAGATGCGCCAGAACATGAACTGGGGCAGGAAGAGACAAGGGGACTTTCCTCTGTTCTGCAGATAGGTTTGGGATTTCACGAAGTAGCGTATTGATCTCTAGCTTCCTTCTATGATCCCCATGTCTCCTCCGCTTGGGCTCTTTAAGAGGTCGGGAGGGGTCTTATACACGCTCTATCGCCGAATGCCTTCAAGTTAACTAGTGTTACCCCTATAATTCGCAAGAAACTGATAAGAGAACAACAGAATGTTATAACGCATGTTCTCACCTCCTCGTTAGACTTTAGTGGCTTTCGTAGAGCACTAGCTGAGTTCTTTCATTGTAAAGCATGTTATTTTGCGTGTGGACCAGGGCTGGGTGGGTTAAATGGTGTATCGTAACCTACAAGGTAGAATGATACTATATACCCCGCCCCTTTATCACCGGGTAGCATTCCACCTATCATCCCATGCTAGCTGTAAGCACTTGTAGGAGACGCCGAATTTCGTAGTGAACCTCGACAAATGCAAAGGGCTCTACTTGGTCCTCAACCACCGCGCACCGGAGCGTGTCACGTCAAATAGTAACAGTCACGTATCGTGGGAAGCATGCTGCGGGGCTTTTTTTTTTTTTAATGTAGATCGATCATATGTATTTGGCACGCTTCGCGCTCTCAAGAGTATTTACACACAAAAAGGACAACATGAATGGCAAGCCACGGCCACACCGAGAATGTCGGGCGCCCAACAACCCCCGTGTACCCGAGGCCCCATCCATGATCCACGGGGCAGTCCGGCCGGGAACCGCGAAGAAGGGTAGGTTGGTAGCGGGGCCGCTTAGAGGGCACGGGCGGCGCGGCGCTTCTTGCAGCTGGCCTTGGCGCCAACACCCTTGCTGCCGGCGTTGCTGGTGTTCTGGGCCGGGACGGGGGCGGGGGCGGGGGCGGGAGCGGGGGTGGTGTTGCCGCTGTTGTTGGTGTTGGTGTTCTGGACGGGGGCGGGGGCGGTGCTGGCGCTGGCGCCGCCGGCGACCTTCTGGATCTTGTCGCCCGTCTTGCCATCGGCGCTGCCGCGGATCTCACCGCCGGGGATGACGTCGAGGTTGCCGGGGATCTCGGGGTACGAGGTGGCGCTGCCCCAGAGGGAGAAGTTGATGGCCTTGTCCTTGACGGCGTAGACGCCGGGGATCTTGGTCGTCTTCATGGCGGGCAGGGCCGAGGCCTGGCTGCCCTCGACCTTCATCTGCAGGCAGGCGTAGTAGAACTCGGCCGCGCCGGCGTGGGCGCCGTGCAGGGCGATGTGCTCGGCACGGATCAGGTACTCGCCGTTGGGCATGGTCTCGGGGACGTGGAAGTTGACGTTGTTCTCGTCCCACGAGCACCAGGCGTCCTTGCGCAGGGTCTCGGGGCTGCCGGCCTTGCAGATCAGCGACTGCGCGATCTTGAACCAGTCGCCGTTGGTGCCCGTCTCCGTCTTGGAGTCCTTGGTGGCCATGGCGTAGACCTGGGTAGGGCCCGGGTGCTGGATGCCGTTGGCGCCGAAGGCCTGCTGGAGGCCGACCTTGTCGCCGGGCTTGACGGTGATGACCTGGGGAGCGGACTTGGCGTTCTGGTTGCAGACAAAGTCCTGCTCGAGGATCTGGGTGCCCTTGGTGGGCATGTAGCCGCGGTCGTGCTTGCGGATGTAGGTGTTGTCGCCGCCGACCTTCTTGTCGTTGATCAGGAGCTTGTCGAAGGTGTAGTGGGCGCTGGCCATGCTGACGAGGCCGAAGAGAGCGGTGATGCCGGTGGTCTTCATTTTGTCGGTTTAAAAAAAGCTTGTGTGCGTAGGTAAATGCGTAAAGTTGCTAAGAGGGTAGCGGTGGCTAAAAGCTTGTGGTATCAACTGGTGATAGTGACAAAGTGCTGAGAAGACTCAAAGAATGAAAGGACCACAGGTCGGTTGAAGAGAATGAATGTGAGAGAGCGAATGTGAGAGAGCGAAGCTAAGATGCTATGATCGTGGTGAGAGAGAGAAGAAGATGCCAAAGACGACGACCTGAGGCATTCTCTTATACAAGTCGCGATGCCAGCAGACGGGGGGAGGAGGGGGCACGATGCGGCTCTCCCTGGCTGCCTGACTTCCGGGCCCACGCTGTCGTCGGCGACACTGCGAAGCGCTAGGCGCCGTTGCTCATCTCCAAACAGGAGGCCGGGCGTGTTTGCCGCTTAGGCGAGAACCCCTCCCTCGCAGCTGCACCTCTCCTACAGGGGCGGGCGCATCGAGGAGGCTCTGCGGCGGGCGTGGGTCCGGTGCATCATTCACATCGTGGACCCCCCGGGGGCGTCACGGGCGCCGAGTGGCTGGATACGGGGCGGGCGGCAGCGGCAGTTCCCAACATGCTGGACAAGAGCAATGAAGTTCAGACGACGGGTGGAGCGTTGATATGGGCATTTCTCTTGGCAGGGCGGCGGCGCGGCGAAATGAAGGCGGTTTGTGACGGTTTGTGTGGCCCCAGAGTCGCCCAGCCCAACTCCTTTTCTCCCCAATGCGGCTCTTGGCAAGTCTCGCGATTGGCTCGCCCTCCCTCGCGTCTTCGGCGCGGACCCCTATTGGTGGACCTCGGGCCATCGCGTATTCTCTTCGATTCTCCTTTGCGTTAGTCGCCCCAGTGCGCCCAGTCTTTCGAGACGTCTCGCATTGATTGTTCTGCCTACGAACAGAAGTCGCCTTGCAGACAACGGCTAGACACCCCGGAAGAACATCGCGGGACGAACAGCATATGCACATCCACCGCTTGTGATGCACTATGGGATGGCCATGTCCGCTGCCCGGCCCGCGCGGTCGCTGGGATCCGGCGACGTCGTTATGGTTCGATGCATGGCCACGAGAGGTGATGATACGAGAGTTTTCATTGCTGCCAAGTCTTTTCCCCCTGGCTATTCGCTGTGCACAACCCGTCTCCCTCCGGTTCCCACGCCACTGACCGGCCGTAAAGCTTCTATTCTGGGCCGATCACGGTAGAGGTCGCAAGTCTCCTGGATTGCGCCCACCGTCGCATCCCATCGGGTCGCATCCGCATTGGAGAAGTCGGACCCGAGGCCGATTCTTCCCACAACTGCGAGTCACCTCTCACACGCCGGCCAAGGAACACGCGACAAGCAAATCTTGGCCGCACATCACGATCTACGCCAGGCAGATCATCCCGCGCGGCGTGCCTTGGTAGCATCGCCCTCCGCCGCCCAGTTGAACCCCGGGATGCCCGGGCTTGGAATCGACGCATGCGTGCCGGCCATTTCAGCCTCAGCGAGTCACGCAGGCATGCCCTTCGTATTTCTCAACAAGCGCATCGCCGTCAGCCGTTCTGAAGTTTCAGACGTTTGCTTGGGAGATTGACGCGGAGCAAGAAGCGTCTGCCAAGAGCTTAACAAAACCAACGTACGATGGCGCCGGGAACACCACATGGATGGTTGCAAGGGTGCCACGGGTCTGCTAACGCTTGTGGGGCCTTGTCGTCCTGACTCGCGCTTCTTTGGGGACTGGGCCCCCCATTGGGACCTCGACCATACTATAGGAATTCCATCAACTAAGGTGCTGTCAAAGTGTGTGAAGGGGCAATGACGGGAAACCGCTTGGCATCCGCCACACCGGCACTCCTCTGCCACGTCGGCATTGGTCCCGAAATGGCCAAGGTCCATCTTTGGCTCTGCTGGATGCCAGCCAGGGCGTCTGAAAGTGCGGGGGACAGCCGTTGTCCGCTCCCCGTTTGTAAGCACTCAACCCAATCATCTATGCAGGGCTATAATATATATTATACCCCTTTCTACTTCATAACTTTATCTACAACGTAAAACTTGCGGGTACTCTCAGTTATCGGTCCCCGTTCGTATATCGGCATAGCACCATACAGTTAGTTGGAGATCGATCAAGATCCGCCACATATTACCCCACGGGCCTGCGTTGCATTTACGCTAGACAACGGCGATGCCAATACGAGTCATATCTCACCTTATCTGACACGCTTCCATCGATCAAGGAGAGCAGATGGCCATGCGCAACATGCAAGCTACCTACTTAGAAGCCAGGAGATACTCGGGATACGTGAAAACACCCTGAATTTGGCAACGAGTCAGGGGTCCAACGGCTTTCCCTCCCCTGCATCTAGGTGGGTTGCAGGCATTAAGACACTTTTTTCCGGACCAGAAAACCACAGGTCTTGGTACCGCGTCCCGTCATTGATGATTGCATGCGGGCCTCACCTGATCTAACCTCAATCCGCCGAGTTCAGTATTGGTTCGAATATGTGTTCCCCAGAGCCCTACGAACCCCTGAATAGACTTTTTGCCATATCGTTGTAAGGACGGTTGCAGCCCAACGGTCCAACCTCATTCTTACCATACATGTGGGACTATATCATATGCCCCCCGTTCCATCCGCGGCTGTGAATTCAGGCCCTTCTTCTCTTAACGGGGTTTCAAGATTCAAAGTCGTTTAAGTGTTCAGGCTGCGATTCGATCCGCTGCCTCGACGAAGTGCCGTACTCAGAGGCGGGAATTAGAATCCTAACATGGCTGTTTCCTTTTTTTAGGGTTCTCTCTCACCGCATCAACCCTCTCAGGTGTGTCCTTGGAACTGATGGTCTGTCGTTACATTTACGGGCGTCCCATACTCTCAGACTTGCTTACCGATGCTTATAAATCCTGGAGGGTCCCATCCCCAGAATAATTCACCCACTTGTTTGTCGATCGTATCCCTATCTCTGTTTGACACGACATTCGTTCTGATGTTCGCTAACGTAGTAAATTTCTCCATCTCCAATAACTGTTTCTTTTTTCCGTGTTAAAGGCCAAGCTATTTTCAGGTAAATACGTGCTATCTGTCGTACACGTACATGGAGTATCACCAAAGCAGGACCACGCTACATGTACCTCTGTTCCCTTTTTGGTGACTGGCCCGCAACCGTGGGTAACGGGCTACCCTCTGATTACGACACCTAACTTACTCAAGTTCCATCCATGGGCTCCGGAAGAGACAGACTTCGAGTGTCAAGGAGAAAAATATAGCAGAGACGGGGCAAGGCTATTACATACTTACACAACTACTTATTGTTATTACAGGATCCCGTACTGGCTGTCGATGTGGCACGGGCCCAGGGAACCAAGGCTAAGGATATTAATTTGTTGTTGATCTGGATACATAAATCCTTGAGCCTTACCAGCTCCCCCCTCTCTCCCAACACACGCACCAAGGCCACGACAGTTCGTATGGTTCCCGGCAGCCCGCGAGGGGACACGGCGGTATCCGGATGCCGGTCTCAATGATTTCTGTCGTCGGTCGTGGGCCCGGCCTCGTGGGCCGCCACGCGCTGCTGTCATTGGGGGGGCGAGAATCGCGGGCAAGCCTAGTGGGTGTTGGCCTGAGGCACGGCGGCGGGCTCGGGAGCGGCGACGCGGTAGATGAGTTCGGCGGGAACGTGGTCCATCAGCGAGCGCGCCTGTATTCTTCCCCCATTGTCCGCGTCCTGTGACTCGCCCTCTTGGGGCTCGGCGACGCGGTTCGCCAGGACGGCGCCCTCGACGGGGTTGGGCGCCGGGACCGCCTGCGCGGCCGTCGCCAGGAGCAGCGCGATCGAGAGGATCGACTTGTCGAGCTGCATCTTTTGACCTCAGGGGAAGCTTGCTGGGTGCAAGTTGGGTGCGTGCGTGTGCGTGGCGTCGGGCAAAAGGTGAAGGGCCTGTACGCAAACAAAGCAACATTTCTACTTGATTTGGGGTAAGGCAGAGCTTTACTTATATTCGGTTACCGGCGTCCCGGAAGTAGGGGAAGCCAGTGACTCGCTCCCCAAGCATAACGGCCTCTCTCTCCTTGGCATCCAGGCAAACCCCGCCTTGGCCGGAATAAAGCTGTCGATGCATTGTTCATGCGACTGCTGTAGGTTTACATAGTCGTAGCGCCAAGCTTGGGAACCATCACAAGAGGGACTGATCGTGAGTAATGAGGCACGGCCATGACATCGAATCAGGTGTTTTGGTGGCGCTGATTAAAGCATATGGGTTTCAAACGCACTTTATTCTCGTTCCCTGGTCGCTAACGCACATCCATATACAGCTGACGTCTTCCCGCGGTGGCGTGCAGTTCGGCATCGCCGGATATCTTGTCGTTACCCGAGCACTGAAGCGCTGGATATGACGAAGGGCTTCTCGCCAGGCGCCTAACTGGGGAAGGGAGTAATTGCGGGGGGAAAATTATGTTTAATCGGGAAGCTCCGTTCTCTTTTATTGCGTAATGCTCGGTAGTCGCTCAGGATGCCCTGTCACGGCCACAAGAACTAGAAAATCGAGGCCGAAGGCGCGGGGATGAGGACGTGTGGGCGATAATCAATGTAAGAATGTAAAGGAAATCGACGAAAGAAATCCAAACCAGATGATTGGTAGATGCAGCCAAATTGGAACCCCAGCTGCCATCTGAAGCCGAACCCAAATAGACCATGGGACGATGACGGCTCTGAGGCAAGCGATAGACCATGAGACAATGTGATCCAGGAACAGCCCCAATAAACTGCTTCGCCCGCCATGAACCCCGGGGAGAATCAAACAGCGCATACGGCTAGGCTTGCTTTAATATGTGGTCTGTCTCCATTTCCCGGATGGCTTGGACCGGCAAATCTCTGCTCCTAGCAAGGACGTGTGGTTCCTGACTCGCGCCGTGAGGGCCGCCAACGATATGTCACGCCTCATGAGTTCTTCGCCAGCTTGGCCTCAACTCGCTTGAACTCCTGGAACTCTCTGAAACCGTCCCTATTGGCCGGCTCCGCGGACTTCTTCGATGCCATGGTGGCCTTCGTTTGGGGTTCTCCGCCGTTGCCGTCCCGCTTTTCGCCGTTGACGCTATCCTCGTCGGAGCTTTCTGCGCTACTAGACTCGGAAAGCTTGACAGGTAGAGCAGGCGCTTTCCCCCGGGAGTGGCCTGACTACGAAGCGTTCTTCCTTGCTGCAATCTGAGACCTCGTGGTGACCGGCTCTCCGTAGGCTCCGAACTGATGGGATGTCTTTTGGCGAAACGGAGGACCTCCTTCTTCTTGATTGTGAAATCCTCTCGGCCCAAGCGTTACTTCTTGGCCGGGGGGCTGATGGATCAACTTTACTCTTGCGAGGCAAAATCACTCGACCAATGATGCGGCCCGTTTCATCGAAAACCGAATCATCCTCACCGAACATCGCGACGTTGTGTATAGCGGGAGACTAGATAGCTTCGTGACTTCCGGAGAAGCGAGAAGGCAAGATCAGAGCAGGTAAGATTAGATCAGGTGGGCTTGCTATCAACAGGCGTGCTCTCCTAGCTTCCTACCTGGCCAGATTTGTTCACTAACGCACAGCAGTGTCGAGCTATGGGAACAGGCCGACCAAGAGAAAGAGCAACTATTCCAGATGATCGAACAAGCCCATGCCAAACTGGCCAAGAATGCCGCTCCACAGAGCGGCGACGCGCAGCTGGAAGAATGGGAATTGAGGAATTGCCCATGGAACCACGTGCTGCAAGAAGCATAGAAGACAGCCAGTCGGTGGCGGAACTCATACAGCAGGACCTTCACAGCCAGGCGCCATCTCGAAAAGGTAGGAAGGAACTCGGAAGCCTTCAAGAGTTGACTGCAGCTTCTCCCAACAGGCGAATATGGGTCAAGAGTATGTGGCGTGTTCAAAGTGGTCATAGGGGTAACTGGAACCCCGTGAGCGTTCGAACTGTCGGGTGATGCCCTACCTACCCGATCACGTTTGTCGGGCTGCCGGCCAGTACTCCAAAGCACAAGATGCGGCATTAGAGACACTGTCGGAAATTCCGTGTATTGTTGCAGGAACTAAGCGATGCGTTGATATCTACAAGGAGTAAAAGCATCACGAATTGGAGCCCAGGATGTTTGGCCTCTTCACGGCATTTCTCAGGACGCAGCGAAACGTCATGGAGTTCTTCGCCAGCACCAAGATGAGTGAGTGCGCTCACATGGACAGAGAGCAAGGGTTAGCTAACCGGGTCAGAGAAAATATTCAGGTCCATAGTCGAACAGGAGTCGTACGGGAGTAAGCTCACCGAGAGCCTGGAGGAAGTCAGGAAACACGCTGGCTCGATCAAAGAGGAGGTGGGCCAGCTTTCGCAGGAGAGACAGCAAGATCGGGGATATATTCTGAAAGCCACATAGCAAAACTCGGAAGTGGCTCGACAGACTTCGGAAAGCAGCTTGCGTCTGGTGGAAGCCATCTACATACAGCTGCTGCAAAGGCGGGTATTCAGGCAAAGTACCGGTACGAGTTCAACTGAAGGAACATGATGGCGGTAGTAGTACTAAGCACTTACAGCCCTCGAACATCAGCGGGGGGCGTCGCCCTCAGCCGATAGTTTCCAGCACTAAGGAGGCGGCGTCCATGTCGAAGGCCGCAACGGAAGCTTCTGTTCACAGCCTGCTGAATGCATTGGGATACGACGCCGCCGCCGTGGCGGAGGATCTCGCCAAGCATTCGCGACAGGGCCGAGCAGCGGATGATGCGACCAAGACCATGGCCGCATCTATGACCCACAAAGAGCAAGTTCGGGGCCTTCATGACGGAGCAAGAGACGTCGTCGGCGCTGCTTGTAAACGGCCGGCTGAGTGCCGAGGCCTGAGGCGGGCCCTCGTCCCTCACGCTGGTAGCAGCCGGGTTGATTACACTGTTCGAAAGCACGCAGGAACCGTACGTAGTAGAGTACTTATGCGGCGAGTATCATCTGCGATTTGGGGTCGCTGAGGCGCCGGCCGCGCGCTTGATGGCCGGCCTCGTGGGACAGCTGCTATCCCTGATGATGGAGAGGAACATTGGCGTCAATCTCGCCTCCATCACGCCCAAGGACCGACGGCGTGAGGAGAAGTCCAGCCTGAAGGCGCTCTACAACGCGTTCAAGATGCTCACCCAACAGCTCCCGGCCAGAAGCCTGTTGCTATGCATCGTCGACGAGATCGGCCGCTACGAGATCTCGATGCCGGCCGAGGATATTCGGGACGTGATGCGAAGGCCGACGCGATTCATCGGCGGCACCCACGACATCCTCTTCAAGCTCCTAGCCACATCGCAGGGGCGCGCTCTCAGGATGGGCGAGTTCTTTGAAGGCCGAACGCCGGACCTGGACGGCGAGGTTGAGCCCGCCGACGCGGCCAGGTGGAAGAATGCATCGATGGGAGGGGGAGCTGGGCGGGTAATTGCCAAGAGGTCCGTACATAGTGCAGGCTGAAGCGCATGCGACGTTTTCCGGATTCGAGTACGAGGCAAGCAGGTTGGCACGGATGGGTTGTCAAAGCCAAGCTTCACGGTGGAAACCACACAAGTTCCAGACCTCGGGCGGGGACGGTGCCTGAGATGGGATGGATGGTGGGATGACAGTGGTGGTGATGTAGGCCAAGTAACAGCACGTGAGGCTATCGGAAGGTCTTTGCCATTGGGTCTCATGATGAGGAGGGAGCGGGTCTAGCGCCCGGCGTATTCGCAGACCGAGACAAAGGCCGCCTCGACGACGAAGACAGGCAGCCTACCTGTTGCTGTTGGGCTTTTCCCCGAAGGCATCACGTCTCCTCAGGCGACACTCGCAGCTGGTGCTGGTGGCAGCTTCAGGGGCGAGTGCTCGTATGCATAAGGGGGTTACCGACGCGCACCGCCGCTCTAGCTCGGCTCACCATCTGCCCCCTGACGAGCTGCAGTTGGTTATATTACCTAGAGCTATCTACCTAGACCTATGTCGAGTACGGGAGTAGGGAAAGCAAGAGATTGGTTTTGGCTGCCGCGGGCACGGAGATTTGGGGATTGGCCACATTGGCTGGGTCGGAAATCGGCCCCCATCCCGTGGGGCTGATGTCATGCTGCAGCTGCCATTCTCGTTTCCAAGCAGATCGTCGTCCACTTTTGCGACCCCCAATTTCGACCTCGTCCTTGTTGAGGCGTCGTGGCAGGGCGTGCCGGACCAAAGGCCGAGCCTCGTGTGCTCATCCTACGCTTTGGCCGTACGTACTTGCATAGTCGCAATAGAGCCAGGACAACAGAGAGGCGGCGTTTGGGTCGCCCGCGCAGGCGTCGTGTCCGCTACTGCCACTGGAACCGGGAGGGTACAACTGGGTACTTGGGTTAGCCTGCACCCAGGTTCAAGGGACCTGCAACGGCGCCTGTGGCCTTATTTCCTCTCCTCCCTCTCCCCCTCCTTTGCGCATCCGTATCTACGATGCAATTTACTAGGAGGCATATGGATGCATAGGACCCCGAAACCCACTATTCCCCCCTTCTCCATTTCCTTCAGCTACGAAGTACCACACTGTCCAGGCAGCCAGGAAGAGAGAGAAAGAGACAGGGTGCTCAGCTGCGTGGGCACAGGGTTTCCTTTCCCCCCCATTGCGAGTCGCTGAGAGCTCATCTGCCGTCCCGTACAAGGTTCTGGGGCTCCCCTGGCAATATCTGACGCCTCGTGCTGACTGCAGAACCCCGAAACCACCGCATCCGAACCCTTCTTGGTCCGATCTCGTTCCTCGTGGCATCTTTGCCAGCTTGTTAGCTCCCGTCTGCCGTGCATAGCCTTTGGGTAGCTTCGGTGCCGGACCCTTTCCCTTTCCTGCGCCCCTCGGGACACGCCACCCCAGCAACAGCTCTGCGCTTGAAGCGAAATAGAAGACCCGGCGCCTATTCGCCGTTACCGAACGTTACGTACCCCCTGGTCCAGGGTGCATCCTCTGCGGCCTCAATACCGCCATAAAGTCAGCCCGTTGCCCCTGGAACGCCTTCGGCCCTGGCTGGCGTAGGCAGTTAGAGCTTTCAGAGACGACCCGTCAACATGGCTTCCACCGGCGCCGACACGACCGCCACCAACGGCGACCACGATCACATCCTTCGCCCGCGCCCGCGCCCACCCCAAAACGCACAGCTCGCCGAGCTCTCGCGCCAGCCGAGCAACGGGCAGCTCACAGTGCAGGAGAATGGCTCCGTGTCGGGCATGACAAGGTGCGCAGCCCAGCTCCCTACTCGCTCTTGGCTTGACGTGGCACGGCCGACTGGCCCGCCAGCACACAGGACGGAGCAGAGAGAAGACACAGACAGCTAACACGTCGTTTGTTTCCCCTTGCAGTGGCCGCTCGACGCCCATTCCCGACGATGCTCCGGATTCGACCAAGGCCCTCTCGACGGCGCGTAAGCTGGTCCGCGCCGAGCAGCGCCGCCGCATCTTCCCGACCATCGACTTCACCTCGCGCGTCTCCCACTTCGATCCCGCGTCCGAGTACCGCGACTTCCATGGCTTCTTCAACCTGTTCTGGATCGGCCTGGCCATCATGGCCATCACGACGATGCTGCGTAACGTCAAGGACACGGGCTACCCGCTACGCGTGCAGATCTGGTACCTCTTCACCGTCAAGCTGTGGCACCTCGCCGTAGCCGACTTCCTCATGGTCGCCAGCACGGCCGTGAGCCTGCCGCTGCACAAGCTGTTCCGCGAGAGCGAGGGCGGTATGCGGTGGAAGAAGGGCGGCATGGCGGTCCAGAGCATCTACCAGGCCTTGTGGCTGTGCGTCTGGATCTCGGTGCCCTTCGTGCTCCAGTGGACGTGGACGTCGCAGGTCTTCCTGCTGCTGCACACCATGGTGCTGCTCATGAAGATGCACTCGTACGCCTTCTACAACGGCCACCTGTCGGAGACGGAGAAGCGCCTGCACGCCCTCGACCACCCCGCCACGGCGTCCAAGGACCCCGTCTACCAATACCCGAGCGTCGACAAGCCCATGGGCCAGCTGGCGCACGACGGCCAGGCCGCCAACGGCGACGCGGACGACGAGGGCCTCAAGCAGTTGCGCGAGGACCTGGCGCGCGAGCTGACTAGCCCCATCGGCAACATCACGTACCCGCGCAACCTGACGTGGGCCAACTACCTCGACTACCTGTTCTGCCCGACGCTCTGCTACGAGCTCGAGTACCCCCGCGCGCCGCGCATCAACTGGACGTCGCTGGTGGCCAAGGTTGTGGCCACGTTCGGCTGCATCTTCCTGCTGACCATCATCTCGGAGGAGTTCATCCTGCCGGTGCTGCAGACGGCGCACGCCGAGCTCCGGCTCTCGGCGGGGCCGCTCGACACGCTGCTGACGCTGGCCGAGACCATCTCGTGGCTGCTCTTCCCCTTCATGCTGACCTTCCTGCTCGTCTTCCTCGTCATCTTCGAGTACGTGCTGGGCGCCTTCGCCGAGATCACGCGCTTCGGCGACCGCCACTTCTACGACGACTGGTGGAACAGCACCGACTGGATGGAGTTCTCGCGCGAGTGGAACGTGCCCGTCTACTCGTTCTTGCGCCGCCACGTCTACGCGACGACGCGCCCGCGCGCCGGCCGTGTCGTCGCCACCCTCCTCACCTTCCTCATCTCCTCAATCGGCCACGAGATCGTGCTTGGCTGCATCACCAAGAAGGTGCGCGGCTACGGCTTCGTCTGCCAGATGCTCCAGCTACCCATCGTCATGCTGCAGCGCACCAAGTGGGTGCGCGGCCGCCAGACCTTTAACAACGTTTGTTTCTGGTGCAGCATGGTTCTGGGTCTGGCCATGGTACGTTTTTCCCTCCGGCCGCTCCTTGCCCGACCCCTTCTCCTCCTAAGGACCCAGCTGACCCGCGTGTCCCCCAAACAGATATGCTCTCTTTACGTCTTGATATAGTCGGCAACGCAGAGCCACGGGATAGACGGCCGTGTCGAAGGAGACCAAGAGCCCCACGGCACCGGCGCGACGCCACAATATATACAGTAGAGTATGGGGGTTTTCGCACGGCAGGCGCTTCGACGCGACAGGATGCTTGCCAGAGGTTGAGCTGGGGAGGGCCACCTGTCGATGGCCATGAATTTGCGCTTCTGCCAACGGAGGGAAGGGTTCCCAGCGACGGAGAGGCACGGGTCGTGATGGGGGTAGGACGGTTGGAATAGCGATGGTGGCGTTTGGATGGGTTCGGCGGGGCATTTCGATTGGGAACAGTTTCCTCCTCCTTTGTATCACTAATTATACCCCCTAGGATAAGTAGGCAGCATAGAAACGGTTCCTCTGGAAGGGCCTGTACTCCCTTTTCCCCCCTCCTCTCCCTTGTTCAGCCCCGACTCCTCCACGGTCAATTCCACGGCCAAACCCGCGCGCCTCGTCGAGAGAGCGGTTCTAACGAGAGGCAAGTAATGTCACCGGTATCTATATATCTGGGCACATCATCGTACCCGGCTCCCTCACTGGCCGTTCCCCTCACGCACACACGCATGCCAAGACGGCCACGGAAAACAGCCTAGATGCCTTGCATGAACGTCAAGCCAACCCTTGACGCCTTTCCCTCGCTCCCCCCTTCTTCCTGTATACGGGGTTTACGCTCGTGCCCCGCCCGTTTACCGACCCCCGGTTTGCCGGGGCCCCGGGCCGGCGGCGGCGGTGGTACGGGGGTGTGTTTAGGCATGGACCCCCCACCAAGAGAGAGGTATGACGGCGTGGTGGAACTTTGGGGTGGGGGCGAGGCCACGGTTGGGCGCGCGGAACCGGCGGGTCGCGACCACACAAAGACTCACAGGAGGCGGGGAGAAAGGTGGATGGATAGGAGGGAGCGAGAGCGGGAAGCAAAACGACGAGGCAAGCACGGACAAGAGCCGAGGGGAGAGGAACGGTTGTAGCGGGGTGTGAAAAGACCCGGGATTGCTCAACGCAACGCACATCGTCAATTCGTAAAAAGGGGGGGTGTGTCCCGCGTCTGGGGTTGTATGGGCGGGAGAAACGACGGGAGGGGACGATGACGCCGCCTCGTTTCTTCCCGGGGCCCCCCCGTAGCGACGCGGGCCCTCCCCGGGTCCTCGGGGTTGGAGGACACCGCCTATCTTCATGTGTGTATCTCTCGGTCTTGGTTGACGCAAGGCTGCTGCACCAATTCGTCCATTGACGACGTTCACCCCTCGCCCCACAGCCCAAGTAAACACCCCTTCCGTCCACCCCTTCTCGTACGCCTGTTCACCCGTGCCCCCGGATGATCTGATCATGCCGTCGTGGGGCGGAAAGAAACGAGTGTTGTAGTTGGGGCGAAGGAGGGGGTCCGCGCCCTGTAAATGAACGACTAGCGGCCGCCCAGGTCGAAACCAGTAAACCCAAACCCAAAACAAAACACTTGATGCCCGATGCCCAACCTCCCGTACCCCGTGCCCTCCCTAGCTCCGGCCTTCCCGCGGCACTTGTGCTCCCCCAGAAAACAATCCCAAGAAAGAGCTATGCAGTTGTGTATATGTATAGGTGTATGACGTGGCGTGCGTGATCGTGACGGGGGGCGAGTAGGAGAAAAAAAGGATGCGAGAAATACAATGAGAAAACAGAAACGACGTCATCCCCAGCGAATACGTGGTGCGAGCCGAAGGGCCGGCGGCCTTGGGTGTGGTTGCGTGGCCTGACGGTCGGACGCGGGTGCCGTGAGCAGCGGTGCAGCGATGCACCGTAGCCTTTTCGGCCACCTGCGGATCCGTGGCCAGCGGGCATTCGCCGAGGCTTGGCCCACAGCGTCCGTCAGTCCGTCCCACGTCCCACGCGGCCGGCCCCGTCAAAGGTATCGTGAAATCGTTACTGTATCTCGGAAATTTCAATCGTGGTTGTGGTATTGCAAGTGGCGCCCAAACTCCCAGTGACTCCCAAAGCAAAGACCTGTTGAAAAGCGCCGGGTGGGGCTGGCGAAAATGCGGGACAAAACGCGAGTACAGATGTAAGAGGTCGAGGAAGAGGGTCCGTATGCAAGCCGCATCCTCGGAACGGCTTGTTACGAGCGGAAAGCCACGTTCAGAAGCCGTACAACGAGGTGGGATGTTCCGTTGCTTTGTACGCCGAATTCGAGTACGAAGGATCGCCGTAGGTTGCGTACTTGACCTTGTGGGGATAGAAGCCGCCACTTCCAGCAGCTTCGTACGTGTCGTAGGATGGGCGATTGTCCCAGCTGGAGTCATCCGCCGACGTGTAATACGACGTTTTCGGGGGCTTGCTTCTCGGCGGCGACGCGGGCCGTGTGCGCGGCGCCCGGCCATCGGTGGGAGGAACGACATGGTACCGGACAGCCGAAGTGCGCGGCACAGGCTCGGGCGAGCGCGCTCTGCGACCCCTCCGGGCACGATCGTCGTCCGAGTCGTCATCCGTCGTGTGGTAGCGCCTCGACCGGTGGTAGTCTTCCTCGGCCGAGGGCGTGGGAAACCACGTATGTGAGCGAGACATGGCCGGGGGGTTGCCACCGGGGATTGGTCGCGTGTAGGTGTCGGTTTGCGACCGGTGAATCTTGGGAGGGGACTCGGGCACCTCGGGGGGGAAGTATTTTGACGCCGGCATGGTCATCGACTTCTTGAGCGGCGGCGGGGGGCTCCGCACCTCGTCATCAGACGTTTGCTGCCGGCTTGGCTTCTTATGGGAAGACGAGGTGAAAGTTTTGTCGCGGGGTCGGGGGGTGTCGTGCGACATGCGGCGCGCCGACGACTTGGCCGAGGATCGCCTCACCGTTTCCTCGTCGACGTAAACCGGACGCGACTGCTGCGGCGGCGGCGGCGGCGGCGGGGCCACGGCGGGATTTGCCGGCGGCGGTGTTTCTACCGCCGGAGGGGGTTGACGGGGGTACGCAGGCGCCGAGGGGTGGTAAGTTGCAGCGCGAGTAAGCGGCGTTTTGCCTTTGCTCCGCGATGTTTCCAGGTACTGTATAGCTTGGTCGAGGTTTTGCCTGTGCTTGTCGGCCGCCCCCCCGGTCATTGGGCCTTCGTGATCAGAGAGGTGCTCGTGCTTGGGCCGACTTGTCGACTTGCTCTTGGGCGTCTTGTCTGTTTTGGGCGCGGCGTCCACAATATGAGGCTCGCGCTCCCGCTCGTCCTCGGCGGGCTGAACCTCGACGTACGGTTGTTTGCTGCGACCGCGCTTCTCGTCGGTATCCCGCTTCCGGTCCTTCTCGGCTCTCCGCTTCTCCTTTTCGCGGCGCTCCCGTTCCTTCTCCTTATCGCGGCGCTCTCTCTCCTTGGCCTCTTCGCGTCTCCTCTGCTCCTGCTTCTTGAATTGGCGTTCCCACTCTTCGTCTTCCTTCTTCTTCCTCCGTCTCTCCTCGTCACGCTTCGTCTCTCTTTCGTAGGCGGGCGCCGACTTCTTGGCGCTCCGCGACTCACGGGACTCGTCGGGGCTGAACTCCTCGTACGAGTGAGACGGCGTGCGGGTCGCGTACGGCCCTCCCTTGGCCGGCGCGGGCATGGTGTTGGAGCGCATGAAAGCTGGCGGCGGCTCCGCAGTCCGCACCTTGACGTTATACACAGGATAGGTGGCCGTCTCGGGCTCCGCGCGAGGCGGTGTGCGGCCCGGCGTCGGGTACGCAGCGGCCTGCTCGGCGCGCCGGCGCTTGTTCTCCTCCTCCATCTGGTTGGCGCGAACCATGTCATCGTACTTCTGCCTCTCGGCCTCATTGGAGAGCATTTCGTAGGCGCGCTGAACTTTTTGGAACTCCTCGGCCTTGATGGCCTTCTGCTGCGGGTCTGACACCTTGTCGGGATGACATTTGAGCACCAGTTTCCGGTGGGCCTGCCGAATCTCGGGAATCTGAGCAGTCTTGGCGACGCCCAGAATCTCGTAGGGATTGGCAGGTAAAATAAACATGGCGGCGGACGTGTGCAGAACCTGCACAGTGGATGGGCGGCCGGGTCGCTGTCACAGTACTCCTTTCCCCAATTCTTTTTTGAGGGACGGCTCAGCGAGCGAGCCGGGAGCAAAAGGGCGCTTGCGAGGACGGTGACGGCAGCGGCAGCCGGCTATGGCATGAGTTTGAGGCTCCGGTGGTAAATCAGGCGTTTGGTGTTTGACCAGCAGTGAAACGGGCAGATGTCGGCAACCGAAGCAATGATGCAACACGCAATGGCACAGGGTGGGTTGCAAGCGCGCCGGGAACGAAGGAAGCGAAGTAGTAGCGATGATAGTAGTGGCAGTGGTAGCAGCAGTGGTAGTAGGTACTGGGCCGAATTCAATCAAGAACTGGCGCGTGGGAAAGCCGGGCTGGAGTGTCGAACGGCAGGTGGTCGGCTAGTAAAGGACGGACGGGCGCCAGGAGGCTAGGTGACGGTTGTTGTTATAGGGGTGGAAGATGGAGGGTTGAGTAGGGGGAAGAGATCGGGAAGGGGGTGGTTTGAAGGTGATGAGGTCACGGCGTGACTTGAGAGAGGAAGGGAAGACCAAAGAGAGCGAGGGTGTGAAGGCGGGTGAGGCAGGTCTTTGAGGCTTGACCAGCCCGGGGTATGTTCCAATGCTGCTCACGCTCTCTGTCTGCAATCGTCGACGGGGCTCGCCTGGACTGGGCAGCCGACAGACCTGGAGGACAGGACAGGGATGGACTTGATGGTGTAGATGGCGCCCCCCCCCCCCCCCCGCCAGTGAAGTGACGGCGGTACGGATACTGGTACGGGTACTGCAGTATCACCGGTACGCGTGAGGGCGAGGAGAGCGAGGGGGGAAAGGTACCCAGGTAACGTGTGGGAAAGCCGATGGGTCCAAAAGACGTCCAGTCCCATGCCATGCAACTGGAACCTGGAGCCCACTCGCAGCGGCCGGGCCACTTCTGCAGAGAGCGTGCGCGCGCAGAGACAAGCGACGGCGCTATCCTCGCGATCGCCTTCCTTGCTCCTTCGGGTGGTACTTTGAGCGCCTAGCGTCCACCCCCAGCGGGCGGGCGGGCTTGTACTGCGCTGGGTGCTGTGACTGGACGCCGGCGCGCTCGAGGTATACCGCTAAGGGGGGTGCTGCCGGGATCGACAGGGATCGTGGGTGATGTAGAGTAAGCCTGCTCCGGCTCAACTGTGGCCTTCTTTTGTCTTCTTCAGCACACCTGGGCAGCTTAGGTAGGCTGGCGAGAGGTACCGACTGGAGTTTACGGGGCCTGGCAGCCTGCGTACGGTACCTAGCTAGCACCAGTCCAGCCGAGCCGAGTCGAGAGGGCCTCTTGTCCCAAACCAATCGCTTTGGCTTGGCGCCCGCAGCCTCTTGCAAATCAGATACGGTTGCGTGGCCGAGCCCGCTCGACGAGGACGAGTGGTCCCCCCAACGGGCGAGTGGATGGGCGGGCGTAATGGATTGGCACCGTCCCGTGTCCTCCTGTCAGAACGATCGTCTTCTTGCGGACCCGCGGTCCCTGGGGCTTCCCAGCTCAGGGAGGCTTGCTGACTGAATGATTATCACCGAAACAAGGGAATACCTAAGCAAACAGCCAGCTTCGGCCACGCCCAACCCACCACCAAAAGCGGTGGCACCCGGGTTCGTCTTAGCTAATCGTCGTCACCCGCGGGGCTGTGTTCCCCGTATGCGCCTGCTGTCGTGTCGGTGAGGAGTGCTCGGCGGCCGTCGGACTGATGGCCAGGACGCGCAGCCGACAAAGGATGGGCAGCTGACGATGATGAGTAATGCGGGCTGGCCGCTGTGGTGGCCGATGGGCGAACCACACCCGGCGATGGTCGGCCCACGTACGACAGACTTCGCGGACCGGCCGGCGACGGCGGGAGACGCTTGCGTTGGGAAACGGAATCTAGCCGTCGATCTGGAAGCCGTCGTTGCCAAATGAAGAAAGAGGGCTGGCTTGGTTGCGCTGGTGCCGTCTAATGCAAAGCTGGAGTTGCAGCTACGGCGCGAGCTTTGTGCCTTGGACCAAGGACCTTTCCTTGGCTAGGACCCGTGAGTACTTCGCGGCCCTTCCTTTCCCTCCCCAAAATCTACATGTAAGCCTCCGAGGCTTGCGAATATCGCCGCTGGCTGGCTTTATTTTTTCTTCATTTCGAGGAGGCGAATTGCAAAATTTGCTTTCTTCCTGCTCAATTATGCGTCAAAGGATTGCTGCTACCGCTTTGCCCCCTTCTGCCCGACTGGGCGAATGCGTTCTTTTCCGTGGCTGGGTGGCGATACCAGGGCGTCAGGGACAGGCGGCCCGGGGCTAGCCCTGTCTCGTGGGAAGCCCGCCTCCGACCTCTACTGAGAGAGAGAGAGAGAGAGGCAATATGGGACCAAGTCGGCGTGGCGGCCGGTTGTCGGTGCCGGGATCCCAACGCCGTAGGGGAAGGGGGGATCCAGACGCAAGGTGAATACCTCCCCCGACCGACTTGTTGACGAGTCTTGCGGTCTGTTGGCCTGGTGAACTCCGGGAGCGGACGAGGCTTGGGTTCCTTGAAATGGAATCGCAGGTGGAGTGTATCCGCTTCCAGTTTGAGGCCATCAAGCTTGGAATTCCCACACAGGCGGTGAGGGGTCTATATGGGATCCTCACGGCTCCTCACCTGGAAGCGTGTCGTATGGGGAGGTTTTTTTTTTTCCTCTCTCGTCCTTCCTTTCCCGGCCCCATGGATCGCCAATTGCGTGTTCCGAACAATTGTCTTAGGGGTCCGAAACCCACGCAGGGCGGCAGAGACAATGACGAGATCGGCGGCGCGCGTCGTGTGTTCCCTCGCATCGTCAACAACAAGTCCCCGTTGCGTGGGCTGGATGGGGTCGCCAAAAGTCGGCCCAGCCGACGGCCAACAATGAGCGGCCACAACAACGCAACCTTGACAAAGCAGCCCCGCGACCAGCTGTCCCTGGCAACCCGGGTCTCGTCCCTCGGCGACGACAGGCTTCGTGAGTCTGGGCCCTCGGGTGCAGGTCACGATAGATCAAACATGCGAAGGCCAGCTTCGACTAGCTCGAGACAAGTCGGCCGGTGCTTACTTAAAGCAGTATAACTTGAGCACTTTGGACTTCCTGCAGGAGTTCAGCTCCTATCACGTCCATGTCCAGCAGCCCACCCTCATCCACCCGTTACCGCGTGCTGAGGCAACGCCCAAGCTGATGGCCCGTTTGCCGACTCGGATAGGCTTCGAGCTCAACCCCTTCCACGTGCTTCGACCCCCCCGGGATGTCCTTGGTAGTGTAGTAGGCAGACGACCCCGTGTGTTCAGGGGGAAAAGTGTACATGGACTCGGTCGCAATGACACACAACCGCACATCTATGGCCATACCAGGTAACTATGGGCCATCCGAGATCTAACCGGCCCGCTGGGCCAAAGGCGGACAATAGATCTAGGATTGGCTGCCTCATCCGCCCTCTGCTTGCAGCCAGCTCACCTACCCACACCGGCCAAAGCGTCCTTATACGCTGGGTCCTCGGACCTCGGAGGACCCTCTGTTTGCTGCGAACAAGTCGACCAGCTCGTCAACCATTTCATCATCATGGGGGTCGTGGTCCACGTGTTGGCTGGCCCGCGTGCGTGTGCTATGTACGATTTCCCTGTTGGGGCCACGGGTCGACACGGCCAACACCGTAGGCCCCTCCGCAGCGTGCAGCAGATGATGATACGCGCGACGCACGAACCGAACGGGATTGCCCACGGTATGGTTCGGGTCGGAGAAGGCGCGCATTTGGGGGAGGGGCGATGCAGCCGTTCTGCGAGTTAGGGACGCCATCACAGGAATTGAGGGTCTCATCCGTGTGGACGACAACAACGGCTGTCCGTATGCTGCTTGATAGGCCGACCAGCAGACCCCCTCTCTTCCCCTTGCCGAGCCAGTCAGGAGCCCTCGGGTTTCCCCCCACCCTTGCGATGGCTGCATACCTTCGCAGCCTCTGGTTTGCCTAGGGACCCTTTTCGCTGCCGTGAGATTGTCACCCCCCGAGTCAAGCCAGACGCCTATAGGACCAGAGCGCAGCAGTAACAGCCAATCTAGTTGGAGCTCGAAGCAGGTACATGGAACCTTGCATAGGGCACGGGCGATGCTGGGATGGGGTGGTGGTCTTGTGAATGGCCCGGCTGCCCCCCAGAGCAGGCCATCATCACGATCCCGCATCGTGCTACATACCGAACCTTGGTGCCTTGGAAGAGGTGGGTGTGCGCGCGTGTGTGTGTGTCTGTGTGTGCGTTCTCGTCGGCAAAGCGAGGGATTTCGTCATCGCGGACCCTGGCCCCCCATCGAGGATGAGACGAGTGCGAGCCGACGCGGTGGGATGAGGATCGGCTGGTTGTCAGACGAAGAAGCGCAGCAAAGGCTTGCGGCGGAGGGAGGGGTGTTACCCAAGCGGATCTGGCCTTAGGGCCTCGGCGCCAATGGCAAAGCGGGCAAGGTGGTGGAATCAGCCACGCTTCGAGCCACCTGCAGCACCTTTGAGTGCCGCGGAGGAATAGACGCCCCCTTCAGCGCCCCCTCGAGGGAAAGAGAGAGAGAGAGAGAGGAGATAAAAAAATACAATGGCTCCTCCGCTCTGGTGCGGTGGATCTGGAACCGAGTTCTCGCCGACGCCGACGCCAGGGCAGACCACTCAGGCGCTTGGAAGCCTCGTGGCCAGTCGCTCCCGTCGCCTCTACCTCTCTGAGGCAAGTGGTGACAGCTGGTGGTCGCTAAGCGTTGGCGACCTAGCCGGAAACGGTCGCTACCTTGGCTAGTAGGTACATACTTCCTTGCTGCCTTGGGCGGTCAGGCAGTACCCTTAGGTATCGTGAGAAGCTCGCCGCCAGTGATCGCCAGCCCTGCACGGGGGACGATCAGGGGAAACTATCGGGTGAGGCAGAATGGCATTCTCACAGAATTCCCAGGCAGGCGGGGGGCGGATTGGCATTGCCCCCCCTCTTCTTCCGGGTGTGCACGAGGCGCCGCCGTAACAGAGTTCTGACGAGGCTGCCGAGAAAAGCAACAGCATGGAGCGACTCGGTGGCGTGGATGAGTAAAGCCGCAGGACAACCGGGGGGCCGCGGCATATCCCTCGTGGGCCTATCATCCAAGGGAAGGGGGGAGGTATGTACCTACGAAGAAGATAGCACACATCCCTACCGACCGGCTGCTGACTAGAGAGGCCCATGCAGCATGTCTCCGTCCTTGTCGCGAGGTGCTGGGATGGAACGAGTGTGCGTCGTACAGTTTACACATGATCCCGTAGCTGCATTTGGCAACCCATTGAGCGAAGATAATCGCAAGCTTCCCGCAGGCACATGATGGCAGGTCGGCACCACGCGCAATCGAAGCCAAATCTTGTTTCTATCTTCACCTGCAAGTGTCAGGAGACTTTATTTGAGCCATCTCCTGCGGGATAGAGCTAGCTCTTCTGGTGGTAAGGAGACGGCTAAGTTACCGCATCGTACGCAGTAGTACTTACCTTGGGTACTTGTGAGTGAGCTACGGCATGTACATAGCTGCAATGGGATACTATGGCCCACTCTTAACGCCCAGCCCCGATGGGTGTGACCCTTCAGCCCGGGTCCCTGATTCCATCAGGGATCCATCGAAGCTCTGTCGATGATGACGGCTGGTCCATGAACAGGGAGTTCCCAGCTTGGCATCTTCCGGCAGCTCGCAGAGCCCACGAGCCATCCCCCCATCCTCGTCCTGCTTTTTCCCTTGCCTCGCGTCGTACCGCCTCGGAGGCCCGTTGGAAAAAACGTAGCGTGGCGCGGGCGGTGAATGGCAACAGGACAAAAAGAACGCACTGGCCACAAGAAAGCCACCGTACCGGGGGTTTTTTTCCTGTCCTTCCTTTGTTGCCGCTTGACAGGATGGGGCGCTCACGATGCGGGGATAGGGAAGAGGGTAGGGGAAGGGGGCATTGTTGCCTTTTTTTCGTACAGAGGGAGGCACGCATGCGACCGCAACTCGCAGGCTCGGAAAATCCTGTGCTCCTCCCAGCAGCGCCTGTTCCCCGGTATAGCCCCAAACGTAAACCACAAGGGACTACCTAGTCAACTAGTGTGTACCTGCGCCTTTCGACCTTTTTGTCTCGCAACCAGTCACGGCGCTTCACCCCGGTATTACTGTACTACACGAGGCTTTGCTCGTACCCGGAGCGGAGGGGTAAAGCATCCTCGACCCGCTGGGGGAAGAGGGGGGGAGGGAAGGAGGAGGAGGGGTTCGTGAGCCATCACTCACAGCAGCAGTGGCATCGCGTCACCCCGCGCGCCTGGGACTCTCACTATCTCTCTCGCTTCCTCCTCACATCGTATCTTTCCCGGCGTCCTGTTTTACCCCGCCATCGGACAAACGTAGGTAAGATGCATCCTGCGCGTTTGTGCAGTCTTGGGAGCCCGAGCTCGTTCATTGGCCCGGCGACGACAGGGACCAAGCAGTTATCGAAGCGCCGTATTACGCCGCCCCTCCACCTTCCCCTCCTCCCCTTCCCACGGGCTGATCTGTCACAAGCGCGTTTGCGGGTGCGTGGCTGTGTGACCGGGAGAGAGGGGGGAGGCTAAACCACTTCACCACTAGACGGACGGGATGTCGGACATCCAGACGGCCTATCGGCTTTTGCTGTATGTATGTCTCAGATACGGGCGTCTGTGGCAGGACGGGAAGGAAGAAGGAAGCAGGAGAGAGAGAGCCTTGCCTTCTTGCCCTACCTTACCTTTGTCCACCTCCCTGTTCCCAATCAGCCTGCTTGCACCCGTTTGTTTCTCTTGCGGCCCTTCTCTCCCAACGGCTGCCGGCCTGAGGCTCTCTATCGTCGACCTCGTCTTCTTCTGCAAGCTGGAGCCCCGCCCTTGGATCGCGAATCGGCTCAATGGCCGGACCGGCGACGAGGAATGGGGAGGGGGCGGGAGAGAGACAGAGAGGGGCGATACCGGACGCGTTAGGGACAAAGGTGAATCCGACGCCAGGCCTGCAGGCGCAGCATGTGCGGCATTGCATGACCAAAAGTACATGATCGACCTCTAATAAGTAGCTCCGGAGGAAAAGAAAGAAAGTCAATTCCTTTGCTCCCCGTAGCAGCCGATCACCACTAAGCTAGGGACTTTCTTATTGCCCGCTTCTGTCAAAACCTACATGCAAGATCAAAGGGGGGGGGGAATCGACGGGCTGCCCCCCGGGCTTCCAAGCATCGACGACTCGTTCCCATTTAGACCAGCCGGCGCAGCCCATCTCATGCCGTGCATACAAGCCGCCTAACGGCCGTTATGCGCTGCCTCACGATCCCGCATCGTCCATCTGTTCCTAACTTTTTTTTAGCTTGTCTCGCGTCCTTTTCATCCCACGTGTAAGGTTATCCCCCGTCCTTGCTTTTTCTGGATCTGCTTGTCACCCGCCTTCCTGTGATGGGAATTTTGATACTGGGACCGGCCCAGATGTTCCTGTATGCGAGTCAGTTACGGGGGCAGTCAGCCGACGCCGACGCCGACGACGAAGACGTGGAGAACCCTGAGGGTGATTTTTTTTCTTCTCCGAACCTTACAAAGGTACACGGCAAGTCGAGGCAGCCAATTAGCTAGTTGTTCTTGCTTGGAACATATACCCTCACGTTTGAAGAAAAAAAAAACCGGGGAGCCGGCCGGCCGAAACCACGCCTCACGCGTTACCAGACATGAAGGGCATGGCGCGAGTCAAAGCAGGGCGGGAGAGACATGTCCCGCTGTAGCGCGTTTGGAAGGGAAAGGGCCCAGGGTGAGCTGAGTCAATGGGCGGACATGGAGAATGCGAACCAAATCATAGCTACACGAAGCCATCGCCCGTCAGTTCCCTACACCATACTACTATAGCCTGATGGGGTCAAATGTATGCGCCCACCTCGATGTGTCGTGCATTACCTACCTGCGTGTGGGGGGCGATAGATATTACATGGTTCCGCGGCGCCAAAGCATCATGGAAACCCCATCGTGCGGGACCATGTACAAGACCCAAGATGAATCACCGGGGTGCTTGGGCTTCAGAGAAGTACGCTCGACATCGCGATAGGGCTCATTAGCAGGAAAAAGATACCGCGTGTTCTATAATGGCGCGTGGATTGCTCCAGTGCGCCCGGCTCTGCCCAAGCATCAGTCTAACCCTTTGCTGCAGAGTGAGGCTACAAGGCTATGAGGCTCGCTTTTTTCAGCCCAACGCTTCCTTCAGCTGGGGAGTGAGGGGGGGTGGGAATGTCATGCGGTTGTTTTGTGTGCGGGGGAGCTTCATGCGATACCCTGAGCGCAAGCGAGACAGTGTCCCGAAAGTGCGGGACTTGTTTTCCCTGGGTCGAACAATCCATCGCCGGCCCGACCCCGTTAAAACCTGGAATTCCCATTGCCGCCGTCCTCATGCCGTCGTCCCGAGTGTCGATTTCTTGCCCTTCAATCCGGACTGGGTTCAGGGCGCTCAACCGCAGCATGCGCGAAAAAAAAAATTACACACAAGCAAAACTCCGGGTCGGAGGTCACGATCGCCTCGGAGTTGAGCGGGAGCGGCGCGTAAGCCGATCAGGCGGCCGCTCTAGTCGCGTGCTAGCGGCCCCCTCCTGCGGTCCCCAGCTGGCCAAGGACGATGCAGGGAATGCGTCCATCACATCATTTGCTGGGCGTGGGCGGGCCTCGTGGGCTGCTGCCGCGGCGTGCCGTCTTTTTCCGGCCTGCGGCTTCCGGTGGGCACCTCCTCGGCCTCCTCCCAGACGGGGAGGTCCAAGTCCACCACGATGGCCTTATTCAGCCTACGTGGCCCTGTGTGCGGGTACCCTGACGTCTGTATGGCGGCATTGACGACGCACGTCTCCTGCCTCCCGAGGCGCCCCGCCAACGCCGGCCGGTCGCCCCGAGCCGAGTCGCCGTCTCCTCCGAGGCCGCGTGTGCCGATGCCGGGGCTGGCGCCGCCGGTGCCTCCCACGGAAGAAGCGGGCGAGGGGTAGTCCTTCTCGAATAAGGCCTTGGACCCGTTGTTGTCCAGCGCTCTCGCCGCCGTTTTCCCCGTCAGGTCGACGAGTGAAATCTTCTTACCCTCAGGCGCCGGATCTGTCCACGGCTCCACGTTGTCCTCCTTGTACTGTACGCCCCTCCGCACAAGGTCCCAGCGCACCCGCTCGGCGCCGCGCGCATCGTGGACGTGGCCGCACACGGCGAGCCGCGGCCGGACTCTCCACATGGCTTTGCGCAGCTCCTCGCACCCCTTGGCCACGCGGTCGGCGTGCTCGTCAAGGTGTGAAAAGGCCGGACCGTGGGTGACGAGGATGTCGGTGTCGAGCGGGATCTGCGCCCACTTGCACGCCGCAGCGGCGCCGCCGTCCTCTATCGCGCGGGGGTACTGGAATGCCCACTGCGATCCGGGGCTCTGCGGCGTGTAGGGCGACCCGAACACGGTGAACTCAGTCCGGGGCCCGTCGGGTGCCGTCAGACGGATCGAGCGACTTTCGTGTTCCAGGTAGATCCATTCGCCCGGCCCCTTCCCCTCCCTCCCGGGCCGCTCCGGCGTCTCCGTGTTCGCCGTCTCCCCCGAGACCAGCAGCGCCCGGCAGGCCTCGACGTCCTGCAGGCGGCCGTGGTGGAAGCCGGGGCCATACTCACGGTAGAAGGCGGCATCGAGGGTAAGGTCGTGGTTGCCGGCGACGACAATCTTGACCTCGTGCGGCAGGCGGCGGAGCCAGTCGACCTGGCGCTGCAGCTCGGGCAGTGTGCCCTCGTTGGTCAGATCGCCCGCGTGGATCAGCACGTCGCCCGCCGGCACCGGCGGCGTGCAGCGGTGCGTGTCGGCGATGCAGACGATGCGGGTGCGCCGTGTCGGCCGTCCACTCGCGTCGGGCGTGCTGTGACCGACAGGCGTGGGATACGGAGGCGGCGGAGGCGGCGGCGGCGTCCCCAGCCGGAGGTCGTCTTCCATGGTTTTCAGCATCGGCGGGTTGACGTGGCGCCAGCGGTGGTTTCCCCAGTACTACGGGGCCCAGCTATTAGGCTTCATTTCTTCCAGGAGAACGGTGCCGGGGCGCGGCGCCGCTGTGTATATTGAAGCACGTGTGATGGCTGAGGGGAGTCTGGTCACGTGGCTGCGTAGCAGAGGCAATGTGTCTGCCTCTGAAACCAGACGGACCCGAAAGACAGATACGAAAAATTATAATGGTAAGAAATAGGTGTGAGGCACGTACGTAGGTCAGGCGATGTGAGCCAGCAGCTAGCTGGCGATAGACTGAGGTAGTGAGAGGAGGCGTAGGCGTTGGGATACGAAAGTTGAGAGTCGAGCAGCCTGGGCTTAGCTAGCGACCTTGGTTTGCAGTGAGCCTGAGAGAATAAGGAACAGGTCTCGCTGCTCCCGATGTCGGTCCCGGCTGGGATGGATCAATCTACGGACGAGACCTCAGTGGCGCTTTCTCGCAGAAGATGAAATTGGTATTATGGAAAGAACGTATCAAGCGAGCGGAGCGACAAGACCACAGAAGGAACGCGCTTTGTCCGGACATGAGCGGGCCACTCACTCGCTACACATTGCAGTAGGGACATGACCACAACCAAAACGCCCCAATCGGGCCAATCGGACCATCGTGGGCTACGTCGCCATCACGCTCAAGGACACACCCACACTTCACCTGGGATGCGAGAAGTGCAGCATGGTAGCGGATGGTAATAAATGAATTGTTCGCGCTCCTGGCTTCAACGGCTCGGAGGGGTATCTGCACTGGGTACCGAGCCGACCACTCTCCTCCTTGCGCCCAGATATTGGCTTTCTTTTCCTTCTTTTTTTCCTGGGGCGTTAGCTCGCCTCGAAGCTTGTCCCGTTCCCGGAGCTCAATCTTTCTCCCTCCCCGTCCGCCCTCCTCTCCTCTCCGTGATTCTGTGCTTCCTCCTCCGTCTCTTTTCACCATGCAGCAAAGTCAAGTCAAGTGCCCACCAATGCAAGCAGAATCACACCCCCGTGGCACCAACAGTGCTCTAAGAACATGGGCTGTACTGCCCGTAAACCCGCCATTAAAAGCAGTACGCCGAGTGAAAGAAACTAACGCTCAATTTTAATAGTAACTCCCAGAACGCCTAAAGCTGGCGAGGCAAAAGGTGGTCTATCCACGGTAAATGACGAAGGGATCGGTAACCGAGTGAGCCATGGGATGACAAGCGGCCGCTGCTGGGTACGCAGATGTCGCCGTGGCGTGTCCGTCGGCAGGCGGACCGAATGAATGTGTGCGTTGTCGGGGCAAAGGACTTTCGGCCCCTTGCGCTCCCGCGGGACTGCCCGCGGCGGTGGTTGGGGTCGTCGGATGGCGATACTAAGGGTAAATGTAGCTGAATATGTTGGTTGAATTGGGGTGCCAAGGTTTATGCTGTAATCGGTAATATTAACACACAAAAGGAACGGTGTGGTTGTGTTGTCGCGCGCAACGAAATCCCGCCCCTAGGCAGCAAGGCTCCAGTTGGGCGGCAGACAAACGTCGTTGGGTCGTCGGGATCCCCGTGGTTCGCACCAAGAGGTTGCATGTGGCCCTTTACATGATCACACAGCAACCGCAGCCGGCGTCCTTCTTTTTCTCCTCTTGTGGCTTCTCTTGCACCGGCGGCTCTTCCTGGTGAGTCGGCTGCTTGGTGACGGTCGTCGGCTGGCCCGACGGAAGGCGGGGGCTCGCTATGGGGCTCATCGGCGGGTTGTCCTGGATTTTGGGCATGGCCGAGTACGAAGCTGCGGCTCCAGATTTGCTCGGCGTTGGGCTCTTCGTCTCGGCCCGGAGAGGCCATTCGTCCGCCTGGCCCGTCGTTACCGCCGGCTCCGTTTGTTCCGTTTGTTCCGTCGCTTCCGTTTGTTCCGTTTGTTCCGTCGCTTCCTTCGGCTCCTCCTCGCTTTCGGGCGTCTCTCGAGGTCGATAGGGCTCGGGCGACTTGGAATGTTCCTGATCATTAAGGGGCCTAAAATCCTTGTCGTAGACAGTGCCAAACTTGCCCTCCTTCTCCCATTGCTCCTGCTGTAGCCGCCTAGCCACGGTGGGCAAGAGCTGTTGATCGGGGGGCAGCCTCGGGTCGGGCTTGTACGAGTTTATCATCCACGGCGGGTCTCCCTCGGGTGCCGACTTCGTGGGCGATGATAGGTCGCCGTTCCTCGTCCGCGGCCTGGTCGTTGTGGAGCTATTCTCTCGGTTGGGGCCCGACCGCGTCTTAGGACGGTTGGTTTGGGTCCGGGTAGCCGGGTTGGCCGATGCGGACCTCGTGGCCGTCTTCTTAGCCGCAGTGACCTTCTTCGGAGATTCCGTGTTCGTCTTTTGTCCGAACTGGCGCCGTGTCGCGTCGTCGAGGGCATTGATGCTATTACCCCTCGAGCGAGTCTTCCTGGCGGCCGCCTTGGCAGTAGAGGCGAGGTCATCGTCGGGCAGCACCGTGGCGTCGGATGACAGAGGCGCAGGGCTGGGTTTGGGGACGGGAATACGCGATCCGCCGCGCGGCCCTCCCAGCGACTCGCTATTGATCCACAACTCGCTCGTGTCCTTCTCGTCTGTCCGGCGCGAGTCCCAATCATTGTCCATCGAGGGCGTCGCCCTGTGCGCCGAGGTCTTTCCAGACCTCGGGCCTGATCCCGAGTCATCGGTGGCCCGTCTTGCCCCACTGAGCTTGTCGGTGCTCCTGTCCCTCCGTGGTCGACTGTGCGATCTGGGCTTGGGCAGAATGATACCGGCCGCCTGCAGTTCCGCGTTCTCTATTTTGGCCAGCTTGTCGCGGTGAATCCATTTGCTGTTCTCGTCCACCAAGGCGCCGTCGGTGTTCGCACGCTTGTTCTCGGGGCGGGTGGAGGGGCGGCCGGAGCGGTTTTCTAACCCACTCCCAAGTCAGTATGACATACACGCTCCATCATGGCAGCCACGTCGGCGAGCCAACTTCGAACCGGAGGCTCGTATCTTTGGTGGGGGGAAACGGGTCGTTGGGATCTGGCTTACCTTGAGGGGACAGGGGCTCTCCGGCAGGGTCGAAAGACGCCTCATGATTCGAGTAGCTTTCGTCTTGCATAGAATCCTAGGGGGTGGCGTTGCCCGTTAGCTGGTCTGCCGGGTGCGACGTTGATATCCCAGTGCAGGAGGCCAAGTTCATGGGCGGTGGGAGTCGTCGTGGAGGGGACGAGGTGGACGGAGGGCCGAGGGTTGTGCGCGAGGGAGGGTAGGAGGCAATGGGGGACGGCAGTGTGGCAAACTCACGCCATTGTGATCATAGCCCGAATAGGACTTCCAGGCACTCGAGTTCCCACCGTGGGAGCTACTGGGAGGCGTCAAGGTAACGGTTCCCGGAGCGGCTGACATGGCAGCCATATCGAGCCTTGGCGCCGGGAGGCGAGTGGTGATGCTCCGGTGCTTCTATGGCTGATGCAGCACAGCGACCGGGGACGGCAAATCCCTTGGGCGATCGTGCCTGTCGACAGCGAGCCCGAGGGTTCAAGAGGTCGGTGAGACAGTCGAATTTCTCGGCTCAAGCCCGGGGTCGCAATAGGTAATAACGGGTCGGCGGCAGGTGGAGTGACCCAGGAGGAAGCGAAAGCAGCCGAAGGGGGGCGGCTGAGCAGCTGGGAAGCTGGGCAGTTGCTAGCAGTCACAGTGTCTCTGTTTCGTCTGTTACTTGTAGGGCCGAGACAGCGTGCCAATAGCGGAGGATGCTAGAGAAACCGGGAGCAGACTAGAGCGAGAGTTGTTGAGTGCCCGCGCCTAGAGGGCCGATGATATTTAGCGTTTTTTGGTCGCCGGCTATGGATCTGTACCAGGCCGGGAGCCTAGGGACGGCGTGGGACGCCACAGATGGGAGGAGGCCGATCGTGGCCGTCCGTAACCGGGGCGATGGAGAAGAAGAAAGGAAGAGACTGGCAGTGGCGGAGGCCGTGGTGTTGGTTGGTCGTGGTCGAGGGGACCGACGGGACGGCGAGACAAGCGCCGAGAAAAGCAGCGGCAGGCGATGCCTCGGGACTCCGCAGACACGTCAAGATGGGGCGCGCTGTACAGAAAGGGGGGTGCGGGTGTGTGTGTGTGTGTGCGCGTGAATGTGTGTGCGTGAACGTGTGTGCGTGGTGGAAGAGGCTGTATATGGTGGTAGCGAGGGACGGTGAAGGAAGAGACAGCGGAACGGGCCAATGTCTATTGTAGAGTGCACAATTACGCGGCAACGAACGAAGACAAGGAAAGGGCGTCGTCGGAGCAGACGACGGAGGCGCGGCAACGGGGCGTATCAGAGAACACGGCCAACTGGTGCCTTAGTGTTGCAGTTGCAGCAGATCCAGGGCACGGCGGGTGAGACTGACGGCGTTGCTCTGCTTTGCTTGCGGAGGGCGGCGGCGGCGGCGACGGCGGCTGCTGCTGCTGCTGCTGCTGCTGCTGCTACTGCTGCATTGGAGGAGAACAATACAGGCGTAGGCAGAGAGCGTGAAAAAGCGTGAACCAGAAATTTGGAATGGAGGGATCACCAGTCGAACCGTCAGTCCCAGGGCGCGGTCGCTCGCTCGTTCACGCATGGGGGTCCCCAGTTCCCTAAGCGGATGGGGGCATGGGCTGGCAGGGAGACGCTCTCTCGGAAGTACTGAGTAGAGAGGCCGTCGGTCTCATGAAATCGGCTGGCTGCCAGCGGCCGCCTCCCCTCCCTAGTGGCACTCTATCCGTAATGGCAAATGGGGCCCGTTGCATATTGCATGGGCTCTTGCAAAGGCTGGCACGGCCGACCTGCTTGCCCGAGATGGGGCCCGAGGCCCTTGACCCTGGAGAGCGAGGCCCCATCCACTCTGTCGGCAGTAGTTCGAGAAGCCCCGGCCAAACTTCGCCCTGGAGTTCCTACTGGCCCGCCCCTGTTCTGCCTGTCGGAACGCACGCCAGTCGAGGCCAGTGCCTCGCCTGATTCGCCCAGGCCCGCCGCTTTCATCTGTTTTCCACCTTCCCCCGAAATGCGACGTCGACACACGGGCTCATCTTACCAGGTTGCAAGCAGCTCGGGTCCCTTGCCATGCAACGGGCACTGCCCGGGTCGTACGTAACTAAGCACCCGGTAAGAGTCCGAGGGCGTGACAACAAAGAAGAAAAGAAAAAAAGAAAAACTAGAGTGCTTGCATAATCGTCATGGAAGCATGAACGGTGGCTGTCAATGCACCGCCCGAAAATACCATTGGAGCGGAATCCTATACATCTGACTGTCTGAGTTAGTTACTTACCTACTTCACGTAGGATGTATCTTGGTACCTTATTCAAGCAAGTACATCCTACCTCCAGATTCCTCCTTGCAGTACAAACTGTCCACCCAGAAGCAAACCAGCTGTGCCGCTACTACTTCGTACGAATGCATCGTGCTGCTTCCGCGCTTAGATCGCTTACCTGTGTTGTTGGTACCAACGCGGAGAAGCGTCGTCCCCTCCTTCCGTCCCCGTCCTAATGCACAATCCATGTAGGGAAGATCGTGACTCGCCACCCTGCCACCGTCTCTTTCCCTCGCCGGCCAACGGGAGGCACAACCGAGTCCTGGCCAGCTGCGTAGTCGTACGGGCAGGCGTGGCTACGGAGACCGCTCGCGCTGTCTATGCCCGCTTGTGCTGCACGCGGGTGTACAGCTGTGATGCCCCGGGTCAGATGACCCAGCTTGCTCCACGATGGGTCAGCACCGCCTGATGCTCTCGCTCGCATGCCCGCCCGTCATCACATCTTTTCGGCCAGACGACAGCTCGCGATTGCCCGGGCTGGCGTGCCGGCCATATTAGCGTCACCACTCTACCGGCCATCCATCCTTCCCAATCCCTCAGGGGGGTTGGGACGCAGGGTGCCCGGTCACGTCCAATATTGAACGAGGCCCGTTCAAGCCATCGATCGGGACTGCCGGATTCTCTGCCTGTCCAATTCGGTCGTGAATACGCGAGCGAGGCCCGCTAGCTTGGTAAGGGCGGCCGTGGGGCTCCATTTTGCTTCCGGGGTTCAATCTTAGCCTCCTGAAGCGAGACACTGTGCCCATCCCCCCATTTCACGCGCTGACACACAGTCTTTGCCCACCGTTTTTACTGTACGGGTCGAACAATGGTTGAGGCCGACCGTTGCGACGGCTTTCATGGGCAATGCCACCTTCGATCGTCAAACCTCCCCCCTCCCCGCACGACCGACCTGAGATATTGAGGTGTGTAATATCTAGCTGACAGGGCGTGCTAGGCCCGGCCTCATCGTAGGGCTGTGTGCGTATAACACCCGCCAAGCGGACCGTTCGTGCCGTTCCCGAGAGTGTTTGTGTGACAACGGTTCGGCCGTTCATTTATCTCGAATCCTCTCCTCGCGGCAGGTCCCTGGCGCTCGGTCGCTTGACTGCCAGGCTGCCACACCCCTGCCAAGTGTCTCTTGTTGGCGGAGTAGCAGCGGTGTGTTTCGACCCGGTTTTTGCTTCCAAATACCCACCCGGTTGCTACAGGCACTCTTCACCTTGGGGTCTCTTTGTGCATGATCTACATCGTACTGCAGCGCCCCGGACAGCGTTGATGTGTTTACATTCTTCTGTTTGCCCGCCCTGTTGTTGCTCGGGATCGCCATGACGACAATCAGCTGCTGCCCGCCCGGTTTCCCTGTATGCTACTCTGCTATCCTTGAGTGAGTACTGCAACACACCGTTGCCTAAAAGTATGTTCAAAGGGCTGCATGCTGTTTCTTTAGGCAGCCCGTACGGAAGATTAAGACCAATGCCAAAGAGAGATTTGAGCATTACATCTCATCTGCCCTGTCTGTTCAATGATGAGTGATTCCACGCTGTTTTTTTGCGTCGCCGTTCTTTATCTCTGAGACACAAGAAAGACTGCAAACAGGCCTTCTGTGTCCAGCGCCTCGGGTGCTGCTGAAATCATGATCAAGTCCATATCCCAACACCAACAATAAATGGCGATTTTAGCTACGACTAGGACTTCTACTTTTCGTGTGCGTGGGTACTCTCCAGTGCCCGAAGCTTAACTGGAATAATAAGCGGACGCGAATCAAAGTTTCATCAAAATCGCCGTTTATTGTTGGTGTTGGGATAGGCTTAGCTACTAGCCACCAAACGTTGAAGCAGACATCGAGGAGTAGCCGGTGAGCTCGTACGTCTGTCGAGCTTCACTTCCAAGGTTCTCATAACCCCCATCGCACGATCACCCAAATCAGCCGCCTCGGTGAGTATCCAAGCAGACAGAATCGTGAAGACGAAGGGCCCGTTTCTTCCTGGTAGCCGTGAGGAACGGCAAGCACATATCATGATCCCACGTTTCGGGACTCGTGTCCTGCGCCAAAATGACAAGCCATGTTCCGCCCTCAGCAGCGAGAGCGGCGAAGAGGGCCAAAGCGGAACCCTTGGCAATGGGTACGATGTCGATGCCCTGGCTGACCACTTCGAAACGTTGATGAAGTGCGACGTGCCGCCCAGCCTCGACATTCTGTTGCGTCCATTGCCACAAGACGTCAGACACGCATTGCATTTCGAGCACAATATCGAGGGCATTCTGCGGATCCTCGGGGACGATAACGCAGTCCAACTCCAGGGCTTCGTGCTGGACTACCTGACGGGCCTCCTCGGCCTGGAGATAACCCTGGTTGAGCTCCTGCAAAGACAAGAAGCACTTCTGTACTTCTTGGTCACGTACACTTCTCTGGTACAGGAACGGGCAGGCCGTCACGGGTTGCGTATCACGAAGCCCTTGTTTGACGGCCAGGCCGGCGCCGGCCAGGGCGTGGCGGCGATGAAGCGTCAATGGGCCGCAACGGAAGCGCCCGAGACGGGATCCGCCCCAGCCGGGGTAGCAAACGAAAAGGGGCCCCTCTGGCCGTCCACAGACAAGCCCAGGCATGGATCACTTGTCCATCACCTGGCGCTCGAGCTTATCGACGCCGCTTGCACGCTGGCCGGCAGAGTCCACGAAGACCGCCTCGGCGGCACGCCCGGTCCTTGCGCCCCGCGGGCGGCGCTCACGACAATTTTGTTTCTCATGGATGACGTTCGGTTCGCGCACACCATGCTGGCGGCATCGGCAGCCGGCCCCCAAGATGCCACGACCGTGTCGCTGCGCCTGGAGCGCGTCAAACACTGGCAGCGAACATGGGTGGACGAGCACATCGGACCGGGGGCCTGCGGCACGGATGGCGCGGTTTACACGGCCATGGACAAGTTCTGTCTAGTCACAGCCCTGCTGCTACTGGGACTGGTTCTCTGGATGTGTGTTGAGGTCGGTGTCGTGGAAGTTCCGCCTGTGGATTTTGGTGCCGGATTCCAGGGTGAGTCGCTGAACTGAAACTCTTCACGAAAGACGGCGGCTGGTATCTCCAGCGAAACTTTGTGGGTCAGGAAACCGAGAGACTCCAGCTCTAACGATCGAGCACCGGATGATATGGATCTTCCTTTTATTTTTCACCTGGCTTAGGTATTCACGCAACGATTGTGTATAGCGAAGGAATACGTGTTGATCTCGAGTTCTTGATGATCGTTTCTCCACCCTGTCGAGCTGGTCATGTCAATGGATCGGTAATGAATAATATGCCAGCATGTGTACCTCAGTCTGTCCAGATTATGCCTGTCAGTTCGGGTATTTCTCAAGTCGACCCGAACACCACTGCGGTGTCTAGCTTCGCCATAATTTGGCCTTTACCTTTCGGGCCTGGCCTACGGCGAAGAATATGGGGGCCCGGCTTGGAAGGATAAATGAATGGCTATTCTGAATCCGTTCGGGCGAGTTGGCAGTTGGCGGTATCGTTGCCACCTGGGCTAAGTACCTGTGTAAGGTGCTAATCTAGTATGGAGGCGTTGAGTGATGTTGGAATGGATGGAAGAGAATGGAGGGACATTTGGTTTTACGCTGACCATGCGGAGAGAACATCAAGTCCTCGCCTTCAAACGCAAGGCACGGGCTCCGGGTTTTATTATTACCATCACGGGCACATTCCGTAGGAAAGCAGCCGCCCTGTACCTGGAATGCCTTCATCCCATGGCAGGCACCCTGACTGGCCAGGCTGTTCTTCTCCATCAAGCCTTCGGTTCATACATCGCCTTTCCAGATGGAACGGGAAGCGACGTTCCGTCCGATGGCCAAGTAACGTAAGTACATTTTGCGGCAATCACTTGAAAATAAAAAGGCGCCAGTTCGGCCCTCTAGTCGTCCATAGTAATAGGTACTGGCAGGACAGCAGGGTTCCAGTTACACCTTTCTCTGTCTAGTAAGTGCATACGCCGGATTCTATCGGGAGCATATCCCATTGAGAATTGTTGCTGTGCCATCGCCCTATGCTGCAGCTAAATCCTCAGTGAAACATTATGAGGGCCATTCCCCTGGGCACGGCAGGTTTCTCATCCCGGGAACGGGCTCTCTGGCTGGACTCAGAAACCCCTTGGCTCACTCACTCGGATGTGACATGATTCATTGTTTAGACCTCGCGCTGCTTCTTGGCCCCTCTGTGGTCGTATGGCGTGATTTCACAAGGTAGGAAGCCCTGGCTATACTCCGTAGAGGTGGGATCCATCCATGTCCTTAAGGTCCACTTGGTCTCCGGCCCCGGGGTGCCCGGGCCAGGAAAACAACTTCGGATGTCTGGGACGGATTCTTACCGGCCATCCCTCAGCTCGTCTCTGCCACACTAGAGGTTGCCAAGGTCTTGTGTCTGCGTTTAATGGTATAGGCAGCTTGTGCGTATGTGTGAGTGCCCAATGTTGGTAGGTAGATACCCCGCGCGCAAGCATTATCCACAGGACTATGACTGTCCGCAGATTTACCTTCTGATACCTTCTTCGTACTGCGTTAGTGAGAAGACGGCAAAACATTGATGCCCAAGGGCCCTTTACGTTGGAGCCAAGGCCTTCTTCTGTCCGGCCTCCTTGGAGTTTTGTCCGGCCCCCTTTATCACATGTACACATGTACTCGCCGACTTCCAGGTGTCTTGGTGTGTCATTCCAGACCCCAATGATGATTTTGTTCTCTTGGCCATGCGCTCCCATTCGAACAGGAGCTCGCGTGGACGGCTACACGCCCTGACCGGGGACATCATCGTCGTCCCCGCCGCTCGCCTGCTCCGAGCCCACTTCGGCGCTTCATCCGTGGCACATCGCACCTGTAGCGTGCGAATCGGAAGGCGCCGACGCCGGGTTTGACGAGAGGGTGTTTGCGGCCCTGTCGGCCTTTGCCGCCGCAGACGAGAGCCGCACACATTCACCGGCATGTCACGCATGTCTCGTCCGAGGTCTGAAAAGAGAAGGCGTGATGGTTGACGCCAATTTGATGGCTGGAAGTCACTGTCATCGGAAGCCGCGGAGGTCAGGTTCTTAACGCGGCCTGCCACAGCGGAGCGTCGATCTCTTACACGATCGGCATTTATCCATCCAACGGCATCGACTACCGGCGAGTGGCTCCACGGTACAATCCACCCATTCACATCGGTTTACACATACATTGATATAGAGTTACCCAGGGCCTGGGTGGCTTGCAGCGCTAACACGGTGTCTGGCTCGCCCTGGTCGGCCAGCGCTTGTCAAGAAACGGCCCCGGCGCCTTGACCGGGACCGTGTACGCTGGTGCCACGAGAGGCTAAGGCCTGCCCTAGTGTTTTTTGCTATCACCACTCCCGCCACTCAAGTGCCCAGCTAAGGGGGGGTGCTGAGAAGGCGGCCGTGGAGGTACTTCGGGTGCGCCATCTGGTGTTCCTCAAGCCATGCGGGCGTGAAGGCCCGCAAGCTTTCAGTGTCCGCCCGGACCCTTATAGGCGCTACCCGCCCGCTGTCACTCGACCGACGGCCACGCATAGGCAGGGAACGGGGGAGTCGCAGAGTAGCACTGTGTGAGTAGGGCAGCATGGGGGCTGGGAGCTGCCAGGATCCCACGCCTGCCTCGCAGGCCATACAATGGTGCTGGATCCTTGATGCCCGTCGGTGAAGTCGTCTGCTTGCTCTCATACTGTACCAACCAGCTGGCTGCTGCAGATGACCCTTTCAACCGTGCGGCGCACATATCTGGGTATACGACAGGGCGGGAACGACGTTGTCGCGGACGGCTCCAGCGAGTCGTGCAACGGCCGCCCCTCGCGTGATTTGCCGTTGGGCCAGCTCAAGATGGTAAAACCCTGGACTGGTGCTCTCATAAGGTTGGGACCATACTACACTACCACATACCCCGGCAGGCTGGCATGGGGTCGCAGCTGAATGATGCGCTTTTCTTCCCCCAGCACGAAGCCTGCTTGGCTGCGCAAGCTCAGCCGGAGATCAGATGAGGACTACCACCACGGCCTACCCTACGAACAGCACTCAAAGATGGCCCTTCGTCCGCCCGGTCCTTGTCCTCCGCCAACCTTCCTCCTCCGTGGCCATGTCTGCACCACGTTGAACCATCGAACACCCCGTGTCTGATATTATGGCACTGACAACGCCGGGGCCGCCTGCACGGCGCCGCTCTGCGGCCTTGTGGCCCTTTCGATCCTGGGAGAGGGGCGACATCCTCCCCATCGACGTTCCCATATGGTGTGCGCACACAAAATGGGGAAACGTCGCCATTCTGCTCGCATGTACGGTGGCGACGGCGGCAGTAAGTGACGACGATGCCCTTTCCCGCCGGCCGCGAGAGCTCCTGACGCTGTTGACGGCGAGGGTCCTCGAAAGCTGATATGGCATGCTCGCAGATGCAAGGCTACGACACCAGCATGATGGGGGGCATGAACATCTTGCCGCAATATACCGAGTACTTCCACTTGACCCAGGCCCTCCGAAGTTTCAACATCGCTTCCAACTACACGGGCGGCTGCCTCGCGGTAGGTATCATCTCGCCCTGCCCGTGACACACGCCCGGGCGCCCTGACTCGCCGTCTCCTTCCATCCCGTCTTTTGGCTTCGTGTGACGCGCCGGGATGCCGGCGGGGACGAGTTTGCGCTGACGACAACGACAGTGCCTCTGTTGGGGTTGGATTACCGACTTCTACGGCCGCCGTGTCGGTATGTTCTGGTCCTCGGCGCTCACCATCGTTGCGGCCGTTCTGCAAGGTACGAGCCAGAACATAGCCATGTTCATCCTGGCTCGCATCCTGATCGGCTTCAGCACGACGGCTTCGGTGATCTCGGGGTCGGCCTATCTGGCCGAGACACTCCCGTGGGATAAACGCGCATTGGGCCTGGCCCTCTTCAACGACTTCTACTACGTGGGCGCCATCGCGGGCGCCGGCGTGACGTACGGCTCCTTCAAGCTGAACAACACCTGGTCATGGCGGCTGCCGAGCCTGCTGCAGATCGCTTGGGGCGTCGCGTCCATAGCGCTGCTGCCCTGGATGCCCGAGAGCCCGCGCTGGCTGATAGACCAAGGCCGCGGCCAAGAGGCGCTCGTGGTGCTGGCCAACGTCAACGCCGACGGCGACACCCGCGACGACCTGGTCCGCCTGCAGTACCGCCAGATCTGCGACACGATCCGCTACGAGCGAGCCCCCATGAGCTACCTAGAGATGATTCGAAACCGCGGCGCTTTCCGGAGGCTTGCCATCACGGCATCGTGTGCGATGATATCCATGCTGACGGGCAACATCATTTTTACGTACAGCATCGGCAACATGTTGTTGCATGTGGGAATATCGAGCGGCCAGACTCAGCTCCTGCTGGTAGGTATACCCTACCCGCATGCCCGACGCCGCCTGCTAACGGCCCAGAATGTTGGGTTGACGGCCAGCTCCCTGATATTTTCCCTCGGCGGCAGCTTCTACACGGATCGCTACGGTGTCAAATCGGCAGCACTCGTCAGTACGGGCGGGACATCGGTCAGCCTGTTTCTCATCGGCACCATGAGCAAGGCCTACGGCGATTCGGACTCGCTCCCAGGCATCTGGGCGACGGTGGGGTGTATATTCCTCTTCTCCGTCTCGTACTCGTTCGGGTGGGTGCCCATCTTGTTCCTTTTGCCAGCCGAGGTTCTCTTCTTCCGCATCCGCGTCACGGGAATGAGTCTGTTCAGCCTCGTCGTCTGCATCACGGGCGCCTGGGCTAGCTTCGTATTTCCCCTCGCGCTCGACGCGCTCGCCTGGCGGTTGCCCATCCTCAACGGCGTGTGGAACGTACTCTTTATGCTCTTCATCTGGTGGTACTGGATCGAGATCAAGGGCAAGACGCTCGAGGAGATCGACGCCCTCTTCGACGGACGGAAGCACTCGGACACACCCGACGTCGAGGCCGTCCTCGACGGAACCGCTGAGGAGAACTGGAGGGAAAAACTGAGCGCCTGGGTCGGCTGGAAGTCGTGCCGCAGCGAGGACGTGTCAACCACCAACAGTAAAAGGGCCGCCGGAACGGTATTAGATTCCCACCGTGTGTCGCCCGCAACCGAGTTTAATGATAGGTAGGAAACGGATGAATGCTCCATGGGGCTAACGCCTCCCCACTGTGGGGAGGCGAAGGAGGCCAAGAGGGGCAGTTGGTACTTTCGACAGCTTGGTAGCACCACGTTTATCAAGAGGCAGGCCATTCACTTCTTCCCGAGTACGAAAACGTAGGTTTAACTCGTACAAGTGGTGTAAACTTTCGAAGAGGGTACCCCGCATGGTTTCTTAAGCTTGGTGAGGATTGAACGAGACCCGGTCGCCATGCAGACAGCCGAGAGACAATGTCGCGCGCGTTGGTAGAGAGTGCCCCTGAGCCATAACAAACCCCCCCCCCGGTCTTTGCGAAACACCTCTTCTACCGAAGGCGGACCGTCTCCCGGCGTTTACCAGGAGAAGGACTGACTCTTCTGCACCGGAAACAGAGCGACTAGGGAGCGGCCGTACAGCCCCCCGCCCCCGAGCGGACGCAACCGACCAGCCGAGACCTTCTTTGGGGGGGTGGGAAGATGGAGAGGCTATCTGGGATGGGTTACAGGCGATGCCCACGCGACAGTCCGGTAGATGGATAGACTGAAAGGACGGAGGGGAAAGTTTAATTGGGGGAAGCTTATTTGGGGGAGATCTTGCACACATCCGTGGGCTGGAGAAAAAAAAAGGCCCAACGACGGACTCAGCGCGCCCCGAAGGAAACCTCCCCCCTTCTACTGACAGGGGATGGACAAAAAATCGCCCCAGCAGCTCTACCAGAGCCACGCCGGAAGGCTGTCCTAGCTGGGGCACTAATTTTGTCCGCCCCTGACTGAGTACAAATAGGCTCCGTGCCCTGTCGAGGGGGGACCAAAATAAACGGCTCTCTGAGCTCACAACACTAAAGACACGTACATTAGGGGAGCCGTTTATGCTGTTCCCCCCGTGGCCTGTACTAAAACCCAATGCCCTCCCCCCGCGTTGCCGGCGATCGAATTTTGCGAGTCAGGGAAGGGGGACGGCGCGGCTCCCGGAACCCTGGCGCCGCGTGCTTTCTGGAATTTCGCCGCGTGCCGCTCGCGTCACCATCACGAAACGCGCCAGGGTAGACCAAAGCGGGAGGGCGGACATTCGTATCTCCCTTCCGTCGCCCCGGGTGAAGGGCGGGGGCGGGCAGGAACAAGAAGACGCACGCCGCAGCCCGCGGCGTGGCGTGGTTCCGATGTGCTGGCGCGGCCGAGGCGTTTTCTCCTTTCCGTCGACCTCGCTGGCCCGGGCCGCGAAGTGCGAGAGGTCAGAGGGGGGACGCGCCCTTCCCCGAGGCGGCGCACGCGGCCCGTCGTGTTTCGGCACCCATGGCGGGGGGCGGGGGCGCCGGCAACGACGTTTTCGGGGGATCCCGCCAGCCGGCCCCTCCCCCCCCCTCATTGCCGGCCCGAAGCCCTCGAAGCATCGGCCCGGGTTGAAGCTTCCCGGCGAACCGGCGAGACCCGGAGCGGGAGCGGGGTGCGGCTGGGCGAAGAAGCCGAGCCCGCCGTAGGAACCCCGGATGACCCGGGTCCGTGGTCCGTATCTGGCGCCCCCATTGCCGTTGCCGGGCCGCCGAGGGCGCGCAAAAACGGCTGCATGTTGGACGCCTGCTGGCCCCTTGACGGCACGGAGAGCCTCGGGTGCTCCGGGCGATGCGGCATGTCCCGTGCCTGCGGATACGCGGGGGTGGGAAGACGGTGCGTCCCACAACAAGTGCATATCAGCCTGGAAGTACCGAGCAGGCACCAGCCAAGGCCGGGCTGTACCCAGTCCCCTCCCTGCCGGGGTCCTATGGTTACCTATCTACCAGTCCTTCCCCTCGCTATGCGATACTCGGCAATGTGGTATGTTCACTCTTAGACAGAAGCTATAGCCGCGTAAGTTATACAGCTTATAATTCTAAATTGAAGCTATCGGGGCAAGGGAAGCTACGGGCAAATACGGTTCCGCCTCCGCCCTCCTTGTTACCACCCAAGACCCCAGTTGCCCTAGGTACCGCCGTCACAGCTTGAGGAGATCCCTTGCCGTAGCACAGAAAACTCCACTAATGCCCTTCAAAAACCTCGCACCGGGAAAACGGTCAGCACCCTCTTGGCGCTGCCATGATTGATCGGAGCCGGCGCGCGGGTCCGCTGGGTGGTATTGACGATTCATGACAGCGTCGCATTGCTCCCGCATCGCACACAGCCACATGTCATTTTGCTTCCTGTCATTCCGCTCCATAAGAGTCCCGGTCGCGGCCCGGCCAAGCCGGGAGCCCGAGGAGCCGAGTCCGCCCCGGTTTTCTTCTTATTGGTGCCAGCGCTTAGCATGAAGTCTTCGTATTTGCGTTTCCTGCGCGTGGCTGACGGGGCTGCCATGGCCGATACCGCAATGGGTGTGGTTAGCCCCTGGCCCAATGAGAACTGCGTCGTATTGTACATAGCCGAGGAATCGCATTGCGTTGACGGCGGGGGCGGAAGGTGACCAAGTCAGTACAGAAAGCCGAACTGGACACCGTAAACCCCCCCCCGCTGTCCATGTCCTTCTGCTTCATCGGCCGTTCCCCCCCTTACGGCGCCGGGTCCTCCTTCTTCTTGTCCTCCTCGGGCGTCTCGCGCTTCTTCTTGTCCTCGCGGCGCGTGAGGATCTCGTCGATGATGCCGATCTCCTTGGCCTCCTGGGCGCTGAGGTAGCGGTCGCGGTCCATCATGTCCTCGATCTCGCGCAGGCCGTACTTTTCGTGGCCTTGGGCCTGGTTTAGGTGCTTGCGGAAGATCTCGTTGAGCTGCTCGCGCGTCCGCTGGATCTGGTTCGCGTAGATGAGGATGTCGCTCGCCTGGCCCTGCGTGCCCCCGAGCGGCTGGTGCACCATGATGCTGCTGTGTGGGAGCGCCTGCGTACGGGAAGAAAGGGAGAAGAGAGACTCGGTCAGCGGTTTCGAGCCCTTGGGTTCCCGGGCCCGCAGTCCCGGGGGCAGTGATTGGGGGGGGGGTTCCGTCCTTACATAGCGCTTCCCTTTCTCGCCACCGGCCAGCAGCAGGGACCCCATGGAGGCGGCCTGGCCCAGGCATACGGTCGAGACGGGCGACCGGATATAGCTCATGGTGTCGTAGATCGAGAGGCCGGCGACGACGGAGCCGCCAGGCGAATGGATATACATGGTGATGGGCTTGTCGGGGTTGTCCGACTCGAGCCAGAGCAGCTGCGCCACGATAGAGGCCGAGACGGTATCGTCGACGGGGCCGTTAAGACATATTATCCGTTCCTAGCCAGTGTAAACGCGAGGGTACCGCGGGGCCGAGGGGCGGGCGGCGCCGTACCTGAAGCAGCTTGGAAAATATGTCGTCTGGGAAACTCGACCGTCAGCTACAGTTGCGGTGCCGGTCCAACATGGCGGGGGGGGGGGCGCATGGTTCTGGTTCACCGACATGATCTCCAGCCGCCAGACTGTCAGGTTAGCATCTCCCGGCGTTGGTCGGCACTACTGGCTTACTGTGACTTCGGTGATGTAGGGCAGCGGGATGCCTCCGCCCACGGGCGACTGGCCGGAGCCGCCGGGGAACCGGCTGGAGAAGCCGCGCGCGTGTCGCAGCGGCGCCCTCTGGAGTAGGCGCCATAGCGGTCTTTGGCAATTCATCGTGGCGAGGATCGGTGGGACGGTCGTCGTGTCGTCGTCGCGGGCTCGCGAATCGCAAGGCCGGTGGAAAGCTTTCTGCGGGCGCGCAAGGACGGATTGCGGTCGGGCGCGCGCAGTGGAGTAGCGGTTGCTGGAGATGGGAGAACTGCAGTTTACTAGGGCTGAAGCTGAAGCTGGAGCTGGAGCTGGAGCTGTTGGAGCTTCGCCCCTCCTCGTCCCGCAAGATCCCTGTTAGCAGGCGCACTAGCTGCCCCCCCCCCCACGCGCGCCTCTCGCTGAAATCTTCCACCGAGAGCTGGAGGCCCTTGCGTCACCAAACGAACGCCTCCGGCAAACCAGCTCAGGTACAGAGTCTACCTGCCGGCAAACGAGTGACGCGCGCCCGCAGTCCAGCTATACTAGGCCCCCTTCTTCCACATCCCAAGGGGCTGCATGCCGCCATGAGACCATGGACGGCGTCGCTGCGTGCTTGTCGCGCCGCTGCGCCGAGCCGCGTGCCGCTGCTTCCCGGCCGTGTTCAACAACGGGCGTACGCCCGGCGGGCGTCTCCTGCCCCGGATGCCGCCGACGCCGCTGACGAGGCCGCCGACGGCGTCGTCGACTGGGAAAACGCCTTCCGCATCAACCCGGAGGCGAAGGTGGTCGAGACCGAGGCCGGCGCGCTGCCGCTGTCGCCCGTCATGGACCCCGAGTTCTGGGACCGGCGCGCGCAGCACAAGCGCCCCAAGGCCAAGCCCACGGTCGGCGCCTTGCAGAACTCGGTCGAGCGCCAGGTCTCGCGCAGCCCGTACGGTGAGTAAGACGGGCTCCCGTACCGTACGAGACTGACGACCGCCCCTCCAGCGCGCGCCCTGGCCACGCCGCTCCGCTACGATGCTGTCACGAGAACCCGCTTGCCGAGCTTCTTCTTGGCCGACTTCAAGCTGATTGCCCACCCCGAGGACGGCAAGGCCTGGTGGGTGCCGCACAGCCTTCTGTCGTCGGTCTCCGCCTCGTCGGCCGACAAAGGCGAGGACTCGGAGAAGCCCGGCCGGCTGCTCGGCCCGACGGGCTACGCGCTGGCCCGCTACGAAATCCTCGAGGCCTTCATGGGCCGCAAGGCCGCCGGCCTCGGGCAAATGTACAAGAAGCTGCTGGGGCCATCCAGCTCGCCCTATAAGCACAAGTCGGCGACGGCGTCCTGGCGGCCCGACATGCACGATTTGGTGTTGGACCTGATGCGACGGCAGGTCGTGGACGACCTCATGTACCTGTCGCGCCTCTGCGCCGAGCAGAAGCGCCACTACATCACCCGGTGCTTCGGCTGGGCCGACGTCAAGTTCAAGCACAAGGGTTCCGTGCTGTGGTTCGATGAGCCCGTCGAGGACGGCAACCTCGCGGGCGAAAAGCCCGGCTACTTCGCCACCATCGACGTCGGCGACGAAGTGGCCACGACTACGATCGCCGTTCACAACGTGGCCCTTCTGCTCGGCGACGAGTACGCGGCCAAAGTACGCAGCGAGGCAGCCGTACTCGGCGAAGGCAGTATCTTTATGTTGGCGGGACGACGAACCGTAGACGTCCAGATGAAGCTCTGGAAACTCCAAGGCTTCCTAGCCGATTATAAGTCTTTGAAGTAGCATATCGACTGCACATGACTTCAGCCATACTCATGTGGGAGCAGCCCCACGGCTCGGCGCTGTCGCCGGGCCACAGTTGATTCCCGTTTTGATGTACACCGTCTCCCGCAAGGCCATCACAGCAGGCCACCCAGCTGTCCTTGGTTGCTTACTGTCCCGATGAAGTACCAGTCACGTCGGACGAAAGCCCCGGCGTCGCGAAGCCCAACATGTCCTCCCATCCCGGTCGTCCTCACACCGCCTTTCGCCCCCCTTCCCCAGCTTGGAGACCAGCAGCCCCAGATAACCATGAACGGAAGCCTGGAGATTCGGTCTCCTCTGGCCGAAGGGAGGCGCTTTGGACGACAGAGCAGCAAGCGTTGGGAAGAAAAGGCACAAATCGCTCGTGGATAAAACCAAGTGGGGCGGGCGAGGAAGGAGACGCATCAGTCGCACGCTTGTGTCGGCTGGACAGTAGATGCCTGCGGAATGAAAGTCGGTCTTGCTCGATGGTTCATGTACGTATATACGTCCATGCCGATCCCGAGCCCAAACGCCCAAACTCCGGCGCACGCAGAGGTATCCCGGCCACCAAAGAAAGGTACCCGTTTTTCTCCTACTTTCTCTACCAGGGCAGCCCGGAAGAAAATCACAGCGACAGTGGCATGGTGCAGACACGACCATGTCTGACAGCTCGTCAGCCTCGAAGTCCAGTGTGCGGACGGAAGGACGGTGAGAGGGGGAGAAAAAGGAGAAGACGCCGCGGGATGAAGGCGAGGATGTCGACCCTACCTTTGATACCCACGCCCGAGGACCCTTTTTAAAATGTAAGAACAGGCCAGACAGAGAAGCGATTCTCCTGGAGTTTTTTCTCGGAGGGCTTGCCCCCCAGCCCCCTTCTCACTCCTTCTCGATGTAGACAGCGGTGCCGTAGGCGGAGACCTGGGCGAAGCCGAGGAGCTCGCTCTCGCCGAAGGCGAGGCCGACGACGGCGTTGGCGCCGCGGGCGACGGCGTCACGGGCCATGCGGTCGACGGCCTGGTCGCGGGCGCGGTAGAGCAGGTGGGTGAGGGCCTTGGCCTCGTGGCCGCGGCGCGGCAGCAGCGACTTGGCGTCCTTGCGCGCGCACGTCGTGCTGCCGTAGACGGCGCCCACGAAGCGCACGACGCGGTACCCCGGCAGCGCCGCCGTCGTCGCCATCGGTATCGCCGCCGACCCGCAGTGCGGCTCCGCCTCGGCGTCGTTGGCCGCCGCGAACGACGGCGGCGCCCCCGCCCCCGTCGGCCCGAACGACGACGCCCGCGGCGGCGCCAGACCCGTCGCCGGCGGCGCCGCGAGCATCGACTTGCGGTTCGAGAGCATGTTGGTTATTTGAGGGAGGGGACAAGGGGTGAGGATGCTCGCGGGACGGGCTGTCCAAGGTACGGCAAGCAACCGGGTAGGGGCGGCGATATAGGACGGCGGGGTTCCTTTTGTAGAGAAGACGGGCGACGAAACGGAACGCAAGCACCGGACTCGACCAGGAGACCGGGGGTTGGTGGGAAGTGTGTAGCAGCAGCCTTAAGAGGAGACGAAGCAAGTGGACAAAGAAGCATATACCCAAGTCCTAGGAGAAGGGGGAACCGCGGTCAAGTGGGAAGACGAGGAAAGCTTAAAAGACGAAGAGCGGACACGGCTTGTCCATGCCACATTACAGACTTGTCTATATGTACTTTTGCGGGACCGGTCGTTCGAAACCCGGCCACAAGTGGTCGTCGGTCACCTCCCCCCCAAACGGGCGGCCTTGCTCTCGCATACCGACCGACCGTGATCAAAGAGGGAGCCAAAACAACCGTTGGCCAGTATGCGAAAGGGCGACCTTTTCCCCTGGTCGGGGGTCCTGCCATGCCTTGACTTCTTGGCCCCTTGGCCCATAGGCTTGGCCTTTTTTTCCCAGTGTTTCTGGAGGGGTATGTGCGCGCATAAGCAGCTATTATTGTACGGTACCGCCCAGGGGGGTTGGGGGGAGTAGGGTTCCCACGTACAGCATGTCATCATGATGGGCGAAGAAGAAAAGAAGGAAAGAAAACCGGTTGGGGGGGGGAAAGCAAGTGGTTTCGCCTGCTGCCCTGGCGCTCTGAAACGCTAGGGGTCGCGCCAAAGGGGGGCCCTGATTGTCCGGGTTGGGGCTTCGGCAAGCACGCAGTTTCGGGGGGGAGGGCTTCCGCTCATTGGCCCGCGCGACCTCGTTAATTCCTGCCGCCCCCGGGGTTTTGCTTGTTCCATCCCACCGATCAAAGCACGGCTTCTTCACCTTCTCCATTCGTTTCTCCCCCCGCCCGTCCCAGGAGCAGCACGCATAATGGCGGAACGGGAGAGCGAGGGAGAGCGACGTCGGCTTCCGGAAAACGCTGGCGTGAGGGAACCTGCATCATCAACCCCCTCCCGGCCACCTTCGTGTCCCAACCCACGCGTGCCGTCTCGTTCATCGCCACGGCCGTGACGGGGGGGCCCGCGTTCGACAAGGCGCATGGATGCAGTCGTGTGGTAGACGACCCAAGGTCCAGGCAAGTCGAGCCGGGGGGCCGAAGGGTCGCCTGGACCGGCGGGCAGGAAACGCGGCGACGAACCGAGGCTCGTCCGCCCGCCGCTTCGAAGGGGCTGGCCGTACTTTGTGCGTCACCCTCTTCCTCGTTACGCGGCGCGACGTCCATCGTGCTCGAAAGAGGAGGGAGGCCTCGTGGCTTGCTTTGGCCCCGTCGCCCCCCGCGTTGCGCCCCCCGAGAGAAGGGGGAAGAGGGCCGTCGGGCTTTGCCCCCGCGTCCACGGCCTCGGGTAGGTAGGTAGGGGGTGGCCTGGGCCTGGGCCTGGGCCTGGGCCTGGGCCCGAACCGATATAGAGGGATCGGCGGCCGACCGACGGGACCCCACCCGCCTCCCTCCCCCGCTTTGTCGGCAGATGGGAAGCACGGCCAACTCCCGGCAGTCGTCGGCGGCCCTCCCGTCGGCCCATGGGGGCCCGGCCGCTTCGCCCTTTCCGGCCGCCGCCGGCGCTGGCCTTTGACGTGACCCATAAACGGGTTTTGTCATGGTTCTTTGCCCATCCCCGAGTGACCGTGCGGAGAGACGGGCAGACTCACACGCACTTACATGAAAATTGCCATGCCATGTTCCCGCCACGACCAGGTACCAGGTGGTTAAATCGGCCCATACTCACAGGACAGCGGGGGAAGATTGTTATATGAATGGCGAACGGTATATTCGCACCCGGACAGGGCGAGGGAGAGGGGTATATATACATATATAACAAAGCTCGACAAGTTCGGTCGCCGAGGATTGTGCGGGATGGGATACAGCCCCGTGCCGGGGGGGCGTGTACCCCTCCTCCCTGTCATTCTCAGAAGCCTTCCACTGCTTTCTTGTTGTTATGTATCTGGGAGCCAGATGGGATATCGATATATACGGTTCCGTTATTCGTTACTTTTCCCAATTTCGCCTCGCTCCGTTCCTCCCCTCCCGGTAGAGGGAGGGAAGAGACACCAAAGGGTTGCTTTCGGAGGAAAAACCAGGACGCCGCCTTCCCAACGCTACAAAGCCCAAAAGATAGAAATACAAGACAAAAAGGCCCAACCCCCCGCCAGCCCTCTCCCCTCGCTCCGGTTCCTACGCTTTCTTTCCCGCGGGGAACCAAGGAGGAGGTAGGGAGTCAACAAACAGGGATGGGGAGGGCAGAGGGGTGCCATCGTGTGAAGAGAATAGAATATATATTCGGGGTTTTCTGTTTTCCGTCAAGATCCGGTCCGGGGGGTAAAAGAAGGGCTTCGTGCAGGGGGGGTGGAAAGAAGGGAGGTATGGAGAGAAAGCGTGAGAGCGTGAGCCGTGATGCACACCCCGTTCGACGAGGCGATGCAAATGCGCCTGATGGCCAGCATTTGAGCGTCTGAGGGGGGAGGAGGAGAAGGAGCAGGACGGGGAAGGATGGATTCTTCCTTCCCTCCCCGGCTCGTCCCCCCTTTTCATTTTTCTCCTCCCCGCTAGGTTCCCGAGGCTAGCTCGGGAGTGGTGGTGGTACAAAAGCCGCGCGACCAGCGGCCCGGAGCCGTTTTCACCCTCTCTTCCAAGGGGAGCGCAAAAGAAAAAGCGACACGAAAGTAAGAAAGGAAAATGGTGGTCCCGGCCACCGCTGGATGCCATCGTCCCGGTCCCTCCCGTTCGGAGTCCGTCCCTTATTCTTCTTACCCCCTACCCATCATCTCCCTTCGTCGCACCCGGCCGCCCGTCTGAGATGGGACAAGAGATACAAGTATACATATACAGGGTTCAAAGGCGGCACGGGCAGCGGTGGTAGCAACGACGACGTCGAGGACGTTGGGGGGAAGGCGAAGAAGCAAAGGGGCGGGCGAGGTCGGGGAGCGAATACGCTGGCTTCAGCCTCAAAATTAAGGGCAGAGCTCGAGGATGCAGTCCTGGGCGGGCCGCCACTGTTCGATGGCGCACTGGAACAAGTTGGCGTCGGTGCAGCTGAAGGCGTCAAGGCGCTTGGCATGCTGCTGCTGTTGCTGGCCCTGCTTCTGCGGCTTGGGCGACGACATGGCCGCCGCCATGGGGCACAGGTGCTCGAAGCAGTCGGGCGCGTTGTGGCCGTTCTGGGCGCAGCTCTGCATGGCCGACATGGTGCACAGGTTCCGGAAGGCGCCAAAGCCGCCGAGGCCGCTGGGGTTGGCGGTGCTGCCGTTGTTGTTGTTGTTGTTGTTGTTGGTGTTGGCGTTCTGCTTGGGGTTGAAGCCCCCGTTCGGCGACGGCAGCGCCGACGCCTCCGTCGTGCCCATGGCGAGGATTAGCGCCAGGCCGGAGAAGATGGTCGTCGATCGCATAGCTGTGGTATTTTGGGCTGTTCTTCCTTTTCTCGGTTTCCCTCGGGGGATGACTGGGCGTGACAGCGTGGACAGGACGTGAGACAGGCGGCGAAAGGAAGAAACCGCGAACGAACGTTTGTGAGTGGCCGAGAGGAAAAAGAGAAGGAGAAAGGAGACAGCAACAGAGATGAAGACCAATGAATCGAAAAGGGACCGGACGACGTTTCCGGAAACACAGCAACCAGGGAGTGACGGGTATATCTTTTGCTTTAGGGGCCGCGAAAATGGGCCGAGACCGAAGCGGTGGGGCGCGCGCGTAGTTAACGAGGGTGGATTTCGGGGCACGGGTGGCTTCTGCTTTTCGGCCACACGACTATCGTACGAAGAGGGAGGAAGAGGGAGAAAAAAGAGAGGGGATGTAACTCGATATGGAGACAAGGGAGGGGATGGTCGGTAGGGGAGCCGTGGTTGCGTACAGCAAAGTGTACGATCGGCACAGTCCACTGGCAGGCGATCTGCTTTTAATAGACGGTACGACATGGGACGCAGCCGAGAGGGCGCACGATGGGACGACGGGCGGACGAGAGCCAGGGGGGTAAGGGTGGAGGGACGGGGCGTCGAAGGGGATAAAAGAGAAAGCGGGCCTTGTCTCCTTCCCTGCTTGCTTCGTTCTTCTCACGAGTCCATCGCGAGAGTCAGGGCCCGGGAAGGGGACAGGGGGTTGACGATGATGAGAAAGAAGGTACCCGGGCATCGTCGTCAGTTCCACAGTGGGTACTCGTTGTCATCAGGCAAGAGAGTGATGGTGTGTGAGTGTAATGGCACGGCCAAAGAGAGAGACGGAAAGAGAGGGAGAGAGGCCGCACCCCCGAATCGTGAGGCAGAACAGTCTCGCATTGACAGAGGAGCTGGTGGTTCCAGCCGGGGCTGGGCGGGCCATCTGAAACCCCATCTCCCATCCGATGGGGTGCTCGTGGCGCCCAGTTTAGGCAAGCAGCGCAGGACCCAAGACGGCGAGCCAAGGCCGTGATCCCTGTCTGGCCGGACTGCCGGGGCTCATCGGCTGCTTCACCTGGAGCCGGGATGGATTTGCTTTTGTGGACCCCCCGGCGGGCCAGAGAGCAGGTCGTGGGTGACGGACGGGCACGGGAAGACCAGGTTCGGACGGTTGACCCGGCTGCTGTGTAACACGCACGCGCACACATACAACAGGTCCAGGGGTGGTGGTGGTGTGTTGCTGATGACGATGATGATGGGGGGATATAGGCGAGCTGGTATCGGTCGTTCCCCTTTTCCACTTATCTTTCCACCTCTCCTTCCACGCGTCTTCCATCGCTATTTCCCAGGGATATGTCGTGTATCATGAGGGCCGCGCGCGCGAGAGCTGGAATTCCTCCGACCGTCTTTCCCTGCCAATCGCGGGCGATGTCGCGGGTCCCCATCCCCGCCATGAAACACCGCAGCATCACAGCGGCGCCATTCCCCCCACCCCCGTCAATTCGCCCTGCTGGTAATCCCAAGACCCAGCGCCCGATTTCCTCGTGGCCCTCGCTCGCTCGTTACGAAGCCTCTGCCTTGCTACATCGAAGGGACCCCTCCCCCGTTGGCGTGATAAGCCCATCGCCCCCCGTGACGGAACAATCGGAAACGTGACCCTAATTAAGGTGAAGAATCGTGCAACAAGCTGATCCCCTGTCTTTGGCCACGTATAGGCAGGGGATCGCGATAGGATCGCCTGCCAGGCTTCAAACCCACCCTCTCTCTCACGTTTCCCTCCGTACTCGCCCAACCATCACCAGCAGCAACAACGACATCATCACCACCCCAATCATTCTAGCTGAGGGTGTTTCGTTCTCCACAACCATGCAGAACAACTACAAGCCGAGCCGCTGTCAAAAACCCCGTCACGGCCCCTCCTTCCCGTATCATTCGCTGTCATCTGATAGATGGAACTCTTGGAGTCACCGACTGAATGTGTGACAGAGAGTGTAAGTCTGTGTACCACAGTGTCTGCGTGGGCACGCGCGCGTCCTAGAGCAAGCAACCACGCACGCAGATTTCGAACGACCGATCGAATGACAAACGGCGGCGACGGACGATTGACTGGAAACAGGCAGCAACACACCACTTCGCCGCGACCGGGTTTCAGATGGCCGGTAACCACGAAGACAAAGAGACGCGTGTGCGTGTATGCATATGTGTGTGTGTGTGTGTGTGTGTGTCTGTGTGTGCCCATCACCAGGATACCGCAAGCTCTTGGGCATCCGCATCACTTCTTCTGTAGTATCGTAGTCATCGTCGTTGTCGTCGTCGTTTGGGCCGCACCCCTCCCTCACTATTAGCCAGGGCCAGAACACCCCCCGGCCCACCCAACGTTCAAACGGTAGGGCCCTTTTTTGCAATATAACTGACGCGGGACCCCTCGGTTGAGCAACCACGTGACTGGCATGTTTCTGATCGCCCGTTCCCCGCCCCGTTCACGCATTCTCGGACGGCAACGCGGCTTATTTCTGCTCGCGAACCGCCGTTAGACGTGTGCGTGCCCTCTTCCGCCCATCGCACCGCCGCCTGGGACGCCGTTGAAAGCGGGTTGCGGCTCTCTGGCTTGTGTACGCTTGCGCGCACACGCTCGGGACGAGGCTCTTTTTCCGCAAGCGGACCGCCAAGCCAGATCCGGCGCCAGTGGGGACACTACCCAATGGGGGGGGGGGAGTCTTCCTTAGCTATCTAACATCTAGCCCGACTCGCCTTGCACCTTCCTCTTCCAACCTCGTACGGAGAAAGAGCATGTGCCTAACGGCGGCGACGCGAAAGGAAGGCGGCGTAAACCCACCTCCCGAAGAGAGCGTTCCAGGCCAACCTTATCCCACGTGCGCCTGAAGGGAAGCAGGAGCCAGGGGTGGTGCAAAGTTAGGTACCCAATTCATCCATACCCGATATGTACCTCAGATACGTACGAAATAGAACCAACCCCACCTCAACCGGGGGGGAGGACCCCCGACCAAATGGGCCCCTTCAAACAATTGCAGACGTCCAGTGCGCGGGCGCCGAGGCGGCTCGATCGGAACTCCCTACCCCTCCCCTCTTCCTCCCTCGCTCGGGGTTCGGCGTGCGGGCAACTGCCGCCCTTTCCCCGGAAGCACTTACCTAAGACAACCTCATCGTCGTCCTTCCCGCTTTCCCTTCCCGCCCTCTCATCTATTCCGTAGCCGAGGAGGCCGACGCAGAAGTACATACATATCCAGGAGTCCCCCTTCCCGGGGCGGGTTGTCGCCCCTTTCAATATCCCCCCCTCCCCCAAACCAGCGTGGTAATCACGATGGTCCCATCCCAGGTGGGTGCCAGGCTGAATAGCCCTATAGAAAACCTGCTGCTTCGCCCCCTCTCTCCATTGGAACATCACCTGAGGCGTTGCCGCCTGAGCGGCCTTATCAGCTCCTCTAGCGCCTGTAGATACCAACCAAGAGATGCGTCTTTTAATGCCTATCTATAGGCTGGCAAACCTGATACGTCCCTCCCCTTCTGGCCAGAACGGTCGTGATGTGACGGCACGTCGTTGTCCCGCCTGTGGTCCAGTTTTCGGATGAATATTAGGATGTAACATAACCAATATCCGTGTTCCAGATGCTAACTGTCTAGAACGAGGTAGGGAAGGGACTGACGTGTTCGTTAGCCCCCCAGTCATCGTTTGACGGAGACACATGCCTTGCCTACGCCCTTCCCAATCATCACTCTAGCACGGGCGGCGACCCGTCAATAGACCCGTCAATAGACCCGTCAATAGACCCGTCAATAGACCCGTCCTGTCAAGTAGAGGAAATAGCCTTGTAGTATACTCGCACACCCAACATCAACGCTACCATAGCGGTTGCGATCTCTTCACGTGGCACGAAATAAAGAACACCTGTTGTCTTGATCTAGAACGTTTCATTCGTCTACGGATACTGTATCCGGCCTGTAGCATCATGAAGGCATCATACTAGAATACATCTCGTGTGGGTATGCGAAATTACGGGAGAGAGATGCGTGACGCAAAACGGTCAACAAACAGTGCAAGCCCAAACCGACCAACTCCAATGAACTTTTTTCAATCCCAAGTACCAGATCCGAGCCGCTTAGTCGACCTCCTCCATGGCGCTGTCACCGCTGGCAGCAGCCGTAGCATCGGCCGTGGCCGGGGCCTCGGTGGTCTCAGTGGTCTCAGGCTCCTCATCGAGGTTCAGGCCGAGAGAGACGAGCTTGTGGATGCGCTCGGCGAAGCCGGCCGGCTCCTCAATGGTGAAGCCAGACACCAGCAACGACGTCTCGAAGAGCAGCTGGACAATCGACTTGACAGTGCGGTCGTTCTCGCCGTCAGCCTCCACCTTCTTCTTCAGCTCCTTGATGATCGACGACTTGGGCGAAATCTCGAAAGTCTTCTTGGAGCTCATGTACGACGACATGGACGTGTCACGGAGGGCCTGGGCCTTCATGATACGCTCCATGTTGGCCGACCAGCCGAACTGGCCGGTGCGGATGGCGCAGGGAGCGCCGACGAGCTTGTGGCTGACGACAACCTTCTCGACCTTGTCGCCGAGAACGTTCTTGAGGGCCTTGGCAAGTCCCTCGTACTCCTTCTCCTCCTCCTCGCGGGCCTTCTTCTCCTCCTCGGTCTCCTCGAGCTCGAAGTCCTTGGTGATGTCCACCAGCTTCTTGCCCTCGAACTCCTTGAGCTGAGTCATGGCGTACTCGTCAATGGGGTCGACGAGGAAGAGAACCTCGAAGTTCTTCTGCTTGAGGGCATCCAGGAAGGGAGACTTGGACACGGCGTTGATGGACTCGCCCGTAATGTAGTACATGTTCTTCTGGTGCTCGGGCATGCGGGTGACATAGTCGGTCAGCGAGGTCATGTCGTCGCCCGACTTGGTCGAGTTGAAGCGCAGCAGCTTGGCGAGGGTGGCGCGGTTCTGCGAGTCCTCGTGGATACCGAGCTTCAGGTTCTTGGCGAAGGCGCTGTAGAACTTGTCGAACTGCTCCTTGTCCTCGGCGATCTCAGTGAAGAGCTCGAGGGCCTTCTTGACAATGTTCTTCTTGATGACCTTCATGATCTTGTTCTGCTGGAGAGTCTCACGAGACAGGTTGAGGGGCAGGTCCTCGGAGTCGACAACACCCTTGACGAAGCTGAGCCACTCGGGGATGAGGTCGGTGGCATCGTCCGTGATGAAGACACGGCGGACGTAGAGCTTGATGTTGTTCTTGGTCTTCTTCGTCTCGAACAGGTCGAAGGGAGCGCGCTTGGGCACGAAGAGGATGGCGCGGAACTCAAGCTGACCCTCGACCGAGAAGTGCTTGACGCCCAGGTGGTCCTCCCAGTCGTTGGAAAGCGACTTGTAGAAGGCGGCGTACTCCTCCTGGGTGATGTCCTGAGGGTTGCGAGTCCAGATGGGCTTCTGTTTGTTGAGCTCCTCCTCCTCGATCTTAGTCTCCTTGATCTTCTTGGTCTTGGGCTTCTTCTCCTTGTTCTCCTCCTCATCGTCGACCTCCTCGACCTTGGGCTTCTTCTCGTCACCCTCCTCCTCCTTGGTCTCTTCGGCCTCCTCGTCGGGGACCTCGGTCTCGGTCTCCTTCTGGACGTGAAGGTAGATGGGGTACGAGATGAACTCGGAGTGCTTCTTGATAACCTCCTTGATCTTGGCCTCCTGGAGGTACTCGGCCTGCTCGTCCTTGAGGTGCAGGATCATCTTGGAGCCACGGCCAAGCTGCTCACCCTCAGTGTCGGGGCGGATGCTGAAAGTGCCACCAGCAGACGACTCCCAGATGTACTGCTCGTCATCGTTGTGCTTGGAGACGACAGTGACACGGTCGGCCACGAGGTAAGCCGAGTAGAAGCCAACACCGAACTGGCCAATCATGGAGATATCAGCGCCAGCAGTCAGAGCCTCCATGAACTGCTTGGTGCCGGAACGGGCAATGGTACCCAGGTTGTTGACCAGGTCCTGTGGGGAAGCAGAGTTAGCGATTGGCCCAGGGGTTGCTAGCGAAGCAGGGTACGCGGATGCAAACGTACAGCCTTGGTCATGCCAATACCGGTATCCCGGATGGTCAGGGTCTTGTTCTCCTTGTCGGGGATAATGTCGATGCGGAGATCCTTGCCCGAGTCGAGCTTGCTGGGGTCGGAGAGAGCCTCATAGCGGATCTTGTCGAGGGCATCGGAGGCGTTTGACACCAGCTCTCGCAGGAAGATCTCCTTGTTGGAGTAGACAGTGTTGATGATCAGCGACAGCAGCTGAGAGATCTCAGCCTGGAACTCGAAAGTCTCGGCCATCTTGACTGATGTGTATCGACTTCTGAATGGCAATTGTCAGCTGTCACTGTTCTGTTTGTCCGAAAGATGGAAGACGCTGAGCGTGGTGGGGGTAACGGCAGAACCTGATGGGGCGACCGGGATGCGGGGCAATTGTTTAGGTGGCGGAGAGGGTTCCAGCAGCCGGTGTTCGTCGACCGGTTCCCCGGCTTCTGATGCTACGCCAGACGAGCGAGGACGGCAGACCGGAGACGCTCGCAGAGACAACAAACGGGCAAGGCTGAGAGGGGAAGAATGTGTGGGATGGGAGCGGGGGGCGGGGCGGCGGCTCGACTTACCAGTGGGAGAGGGTTGAAGACGATGGAGGGGTAACTCGGATTAGATTACTCTGCGGTGAGAGTTCTCTGCGTGGATTGGAGGGATGTGAATGGAGGAATGAGGAAATAAACGAAGACTGGCTTCGGGCGAGGAGAGGTGGGAGGACAGAGAATTATACTCTCGAGAAAAAAGCACGTTCGGCCTGGAAACCACGGACGGCTAGCAGGTCGAGACGCTCTCGCCCAAGGCAAACGCCCTAAAGAATTCGATGCGATTCCATTCGAAGCGCTTCGATGATTCGCCATGCCCGCCCGTGGCGGGTGCCTGACCCGGCAACAGGTGCTACAGCCTTGGACGCGCGCCCCTCGTGATTGGCTGCATGGGCGCCTGGGAGCCTGGCAAGCACGGACCCACGGGGCCCTGATGGTCGGACCAAGCTTCTCCAAACTTCCAGAAGGGCCGGAGGGGATGGGAATCTCACTATTTTCCAGCTGCCTCAAGCCTTCCCATGGCGCATCGGACCCCTAGCATAGAGCCTTCCTCCCTTCCCACCGCTTGCGGCGGAATCTTCTCTATCCCTCTCCCTGCCTCGCTAGGCCACCTGTCCGAAACTGATCTCGCATTCCCCATCCCCCCCCAATTCCTTTGAATACCCGAGCGGGTAGCATGGGACAGGACCTGACCTCGAAGACCTCCCGCGCTTACCACCTACCCCTCGTCTGCGAGGCTGAAGGCGCAGAAAAAAAAGGATGGACCCCTCGCCTCTTGCGGAGAAATTCGCCATGGTGGGGGCGAGCGTTGAGTCGGACTTGATTCAACCACAAAGCGCCAAGCTCAGACTGACTGGCCGCTTTCAGACAGTAGCTCAGATCCGGGCTGGCCCTGGGGATGCGTCGTTGTACTGCGTATAACAGGCACTTGGTAACTTACCTGTATAACTGCTGCATTCCAGTGATGCTGGAATTCATTCTCCCGTCGGGATGACGGACGGGAATCCATGTACCGCCCTGCTCACATCCCACTTTTGCACATACCAATCACGAGGTGCCCAGGCTGAGAGTCTACCGCAACAATGGAAACAGGTGGGGTACGGAGTACCTGGTACCGAAAAGTAAGCACGAGTCCGCCGTCGAAGTGGCAAGCGTGCCCATTAGGCGACGACTTCGATCCGGACCCCGGCGCGAGTCATCGGGCCCGGCAGCTCCGGCACCGGCGCCTTATCTTCCCAAGTAGTACCTGCATCCTGGGGGAGAGCCGCCTACCCTATCTATAGTGCCTACAGTACCGACTACCTCTCTCCTTGCCTCGGTACCACACGTCGATCCGGCTATCCGGGCACATGAGAGGCATGTATATGGTGAAGGAAGGAACCGCATTCTGGTGATTCCTTCTCTCGTTAGAGGAACATGGGAGGAAAGTCTCGTAAAGCTTCATTGACTGATAGTCGGAGGAGGCGTACCCCCCCCCGGGCATAGATGCTTACTAGCATGTCGTGGTGGTCGTTAAACTAGGCCGCTAAGCGCTCCTCTGGGCCTTCCTTCGTGATCTTTGCTAGACGCACGTGTTAGCTTCACGTAACCCCGACGCGACCGCAAGCCAAGGCTTGCCCCGCCAGAGAAGCCGCACGTGCGGGCGAAGACACCCCCGTAGCGGAAGAGCTAGTCGAGACTCTCCAGGTGACATCGCAGGCCGTCGAACAGGAGGGGCACGGCGGAACTCGCCTTCGCCGCCTCGCTTTGAGACTTGCCGGATATGGATGCTCCGGGTCCGACGTCAGCACGTTTGGCCGCCCTCCCTGCGCCCGGGCGGCCCGTAGGCAGAGACCCGGGTCACCTGTACCTAGCCTGTGTTGAATGAGCCAGAACGCCCACTAGTTCTTGACGGAGTATTGAGATAGCTCATCGGGCTAGTTCCGTCATAACAGTAACGAGCATAATGGGACATGCCGGTCAGCCAAACTTTGAGCACACGTGGCCCCCATGAATCCGCCGGGAACAAGTTGGTGGGACGGCATCACTACTGGAGGCAGACCACTTTCGCTTCCAACTTCGACTCTAGCCCTCAAATGGCTCGGAGATTGAACGCACGTCAATGGTAACGGTCTTTAGACCACTACAAACGACAATATCCTTTAATTTGGGAGAGCAACCGGCGGTGGCTTTTGTACAATTCGTCAAGTCAGACCAGGTCGAGTAACGTGTGTTGATAGCTGCCTCGGTACAACTACGTATATCTAAGGAGACTGGTATGTATAAAGTCCGACCAATCTCGACCCGTCGTTGTCCGAATCCGTGGTGTCCGTCACCGGTGCTCCTTTCAGTTTCACGTCTTGTTCCATCATACACTCTACTTCTTTCTCCACACCGCGCGTCGCTTCTGGCCAATATTCGGACAACGTCAAGCCCCTGTAGCCCCGGCCAGTTCTCTAGGTATAGAATAAATCTAACCCAAACGGGACCGGGCGTGGCTCCTGTGCGACTCTGGCGCCCGACGGCGCCCTATAGAGTCCATTCGACGTTGCCATTCCGTCGTCCTTGTCCAAATCAACATAGCAAATGGGTGTTGGTGCGTTGAGTTGTGTAAACATTACGTATCGGTCCTCTACCGCTATACTGTGAAAAATGGTAATAGATGCTTCGACGGCGACTTGCGACGGTCGCTCCCCTCCGGATACTCGATCACGGCGGCGGCGGGGACGTCGGCTTCGCATCTTCCGAGGAACCGGGCCGGGGGGTTTCGTTGTCGGTGTGGATGGCGGGGACCGGAGGCACGGGGTCAGTTGCGGCTGGGCTCTTGATGCCTTCGGAGCCTTCCTCGGCCTCGGCTCCGCCACTCATGGTGCTTGCTATGCTGCCTCCCTTGAGTCGCCTCCTGCGCGCTCGCCTCTCTTCGGCCGCGTTTTTGCGGATGCTGTCCTTCTTCTCGACCGTTTCCTCTTCGGCCCCGTCGCCGCCCCGCATGTCCCGCAGGAGCATCTCGGCGCGTGCCGTCAACCCGTCTTCGCTTGCACCTTCTTCGCTGATGGTGCTCGGGGACATGACAGGGGGGCTGAGCGGGCCTTCGCCATTGGTATCAGCAACCGACGTGCCGTCGGACTTGAGACCGGCCTCGATTTCGGGCATCTCCGATGGTTCGGGGATCTGTTGCCCACTGGCAACGCGCACTTGGTGGCGATCCTTGAGTCTTGCCCTCCGCCGGCGATCACGCTGATCTTTTGCTTGGGGAGCGGCAGCTCGCAGCTTCTCGAGCAGACTGTCCATGGCGCCGGCGCTGCCGGGCGAGACGGGGCCCTTCTCGCCTTCGGCCGCCACCGCGTTGATTTTGAGCTGCTGCGCATGCTTGCGTTTCATAGAAGCCTCGTTCCGGCGTCGCGTCTCTTCAGCTTGCACGTTCTTTTCGCGCGACTTCTTCCACTCCTGAAGGAAAAGGGCCAGTTTTGCGAAGAAGTCGCGACGTGCGTTATCGTCGGTAGGGTCCTCTCCGTAGAAGACCATGATGTCGTTGTAAGTGCGGGTCATCTCCTCCAGGTACAGCTGCATTTGCTCCGCCTTACGGCGGGCTTCCTTCATGCAACGCTGGACAATGGGGCTAACACGATCCTGCGGGTGGAAGTTCTTGGGGTCCGACAGGTTGCCGCTGTCGAGCGACATCTGCACGTTCTTGATGTTGTCAATGTACTTCTTGGCGTCCGTCTGCAGCTGTTCAATGTTGATCTTCTGCACCGATATGACGGCTTGAATATCCTCAGAGAAGCCCTCCCATTCGGGATACTGGTTGCGCACGATGCGCTCGACGAGGTCGGCCAGCGTCGACTGGTTCTTATCGTCCTTGACCATGCCGAGACGCGCCAGGGAGCTCAGCTTGAAGCCGCGCGCTTGCTTGTTGGCGTCGTTCATGTAGTTACCGATATCCAAAATCAGCCCGAGGACGTTCATCAGCGACACTGAGTCGCGAAGCGCCTCGGATACGGAGACGACCTGGTGGATCTTGTTGTTGATTTCGTCGTAGTCGCTCTCGAAGGTCCGCGTCAGCGAGAGAGCCCGCATTCTGCTCTTCCAATAGTGATGCAGCTCGTAGGCCGTGTACAAGTAGATCTGGTCTTCACGGGTGAGCTCGCTGGGATCCATCTCGCGCTCCTGAGTAGCGGCTGAGGGGCCAGTCCAGTCTCTGGCGTAGGGCGCCATCTGTTTGCCGAGGTTGTCGGGTATGTTGCAAAGGTCGTCCTTTTGCAAGAAGTCCATGACGACGGGGTTGTCAAGAACATCGGTGTCGCAGTGGATGATCATTTGGGCAACCCTCTCGACCGAGTACTGTGAGAACTTGGCAAGAGCAATATCTGAATCTTGTTAGCAGCGAGACACCCCAATGCCGGTAGCGAAGTCCACATACGGTAAGCTTTCCGCAGATCACTCGAGATGAGCTGCTTCTTGTCGTCCTTCTTCGCGCTTCCGGATCCGATTGCTTTGATCTCCTTGGCCATGAACAGTTTCTCCACCTCATCCAGAATACCCTTTTTACTGAGCTCCATGTACTTCTCCTCTCTTGCCTCCGCGGATGGGGCGTGGGCAGCCCAGTGACTGGTTTCGGGTGCGTCGACCTTCTCCCAGTGGAGAGCCTTGAGCTTCTTCTTGGGCCGTACGACAGGCAATCCAATGCCGGAAACACCCGGTAAGGTGGTCTGAGCAGACAAGAAATGGCCAGACATGGCGCCAGGCATGGGAGGCGGAGGCGGCGCTCCGGGACCACCCATGCCCGGGGGCGGGGGTGGAGGCGGCGGAGGCGGCGGCCCACCCATGCCTGGCGGTGGCGGTGGAGGTGGGGGTGGTGGCGGAGGAGCACCGGCCATTCCGGGCATGGGCGGCGGAGGAGGCGGTGGCGGGGGCGGAGGAGGCGGGGCACCGGGGGTGCCGGGCATGGGGGGCCGGGGAGGCGGAGGGGGGGGGGCCGCGCCGCTTGCGTCCGGGGCACCGGTGACTTCGATCTTGGGCGGATCATTCTCGCTCGGGGTGATGGGGGACTGCGATTCCATGCTGGGGTGCGAGGGACCAGTCGTCACACCATCACCGTCCTCGGAGTCGCTGCCATCGTATTTCTTGCCCCTGGCCTGGATCTCGTTCATCAAATTGCTGGCCTGGCGGGGATCAATCATGGGCTTCTTGAATTCCACGAGACGAGGCTTCTCGTAGATCATGGCCTCGTCGTCATCCTCGTCCTGAGCATTCACCGGCTTTCTCGGGATCTTGGTGCCTCGGCTGACTGTGTTCAGCATTCCAGAGTCGAGGCCGTCAGGGGGCATACCGGCGCCTTCAGGCGCCGCGTAGCCGTCCATCTCCTCTCGAAGGGCGCGGAGGCGATCCGACGGGCCGACGTTCTCACCCCAGACTCTGCCTTCGAGCTTGTACTGAGTCTTCTGCCGTTCGATCTGCATCTGGAGCCGCTCCATGAGTCGTTCCCGGTCAAGGATGCCCTGCATACGGGCCGGATCCTCATCGGCGAGCTTGGAACCGTTCGCACCCTTGTTAGCCTGCGAGGCTGCAACATCCTGCGCATCGCGCAGCATGAGATACAGCTCTCGGGTTTCCAGTTCGTAGCGCTGAGCTTCCTTCGCCCGCACTGTCTGCATGTTCTCGATCTCGGCCTTGAGGCTGTCGGCTTGCCGCTTCTGCGCCTCGATGAACCTGGACTGCTCGTCCAGCTGCCGTTGAAGCTTGGCGACTAGGCCGTCTGCGCCCAGTTCCAGCTTTGCCCTCATTTCGTCGCGCTCGGCCATAGCGGCGTCGGCGATTTGTCGACTCTCCAGGGCTTCATCCAGTGCCTGCCGCGCCTCCGAGTCTGTATGCAATTTGTCGAGCAGACTCTGCACCGTGAAGTTCAAGCTCTGCTTGAGGTCCATATTGGGCAACCGCCGGTCCATGGCGACGTAGCTGAGCATCGAGTCCACCAGCTGGAACATACGGAGGCGCTCCTCGCCATCGTTGTCTCGAATCAGCAGGAGGTGCTGCAGGGCCGAGATGAAGTAGTCATGGGTCTTGGACCCCTGTAGGCGTTGCTGGATGGCGTCCACGATCTGCGCCGGGTCGTTCAGATCTCGGACTTCTCCCTCTACGCTGTCTTTCATGGAGCTGTTCTCCCGCTCGAGCATATCCTCATAGTCAATAGCCTCGTTGGTACGGTACCGCTCGATCTGCTTGTCGATGAGGTCGTATTGGAACGTCTCCATCTTGGTGAGCACGCGCTTGATGCCACAAGCGCCGAACTGCGCGCGCAGGTGCATTCGGAGCTGCAGGTCTCGCTCCGGAGCGTCGACGATCATGTTGATGAGGATCATGGTCGCGACGGCGTATTCCATCAGCAGGTTCTCCATGCCGATACCTCCGCTGCGCAGTTCGTCGCTAGCTCCAACAAGACTGCCCATCTTGCCTCGCCCGTCGACGGTGACTTCAACGAGGCGCATCCAAGCGTCGAACCTTCCGTTTTCGCCTTGCTGGTTTTTGACCACATCCATGGCCTGGATCACCTTCATGTGGCCATCTCCATCCTCCCAATGGCACAAGAACGTGAGGACATCGCTGACCAGCTTCCTGGTGGTGAGTCTGGGTGAGATGAGAGACGTCGCCAGAGCTACCACGACTTGTTGGTGAGATAGCGCATCGTCGGCGCCGTACTTGTTGTTCAGCAGAGCCTTCAAGCACTTGACGATATCGTACTCCTTGTCGAGGCTCTTCTCGGTGCTTTTCGTGTCCCCCGGTGCCGCGGGCCCCATGCTGGTCTTGCGGTTGAGTTTCAACAGCACATTTGTGAGAGCCACCTGACCTTGGCATTCGATGAAGCGCTTGACCCAGCCGATCTGCTGTGTCCGGAGGTTGACCTCCAAGCTGCCGAGGCCTTTGGTGTCGAGGGTGTTATCCATGACCTTCCGCACATACCATTCTGGCGAGCCCTCCTCGTCGGAAAAGGTGGTGATATCGGGACTTGAGTACTGGCCCTGGCGTGCCGTCTGTCTTCTCTTCTGCTCGCCCTGCCATTCCGTCAGACGGTCTTGATAGATCAGAGTCCACTTCTTGGAAGAGGGGTAGGCTGTCATCTGGCGCCGGGCCTGCTCGGGCAAGTTGTGCCATCCTCTTTTCTGCATTAGCTCGTAGAACATCTGTTCCGTTACTCTGTCATCCTCGGGGCGCACAAGCGAGAAACCGTCGGGTCCGGTTCCGGCGGGGGAGTACGGGGAGGGGGGCACGGCCAGTTTGGACTGTTGTCGTTGCGAGTCGCGCTGTGGGCTGTGGGAGGTGGCGAAGGAGCTCTGGGAGGTAGCACTTGGCAGTGCTGAAAATCTGGATGAGCGGGCTGTTCCGGGGTAGTCTGGGTCTCTACCATTACCTGAGAATACGCTGGACTGATCGCTGTCGCGGGACGCTCTGGCAATGGAGTTGGGTCCCAAGGAGTCGTATCGCTGGCTGTAGGACGTGGAAGGAGGAACGGCGCTGCCACGGGGCGTCTGGCTGTGCGAAGAGCTGGGAGGGCCCCATTGCTGCCACTGGGTATTCCGACCGGTCGAAGCCATGGTGATGTTGAAGTTTGCCGGACGCTGCGCTGAAAGGTGGGATCCTGGGCCGTTTGCGTGGGGGTTAGAGTCGACCTGCGGATACTGGTGAAAATCCCCGGTAGACTTATTGAGCTGGTGTGGTAGTGGTTCCCTCCGCATCGACGACTGGTCGGACCGCGGAAGGTAGTCAACGGGGACGGGGCTTCTCTTGTCAGGGTAAGTTGTGTCGTAGGGGATGGCCGTCATGGGCCCGGCCATGTGGTTAACGCCCATGTCGGGGGTTACGGGGCGGTCGACCGAGGCGATGGAAGAGTCCCTGGCGTGGCGCGAGCGCGAGTGGATCGAGGCATCGTCGCCGTCGCCGCGCTTTTCGCTGCTCTTATGCTTGCTTCGGGAGAAGAAGCCCGACATGGTGGCGGTGCTGCTGCAGGTGGCAGCCGGTGGTGGTAGGAGGAAGAGGGGTGCTCGAGGAGCGTAGCGAGGGATCGCAGGCCGGGCGCAGTGAAACGCCGACGCTCGCGTGGGTCGTCCCCAAGCCGCGTGCGGTGCCGACTGGCGCCGCTAGTTTCGACGGTATCAATGCGGGCGTCCCGCGGGGTGGTGGGATTGTTTGCGGTAGACGATGGGGTATTCAATGCGATATATGGGAGATAGGGTCGGGAAGAGACGACGGAAGGCCCAATGCCGGCTCGGATCCAGAAGCAGCCAACACCACCTTGTACGCGAGGCTCAACGGCGGCACCTGGCACCACGTCACTCGCAGATGGACTGCCAGAGGTGGCGGATCGTTGGTCGTCTGAGCTAGGTTTAAAGGCAATGCCGGCGGGCTCGCGGCGAGCTAATGGGGTCGTGGGCGACGGACGCCAAGCGCCTCTCACTTCAGTCTGCGGGATCGAGCTGTCTGAAACTCGGGTCGAATCGCATTATGTGCGACGGGCCGATACAAATGGCAATGCTGGGACACGGCGACTGTCAGCCCTGCACGGAACGCCCAGCAGCATGGGCAACAGCACGCACGCGGACGAGCTGGGGGGAGGCCAGAGGGTAGGCGGTTGTTTGAGGACAGGATGGCGATATGCGCGTGCAGAGACAGGCGGCCAGCAGCCGAAACGGGGTTTTGCAGGCCGTGTCGCCGGTCGAGGAAAAACACACGAGGCAGACGAAGCGTGGCACGCGAGGGGGAGGGAGGGAGAGGAAGCCGATCGACCCTTGCCTGACATACAGTGACAATTAAGACTCCATAGGGCACAAGAGGCACTTAGTGCATGAAGCGAACTCCGCAGCTGGAGGGGGGAACGTCCTGCCGATGATTTCCTGCCGCCGCGGCTACGGCGTTGGAGCCAGTCTCGATCGAAGGCTTCGCGTTCCCGACCGGATGGGGATTTCGGGACAGCGTGCGTCGAGCAGTAGGGCCTCGTCTGGTCCAGGCTGGTGTTGGAGAGTAGAGGTGTTGCGCACGCGCGCGAGGGGCGACGATGGATGAAGGATGGGATGACAAGGGAGCGCAAGCACGGCGCGGTAGCTCAGCAGCCCAGGTAAGCAAGCGAGCGAGTGGTAATGGAGGGATGGTATGGATGTGCAGTACACAGTACGCCTGATGGCCACGAGTCCCGTTCCCTGTCGCCTCCAAGCTCGATTCCAGTCTGTCTGTCCTAGTCCTCCACACTGCGAAGGCCTGCTGTGCCCTACGTCTACCTAATTATTAGAGGCCGCTCGGTGGTATAGCACGACGGATGGATGTATGCAGAGCAGCGAGCAAAGTCGATCCATTCTACCATCCATCCGCCCATCCACACTCGGTACCCAAGCTACTGGCCGGCGGCGGATTTGGCAGCGACGAGACCCGAACTGGCCGCACCCCCATTGGGCCTTTGCTCACGCAATATTTGATGAGCGCCAAAATTACCCCCAAAAGGGAAGGGTTTGGCCAAGGGTCTCGGTCCAGTCTCTGTGCTTCCTGGGCCCTCCCCCGACTCGAAGCGCGGCGATGCTGATTGCCCAGTCCCGTTCAGGTCAGGTCTCTCGGAGCCCTGGTCCAGTCCGCTCCTCCACCCAGCCCATCGGCCACCCACCCATCCCATGCTCGCCACGAACCTCGTCGCTCGCCCGTGCCAGAGAAGGGTCCCTCCCCAGGCACCGCCCGATATCCCCTCTGACAGGCAGGCCCAGGTCCCGTACCGTACCGACATTGCCCCCTGCCCCATTAGCCTCGCGACCTTGTTTAATTGCTACGAATCTCGACGTGCTGTGATGCGCCGGCCTGTCAGGGCGAGTCACTCCTGCGTCAACCGCGGAGCGATGATGCCGTTCAACCCTACGGCATGGTAAGGTTCAGCGGCTCTGAAACCCTCTCGCTGGGCCAGCGGCCCCTGAACGCGACTCGACACCCAGACCGAGGCCGAGAGGCCTTCGCACATCTTTCCTGCCGCGAGAACTGCCTGACAGGGACTCGGCATCCGTGCGCCGCCGCCCGCCCGCCCGTCAGAAGCAACGCGCGACATAGCCCAACTCGCCAGCCCGTGCCGTCTGCAAACGGCAAGGTCGCGGCCGGACGGCCAATCGTCATCCGGGCCCTCCCTCTTGGGTCTCCCACGGGCTTGTCGCTGTCATTCTAGAATAGGCATACCGGCCTTCCCGCCGTGGACAAATCGGCATGTGCACTTGGAATCCGCTGTACGCCCCTGGGGAGGGGGGATGCGATTTACTATATGTGCGCCCATTACCAGTTGTCTGGACATCCCGGCAGCTCTGTCTATCTGACTGGGGCCATGCCGGATGTTATACCCGCAATCTCTATTTGCATCATGGGTACCTCTCATATACTACTACGCAGTACACCTGCTTTGTAACTTGGGGCCGGCTTGCTACCAAGTCCCGTACCAACGGCATGGCCTCGGCCGGGATAGCTCTGGTGGTGGGAAAGGCATTGGGCCTACAGGCATCAGATACTCAAGTGCCCGCGCAATGCGTTGCGAGGGGACATCAGGAGGCACATCCCAGCGTAGTAACTAAGTACATGTATGTACATACGTAAAGTCCTTAAGTGGTAGTAAGAGATGGATATACTGTGCAGTCACAACTCGGGCAGCGGTTCGTAACCCCCTATTCGGGTGAAGCTTCTGGCAAGTCTGGTTCAATTTTCAGGCTTGCCGATGACCTGCCCAATTTGCTGACACGTAATCGCGTGCCTTATTCCCGGCTTGGATAAGGGGGGCTCCCACGTTATTCTTAGTCGCCTCGGTGCAGGAGCGCGGGTGCGGCAAAGCTACCAAGTCAACCGAAAGGGGGGCACGAGCCAATCACTTGCATCCCGCATTCCTGTGTGGGTTCGCCCGTGTTGGCGACATCCACCATCACCACGCGAAATATCGGGGCCATCGCGGGCCACCCATGCTGGAGCCCTGAGCCAATCCATCCCCGACCTGGATTGCCTGCTGCGGGACGGCCAAGGACGACGATGACCGAATGCACCCCCCATTTGCCCCTTCCATATCTGGGCCACCGCGGCAGCTCTCGGAGTCTGCCTACGTATTCCTGGGGCTTTTTTCCTTCCATGTCCAACATGCCTAGCCGTATATTGATACCGACCAACTTGCGCGCGAACAGCCTCCCTCCGTTCGGCCCTCCATACAACTACTAGGCTATCCTACCTTGAGGATAAGTAGGTAGCGCCTGTACCTTATTCCGACCGACCTACCAACCGACCAGGGCTCCAGCTTCTAGGCCCCCCTCGCCTGCTCGCCCCCCGCCGCGGCTCTCCACGTTCCGTTTGGCCTCGTTGTCCACCGTTCACCCGATACCTCCGTTGTCGCGTACGCACGCACGCACGTACTCGCTCACTCGCTCGCTCACCCTCCCCCTCGACCCGACGACCGGTTCCACTCCATCATGCACCCTTGAAGCTATCGTCTGGAGCCTTTGTCGTTTGCCCACCTCCCATCCACGGCTGCTACGTGTCATTGACACATCACCATGAGTTCTAAGTTGGCGGTCGTCAAGGTACGTCTTTACGTCTCTCGGCCTCGCGCGTGCCCTGCGCCGCATGCCTGCCGGTCTCCGGACCCGAGTACCTCCCAAACTAAACACCACACAGACCTTGATCGTGCCCGCCGTCATTTCACTCATCCTCTTCCTTGCTTCGACCTACGTCTTTATTCCGCTATGGCGGCGATACCAGGCTCGGTACAGTCAGTATCTCCCGCTGGAGACCATCTCGAACCATACGTCCTCGTTTCGTAGTAGAGTACAAGATGCGATGGGCCGGTGGCTTGTTCCGTCGCAATGGCGCTTCCGCCTCGGCGAGCGCCTGGGTCAAGCCGACGAGGCGTCCGACGCGGACTTCAGCTCCGATGGCGAAGAACTCGACGACGTGTTAGACGACGAGAGGAGGAGAGCCTTGTCGCTCGATCCGCGTGGCGATCACATAGACAGCAACAGGAGGCTCAGCAGGGAGTAGGTCGCCTGGAACTGTCCTCGGGGAGCTACGAGGCACTAACTCCCATCATCTAGCCTTGAAGAAGGATTCCGGGACGATAGCGATGAGGAGGAGGACAACCGCCAGAGACAACGGTGAAGCTCGGTGCGTCTGCATACAGATCCAGCGACGGGCTACCTCGATGATCAACCGTCGACTGTCTTTACGAGCACAGGCGCAAGCGGCGTGTGCATTTCGGATCACCCGGCTTCGGTATCTACAACCACCATTACGCAGGATGTACAGCCAGCAATCATGCGAGTGTTGTGATCTTCGCGCTCGATGGGCCTGCCGCGTATTTTGGCCGAGTCCAGGCTTGGCCCAGCCCGGCTCCGTCCAAAAGAGCTCGCCGAGAAACCATAACGAGAATATAACCCCCAGACGCCGAGCCTTTCCCTTTGGACGAGGCCGCTGGCAATACGCGCCCGACCGATGTTGCATAATCAATTTGGGTGGACTCGAGGGGTGCTTCTGTTGCCGACTCTGTCAAAAAATTGGACGGTTCCTCGGAATTAAGAAGCCAAGTACAAGCAATGACCTGCGAGCTGCCCAATACGGGAAAGGGACATTGTCATGTTGCCCAAGTCAGAGGATACCTCCGCGTACCCGAAGTATAGCAGTTGGCAGACGGCACATGGTGGATTACATGCCAGCGACAAGACCCGGCGGCACGGCCTCTTCATGTTCTCTTCGCCGCGCCATCATAACCTTATCGTCCTGCCAGGGAAGTCTGAAAAGAAGAAGACATGAAGGCAATTCCTAGCAAAGTTTGGAAGGCAGCACCTACTTCTCCACCCACCCAGCACGTCCGACCCGTGGTGCCTGAAGAAGAGAGTCACCCTTACTGGAACGAACAACTGCGCGCCTTCAGTGCGTACTTTAGGCACGGCATAGCTGCGCCCGGTCTGGGTATCCGACGGCGCATGCGGGCATAGCATCGCTTGCGGGATAGTCCCCATGGGGTGGCTGGCCGATGCTGCGGTGAAGAGGACGGACAGACGGACTTGGCGTAGTGTTGGTTCTTCGGGGCTCGGCTCGGCTGGGCTGGACGGGGCAACAGGCCATGGTGCTCTATTTGGATGAATATATTGCATGCGGTAACTGGGTCCAGGGCTTGGAGCATTCCCGTCCCTTTCGGCCAGGGCGTGCGACACACGCTTGCCGACATGTACGTAGCCGTCAATGTTTCTCATTTGGCCGAAGGCGGGACGCCACACGAAACCACCTGTAACGCGGCGTCGAGAAGCAACTGCGCAGCCCGTCCCGCAAACAGTCGATTCATTGGATAGCGGGACTGCGATCATCGGTAGGACCTGGACCGTCGGCCATGACTTCACGGGTCGCATGTTCCGCGTCTCAGTTGCATGTCGGACGCACCGGGCGGACGCAGTCGAGGGACGATGGGGAATGGCCCGTCGTCTCGACCAAAAGGACCGTCGACATGCCCCCATGTCGTCCATCCGCAGATCCCCAACACCGACTCGAGGCCGTATGAGAAATTGCTTGCTTTTTCGTCTTGTTATGTCCGGCTACGACTACGTTTCTGCTTCCTATGTGCCTCCTCGCCAGACTACCTCCACTCCCTTCCCCCCCCCAACCTTATCCAAGGTTGCCTGTCAGCCTGTCAAGCACTTTTTCCGCGCACGTGTGGGTTTCGGTCTGTCTGTCGGGGGTACGACGGGGGTGAGAAAATGGTTTTTAGGGGTGCGCGTTCCCTCATGCCGAGGGCCAAGGCCAACCGGCGTGGCGTTGGGTGCTGGGCCTGCGCAAGAAGGCCGATGGTGGCCGGCGAGGCATGCAAAGCGCGGTTTTTGGCTTCGCCTAGGTTTCGTCTGCACAGGGTACTGAAGCTTTTCGATCCCCAGATGACCTCAGTCGCAGCGCGCGTGAGATCATTTCTCGTGCTGCCTATCCCCTACCCGAGTCAGGCTGGCCTGGGACCTCTCGCGTTCAGCCCCGTCTAGCATCCCCCCTCCAAATGGGGGCTCTCGCCTCCTACCACGGAGAGCTACTAGTTCGCCAATAGCAGAGAGCCTTGTTCTCGTGTTGAGCTGGAAGGCTGGCCACCCGGGCGGTCACAACGCGGGGCAACCACGATGACCAGCGGCAGAGCAGAGGCAGACCCCGAAGTAGAAGCAGTACTGAGTAGCATTGGCTGGAACATCAGCACATCGGAACCGGACTGACTGAGGGGACTGACTGGCTGGCACATGACAGGCAGACAGACGGGACTGTTGATGATATCTCTTTCTCCCGTCTCTATTCCATCCCACCAGCCAATCCATCACCTCCACATCCAGTATTCCCAACAACCTAAGACCGGGTCGGCCTGTGCCCACGCACCGGCATTCCGCACGAAGCTCTGCCGCCGGGTCTGGATCGGCCTCCCCATTCCATCGCCGGTAGGAAGAAGGAACCAAAAGTTACTTGATTGCCACTTACTTTGATGCGCCTTGGAAGTGCGGGAGGTTTAGCCCCTTGCATTCCGACGCACGCAATACCCGTTCATCTTGCCCACACCACCCCTCCCATCATCATCATCATCATCATCATCATCATCATCATCATCACCATCACCTACCTACGTCCCTCCCCTATCCATCCCTCCGCCCGCGGGCACCCTGTCAACGGTTTCCTGCGCGCGCCCGGTCATTTCTACCTACGGGCCGCGGCTGCACGCAGTGCCTAACATCCACCGCGGCACCAGCGGCAGCGGGCACGTCGGAGCCTCTGTTGCATGTAAAACCCACAGTGACAGCTAGAGCTTCCCTGGCCTACCTGGGCGGGCCTGCGCGGGGTTCTCCTGCGCGTCTCCTTCGCATTTGGCGGCCGGTTTTGGTCTTCTCTGCCCCTCGGCCGCCTCTCCACACGCGGTGCGGCAGCGCCCGCTTTTTCCAGCACGTCCAGCTCGGCCAAGATGAGGGGCCTGGGCAGGGTCAAAGTTCTGCAGAAGCCATTGGATTTAATGAAGAAGGTGCTACCCAAATCTCGGCGGCAACGCAGCCAAGAACACACACCCGCAGTCGCAGCCGCTGAGCCGGGCGGTGCGGAGGCAGGCACGACAGCTTCTCTGGGCTACCGCACACACACGCACGGCGTCGAGGCAGAGCCCGAGGTGACGACAACCACAACCGTCCTTACCACGGCGCCAAGAAAACCCGACCCCAAGATGCTTTCGTTCCTGTCGCCATCACGATCGGTAGCTGTCAAGCCCAGCGACGGCGTGGAAGCTGCAGCTCCACCCGAAGAATGCCCCATCTGCCAGGATCCCGTGGGGCTGCCGAACCCCGAGGGCGTCGTCGAGGCGTGGACGTCGCTCCGCTGTGGGCACCGCTTCGGCACCGAGTGCATCCAAACCTGGATGCAGGAGACACTCGACCGCGACCAGAGCAGCACGCCGACGTGCCCCGTCTGCCGGCGGACGGCCAAACATCCCGATTGCGGCCATGTCATCTGCCCGCCCAGCGTCCACAGCCAAACGTGGGCGCAGTACCAGATTCGCATGCAGATGGCACAGAACCTAGAGCGCGAGCGCCTGGCCAGCGGCAGGCCGCAGCGCCGAAGGCTGCAGCGCCGGTCGGGCCATCCCCGCATCCCCACGCCGCCGCGCCGCGAGGCCGAGAAGGTGGGTGACTGCGCCATCTGCAAGGCGCACGAGGCCCGACTGAAGGAGCAACTGCTTTTCGACCAGCAGGCGGGCCATGCTCGCGCCGTCACCGCCGCCGAATACGGCGTGACCCGGCCGCCCCTTGCGGAGACGGCGACGCAGCGCTTTAAGTCGTACATTCCGGTTCAGGTCCGCGTCCATCAGACTAATGGCAACGGCGCGATGCCCGCCAGTCCCACGATGGGCCAGGAGGAACGAGTGAGTCGCGTGCAGGGCGTCTTCTGCGGCACGCAGGGGCTGACGGCGGCGCCACGAAATCCCATACCCGTGCCCGAGCCTACATACGTGCTCCCGCGGCGAGAAAGCGTCTGAGGTGTGTAGCGCGCCCAGGAGCGACGGATAAGGGGCGTCGGCACCAAGAGATTTCCAGGTTGTGTCGCCGCCAAGGACAGGAAGCTGATGGGGTTTTGTTTACACAACTACGAGGTTACTGGAGTTTGGTGGTCAGCGGTCCAGGCGGCGTAGGGTTCCCCCGTGTCATGGGGAGATGAATATCTGATTTGGGGAGCCGGGTGGCTGCTAGATTGGCTACCAATTATCACGGGCTACGGTACAGAATCGCGTTTGGCACTGAGGCTGAGGGGGCTATATAGGTATAGAGTTTGGTACGGTAAGCCTGCATTATGGCTGTTCGCCTCCTCTTGTTGATAGGTATAGCGAGTGATATGGGATCAATTTTTCAGATGGTGGTTCTGTCCAGTCCTGGGCAAATACGTAAGTATTCCAACGTCACATTTCTCGTTCGGGCATCTTAGGGCGATGGACGCGCAAGCAGATGCGCTTGCCAGCATGCCGTTGTCACACCACAGGGAGCCCGAACTACTGATTAGATTGGGTGCGAGTCATGGCAAGCGACTGGCGAAGGGGGGACAAAACCAATGCCCCAGAAGCTCTACCAGAGGTACGCCAGCAGAGTGTCCAAGCAGAGGCGCTTTTTTGTCCACCCTTCGACTGTGAACCTCCGTTCCGGGACCCTCGACCATTTACGGGGCTACCGTGGGCCCCAAAGGAGCCCCTCTCTTGACCTACTGGGGCGGAAGTGAGAGATGACGACGAGACGGTGGGGGGCTAGAGGGAGAGAAGGGGTCGGAAGGGGAGGGTGATGGGCCTTGGCGGCTCCTACCGGACATATGCTTAGGTCAAAAGTGCGTAAGAATTTCCATCATATATGCACTTGAGTCTCGATATCTAAAGTGCCAGTCCGCCATGATCCAGGGCCTCAATGTCCTGTCCAGACCAGCTGTCGCGGGTGCGTGCACTTGGCGGGCTTGGTGATCTCGGGTGCCGGGATCCTGGGATCTGGCCCGGCGGAGCCCCTGCAGCCTGGCGCTACAGCGCCTAAGGCAAGACTAGGTAAAGTACCTAGAGTACTTGGTAGTACTGGGAGTATTACGCGATTTTGTATGAGAAATACCCCGCACTAAGAATGAGACCGGTACTTGTACTTCCCAGTCTTATACAAGAACCAAGCCTCTTTCCGAACAAGTGCGAGTCGGTGCTTCCCGTCGGCCGTGGGGCAAGCGCAAGTCATTGCCAATCTACCAAATCCGACAGCGCGCGCTTGCCTGCCATCGCGACGCGCCGGCCATCGTGTATTCCTCACCAACCCTCCCGCTACTATTTTCCCACCGCCTTCTCCCCTCCTGCCGGGGCCCCCAAGACGAGATGCGGTTCAAGACGAACCTCAAGAACGTCCAAACCTTCTCCAGTGAGATCCACGCGGCGGCGCGCGCCTCCGTTGCCCCCCGGCGCTAGCGGGCAGGAGCTGACGCCCTCCCTGCAGAGCTCGTGGGCGCCCTGTCGTCGCTCGAGAAGATTGCGTGGATGCGTATCGATGACGACAATGTGCGCTTCACCGTGATCCCCGACACGGGATCGCAAGTCTGGGCGTGAGTGGTTTTTTGCGTGCGCGGGCGTCTTGTGTGTTTGCCGGCTCGCTGACGCTTCGCCACGGCCCCCCATCAACGTGCAGCCTGCTGCCCATCGAGTTCATCTTCGACTCGGTCCAACTGCAGTCCAACGAGGCCAACAACACCATCAACCTCGAGCTGCCCCTTGTGCCGCTGCAGCGCGCCCTCCGCTCCGCCCTGCGTGCCACCTCGGCCAGCCTGCGCCTGACCAAGAAGAACGGCGTCCCGCTGCTCTCGCTGACCGTCACGACAACGACGCCGCCCGCCGGCGCCGCCCGGGATGGCGCCGGTCCGGCGGGACCGCCCCCACGCTTCAACCGCCACACGGCCCCGCGGCCCTCGGCTCCGCCCGTCTTCGGCGAGGATGGCGGCGACGACGACGACGACGATGGCGTCTACGTTGTGGAGCCGCTCGAGACGCACCTGCAGCGCGAGCGTGAGAAGATCATCACGCAGGACATTCCCGTGCGGGTGCTGAACCCTGAACACGTCGAGACCATCATGCAGCCCAAGGTGCGCGAGCCCGACGTGCACATCCAGCTGCCGCCGCTACAGCAGCTCAAGGCCATCTCGGACCGCTTCACCAAGCTGGGGGCGGCGGCGGCGCGGCCGGCCGCCGGCAGCCACGCCGGCGGTGGTGCTGCGGCGGTTTCGGCGCCGGCGCCCAAGCTCGAGCTTGCGGCCAACATGCACGGCGGCTTGCGCCTGGCCCTGGCGACCGACACGCTCGACGTAGCCTCGCAGTGGGACGGGCTCGAGAACCCCGACCTGGACCCGGACCAGCTGCATTGCCCCCTCGCCGAGCACCCCTCGACGGCCTTCCGCGAAGCCGGCCCCGACGCCTGGGCCGCGGTGCGCGTCGACGGCCGCGACTGGAGCCGCGTCCTCAGCGTCGGCCGCCTCGACGGCCGCGTCATCGCCTGCTTTGCCGACGGCCACGCCCTGATCCTCTACGTCTATGTCTCCCCGTCGGATGACATCGGCGCCGGCGAGGATTGCGTCATTACCGTACGTATTTTTTCTCTCTTCCCTTCGCCCCCCTTCCCCGTCTCCTTCACTTCGTGTCCTTCACGTGACGCCCCTCCATTCTGGTCGACCATGCTGCTCACCGAGGAGGCGTTCTTCCGACCTAGTACTACGTGTCGTCGTACAGCCTGTGAAGGGGGCCGCAGGCGACTTGCAGCAACCCAATGCACGCAAGTCCATCCATGCCTCTCCGTAGGACCTAGCCATTGGTTTCCATGTACGGGGCGGGAGGGGAGTGGACGCCTGGATAACCCCCGGGGGGCCGAATGGGTCGGCCGTCGTGCGCGGGTGGCCCCCTGGTACCCAGGAATCCCGCTGCGGTGGAACCGTCTAGAGCCAGGGACACAGCCGTGGCAAGCGGGCGCCGTTTGGCAACGCGACTCTTGGAGCCTCGGGGGGTTTTTGGCAGCGGTCCGGCTTGCCACCGTGGAGTCACGGAGCCGAGTCTAATAAGCGTCACACGGGCGAGGGGGCGGACAAAGCCCGCCTGACAGGAGGGCGGCATGAGCTTAGAGGGCAAGGATATACCCCGGCATAGCCGGACTGGATTTGACTTTTTACTAGATGCCATAATCAGAACCCATGCATGCCAGCTTTTCTCATCATTACGACCTTGTAATGACTTGCTGTCATGTTCTTACACTCCAGGTCTCCCGCGAAAGCACGGGGGAAGCCACGTGCGGGGTGCAAGCATTGCCACGAGAAAAGACCGTAACGGAGGATTCGCAGATAAAGGGGGCTCGGAACCGCATTTATGATTAATCCGTCAACTCCTTCCTCTATAATCTACATGAACGCGTGCCACCCGGCGGCCAACAAGTATACAAGCGGGTGGTTTGGGCGCATCTTTCCTATCCTACTCCCGCGAGTGTAATGTGGTGGCCTGGGGTTGGATTGCAGGCTTCCACATCGCGTGGCATAAACACCTGCTGAATTCGTATCCTGTCCTTCACAAATTCATGAGTCTTGTTTCTTATGCATCATAAGCCAATACGCAGCCTCGGGGTCGCCTGGGCACTCCAGCACCGGAAGCAGCAGCAGTGGAGCAACGGCACAATTTCCCCTGTGGTCTCCTCATCGCGACAGCTTCTATTTGGCCATGACGTCGACGTAACGACCGCTCTTGCGGCCCTTCTTGGCGGCGCCCGGCTTGCGGGGGCCGGCGGCACCGAGCAAGTCGTCAATGCTGCTGGCGTTACTGAGGCTGGTAGCTGGGCGGCTTGGGGGACCGCTGGGGGGCATCAACGAAGATGGGCCTCCCTCACCGCTGCCGGTGCTAACGTTGCTCATGGCGCTGGGGGTGCGAGCCAGGGGCGGGGCGCCGCCAAGGGCAGCGCCGGGTACGTTGAGACTGTCGCTCGACATTTGCTTGCTGAGCCCGCTCAGGCTGCGCATCGGAGGTCCACCACCCATGGGCGGCGGCGGCGTGCCCGCGCTCACGGGGGGCGTGCCGGGCGGTCCCGCGCCGCTGCTTGGGGGCGGAGGTGTGCCGCGTGGTGGCGGAGGTGTGGCCGTCTTGGCCGGTGTGTTCTCGGCCCCGGGCTTCTTGTTGACCCATCGCTTCAGGTCCGGGTCGTATACAAACGAGCTCGACTCGCCCAGCTTGGCCCGGACAGGCTTGTTGGGGATTTCAGCAGGCTCCTTCTTGGCACCGCCACCGAACCAACCGCCAAGCCATCCCTTCTTCTGCGACTTTGCTGCTTCAGCGCGTTTGGCTGTTGACGTTAGCGGACTTCTACTATTCAAGCACGGAGGGAAAAGCTTCTTACCATCTTCCTCGGCCGCCTTCCGGAACAGTTCCTCGTTCTCCCGATCCTTCTCAGCCTTGCTCTTTTCCGTGGAACTCATCTGCGCCGGAATATCGTCCTCATCGTCATCCATGATCCCCTTCTTCTTGGGCTTCTCGGTCAACTCGTTGTCGTCCTGTCCAGGCTCATACGAGGGGGGTTCAAACCCGTACGACGGCGGCTGGTACCCACCACCACTGGCCGCAGGTTCATCGTTGTGAGGAACGGGCTCATCAAATGAGCTCAATGAGGGAGGCTCATAGCCGTACGAAGGCGCTTGATAACCGTCGTTGGCTGAAGTCTGCTCTGCAGGAGGCATGAATTCAGGCGCGTTCACAGCAGCCTGTGGTTCATATGGCGTGTAGGAGTGGGTCGGAGGCTGTGAGGCCGGCGCAGCGGTCGAAGCAGCGGGAGCATACGAAGAGCTTGCTGGTGCCGCGGCAGCCACGGGCTGGAAGCCAAAAGTGGCGGTCGAGTTGGCTTCAGGAGCATAGCCACCGTACATGGGCGTTGGCTCCATCTGTCTGGGCAGCTCGATGGAGCCCCGGTTCATCTCGCCCGAAGAACGCTCCATCGAGGACCTCGGCGCAGGGTTGTATCCGGGACCGGGTGCGTAAGGAGAGCCTTGGCCTGCAGAAGGGGCATAGCGCGAGGCTGCCCTAGTGGCAGGCGGTGATGCACCGTAAGATGGCACCGTGGCTCCGTTGCCATACGCGTCGAACCCGGAGATAGAAGGCGTCCGGCTGATGGAGGGCGTTCCGCCGGCGATACGCGCGAAGGGCCCAGACTCGGCACCGGGATCCGTCAGGGCACCAGAATCCGTGGTATCAGTCTCATCGCCAGCCACAAACTTGTTGAACTTGCTCAAAAGCGAGTTTGAGACCGAGTTCATGTTGGGCTTAGAGATCCAAGACGTTGATCCCTCTCTCGGGGCCATCTTCAGTCTGTTCATCAGGTTGTCGACCGACGATTCCAGAATGGGGTGGTAGTATGGCGACCGCTTGGTTTGCGATGTAATGGCTGCAATGATGGATTCGCAATACTGCAGAGCCCTGTCTTTCATACCGTACTCTGCTAACGTCATGGCGTGCTGCAGCTTGTAGGCTGCCAGGTGCGGGCAGCCATGTGCCAGGGGGGACCCAGAACACAAGGACAGACCATACTCATAGACCTCGCTGAGAAGGAGAGCCTCTGTCTCCTTAGCAAAGTGGTCGGCTTGACCTCTGTGATCGGCGCCAATCAAAACGAAATTGGCAGACGGATCGTCGAGACCGCCGAAGACGGCTTGTTGGCGTGCGAACATGAAGCAGATGTGAGCAGCTTCGGCTCTGCCATAGCTGGACAGCAGTTTACCCAGCGAGATGATGGCGGTGGTATCTGCGGTGCTTCGATTGCTCAAGATGAGGCCAAGCGTCTCTCGCCACTTGTCCAGCCCTGCCAATGCGTCCTGCGACTGGTTAGCAACTTCAGATGTAGACATGAGTTGCCGTCCAGCACGAGCATGGCTGGGCACCAGCTCATCCACAGCCTCCTCCAGGTTGCCGGACATCACGCCATATAGCGCCGCCAAAGATTCATTGTTCCGACCTGGGTGATTGACCTCTTTCTTGACGAACTCCTGAGCCACCTGCTTGTAAAGATCTCCCGGAACCGTGTTCGCAATGATCATGGCGTGTCCCCAGAGCCGTTTATCGACAGCAGCCCACGCCGCCTTCTCCCGATCGCCTACAAGAAGATGCTTTCGCATCTGCTCAACACCTGCGGAATCGATGGCGTCCGCCTGCATACCAGTCGCAGCAGGAGTGCCCTGGAGGTCTGCTCCGGTTGCCATACCGGGCGCGAGGTCCATATCTTCGACCTCCAGGCCAGGTGAGAGGATTTGACGGACGGCCTTCTCAACAATGGGGTTTCCCTCAAGCACACCATCCTGCTCAACGAGGACCCGCAGGATTTTCAGGAGCAATACTCTCTCAACGGCCCTCTTATCCTCATGTGACAAATGATTTTGGTAGACGACGTTGGGCAGAGCGCTTTCCTGCATGTCGATCCCAGTGGTCAACCAGGCGATTGTTTCTTTCTTCTTGGATTTGCCTTTCAACGGACCGGGAAACTTTGACAGAAGTTCTTCGAGCGGCTGGATATCTTTGACGTGTTTGATCTTGACTTCGCCGGGGCTTCGAATGATCATAGGCACATTGCCGCTTATCCCGTACCGAGGCACATCCTTGGGGAATGATGAGATGATGGTCCCACCAACACCCCACGAGACGAGGGGAGCACCCCGCCATCTCTGCAAAGCATCCTTCTCGCGGCCGTCGGTGGGCGCAACAAGATTTAGGGACTGAGACATGCCTCGAGGGCGTGTTCCGATAGGCGAAGTTTGCTGGTGAGGAGCCGCTACGGATCTGGGAGATGCGCCCTGCACGGATGACGGCCGGGGAACCGGCGCTACACGAGGGCTGTACATGGCTCCGGGCGACTGTGTTTGGGAGCGCGGCGGAGGCGCGTAATTAGCTGGCTTCGGAGTGCCCGAAGAGGGTGCCTGCGGCACATAGCTGGAAGTAGCCCGCTTCGGCGGAGACAGTGCGTTTGCCGCAGGAGGGCTCATCAGAGGTGGCGTTTGTCGTGCTTCCAACGGGTTGTAACGCGACTGGGCCGGTCCAGGTGGTATGCTTGATGCACTACGCGACAAAGCTGGCGAAGGCTGTAACTGCGCTCCGTCTTCTTCAACTTCCTGCGTAGGAGGGAGAGAAGAGACCCTATGAAGCCGAGGATCATATTGAGACGACGAAGTCCGCGCCATGGGGAAGCCATCACTGCCAGCCGGGCTTGGCAACTTAGCATGGTCAGTTGCTGACTCAAAGTGAGCCAAAGGACTCGATGTCCGTGGTTGATGAGCGAGAATAGGTGGTGGCACAGCCGAGTATTGCGCGCTGCCGGACCGGCTAGGCGGGGCTGGGGAATACCTATTAGGAGGGGCTGGAGCAGGCACAGTTCCATTGGCCGGAGGAGCCGGTGAATAACGGCTGGTGGCTGGGGCACTGGGTTTGAGAGCATTGTCTGCTTGAACCGGTGCATAGGGGTTGGTACGCTCCGGTGCCACAAGGCCTGCGATGTTCTGTGACGGTTGTGAAGGGGCCCGCTGAAGTGGAGGCGAGACCATGGGGGGTTGCATGAGCGGCGACGACACGGGAGGCTGCATAGGCGGCGACGCCAGAGACGGGGAAGTCATGGGCGGCCCCTGAGGCGGCCCTGGGGACAGCCCTGGAGAAGGGGCACTCTGGCGCGACCCTGGCCGAGGCTTCGTAACAATGGGAAGGTCCTCAAAGAAGCCCGACTTCGGCTTGAGCTGAGACGTAGGCTTGGAGCCAGGGGGCGGCGGTTGACTGGAATGGTTAGAAGGAGTGGGAGAGATGCTTCCATTCGAAGTTCCAGACGGTGCCGGAGGCTGGTTATAGAGGCTCGCAGCACGGGGAGGGGCAACAGGAGGTGCCAGTTGTCCCGGGGCGGCCCGTGGATTCAGCTGCATACTAGCTCGCTTCTTTGGGGGTTTGACCACATCCATAGGTAGATCGTAGGGAGACGAATAACCACCTTTGGCCTGGTTGACGAAGCTTTGAGCTTTCGAGGGCTCAGGTCTGGGAGGCGGGGGCGCCCCATATCCAAGGACGGCCGGTGGTGCCGTATTCGAAGGTGCGTACAGTGGGTGGGCAGCCTGCTGAACCTGAGGAACCCCTGGCGTCGAGTTGAAAGTGTTCAGCGAAGGGAATGATGGAGAGGGTACGTTGCTGGGGGTGTAACGCCCATTGACTCCGGCACCTGTGACAGGGGCAGCCGGAGTAGCCATCTGCGATTTTGTTGGCGCTGCGGCGCCATCGTCCGGCGTGTCTTCCAGGAAACCCTCGTCATCGCTGCCAAAGAAATCGGCAGGGTCGAGCTCTTTTGTTTCATTAGTGTCGTCGAGGAGAAAATCATCATCATCGTCGCCGGCAAAAGCCTCGGCCCATTTAGCATCCAAGTCGACAGGTGCTGCCTCCTTGGTTCCGGCTTCGGGATTGGCTTCAGACGTGGCAACCTGCGGTTCTTCAGTGGCAGCTTGGGGTTCCTCGTTTGCAGCCTGGGGTTCTTCATTGGCAGCTTGTGCTTCCTCGTTGGCGGCTTGCTGGAGTCCTGCAGCAGCTTCGTCGTCCAACGCAGCGTCACCTGCCTCGGCAATGGTCGGGGTCTCGGGCTCGAAGCTGACCGGGTCTGCTTCTTGGTTGGTAGGTGCACCGGTAAACATACTGGTGTCCTTTCTCTGGATCGGCTGAGTCGGATGGAAGCCGTCCTCCTCGGCGTTTGAGCCGCCTTGAACATTGCTGAAGAAATCATCGCCTTCGTCACCAGCTTCGTCGGCAAAAGCATCGTCAAGCCCTGCTGACGCGGCTGGCTGAGGATCCCCCTGGCGCGACTCGGACTGATCGTGGGATATTAACGGAAGGCCTTCCTCGAACCGGTTATCCGCCGTGTCGTAGTCGCCGGCCATGTCGCGGCCCGCTGTTTGATCGAAATGGTCGGCATGGCTTGTCTCGCCCTCCTGGTCGTAGGGAAATCCACGGCCGGCGGATAGATCGTCATGCAATTCTTCCTGCTCAAGCTCCTGGAGAATATCTTGCGCCTGGGTAGCAGCCGGCGGCTCGCCCAGAGGCTCGTCAATGTCGTGGTGGGCGGGCGGGACCGTTGGGAACGAGTTTGTCCTCTCGGACGGCGGCATAAAGTTGAAAGGATCGGTATCAGAGCGCTGAATACTCCACTCGTCCTCCTCGTGCTCGGAATCGTTAAAGTTGGGCTCGTGTGACACGGTCCGCGCAAAGGAAATTCTGCTAGAATGTTTGGCTGTGTTGCCCGTTGTTTCCATCTCTGGTTCGGCTTCGGGTTCCGGTTCCGGTTGGACGTCGGGCATATGTACTTCAGCAGCCGCGCCTTCTACTGGCGTCGCGTCTTGGGTCATGTCCCGGGCCATGTCCTCAGCCGGGGCCTCCTCCGGGAGGTCCCAAGCAGCAGCGTCGTCGTCGAGCAAGGGAGCTTCGGCCGCCGCGTCTTTTGCTGGCGCTACCTCTTGAGCCATGCCCTGGGACGTGGCTTCAATCGGAGGCTCCTCCGAGAGATCCCAAGCGGCGGCAGCATCGTCGTCACCGTCGTCGAAATGGTCCAGCACTGTGCCGCGGTCGGTGGCGCCGTTGGTCGCATTTGCCGAGGTCATGTCGTCATTCGGGGTAAATTCGGGCTCAGGTTCGCGAGACTGTAGTTCTGCGGAGCTCTGCTCGGGCGGCGGAGGTGAGGGTTGTGGTGTCGGCTCTGCAGCGACAGGGCGTGCTTGTGGGATGGATTGGGGCATCATGGCTGGATGCCACGAGGCGGAAGGCGCCTCCGCCGGCTCCATCGTGATAGCCAATTAAATGAAGCGGTAGTCACGGCGTTGAGCTGAAGACGGATGGTCGCCAGTCAGCACAGTAAATGCACAGAAGAACTACGAGAGAATAAAGTGGCAGTGGAAGAAGAGGAGCGTGGGTGTTGTGCCGGGAGGATCGGAGAGCATGGAGGTCGTAGTCAGCACTGCTTGCACTTGGCGTAGCTGAGGGCGAAGGGCAATGGTGTCATCAAAAATAAATGGCTGTCGTCCATTTGAGGATGAATTGGCAGCAGCGAACTTTACCCTGCCCGCTTGCGCCCGCTTGCGCCCGCTTGCGGCTCCGTACCTGCTACTACTCGGGGTAGGTCCACGTAAACATGTCCGTACCACCGCACGGAAGCAAACACGCGCGCTGGGGGTTTGGGACGCAGTCCGAGAGCAGGAGAACGAACGAGGGGGGCTTCAGGGGGGTGCTGCACTCACGTACAACCCGAAAATGCAGATGGCTTGAAAAGCAAGTACTTTCAGTATACCCAGTCAGCTGGTTATTTACCTATCTAAGTAAATACTTACCTAGGCAATGAGCCAGGTAAGAAGTATGTAGGGAAGGAGGCACAAGAAGCCGAAGAGATAGAATGTCAAACACGCTTCCACCTTGTCGGCACGAGGAAGCTATCGTCCTGCTCACGGGATTGTGGTGGCTTTAGCTTTGTGCGGGATGGACGAAGGCACCATCTGTCTCTTCCGAGCTAATAAGTTCCCTCTGAGGGAGGTATCGATAGCTCTTCTATGTGTCTCACTCCCTCTCTCTCTTCTCTCCGTCTGCTTTGGGCGCAAGGCACGGCAAGGTCCGAACTGCACCTGCCACCACCACAGGCTGCACTAGAGCTGCACTGCACTAGCCCAGCCCCTCCAAGACCAAGACCCAAGACCCCGAGCTCCGACCCACCCCATCGACACCTGCATGTTTCAGTGAGACGGACATCCAGCTAGCTGTCCTTCCCACAGTGCCGATAGGTCATCACTATCATTCATTTCATTTGGCTGCCCAAGCAATACAGTCCCGGCTCGTCATGTGTGTACATGCAGCCAGACATAACCGGGAATCACCATTAGCTGGATTGGAAGATGGCATTGCAGCAGCCTGGCCTCCATTGACGGGGAGATACCCACAGATACTACGAACATGGGGGGCCCAGCGACTTGCCCATGTGGTCAGTACTTCGGTCCTTGGCGCCGAACCCTAGACACATCGTGGCTGGCCAGTAGCGGTCATACAACTCGTACTAGGATCGAGCCATGCTCGCCTTGATGCTACCCTGTTGATATGGGCTGATATCCTCATGTCACGTGCATCTCAGAACACCGATTCCGCATGTCGCCACTTTGAGCGAGCAACCCGGGTTGGCTATCTGTTAACTGCGCGAGCTACCGGATCTGGGGAATCGAGAACAAACCAACCAATGACAGGAGCTCATCGAGCGCCACTGTTCCCCGTACTCTGGACATCTCCCATCTGCTGTTTGCAACATTTGCCATCATTCGATACACTACAACTCGATAACTGTTGCCACAGATATACGACGCCTTCGAGAAGCATCGCACCGTCTAGCCACCCTCCTCCGTACCCTCTTGCCCATCTACCAGGCTCTCGGACTGGTTGCAACTGCAACCACGACCGCATGGCCCTTGCAGCGTAGTATCGACTCTGGCTAGGAAATCGGGAAGCCCCCGTGGCGTTCTGCCCTCCCATGGCAACCCACCGCTTTGTATACAAAGATGAGGTTTTTACACTACTGAAATAATCAATGTGGCTGAGTGTCGGGGTGAATAAGTCTCAATGCTTTCACACCAACAGCCGATAAGCTTCGCAGATATTACTTGCAGCGAAGTGCTGCATTCGACCCTTTGGACTCTCAGAAGCTTTGCTGTGGAAATTGGACGAACAAAGTCACAAACCACCTGCGAATTTCCATTGATCCGTTCATTCGTCTTCTCAATCAGTCGGCCTGGTAAGGCATATTAAATAAAAATGGCTTCCCAAACGACTCGCCGAAAACTCTGGGGTGGCTTTAGATGCCATATCTAATAGAATAGAGTGGCGTCATGTACCTTGTCGTTACTTGGCGGCCAAACCCTAGAATATGAGACAATCTAGATATGTACACCTTGGAGGCTACATCTGATATATTTAATTTCTATGTCCTGGTCGAGGGAGCCGTTGATAGAGTCTCCTCGGAAATTCATCGATTTCTAGAGGAATAGTGCGTTGCCGCCCCGATGTTCTTTGAGGCGAGTTATTAACCGAATTTATATGAATAGGGTTATCGCTCACTGAAGGAACGGAAGCGAGGAATGGAGGTCAAATGGAGGTTCTGGAATCTAAGGCACTGGTGCCTGGTCTTTTCCGAAGCACTGTGCCTTTTGCTTGGTAACACGCTTAATGTGGTGTTCTACGTTCAGGCTGCCCGCGGTAGCGTCTGAATTCGCCCGCATCAAATCCTTTGGCTTACACTTGCAGCTTTAGTGAGTTGCTGTTATAGTTAAGGCTGTCTCATTGGTAGGGTTGCGTCACTTCTCTGCGCTGGGCAAGCCTTGACCTCTACCTCCATAACACACAGGCACATCCTCATCCTTCATGCAACATATCGAGCTCAGCAGCGATATACAGGAGGCCTCTGTAGCCGAGCTGAACGCTCGGGCTGCATGTTGCGTGGCAGACGGAGAAGACATCAAGGTGGAGCTTCTGCAAGCAATCGAGAACGCGGGCTGGTCCCCTTCGGCCGGGGCAACATGCGATAAGATGTGCAAAGCTATCGTCAGGGCCACGCGCAGCGACCGTGGGGTCAGGAGTGTGTGGTAGGCCGCACCCTCTTCGCTGATGACTCAGGACTCACCTAACGTGCCCGGTTCTGTCATACAACACTCCCACCTTGGATCAACCCCCTAAGCAAGATCCGCGTCGATGGAAGACGAATTCCCAAAAACACTTGCCGTGCTTTGTCTCAGGTCATCCCATCATTCCCAGCGTTTTTTACTCAGGACTTGCGGTAACTGCGACTCGTCTGGTTGAAAAGATAGTTGCCTTGTTCGTAGACGAGGCGACGTATGGGTGGGCGAGTCCAAGCCCCTCCAGCGAGTATGAACGCATGAATCATCCAATGTTCGACTCTGCTTCGAAGCGACAATTACGAGGCGCAAGCCCGGACGTCAGTCCTCAGCAACCCTTGAGTCCGGAGATTGATGACACCACCGTCCGAAAGAACTCGGCTATGCCGCTCTCACCCGGCAACTCGCACGAAACCCCACAGTAGGACGCTCTTACGGAGTCCTCACAGCAAGGTTAGACGGTTTATCTGAACTGAGGACCTTTGTTTATGGTTGCTTCCGGGCCCAAATTTCGTTCTTACCATTAGCAGTTCGGCCTGTCGAGGTTTGTTGCAAGAAAAAAACCAACACAAGAAATTGTATTTTCTGAGAGGCTTGGTAAGGCCTGGCTGAAACTATCCCTCATAGTCTGGGTATCTCTTAAACCTGATCACAAAGCCGCCAGTACCTCCACAGTATTAATTATAACGGTTAAGACAATTAAAATGTTAATTTCAATACTCAAAAGAACGGTACCTCGTCTCAAGTTTCCCGCCGAGGGGCGATGCGTAGAATCATCTCTATTATGAACAAACGGTGAGGGAGTGAAATAAGGAGAAGGCCCACCAAATAATTGTGTTGGCTAGCGGTGTACTGTAAGAGCTTAATTATGTGAGATGGGCACCCTAATGCCCGCGATTCAAAGATATCTCATGCTTCCCATGGCCCCGCACGGCGTGATCAAACGCCTAGGTCTGCGGGATGATTTGTTAAGTTTCGTCCTAAAACTTTGCAAGATCTCATGGCCCATTTCTAGAAGTCGTTGATAGATTAGACAAGTGAAATAACGCGACGGAGGTCTCCACTAACAACTTACTATTAAGGATTAAGTATTCGTAGTCCCATGCCATGGGCCATTATCGTGACAGCAAAATGTGTAAGAGAGGGAGTTGGTATTTAATGCAGTTTCTGTAAGAATTCGGAGGTCTACCATGAAATTTATTCTTCGTTGTAGCGTTGAAATTCATTAATTCTTGAGCGCCCTTTTCTATTCGAGACGGGAGGTGTTATTTAGTCGTGCCAACTACATGCTTGCAGTCCTTGAAGTCTACCCAGGTGATGCTCTATATTATTTAAAAACTCTCGGTTGTGAAGCCATCCTAGTTAATGTCCATAGTAGTAAGATTGTGTTGATTGGTAACGTGATCCGGGTTGTTATTTCTTGCTTAACTCCTACGACTTGGTTTTGAGTAAAACTTGGTGTAAACTGTGGCCGACCCTATTTCACCACACAAATTTTAATGAAGATGCAATTTTCTGAGCTGTGATGTGAAACCAAGCAGTCGTAGAAACCACCGTCGCTCGTAGGTTATTAAAGGAGCTGCGATCACAACGCATTCTCCCTTATGCGCATATGAGGAGTTCAAGTAATGTGGCGTCTGTTCAAGAGTCGAGGCAAATTACTTTGCCATGTTAAAATATTGATATCGTCTTCATTAGTCCTGTAAGGAATCCACATACGATTCTGACGACGACACGCATCACCAGCTGATTTAAAGGGTTCAAAACTTGGCCAACTCGTACTAGCACGGAACACTTGAAGTCACAAAATTCAGAGCCGGGAGGACGTGACCTCTGTCTTCCCGGGGTATTCGACCGATGTAGAATTTCCCGATCTCAATCCCTCATTTAATTATCATTAGACAGAATCATGTACAAATGGATAGTAATTACGTTTAGAACATCGTCAACGGCCGTCCTCGTACAGAGCGACCCCGCCTCAGAGCCCAGCCAGCACATTCGGCAGAACACGCTTCTCGGTGTAGGACCACAGAAGGGGCGAGTAGTCGGAGGTCCAGGCGTTGCCGGTGTAGTGGGTGGAGCGGCGGCCTTGGAGGGAGTAGAGGTCTTCGTAGAAGCCGGCGCGGAGGGCGTCGGGGGTAACGTGGAGGCCGAGGTTGTCGTGCTCGAGCCAGCGGGGGAAGGTAGTGTTGGAGGGGCGGGCGAGGGCGGTGGCGAGGCGCCGGGCGTCATCGGCGACGCGGGTGCGGGCGCGGGGCGAGCTCTTCTCGCCGACGACCTTGACCGTCTGGTAGCCGGGCACGCCGACGGTATCAAAGTGCCAGAGGAAGGGCGTCGAGGGTAGCTGGAAGGGCGGCGCCGTGAGGTTGGCGTTGACGAAGTTGGTGAGGTCGGGCAGGCCCGTGTCGGCGACGACGCCGACGAAGTAGGGCACGCCCTGCCACTGCGCGAACAGGCCGCGCTCCTGCGTGTCGAGGTCGAAGTCGCCCACGTTGGAGAGCACGGGCGGCACCGTCACGAGCAGCTTGCGCGCCCGCACCAGCCGCGGGCCCCCCGGCGTCCCCACGACGGCCGTGACGCCCTCGTCGCACCGCCGCACCGCCGACACGCGGCTCCGGTAGTAGACGGCGGCGCCCAGCAGCTCCGCCACGCGGTCGAAGGCGACCTGGTTGCCCGCCGGCGCGTACAGGTAGCCGGCCGCGAGCCCCAGGATGTGCGGCAGGCCGAAGTTCTGCAGCACGTAGAGCGTCGTCGCCTGGAGCATGTCCCCCGTGCCCTGCGCAAACGTCCACACGACGGGAATGGTCTCCTCGAGGCCGTACTTCTGGACAAACTCGCCGAACGGCAGCAGCAGGTCCTCGGGCACCGTCTTCAGGTCGTAGAAGCCCTCGGCGATCTGCGGAAAGAGGGCGGCGACGCCCAGGTACTTGGCCAGCGGGCCCGCGAGCGAGGTAAAGTCGGGTATTGTGACGTTGGGCACGATGACGCCCTTGGCAAAGTCGGCGACCATGGTGGGCAGGGGCGACTGCGTCGAGGCGTTGAGCGAGACGTTGAAGCGCTGGAAGAACCAGTCCGTCTCGGCGTTTTTGATGTAGGCCTGCACGCCGAAGTCGATGGGCGCGTTGCTTCCGGGCACGTAGAAGGTGTCGACGTGGCCGCCGAGCTTGTCATCGCGCTCCACGACGATTACCCTCTTGCCGGCGTCCGTCAGCTTCGCCGCCGCGTACGCTCCCGTGCCGCCGCCGCCGACGATCAGTACATCGCATTCCGCCGTATTATCGGCCGTCCAGTTAACCCCTGTCCAGCCGTCGGGGATGGGCGGGTACGCCGCTGCGGCGAGCGAGGCGCCCAGCACCCACGCCTTGAAGACGAAGGATTGCATGGCTCGGATGGGACACGAGGTGGTGTGGCTATTATTTGACGGCGGGAACGACCAATTGGACAACAGGGATTGGTGGACGACGGGAAACAACACGAGTAGCGAGCCGAGGAAGTCGGATAGCAGCCGCCTTCTTCTGAGAAACCCGGGCAACGGTACGAAGCGGAAGTTAATTATATTCCAGCGTTGCGATATCTCACGTTCTTTATATCTTGATCCCGGATATACAGGATGGCCGGCTGCGAGGTTTACGCTGAGAAGAGGCAGTGCCGCCCACGTGCCGGCTCATTTGCTTTGAGTTGCGCCAAGACCACGACGAGGCCTGACCGGGAAGTTCCCTCTGGACGCTATCACGTACATCCATGCTCGGAAGACGCGGAGACCAACCCCGGCCAGCCCAGCGGCATTCCAACCACGGGACACAATGCCTGGTAAATACGATCGATAGCTGAAAAGAACCGAGGGATCGCGGCGAGGGCCTGGGCGGCTTGGCATCCTCTTGGATTGGGGGAAAGTCCCCGGAACGCTCGGTTCGTAGCGGAGGCCGAAGACGTACGATCCAGATGATCCGCCGGCCCGACGTTACATTGTGCAGCTAGTACCCAGCTGGCCCCCATGCTGCCGCACCCGGGGAACCCGTGTTAAATTACAACGTCAGTGGTCAACATTCCGGATGCCGCGGGGAGTTCATAAGGCCAAGAGAAAGCCGGAGAATCATGCCCCATGAGAAAGGGGTGGGTAGAGCGGAGTTGTCATTGTAAGGTACGTATCCAGCCTGCTGCTACTTGCTACTATCTGTCCACCGGGCGGAGAAATCATCCCAGCGGGCGAGAGGCCCCGCCCCCCGGCCTAGAGGTCGCTCGCGTCGGCGAGGCCCTCGGCGCCAACGGCGGCCTTGCGGGCGGCCGTCTCGGGGCGGGCGTCAAGGGGGCGGTCGAGGCCGAGGCGGTGGGCGGTGCTGTAGGCGGCGATGCCGCCGGCGGGGTCGGCCTCGGTGACGAGCTCCTTGCGGCGCGTGTCGACGAGGAGGCGGACGAGGTCGGGGCGCATGTAGTGGCCGGCGAAGTCGGCGAGCGTCTTGGTCAGGTGCGTCTCGGCGAGGTCGATGTCGACGAAGAGCAGGCCGTCGAAGTCCTTGGCCGGCTTGGGCACGGCGAGGCTGCCGTCGGGCCGGTAGATGCGCGCGTGCCCGTTGTACGGCGCCGGGTCCGTCTCGGGCTCGACGCCCTCGGGCGTGTTGAGCGCCAGCCCCTCCCGCGACAGCCGCTGGAAGGGCGCCAGCGTCCACGCCCCCGTCTCGATGGCGTAAGCCGGCGTCACCAGGTCGCTCGCCGGGTCCGCGTAGTTGGTCGCCGGGTCCGGCGCCACGCGGCGCTCGGCGCCCGGGTAGACGGGCCACGCGGCGACGTGCACCTGCTCGCCGCAGCTGACGTTGAGCGCCTTGAGGAAGGGGTTCATGTTCTCCCAGCAGTTGAGCTGGCCGACGCGCCCAATGTCCGTCGCCGTCACGCTCATGAAGGTGTCGCCCGCGCCGTCGCCGTAGACGAGCTTCTCGACGTGCGTCGGCTTAATCTTGCGCCGGTGGTTCACCACCTCGCCCGTCGGCGCGATCAGCACCTGCGCCAGGTACAGCGTCGCGTGGTCGATCTCGGAGAAGCCCAGCGACACGAAAATGTTGTTGTCCCGCGCCGCCCGCCGGATCCGCCGCATCTCCTCCGAGTCCACGGCCATCGAGTTCTCGCGGTACCGCTTCAGCATCGGCAGTGACTGCATGTAGTTGACCTTCCACATCCAGTAGGGGTAGCCAGGGATCCCTGGTGGTCAACGTCAGTCATACCGTCGTGATAATAAAAGTGGCAGAATAGCAAAGGGGAACGTCGAGTTGGGGCATGCTACTAACAAACTTCGGGGAAGGCAACGAGCTTGCACCCTGCGGCGCCGGCCTCGTTGATAAAGTCGATGGTCTTTCTGACGCCTCCCTCAAGGTCGAACCATGCAGGCTCGGAGGTGACCTTGACTCGCCATATTAGTTTATGCTTCTCCTGGCGAGCTGTCTAAGACTCACGGCGGCGGCTTTGTATTTGGTGATAGGCATTTTGAAGGTGCGGGTGTAAAGAGGGCAAAGTAGAATCAGCAATCAGCGATCAGGGGCTCGAAGAGTTTGGTGGTTCTTGTCCGTTGAGTTGTGTTGAAATATTCGTGTGAATCCGGAGTGAGAAGACACGGGCTGGAGGACTGGCTGGTCTCGCCATTATATAGTAATCTTGACCTTCGTGGCACGGGAGTCTCTGGCCAAGCACTGCAGCCTCGCGTCCTTTCGGTGTCTGAATTGCGTGATTCCGTTGCCTCCACCTACGTGAGGTTCTTCCATGGGAGACTGGTTCCTGTTGGGCATACTCGGCGGAGTTGGGGTGCGCGCTGTTTGTTTGTGCCTCCCGGGATTTGCTCTACAGTCTCTCACCTCCACCGTATCGTCTTTCTCCCTCGTCGGCCAACACGCATCATTGGAAGTCAGTACCGGTGGTCGACCGTGTGCGCTTGTTTTGGGTATGAACTGTGCGTCATAGTCCCGGAGGGGGGGCTTTCGGCTTTTGGTGTGCAGGCAGGGACCGCGCGGAACCGGACGTATTGGCTTGAATTGCAGCGAAGACACCCGCCGAAACTACCGATATGGCCCTGGAAGACGAATACTAAGTGGCTATGCACACCGGGAAAGATTAGCAAACGCCAAGGCTGGCTCTCACCCAACGCCGAGATCCCAGCGAGCGTAACCCGTGCTTGGTTTCACCACCTCTTCCTCACCACGCATAACGCAACCCGAAAAAGCACAATAGGGCTCCACAGGCATCGGGACCGGCCGAGGGCGCGTCTAGATCGCCTTCCGGAAACGCCCGATTTCTTCTAGCGGGGAGACGGTGTCTGGGGCGTGCGCTCCGGTGGGCTTGAACCGCACGGCGGAACAAACCCCGGAGGACCCATTTTGACCCAAATCCCGCTCGCCACCCAGGCGTTTGCAAATTTGTTTCAAAACGGGCAGAAGCCTCGGACTCAAAGCGCGGCGAACGTACGATGTGGGTAACTGCATGGCTGCAGGGCTGCAGTTGCTGACTACAGGACTTGCATGATTTGTGATAATTCTTGGCCGGCATGTTCGTTGGGGGAACACAACCAAAAGGGGTGGCGCTGGCCAAGATTGGAAAGTTCGACGACCGGCATTCGGCCCAGTAAGACCGCCAAATTCTACCTGGAGCTGTTATGATGCATGCTCCCGGCATCCTGAAGATGTCGCGTAACCCCCCAGATGCTTTCAAGGCAGACAACTCGACATCAAAGGCGCCGCGATATCACGCCAGAGATTGGCCCCTTGGTTCCCAATCCATGAATGCCATAACTTCATGGCTCCTGACTGCTTTCGTTTGTGCCGATTTACGTTGCCATAATTTCCAATCCCAGAAGAGATCCAATGTCGAGGGTCTAATCCGCTAGGACGACCGGCCCAGCCTGGAGCGATTTTACACGACACGCCCGACCCTTAGAAATGGTCCGAGTATAAAAGCGGTAAAACCCACCCGCCCTTTAGACCGCCGTTTCTCTTACCTCACGATGCGGGAGCCTTAGCGTTTTGGAGCATTTGCTGGCATAAGAAATACCCGTCTAACTCGCCGCGCCGACTTTTGACCCTGGCCCCGTTCACCTACGAGCACTGCACGAGGCATGTGTAAGTGGCCAAATCGAAGTCGTCCGCTTCTTGATGGAGGAGTCCCGGGGCCAGCCCACGAATCTCCCGACGATGGTGGGCACATTCCGCTGAACCGCCCTGATGAGCGCTGTAGACCGATGTAGTTTCCTGGGACGGACGGGTCTTGAGACACATTCTACCACAAACAAGAGACCGTCATTCACTACCTCCTCGACCAAGGCGGCGATGTTCGGGCTGTCGTGTTCTTGCCGCTGGAGGGTGACAACGTTGGGTGGGACGGAGGACCTGGGGGCGAGGTTCCGGAGACGACGGCGCTTCTAGCGACCGACACCATTCTCACCCTGGCGCTGGAATTCGCGAGTGCGGGCGTCCTCGCCGCCTGGTCGTCGCGGGCGCCGACATCCATGCGCCGCTGTCGTGCGGGCTCGTGGAGAGTGGTTCGGAGGAAGTCGTGGTCGGGAAGGCCACGCCGCTCCACTTTGCGTGCCAGTACCGCGACCTGGCCAGCGTCGCCCTCCTGCTCGAAGCCGGCGGTGATGATGCTGGCAACATGGTCGCCCGTAGCGATGGCGTGAGGGGAACGCCGCTGTACTGGGCCGTCGACGACGGGATCCTCTGCGACGACATCCACGGCTGGGTCCCGCGCTGGGGGTGGAACGAGCGGCATTTACCCGTGTGCGAGAAGAAGAAGGCAACACGCTGCTACACCTCGCAGCTCGGCGGCGGCGCTGGGGACGGACGGTCTAGTGGCTCCTATAGCACGGGGCCGACGCCGGCGTCCTTAATAAGAAGGGCCGACGGGGGTTCTGTCATCATTTAATCATTATTCCCCAGTGCCCCGGTAGACCAATTCTTATCGTGCTAGTCCTAGGAGCGCTCGGTGTATTCATGAATTTCACGGTAGATTACTTAAGGTTCACGGCTCTTCGTAATAATATTTAATAACGGTGATTCCTTAAACCATAGACTTGGCTCCCGTTACGGGACAGGTCCTGCGAAGTAAGTTTAGGCATAAGGCCCGGGGATGGCCATCTCGGCTACCAAACCATTCGTGCCAGTTCTTCTTCTCTGGAGTGCAACTGTTAGACGCCCGTATCAAGGGATAAGTAATAGTTTGGGCAGGATGTCGGGTACGCACCTGCGTTTCTTCTGGGCTTCGTATTTGGGTCCCATGGCCTCAGTAATCCACCACGCAACGGCTGGTGACATGGTATCAAGGGCACCAGACTCGCCGCTCTTTTGAGCAGCCAGGACATCCCCGCCACCATTAACAGAGCCCTTGCCTTCGGTGGGTTGCGCCGTTCTCCCGCTTGCACTCAGGCCGATACCCATGATGCCGGCAAACATCTCGGCTTTCACGTACCCCCCATCCTGCTCAATGTTAATAGGCACCTTGCTCCAGGCCGGAGGCATGTCGTCTTCATTGACGCCATGGTATTTCTGTCCATCCAGGACGAGATTCCGGACCTCGGCTGCGTCCTCTCGCATCGACATGTCGCCACTTGGGCCCTTGCGATCGCTGTACAAGCTCCTGCCATCCTTCACACTGTCAGCATGTTGTCGCGTTGCGCGGCCAAAGGAAGCCTAAGAAGAGGCTTACTTCGTTCCAGTAGCAGAACGCCGTGATCCAGCCCGTGTACCAAGTGACGCCGCAAAGCATGTCGTCAACGTCAAAGGCCGTCCTCCAGAAGTGCAGGACGTCGTCGGCTGCGGGGTCCTCGAAACTGCGCACAAACCGGCGGAGCACCGGCCGGAGCATGGCGGCGAAATGGCGCGGCTCCTCGCCGTACTCGTCCAGCTTGTCCACCTTTTGCAGCAGAGCGTCGTAGTCGGCCTTTTCGCCGAGCAAGGTGACGCTGGGGAAGCCGCAAATGATGCCGCAGGTGAACTCGAAGTACTTCTGCAGCGTGCCCATCATGATGACCGAGGCCACGACCTCGTCGTTGGCCGTCGTGGTCGAGAAGGCCGGCGTGACCCAGCGGCGCAGCTCGGCGTCCACGACGACGGCGCCCAGCAGACGCGCCATGTCGCGGGCGAAGACGGCGAAGTCGAAGTCGTGGCGCGAGAAGGGGCCGTACTCGACGCGCAGCTCCTCGCGGCCCGCGTGCGCCACGAACTGGCCGCGCAGCTCCTCGCTGTGCGCGTTCACGTACAGGCTGAACTGCGTCAGGATGGCGAACCAGACGTCGTCGGGGCGGAGAACTAGGTGGTGGTGCTGGCCGTAGGCCTTGATCAGAGACCTGACGAAGCCGTTGGTCGACGGCACCACCGGCCGATCGAGCTTTGCCGACCCGTGGCCCCAGGTCGATTGGTAGAGGTCAATATCCGAGGGGATGTCGCCGGGCAAGGCGCCCCAGAGGAGTTCCTTGGCGTTGGCGACAGAGCCGTGCTGCGATGAGTCCAGCGCCTTGGCGCCGTGTGCCGAAGGCTTGATGGTGACGGGCATGGTGAAGCTGGATAGGGGCACGAAGGGGGTCAGTATCACGTTTCCCACGACTCTTTCTCCGATGCCAACATGAAGCCTTTTTAAGTCTCAACTTGCTGCAATGATCGGCCACCCCATGACGACATTAGGCATTCTCAGCCGCAAGCAAAAACACTACAAGGCACTGCCAGCGTGTCAATTAGGTTATAATTGGCCCAAACCCGTCGTCTCTAAATGTCAAGCGCATGCCACTAAGATAAGAAGATATTGCGATCAGCCTCGTCTCAGGCTACAGGTGGAAAGCAACATCGCCCAAGGCATTCGATTGCCGCGGCTTCAAGGGACTTCCAAGCAACAGCCCATCGGTAGTGACAGGCTATACCCAATCCTTTCCGAGGCACTGGCTGAGGGCCTATCGTGCGGTTCCATCGGGGCCCTTCGGGCAAATCCGCTGATGGCCATCGTCAAATGCGGGAGTGCCTATAAATGCAGATTTTCCGGCAGGATGCCGACGCGCCGGCCCTCAGTCTTGCAGAGCTGGCTCTCGACCGCCTGAAAGGTCGCCGCGAGTTCGTCGGGAATGCTGAGGTGAGCATTGTGCGAGGCGCCGATCGACACTGTCACCGGCAAAGGCCCCAGAAGCGAGGCCATCTGCCGTTGAACCTGCAGCGGCAACGTGTGGTCCAGTTCGGTGTGAATGTAGGCGCACCGTACGCCCTGGGACCACGGCTCGAAGGCGGACGGCGTGGTGAAGAAGGACGTCGACGTGTGCGTCCTCTGCTGCGTCCAGTGCGCCCGCGACTCCCCGTCGAGGTCGCTGAAGGCCACCTCGGGTAGCAGTTCGGGAACCTCTGTCATCCGGTCTCCCTGGTATGTCTCGTCAGCGCCGCCGTAACCGTCGAATGCCGTTGGGAAGGGTGCCGAACCTCAAGCTTCATCCACGAGAGCGGCTGTCCGCCCAGCGCGTCCAACATCGACCTGCCCTGGGGGATCAGGAAGCCTGCGAGGTAGATGATGCCGGCTACATCGAAGCCGCAGACGGCATTGCTCCCCGGTAACGCTCCCGAAGAATGGCAAAGCAGCATCGGTTCGGAGCCCTTTTGGGCCAGCTTTGCCAACACGGCCTGAACGGCTTCAATGTCTTCGCCCAGCCCAGGAAGTGGCGTGCCGGTCCCACCCACACTAGGCAGAGCTACGAGTTCGACCGAGTAGCCGGCGGCGCTCAAATACGCGATGAACGTGTTCCAGGCCTCGGGCTTCTGCCACGCGCCCGGCACGATGACGACGGGCGGCTTAGACATATCGGCTTAGGGGTGCAGCTGGGGTCAACTACTGAAACAACTTGTGGCCGAGATATTGCTCACGTTGGTATAGTTGATGTAAAGGAGGGATATAACTGCGAAGAAAAGCGCAACTGCAACCCGGGGGGAGAGACGTGGTGAACTGATTAGAGAAAGTTAACGTACGGGGAATAGGTGTTTGCTCGACAATTCAAAACAACAGCCATTTATCGCGAATGACGACAGCGCCGCATATGACGCACGCGTTCAGCCTCATGCCAACCTGTGAAGGTTTGTCTCTACCGCCCACGCCTATGGAAAAAAGCACGTCACAATGGGCGCCGAAAGCCATCTGGCCTGCCAAGTTTCCGACGTCACACCGGCCCAGCGAATGATGGCATGGCCGTTTGACCAGGCTGATAGCGAGGATGGAAATATGACCGGTCAGCGCGATGCCACGCGAGGCGTGCCGTTCTGGGTGTCTGGGAATTTGGCATGCGTAACCAGCCTCCATGCCGGATGGTCGGCATCTCCCGGAGACGCATGCATGACCCCTGCGACTGTACACAGTAGATCCTTGCTACGGGGTCTCGCGTCTGAAGGAGCGAACAGGAGATCGTGCCGCCTCTCCCCTGAACTCGGCCACGCAAGACCCGGCTGCCCGGGTTTTTTGGTTCCCGATGCGTATCACGCGATCGAAGCTGGCGTCCCAACACCATGGACGTCCCTTTACCACAAAACTCTGACACCACAGGCTGGTGATCGGACGACGCTGCCGTTCAGGGTGATTACGAGCGCCTCGGAAGTCGCAGCACCGGCTGTACCCACCTGAATCCCGCAGTTGTCTTTGGGGCTGGAAATGTGCCGCATAGAACTCGGAGGCACCGGCGCGCACTGGTGGTGTCGGCACAGATAGCAGACTCGCATGCAATCAAGCACATCCTGACGCGAGGCTGGTCCTGGCTGCTTCGACCTGGTGCTTCAGCGTGGAGAAGCGCGACTTCGTCGAGATGTTTGGAGCAGACATAAGAGCGCCTCGCAGGCCCAGATTCCCATCTTGGGTGCGAAGTACACCAACAAGGCGAGGGCGATGGTTAACAGAAACCCGCGCGCGGGAAGTTGGTTCCGACAAACCGTGGCACTCAGGTCCTTCCCTCGCCCGCAGAGAACCGTTTCCCATTCCCTCCAGAGGGTGTCCGTTGCCCGAGAAGGCGCCTAGCGGCTAATGTGAAGTCCGGGACGGGATCAGAAAGAGCCAATGGCCATCGCGTTTCTCGCCCCCGAGGCTTAAAAAGAAAGGAGACGGTGCTGAGGTCGGGTAGAGAGAGAAAGTAGGGCGAGGTAGGGGCAGTGCCGTGGGAGGGAAGCGATAGCCGAGCAAAAGTAGTAGGCACGGGGTACCAGAGCATTGCCTGATGAAAGGAAGCCCCCCCCCAAAATCGACTGTATCACCATCGAAGGAGGGCGTTTAAAGGCCCGAACGGGTAAAATCCCCGGACTGCCCATGGGGAAGGCTGATTGCCATTGTGCGCGCACGGGGCGGAATGTGGTCAAAGTGTGAGAGCGGGAACAGCCTGGCTGCTGGATTGACCCGAAACGAAAAGTTCCTGAAGCATGGATGGCAGGCACCCCGCCCCAAGCTGGAGCAGGCCGGAAATGACTTTAGGGCTGGGGAAAGGATCCATCACGGTGACGCCCCAGGATACAGGAGATCTTCCCGCCATCTTCCATTTCCATGGGATCTACAGGAACCCCCATGTACTTCCGATCCATGCATAGAATACGGGATCGCGTCTCGAATAAGTGACCGGCACGACATTCCATTCCAGCGAGCCTGTGCTCCCCGTGGTGGCGCTGTCATGCCATGCCGTCGTGCTCTTTCTTTTGCCGTAGCCGGGCTCGCCGTGCCTTGCAAGCGCTATTTAGAGGTACCTTTTCTACGCACCCCCGTAGCCAGAGCAGCCCTAGGTACCTTTTCTACGCACCCCCGTAGCCAGAGCAGCCCTAGGCGAAGAAAGACCCACGCCAGCTGCCGCCCAATTCCCATTCTACACCCTCACCCGAAATGCAACACTCGAAGCTGAAAGAGTTCATGACCAGGCTCCGTTCAGGTCGAGGTAAACACCCTGCTCTTCTCGTCTTCGCAACATCGAAATCGGCCGCTCACCTCTGAGCCGAGCCTTTCGACCGGTCCCTCGTAAATCCCAGCCTTTCGGAGCTGCATCTCGTTTCGGAGCGCCCCCGGCAGAGACCCCTGTGGTCACGACAGGTCGAATATGACGCCTCGCCTGCAGGCTGCTGCCCGGCAATCAAGCGACTATAGGGTGGATACAGGCCCGAAGACAACGATATAGATGGGAGGGCCATGTCTCAGTCGCAGGTAGTTGTGGCTGTCATGCTTCCGATTCAGGGAGGTTTCCCAGCTTACTCGGGTGCCCTGCGGTCAGCAATCTGTCATCAGCCGGGCCTGGCACCAAAAGCAACTCCGACGGCCATCGCCTAATATTCCTTGACACCTAAGAAAAGCAATATGATTTATGAAAGTGATGGTGTCGTGGTGGAAGGCGTGTGTGCATGGCAAAACAGCGGCGGCGTGCGTTTCCCCGGATTCCCATGTATTCCATTCTCTGCTCCGACGAGTATGTTATTCTCGTCTGCTGGCCTGTTATCGGCGCTCTCGTTTCTCTGTTTCGCCGGCTCCCTCTCCATGCCCTCGACGCAAAATCGCCATGTATGATGAAGCGGCTGCGAAGGCGGCTTACTTGGAATACCTTGCCGACGCCGCTGCGACGCAAGACCTCACCGAAGACCGGCGTCCCGAGGTGCGCAATTTGAGCATCATCTTCACCGTGCTGGCCGCCCTCTTCGTCGCTCTCCGCTTCGTCGCGCGAAGGTGCCAAGCCGCCCGCATTGGTGTGGACGACTGGTTGATCCTGGCTGCTTTGCTTCTCTTGATCGGGAGTATGGCCATCAACTTGGAGCGTGAGTCGTCCGACGGCGGCGAGCCGCTGCTCTCCGTTACTGCCGGCTAACGTGCGCCAGTCACCATACAAGGCCTCGGGCTGCACTCGGGCGCCCTTACCTTGCCTGAGCTCCAACAGCTGAACAAGGTGCGTTGTTCCCAAGCTCCCAGAGAGATTTCCTGACAGATTGGCAACCAGACGGCTATGGGCGCCGAGGTGTTATATGCGACAGGCGCGAGCACGTACAAAATATCGCTTCTCTTCTTGTACTTCCGAGTCTTCCCGGTTCGCAGCATCCGTCTTGGAGGTTACCTCTGTGGCGGGCTATCGACAGCTTGGACTCTGGCATGCATTGGAGCGGCTATCTTTCGGTGCAATCCGCTCCACAGGCTGTGGGAGCCGTGGCTGCAAGGAACCTGCATCAACCCCTTCCTCACCCAGCTCTGCGTCTCGATCGCGAATATTCTCTGCAACTTCGTCATCCTGTGCCTACCGGTGCCGCACGTCTGGCGACTTCCGCTGTCGCGAACGCAAAGGGCCATGATCGCCATCATCTTTCTTCTTGGGTTTCATGTAGTCTTTGCGAGCGCGTATCGTTCCCACGCCTTTTTACTGTACCAAGCCGACGATGTTTCCTGTAAGTTGCAGCGCTCTTTCTGGCCGTACTGCGCCTGGAGGCCCTCTGACACCCAAAAACCTACGCACAGGGACACTGGCGCGCGGATGCGCCTGGAACATCATCGAGACCGGCAGCGGCATCGTCGCCGCCTGCCTCCCCACACTCAGTCCCCTCCTCCGCATCGTCGCTTCGAACGTCCCGAGGTCGATACACGGTGGCAGCAAGGCACCGGCCTGGAGCCCGGGAGGGTCGCTGATCGAGACCGCAGGCGGCAGCGGCGCCAGGACCAGGCCGCCGGCCCGCGGGCATCCGCAGCTGGAGATTCCCAACTCGGACGCATTGGGAGGCGGCGGCGGCGGGCCGCCTATGGACGGTCAGGGTAAAGGCGGCGGTCGCACGGGTAGCATCGACTACCACGACCCGATCCTCGTGCCCTATCGCGGCGACGTCACCCTCACTATCACGCACGTTCGCAACAGCCGCGACGACTCGGAAGACGAGATCCCGCTGACGGCGATCCGGAAACACCAGCACGTCGAGTGGACCGAGGAGCGGAACGTGAGCGGTGGCACGGCACGTTACCTATCCGAAACCAAAGCCCATGTGCAGGATGTGTAGAAGCGCCCACATGCCGGCTTTCTCTTTCGCATTCTTCTCGCCTCTCGTCTCGGTCCGTCGGAGTCGCCCGGACCGTGGAGGGAAGTACCCAGGCCCACAAGAGCTCGGAACACACATTACCGTCAGCCTCTTCTCGCTTTTTGCCTCCTGATCCAGGCTCGCCATATTTGCGCAGCTTGGGTTCTCTTCTCCGTCGCGGACCACTCTATGGCAACAGTTCTGCAGGATGGAGAAAGCGCGGAAAGCGACGAGGGGGGCCCGACGGGCATCATGTTTGCGATCGTGCAGGAGTCCCGACACCATCGAGAGGACTACGAACCCGCGATCCCCGTATGGCAGTTGAACATGGCCCTGCTGCTACTGCTGCTGCTGCACTCATGTACTTCCGGCTCGGAGCTATTTCTCTTTCCTCTGACGCCCCCCAATCTCGCTGGTCCTACCCACCCGCTGGGGTGGGAGGGTCCTGAACCAGTCGACTTTGCCCAGCGGACCTGTTGCCTGCCACCACCGGCGTCACTGTCGGCGTATAAGCATCAGCATGCGACGGCGCTGTGTGGGGCCTTGCTTGGCCTGGCTTTGGACCACGAGGGATCCGATTCGGGCCCCTTGGTTAGGATCCCACGACATCGCAGGAACCAGCAGATCGAGCATCGCAGCCCAGTACTGGTCGGCGGTTTGCAGAAAAGCCACCGATCGTTGATTGGGTGACTCTAGTGGCCACTTTGGTAAGATGTCGCGCCACGAGGAGCCCCAAGCCTGCTCCCACCGATGGAACCTGCGGTGCTGGAGAGGGGCTCTTCTTTGCGCCGGCCTCCTACAACACCATGGACAACCCGGGCGAGATACAAGCTGCGCCGTTCCCTCTTCGGTTTATCGAAGCGTGTCGAAGGAATATCCTTTAATTCGGTCGGTGGCTTCTTCGCCTTGCTTCACAAGGAAGACGCCCAGCGTGGAACCACTGCGACCTGAAATATTAAGATAGCCCTGCTTCCGGTATATACGGGACTGATCTTTGCAACTCACTTTCATAAATGCGGTGATGAAATCGTCTTATGAATCGTAGTTGCTGATTCTGTGTCGGCTCGTGTCTCTCGGGGGACTTGACTTATTCGACGTGACGCCATCACAAGTCGTGAGCCCTCATGGACCGGCGGGAACATTTAGGTTCCTTTGATCATGTAAGGCGTGGCTGATGGCGACATAGACACCGCGGTTAGCATGCAGTTTCCTCACCAAGTCTTGACTTGAAAGATGGTCGAATTTTGGCACCCGCAGCCCCCCGTCCAGACGGAAGAGTCTCTGACACCCGACGGACCCCGTGACATACGACACCATCGTGGTCGGCGCAGGCACGGCGGGCGACCTACCGCATCGCAACACACAACCATCAGGCGGCCGCTTTGCCACCCTCGCGGGCCGTGACAACACTGGCGGCGCGTTCCATGATTGCGGCGTCCGCGGCGGCTCCCGCATGGTAATATACGGGGTCGCCGGACTCCCGTGGCCGCACGACGCCCGTGTTTGCCGGCGGCCGTCTTCTGCCGACCGCGGACACGCTTGTAGCGGCGCCGGCCCCCGCGCCTCGGGGAAACCGCGCCCACGCTCGCCCGCGAGGCCCCGGTCCGCCTGCCCCGGCGTGATGGGAAGGGGTTGCGGCGTCGGCAGACTCGTGGAGAGGGCGAGAAACTGTGGAATCGGTCCGTCGGCAGGTCTCAGCTGGTGTGGATCCCGTCGTGCAGGCCACGGCCGCGGTTCCCGGCGTGATTCCGATAGTGAGGGGACGAGTTGCGCGGCCGCCATTGGAAGAAGTGCGGTGTGCTCCGTAAATGTGCATTGAAAGTAGAGACTTGGCGTGGTTTTTGCCGCGTACGGCGTTGCAAAGAGTGACAGTGGTGGTGACACGACCGTCCCACTGTCTCCGTCGTTGCTTCTTTTGACCCTTAAATCACGACCGGCCGGGAAGAGCTGGAGGCATACCTCAAGGGTTGCCTGGCGGAGTAGGGGCTGGCTTACCGACTCGGCAGACACATTGCCGTCGCGTAAAAAGTCGAAGAGGGTTGGTTCACTTTGGTCGTACTTGATGTAAGATGACCAAGTTCGGTCAAGTTCGGCAGAAGTACACAGCGTTAGGGGCGGAGGAGGGCCTGCGGGAAATGCGGGATATGCAAGGGTTGGTGGCTTTCCTGCAGCGTCTTGCAGAAAATCGGCACCGTTCCCGCCGATCTCAACCGAACCAGCTGCTACATCGCTCTACCGTGCATGGCAGACACGGCCGGGCCCGCACATCCTACCAGTCCTCTTCCAATTACGACGACTATTTTGCTCGACTCCAATGCGTTCACACCATTAACGTCGGCCGTTCATACCTTCAATGTCACTTCGGTCCCCGCGGCAAAGCGACCCCGCGCCGGGGCGATCGGGGGAGGGTCTCAATCCTAGCGCGTAAATCTGGGAGCCACTTAACCACTCCCCTCTCAGGGACCCTCTCCGCCCCTCCCCCCCTCCCGGGGCTCCGCCGAGATTGTCCAAGCCGGTAATACTTGATGCTAGTTCTCGGCCTGTCGCAGGCCCTCGTTTGCAGCGCAGTGATTTGGGGACCCCAGCTGCACGCGTAAGCTTAGGTGAGCCCAGATGTCGTTTCTTCAACCGGTGATATATCTTCTTCTCATCGCCCAGTCTCGCACGGGTAGCAGTTTGCCTTCGTCTCTTGTCGTGAGCACGCTGGAACTGCGACCTATTGGATTTTGTTGTGGGCTGTCTTTCCGCGTTTGGCAGGTTAGCAAGCTCTTCTCCCCTTTCTGTCCATCTCTTCTTCCCGCGCAGCAAGACTCAACTCAGCAGCCTACTTTCGTCTTTTGTTGAAACAGCAGTGCCAAGGCTGACTCTCCTCCGTTCAGGGTTGAAACCAAGCAACGCCTGGCTTGCATCCCACAGACGCCACCCGAGGCTTGATTCCGGCGCCGACGGCTATCAATCAGGAACCCGCAACCCAAACGACACGCCGGCGGCATCCAAGGACGCCGGTGGCAGCGGGAAGTTTAAAAAGTACTCTCTCGTCAGCTCTCTGCAGCATCGCGGCTATGCAGGACGCGACAAGCCCTGGGGTGTTGGGGCACGTTGCTCTCGCCATCGCCAAGGCGCCTCCATCGACTTTCTTCACAGACACGCAATGGCGGGCACTGTTCGCCATCACTGACACAATCATCCCATCTGTTGTCCCTGGCCCGGGCACGGCAGGCAGCCTCAGAGAACACCAAATATCTCAAGATGAGTACGATGCGTACTTCGAGCGGATTAGCGGGCGCATGGTGAAGCCACCAAGTCGCAAAGCTTTCGAGGCCTACATGGCCGAACGGCCCTCAGACATTCCGGCCTTCCGAGATCATGTCACAAGAGTTATCTCATCGTTACAGCCCGGCCAACGGGCTCAGTTGGGGACTATCTTATGGCTTCTCAGGTGAGAATGGCCGGGCGGAATTCGACCGCGCTTAATCACTGACACAGTGCTTAGCACCTCGTACGGCAGTTACCCACTAACGGGCTACTTCAAGCCCATATATGACCTTCCGGTCGACGTCCGAGAGGCAATCTTGCACTCGTGGGACAATTCGTGGCTGGCGACATTCAAGGGGCTGGCGAAATCCATGTACACTCTGAGCCGCAAAACATGGCCGCAGACCAGCCCGCTGTTCCTCCAGCTGAGCGGCTACGACGACCTGCCCGAGAACTATAAAGCGGGCCCACCGGCCGAGTATAGCTTCAAGCAGTTCCCCCGCGGAGATGATATTATCGAGCTCGAGACGGACGTCGTCATCGTGGGCTCGGGTTGCGGCGGGGGCGTGTGCGCCAAGGTGCTGGCCGAGGCCGGGCACCGCGTCGTCGTCGTGGACAAGGGCTACTACTTCCCGCCGGCGCAGCTGCCGATGCGGTCCGACGTGGCCGAGACGAAGCTCTTCGAGAACGGCGGCGCCATCTCGTCCGTCGACGGCTCCATCGGCGTGCTCACGGGCAGTTGCTGGGGCGGCGGCGGCACCGTTAACTGGGGCGTCAGCCTGCAGACGCCCGAGTATGTGCGGCGGGACTGGGCGCAGAAGCGCGGCCTCGGCTTCTTCGGCACCGACGCCTTCCAGCAGAGCCTCGACCGCGTCTGCGACTTCATGGGCGTCTCGGACGCCCACGTACGCCAGAGCCATCGCGGCCAGGTCCTGCTGGACGGCGCCCGCAAGCTCGGCTGGGCCGCCAAGGTCACACCGCATAACTCGGGCGGCAAAGACCACCACTGCGGCCACTGTCACCTGGGCTGCGGCTCGGGCCAGAAGCAGGGACCCGCCGTCAGTTGGCTGCCCGCCGCCGCGCGTGCCGGCGCCGAGTTTGTCGAGGGCTTCGAGGTCGACCGTATAGATTTCGACGATTTTGCAAGTGGGAAGAAAGCCGCCGGCGTCACGGGTACCTGGTTTTCAAGAGACGCGAATGGCGGCACCAGCGGCCCGCTGTCCGAGCGGTACACCCGCAAGGTGGTCGTCAAGGCCAAGCGCGTCATAGTCTCGGGTGGTACCGTGCTGAGCCCTATTCTGCTCAAGAAGAGCGGCCTCGCGGTACGTAGGCTTTCGGTGTCCCACTACCTTGCTTGCGATCTTCTCGCCGCTGACTCTTTAACACAGAACCCTCAAATCGGCCGGAACCTCTATCTTCATCCTGTGAATACTATCGGAGCCTACTGGGAGGAAGACACCAATCCCATGGAAGGTATTCGAGCCACCTCCCACCCATTGACCACCCGCTAACCCATAGAAGGATGTGCCATTAGCAGCGTTTGCACCGAGTTCGAGAACCTGGACGGCGAGGGTCACGGGGTGGCACTGGAGACCGTAGCCATGGTGGTAAGCTTACCCCCAAAAGTGCTTCTGCCTACCTCGCTCACACGAACTGACCTCCCCGACAGCCGTATTTGGTATACGCACACACAACGGCACGCAGCGGTCTGGACTTCAAGCTGTCGGCGTTACGGTATCGTAACCTGAACATGTTCATCAGCATCACCAAGGACCGGGACACGGGGCGGGTGTACCCGGACGCGCAGACGGGGCGGCCCGTCATCGAGTACACGCCGAGCGCCTTCGACCGGGCGCACACGCTGGAGGGGCTGGTGGCGCTGGCGCGCATCTGCTACGCGACGGGCGCGGCCGAGATCCAGCCGTCGGCGACGGGGGCGGAGCCGTGGGTGCGGACGGGCGACGCCGAGGCCGACGCCGCCGCCTTCGACGGCTTCCTGGCGCACCTGCGCGCCCTCGGCAACCCGCCCACCAGTCTCTGGGGCTGCGCCCACCAGATGGGCTCGTGCCGCATGAGCCGGAGCGAGGACGAGGGCGTCGTCGACCCCCGCGGCCGCGTCTGGGGCGTGCGCGGCCTCTACGTCGCCGACGCCAGCGTCCTGCCCTCGGCCACCGGCGTCAACCCCATGATCACCACCATGGCCACGGCCGACTGGATCGCCCACGCCGTCGTGGCGGATATGAAGGCCGTCAAGGGGCAGGCGTAGCATGGCGATGGGATTCACCGGGGCGTTAAGTGACGACAATACCATCCGTTCGATCTTGGGTTCGGCGCTTCGTAGTGATTTCGAGAAAGCGCATCGAGTTTATCTAGCCGAAGAGTTACTTGTAAATCAAACTGGATTCCACTTCCTCTACTTCGAATCTACGGCGCTTTCCTTCGCTTGTGGCGCCATATCTGCAAACCGAGGTTAATGGACATCTTTAACAGCCGAAGTTCGAGACTGATATGCAGGACAGCTTTTCCACTGTTCACGGGTGGACTTCTCGAGTCAGCCAGTCAGGTTCAAATTGCTACAACAGACAAAGGCCTTGAGGATTCAGCAAGGGAGCACATGAAAACACGCGGGCCTAGTGGGCTGGAACAAAAGACACTACACGACCCCATCCCTTGCACATCGTTCTCCCCTGAGAAGAAATAAAGAAGGCCACGGATCGTGAGAAGAAGGGATGTTCGCCTAGACCCGCATTCCCCTCGCTATCCTCAACGCGCCGAAGAGCAAGAGCCCCTGTACGATAAAGGCAAGAGTTGAGCGCCCATGCCCTGTCCTACAATGTACAATGCCCGTCGTGAAACTGCATGATTCCACGTCGCTTTCCTCTTTTTGGCAGTTTAGAAGTGAGTCGGATAAAATCTTCGATTAGGTCCGTAGTTGGCAACTATCTGTCTGGGATGAAATAGCAATCCAAGCATCACTGCCCTCCACAAGCAACCTGAGCTGAGCAGTTGCAGCGCCACCACGAACCGTCGAACACGAAGAGCGGCTTGGAACGGTTGTATCAAACACACCGTCGGCGGTTCTCGTAAACAAGGGGTTCTTGCCCAGTGATGGCAGCAGTCATAGCGTCGTGGGCACTTGGCAATCCGCTCCCGGAGTTCCGCGACCCGTGCAAGAACGAGGTAGAGGATCAACTCTACCGCGATGCGCTACATTGCGAGTACCGGCGCTTCGGGTCGGGCACGCTGCAGGACCCGTGCATCGTGTGGTTCCGGCAGTACGAGCGGGAGCGGGGGTGCCGGTGGGTGCGGCTGCACCACGCCGTCGTGGCGGCCGTGGCCAAGCACCTGCCGATGCGCTACGTCTGGATCTGCGCGGCGGCGCACGACGACGAGTTCCTGTGGACCGAGGCCGGCGCCCGCGTCCCCGCCGAGTGGCACGCCGACGGCTCCTTCAAGAAGTTCGCCACCCGCAAGACCGACCACCACGTCACCTTCCGCCTCGGCGGCGGCCCCTACCGGTGCCGCTTCGCCGCCCACGCCTACGTCGCCGCCGACGACCAAAAGACGCCAGTGGGCTTCCTCGCGGGGAAGGACCGCCTCGTGCCCCGCGACGGCGCCCCGCCCGTCGACATCTGGCCCTGGACCGGCAGCGCCGGCTTCCGCCGCACCCTGAAGCGCTACCAGCCCGACTTGGCCTACCCGAGCTACTACCGTCCGCACTCGCGCGCTTCCCGCCACAGCACCGACTCCTTCTGCGGCGCGTACATGCCCGAGCTTTGCGGGGTCTGCCACCGGGTCCTCCGGGACGGGACCGGTCCCCCTCGGCCCACCGAAGTTGTGCCGCCGTGGCGGCAGCCCAACTCTCAGGGTAAGCTGACCCTCGAGACGCGTTTGCGGATCCAGCTCTAGGATTACGCCTATGTTGCGTACAGGGCGAGGTACAACCAGCTCGCCGCCGAAGTCTGGCCTCCAGAGGCGGATACTGCCGCTCTGTGGCGCATGCAACGGAGGCTCGAGATGCTTAAAATGGGCATTGCGGAGGAACAGCACTTGGGAGGCAAATCCATTGCCAGGTGAGTCTAGCATGAATGAGCACTGGGTGAGCGTAGACAAAGATATATTTAGTATAGACCCGTGTTAGAAACCCCAGGCACCCAGTAGCACCAAACTGAAAATTGTTCCTTGCCACAAGACACGGCCCATGTGAGTGAACAATGACATGTCTGAGAACGGCTGAGGATTTTGCCGGTGGCAGTGGTGTACATAATATGAGTTAGGTTATACGAAGCAGTCGAGGCTGTGTATACACCGTTCAGTTCTCTTTATGATGAAAAGGATATGATAGGAAGGAGGAGCTGGGATCAAATATTCAGAGGGCTATGAAAGAGAAAGACATCATCTTCTGTTGCCTTTTTTCATCCTCATTCGCAAACAGAACAAGATACAGAAGATTTGCTTTCTTCCATACTACTGCTTGCAAGTATTTCCATCGGCCCTTCCAACATATAACGCACAAAGAAGGGGCGTATTTCACTACAGTCTTTCTCCGCCGAGCGGCCGCAGGAGCCGCTGCGCTCACCTCGCCCGCGCTGCTGGTCACAGCTTAGCCCATCTCAGGAAGTTTCCTGCCACGAAGCAAAGCGAAAATATTACTGCATATACCCAACGTCGTTGCGTGCCCGTCGATTATATGTATAACGACCGGGTTAGAACGGATGAGAAATAAGTTCGAGGACCCCCATTTCGGCCCCCCAAAAACATCACGCTTAAAACCAACCCTATCAATAGAACTTCAGATGCAGCCTCAATTAATAACAACTCTAATACAAGAACCAGCCTCACTTAGGCTTTCGCTATCGCTCTCTTCATATAGTTTACTTTCAGCCTCCCCGACCGCTAATTAAGCTCGGTGGATGTCTTCGATGTTCGCGAACTTCGAATTAGGGCTTAAATCTACCTTCTTCCTCTTCCTTGGTTTAATAGTCTCAATCCTAGCTTCGAGAGCCTGAATCTGCCTTTGAGCAGTAGCTAATTGGACATTCTTCTCATTAAAGGCCTTTTGAATCTTCCGGAATAGTAGCCGTTGTGTGGTTGAGTGTTCCGCTAGTTGGTTCGAAAGCTGTACTTGGTCTTTAAAGTCCGACGTCTTCTTTGGAGTCGACCAAACCACTATAGAAGTATGGGATCTCTTTAGAGGTGTTAAGAAGACTTTATTCGAGTAGTTTTGCTTCGATTTTGTCGTATCGGGTGTTATTTAGTGTGCATTTTAAACCAAATTCCGGCTTAGAAGCGGGTTAGCCATACTCACTAGCCAGAGACTGGCTGCTTTCTACCTATTCCGGATATTCTGGCCAGTAAGCCCAGCTAAACGAGCGTTTTAATAGCAGGTAAGGAAATTTCGCTTGCAAACTACCGTTAAGTCCGTTAGCTAAGTTAGAAACCCGAGCTCTTTCCGGTATGCCGATTTCAAAGCGCTGAAAACAGCTAAATCGAGAGGTTAAAGAACGTGAGAGGTATAAGGGGGCCAAAAAAGAAGATAGATCCGGTGGGAAAAGCATTGGAATATGAAATCAGTTGTTGTATGGCTTCCATAGCCGTCTATAACGAGTAGGCGGTACTCGGAAGGGTCCCTAAGAACGGTATTCGGGATAAAGACCTTCTTGAGCCACTCGAGCGCTGTTCGGTCTATAACCCATCTGTTTTCGGTTGCAGTGAACTGCCAGCCTCTAAATGGGCTTAGATCGAGCGGGAACCATTGCTGTTGAACCGTCTTGCCCTTAAAAATGACTAATAGGGGCAGGACGCGGCCTTAAGCAGAGATGCATTCTATAAAGGAGGTCCAAGCACAAGAACCAGGCTGTTTCTTTCAGAATAAGCGTTTTTCGGTACCTCCTAGTACTAGACCGTTCGATCCAGCACCTTTTAAGAGTCCTGCTTTATCCATGTTGTAGCGGTTAGCCGGCTTTACCCTCTGGATCTCCGGTAGCTGAAGATATCGGAACCATAGGCGAATTACCTCGACTAAGGCGCTATTAACACGCTGCGAGTCGATAGATCGGCTCTTCTGGACCTGTACAGCTGGGTTCCTGCGTAGGAAGGCCTGCAGCCACCTCTTTCCGAGTGGCTCGCTGTCGCCTTAAGCCCGAAGGATACATTCGGCGAACTCCTTCACTTGGGCATGGGAAGGTGGAAGCCCTAAAGCAGCTTAGGTCAGGATCCAATTCGTAAGTAACTCTTCCTAGACCGGTCTGAGCCTCTGTTAGTCTGCAAAGGCTTCGGGCCTAGGTTGATGGCCTTTAATTCGGCTTTGTAGTATTAACTTCGGTATACCGTAATCTCGAGAGGTCTGCTTGATTCCACCACCAGCTGCAATAGTAGTCAGGGCTTGTTAAAGCTCGGCTTCTGAATACTGCTTTATAATAAGAAACTTAATGTAGATATTGAATTTGAGATAAATTGAAGCAAGTTTGTTGAAGTAAAAATAAAAAGAAGTCGAGGGGCTGGAAATTCGGTGGCTGGTTTTTGGGGGGCCGAAATGTAGGGGGGGGCCGAAATGGGGGTCCTCGAACTTACTCATTCCACCGCTGCAATGGTCCTCTAGTTGCCCCGACTATTTGGCATGGTTTCCAGAAGTTGCCCAGCGCGTGTGGCATGCGCATGAAAATGAAGAACGGGGGCAACTGCTACGCCACAGTCGAGTGCCAGAAAGATGGAAAGAAGCTCTATAGGAAGGAGAGGAGGCTCGAGTACAGATGTAGAAGCGGAAAGATTTCGAGGTTCTTAGTCCAAAGAAGTCTATCACCCCAATTTTTGATTGCATATCGAACATTGTATAGCTTGGTAGTCTCGTTTGTTTTTCTATCATGTGGATTGCCCTTACACGACAAGAAATACGAGCTGTTTGGTTTACTGACCACACGTTTCTGGGGCGTACGATTTTCTTAAACTAGCCCGCCCGGACACCATCACAAATTGAGAGATCCAGGGCAAAAGATGACCAGGGCGCGATTTCTCGCCCGTTCATCATATTTCCCTGTGTTTGGTGGCTCTCGCCGGACTTTTCCTTTTGCTATAGGAGTTTGGCCTCCCTAGATGTTGCGTAATGTTGGCGTGAGGACGCAAACTTTCAGAAGGTGTCTTTGCTTCTTTAGAGGGTAAGATTATGTGCATAATTACACCCCCCATCCCGGACGGGCTCGGCGCGCGGGGTTTTGCTTAACTCAAACCTAGCATTCCTGTCCTCTCAGGAGCTCATTAGCGTATCTTCCCCCCCAGGGTCCTGGCTGCTTCCGTCCTTGACCATGGTGGCCATGTAGTCGTGCACCTGGTCCCAGATGTGGGCCTCCATGGCGCGCTCGACTTGCTCGGTGCGGCTGTTGAGCCAGCCGACGTCGAAGCCAGCCACTTTGCCGTGGCCGTCGGGCTTCAGCGTCTTGGACTTCTGGTCGCCGTCGCCGTCCTGGTCGGGTAAACTGATGATGCCGGCCTCGTCGAGGCCCATGATCTGGCGCTTCATGCGGACGTCGACGGACCGCAGCGTCTTGACAAACTGGTTCATCGCGTCCTGGAAGGTCTGAAGGCCTTCCGTCGCATCAGGGCTGGCGGCCGCGGCATCGTGGTCCCGTGTCTGCTCCTTGCCCAAGCTTTGCAAAGCCGTGGCGACCGACCGAAGCAGGCTGGTGGTATCCTGGCCGAAGTGTCAATAGGCTGCTGCGGATCCAATCGAGTGGCTCGCGGAGACTGACTCGATCGATGTCGATGAGTTGCTGGATGCGCTCCTTCTTGGTGAATGGCACAAAGTCGGCCTGCTCCCCATTCTCCTGTGATGCACTCATGGTGCTGGTCGTGTTTGCTGGGAGGGCGACCAAGCTTGATCGAAGCGCCAGCAGATTTGGATAGAAGGTGCGAGTCCGAAGGGCCGCCGGTGGCACCCAGTTGACTCACTGTCCGGGCGACCTACCTGGGCTTAACTTTCCCGCTTGATACCCCCCAAAGCCTTGGGCCGGTGCGAATACTAAGAGGCAATCTTGGTTAGTAGCCGGGAAGTCGCAGGCAGGGCAGCATGGCTGACCGAGAAGGCGATCACGTGTGGGGAGACGGCGACACAGGCCAAAGTCGTAACAGGGAAGCCAGTAGAACAAATTTCCTGGTGTATCCATGCTTTGCGCACGTCCCAAGCAAGTACTCACATGTATGTAAGACGGTGGTCAAATGGTAAGGAGAGAGTGCTGCCAGTGTGCAAGACGATGGCGATTGCAACGGTTAGGTGGGATGTGAAGCATCCACGGCCCAGCTGCCGGTATTGGAGTTGGCCAGTACGTGTGCAGACCTGGTCTTGATTCGTTAGGTACCTCGCACATCCACTACTTTTAGTAGCCCACCATGGAACAGCGGGACGGTTCGTCCAACAGAGCCCAAGCTCTCCTCCAGCTTCCATCGATGCATCGCCCGCAAGTTCTGTGGGGGCGCTACGGAAGGCCACTTTCCACCCAGTCAGCGTGAAAAGGTCCGCGCACCTGGTGGATATTGAACCCGTGACTGCTCAGCAAGTCTGGTAGTTAGTTGCGCGTATTTTAGAAGACACCGGTTGCCAGCGAAAACGCGCTCGTGTGGCCCGTGCACCGCTACTAACGCGTTTCCCTTGCCGTCATTCTCAGCCTCCTTCACCATCCGAGCCGTCAACCACGCCGATTGATTGCTCTCTCCTCGCCGGGCGCTTTACGTATCGCTGCATACATACCCACGTATACGCCCACTTGAAAACACCCCGCTAGCATCTTTTACCATCCCGAGGTACCCGCCTGGCTCGCCTCAACCCCCCGGACGACGTCTCAGCCGCAATGCTGGAGGGTGGCGGCCACAGCGATCCCAGTCCTCCCTAGAGCCCCGTCCAGTCTGAGCAGGCCAGCCCGTATCCTCGCGATAACTCACCGGCGTCCTTCTGTTTGCCCATTGCCGGTACAGACGCCGACCTGGGCCAACCCTTCATCACCATGTCGAACCCCCCACCCAGCAGTGGTGCCGGCCAGACTGGCACTGGTTTCACCCCACAGCCAACCACGACACCCGGCCCGGCGGTCACCACCACGGCAGCAAATGCCACGACGTCGTCCACGACAGCACCGCCCAGCAACCAGCAGAATTTGAACCAAATTGTGAGTTCCAGCTTTGATGTTCTGCTTCCTGTAGTGCCGTGAGCTTGAGTTCCATTTCACTTTCCGTCTATGAATGCCCTTCAGGTTGTGGCAAGTGCCCCTACCTGGTTGGCGCCTCGAGGTTGCTGCCGTTTAGCTATTGGCAAGCGGTGCGGCGCAAACGCCCCAAATCTTTGCGCTACCGTGCTTCATGTATGCCATGTCCGCATATGACGAGAATGGAAGACAGCCTGTCCAGTCGCCGTACGGAAGAGTTCCAGTGTGCGAGATGCCCGATTCGCAGCTGTCCTCCAGGTCATTTCCTAAACGATCCTCTCGCTTCGCACTCCCATCTTGAAGCCCCACCACCTTCAAGTAATGCTTCATCCATCCATCTATTCCACCACGGACCATCATCAAGCCTTTCTCAGTCCGGGGTCTTGTTTTGAGCCGAAAACGCTGCGGCATCACCCGTACTCGATACTGTTTCTCATCCGATCGTGGTCTGGCCGCCACCATGGCCAACGCCAGCAGCTCACCGCCACGGTTCACTAGCAGCACGTTCTCGCCGATTCGCGACGAGAAATATTTCGCCAGGCGGGCCAAGCTAATGAGACCGCAGGTTACGGATTATCTTCTGAAGCGCGGCTACACTCACACGGAGGCTATATTCCGCAAGGAGGTGCAGAACGTGGACGCAAATGGACGTCCTCTTAAGAACAATGACGAGATGGGCCCCAGGAAGTACATGCGAGCCTTTGTCCATCTCGATAAGTGGGTTGAGAACTCGCTTGACCTCTACAAGGTTGCTGCCCTCCCCCATCCTCCAGTCGCCATTGCTAATCCCACCCCAGTTCGAGCTCGGCAAGGTGCTATGGCCCGTCTTCGTTTATTCCTACCTCGACCTTGTCGAGGCCAATGAGCTCGACGAGGCGAAGGAGTTCATGGAAACGTTCCGTCCCCGCTTCGAGAATGTCCACGTTGAGGAGCTGCGCAGTTTAGCCCTGGTTACGCTGCCAAGCCATGTGAAGGAGAACTCGGTGGCCAAGCTGTATCGCGAGCACAAGTACAATGTGCCACTTAACAAGTTCGTCGTCGGCACACTTTTCAACATGCTCGAGAAAGACGAGGAGCAAGGAGGTGCCTGCCTGCGCAATCTTCTGAATCACTGCTGCAAGATCGATGCCGTCTCTCGCGGTCCCATCGAACCCTTCAGCTTCGAGGCCATCTACCGTCGCTCCCGCAACATGGAGCTGGACGACATCGACGCGCAGGAGGGCATTCCCGGCGCCAACACCAAGACTGGTGTCTCAAACCGAGATATCCTCAGCAACAAGGCCGCGCTGAAACTTGGTCCCTTGCCGATGGAGCCCGAGCTTCGTAGCGATGTCCTCGCCGAGCTTGAAGAGGAGGACAAGATCAACCCGCCTCCAGACGGCACGCACAGTCTTGTTGATGAGTTTAACATGCTCCATCCCATTAAGAAGGAATCCGGTGACTCTCCTCAGCGAACCGACATCCCCTACCCGCCTTCGCGAGCAAGAGACGTCGTCATGGAGATACAAAAGACGCGCGAAAACCGGGACCGCTTCCGGATTGAGGACCGTACGGGCGGTGTTGGGCCTGCTGTTTCCGTGTGCATGTTTACCATCCACAACAGCCTGGGCAAGTAAGCAGATTCTTTTCCATCTCGGTCTTCTGGTAAATCAGCAGCTAATCGTGCCCAGCGTGTCGGCCATGGATTTCTCACAGGACCAGGAGCTGGTCGCTGTTGGTACCACTGATTCGTATATTCGCGTCTGGTCGCTCGACGGCAAGCCTCTTAAATCTACACTGCCGACCGAAAAGGACTTGAAGGTCAACAACCGCAAATTGATCGGCCACTCTGGACCCGTTTACAGCGTCGCCTTCTCCGACGCCGCATCCAAGGCAGCTGTTGACCGCTTTGGTGGTGGCCCCGCCGTGGATACCAACGCCAAGCTCCTGCTTTCATGTTCGGCCGATGGCCAGGTCCGGCTGTGGTCGCTTGATGTCTGGACATGCCTCTGCGTCTACCGTGGACACGACGGGCCCGTCATGAGTTTGTCCTGGGGTCCATTCGGCCACTACTTTGCCAGCGGTGGCTGGGACAAAACGGTTCGCGTGTGGTCTCAGGATCATGCCTCGGCACAGCGCCTGCTTGTCGGCCATGATACCTCCATTTCGACCCTCGCGTGGCATCCCAACGGTACTTATGTCTTCTCCGCATCGGACGAGGCGGATAAGTCAATTCGCATGTGGTCAGTGTCGGACGGAAAATGCGCACGCGTCTTCACAGGCCACGTTGACTACATCTCAGCCCTTCAGTGTGCTCCCAACGGCAAGATACTGGCTTCGGCTGATATTGGCGGCAATATCTTCCTGTGGGACTTGGAGAAAGCCGTTCGCATCAAGCGCTGTCGCGGACACGGCCGCGGTGGTATCTGGTCGTTGAGCTTCAGCGTTGAGAGCAACGTCCTTGCCTCGGGAGGACAAGACAATACTGTACGGATCTGGGACGTGGAGATGCCGGCGGAGGGCACTCGCACAGCGGCTCAGACAGACGGCGGCGATGGAACCGTCGTGGCGTCTGGAGGGGGCTCTGGTAGCGACGGCAAGAATGCCGGTACCGCAGGCCAGGGTAATGCTGCCGGGACATCAGCGTCAGGTGGCATGGGAAAGAAGAAGGGAAAGGAGGTGACAATCACGCCGGATCAAATCAGTGCCTTCCCGACCAAGCGCACCCCGGTTCTGAAGGTCATGTTCACACGCATGAACCTGGTCATTGCCGGCGGCTGTCATGAGTCGGAACGTTGATGGGAGGGTAATTTACTGGGGTAGGACTGTAAACTTGACGTCGGCACGGCTCGACATCAACATGGATACCCCTGGCTCACGGAGTTCTGGTGTCGTTACGGCATGATGATGACCGACATAGTAAACAGAGCACAATGTTGTTAGTCTAGCTTTGAAAAGTTTTGATTCAGCATGCGTCGCAGCTGCACTGTCTCGGTGGTACGTCCTGACGACATGAAGCTGTGTCCGCACGAAGGTATTATGGGGGTCGTGTAGCCTTTCGGGCTAACAGGCAAGCTGCTTTTGCAAGCTGCTTTTAAAGCTTTTTGTTGGTACCAATGTCCACGAGGCAGTATTCGAATTTTTTATACTGCACCGACGTCTAGGGCACCTTCCCCTGCTTGTCCGCTGTAAATATGGATCTTATCATCACCGTCACCGCCTTCGCATACCCTTTGTAGCTTAATATCCTCGTGGGCCTTGTTTTTCGTCTTCCGTACTCGACATAAGACATCCGGCACGGTGTCCTTCGCTAGCGGCAGGTTGCACAGCACGATTACTTCTCTGTCGAGTCTGTCCTCGTTCTTTTTATCGGCTGCATGCTTTCACCCTCAGTCTCATACTACGTCTCGTTCATAAATTTCACGTTTGAGTAAACAAATCAACCCAGCCAAGCCCTGCTCATCACATATGCGCCTCAAAAACGGCATCCACCGTGCCTGATCACCCATGGACACTCTAAACAACGAGATCCGAAGGTGGGTAAGGCCGTGCGGCTCCAGGCGTGCCGTTCCGCTCTCGTTTCTCAGCTGACCACTTTGCCAAGGCATTATCTGCACTTTTGCCGTCCCTTGCGCAGCCCCCGAATCCCCATATCCCATTTTCAACAAGAAGGCGTTATCGACATTGAATTAGACCGCAGTTGGCTATAAATAAAATCCGCACGGTAACCAGCGGGCCCGTTAGGAGCCTTGGAGACAGGGACCCGTCCTTCATGGAAAGACACCCCGTGACCGGCTTCACGTCTTTCCATGCCGTCGGCAGCCTCGTTGCCCATTATGTACCGCCATTTGGGTTGTGGGGGAGTGAATACCTAGGTACGTTACATCCCGTGGTTTTGTGCAGAGACCCAGGGCAGTGGCTACTTTTTGGTGCTGAAAAACAGCCAATTGCCTTCCGAGGAACGCTTGGGATCTTTTCCGAGCATCTGGAAAAACGCCCGCCAAGTTGCCTCGGATTTCATGTGGTTACACAAACAGCGCGGGTGATAAGCCACAGTCTTCAACGAAGCCGATCCATTGGCTCGGGTGTTTCAAGCTGAAAGGCCGGATGCTCAGCTGGGATACAACCAAGCCAATCGATTATGGAACCTGTAGATATACGACAAGTCTGATCTCGCCTGTTCGGATGTTGTTGTTGGTATTGTGTAGTCTGCCAATAATACTTAGCCACTAACCTATGTTATACCAGGCAAGGCCCCAGCCGCTTCCTCTCCGAAACGTTAACCAAAGCCGATGATTCTCGCCCACACCAGTGCGTCTCCTTTGTCTCTTATCGAAATATTTCGACTCATAAATCCGGTGAGAAACCACCAAAAGCCAAAAAGAAACAGAATCCAATGGCGACAACACCAGAACCAGAGGACCGTCCATGGATATCAGAACCTTCCAGCGATGCCCATTCTGCCCACGCAGTCGATGCCCCTGAATGGCCGATCAGAGACCCAAGGACTGAGCGGCCAACGATACCATGCTCAACGGAGCCAGGATCTAATCGAGATACCATGCGAACGTCGGTGGATGGCTGTGGTACTGATGGACAGGCCAGGGCAACGGCACCCACAGTAACGAGGCACGTCCTTGACCCTTCTCGTGCTGTGCTTTCCGTAGCTCTTGGGCATCTCCCTTGGCCGCTGACTCCCGGATACAATCTTGGACGTTACGCAAACAGGGACATACTCGGGCAGTACATCCCCGATATCCACCCCAGCAACCAGCACGCCGAAACGTTCCGAGCCAAGCTGGCGAAAAGGACCTTCATGCTTCGAGCGCAGCTCGGCTCCGCTACGGTGGTGTTGGCTATCAACATCGGCCTGACGGCTTGGCTCTTCCTCGACGAGTCGATTCCCATCGACAGTCGCGGGGTCGGCACTTTCACCTTCGGGCAGTGCACTTCCATCAGCAGAACCAACACAGCACTGCACGTAGGACTCAACGCCGTGTCCACCTTGTTCCTGGCGGCGGCCAACTACTGCATGCAGCTTCTGGTGGCCCCGTCGAGGCTGGCCATCCGGCGCGCCCAAGAGGACGGCCGTTCCCTCGAGATAGGCGTGCCCAGTTTGTCCAATTTCTGGAACATGTACAAGTCGCGGGCCCTAGAGGTGTCACCAACCTTGATCTGGTTGTCTCTCGGCCTGGTGTCCACGGTGCTTCATTTATTGTACGTCACAACCCCCCTTCGCAGTTTGTCTGTACCCCGTCATCGGTTTACCTAACGGCGGGACTTTTTTTTCACGCAGCTGGAACTCGGCCATTTTCATCTCGCGACCAGTCGTAGCGATTCCGAGAGCCGTAGTTACTAGTGACTTCCGGACGGCCTCGGACAACTGGACCACCTCGGACCCTCTCGGGCAACGTGCTGGGTGGAAGACATCGCATTGGCAAATGACACCCGAGGGCGACGAAGCATCTCGCAATAGGTCACTGATCTACAGCCTCCAAGAGACGCCGCTGCCGTTACGCCGGATCGAACCGAGGCAATGCATCGCCCAGTTCATCGATCCGCTCTCGGCTTCGAGCACCCTGGTGGTGGTAGCCGGCAACGTGACGAGCCAGCAGAACAACGGTTCATCGTTGCTCGACGGCTGGGTTTCGGCCTGGGACCAGTGGCCCAATTCGGCCGAATGGATATGCCGTGCCTACCAGAGCGCCAACGCCCTGGAATGGAAGTATTGCAGTGCCGAATTGGCCGCGACGTTCCCCGACCCCTGGGTCAACATTGTCATTGACAAGGACTGGGTGACGACGGCGAAACTTGCCGTCGATTACTGTCTAGTCGGCGAGGAGGGCAGCAACGAGGACAGGTGCGGCCTGCACGTCAGCCTGATAATCTCGGTCCTCGTCTGCGTCTGCACGTCGCTAGGTGCCATGTTGATCCTGGCTGTCGAGAGGCGCCATGCCCGCGAGACCCAGGGAAGAACGCCAGAGGACATGCGAAGCTTGGTGACCCTCGGAGATGCCATACACAGCTTTCTGGAGAGACCTGAAATCCGAACCACGGCCGCCGGCACAGAACACCACCAAGCGGCTGTTGCAACGAAATTCGGCCGCTACGAGCTCCGCCCAGACCGAGTGGGTGCCAAAATGGGAAAAAGCATTCGTTGGGGTCGCTCCATCAGCACTTGGACGTGGATTGTATCTGGCGTTTTGTAAGTTCATAATTTCTAAGCGGCCCCGGCGCCACCGTCGGGGGTAGGGGGAACTAACACAGAATGAGGTTTGCTCTCGGCGTGGCTCTCCCATCTTGGGCTGTCCAGTCGTCGCTCGCCCACTTGCATACCGTTGGCGTCGATGCCAGCGCGAGGGGGATCTGGAGTCAGGGGTTCGAGGTGAACCCGTCGACCGTCACGGGCGACTTGGGCAAACTCGGCAACGAGCACCTCGGGACGACGGGAAGCTTTCTCGCCAACATCCTGGTGGCCAACAGCTTCCAGCTGCTGATGAGCTTCCTCTACCTGTTCTACAACAACCTCCTGACGCGCCAGGTCATCGTCGACGAGTGGCTCCGCTTCACGCGCGCCGACGGGAAGAAGCCGCTGCGCGTGTCGACGCCGGCCGGCATGCAGCGGTCCTCGTACTTCCTGTCGCTGCCCTTCAAGTACTCGGTCCCGCTGCTGGCCTGCTCGGGCGTGCTCCACTTCCTCATCTCGCAGAGCATCTTCCTCGTGCAGACGAGCGTCTTCGAGCCGGGGCCCGACCCCCCCCGGATCCAGCTCCTCGACAGCTCCGGCCGCGGCTATTCGCACCTGGGCGCCCTGCTGGCCCTGTCCCTCGCCCTGGCCCTGGTGCTGGCCATCTTCCTCATGGCCTACTTTCGGAAACACCGAAACGTGCTCCCGGGCCTCGAGCGCATGGCCTTCGACAGCAGCGCCATCCAGGCCCTGTGCCAGAGACCACAGGACGACACGGATGCCCACCTCTTCCCCATAAGTATGGGCATGGTTCGGGACAACCGCGGCGACGGCGCCACCTGGGAAGGAGGAGCTGGTTGTGACGGGAGGCTCTGCTTTTCTACAGATATCCAGATGTGCCGGAAGCCGCGCGAAGAAAAGCTCTATTTGGTACCTATGTTGGTGGCTGAAACGAGCAATGAGGAAGTGAAGAAACCGTCAATTTGGGCTCGCATTGTAGCCAAGGCGGCGAGCCTGAAGCGCTATTTTTTCTCGCCCAAAGACCGTCGGACAACAGCCCGCGAGTCGGAGTATGCCCTGCTAGAAAGAGGCAGGTAGATAAGCTTTCGCTTGGGAGCTACCTATTGCGGGGTCCTATTTTCACACTTCACTAACGCCCTAGAAACATCCCGCCATGCGTCAATGGCGGAAGGCTCGCCAAGGTAACCATTGCACTTTTCAAAAGAACACGGCATGGCCAGTGTTGGAACTTTTTCATCAAAGAGACATCCAACGCTTGTCGTCGGCCAAGTGCCTCCTCAACTAGCTCTATCAATACTCCCGTCTTCGAGAAACGAAACTGCAGCAAACTTGGGTTATGAATGGTCGAAGATGGAAGACGTGGGTAAGACTTTAAAAGGCAATGTGATATCTACCTCCACCCCCTTACCCAGTATTTCCTCCGTCCCAAGCAAGAATCCATGCACCACTCCCGCTTTCACGCCCATGTGCCATCGTACCGCGTTTCCACAGCCGAATTCATTCCTCATTCTATCGGGGCTCGGGGATGTTGGTGTTGAAACTGACGGGGGTGCCGAGGCGGACGGAGCCGTCGGCGGCGACGTCGATCTTCTGGATCATGGCGTAGCGGGAGTCGTCGCAGGCGCCGGCGGGGTTGCTGGTGGCGTGGTAGGCGATGTAGTGCTGGGAGCCGTCGGGGTTGGCGAAGAAGGAGTTGTGGCCGGTGCCGTAGTGGCCGGCGGCGCTGGCGAGGAGGCAGCCGTTGCTCTTGGTCCAGGCGAGCCGGCTCAGCGGGTCGGTGCGGCCGTCCCAGGTCAGCATGCCGAGGCAGTACTGGGCGGTCCAGCAGTACGAGGCCGAGTAGGCGAGGCGCGTGCGGCCGCCGGCGTAGAGGGCGGCGGGGCCCTCGTTGACGGGCGTCCCGCTCCGCTCCCACGCCTGGTCCGGCTCCGAGATGACGCCCAGCGGCCCCGACACGCCCACGTTATCCGCGTTGAGCCGCTGGATGCACAGCGACTGCGGCCGCCCCCCCGTCTGGCACGACGACACCATGAAGTTGCCGAACCGCGCCGTCCGCAGCACCGTCGCGTCGATGGCCCACTCGTTCATCTGCCGGCCGGCGTACTCGAACCCGTCCCACGGCGAGCCGCCCACGGGCCCTGCGTCCTTTCGTCAGTCATGGCGGCCAGTCCCCCCGGCCCCGGCCCCCGACGCCCAGGGGAAACCAGGGGAAACCAGGGGAAACCAGGGGAAACCAGGGGAAACCAGGGGAAACCAGCGGGACCACCTACCTCGCAAAACGTGGGGCCGCTGCCCCTCGAGGTTCTTGGCGTTGCCGGCCGTGAAGTAGACGAACCAGCGGTCGCCCATCCAGTGGATCTCGGGCGCCCAGACGTTGCAGCACCGCGACGGGTCGGTCGACTGGTAGACGATCTTGCGCTCGGCCGTCTTGAGCCCCTCGATGGTGCGCGACCGCGCGATCTGGACGTTGTCCCAGGTCGTCGTGGTCATGTAGTAGTAGCCGTCGCCCGAGTAGGTGACGAACGGATCCGACCCGCCGGGCCGGCGGATGGGGTTCGTGAAGGCGAGGGTGGGGCCCACGAGGCCGGCGGCGGCCAAAAGGCCCGTCAGGAGGCCGGTGCACTTCATGGTCGTCGCTCTCCCGGGGGTCGCTCAAGGTGCAGGATGCGGCGTCCGTGGTCCCCCGGGAACATGGCGGGCTCACGGCGCCTTCTTATGGTGGTGCCGCCCTCATTTTTCGCTCCGGTCGCCCGTGGAGTTGTCCAACAAGCGGTATACCGAGCTTTTTCATTCTTGGTCGTGCAGGCTTGGTAGCCGTGCTTGAGTGGTGGAATATTGCTTTCTGCAGGTCGAGTATATGGTTTCGCCGGAGTATACTAGCTCCTTCGGGCAGCTCGGGCAGCTCGCCGAGACCAGTTAACATGCTAGTAATGCGGGGGAGGGCGGCGCCTGCGCCTGCACGCCCAAGGAGGTCCTATTATGCGTCGGTACTCAGCTGACCATGGCGTCGGCTTTTGCACTTGGCGCCAAGCCTCCAACATATGGCTCGCCGTTGGCCATGAAACGGCTCGCTTGTCCTCGAATGCCGACCGGGGCGAGGCAATGCGCCGAAGCGCTGCATACCATGCGGGGCAGTGGCCCGTGCAGACTTTAAAGGAAAACGAAAAAAAACCTCTTCCGAGCCGGACTGCCCGAAAATGCTCTCGCTCCAGACCCACGCAGTCCAGTCTTGGAAGTCCGAGCCATGGCAACATCATAGCGATGCAGACTCTTATCGTCGCGCCCCAGTTTCATGCATTCTATGCGGCGATTTTAGGGTATGTACCTCTTTCACCACGGGTGCAGAGCGCGGCCCCTGATTGTGATCGGCCCGGACTGGGACCTGACAGATAGTGCGCACGCATCCTTCGGAAGCAGATCCCGGTGCTTTTGGGGGGGGGGGGGTGATGGGGAAGAGGCGAGGAACGGGAATGGATCTCACCACCCTACGCCGAAGAGCGTTGTTCCGATCGACCGGGTATTGGCTCAAAGCGTTCGCGAATCTAGTCGTAAGAACGGCCGAGGGGAAAACACTAGTCATTTTCAGGGACCCGCTCCCCGTTATGTCCTCTGGAGTATGGCCGGCCGGGCTCCAACGGTAGCTGAGGGAGGAACTAGCAGGAAGAAGTACTAACGTACGTCCGTTCAAAAAGCTGACCGCGACTGGTGGAAAGCCCACGGCGTCGCGAGGGGGAAGGGCCAATAGACGAGGATCAAGGAAGCAAAGGCCGGGGGCTAAAGTCGGTTGGCTCGGTCGCTAGTAGATGATCATCCTCGGAAAGGGGCCATGTGAGCGATCCCCTGTCGAGCGTTGGATAAATGCGATTGATAAGGTGCCAGGAACCTGGGCGATCCGACGATGCGGCTGAACCCAATTCAAGCGAGCAACGTCTTTCTTTGCTCACGTGCAGCCCTGGCGTTTCCCATGGTCCCCTGTTCTGTGCGGAAATGTCCCGTGGGGCCGTGGTGCGTTTGGTAATGTACGTCTCCGTATTACAAAAGCCCGTTCCTGAGTGTGCTTCCACGCTGTGGGTTTCCACCCCTCAGCTGACCACTGACGGGCCAGGTCCAGAGCCTTCGGGAATACGGCGAAAACTCAAGTGAGCTCACCCACCTTTTTGCGCAGCTGTCTTTGCAACTTGTGGGCTTTGGTGGCTAAGTTGGCGAGGGCGCTCGGACGGACGCCTCTCATTTGCCCCGTCATTGCCCCATCCGTCTCTGACGAACCCGCCTTGGTCGAGCCGTAGAATCGAGGTCGCGGCCGGGCCTGCCTGCTTTGTTAGGTAAGAGGCTCGGCCAGCTATCCGGATCTAGGCTTCTGTTTCGTGCTCCGGCTCGTCTAGCCGGCACGCCCCCGGGGGCCCGGGCGTTTAGTAGTAGTGCCAGTAATCGAGGTTGGAGAGGTGCAAGCTGAGCCTGCAGGCCGGCCTCTGCCATGAAGTGCCGATCTAGGGGGGAAAATGCTGGAAATCAGGCCCTGAAGGGCCTGGTTGGCCTCCAACGGCCCCTTAAGTTCGCCTCCAGCCCTCCAGCTGGCCCGCCCCAAGTCCACTGCCCCACCCGCTTACCGGCAGCATTTTGCACCATCTTCAGCCTTTGCGACCCACTCGCACCCACTTCCAATACACACGCCCTGCGCGACCTAGCAGCCATGGAGTCGCGCAAGAAGGATATATCTCCTCTTCGTGGCCGGAAGCGCCCGGCTGCTGCGGCCTCTCGACCCCATTGTCGTCGTTATACTACGCCCTTCCCTAGGACCGCCCCGTCAATGCCTCCGGACCTGCGCCCTCGCCCACGCCCTCGACCACCATAACCCCGAGGCCGTCGATTCTGCGCCGCTTCGTCCCGCGGCCATGGACGACGATAACACCAGGCTCGACTACCAGCTGGCCTCTCTGGCCGCCGGCTGGAGCCTCGGCTTCGGCTTCCTAACCGCCTGGGAGGCCGTCAAGCAGACCCGTCGCAACAAGAACCCGCGGCGCAGTGCTTACATCTATATGATCTGGGGCGAGCTGCTGGCCAACTTGATCCTGGGTAGGCGCTTGATTTCCCTGCCGTCGTCGGCCGGCCCGCCGTCAAGCCGCCTTAGCTAACGCGTGTTACCTCGGCCAGGTATCCTGGGCTTTCTGTTCCTCGAGGGGACACTGCACGCGGGCGTCCCGCTGTTCTTCTTCATCCTGTTGTGCTGGGTCTTTGAGATTCAGCTTCTTATGCAAATCATCATCAACCGGATCGCCGTCATCTCGGAGAGCCAGGAGACGGTCGCCTGGATTCGGGTGCGTGCTTCCCTTCTTTTCCCCAGGTCTCTTTGCGCCTCGGGCTCCCACACGTGGCACCGGCTGACCCCTTTCTGCACGTAACAGTGGGGCACAGTGGCCATCATATCATCCATCAACGTGGCCGTCTTCACCATCTTTATCCCCTCCCACCTCGACAACCCGCCACCCAAGTACGTACCACCCGCACAGTGTCCCGGCCCCCGCGCCCTGGTCCATCGGCCTAACACCCCGCAAGCTTTGTCGAGATCAACAAGTACTGGGACAAGATATCCAAGGTCCTCATCTGCATTGTGGACGCCTTCCTCAACTGGTACTTCCTGCGCACTGTTCGTGTGCGCATCGTCAAGTACCATGGCCTTAAAAAATACGCCCCCCTGGTCAAGTTCAACGCCCGCCTCATGGCCGTCTCCATCATGATGGACGTAAGTCATCGCCCTTCTGTTATGGCACCGCAAGTCATGCTTCGTCTCTAACCCCGGTTACAGCTCATGCTCATCGGCCTCATGTTCCTCCCCAACCAGACTGTCTTTATCCAGTTTCACCCCGTTACCTACGTCACGAAACTGATGATCGAGATGACAATGGTGCGTTCCAATTCATGCTTCGCCCCGCCGGGGTCACAGCTGACCACAAGTCCTATAGGCCAACCTCATCAAGAAGCTGGCATCCAAAAGCTACGGCGGCGAGCCCAGCACATCCACCAATACCAACGGCTACGGCCGCGGCGCCAGCCGACGCAACGAAGGCAACCCCCATGACCACGAGATTCAGCTCAAGTCGTACCACCAGACAACCGCCCGGGGGCCGTCCTTCGACGCCGAATCGGACAGACAGAGCGTGGAAGGGATCCAGAAAACGACCGAAGTGACGATCCAGCACACGGCCAACAACAACCCGAGATCACCCCGTCTGGGCTCCATCTCGAAGCAACATCGTCCGGTCGAGGGCGAGGGCAAGTTCGTAAAGCTCACCGACGTGGAGAGTGTATGAGCCCCATACCACGGGGAAGGCAACTGCCCGTACGAATTTTCTATCCGGCCCAAGCCCACGGTCCGCCCGTTCACAGCATTAAACCAGAGATTCATCGTTTCGTCTAATACCCCGCTTAACCATTATTAGTGGCATCCTAAACGTTGTCCAAACGCGCAATATGATATACCCACACGGCACTATAGTAGCTGATTTTTAAAGTAACGATGCAGAAATGACAAACCTATAATCCTTCCAATCGACCCGCATATCATAAATGACTACAGACCGAAGTACTTATTCAGCCTGCTGCCAAGGTCGGCTTTTCCTGCAAGCGTGAGATTAGAGTTTCGCCCCTGTCACGTCCCGTACCAATGGATGTAAAGATGTGGATACGTACCTGAAGTCGCTGGGAGCCATCAGCCCTATGAGTGGGAAGGGGCTCGACGTGGAAACAGGAAGCAATCATCATTCGGATGGTACGGTAGATCGCTCTCACAGTGGCCTCTTTGTCTCTAATCCGCTAAGAGTGATACAAACAGGCGGCAGCAAATGCCCTTTTACAAAACCCCAGACATGTCCACCCCTAGTAGTTTCTAACTACCCGATCGGGCAGAAACAGGTTGAATAGGTTGGTGGTGCCAACACGCCGAAGTCTAACCGAAATCCAGCGCACTGTAGGAACATATCGGAGTAGACTCCGTCATGTCCCTTTTTCTAGCCGTGCGAATACCATTGGGTGGGGAAGATGTGAGTCGGCTAGCCTATTCTGATTTCTCATTGATACGAAGCGAGACGAAAGTTTTTACTTCCGGGAAGCTGTCTCGAAGATTTAGGGATAACTGCTTAACCTACCCGTCTAGTAAAATCGTTACAGAGGTTACACCACTTGAGTGATATGACCACAACCGAGTGGATGTCTTTTCTATGTCACAACACAACAGGTAGTAAGGAGCTATGAAAATGAAAGGGACTGCTAAAGAAAATTAAAACATTAAACTGTCTTTAAATCCTTCCGCCAAGGGGATACGCCACCTTTAACAAAAATGCTTACACTACTTTTCCAAATTGGTCAAGAAATGGATTCTGGCGCGGTTAGACCAGTACATTATGACCGGTGGTGAGTTGATAATATCTCCTTGCTAACTGTTCCAATTAGCCTGTAGGTGAAGGGGAAACACGAGTATACACACGCAAATGTGTCGCAGGGTAGAGTAACAGACATTGGCAGGATCGGACACCCAATAGGGTTACTCCAGATTCTCAGATAAGACTTCGTATTCATAGCAATTTGTATGGCCGGTGATGTATTGTATTGTGGCGCATGTAATCCCCAGGCTCCGAAGTTATTGTAAGTCAACGTCTCGGGCTTTCGCAGAGGTTCTTGAATTGTGGCATTTCTCACCGAGACTGCGTCCACAAGTTGGCCACGCAGATGAACTCAGGAAAACAGATCAGAGGAACAGCGTAAATAAACAAGAAGAGCGATGTTGGGAGACCGAAGGCGCCAACCTTGCGGCACGGCTACGGCCGGACGAGCTGAGAAAAGCGTGGGTCGCATGGGACCACATGTTGGTGTAATCTGGCAGACGAAGGGCCTTCGGATTTTGGGTGCTGAAAACCAAGCTATGTAAGGCTCGAAGACGTCAAAAAGACGGCGTCTGCGCATGCTTTTCGCGAGGACAGCCTCTTGGCAGCCCTGGAGATATCCATCACGGCGCCCCGAGCCTGAACCCGCCCTCGCCCGCACCCGCAAGAACGGCGTGTGTGGCCTGGACGAAGAGCAGTGGGCCAGCTTCGCCCCGCCGCCCTGCCATCAAGTATACTACTTCGCCTGCCGGGGCGGGTCTTTGCGGCCGTTATGGTCGTTCCCACCGAGGTGCTGCGGCCAGCGCTTCGTCGCCAACGGCCTCTATGATGGCCGGCCTGGCGCGCTTTTCTGGCGCCCAATACCACCGCAGGTCGTCCGAGTGCGCCGCGCGGGACCCCACGTAATGTCTGGGTACCTCTGCGGAGTTCGAGTATCTTGCTTCACTTATCCATGTTGAGACTACGCCCGCAACTTCTCATACCTTGGTTTCCTCTCCGGGAAGCATGCATAAGACTCGTTTCACGGTAGGATCTGACAGGTGGAAGGGCTCCGAGGCCTTGTACCGGGTTACCACTTTATCCTGAAGATCCCGAGTGGTGGGAGGGAACCGTGGGCAGCCCGCCTCCGGCGGGCTTGACAAAGAGACAGTTGATTGTCGGCAGCTGACATGAGGCTTATGTCGAAGACTCGGTGAACGATTGGGAGGCGATAGACGACGTGCACCTCTGCCAGTTACACGGAACTGGTGCGCTTTCGTCCGGCCACATCCAATTACCGAGGGCGCAGACAGGGCTTGAGAACTCGACAATGAGACCCAAAGGGACTGTGTCTGAGGTTGCGCCTCGCCACCTAAGAAATGGTGACGAAGGCAAATTATTGACGCAGTTGCTACGTCTCAGTGGTGCATAGCACGAGGTTCCCGTCGGCCATGCTGGTGATGCTATCAAGCTGTCTCGTTCGCTTCGGATTCCCATTCCGTCTGCAGGCCCATCAAGGCGTCAATGACTCGAGTGCCAACTTCGCTTTTGATGACATCCAATTCAGAGCGCCCCATGGGCAGCAAGACAAAGTCAGCTACGGTTAAGCGGTCCCTCTCGGCGGGCCGGCCGATGCCGACAGCGATGCGAGCCCAGCGCTGGTTGGGAAAATTGGCGGGCTTCAGCGAGGAGATGGCACTCTTGACGCCGTTATGGCCGCGGTGGCTAGAGGTCCACTTGCGGGTTTTGACAGCACCAAACTTCTGTTCCAATTCATCGTGCACCACGACCAAGCCCAGCTGGTCCGGCGTCAGGCTCTGCTTGGCGAGCGTCTCTTTGTAGGCGGCGAGAACCCAGGGACCGGAGACGTTCATCAGAACGGGGCTTTGCACCATGATGTAGGAGCCGCGCGAGATCTCGCACGTCTTGCCGCCGTAGCGCTCGGTGCTGAAGGGTGGCTGTTGGCTCGCGCCCAGGGCCTGTTGCACGGATTTCAAGGCCTGGTGGCCAGCGGAATGGTAGGTTTCATGGTAGCGACGACCGGGATTGCCGAGACTGACGACAAGAAGGCGAAGGTTGACCATCGGGAGTGCGTCGGGGCGTTGGATAGGAACCATGCACAGGGATAAGAAACGACTGCCCGGGCCTGCGCGGCCACCAGGTGAGTTTTCTGGACGTCTTTTGGCGGGTGGAGGATGGGGCTTTGCACCGGGCTTCCAGGGTCTGGCGAGGAATAAACTGGCGGGTTGGGTTTGACCAACCATTAGGCACATCATCAGCCACAAAATTGGAAGATGTACCAAGAGGTACACATGTTATGTACTTGTATAGTAAGCAAGCTGTGGCTGGGGCGCGCATTCCGCGAGCCACCTGGTATGTAAGTGGCCCTTGCTTGATTGGGCACCGGGACCAACGGTAAGGCATCCATTTTCGGTTCAACTCAGCCACGACGGACCAACGTCGTCACCGATCCACACCAACTCACCCACTCACCGGGCCATCGGCACAGCCCACTTTCCCATCATTGCCTTGCCGCAGCGGGCAAGCAAGCCAGCCAGGCCCCGAATGTGACGATCCCCGACGACTGGAAAGCCGCTGCCTGAACCACCACCGATTGCACTTTATCCTTCGACATCCCCACGCCCCGTTTCGCCGCTGCTGAACACGACCCTGGCGCGCCTGCTCCTCCCTTGGTGCCATTGCGTAGACGAGTGATACCCACCCCCAAGATCAGACTACAATCCCCCCCATAAAGGAGAAGACCGAGACAAGACCGCAACCATGTCGTGGGCAGGTGAGTGGCCGCCCTCCGCCCGAGCCGCCCGGCCATCCCTCCCTCGCTAACCCTGGCGACCCGGCCCAGGCTTCAAGAAGAATGTCAACCGCGCGACGACGCAGGTGATGATGAAGACGGGCCACGTCGAGAAAACAAACGACCGCGACTACGAAGTGGAGGAGCGCCGGTTCCGGACCATGGAGGCCGCCTCGCTGCGCCTCCAGAAAGAGTCCAAGGGTTACCTCGACTCGCTGCGCGCTATGACGGCCTCCCAGATGCGCATAGCCGAGACCATCGACGCTTTCTACGGAGACGCCGGTGCCCAGGATGGCGTTAGTCGGAGTTACAAGCAGGCCGTCGAGGACCTCGACACGGAGACCATCAAGGCCTTGGATGGCCCTTACAGGTACGCCGCAGGCGCACGCCGGCAACAGATGCCTCGCAGGACAAACGGCAGGAGATTGACAATGGGCTTGCAGGACCACGGTGCTGGACCCCATAAACAAGTTCTGCGCATACTTTCCCGATGTCAACGAATGTAGGTCCGCCACTGCCACGTCCGACACGCCCACGGCTAACCACGTCCAGGCATCAAGAAGCGCGGGCACAAGCTCCTCGACTACGACGCATTACGAGCCAAGGTGAAGAAGCTGGCGGAGAAGCCCGACAAGGACGTCACAAAGCTGCCGCGCACCGAAAAGGAGATGGAAATCTCCAAGGCCGCCTACGAGCAGCTCAACGAACAGCTCAGCAGCGAATTACCGCAGCTCATCGACCTGCGCGTGCCCTACCTGGACCCCAGCTTCGAGGCGCTCGTCAAGATCCAGCTGCGCTTCTGCGCCGAGGCCTACAGCCGGATGGCCCAGGTGCAGCAGTACCTGGACGCCGACACTAGGGATCAGTACGCCCAGGGCCAACTCGACAGCCGGGTAGAACAGGTGTTGCAGGAAATTCGGGAGCTAAGCATCAGCGGCACCGTCTAGACGCACGACGACGGGGGACGGAGAAGCGGAATGGAGAAAGGTTGATGGCGGCGAATTTCAAGCGCAAATGCAAACCCTGGCACGGGTTTCGGAGTTTCATCAGGCTTTCGACAGGTTGGGACTGTCGATGGATTTGGCATGGACGAACGGGTGCTTGCTCATTGGGGTTCTTCTTTTGGTGTGATGCCCTGGGACCCTCCGTATGTTAGTTAGACAGGATGCCCATGACGCAAATAGGGTAATGAGATACCGTACCAAGTAGTGGTCAGAGAAGCGACAGAGTTACGAGATGCAGGCTTCGAATAATGGTAATTGAGCTATGGTACCGACACACCGCCTGCGTACTCGGGCCGTAGGTACTGTTGGCTGGCGTTGCCGACATGGTGCTGTTGGGGCAGAGAAGGCAAGCACCAGCCGGTCCCCCACCGCCCTGCCGCTTCCCAGGCATCTCGCCTGCAGCACTATCAGTAGTGTCTTGCATTGCGATCCCATCTCGAAACCCCATCAACCGGAACCGCCCGCGCTCGCCGGGTCAAACTGGGCTTTCTCCAGCGGGCCACCCAGGTCCAGGGCTCTGACGGGCCCATGGGAAGGGCTCCACCCCTCGACGTCGTCGGCTCTGGCTGACGTCAACTATGCGCCGCCCGATTCCAAGCGTGTGTCGAGACACCGCATCTCACCAGCGCCGGGGCGATTGGCTTCGCATTGCATGAACTACTGCCAGCCCGCCCAACACCGCATCATGAGACTGTGTTTGGCTGACACAGACGCGCCTCGCTGATAAGGTGGGGGATGAGTGGGGGAGTGTGTATTGGTGTGTGTATGTGTAAGGTTGAAGGGTGTGCCCGCCAGCTATCGCCCAATTCCATTCTACCGATCTGCGCTTCCCGCCTCCCCCGCCCACCCCTGCATCCCCCATCCGCAACCCCGACCAGTAGTACAGTTATTACGTCCGATAGCATTCACGATGCCCGGCCCCCAGGTCCCCTTCGGCGCGCTCATGCGGCACGCGCACTTCGCCTTCTCGCCGAATTACACCCCGCTGAACCACGGCTCTTACGGGGCGCACCCCGTGCCGGTGCGGGCGGCGCACCTGGCGCTGCGGGCCGAGGCCGAGGCAGCGCCGGACCCCTTCATCGCGCTGCAGTTCGCGGACCGGCTGACAAAGGCGCGGGCGCAGGTGGCGCAACTGCTGCGCTGCGCCGTCGACGACCTCGTTTTCACGCCGAACGCGACGACGGCCCTCGGCACCGTGCTCATGAATGTCGCCTGGGCCCCCGGCGACGTCGTGCTGTGCTACGAAGTCCTCTACGACAGCGTCGCCAAGACCCTTGCCTACCTGGTCGAGACGCACGGCGTCGAGGTCGAGGTCGTCCACGCCCGCCTGCCCATCGCCGACGACGCCCTCGTCGATGCCATGGTCGCCGCCGCCCGCCGCGTCAACCACGCCGGCGGCGGGCGCCGCGTCCGCCTCGCCATTTGCGACACCATCATCTCGGGCCCCGGCGCCCGCGTGCCTTTTGAGCGCCTCGTGCCCGCCCTGCAGGCCGAGGGTGCTCTTGTGCTCGTCGACGGCGCCCATGGCATCGGCCACATTGACCTCGACCTGGTCCGCCTGGGCGCCGACTTCTTCGTCACCAACCTGCACAAGTGGCTGTTTGTGCCCCGCGGCTGCGCCGCCCTCTTTGTGCGCCGCGACCGCCAGGACATGATCCGCACCACGCTGCCCACGAGCCACGGCTTCCGCCCCCGCGAGCCGCTGTGGCCCGCGGGGGAGAACGGCCACCACGGCGGCAACGGGTTCGTTGACATGTTCGACTTTACGGGCACGGCGGACATGACGCACTGGCTGTGTGTCGAAGGTGAGTCGGCACCCCCCTGCGCTCGGCCAGTACGCCGACGGCGCCTGGCCCCGGAGCCCTACGCAGCTCATGACCCAACTTGTTCGCCGACTAACACCACCCGCAGCCGCGCTCCAGTTCCGCAACGAAGTCTGCGGGGGCGAAGACAACGTCCGCGCGTACACGCAGTCGATCGCCCGGCGGGGCGGCGACCTCGCGGCGGCCATGTTCGGCACCGACGTCATGGACTGCGCGGGGTCGTCGATGCGGCAGTGCAACTTCGCCAACGTGCGGATGCCGCTGATGATGGGATCCGACGACGACGACGGGGCCGCGCCCCGGCCGGGCGTCATCCCACGCGCCCACGGGCACCGCGTGTCCGACTGGATCAAGGCGCGCGGCTGCGCCGAGAGCGGCATCTACTTCCAGACCTTTCCCTACTACGGCAGCTGGTGGTGGCGCCTCAGCGGCATGATCTACGTCGACGAGGTCGACTTTCGCAAGGGCGCCGAGGTGCTCCAGCGGCTGTGCGAGAGGGCCCAGAGGGGCGAGTACCTAGGGGAAAATCCCCCGCCCCAGGCCCGGCCGCCTGCGGTGAAGACGGAGGGGGGAGATGATGACTCGGACGGCACGCCTCCGGATACGCCCACCTCGTCGTGCTTGAGTTGATCCACAGGAGGTTACTTAGATGAAGGCGAATGACACAAAGTAGCTAGCCGTGCCGACGTGGGTGTCTTTGACCGCAGGCGGAAAGAAGAACGTGCCCTACACGGGCGGAGTTTTGACAGGCACCCCTTTAACAATCAACACCACAACATCGTAGAGCAGAATCACCAATTACAATAACGCCTGATTCTAGGCTCATGATTCAGAGAGTGGATAAGAACCAATGACCATGAGGCCGTATCTAATCTGTGGATCTGCTGGTCAGACTCAACGGACAATTCTCTTCCGTTGATTTTGTCAAGTGAAGGAAACACGGCGAAGGACGTAGAAACAGGTTCGGTGAGCGCAAGCCGGCTAAGCGGGATGAGACCAACAGTCACACATGGCAATTATTCCAATGCTTCCCTTGACAAGTTAGTTTTACATCCTGATCAGTCCATGCCAGAATGGTTTCGTTAGAGAAAATGGCGAGGAGAGGGCGCCAAATAGCGGAGCGACGGAACCTTGGCTTACGGGCACTTGACATGGACACAGCGACCTGTGATAAGCCGGCAAAGAGGTAGACGGGACCAACCTCGAAAACTTTGACGGCTTTACTTGAGCGCAGCGCGGCTTCCCTCTGCTGCGGGAAACTCACAAGCCCAGATAGTATGCCAGAGGGGTTTCCTGAAGTATCCCAACAGGTTCCGGAAATGCGAATTATAGTGCGTCCCCGCCAGTACTTTAGAATTTCGGATGAGACTTGTTACCTAGAGCATTCCGTATAGGCCGTGCCGTACTTAAAAGTGTGGCGCTAGTCTTTTTGAGCCTCCCTTTCTGTGACGCTTTTTTTGATTGGTCAGATTGGGCTATAGAACTAAAATTCGCATTTCCTGGGCCTGTTGGGATAGTTCGTACGTACGTGAGATATGCAGGCGGGAACTTGGTGATGTTTGACGCTCTGGACCAACCGTGCCAGCGTTGTGCATTCGCGGCATCTTGATTCGAGACTTTGTCTCTTAACCCCCAACTAGGGGATTGGGCCCGATAGTTTTATATCAAGCCTGTTTCCTGCGACTCTGCCGAATGCAGCACATGCTGTTGCATGTTGAGGCTCACAGCAACCGGGTCAACAGACACCTAAACGCCACAAAAAGCATCTATGAAAACACTTGGAACAGCTGGCTTGGATTACGTGGGAAAATGCCCCTGTAGCTTATCCAGGTGGTCCAACAGCTTGGGGGTCCCGGGGTCTAGGAGATGAAACAGTGCGACATCGATGTTCAATAGTAAACAGGACAGCCAACAAGTTAAACCAACGCTGATAGTAATCTTTGTGGCTCGCTAATCCCATCAGTCCCTCTGCGATGGCTACGCGATTGCCAGACTTCGGGGCTCCTTTCGGTGATTGGTCGTTCCGTTCGTAATTGGACGGCTAGGATCTCATTCAAGAAACGTATATTCACACAAAACGCCAAAAGCAATCAGCGGGTATGGCATTCGCCTCAGGTGGGTGTTACGGCCTGGCAGATTGGTCCCTGCAGGAGTAGCCCTTATAGTGCGGAACTGGACAGAATGACTCCAACAAGTGGATCATTCCCGAAGCTTTTGTTTTGTGCCTCAGCGGGCAGTTGGTCCAGACGCGCTGTAACAGTGGGAAAGCGCTGTGCCGTATCGGTACGAGGCTGAAACACAACGTTAGATGTGGTGTGATCCTCAGGCTGAACCTCACGTTCACAAATCAAAGAATTTTCATGCTTTACAGCAGCTCGACTTTTCTGTTCTTCGGATAAGAAGACATGAAAGGAAAATACCGTCGCGAGACAATAAAGCAGGTCTTAGACGGGAGACTACGACTTGTGCAAAACGGTAGTAGACGTAAAAATACAACATGAGATTGGACGGGTTAAAACGAAAAGCAGTGAGCATACATTATCCTAACCGGTAGGTGTGCACCAAGCCTACCAGTGGTCGTACAGAAATCAGGGCCCCAGATATTATTATTATTATTATTGTTCTTACACCTAGCGACCTATCTAGGCCATGAGGACCCCCTGCGCATCTTAGCCTAGGAAAACCGTTCCGGGCTGACGTCCAGCCGGGTGAAAAACCTAGGTTCTGCTGCGTCGCACCGCTTCTATCTGCTCTTTGACCTGCCATACCGAGATCGGGCTTAGCGCGCCCGCTTCCTAGCTGATGAGTTGATTCGCCAGCTGGAACATGTCCAGCCTGCCCGAGCGGAGTAGCCATCTCGCGATAATTCCTGCTTTTCCGGGGGTGTCGAGCATCCTATCCGTGTCTACCGGTCCTCCTAGAGCTTGGACGAGATGCTCTCGTCTTTCTCTTTCCCGTGGGCAGAAAACGAGGATATGCCGGACAGTCTCCCTACCCTGACCGCAGTCACACCATGGGCTGTCGAAGCCTGGTACCCTGCGCTTAAAAAGGAAGTCTCGTAGCTTAATCTTGCCGGTCCTCGCTTGGACGAGGATCGAGCTCTCTACCTTGTGAAGTCCTTTATGGAGCTTAAGGACGTGCTTATCTGGCGGCATCTTGGTTACTACCGGGGCTCGCGCTATTCGGTTTTTCTGCGTTTTTTGCTATCTCTGGAGCCAGTCTCTCTCCTCAGCCTTATATGCTAAGTCTCTAGCTAGCTATTTGTTTAGCCACCTCTTGCGATCGGGAGCGTCGGGGCCTTTCAGTCTGCGCCGGCGAGTCGGTCTTGTTAGAATCCATCTAGCTGCGTTATCGTATCTTACTTAGATAAGCGAGGCGATACGTGGCTATTGGAGCCTTTCTTCCGAAGCCGCCACTCTTTTATTAAGCCATATATCTAAAGGCGATACATAGGCTTCTGTTTCTAGTGTCGTGGCTGCTATCGCCTTAAAGGCCCCCGTGACCTTACGGAGGTATTCAGTTTGAATGTCGCTTAGTGTTTTAGCCCTGCTTTTCGGAATATAATAGTGCTATTCTAAGGCTCCGTAGCTTATAGCAGACTATACAACGGCTGTGTAGACTTGGCGGGCTTGCTGGAGGGACGCGCCCTATATTAAGCCGGCTATCTGGTCTAGGGCATAGACCTACGTCGCTATCTTCTTCGATATCGACTAGATATGGACGTCCTAACGGAGACGTCTATTTACTTGGATGCTAAGGACATAGCAGGAGTCTTCTAGTTCGATTTCGTGACCTTCTAAGGCTATCTTCATGTCCGGACCTTTCTATCTTCGAGAGAAGTAGACTAGGTGATATTTCTGGACTGCGAAGGTTATACTGTGGCTGACTGCCTATTCTTTACAGATCCTATAAGCGGCTTCCAGCTGCTTGCAGGTCTGCTCGGGGTTTAAACCGAAGCCCACAAGGTTTATATCGTCTACGAAGGCTATAATAGCTATCCCTAGTACGGCGCGGAGAGCCTTATAAAGACCGGCTATATAGAGGCAGAAGAGGATAGGTGATAAAGGTGAGCCCTACGGGACGCCTGCTAAGACTAGGATCTCGTCTAATTCCTAGCTATCGAAGAATAGCGTAGTGGACTGGTTAAATAGGAAGCTTCGGATCTAGCTAATAGTCTATATAGGGATCCTTAACGCTTGTAAGTTAGTAAGGAGCCTTCTATAGTCGACTAAGTCGAAAGCGCCCGAAATATCCAGTAATAAAAGGGTTGTTACGCTTTTATATTTCTAGGTTATGCAGACTAGGTCCGTTAGTAACCGTAGGGCTGTTTCTATAGAGCGGCCTTTCCGGTTGCCTATTTGTTTGTCCAGGAGCAGTCTGTTCTCTTCGGTAAAGCTAGCTAGCTGTTACGCTAGTAGGCTCTCGATCGCTTTCCCTATAGTGTTAAGCAGCGCAATAAGTCTCCATCCGCCGGCTTAGTGATACTCGTTTAGCTACTTTCCTGGCTTCCGGAGGATAACGGTGACTGCTTTTTAGAACGCTCTTAGATAGTATCCTATATGCTAGCACGCTTCCACTAGGGAGGCTAAGGCCTAGAAGAGGGGCTTTCCTAGGCGTTTAAGGAATCCGTTCGGAAGCTGGTCTGGTCCAGGTGCCTTCCACTGGCCTGCCTTAGTAAGGACATCTTAGACTTATTCTGCTATTACGTTGCTGTCCATATCGAGAGGCGCTATAAGCCGGTTCGTTATTTAGAAGCTGGTGTATGTGGCCTTAAGGAGGGGATAGAACCTCTCTTAGAAGGCCTCTGTTTTCTCCTTATAGGTCGTTACTTCGCCACGCGGTGTGTAGAGTGTAGGGACTGCCGGGGGTAACGGTAGTGCTGCTCCTTCCATTCTTACCTATCTCGCAATATTCTAGACGCCAGCTAGCTAGCTAGACGCCTCGTGGAGTATATATCTCCAGGATACCGTCTTAGCTTCTCGGATTCCTTTCTTCTTTAAGAGAGTTGACTGCTAAAGGGCTCGCTAAGCTACGTTTATCTTATTGGAAAGCTATATCTACTGGGCTCTTCGCTCCTTCTTTATAGCTTCTTCTGTCTTGCGGTTCCACTAGGCTTTGCCTCTCCCTTTAGAGTAGCAGAAGGGGGTAACTAAGTCGGCTATCCGAGTTAGCTCCTTAGTTAACGTTTCAGTGTAGCTATCGATTTCTTCTGGTGTCTCGAGTTGCCCTGGCTGTGGTAAGTGTGCTGCTTCTGCCTTCGCCTAGTCATAGTCAGCTGTTTTCCAGCTACGTCGTGGCCTATCTTGGCGGTCTATATAGGGTCCAGCCACGCGTATCACCTAAGGGAGGTGATCGGACCTAGCAAATGGGGCATACCCGTCGTAGGCAGCTCGGAGATCGTCCGTGGCCCACGCTAAGTCGATCGTGGAGTCCATGCACCCTCTTCGAGTCCATGTCGGTGTTCCAGGGGGTGTGATCAGCTGGAGTCTCCAGGATTCTGCTAGCTGGAGTAGCTTATTAGCTGACCTATAGGGTCGGACGTTATGTCCTCCCTAGACAGGGTGGTGGACGTTAAAGTCTCCCACGAGGACTGTTCGTCTTAGCTAGGGTTCGGTATAGAGGGCTTCAATAGCTAGTAAGTCCAATCTGCTAATGGACCCAGGGGGAGGCGAGTATATGCAGATAACCGTTATAGGACCGTCTAGTAGTTAGATTGTAATACGACACTTATCTGGCTGCGCCTTGTATGTCCACTATGCTGGTGTATACTTCTTATTAATATAAATGCATGCCCTACCTCCCTCGATCGCGTAAAGTAAGTGGTACGGAGAGGATCTTGGGCAGTAGGTGGTCGGCATATTTAGGTTTCGCCAGGGCTCTTAGATAGCCAGGACGTCGTACTCTTCGGAGATGGCATCAACTACCGGGATCTGTGCTTTCTTGCTTTTCTGTGTGTTCCAGTGTAGGATCCTTAGCGCTGTCATGGTCGAGCGTGGATACTGTTTAGTGTTGACTCCGGTGTTTCGATGTCCATGTCGTCTATCTCTTCATGGGTTCTGCTGCGGGCTCTGCCAGTGCTTCTAGTGCGGCAGCTGGTTGCTCGACGCTTCCGCGGCTGTACTGTCTGCCAGTCTTCGGCTGTTGGCTTAGGGGGTTCTTGCGAGGGCAGTGCGAATCCCTTCGGTCTCGTGACATAAGCAGCCTTGGCGATCTGGACCTGCTCCTGGCGGACTGGACACTCCTTAGACCACGCAGTGTGTGGTCCTCGGCATGCTGGACAGCAGTACCGGGTCTTATTCTCGGCTTCTGGGCATTCTTTGTCGTCATGCTTTGTTGAAGAGCAGAGCCCGCACCTACGTGCGTGGCGGCAGACACGGAGGGCCCCAGATAAAAGTGGTGTCTACGTACTCTCCGAGTACGATTTAGTTGCTTGATTCGGCAGAAAGCCACGCCACGCTTGGATTAGATATGCACACCCACAAGATGACGAAATACCCGACTGCACGGGTAGTCATGTTAGGGCTCAAAGGATGTGGAAATAAGCCTCGCGTAGAGAAAAAGCGGTATAGGCGCTCCATAGTCTCCTCCACCTCCTTCAGGGTCATGTGGCGGTCGCAGTACAGGTACGAAACGACTTGGCAATGCGCCTGACAGTCACCTTGCAGAGCCTATACCCCTGGGCGCACGGCGCGGCCGCGTTGAAGCCGCAGATCTGGATCGTGGTATTGCTGGCCTAGCGGCCTTGTCTTAGGGCCACCCATGAGGTTGGTTAGGCCGATCCGGGGCACGACCAAATGGCACATTCAATAACCCCTGAGCCGTGCCGCCCTGGCAGTCGTCAAAAGAAGGTTCGGTCGGTTGCCGATACCGCAAACGGTGTGGTGCCTTAGCCGACAGGATATAAAATCCTCGACTGCATATCGTAATCCCGCCGGAAACAAAAGAAAAGAAAACCGTTCCAGCGAGACCGATCGAGGGGGCCGGATAGCAAGAGTATTAGAAAGAAGAAGAGGCATATTTTCCTCGCCTTCGGCGCAGTTCTCGCCTCTCTTTTTACTACTTCAACACGCTGTTTACCCAGGTGACGACCATAGTTGGATGGGGGTCCGAACCCCCCCCTTCCATGGGCCCTACCGAAACCTTGATACGGGGTTGGGTTGGATCGAATCGATCTGACCCACTCATATCAACAACCCTTGTGACCTAATCACTCCCTGTCTGCTATACCAGGTCTATTGGTAGGGCATAGGCGTAGCTTGGCAAGGGAGGATCCGGCCCCTGGGTCTTCCCGCTGATGTGAGCACCTAGTTGGCGTGCATGTGGGTCCCAGTGTGCTGGGAGTAAGGGGGTGATGCGATGTAGACGATGATGACAAGGAGAATACGCATGGATTCTGACCAACGGCATGGACCGACGGCTTGGACCAATGGCCACTTATGCATACAGCTCCCCCTTGCCAACTTGGGCCCGCCGCCTCAATCCGTCGTCGGGAGTCGGTATGGACCGAATGCCGATGTGCTGCACGCCCCGGCGGGTTTCCAGCACGTAACCGAAGGGCGGTGCGTCACGGAGGCTCTCCTCGAGCTCCTTTTCCGTGTAGGCGGCGTGCTGGTCCCCGAGGTGCTCCGTGATGGCCTCGGCGGCGTCGAGAATGTTGCGGATCCTCCCCGCCCCCGAGCGGCCGCCGGCCACCAGGCTGCTCCGCCGGGGCGCCCACCGCCACATGGCCCATGCGAGACTCGCCCAAAGCCATTCCAGCGCCACCGCGACCCCGAGCACCCCGGTCGAGAAGCCCCAGCTGTACCCGGGCTCGCCGAGACACGCGGTGGGCTTATCCGTATTAACCTCCTGTTCCACGGGAACCCCGGCCATACAAAGACACACGCCGTCAGTTTTCCGCTTATTGAGCGGTTTGGTGCAGGCTGGAGAGGTTTCCACGAATGGGGCTTGTAGTTGTATCTCTTTGTCGTCGATCCAAATCGTCGAATTGTATGGCAGCTTGGAGGGCGCATCCCTCGTCGTTGTGTCATTGACCAGAAACATAGCCTTCCTTGCCGCAATCGTCGTGGTACTGTTCAAGGTGTTATTGCCCAAAACTACCCGTTCTTTCTCGGGGATGTGGGAAGAGTGTTCCAACTGCCAGGCTCCAATGTTGGACAACTTTGCGGTGTGTTTCCAAAGTTCCAATTTTCTGTCGACTCCCGCGCCATTAGAGGAGACATAGACAGACGAGTTTACCATAGCGTCTGACATGTCGTTGAATCTTTCAGGGTCCAGCCTTGTGCCGTTGTATTGGTCGTTCATACCCGACATGTTTTCGATCAAAGACTTGGTTAAGAAATCTGTGGAGCGGCCGACGTCTTAGATTCACTAAGCTTGAGACTTTCATTTGAGATCAGACTTACAGCCGTAGACATCGATGAACTCATCGGTGATATTTTTTGAGGATCCATTAGTCGGATGCAGGATATCACCCCAAGTGTTATACAGCGGCCCGGATCCATAGCCCCTAATATCCCCAACCCTCCCAACTTGCGGGCCCGTGATGATTTTCGGCGAGTTGGTCGGAGGAATCCGATTGTCTTCAATCACCCAGCAATATGTCAGCTCCGGAGAGGGGATCGAGACGTGACTGTAGTCCCCGATAGCAAACGTTGGAACGCTCCCCGAGATATAACCAGTGGTGGCACTCCATATCGTTGCAAAGCATAACACGTAAGCTATCTCAAAGAGTAGCCACAAGGCAAATCGCAATGTTCGCAGCGGTTTCCTGGCGCAGATCAACGAGGTGGTTGAACAAATAGACTGGAGGGATACCGTGGAGAACTGTAGGTCCAAGTAAGACTTTTGTGGAACTGCTTCCGATTCCATGGCGGCGGTGAGGCAGCGGCATATGACGTGATATAGCATCCAGGCGTGAAGACACCTAAACCCTTGGCCAATGAACGTGTCCCATGCCAAGTCCAGCAGCTTAGCTTGGGGGAAAGAGAGGCGACGGGTGACTTTCAAGTTGACGAAGAAGAACTTTTCGACCATCGTGGCGTCATAGCTGTTGCAATCACCAATAAGTGAACCATTGTCGAGTGAAGACGCAATGAGATCATATGCTCCGAGACCGACAGCACTACAGAAGCTGAGAACCAGAAGAACATCGAGGCAGAACCATGCTCGACTGCGTTTCTTTGTCAATCGTTCGAGTGGGCGGGGGAGGAGATGAGACTTGGTCTGCGTCTGGTTTCCACCATCATTGCCTCCCTGGCCCATCAAGGGCCGTTCTTTGGCACCTGTTGAAGATAGAGAGAGGCTCGAATCGTCTTGTGGAGAGGAATGGAGGGGCACCAAAGACGCGGTGTCGCTGTGGCCGTTGTCCGAGTGCTGGCGTGCACGCACAGATCCCGCTTCGACTGCGCGGGCTTCCTGGAGAGAGACATCTTCTTCGACAAGCAATGACTGCCGCTGGGTGTACATTTTGGTCTACGGCCAACGAAGGTGGACGCAGGGGTTCCGGTGTGTGTGGGAGGAAGCTGGAGTATCCGATATTTCTTTGCCCAGCGGAGGATCAAGGGTGGTAGAGCGCACTTGGAAGGAAACGAGGGAGATGGCAATTATAACACGATAACACTCTTGCTCTAGCTGCACGGCGCAGCTTGCTGAGTTCAGCTCTTCGGTTGATAGGCACCATTTTGCTAAACCGAGACCGCGGCCAGTCTACCTACGAGGTGATGATGCAGTTCTGTAATCCTGACGCCGTTCTGTAATCAGCAAAGTTTCTGAGGCACGAGTTCATGGCTCGCATGGCAACGAAACTGAAGTTGATAATAAACTTAAAACGAAGACCGGAAATCCTATTAGCCTGACCTTAAAGCCCGCCAGAAATTCGCATTATTCAGAAGCGGTTTGAGTTTAAACCACACTCGAGTAGCCGGCTGAGCCACGCGGTCGTGGCGGTGCGCGTGCTCTCGTGCACTCTCTCATGCGCTCGCTCTCATACGCTCTCTCAATGCGAAAGCTTTGCTATGTAACAACTAGTGGCAAGCCTCGGCGCAGCTTTATCAATTTCAGCCCGCGTCGTGGGTAGCATTTGCGGCGGACTGTCACAGCTTTGTTTCGACGCCCAAAACGCATTCGACCTATGGTACCCTCGCCGGGTCGAGCAGTCGGAAGCCCCTGAGAGCCTCATTAATGCCCTTCACTAGTTGGCCGGCTCAGTTGATCGTGGTGTATCCATATGGGATAGACGAAAACGCGCTTGCACGGGGGCCGCGCCCACAGCCCCAAGACGAGTTACACCCGCATGCATGCTCCCGGCGCACCAGTGGGCCTAAGAAACATGGGACGGTGACTGAGGGTCCGTCTTGGGGACATGGCAAGACATGAGCGAAAACACGAAGCGGAAAGCATGATGTGCGCAGGAATGCGGCCAGAGCCCAATCGATTGCAGATTATCATGATAGTCTATGTGGTATTATGTACCCAAAGCCATAAAATTAAGCAAACAAAGCTGGCTATTAAATGAAGAACGTGAAGTCCGGAACAGCAACCCATTGGTCGTCTAGATTAAAGACGCGCCTTGCCGTTTGGGTCATGATTTACCACACTTGCCCCCCCAACCCACCCCTATCCCTTCATGGGGAGGGAGCAGGAACCTTTCAATTTTTGCGCCGGGTTTGAAATCAAGAAACCCACAAAACACTGCCTTCATGATCTTCGTGTGGAGGTAAGCCGGGCGTCGGGGCCTTTTACATGGCGACGAACATGAGGCCCATGACGCCGAAGAGGGCGGCCGAGGAGACGCCGAGGAGGGCGGCGCCGCTGTCGGGCGACTCGGTGCCGCTGGGGTTGGAGCTGTCGCTGCTGCTGCTGCCGTGCGAGTTCTTGCTCGAGGAGGAGGAGTCGGTCTTGGTGCTGTTGCTCGAGGAGCCCGTCTTGCTGGGGCCGTCGGAGGCGGTGCTGTTGCCGCCGGCGGCGGCGGTGCCGTTGTCGCGGCGGACGAAGGGCGGCAGGGCGGCGCGGCGCACCTTGGCCGTGTCCCAGCCGACGCACTGGATGCTGCCGACCTGGACCGTGTTGGTGCTCAGGTGGCTCGGCGTCGCGCTCGTGAAGGCGGCGCCGCTGCTGCCCTTGCCCGTGGCTGCTTGGTACGGAGTGCAGGTGACGTGCTCAACGGGCACGCCCTTGGCACCCGTCAGGTACAGCGACGACACCTCGGCCAGCGCCTCGGCGTTGGTGTAGACGGGGCCGACGGGCACCTCGATGGTCTTGTTGGTCAGCCCGTTGCCGGCGCCGCCGTGCGATGCCTCAATGGTGATCTGCACCGTGGGCTGCTGGGCCGAGGCGGCGGCGGCCAGGGCGGCGGCGGAGAGGGCGAAGGCGGTGGTGCGCATTTTGATGGTTGTGGGTGGCGGTGGTGGTGTTATTAAGAAGTAGTAATGAAAGACGAGTAGTAATAACTAGTGTCCTATGCTGTTAGTTGTTGTCAAACGAGTGTAAGTTGTTGATGAGGGTGGTGGTGAGAAGAGAGGTGATGTTGATATCGACGGAGGCGCCTGATACTTAAATAAACTCGAGCTCGGAGTCGGAGGACGCCTGGATTGCCCATATTGGATATTGCGTGGCACACGCAGGCTGACCGCCCCAAACACGAGCACGACCCAGCCATCAGCGCTACTATAGACGGACTGTCAATGCCCCATCCGGCAAAAGCGATGAGATGAAGGAGCGGGAGATGCTGAGGTGCTGTGGCGCGACCCCGTTCAACCGGATCCATCCTGTGGCCCGGAGTGGCCAGCCGGGCCAAACAAGGGGGGTGCGGAGGACCAGTTGACAGGTAAGACAGCGAGAGGCTGGGGGAAGGAAGACACACAGAGCCGGGGCGTAGACGGTGCGTGGACGCATAAGGAAAGGATGGGCGCACGTTCTTGGGAGAACGATGCTGTTGTCGATGGTGGTCGTCCAGTCCACGCCTTTCCACCTCCCCCTGGTTGCACACGCGGCTTTCGTACGGAGAGAGGGTCCAGGCGTTTGCTCGTTGTAAGGGGCACGACGGGCCAAGGACCAGGGGGGGGAGGGGGCGCTTTAGGGTCCCTAGGGGGCGCTGGACGGGCATTAGCGAGCCGCCAACTGCCCCCCCTAGAACACCTCCCCCCCATTCGTCACCCGCGCGCAGAGCGCCACGCAATGTAACGGCATAGAGGATGGTATGGGATGCAACGCCCGACAACGCAACGCACCGCCTGACTGTGCCTTGGTCGTGGCCGTGACCCCCGTGGGAGGTGGAGAGTGGCAGTTGGCGTGGCCAGCCCACTATTCATTAGGGCGTCATGCATGCACAGCGATCAGCGGTGGCCCGGCTCGCCAACACGAACTGAAGTGCAAAATGGGAAACCACAAGACGCGTACTGGATCCCTTGCACTCGCTGGCTGCGGTACCGCTGGGTGACTGCCGGTGATGTGCACATGGGCGCTCTTACTCAACTCCCACCTTCTGCAGTGCTGGCCAGAAACCCAATGTCTACCGTGGATAGATTGCGGTGCAAACTCAAGCTTCTAAATCGGGAAACGGGACCCGTAGGGTGGTGCCTTTGCCTTCTCGTGCGTTCTAGCCCGTGGGCTCGGGTCCGATCGGATTGCGCGTCGTGGGTCCGTTCACTGCCGTGGTCTTACACAGTACGTGCCTTGCCCATCCGAAAGTGAGGCGTGCCCAGCAAGCAACGCTGTTGGTTTCGGGTGCTTGCTGCTAACAGTTCGTCCCATACGATAGATTGTGCTTGTCAGGCGAGGCTATTCCCCTTCCTCCACATTCCTCCCTCTCGTATGGAACTGGCATTGCCACGCGCATACGACACACATCATACACACACCTCTCCCCAAAATATCCCGCGGTCCAGCTGAACGTGCTGACCTCCCCGCCTCGTCCCATCGATCGACAGTGCTGGAATCTGGCCGCCCGCTGATGCGAATGTTCCCCACCTCTCCGCCCACCAGCGGGTCCCCCAACGAAGCCGAAATGGGCCCTCTTCCCCCCTCCCTAAACTCCAATGCGTGCAAGCATAGATCTTTTTACACTGTTCTTTTGCGCAGCCACGGCAGGACGATGTAAAAGCAGTGAGGAAAGACAAGAGAGATACGCAGGATACAAAAAAAGAACCCCCCTTTGCCTTGGCACATACGGTGCCCTACAAGCTTGGTAACTTGGTGCTAGCCGGAACGCCCTCCATCTCCGATTCGCACGCAACGCCGACCTGGGCCTATCCAATCGGAAACCGGTTTTCTCTTGGCTGTACAGCCACGCCCTGCCAAGGAAATAGCGAGAGAGAACCAGCAGCCGCGAATCTGGGCGCACGAGTGGGCGACGAATACCTGCATGGCCAAGGAATTGCTTCTTTTTCTCTTCTGTATTGTCCGACCGGCGGGCACCGTTACATTCGCGGATGGTACCATGCGATGCAACGGCTTACCGCAGAACTTCATTTCCCGGATTGTGCGCTTCTGCCGCAGACCCCGTCCGTGGGCAATTGTCTTGGATGGTGGAGAGCGCCTCCTTCTCCCCGTCGTCGGCAAGTCATGCTGCTCGTATAAGCCTCGGTTGGTGGTGTCTCAAAGCCACCCGAAGGCGATTCTAGACCGCACGCAGAGACAGGGCCTGGCGCATCAAGATGCACAAAATGCTTGACATAGGACGCGCGTTCATTCCAGCCATGTATTAGAGCCGTATTCCCCTTTCCATGTTTGCGAATAAGCCTTGAAGCTGACCACAGCAGGTCAAGACAAACGGCCTTTGGGAGGTAACAAGCTTCACTAACCAGCAGAGCCGACAACCAGCCCCAGCGGCGGAATCCCGAGACCAATCGGCCCGGTCCAGCCCAGCAGAGCCGGCTTGAGACCAGCTTAACCAATCCACATCCGTTTCACCACCCCTCATTGCCTCAATGACCAGAGGGCGGTACAGATACGGCGCTGCCCCCGGTGGCTCGCGAGGGGCCTGCGCCGCCGCACTAGAAAGAGATATGTGAACGCGGGTGAACGAGATCTACGCAACGAGGCGCGAAGAGAAATAAGGGAAGGGGTCCTGCCGGGAGGAGAGGGACTGGAAGAAAGGGAACACCAGAACTGGGCTGACGGCGACGAGGAACGCCTCCCCCTTCCCTTGGCGGGAACCCCGAAAAGGAAAGTTGTACTTTTCTTACCCTTAACTTGACTTTACGTTGCCGGCACGTGTTCCTAGGCCGACGGCGTGTTTTTGCGCCTCCGAGCTGCCGACGCCGGGCAGGTCCGCGGCCGCGGCGGACGAGCGGGCACAACCCTCGTCTGCAGCGCCCACCCGTGGACTGCCAGGAGCGGCCAGAGTGGGGACTGCCGATCCGACGACATCTCCCCGGGGGAGGCTGACGATGGAAGCGCGGGGAGAAAACAAAGGGAGACGGACGCTGAGGCTCGCACGCACACCGGGTTTGGCCACCGTCTCTTCGTCTGGCGGCCTTGTCACGCCGAGGAGGACAATTGGCGGAGAGACCCTCGAACGCGGTCGCGGTACATTGTAAGAGAACGCGATCGGGGCGCCGGGCGGGGAACGGAGCGTCTCCCGGGGTCGTCAGGTTCGAGGTCTTTTTCCTTTTCTGGTCCTTCTATTTTCTTTTTTCTCTCTCTGCCACGGAATCACTTTCCAGGCGTGGCGGTCCCCTTTCCGCCCCGGCAAGGCGCCTGCGGGAAGCGTGCGCGGCCCGCGAGCAGGTGTAGTAACGGCATCATCGATGGGCAGATCCATATGCCGAGCTCTACGTGCGCCGAGCGGGGGGTTTGCGGCAGGGTCGTCAAGACGGGCTTGGATAACCCTCGGCGGCGACTCTCGTATAAACGTCCGCACTCCCCCAGCCCTTGACCACCCACATCGTGAAAGGGGGTGGCATTTGCTCGCGCGGACTTTCACAGGCGCTTGCCATGGCACCGTCGAGGCTGATTGATTCACGATGCGCGCGCGAGTAAAACGGCTCGGCGATCCGTCCCGAACGGGGGAGTTTCGACGTTCATCCGCGTGCGTCCGAGGCAGAAGCGCGGGAGCCGACCTCCGACACCCGCCGACGAGCAGCCGGCGGATAAACATTTCCCCCTGCTCTCGGCCTGTCGGGTCGCGATGGACATGGCTACTTCACCCAGCACCAACCCACCCTTCTCGTCAACCCCACCACCACCACCACCACGACGGCCATCACCTCTCCACCTCACGACACACCTTTCCCGACGAAAAAAACCCCTCCCCCCGAAACCGAAAAGATCGCGACCGCCCGCCACCCGCTCGCTTCTTTCCCCGGAACCATGGCCGGCACCACCACGACGGCCTACAAGATCCTGCCGCGGTCCGCGTGGGCGGCGTGGGAGGCCGAGGGCAGCTTCGGGGGCGCGTCCATCGACCTGGCCGACGGCTACATCCACCTGTCGACGGCGGCGCAGGCGCTGCCGACGTACCAAAAGTACTTTGCCCCCGCCGCTGACGACGCCGCCCTCATCGTCGCCGAGGTCGACCTCGCCCGCGTCGCCGACCCCGTGCGCTGGGAGCCCTCGCGCGACGGCCAGCTCTTCCCCCACGTCTACGGCCGCATCCCCCGCGCCGCCGTCGCCCGCGTCTTCGACAGCGTCGACGAGGCCCTGTTCCGCCGCCTTATCGCTGAGGCGCCGACGCAATAAAAAAATAAGAAAAAAAACTCACCTCCCCTCCCCCCCGAGGCTACCTGGGGCCAGACGCGTTACCATCCCCGCGCCCGACCTGTGTACCCGTGAACCCTCGAACCTGGCCGCGGAAGCGAGGTCCGTGGTATGCTACGCGACATGTTTCGTGGTGCGAAGGAATGTGACGGGGTCTCTCCATCATGTTGAACTTCACGTTGTGATATCCCCGGCGCGAAGAGCCCCTCTCCTGGGCTGTTGATAGACCCATGACACGAATCTCTAGCACTCGTGGCCGTTGAAGCCTCTCGACCTCGAGTGCCATCTACGGCAGCATGCGACAAATATTCGTGGCCTGGGCACCGCATGATGCACATCGGGTTCAACTACTGTGACATGCCGTCTTCATTAACCACAACGACTACAAGGAGACCGTGTTAAAACATTCTATTCATACACTTGCTCTCCCGTAATCAGAACTCCCGGGAACGTGACTCGGGGCTGGCAATTCAACCGCGTATTCGCCCAACGGAGAATCTTTCCCTCTCACAATGCTTTTCAGGAATGTATCTGTTCCGTGACACGCGTCACACGTCATGCTGGCCTACCTGCAATCTTTCCTGTCTTCTCTGTTCCACAATCGAAGCGTGTAAACCACAAGGGGACATCGGCCAAGTGCAGTCTAGTTGCCGCCTCGTGCCCCGTTCGAAGCCTACTCGGTATCCCCGTTCTCGGACTTGACAAGGGCGTCTCTGTACTCGGTGTCGCCCCCAGTGTAGACATGGTCTCCGTTGGTCTTGTCGCGCGCACTGTAGACACCGGTTCCGTTGGTCTTGCCGTCCTGGTATCCGTTCCGCGGGGCGACCTGCTTGCGGGCGGGCGGGGGGCTGCCGCGCGCCGAGGCGGGCAGGAGGCCGTAGACCCAACGGGCGACGACAAAGGCCGAGGCGGCCCAGAGCCAGACCAGCACGGCGAAGCTGCAGGTGAGGAAGAGCGTGGGCACGAGGAACACCATGGCGACGCCGACCCAGAAGAGCGCGAAGACGACGGCCGCCACGAGGGCGAACAGGCTGACCGACGCCGCGAACGAGACGAAGAGCACAAGCGGGAGGAGGGAGAAGAAGAGCTGCGACGCGATGAAGGCCTGCGAGGCGGGCGGGAAAACCCCAACGTGTTAGTGACGGCGACGCCGGGGCGGGCGGCACGGGATGGGAGGGTAGGCGCGAAATACGTACAAAGAGAATGGGCCGCTCCGAGGCAAAGCTCATAGTCGCCTTGTAGGCGTTCTGGCGCGCCGCCGGGCTGATGACGCGGTCCAACTGGCGTTTGCCGTACGAGGCCACGGCCTGGGCGCGCGACTGCGCGTGCGCCTTCTGAAGACCCATAGTGTCACGAGGCGGAGATGGGTTGTTGAATCGGGGGAGTAGTGACGACGATGGCTTCGGGCAGGGAAAAACTCGTGGTCCGGTGGTCACGATGGATGGAGCTTTCGAGCGGCTAGTATGGACAATTGAGGATATTGGGGGTTCTGCACTGCGGACTGCCGGCGGGAGATATGCTCTGGGGAAGATCAGCGGCTCAGCTCGTTGCTCAGTCTGACGCCCACCAGTTCCTTAATAGGGCCAGGTCAGACATTGCACGGCCGGAAGCGGCAGCCGCGGAGTGACGGTGCCATGACGAGTCGATGGATGGATTGGGAGGATCTGGCCTCCACGGCTGCGTGTTCGCGTGTTCCACTTGTGCGAGTGCGCCTAGCCGTGCGCCCGCTCTCTCGCCAGTTTCCCTCCGTCAAGCTTTGGGGGATGGGGATTCCTGCACGCCAAAGGGACAATATCTGTTGGCAATCGTGACGTGTGGCCCAAGTGGGTGTCGCGCCCAATGTTCGGCAACGGCGCTTCCCCGAGCTTTCCCGTCGCTGCCCAGGCTCCCCCGTACCCTAACGAACCACCGTCCCTGCATGCACAGACAGGCCCTGGTCCTTCCAGGGTCGGATTGGGCCGCTGCTCCCTGGGGGGGTGGACGCGGAACGGGAATGCAGAACCCTCCCCCCACACACTTGCCCGTTCTGAATGGAGGCCGGGTGGGGTTCAACTTCGACTTCGCAGCATCCATTCCTAGCTCTTCTAGTCTCCCGTTCCCCCGAACGGTAGCGGGACGTTCAATTCCATGCTTACCTTCCGTCTCTAACTACTATCGGAATGATGGCACACGCGAGGACCTGTATGTGATTTAACGGAATCAATCCTTCTATCTCATCGTTCATGAAGCCCGAGTAGCGTATCAAATGTGGAACGGCTTTTCCACCCAAGGTCACGTGTGTGGGCATCTCTGGACGCGCTCGGGGATGGTCACGGGAGGCAAGTCCAGTCACCTCTTATTGTCTGGCCCAGATACTACTTCTCATAGGTCTGCAACTGCACAATGTTACTTTTTAAATCAATCACGCAACACATTTGAACATGATAATCCGGATGGCGCTGCTTTACCGCTGCTTCATTCAGTTTGGAGATTTCTGCGTAGTCTAGAGGGTCCCTTCCTTTCGCACGGCGTCCTCCGGCCCGGCCGCACCGGCGCTAACGTCCCGGATCCCCGACGGGAGATGCGCCAAACAACGGAGGGGAGGGGGGCGAGACACTGGAAGCGTTTCACGGGAAGTCGTTGGGCCAGCACTTCTCCTTGGGCCACGTCTTGGAGTCGTGGGTGCCGGCATGCACCTCGAGCTGGATCTTGTTGGTGTTGACGATCTCCTTACGGCAGTTCTGGCAGATGGAGGTGGGCTTGGGCGGCTTGACCGGCAGGCCGTTGGCCTTGACGGGCGCGCGCGTGCCGGCCTTCTCGGCGGCCTTGTGCTCGCGCGCAATCTGCGGGCGGACGGCCGCGTCAGCCGGAGCGCGCCAAATGAACCTGGAACTGCGCCGGCCGCTCCCGACCGGGGAGGCGGCGTGGGCGCGCTTCACTCACTCTGTCTTTCTTGCTGATGGGCATGGCGAGTTGTGGGTTGGCCTCTTGTTTTTCTTTATCGATGAGATTTCCGGGTGGGTGGAAGGGAGGGTGAACGCCCGCCACGAGACCGAGGGAAAATTATTTTGCAGTCTCGCCCCCGCAACGGTTGAGCGGCTGCTAGGGCGTTTAAACAGTGGGAACTGCATTCCAATGCAGCTGAAAGGGCTCAATTGCGCTACGATCGGTTGGGTGAGTGGGGCAGCAGAAGACCCTGCTCAGAACAGAAGCTGGCCCAGGTCCAATTCCTCCGTCCGGCACCGTCATGATCTGGTTTCTCTTCGTGACTTTCGCATTGAATTCCATACTGTACCCGGATTGGGAAACATGCTTCGCACCTCGCCCTGCGTGTACCGTCTGGGGGCCTCTACATGCAAGGGCATCAACGGCTTGCCGATCTCCATCGCCTCAAACTCAAGCCGCTTGTACAGCTGCCGGTCAACAACGCAGTTGATCCGGACGCCCCGGGCTTTCTTTGCTCACCGAGCGGGAAGAGAACGGATTGAATGGATGTTCCTTGAAGAGCGGGCTAGTCAGACAGGTGGGTGAAGTCCTTCATGTCGAGTCCCGGTGAACAAAGGCATCCCGCCGCTCATATACATCGGTGTCCTCGAGACGTCTGCCGGGAGCTAGTCTCCAACGGGTGCTCATTTTTCACTCAGTATACTCCAGGGCCAACCAAGAAATTGTGCTTCAAAGCACGGCAAAAAAGCCAGGTGAACTCGGCCTTGCGCTTGTCCACGGGAAAAGTACTAGCTCGGATGTGTCGGTTTGAAAGGCGGCTTATGTAAACAAAAACCCTTTGAGACCGAGCAGAGGAGTTTTTTAGGGTCACTTAAACCTCCTGCATTATCCTCAGACAGTAGAAGGTGCCCTGATGTCCACCGCATCTGGTAGAGCTTCCCTTATCTGACTTGTGCTAGAAGGCAGTGTTCCTTTGAATCCTCATATTTCTCGAGAACCCGATTAGCAGCCTCAAACAGTTTTACAGACAGAGCAGGGGGCCTGCTTTGATTGCACGTCTAAGCACTTCTAAGAGTACCTGTGTCCTCCCATTTCCCTCAAATCCCCCCCCTGGCTGCGCCGCGCCACCCGACTTCTCCGTCACGGGGCTGCTGCAGTCGGCAAAATTCCTGGAAGAGGGCGAGTTTGAGCGCCTTGTCAAGTACCCGGGCTTCAGCGACGTGTGCACCGCATTTTCACCATACATCAACAAGAAAACTGATCAGAGGCGCTGTCGCGTTTGGCATGTTGTATCGCGGGAACAGTCCTGCGCCCAGCGGCTTGTGGGTTCCAAAGACTAAATGATCCCGACTCCTGAGAAATCGCTTCCGGTGGCCGTCCGACGACGGTAGGCACCTCTTTCTCCGTCGTGCCGTCGAGTTGCGTATGCGAGAGCATGGCGGCGCATATACCCCTTGCCAGCATCTCCTCCTGGTACTCTGCAGGGATGGCTTTCATGTATACAGCGTCATTTCAATGCATTCTTTCGAAGTTGCACGCAATTTTGGCTTCCAGCTTTGGCATCTTTCCTTTCGAGAGATTTTGAACGCGAGCCGCAAAAACGGCTGCTTTCCTGGTGACTGGTGATGGGCATGGTATTTCCCCAGCCGGGTAAGGTTGACTGGAAGTAATAGTCAGTTGTTTTAGTATTCCAGCTGCCGTGTTTTTTTCCGAGAAGACAGCCTGAGACGACGTGTTAACTCCCGTACATATGCGTCCTGCTAACGGGGGCATTAAACTTCTGCGGAGAGGGTATACTTGCGCATGAATCATAGGTATTGTTTTGCCCAAAAATTGACACATACGACCATAGCTTCCAGAAAACTCGGGATCCCGTCCGCTCTCCCATAGATAAGCTGAAAAGCGCCGAATTAGTACTAGGGTCGGTGACGACCTGGGAATCCTCGGTGTTGTATGTTTTTGCTCTTTCCTTCTTTTTGTCCTCTTCCTTTTGCTACTCCCAGTCATGGCGAGGTGATTATTATTGTTCTTACACCTAGCGACCTATCTAGGCCATGAGGACCCCCTGCGCATCTTAGCCTAGGAAAACCGTTCCGGGCTAACGTCCGGCCGGGTGAAAAACCTAGGTTCCGCTGCGTCGTACCGCTTCTATCTACTCTTTGACCTGCCATACCGAGATCGGGCTCAGCGCGCCCGCTTCCTAGCTGATAAGTTGATTTGCTAGCTGGAACATGTCCAGCCTTCCGGAGCGGAGTAGCCATCTCGCAATAATTCCTGCTTTTCCTAGGGTGTCGAGCATCCTGTCTGTGTCTATCGGTCCTCCTAAAGCTTAGACGAGATGCTCTCGTCTTTCTCTTTCCCGTGGGCAGAAAACAAGGATATGCCGGACCGTCTCCTTGCTCTGACTGTAGACGCACTAGGGGCTGTCGAAGCCTAGGACCCTATGCTTAAAAAGGAAGTCTCGTAGCCTAATCTTGCCAGTCCTTGCTTAAACGAGGATAGAACTCTCGGCTTTATAAAGTCTCTTATAGAGCTTGAAGACGTACTTGTTTAGCGGTATCTTAGTTACTGCCGGGGTTCGTGCTGTTCGATTTTACTACACTTATTGCCATCTTTAAAGCCAGTCTCTCTCCTCAGCCTTATATACTGAGTCTCTAGCTAGCTATTCGTTTAGCCACCTCTTACGATCGGGAGCGTTGGGGCCTTTCGGTCTACGCCGGCGAGTCGGTCTTGTTAGGATCTATTTAGCTGCACTATCGTATCTCGCTCAGATAAGTGATGCAATACGCGGCTGTTAGAGCCTCTCTTCCGATACCGCCACCCTTCTATTGAGCCACGTGTCTAAAGGGGACACATAAGCTTCCGTTTTTAGTACTGCGGTGGCCGTGGCTTTAAAAGCTCCTATGACCTTTCGGAGGCACTCTATCTGGATATTGTTAAGTACCTTGGCTCTATTTTTCAAGATCTAGCGGTGCCACTCTGAAGCTTTATAGCTTATCGTAGACTGTATAACAGCTGTATAGACTTGGCAGGCTCGTTAGAGAGACGCGCCCTATATCGAGCCAGCTATCTAATTTAAAGCGTAGACCTACATCGCTACCTTCTTCAATATCGACTGGATATGGATATCCCAGCAGAGACGTCTTGTTACAGGTTGGGACCTGGGAGATAGGCTCAGGCGCACCTGGCCTGAACGTCTCACGAACCCCTCACATGTGGCTCCGAGTAGGTCTCTCCATTCGAACGCCAGGCTAGTGGTCAAGACCTAGGAGGGGGGGGAGCTGAGCAAGCGATCCGAACGTTCCGATCCGAACGTTCCGGTCCGAACGTTCCTATCCGAACGTTCCGGTCCAGTCTCGCAAGATTTAACGAGACGCTGCGCCCGGCCTCCTGAAGACGGTTCTCTTCTCTCTTTCCCATCTAGAAAATAAACAGCATTTGGCCCCCTTCGATAGTGCTTCAAGGCTCAGCCCCTCACACGTCTATCCACCTGGATGCTAAGGACGCGATAGGAGTCTTCTGGTTAGATTTCGTAACCTTCTAAGACTATCTTTATATCCGGACTTTTCTATCTTTGAGAGAAGTGGACTAAGTAATATTTCTAGACTGTAAAGGTTATACTATAGCTAACTATCTATTCTTTGCAGGCCCTATAAGCGGCTTTTAGCCGCTTACAGATCTGCTCTAGGTTTAAGCCGAAGCCTATAAGATTTATATTGTCTATAAAGGCTATAGTGGCTATCCTTAGTATAGCGCGAGGAGCCTTATAAAGACCAGCTATATAAAGGTAGAAGAGGATAGGCGATAAGGGTAAGCCCTATAGAACGCCTGCTAAAACTGGGATCTTGTCTAATTCCTGGCTGTCAAAGAATAGCGTAGTGGACTGGTCAAATAAGAAGCTTCAGATTTAGCTAATAGTCTATATAGAGACCCTTAGCGCTTACAAGTTAGCAAAAAGCCTTCTATAGTCGACAGAGTTAAAAGCGCCTAAGATATCTAGCGATAGAAAGATTGCTGCATCTTTATATTTCTAGGCTATATAAACTAAGTCCGTTAACAACTGTAAGGCCGTTTTTATAAAGCGGCCTTTCTAGTTACCTATCTGTTCGTTTAGGAGCAGTCTATTCTCTTCGGCAAAGCTAGTTAGCTATTACGTTAGTAAGCTCTTGATCGCTTTCCTTATAGTGTTAAGCAGCGCAATAGGTCTCTATCCGCTAGCTTAATAGTATTTGTTTAGCTACTTTCCTGGCTTCTGGAGAATAACAGTGACTGCTTTATAGAACGCTCTTAAATAGTATCCTATATATTAATACGCTTCCACTAAAGAGGCCAAAGCTTAGAAAAGGGGCTTTCTTAAGTGTTTAAGGAATCCGTTTGGAAGCTAGTCTAGTCTAGGTGCTTTCCATTAGCTTGCCTTAGTAAGGACGTCTTAGACTTGTTCTGCTATTACCTTGCTGTCTATATTAAGAGGCGCTGCGAGCTAATTTGTTATTTGGACGCCAGTATATATAGCTTTAGGGAGAGGGTAAAACCTCTCTTGAAAGGCCTCTGTTTTCTGCTTATGGGTCGTTGCTTCGCCTCGCGGTATATGGAGTGTAAGGATAGCTGGAGGTAGCAGCAGCGCGGCTCCTTTAGTTCTAGCTTATCTCGCGATGTTCCAGACGCTAGCTGGCTAGCTAGAGACCTTGTAAAGCATGCCTTTTTAGGTTGCTGTCTTTACAGTGCAGATCGTTTTCTTTTTCGTAAGGGATACTTACTAAAGGGCTCGCTAGGCTGCGTCTATCCTGTCGGATAGCTATGCTTGCTAAGCTCGTCTCTTCTCCTTTATAGCTCTTTTTATATCGTGGTTCCACTAAGCCTCGCCTCTCCACTTAAAGTGGCGGAGGGGGATAACTAAGTCAGCTATTTAAGTTAGCTCCTTAGTTAACGTCTTAGTGTAGCTATCGATTTTTTCTAGTGTCTCGAGTTGCCTTGGCTGTGATAGGTATACCGCCTTTGCCTTCACTTGGTTATAGTCAGCTGTTTTCCAGCTACGTTATAGCCTATCTTAGCGGTTTATATAGGGTCCAGCTATGTGTATCACCTAAGAGAGGTGATCGGATCCTGCGTATAATGCGTATCTATTATAGACGACTTAGAGATTGACTATAGCCTAGGTTAAGTCGATTGTAAAGTCTGCGTATCCTTTTTGTGTCTATATTGGTGTTCTAAGGGGTGTGATCAGCTGGAGTCTCTAGAATTCTGCTAACTAAAGTAGCTTATTAGCTGCCCTATAAGTCCGGATATTGTATTCTCCTTAAACGGGGTGGTGGACGTTAAAGTCCCCTACGAGGACTGTTTATCTTAACTAGAGTTCGTTATAGAGGGCTTCGATAGCTAGCAGGTCCAATCTATTAGTGAACCTAAGGGGAGGCGAGTATATACAGACAACCGTTATAGAACTATCTGGTAGTTGGATTATAATACGACACTTGTCTAGCTGCGTATTGTATGTCCACTACGCTAGGGTGTACTTCTTATTAATATAGATATATACCCTACCTCCCTTAATTACGTAGAGTAGGTAGTGTAAAGAGGATCTCGGGTAGTAGGTAGTCAGTATATTTAAGTTTCGCTAGGGCTCTTAGATAGCTAGGATGTCGTACTCTTCGGAGATGGCATCGACTATTGGGATCTATGCTTTCTTACTTTTCTGCGTGTTCTAGTGTAAAATCCTTAGCGCTGTTATAGTCGAGTAAGGATACTGTTTAATGTTGACTCCGATGTTTCGATGTCTATGTTGTCTATCTCTTCGTGGGTTCTGCTGCGGGCTCTGCCAGTGCTTTTAGTGCGGCAGCTGGTTGCTCAACGCTTCCGCGGCTATACTATCTGTCAGTCCTTAGCTGTTGGCTTAAGGGGTTCTTGCGAGAGCAGTGCGAATCCCTTCGGTCTCGTAATATAAGCAGCTTTAGCGATCTGGACCTGTTCTTAACGGACTGGACACTCCTTAAACTATGTAGTGTATGGTTCTTAGTATGCTGGACAGCAGTACCGGCTTTTATTCTCGGTCTCTAGGCATTCTTTATTATTATGCTTTATTGAAAAGCAGAGCTTACACCTATATGCATAGCGGTAAACACAGGCGATATGTCCGTAATGGTAGCAGTGGTAGCATTGTTTAAGCTGGGCTCCTTCGGCAAAGGGTTCATATAGATAGTAGCTATACTGCTAAATAAGGCCGTCTGTCACGGGGTGGACCGTGACAGACCGTACCGGCATAGGGCAGCCTCTGAGACATCCTAAACTGGCTACGGATTAGTCGTCCCGTGATGGAGTTCTATTAAGACCGCTTAGTACGGACCTCCGTTGGGGATTTAGATAAGAAGTCTGCGACCGAGAAGACTTCAGTTGTAGCTCTCCAAGCTACGTCCTGTCTGCTAGCCTGACCTGTACCGAACAGAATAGGAACCTGGACCTGTAGTATAGAACCTGAATCGACTCCATTGCCTGCCTGCCTGACCGCACCTTGATATTACGTAGCTTCCTCCTAAGCTCGACACTGCTTTCGAAATGTCGAACCGCCCGATTGCCCCTGCTAACACCGAAGACCCCGACGAACTGCTTGCCAGTGTTCAAAGCGACGCCGCCGGATGGCTGATGTACCTACGCACGCTGCACGGCTATATCTCGTCCCTGGAAGTCTCCCTGTCCGAGAAGGACACTGCCCTCGCCTTAGCCCGGACTACTCTCATAAAGAAAGAAGGGGTAGTCCGATACCAAGAAGATCGACTGGAGAAGGAATAGAAGGCGCTTATCCAACTGAGTGTTGAGAATAAACGACTCCTCCACTCCGCCCACCCTGCCGTACAGACCCCCCCAACTGAACTGTCTCCCTGTCCTGAACCTGCTGCTGAAGCGTAGGAAGATCATACTCCGCGAATGCCTACACCTACTCCTGCCTCACATTCGGAGCCCGCCTCCCTCAGTGAGAAGATCCCTAACCCAAAGGAGTTTGATGGAACTCGAAGCGACCTTCGAAGATTCGTCCAACAAGTCCACTCGAAAATGGTCTCTAACGCCAACTGGTTCCCGTCTGCTGTTTCCCGCCTGAACTATGTTGCTAGCTGCCTGTCTGGAAAAGCCTACGACCTAATCCTACCCCGTATCCAGTACGGAATCCCGCAGTTCCTAGACTACACTAATATGCTGTCATACTTAAAAGAAGCCTTTAGAGACCCCGACTGGAAACAGAACACCGAGAATAAGCTATATAACCTAAAGCAACGCTATCTAGACTTCAGCGTCTTCTTCGCAGAGTTCGAGAGACTCGTGTTAAAAAGCGAAGTTCTTGAAGCTGCCCTGCCCCCCCTACTGTCCTAAGGCGTGTCCCGCGAGATCCAGGATATGCTCCTATATAACCCAGCCCCTATAAGAGAGTATCGTGCGTTTGCCTGTTATCTTCAGACTCTCGACAACCGATTCCGCCAGCACCAGCGTCAGGTTAACGGTTATAAAGGAACAACTAAGATTAACAGTACCGCCAGTCCTTACGTACCTCCCTGGAACGAATCCCGCCAGCCCGCTGCTAAGACCGACGCCGGTAACCCTATAGATTTAAGTTACCAGCGTAGCCGCTCCCGCTCTCTGTCAGGCCGTAAAGAGAGAGGAGAGTGCTTCCGTTGTGGCCGGCAAGACCATAAGGTAGCCCAATGCCCTAAACCCGACTTACGCTCCGTTCCGTTCCGTTACGCCCGAGCAACCAGCCCCCGGAACAGCCCGCCCCCGGCTCCTGTTACCGCCACGCCCGCTTTGCCATCGCCCCCGCCGATCTAGTCTCCGCAGCCTGTCTCGTACTCCCCTACGCCTACTAACCGGTTCCAAGCCCTACGGAACGACAGTCCTCACTCGTTAAACGGAGTAAGCCTATATTAAGTCGCTTACAGGCTCCCGAGCCCAGCGCCCCAACTCCGCTACCCTTACCAATATCTGCCTATTCTGTCCACGGCCTATCTATCCGCGAAGAGGAAGATATACGTGGAAAACTTATGGTTTTACCTGTCACCCTGGTAACCGATAACTACACCCTGCCGACTTACGCCCTGACTGATTCTGGAGCCGCTACGAAAGCGTTTATCGACTGTAGTTGGGCCGAAGCCTATGAGCTGCCTATAAGACCCCTAAGAAGGTTATTTGAGATCGAAGTGATCGATAGCCGCCTTAGCAAAAGCGGGAAGGTCACTCATTTCGTTAAGTGCTCAATGCGGATAAACGACCATTACGAGAAACGACTACGCTTCTTTGTAACTTAGCTAGCTTACTTTCCTGTTGTCCTCGGAATCCCTTAGCTTAAGATGCACGATCCTTATATAGGGTTCGCGAGCCACACGTTCACGTTCGACAGCGAGTTCTGTCGCCAAAACTGCAACACACCGGAGAGACCTATGAAGGTGACCGCCCTGTATAACGTCCCAGCCCGAGCCCGTCCTGAGAACCTGCCGAACCGCCCCGAGGCCTTATCCTATTAGGACATTGCCTAGGTTTCCCCCCGCGCCTATTCAGCGTACCTAAGAAGAGGATACGCTGCGTTCCCCGTCACCGTCGAAGAGATCGAAGAACGCCTATTAGAGGCCCCCAAACTTACCCTATCTAAATAACTGCCGCCTAAACTGAGAGATTTTGAGGACGTCTTCTCACCGAAAGAAGCAGAGAAACTGCCACTGTATAGAGATCACGATCACGAGATTCGACTGATAGAAGGGAAAATGCCCCCTTTCGGACCCCTATACGCTATGTCCCGCGAAGAACTGGCCGCATTAAAAGAGTGGCTATAAGAGAATCTTCGAAAGGGGTTTATCCGACCTAGCTCTTCCCCGGCCGCGTCGCCCGTCCTGTTCGTTAAGAAGCCTAAAGGAGGACTCCGTTTCTGTGTCGACTACCGCGCCTTAAACAATATCACTATTAAGGACCGTTACCCGCTGCCCTTAGTTAAGGAGACCCTAAATAACCTAAAGGGAATAAAGTATTTCTCTAAGGTCGACATTATTACGGCATTTAACAAGATCAGGGTTAAAGAAGGATAAGAATACCTAACTGTATTCCGCACCCGTTTTAGCTTATTCGAGTCGTTAATTATGCCTTTCGGACTAACTGGAGCCCCTGCCATATTTTAAAGGTTTATTAACGATACTTTACGACACCACCTGGACATCTGCTGCACTGCGTACTTAGACGATATCCTAATTTATAGCCGGACCTGTAAGGAACATGTCGAACACCTACGGAAGGTGCTTTAAGTATTAAAAGAAGCCGGCTTATTCGCAAAAATGTCGAAGTGCGAATTCTTTAAAACTGAGACCATATTCCTAGGGATAATTATTAGCCACGATGGCCTACGTATAGACCCCGCTAAGATTGAGACAGTTAAGAACTGGGCCACCCTGTCCTACTTAACCGACGTATAAGCGTTTATCGGCTTTGAGAACTTTTACCGCCGGTTTATCCGGGACTTTTCGAAGATTGTCGCCCTGCTAGTTAACCTCATAAGGAAAGGGGTTGAATTCGCTTGGACAGAAGAATGCGAGAATGCATTCGTTACGTTAAAGAACGCGTTCATATCGGCCCCGATCCTAGCTCCCTTCGACTAGGAGAAAGAAGTGATTTTAAAGACCGATGCCTCAGACTACGTCTCTACTGGTGTGCTGTCACAGTATGGAGACGACGGAATTTTACACCCGGTTGCCTTCTTCTTAAAAAAGCACTCTTCGATAGAGTGTAACTACGAGATCTACGATAAGAAACTTCTAGCTATTATTCGCTGCTTCGAAGAATGGCGTCCCGAACTAGAAGGCGCGTTATCGCCGATTAAGGTTATCACTGACCACCGGAACCTAGAATACTTCATAACGATAAAGTTACTAAACCGCCGACAAGCGAGATAGTCTGAATTTTTATCTCGATTCAATTTTAAGATTATATACCGACCTGGGAAGCAAGGGATAAAACCTGACGCCCTAACTAAGAGGTCAAAGGACCTACCTAAAGAAGGGGATGAATAACTGCTACACCAGAGTAGAGTCGTCTTAAAAAAAGAGAACTTCAAACCGTAAAGGAAATCAGTCCACTTCGAGGAAAGCCCGACCTAAGCTAACGCCATAACTAGATCGCAATCCGCTCCTAGCCGTCCCCCAGAACTAAACGCCGTCGATCTAGACCCCCAGCCTGCTATTACACCATCTCTATAATAAGAACGCCACGCCCTATTATTACCGCCAGCTATTTAGAACCTTATAACCCGAGGATATAAGTCGGACAAGACCGTTCACTCCATCTTAAAGGCATTGCGCACCGGAAAACCCCGCCACCCCTTGATCTCCCTTACCAAGTACGAGGAACGAGCTAGTATACTGTACTACCGCGACTACCTTTATATCCCTGACCTGCCCGAACTCCGCGCTGAACTGACTCGTTCGTACCACGACACTGCCGTGGCTGGACACTTAAAGAGAGCCCGCATGTACGAGACCCTGTCCCGAGACTACTACTGGCCGCGGATATACGCCTTCGTAGAGCAATGGACTAACAACTGTCACACCTACCGCCGGACTACTTCTTCCCGCGAAGCTAAGCAAGGGGTGCTCCGCCTGCTGCCCGTACCCGAACGAGCATGGCAAGACATTTCGATGGACTTCGTTGTACACCTACCGAAGAGTGACAGCTACGACGCTATCTTAGTCGTGGTCTGCCGCTTAACGAAGATGAAACACTTCATCGCCTGCCAAGACACCTGTGGCGCCGACGAGGTCGCGCGCCTATACCTAAATAACGTCTGGAAACTACATAGTCTACCGAGAACTGTAATCTCCGACCGAGGCCCCCAATTCGTGGGACGCTTCTGGGAACACCTAACCCACCGATTAGGTATTCAGAGCCTGCTGTCGACTGCCTTCCACCCCGAAACCGATGGCCAGACTGAACGAGCGAACTCGTTTTTAGAACAGTACCTCCGCGCCTAAGTGTCGTACTTATAAGACGATTGGAGCCGCTGGCTCCCCTTAGCTGAATTCGCGCTAAATAATGCCCTGAATGAGAGCATTAAGACCACACCGTTCTTCGCGAACTACGGGTTCTATCCGAGGATCGGGTTTGAACCACTAGACCCCGACTGTACCCCCGCAGCCTTGGACGCCGAGCGCGTCGCCTAGAAGATTCAGGAAGTCCACAAGATATTGAAGTCTGAGATCTGTTTAGTGTAAGCCCGCTACGAGGAATACGCCAACTGTAAGAGGCGCCCCGCTCGCCGATACTAAGTAGGCTAGAAAGTCTGGCTTGATGCTCGAAATATACGGACGAAACGCCCTTAAAAGAAACTCGACTGGAAGCAACTCGGACCCTTCACTATTACGAAGGTTATGAGCCCGTACGCTTATCAGTTAAACCTACCCCCGTCTATGAGAAACCACCCGGTGTTCTATGTTAGCCTACTCCGTCCTGATCCTGACGATCCTACCCCCAGTCAAGTACAACCACCGCCCCCGCCTATAGAGGTCGATGGCGTCGAAGAGTTCGAAGTCGAAGATATCCTGGATTCCCGTTTAGACAACCGAGGCGGAGGCCGAGGCTCCCGCTTAAAATACACCGTGAAGTGGGCTGGATACGACTAACCAACCGAGGAGCCTGCGGAATACGTCACTAACGCCAGCGAGGTAATGGCAAACTTCCACCGAAGATACCCAGAGAAACCGAGACCTATTAGCCTACGGAAGGCTTAGCCGTTCGCCCTTCAGAACCGCGTCGATAGAACTCCGCCTTAAGGAGGGGAGTACTGTCACGGGGTGGACCGTGACAGACTGTACCGGTATAGGGCAGCCTCTGAGATATCCTAAACTGGCTACGGATTAGTCGTCCCGTGATGGAGTTCTATTAAGACCGCTCAGTACGGACCTCCGTTGGGGATTTAGATAAGAAGTCTGCGACCGAGAAGACTTCAGTTGTAGCTCTCCAAGCTACGTCCTGTCTGCTAGCCTGACCTGTACCGAACAGAATAGGAACCTGGACCTGTAGCATAGAACCTGAATCGACTCCATTGCCTGCCTGCCTGACCGCACCTTGACACCGTCTCGATATAGCTGTTCCGCTTATTAAACCGTGGGTACTGCAATATATAGGGCCGTGACCTTCTTAGACGAGGTCTTGGCGTTACGAGAGAGCTTGGCCTCTAAGATATCGATAGGGCCGCCAGGCTAAGTTCAAGTACCCACTTTCTAGGCACCCCCACTTTCGGGCACAGCAATTCAACCTCTTTAAAAAACAACACCTTTACTGTAAGACCACATATAACCTCAATTAATTTTAATTAGAATATAAGAACCAGCCTCACTTAGGCTTTCGCTATCGCTCTCTTTACTAAGATCACTTTTAACCTCCCTAACTGCCAATTGAGCTCATTGGATGTCTTCGATGTTCGCGAACTTCGAATTAGCGCTTAAATCCACCTTCTTTCTTTTTCTTAGTTTAATAGTCTTAATTCTAGCTTCGAAAGCCTGAGTTTGCCTTTACGTAGTAGCTAATTGGACATTTTTCTCATCAAATGCCTTTTGAATCTTCCGGAAGAGTAGCCGTTGTGTGGTTGAGTGTTCCGCTAGCTGGTTCGAAAGCTGTACTTAGTCCTTGAAGTCTGACGTCTTCTTTGGAGTGGACTAAACCACTATAGAAGTATAGGATTTCTTTGGCAGTGTTGAGAAGGCTTTATTCGAGTGGGATTGCTTTGATTTTATTATGTTGGGTGTTATTTTGTGTATATTTTAAACTAAATTCCGGCTTAAAAGCGGTTTAGCCACACACACTAGCTAAAGGCTGGCTACTTTTCATCTATTCTGGATATTTTAACTGGTAAGCCCAGCTATGCGAGCCTTCTAATAGCAAGTAAGGAAGTTCCGTTTGCTAACTACTATGGAGTCCGTTAATTAAGTTAAAAATCCGAGCTCTTTCTGGTACGCTGATTTTAAAGCACTAAAAACGGCTAAATCAAGAGGTTAAAGGGCATGAAAGGTATAAAAGGGTAAAAAAAGAAGGTAAATCTAGTAAGAAAAGCATTGAAATATAAAATCAGTTGTTATATAGCTACTATAGCTGTCCATAATAAGTAGGCGGTACTTAGAAGGGTCCTCGGGGGCGATATTTGGGATAAAGACCTTCTCGAGCCACTCGAGCGCGGTTTAATCTGTAATCTATCCGTTTTCGGTTACAGTGAACTGCTAGCCTTTAAATTGGCTTAAATTAAGCGGGAACCATTACTATTAAACCGTCTTACCCTTGAAAATGACTAAGGGGGGTAGGGCATGTCCTTAAACGGAGATGCACTTAATAAAGGATGTCCAAGCATAAGAGCCTGTGAGAGGCTAAGCCTTGAAGCACTATCGAAGGGGCCAAATGCTGTTTATTTTCTAGATCACTTTTCTTTTCTTTTCTATACCTTCCGAGAGACGTGCGGACGTCTCAGAAGGCTATTTCAATGGAATCTCAAACCGACGAAACGATGGCCGGCCAAGCGCCAAGACCCCCCCAATCCTCAGAAGAATGGGCCGCTCTTGTCTTCCAGATGCAGCAAGACATTATAAACCTTCAGCACGACCGACAGGCGTCTCAGCAGACTATCGCGAGCCTCCAACAACAGATTACCGAAAGCCAAGGCACGACACAAGAGACGACTGGCCCTACAATAGCGCCCGCCTCGGGCAGCTCGATCCAGACCGAGAACACCCCAAGTAGCGGGCCCTCGATCGTAGTCGCTCGCGAGCCCGATATAAGGCCTAAACGAAAACCTCTCGCTTAGCCCGCAAAGTTCGAAGGCGATAAGACATACTTCCTAGCATGGAAGGTTTCAATGGAACATAAGCTGCGAGCGGACGCCGAGATCATTGGATCCCAAGAGGACCGCTGGTACTCTATCTACCAGAACTTAGGAGAAGCTCCTTAAAGAGTTGTGAGCGCCTTCTTCCTCTCGGGCGGTCCTAGCCACGCGAAGAACCCAGACGAGTTCCTCGAGTACCTCGAGAACAAATACCTCGACCGGAACAAGCAGCAAGCCGCTACTGTCTGGTTTAGGGAGATGAAGTAAGGAAAGAAACAGCCGTTCTATGAGTACTACGTGAGCTTCGAGAAGGCCCTCGCGGAGGCTGGTGGAATCGATTGGCCCGACGCTGTTAAGAGGACGTTCCTCGAGGGAGGCCTAAACGAACAGCTTAAGAGGATTCTAATACCCGTCTCACTGCCGGAAGGATACACAGATATAGTGAACCAGCTTATGCTAACAGCCTCGAGGCTGGAAACCACCTACTCCCTTACTTATGGGAACCCTACGCCAGCGCCTACAGGACGTATAAGCCCCGCGCAGAGCTCGCACACGAAAGACGCCTCCGGAGACACGGTTATAACTGGGATGAACCCCTTCGATAAGAAGAAGCCTAGGGGACAAGGCCAGAGCAGGTCGTCTCACACGAAGGCCGCGTGGGCCTCCCCTGAAGAGATGCAAAAGCGAAGAGACGACGGCTTATACTTAAGATGCGGGAAGCAAGGGCATAGAATAATGACGTGCAAGCTAAGGCCTGCGAAACGCCCTAACACACAAGTGCACAGCATGAAGGCCGAGTAAGACGCTAGCGAGAGCAGCGGAGTCGAGACATCGGATTCGGAAAAAGAGTAACCTCTGGGGAAGTCGTCCTCAGAGGTCAACAGCAGCCACCCTGTCGCTACCGAAGATAGAGAAGCTTATGAATGGTTCGGCACTCACTATTGAAGGCCTCGTGAACAATAAAAAGATTATTCCTATCTTAGCCGACACCGGATGCGACTGCTACGCAGCGATCAGCGAAAAACTAGCTCGACAGCTAGACCTACTAAGGATCCTAACACGACCTCGAGTATTACGCGAAGCTACCTCTACGAAAAGCTCGCAGAAACAAGACCCTCGTATCTCGGAGATCGCTTACTTAGAGATCGACCTCGAAGGGTTCTCTTAGAGAATCTATGGATACGTGGTACCAGGCTTAAACTATTCCCTTATACTTGGGAAGCCCTGGTTCGAGAAACATCGGGTAGTGTACAACGCTGTAGCGCGCGAACTCCTTATAAGGTCTCAAGGAGAGTTTTGTATACGAGATATAGAAGCTGCGAAGAGCTCTTCTATCGAGCCGCCTAAAGAGATAGGAGCGGCCTCTATCGGAACGCTTATAAGACGAGCAAGACGCTCGTAAGGCCCACACGAGATACGGGTGTTCGCAGCCTCATTAGCGGACATCAAAAAGGCCCTCGGACTTAAGGATAAACAAGTGCCGTACGAGAAACTCCCGAAGGAGTTACGGAAGTGGAAGGACCTATTCGACCCAGCAGCCGACAACTGCTTACCACCACACCGGCCAGGGGTAGACCACACGATCCCCTTAACGAAGGGAACCGATAGCAAGGAACCAGAGGTGCCTTGGGGCCCCTTATATGGGATGTCGCGCGAAGAGCTCTTAGTGCTACGGAAGACCTTAACGGACCTACTGGATAAGAACTATATCCGAGCGAGCAGCTCCGCCGGAGGAGCTCCCGTGCTGTTCGTGAAAAAGCCGGGAGGCGGACTACGCTTTTGCTGCGATTTCAGAGCGCTCAACGCGATTACGAAGAGAGACAGATACCCTCTGCCGCTGATCCGAGAGACACTCACAACGCTCTCAGGAGTGCGCTGGCTTACGAAGCTCGATATCCGAGCGGCGTTTCACAAGATCCGAATTGCTGCGGGCGAGGAATAGAAGACAGCCTTTAAGACCAGGTTCGGCCTATATAAGTGGCTTGTGACGCCATTCGGATTAGCTAGGGCACCAGCTACGTTCCAACGGTATATTAACTACACCTTAAGGGACTTACTGGACTATTCCTGTTCAGCTTATATAGACGACATCCTTATTTACTCTTCAAGGAGTAGGGAGGACCATATAAAAGAAGTCGAGAAGGTCTTAAGCCGCTTACAAGATGCTAGCCTAGGTCTCGACCTAGGCAAATGCGAGTTCGCGGTAAAGGAAACTAAGTACCTAGGGTTTATTATCGAAGCAGGCAAGGGAGTACGAATGGACCCTTAAAAGGTACTCGCGATCTAAGAGTGGGAAGCTCTTAAGACGCTTAAAGGAGTACGCAGCTTCCTAGGATTCGCAAACTTTTACCGAACGTTCATACCCGAGTATTCAGCGATCGCATGGCCGCTAACCGCCCTAACTAAGAAAGGAACCCCGTTCCAATGGGAACGAGAGTAATAGGGTGCTTTCGAGCACCTTAAGAGACGTTTTATCGAAGCTCCAGTCCTAGCCCAGTAGGACGCAGACCGACAAACGGTAGTCGAGACGGACTGCTCAGGACATAGCCTCGGAGGCTGTTTATTACAGTACAGCGAAGACAGTCTGCTACACCCAATAGCATACCACTCCCGGAAGCTCTCCCCAGCAGAGTTCAACTACGAGATCCACGATAAAGAACTCCTAGCGGTGATAGACTGCCTTAGCGCGTGGGACGGGATGCTAAGGAGCATACGAGAGCCCTTCGAGATCCTAACGGACCATAAGAACCTCGAATACTTCCGAAAGGCAAGACACCTTATAGAGAGACAAGCTCGCTAGGCAGTTAAGCTCGAGAGGTACTCTTATAAGCTCCATTACCGACTGGGGAGGCTAGCAGACAGGCCCGATGCGCTGTCTAGAAGAGAGCAAGACAAACCGGATGGGTACGACGACGAGAGAACGAAAGGCCGTTACCAACAGCTCCTTAAGGACGAGGGAGATCCTCGCGAGAAGCAACCAGCGGAGGAGGAGGAGAGGGAGGACCTCGGTGTTGGAGTCCTAAACATCGATGGCCAGCAATTCCCATCAGGAGACGAGTGCTTCGCCTATGAAGACCTTCAGACGCTCTGGAACCAAGCTATCGAGAAGGATTCCGATTACCGAACTATGGTGGCAGACCTCCGTACGAAGCAGCAGTCCTTTGCTCCTAGCTTAAAAGGCGTCGTATCGATATCGGAGTGCAAGCTAGACCCGGAAGGAAGAGTCAGGTTTCGCAACAGAATCTGGATACCGGCGTACAAGCCCCTCAGGACGGCCTTAATCCAGAACGCCCACGACTCGCACGCTTCAGGACACCCAGGAAGGGACGGAACGATTAGCATCCTAAACCGAAGCTTCTTTTGGCCTGGCCTTACACTAGCAGTTCGTCAATTCCTAAGGAACTGCGACACCTGCGGCAAAAAGAGAGTCTGGAGAGACGCAAAGCAAGGGCTTCTAAAGCCGCTACCCGTCCCGGATAGGTTCCACGCAGAGATCTCGATCGACTTCATGACGGATTTACTAACTACGTGCGAGACCGACCCGAGCTTCCTAATGGTGATCACCGACAGGCTATTTAAAGAGGTAACCTTAGAGGCCATGACAACGATGGAAGCGGAAGCCTGCGCCGAGACCTTCGTGAGAGCCTTTTAGCGGTTCCACGGATTCCCAAAAGCCATCATAAGCGATAGGGGCTCTAACTGGACTGGCCGATTCTGGACGCGACTTTGCCAGCTTACATCAATGGATCAGAGGTTAAGCACCGCCTTCCACCCTGAGACTGACGGAGCAACTGAACGAGCTAATTAGGAGGTTCTCGCGTACTTACGTTCCTATACAGCTCTAACCTAGCACGACTGGGCTAAGCTACTCCCAGGAGCTCAGCTAGCGATTAACAATAGAGACTCGAGAGCTATTAGGGTCAGTCCGTTCTTTCTCTTACACGGATACCATATCGAACCAATCCAAGTTATCGAGAGATCGCTATAAAGTTCGAGGGATCCACGCACTAGAGCCGAACACTTCGTCTAGAGACTGAAGGACGCTGGAGATTTCGCCTAAGCCGCTATAATAGCCGCCCAACAAGCCCAGGAGGACCTCGCGAACTGGAAAAGGACCGCCGCACGCGAATACCGAGTAGGGGATAAGGTTTGGCTTTCCCTTAAGAACTTTAACCTGGACGTCCCTTCGAAAAAGCTAGCCTGGTTACACGCGAAATACACCGTTACGAAGGTTATCAGCTCTCACGTTTACAAACTGGACGTCCCATAAGGAGTATAGCTAAGGTTCTATGTGGACCTTATAAGACCTGCGTACAAGGATCCTCTACCCTCCTAGAAGACAACGGACTATTAACCGCCACCGGCTTTTGCAGATAACAGTAACCCGGATAACAACGAGTGGGAAGTCGAGAGTATTTTAAGAGCCCATACGAAAAGACGCGGAAGGGGCTTATACCGACAGGTCCTAGTCAAATGGAGAGGCTACGCAGAACCAACTTGGGAGCCTCTAGAGAACTTAAAAGATACTTAAGCGCTAAACGAGTTCGAAGCAAAATACGGACCAGCGACGGATTTCGATGGCGAAAAACCCGCTAGCCAAAGAAGAACTAGGCTAGCCGAAGGCCGGAAGGAGCACAAGTAGGGAACTGATGGGTTAAGAAGAGGAGACGTACGGGAGGAGACGTACGGGAGGAGACGTACGGGAGGAGACGTACGGGAGGAGACGTACGGGAGGAGACGTACGGGAGGAGACGTACGGGAGGAGACGTACGGGAGGAGACGTACGGGAGGAGACGTACGGGAGGAGACGTACGGGAGGAGACGTACAGGGGGTTATAGAAAGAAAAAGGGGGGGAGAAGGGGGTTGATGTTACAGGTTGGGACCTGGGAGATAGGCTCAGGCGCACCTGGCCTGAGCGTCTCACGAACCCCTCATATGAGGCTCCGAGTAGGTCTCTCCATTCGAACGCCAAGCTAGTGGTCAAGACCTAGGAGGGGGGAGCTGAGCAGCGATCCGAACGTTCCGATCCGAACGTTCCGGTCCGAACGTTCCTATCCGAACGTTCCGGTCCAGTCTCGCAAGATTTAACGAGACGCTGCGCCCGGCCTCCTGAAGACGGTTCTCTTCTCTCTTTCCCATCTAGAAAATAAACAGCATTTGGCCCCTTCGATAGTGCTTCAAGGCTCAGCCTCTCACAGAGCCAGGCTGTTTCTTTTAGACTAAGCGTTTTTCCAAACCTCTAAGTACTAGTCCGTTCGATCCAGCACCCTCTAGGAGTCCTGCTTTATCTATGTTGTGGCGGTTAGCCGGCTTCACCCTTTGGATCTCCGGCAGCTGAAGATATCGGAACTATGGGCGAATTACCTCGACTGAGGCGCTATTAACACGCTGCAAGTCAATAGACCGGCTCTTCTAGACCTGTATAGCTGGGTTCCTACGTAGGAAGGCCTGCAGCCACCTCTTTCCGAGTAGCTCGCTGTTGCCTTAAGCCCGGAGGATGCGTTTAGCGAACTTCTTAACTTGGGCATTGTCACGGTTCAAGGAACGAGGGATCTGTTGATGACCCAAGGGTTCTATTGAAATACGAAAACTACATGTGAAGAGGAAAAGAAGAGGAACAGGCTCCTCTCAGTCACTGTTTGCCAGGAATATATCCAGCCAAACGCGGTACGTACCACCGGCCAGAGGTCCATGCGTTCCCATGCCCTTGTACCTATGTACCCATATCGTAACATTACCCCCCTTTAAAAAATGAAACTTGTCTGCAAGTTTCGGTCACTTCTTCCGGGTAATTCTCTTTCTCGTTCGGTTCGCCGAAGCCGGAGAGTTGTCGTCGGCGTAAGGTGGTTCGATCCTGTCGTTGGCTGCTGCGTCAAGCCATGAAGCCAGTCGTTTCGGCGGTCCTGCGTTATCTGGATACTCCTCGTGGTATTTCTAGAGGAGTGTGGCGCTGTTCTTGAATGATTCCGCGTCGTACCACGTCGCGTCCGGGTCCCAACCTTTCTAGCGCACCTGGTATTGAAGTTTCCTATAGTGCAGTCGAGAGGACAGCACTCGGTCTACCTCCTATTCTTCGTCCAACGAAGGATCCACGATTTCGCCCTCCGGATTCTCGGCCTGTTGTCCTGGGAGGGGGTCGTCTTGGAATCGCCGAAGGCGATCAGCGTGAAACACGTTTGTGCCCTTCCAGTCTGGCGGCGTGTCGAGTTCATAGGAGTGTCCTCTTATCCCCTTAATAGTGTAATATTGCTGCGTTAAGGGGAACGTCAGGGCGTCGCCAGGTTAGTCCGTCGTCTATATCCGTTTAAAAATAACCACCTTATCCCCGACCTTGAAGTCTAGCTTATATCGCGACTTGTTAGCCTAGTTGCATATACAGCGTTGGGATAAGGTAGCCTGTTATTGTGCTGCTTCTGTGTATTAGTAGAGTGTCTTCATAATCTTCTACGCGTCTTACCGTCCGAGACGCTCCGTTATCGGAAGTTTACCCACGTCTTAAGTCCAGTCGGCCTTGGAATATAGCAGCGGCATAAGGAAGCCACGCTCCACTTTATAAGGAGACAGACCCGTCGAATCCTAGGGTAGGCTAGCCTAGATAGCGTCTAAAGCTGGAATCACTGACGACCAGTTATTTTGGAAGTGTGATAAGTAAGGCAGAATCCGTTACTGGATAGCCTGGTTTATACGCTCCACTTGCCCTTATGACTGGGAGTGGCCGGAGGATCCCAGTTTCCAGGTGATGCCCAGTAGTTTAGAGACTTTATCGGTGAAGTGGGAGACGAATTGGGGTCCACAGTCGCTCCTAATCTACTATGGTAGCCTAAAGATATAATACGGACTATAATAGTACATCTTAGCAACGTCTTTAGCTATCACTAATCGGGTGCAGGGAACGCACTAACTCCTCTTACTTAACAAGCAAACCATAACGAGGAGGTTATCGAAACCCTTTCGATCTTTAGGTATAATCTTAAAGTCCATTTAAATCGACTGCTATAATCGAAGCGGTATTGGAAGGGGATAAAGAAATCCTAGCGTCTTATCCTAGGGGACTTTAAATAATCGGCACACTCGATAGTTGGCCATAAAATAGTCAACGTCTTTAGATAATCCTGGCCACTAGTACTAGCTCTGCATTAGCTTACAGAGCTTATTGCGTCCTGGGTATACAGATGTTAAACACGAATGGAAGTCTTCTAAGATATGCGTCCTTAGATTGTTTTATTCGGGGACCACCAGCTTGCCCTCCCTTAGGAGAGTTCCGTTAAAGAGGGTCTAGGTAATGCCGTTAGCCGGCTCCAACGTGGTCTTATCCCGAAACAGCTAGAGAAGGGGGTCGGTGCAGTTAAGTTCGACAGCCCGATATACCAGCATTGACCTAGAGAGTGGTGGCGGTGGCAGGTTGTTGTCCTCTAAAAGGGCCGCCTCACTTAAGGGTTCCACCATAGAAAGCGCTAGTATATATCCGTGTTCGCCCTCCTAGAAGATGGCCAGGTGTCGCATTGCCTCGGTTTTCTCTTTCTATGTTTTCAGATCTTCCGTTTTCCGTGATAAGGCGTCGGCCGTAGTATTCTGCGTTCCTAAGCGGTATTTCAGTAGGCAGTGGTATTTAGTAAAGAGCTCCGCCTAGTTCGCTTATCGCAAGTTAAGATAACGTTTTTAGCTGAAGTATTCTAGCGCGCTGTGGTCCGTCACAATCGTGAACTATAGGCGCTGAAGTCCCACGAGCTCAGCACGCCAATACTTAAGGGCTTGGACCACAGCTAACAGTTCTTTATCGTGGATACTGTAATTAAGCTCCAAACCTTGGAGGGTCTCCAAGTAAAAGGCGACGGGGTGCCAGTCGTTAAAAGCGTTATCCTTCTTTTATAATAGGACTCCGGTAATCACTCCGTCGGAAGCATCTGTCTCCACTTATGTGTCGTTCTCGTAACCGAAATATACAAGGACTGGGGCCTCCAGTAATCGTCGTTTTAAGGTATCGAAAGCTTCCAAGACTCCTCTTCCACTGGAACGTCGGTAAGCCTTGCTTCGTTAGGTTGGCAAGTGGTCGAGCAATCCGCCTATACTCGCGAACGAACTTGCGATAGAAATTGCAAAAGCCGAGGAATAATTGAACTCCTTTAATAGATATCGGGGGCGCCCAGTTATAAACGACGGACGTCTTAGTAGGATCCATGGCCACTCCTTCTATAGAGATAATAAAACCTAAGAACTTCGTTTCCCGAATATAAAATTCGCATTTGTCAGTGTCGGCTTATAGTCCGGCCTCTCGGAGGCGCTATAGGACCTTCCTTATATAGTCCTCGTGTTCTTAAACCGAATCTAAAAAAATAACGATGTTATTTAAGTACGCCGAGTAGAAATCATCCAGATAGTCTATTAAGGTGTCATTTATAAAGCGCTGAAAGGTCGCGGGTCCGTTTATTAATCCGAAGGGGAGGACGTTATACTAAAAAGTGCTATAATAAGTACAGAACGCTGTTAACTCCTCTGACCCTAGCGCCATTTAAATCCGGTAGAATGCTTATCGGATATCCAGCTTCGTAAAGACCTTTACCTTAGAAATTCGGGCTATAGTCTCCTCGATTAAGGGAAGCAGGTGTCGGTCCTTACAAGTAACAGAGTTAAGCTTTCTAAAGTCCACGTAGAAATGTAGTCCTCTATTCCCTTTAAGCGCGAAGAGGATTAGTGCCGCCTAAGGCGCTTCACTTAGCTCGATGAATCCCTTTACCAGGTTCTTGGTTACGTACTTCCAGTATATCTCCATTTCCTTAAGCGACATCTTCCGTAGGCCCGAGTATCTTAAGAGCTTATCTAGCTTGGCGTTATTATTTAGGATAATCTTATAGTCGCAAATATAATACGGTGGTAACTTGTCGAACTCGAACTTACTAAATATATCTAAGTACTCGTGGTATTGCTTTGGCACCACTTACAATGCTTTTTCGCGAAGAGTGTCTGAGTCGGAGGGTAACACGTCCCCTTATAACGTTTGCTTCTCGAGGATAATCTTGTCTATTACGTGGAGGCTAGTAACGTGCCAATCTTAAGGGTTTCGGCGGTAGGACATTTCTATCGCTAGTGCGGAGATAAAAACGATGTCGATGTGTTCTTTAAAACTTCCTGCCGAGCTTCGGCGTTAAATGAAGGGTCCTTAAGAGTCGCGTTCTATCGGGGACGACGGTGCCCTTAGTGGCGGTGTCAGCGATAATGGGGGCACGTCGGTTGGTTCAGCTAACGCGCGTTTCATCTTCACGATGCCTTCATCGTTTCGTTATCCTTACGCACGAGTAGCTATAGGTCGTGTTAGGATTTTCTCATATCGAATTGTCGGTGGCGACTTCTTACGATCGGTGTCGGTCGTATATAGACTGCGGATAACCGAAGGATCCGGACGTTGTAATCTTCGGCCTGCTAAGCGTCGCTAGTCTTCTATAGTGTGAGAGGCTGAGCCTTGAAGCACTATCGAAGGGGCCAAATGCTGTTTATTTTCTAGATGGGAAAGAGAGAAGAGAACCGTCTTCAGGAGGCCGGGCGCAGCGTCTCGTTAAATCTTGCGAGACTGGACCGGAACGTTCGGATAGGAACGTTCGGACCGGAACGTTCGGATCGGAACGTTCGGATCGCTGCTCAGCTCCCCCCTCCTAGGTCTTGACCACTAGCCTGGCGTTCAAATGGAGAGACCTACTCGGAGCCTCATATGAGGGGTTCGTGAGACGCTCAGGCCAGGTGCGCCTGAGCCTATCTCCCAGGTCCCAACCTGTAACATATAGCCATCTTTTTCTTACGGCATTAAGCGTCTGCATTAAAGGTAGGGTTCTGTAAAAGCTGTCCGGCTTAGTCTATCGCGATATGATATTCTATACGCTGGGGGGTCTATTCCTCGGGGAAGAGAAGACGACGGCGACGAATATCCAGCGTTATATCGTGTGTTTCTAACTATTTACGACCGACTATCACGTCGTGGCGTATATTAAGGATTAGAAAATAGGTTCGGGTAATAAGACAGCTCTGGATTTAAAAGTGTCTCAGCAGGGCAATGTCCACTAGTTACGATAGGGTACCGTCGAATCCGCTGATAGGTTGAGGATAAAAGTCACAAACAGTAAAGAGGTGTAGGTATTGGAGGAGCCTTTAAGCGAAGGCCACGTTTATAAACAGGTATCCACTTACTCCAGTGTTGATAAGGGCATAGGCAAAGAGAGACGATCTATTATAAGCTATAGTATAGGGGAAGATAAATGGTCTTCCCCTTAAGTGCTTACTCAAAAAATTAGAGGATCGCTTATCCTACGTGTTCTTAATATCGACGACTTCCCTTAAATCGGAGTCCACTTATCTAAGGGTATCTAGTTTTCCGAATCCGTGATATCTTCGACTCGGTTAAAGTCAGGAATCTCGGTTATAAAACTATCGGCGTTCGAATAAGAACGGGGAGTTCCTGTCCACTAGCTGACCAAAGCGTTAATGCGGTTCGAGCGGTCAATATTAACTCGCTTTTTTAAGCAGTCATTAACGTAGTAGTTAAGCTTTTCATAGTTAAGACAGAGTCAGTTCTTTAAAAGGCGTCGGAGCTTATCGGGTCTATGTTGACATGCTAGGGCTGAGGTAGTGTAACGCTTCTCCGATAGCTTGGTAGACTCTAATTAGTCGATAGTAGGGATAAGGGTTCGGCAAATACCGCCATAGTTTCCGCGGTTCGCGCGATATCCAGGGTCGTCATTCTTAGCAAACTGGAGGACCAGGGCGATCTAGGCGGCCTCGGTTGCAAACGTATCAAATCCAATGCTGCTCTTAATATAGGAGGAGGTAAGGGCTGTTTACAACTCCGTCGTAAGCTTTCGGTTAAAGAGGCGCTTCCAATTCGTCTTAGCTTAGCCCGTTTCGCCAGCAAGTCGAAGGAACTTGTTCTTAAAGACCTGGAAATCTATTCCCGCGGTTATATAAAGGTTCTCAAATTCTAAAGAGGCAGCCTCTATTTAGTTGGGGTCATGGTACTGTTGCTAAAGATGCGCTATTAAGGCCTTGTATAACTGGATCGAATTAAGGTGCGTCTGTTAAAGGTAGGGCTGGAGATTATCGCTGGTATCTCCGCCGAGGCGGCCTTCGATATAGGCCTGCTTGGAGAGGTCTGTGGGGAAACGGGAAGCGTTTACTAGGATCTTATTCTTGACCTAACGAAACCAAGTCTCGAACTTGACGATGTCCTTAAACTTCTGATTATAGAAAACCGGGGGGTCAAGGAGGCGCTCAGCCTCCGGTTGGGAACCTTCAGCAGGGGGAATAAAGGGCGGTGGCGTGCCTTGGTTACTTCCTGCTATCTGATAGATCAAGGTAGCTATCTGCTCTTGGAGGTCCTTCAGCTATCTCTCCACGTCGAGGCGGCGGTCACGCTCTTGGGCGAATCGGGGCTCGGTATTGATCTTGGTATCATTGGAGTCGGTGGTATCGGCAGAACCCTCGCGGTTATCGTTCTTAGGTTCCGTGGTCTGGGGGGTGGCGCGCTTCGGCGGCATCTTGGTGGTGTGTGTGGGTCGCGCCTACAGCTGCGTACCCGTCTTGGCTGATCGATCGTGTGGGTCGCGCTTACAGCTGCGCACCCGTCTAGATGTCTTAAAGGTTTGGGATATTGATAGAAGCCTTCCCAGGCAGATGAGGAGACCTGTAGTTGTATCACGGTTCAAGGAACGAGGGATCTGTTGATGACCCAAGGGTTCTATTGAGATACGAAAACTACAGGTGAAGAGGAAAAGAAGAGGAACAGGCTCCTCTCAGTCACTGTTTGCCAGGAATATATCCAGCCAAACGCGGTACGTACCACCGGCCAGAGGTCCATGCGTTCCCATGCCCTTGTACCTATGTACCCATGTCGTAACAGGCATGTGAAGGCGGAAGCCTTAGGGCAGCTTAAGTTAAGATCTAAGTTATAAGTAACTCTTCCTGGACCGGTCTAAGTCTCTGGAAGTTGGAAAAGGCTTCTGATCTTGGTTGTTGACCCTTAATTCGGTTTTGAAGTGTTAACTTTGGAATCCTATGCTCGATAGCGGCACGCTTGATTATCTGGCTGCTTAATATAGCTTGAAGCGCCTGTTAAAGCTCTTCTTCGGAATACTGCTTCATTGTAATAAACTAAGGCTCTATGCGAAATTTAGAATAGATTGGAGCGAACACGGGAGAGAAAAGGGGGAAAGACGTAGGAGAGTACAAAATCAGGTGGCTGGTTTTTGGGGTGCCCGAAAGTAGGGGGTGCCCAAAAGTGGGTACTTGAACTTAGTTCCGGAGTTGGACTTCTAGCTACCTTTAGTTCGTTTCTATAGCCTCCTTATTGATGTTATAGGCCACCACCAGGATCTTTCTCTTCTAAATAGAGGCGTTCTCTCCGAAGGCCTCGGTAGTCCAGGCCTAGTCGGTTTTTAGCTGTCGCTTTTTTTCTGCTGTCTTACAGGTAATAGCATAGTCTCCGCTAAGAAGCTTCCGTGTAGCTATTGCTGTTTCTTTACCTGTTGCTATATTAGCTTTCCGTACGATCTCTTTATAAGTGCGGCTTTCAGTTCTTACGGCCTTAACCGTTACCTCCCGTTTATGTCGAGGAGGTAAAGTCTTAGCTACCAGGGGCCCCAAGCGCTGAGGAGGCGGTAAGGGCAGTAGCAGCTGCAGCGTACATCTTAGGAGCTTTAATTTCCTTATAGATAGCTTATAGCGTGTTCTCGATAGCATTGATACGTCTTTTAACACTGGGCTGGCTATTCGATTCCTTAGCCGCTATCTTTAAGACCGGAATAGCGGCTTGAACTGCTACGGCTAAGGCCGCAATGTTGACTTCACTAGCTAGGAAGCGTTTGAAGTCGTCTGTAGTGCTGCGTATATCCTCTGGACTGCGTCCAGATGCTGTAATGCTGTCTGGCGATGGTGTTCTTGAGTCCGGAGGTGACGGCTCGCGGGGTGGGGCGGGCCTATGGCGGCTCCCACCACCCGCGCTTTACCTCGAGGGTGGTGAATCGACCATTTCTAGGCTAAATGAAGCCCTAGGAACAGTTTCCGGGCTATCCGGTAGCTTACAGATTCGTGGTTGTGAAGTTATCGCTGTGTGGGGTCGGTTTCGAAAAGTTTTTTTCCATGGCGAGGTGAGCTACGGTAGTAGTTATGAACCAAGCTCTTCTTATTTTTGCATGGGTGGGAGGATAGGGGGTCAAAGGAAACTCAACGTAGACTCCTAGTAAGGGACGTCCATAAGACGACTGGGCGGAATTTTACTCCTACTATTGCACTACTATGTATTTAGTTTACTCCTTAGAGAGATGAACGAGACTGTTTCTTGTTGGTAATGCCGGCATGTCTTAGTTGGATGCTGAAACAGACTTTGGATGCCTGCTGACTGCTGAACACCTTTCAAATTGACAACATGTGATGACGTTTGCGGATATATGAGAATACGAAGGGGGCTTGAACACCACCATGCGTCTTTACTCCTCGAGTACTACTCATGGCCATTAACAAGAGATACCCAGGTTTCCCAGGGAGTTATTCATCGTCGAACATAGAATGGAGGTTGGGACTCTCGGGAACTGGAGATACCAGTTACGGTATGTACCACTGGCAGCAGCTAGGGTACGTACTTCAGGTCGCAGCCCAGTTCAATCTATAGCTGGGAAAGCGGCCGCCGGCAAACTGACGAGCTCCTCAGTCTGTTAAATATCTTTCAATGTAGTCGTTTGCAGTAGCGTCTCTCTTCGGTCTCTTGGTCGTGACAATGGTGACCATACGGATCCATCGGGTAACCTAACGTAAAACCGCTTTCTGGTCTACAAGACCTATTATTTAACCGTATTCAGCTCGCATGAACTACGCCTCTGAAATGTGTGCTGCGTTCCTTCCTGGCTACGAAACCATACTAAGTCCACTTACCGTGGCGGGCAAACTCCAGATAAAACCGCGTCCTCCCATTGCGCTCGCTGTTCTGGCGGGGGGCGCCCCGAGAGTGATAGATATGTACTTGTTCACGGCCCTGAGAAAGATTAGCCGGCAACAGGCACTTTCCTTGGAGCAATGATATTGTCCTTCCCCGTTATACCCGAACCGTAAATAAGAGCACTGCGCCTGAGTGGGAAGCTGCTTAAGTTTCCGGGGAGGCATTCCTTCAGATGATTTTCCTATCAAGTGACCGTCAACGCCACCATCGTGTCCCCATAGCGCTCTCGTCCCCAAGCTAACCCCCACCCCCCTATTCCCAGCTGCGCCAGTGCCCACCAGACAGACACAGCGGCATCCGGAAAGAGACCCCGAAGGCGATCCACCAAGGCTCAAGGCACCGGCGCCGAGACACCCATTCTACGCCTGCGCCCCACGAAATCCCGACACCTTGTGCAGTATTGAGGTGAAGTAGATTGCCTGACGAACCTGCTTCCGGCGCATCGGGAATTTCCATCAGTGCAACAGGAGGCCCAGACCGGCCTCCGGGAACCCCAGCAACAGATGCCCCAACTCCTATGCCGTGCTTGAACAGGACTATTTCAAGGGACCTTCATCTGTTGAGTTTCTTAGAGCTATCTCCTCCGCAATGGCCATTGGCCATTTGATTTTACCAAAACTGGCCCGGAATGCATGGAGGGGTGCGGATTCGTGGAGACAAGACCAGCAGTAGTTGTAAATTCACGATAAAAAGCTGGGCGAAACCGTACCTCTGGCTTCGCTTCCCGGAGTGTGTCGTATACAATTAGTAAAACGACGAATCGGATCTAGCGAGGGGCGGGAACGGTCGGGTTGGAGTTTAGAGGCCGGCCACGAGAGCTTGGGTTGCGCGGTGGTGGCGTGCCTATTCCACTGAATCAAGTTGAACCTCTGTGACGTCATATTCCGGTGTACCATACCGTCCTTTCCCTCCGGGTCGGGTTAAGCAGCGTATAAGCGGCGAGGGGGCAGCCCGTGACCGTCTGCCGCGGGCTTCGGGCAGTCATAGTCTGGCAGGTGGGCAGTGTCAAGGAGGCCTTGACGTCGGGATCAGGCCCGGCAAACACCGGGAGAAGGAGATCCCACACTGCCCGTTTAACCGTAAATGTACGATAATCAGAGGTCATGGGAGACTGATGATCAAATCTCGACAAAGTTGAAAAAAGGCTATGGCAGGTTTCTTTTTGTTGGGCGCTTGAGGGCCGGATGCGAGCCGCAAATGGGATTTAGGAAAAGGTACCAGAGCCTACTGGGGGAGTGGATTAGGAAGGGAAGGCCATATGCCTGCAACTCAGCATCTAGTCCGAGCTAAGAGAGATTGAAATGAATGCTTGGGTGCATCTGCAATGTGCCTCATAAATCTTCCTATCCGCGAGAGCACCTTGGGCTCAGTGGTTCCAGCGGACTTGGTAATGTTGTGCGTAGAAGTTGCTTCGCGCGAAGCCACTTTATGGCAAGGCACGTGCTGCACATCGACATGTGCGGCTGACGGGCAGGCCGTGTCCTTCCCCCAACAAGCGGAAACATGACCCCTCACAGCCTCGCCGCTTCTCCATTGACGAGGCATAGGCGGTAGCGGGCCTTGCCGTCGCGGAGGTCGCGGAGGGCCTGGTTGGCCTCGCGCATGGGGCGCTCCTCGACCCAGGGCGCGATGTTGGCGCGCGCGGCGAGGTCGAGCATGGCGCGCGTCTCGGCCGCGGAGCCGACGCACGAGCCGGCAAAGTTGAGGGCGCGCGTGACGAGCGCGGCCGGCGGCACCACGAAAGGCCCGTCGTCCGGGTGGCCGACGTGCACGAGCGTGCCGCGCGGCCGTAGCAGCGCCAGGTAGCCCGCGAGCGGCGCCCGCGACGACGCCACCGTCGAGATGACGAGGTCCAGCTGGCCCGCGTACTTAGCGAACCACTTCTCCGGCTTTTTGCTCTTCTTCTTCTTCTTGTCCTGGCCGGCCTCCTTGCCCCTTTCGTCGTCGTCCTCGTCGTCCTTGTCCGCCATCGTGGCCAGGTAGTCGTCGGCGCCGAGGCGCAGGGCCTCGGCCCGCTTGGCCTCGCGGCGCGAGATGGCGACGACGAGGTCGGCGCCGAGCGCCTTGGCGAACAGCACGCCGTAGTGGCCGAGCCCGCCGAGGCCGACGATGCCGACCCGGGCGCCCGGCCCGCACCCCCACTGCCGCAGCGGCGCGTACATGGTGACGCCGGCGCACATCATGGTGGCGGCGTGGGCCGAGGCGAGGCTCGCGGGGATCGGGAAGGCGAAACGGCCCGGCGTGCGGTGGTACGTGGCGTGGCCCCCGTAGGCCCGGTCCTTGTTGTGGTGCCGGCCCGGGTACGTCCAGCGCGCCTGCGGGCAGGACTGCTCGTGCCCGGCGGCGCAGCTCGCACACGGCGACGCCGCCGCCGTCGTTGGCCCACCCATTTCGTTGCTGTCCGCCATCACGGCGGCCCGTGCCGATTGGCCCACGCAATTGTCGGCCAGGCAGCCGACGCCGACGCGGTCGCCTACCTTGTGGTTGCCCGCGGCCTGGGTGCCGACGCGGACGACCTCGCCGACGATCTCATGGCCCACGATCACGGGATAAGGCGTCTTGTACTGCACGAACCATTGGTTAGGGCGGGTCGGGCACCTTGGCTTTGCCTTGGAGACGAAGAACTCACCCATCCAGAGGAGAGGGTGTGCAAGTCGGAGCCACAACTGGGCCTGCCGTCAGCGACTGCACTGCTGTCGAAAGGAAAAGGACCAGGGGAAAGCATACATGCCGCTGTGGGTAATGCGGATATCAATGTCCGTCTCCTCCCAGTGCTTGGGCTCGAAGGGTCCCCATACCATGTTACCATCGGCGGCCGAAGCGTCGAGTCCCAGCCAGCCCTCGAACTTGTAGTTCTGGGGCGCCATGTCAAGAAGCGAGCCGCGAGCAAACACCAAGGGCGGGATGGGGTTGGAGCCAATGGGAACTGACGGGGTGTCGGCCGAGGTGACACTGACGGACGGCGTTTGTTCGTCGCCGGCGGTGTAGGGAAAGGAAAAAAGAAAACAAGCCACCTCGAGTCGGTGAGTGCAACAAGCCGCAAAGCCGTGGTAGCAAACGAAGTAAAGGAGGGAGAGATGGAACCCGTGTCACGAATGCGGCTTGGTGATGCAAGCAAGATGGCGAGCCGCCGCGCGGATGCCAGATCGATCAGGGCGTCCATGCCCTGCCGGGATTCCACGTCGAGCCCTGTCTCCCACGTCGCCCGTGTCGGCCAGTGTGGGGGAAAGGCGTCCAATCGTGCGGGGGACGTCTGGGGAACCGAGGCATACCCGTCTCTCTACACAGTGGTAGACGGCAATTCCCGAGTTCGACCCTCGCCCGGCTCTGGCCTGGCCACTTCGGTCCCCGTTCCGCACGCAGACACGACGTGGTTGATTAGAATATCGCTAAGCCCAGTAAAGCTGGTACCAGAAGCCGCTGTGGACCGCGACCCCGGCCCATGTAGCCCAGGCAGTGCAGAGCTTGCCTGTCTATTGAGTGCTCTATTTGGGTATGGAAAAAAAAGAGACGCTGGCTCCCCGGCTGCTGCGCCCCGTCGCATGACCCGGAGGAGCACGCGCTTGCGGACATCAGCCGGTCAAGACAGCGTACGCAGTTGCGCTGTCGAAACGCAGTGAATTTACAGTACGCCGTGCGGCCTGCTCTGGATCGCCGTCTTGTTGCAGTCTTGATGCTCGTGCGGCATGCACATTCATGCCAACCTAAGCACCCAGCCCTGCGCGTGGAAGCAAACCATAAAATCGGACAAAGCCATTCCGGCGCCGTGTACGCCGCCGGCGCCAGTTCCTTTTCGCCCTCCACATGTCTATCGCCCAGGTATAGAGATGAAAGAAAAGGTGCGGGGGAAGAACACCTAGAAACCAAGTTTGAAAGAAACCCCCGGTGGTATATCGAAGTGCGTTGGAAAGCCGGGTGCCAAACATCCAGGTTGGCGCACCCGTGCGAAAGAAAAGGCTGCCCCCATCAAACGAAAACGGCGATTGGGCGAGCCACGGCCGAGAAAGGAGAGGCGGGCGAGAAAGCCCCTCACTACCGTCATAATACTTCCTGGCCCTCGTCCTCTTGCTTGAACTTGGGCCCCCCTTCGACCTGGATGCCACCGCGGACCCATTCGGTCTGGGCAACTTTGTCCAACGGCCACCGGCTCCTGGCGCGTTTGAGTAGGCCCTCGGTGACTTCCATGGCCCCCTTGAGTCCTTTGGTTTCGAATTTGGCCTCGTCACCGTCATGGTCGCCGTCTTCGCCGGCATACTCGATCCATCTCCACTCCACTCGCGCTATGCGATGGCTGGTGCGGCTGCGCATTCTATGCGCGTCGCTGGCCCCGGGCGGGGGGTCAAAGGGCAGTCTCGACTCGAGCAGCGCGTAGAGGAGGACACCCATGGACCAGGCGTCTATGGCGCGACCATCATAAGGTTGGCCTAGAATGACCTCGGGCGCGGCATAGTCATCCGAGCCGCACCGCGTCTCGAGCTTTTCGTCGTCGGCGACAAACCGGGAGAGGCCGAGATCCGTTAGGGTAATGATTGACTCCGGGTATCTTTGCCAGTCCTGATGGGGATTGGCGAGTTCGCGAGCAGGAATGTTCACAAGAACATCTGAGTCACGGGTTAGTCGAAACAGAAAGGAAACAAGGGGCCGTGTCACCCTGCGCGCAGAGGCCGGCCCCTTGTATGATTTGCAAGGAAAAGGAGGCACCTACTCTCGAGCTTGATATCTCGATGCACAATGCGTCGGTCATGGAGGTATTTCACGGCACCCACCAGCTCGGCGAACATGCGTCGAAGTAGCGGCGGGGTAAGGAGATCACGGTGGGCAGTCGCCACGTCAAACAGGTCACCGCCCGGGCAGTAGCTGAGCACCAAGAGCGCCCTTGTGGGCTCAATGTTCCAGGCCTTGAGGTGGACCAGTGACGGGTGGTGGATGCTTCGCATAATCTCAAGCTCTCGCTTGAGGCTCATCTCGATGCGCGTTTCCGAGGCGCCGCCGCGCGGTCCATGTTCGCAAACCTTGACTGCCACGAGCGTCTTGAGGTCCAGCTCAGAGTTTGTCACACTGCCGGAGCCGTCGATCTGGCTGGTGGCCAGCATCACTCGACTAAAAGTGCCTTCGCCGAGCTGCTTCACGGCGCGCCATCTCCGGAGCTTCCTGTCGTGCTTTCCGTACGCCTCGAAGTACTCGGCCCGGGAATGCTGGGCCATCTGACTCGCCGGACCATCATTGCTCTGCGAAGACTCGCTCGGGGGCGGCGTGGGGGGCTTGGCGGTCGGCGTCAGTCCGCGGGAGATGGAAAGGTTGGCTTCTCGGCGCAAATGGTGATTCGTTTCGCCGGGGTTGCCGCGGCCAGGGCGGCTGTGGGGTCCCGAGACTGTGGTTTGTCTCTTCGGTATTGACACGGGATCCGGGACATACTCGCTGATGCTCCTGTTGCGACCATGAGTCGCGTGGCCGCTGTCGGTGGACTCGGAGTCCTTCAGGCCTTGATAGACCTTGCGCTTGGCTTGGTTGGCCAGCGCAGAGGAGACGGACTCGCCGCTCGCAGTGATCAGGACCGAGTCCGGCGCCATGGGCTGGAGGTTCGCGTCTCTCGACGGCGGTCTTACCCCCAATTTCTTCCAAGGTCCCGGAGAGTCGCCTAACAGTAATGGAGAGGGCAGCGGCGTCACGTCACCCATGGCCGAGATCATGGGACTGGTAACGGCGGAGCTGCAGGCGGAGCCGATGTTGTAGGCGAATGCTTGCTTGACCGAGGGCGTTCGGGATATGGGCTTCAGGCTCGCCGAGGATGACTTATGCTGGAGGCGGCCGGCCGAAGAGCTGAGGCCGTAGTTGCTGCTGTGGCTGTCGGTCCGAGTCAGCGGCTGCGCAGGGATGTCGGTAGCGATGGCAAGACCGCCGAGACCTCTGGCGCCCAGTGGCGAGCGAGAGTAAAGGTTGTCGTCGGCCGAGGATGCGGAGCCCTCCTCGGCGATGGGTTCTGGCAGCGGCGGCGACGGCGAGATGGTGTTGGAACGAAACTGAATTTGACCCGGGCGGACCGGGAGCTGAGGATTCATCGCGTCAAAACCGGGGCCGTCTGTGCCGGGATGGGACGAGGCATCATTGTGGTGAAACGAAGAGTGGGACAGGGAGATCGGCTGGTTGGCGAGGGTATGACGGCTATTGACTTGGCCAGCAGGCGCAGCAGACGCATTCGTGGCAGGACTTAGGTGGAACGGTAGCACACCCGACGCGGGCGACTGCCTATCGTGGGCCCGAACGAAAGCATCGGGGGGCAGGGACTGGGGTGATGAAGGAGACAATGGGGGCCGGCCGGTGGTGGTGGTTTTCATGGTTAGCTGTCGGAGGGGGGGTGGATGGTTTGGAGGGGGGCAGTCGACTAGGGCGAAGGAGAGATCCGAGGAAGGTATGGTGTACAAAGTCGACGGACACGGGTGAGGGTGGCCCTGGAGCCTGGGAGGGGGGGGACGGCCTAGACGTCGGGGCAGTGACAAATGGTGAGCACTAGGTACATAGATACCATGCCCGGACTGTCAGGACTGCCGAAAGCAGCGGTAACAGCGCGGACTGGAGGAAGGAATGGGTGGGTGCTATGCAGACAAATGGATTTCCAGGCCTCCAGTGTCTACCAAGGTTGGGAGATGCAAAAGAGAGACGTGCGACTGCCGCCACAACGAACCGACGTCTCAGCCCTGCAGTGCAAATGGAGGGTGGGTGTCGAGTCCAGGCAGACGGCGCGAGGAAGGGGAGAGGGGGGTAGAGAGGCTGCGGTGCCTAGGCTGCCTCACAGAATGCAGTGCAGAAACACAATGCACCGAATGCCGTCAGTGCAGGCAGGCAGCGCAGGGCGGCAGGACGGCAGGTCGGGACGAGTTTGAGTCGAGTCGAGTCACGTCGTCGAGTCGAGTCGAGTCCGAACCGGCGATCCCTGGCCAGGCGGGCAAAGGCGCATCGGCACAACACGGTGGGATGGCCGGGAAGGATGGGATGTGAGAAGTGGTGGTGGATTGGGTTGGTTGGAAGGCTCCGTCGGCCAGTGATGAACGCTGTACATAGACGGAAAAAAAAGGTGGGCTCTTATCCAATGTGCAAATGGAGGAACGGATATGCTGATGGGCCGGCGGGCGGCGCAAGCGATGGGTACTTTGTCTTGTTGGCTCGATCGAGAAGGCGTCGGCGCATCGAAGGACTGGGATTGGCGCGCCGGCGGCAACAGGATAATGGACCCGTAACTTATGGTGCTCGTGTACCCAGCCGTGGTCGAACTGTTATCACTTTCACGGGAACTCGCTTGCTGTTCCCTAAGGTTCCCACGCCCACGCCTGCGGACCAACCACACTGACTGGCTGGTCGTCTCCCAATGAATAGTGCTAGGTATGGAAAGTACTACTTACCCAAGTGAGCGCGAGTACCGTCCACTGTGCCGACTTACAGCCCGTCTCCAGTTCGCCAGCGCAAAAGCAATCAGAAAACAAGGTTACGGGCTGGCAAGGACAACAGGCATGTGTCCAGCTCCATGTGGGGAGCGACGGGGATCAGCCCTTCTGACGGGTGCAGGGTGACCGAGTGATGGATGGTAGTATCCCATCATGCCATGCCCATCCCAGCCGTAATTCGATGCGCGCGCAATCCTTGGCCGCAAAAGCCTATGTGGTGAGTGGCATCCAAGACGGATGTGATGTACCCTGTACCGGCGCCGCTCCCTCCCTCCCTCTCTCTTTTCTCTCTCCTTCTCCTCTCTGTAACGTTAAGTTTCAAAATGCAGTGGGCCCTCGCCCTATGGGTGCTACATGACCCATTCAATGTATCGACATTACCGACAGGGGTCCATGCGCATCTTCCCATCGCTCTCCTGCTCCTCGTGGCACGACGTCTTGGTGTTTGCGGGGAATCCAATTTCAAGCGCCATCAGGAGATGCCCAAGCTACTGTAGCCGTGGCCGAGAGCCGCAGCTGATGCTGGGCCGTGCGGTGGAAGAGGGGAGAACCCTGGGCCTGATGAGAAACATGGTGCTCCGCCAGCACCAGGAATCGCGTCGCGGAATTGCCACGACGGACGAGACAGACAGCCTACGGGCTTGCAGATGGACAGCTCGGGACCAGCGAGAGGGGGGACTGAAGAGGAACAGCCAAAACCCGGACCACAAGAGACATCCATGAGCAGGCATGCAGTCACACGCCCAGACCGAACCGACCGCCGACCACCGACCGACAGGCCGACCACTAACAGTGACTGCTGCACGACCGGCGACCCTTCCCGCCAGCCCGGGCTCCGGAGCGCCTCCTGTGCTTTTCCCGGCCCATAGGGCACTTTGGAGGGGACGAACCCCGCCGTAGCCAAACCCAGGAAAGAGAGTGAGCCTGAATCCCGAAATTGCTTCCCCAACTCTCATCTCGCAGACATAGTGGCGTCGCATCCAGCTCTTCTTTGATTGCCGCGTCGCAGTCGCGCTGCCCGGCGCTATCGCCCCGTCACCAGCCGAAATTTTTTTTCTTCCCATCACGCGCCCATGATCCCAAACACCCATGGACCATTATTTTCGTAGACGAGAGCCCGGTCTCCAAAGTCTTCGTTTCCCGCCGCATGTTGATTTTTGATCCCTCGCCGCGCACGCCAGGCCAAGCGGGAGATGACCCGGAAGCTAAATTCTTAACGACCCACTAGTTAGCCTCGACGGGTGTACAGGGCAGTCAGCAGTATCTCCCGGTTGTAGTCGTACCAAAGTCCGCAGGAGCGAGGCACGAGGTATTCTAGTCAGTACCCGCCGGTTGGGCGCGACGGATGTTGCGAGCGAGACGGCCTAATGTCTCCTTATCTATTCCGACCCGGGCGTCGACTCAAGTAGGAAGGACTCCTATCGGACGCGCTCCCTTTCCTTATCTGACGCCCTATTGGTGTTTGCCGCATCGCCGGGATGGATGCGACTGCACGCCGTTGGGCGCAGGGGGCGCAGCATGCAGAGCTACAACGTGCTTCTTTCGGTAGATTTACATGGATGTACATCCTCTCGGGGTGTTCTACTTGCCCGAGTAAGCAGACGGCGGGATGGCCTGCAAATCGAGCTGAAGGAAGGCCCGATTTCTCATTGCCCCAGCCATGGAAGTCACGGAAAGGTAAGACAGATCGCATCCCACGGATCGTACCTGAGCATCCAACCCTGAACAGGCCTAGCCAATACACAGTTTTCTCTTTCTTCGCACTGGACCGTCGAGCATGGCAGGCATGGATGCCCGCCAATTACTTACTTCTCAATTACATGTACCTCAATGCCCAGCGGCTGGGCCCCCTACCCGCCCCGCCGAAGCCGCGCGAATTTGGCTAAAGTTTTCGCTCGTCCTGGTATCCTTCGTCATCGAGTCGCCATTGTCATCTATGTCATCTGCAGGTCGTCGGCGGTAGTGGGATACAGTGGAGGACAGAGCCCTCTGACCCCTCTCGGCTCTGCAGCGCCCCCTCCTCTGCCCACATCCATGCGAGAAAGGGGGGCTGTCTGATGTCAGATGTGCTGGGAACATGGCTCGATTCATCTTCAGTACTTGAAGTGCCAGCAAGAGGACAGGACAGGGGCGCGACGGAGGAACGTTCATTGAGCACCGCCGTTTCCACCATTTTCTCCCCCTCCGCCCAGCCCCAGCCCATGGATGGGCCCTCCTCGGCCACGCTGTGCTTCCCCGCAAAGTCATTGGCTCCAGCTCCGGCTCCGGCTCCAACTCACGATGGGCACTCAAGCTGGCGCTGCCCCTCGGTCCCTGTCGCTTCCCATATTAGCTGCCCGGCTGGCAAGCGGATGGGCGCTGGCGGGATGACCGGCTTGTTCTTCCACCCCTGTGTGAGACGGACGCAGGGCCCAACTGTGAACGACTCCACGTGAAGGCCGCGCCTATTTTTAGGCCCCTGCTGGTACTTCGTGGCACGGGTTTGCCTTGGCTCGGTCCACGACGCTTTTTGTTTTGGCCTCCCTCGTCTCTGTCTCTCGGCGCTGACACTGAAGGTCTGTCGCGTGCCTGCATACACGCGGCGCGCAAAAGTCCGACAACCTCAAAATCTGCCGCACACGGCATCATGCCTTTCAGGCCACCGTCCGAACCGAGACAGGCTGTTTTGTCTTGTCAGATCGGCCTGGCTCGTGGGCGAAGGCGCCGAGCTGTAGCAGCGGGCTTCTGCTTCGCGATGCCATGACAGACACGCATCGGGTTACAGTAGTCCGGTAGAGAACGCTCCTTATTTCTTGCGGATGACCTAAAACGAATAAAAGCGGCCTGGGCATCCACCACGGCAGCAATAGACCACCAAACGCTTGACATCGCGAGCCGAACAGGACAACTCGTCGACTTCCAACGGCTGGTCAACAGACGCCTTATGGGTTCCACGCTCGAGAGCCGGAGCTGGCAATGGAGGAGAGCCCGTGGCTTGTCGGCATTCCAGCGTGCCCAGGTCCTACGGAGACGCGCCGATCTCATGCCGGCAATGCTGGCGGCAAACCTGAGTGCCGTCTCCGGGAAAGACGGTCCGGTGTAGATGGGCCGGTCCGGGGCCTCGGGGACGCCAAGTGGAAGATTGTAATACCCAGCGAGTCGACATCTTCCCGGCCATATTACCCCTCCCAGTCGTGTGTCAGCATTTCGTCAGCATTCGGCATCCGGTGCCGCATATCAAAGTCCCCAGAAAGAGTCTCGCCGTGTGCGATAATTGGGGAACGTGCCACTTTAGGTGCGACCTCCAACGCGGGGATTGCGGGGAAGGGGAGACGGGATCTCAAGATGGGTACCCAACTGACGGTAGCCGAGAGCTTCAATACGGGAATGCTTTGTCTGCTTATATTGAATCCATTCATCCCACTGATACCCTTCTACTCCGCTTGTTTCGTGCTGTTACCATCTTGGGGTGTTTTTTCATTCTGGACTATCAACAACAATATGGGCTCAATAAACACGCCTGGGCAGTCCCTGCCCAAACCACCACCTTTCGTTCTGAAGAACGAACCCATTGAGAACCAACGTCCGGTGAAGGTGCGCGTCATTGGAGCTGGCTACTCGGGCATCTATTTGGGAATCAGGATCCCGCAACGCCTGCGCAATGTCGACCTGCGGATCTATGAGAAGAACGAGGGCGTGGGTGGGACGTGGCTAGTGAACCGGTACCCGGGTTGCGCGTGCGACATCCCCTCACACAGCTACCAGTACTCGTTCGACCCAAACCCAGACTGGTCCGCCTTCTACGCGCCGCAGCCCGAGATCCGCGCCTACCTGGAGAGGATGGCGGGAAAGTACGGCGTGACGCGCTTCGTAAAGCTGTCTCACGAGGTGGAGAGCTGCCGATGGGACCACGATGCTAAGAAGTGGTAAGTCGGACCCGTGTTGCGTCTCTTTCACCGGGGTCCGGTGTGGACTGTGGCAGTAATGCCGCCTTCTGGTATGCTGACTTGTGGTGCAGGCGTCTGAAGGTACGAGAACTTCCCACGGGGCGTGTTATAGACGACGAAGCGGACGTATTGGTATCCGCCAGAGGTTTCTTGAGCGATCCAGCTTGGCCAAAAGTGCCCGGGTTGAAGAGCTTCCAAGGCGAGGTCATGCATTCAGCCATGTGGAATGAAGGGTAGAAGACCCTCGTCCGCCGAATGTCGAACGAGAGGCTAACGGGCGTCCAGTTACGACTTCAAAAACAAGCGGATAGGGGTTATTGGAAACGGCTCCAGCGCCATTCAAATCGTCCCTAGTTTGCAAAAGGTCGAAGGAACGAAGCTCTCCTGCTTTGTGCGGAGCAAGACTTGGATCACCAACCCCTTTGGTGACAGCTCTATGCAAAAGCTGGGGCTCGACCCAAAGAAGCTGGCCTGTATGTTCCGGTCCCCGAGCGCGGGTGAGGATACTAACTTGTTAAGTTTCTGAGCAACAACGACAAGAGTTTGCGAACGACCCAGAGAAGTTCCTGGCGTTCCGGAAGATGATTGAAGAGGACGGGAACACAAGTAAGCATTCGTACTCCGCGGTACCGGGGACCGTGTCATCGCCGGGGGCAGCCAGGAATGAGGCCGCGTAGGAATTTCTGACCTGCTTTCCCAGTTCACGAGGTTTCGTTCCGCGATTCGACCCTGCAAAAGACAGCCGTCAAGGTCTTCCGCGACACCATGAGGGAGCGACTGGCGGCCAAGCCCGAGATAGCCGAGTTTCTGGTCCCCTCGTTCGCCGTCGGCTGCCGGCGCACTACCCCGGGCCCAGGCTACCTCGAGGCGCTGGTCGAGGACAATGTCGATTTCATCACGGACCCGATCGATTCGTTCAACGCGAGTGGCTTGGCTCTCAAGAGCGGGCGGCAAGTGGACGTCGACTGCCTTGTGTGCGCGACAGGGTTCAACGCTTCGGGGCTGCCTCCGTTTCCTGTGATCGGGCTCGAGGGCCGCTCGCTCCAGGACCGCTTCACGCCGTATCCGGAGGCGTACATGTCGCTCGCCGTCGACGGGTTCCCCAACTTCTTCATGATGCTGGGGCCCAACTCGTGCGTCGGCAGCGGCTCTCTGACCATGATTCTCGAGGCCGAAGGCGACTACATTGTTAAGTGCGTGCGCAAACTGCAGAGGGATGACTATGCATCGATGTGCGTCCAGCCGGCTCGCGTCGCTGATTGGGCCGCCTTCTGCGAACGCTATTTCCGCGACACCGTCTACACGGACTCGTGCAACTCGTGGTACCGCAGCGAGGGCGGCCGCGGCGACCGCATCACGGGCCTTTGGCCCGGCAGCACCCTGCACGCCCTCGAGGCGCTGCGCGCCCCGCGTTGGGAGGACTACGACTGGGAGCCCACGGGCGAGCAGGACGGCAACCGTCTGGCATGGCTCGGTAACGGCTCGAGCCTCGCCCACCTATGCGACGAGGCCACGGGCGCTTTCCGGGGTGACCCCGCCTGGTACCTCGAGCCCCGGTTTCAGGACGTGCCGATCCCGGGCCGGCCCGAGGACGACCCCGTATACCGCACGCGTTGCTTTTCAGCGTAGCCCAAGGGCGCCTTTTCGGCGTGGTGATGGGAGACCGAGCCTGACACCAAGAAGGAAGGGATTGCGTGCGCTGTTTCCCTCAGCGGGGCTTGTGTTGCTTGCTGCAGTCACAAGCCAGTGCTTTGCCTCTGCATTAGTAGACACGGAAGGCGGTGATGGACCACGTAGTAGTAGTGGAAGTGGTATTTAGCCTCGGCATGGAATGCATTGCCTTCAACGTGCTCGGCATGCCCTGGTTGCTAATGGTACTCGGTTCCATAGGCGATACACTAACAAACAGAAGTCAGGGCCGGCATGTACTCTCTTCTACTCTTCGCCTTCAAGCGGTAACTACGGTAACTCTCGTTAGAGCCTGTGTGATTCAAGAAGCCGGCCAGGTGGACAGTCTGCGCGGCTTCTCTCAGAGATTCTCGCAGTGACGATTTCCGAAAGCATGATGGTCGTATTGCAGAGTGGCGAAGACCGAAGGACGGGGGTGCGGTGTGTTGTGGAGCGTGATCGAATGCAGCGGCGTGCAGGAAGTACATGTCCTGCGGGTGCTGAATCAGGAAGGATTGACGCCACTGCCCCCCCCCCCCCCCCCCCGTGTTCGTGGGGTTCCAAGCCTTGTTGCCCAGTCGTCCGCCATGTATGCTATTCATATGCAACCTTGGCCAAGTGGTGATGACAGCGGGTTGAAGCCATGAAATACATGCCGGCACCGACACTTCTACCAATTCCCTTCCCATGGGTGTCTTAATAGGAGACGGCCACTTCTACGCTTCTTCAACCGTCCCTCGATAGGAACGGAATTACTCCCCCTGAGCACTGTTCGGCCAATCGTCACTGGGTCGACTGCTGGCCCCGCTGGCCAGCCAACCCCGCATTCGCAGGCAACAGCAAATCACAAAGGAAGAAGCCAGCAACTCGCTACCTCAGCATGGCAGCAGCCCTGGCAGCGGTAGTGGCGGGGAACGGCGTCATGTCTCAGGCGGTCCTGGCCGGGGCGGTGGTGCACGAGGCGAGGGTGCCAAACTACACGACGGCGGAGGCGGGGAACCCGTTCGTGGCGGGATGGTACGCGGACCCGGACACGGCGTTTTACGAGGGCGAGTACTGGGTGTACCCGACGGCATCGCTGGCGTACGAGCAGCAGACGTACCTCGACGCCTTCTCGAGCCCGGACCTGGTGCACTGGACCAAGCACGCGCGGGTGCTGACGACGGCCAACATCTCGTGGGCCACCAAGGCGCTGTGGGCGCCCGCCCCCGTCGCCCGCAACGGCCGGTACTACCTCTACTTCGGCGCCAACGACATCCAGGAGGACGAGGCGGCGGCCGGCGCCGTCGGCGGCATCGGTGTCGCCGTCGCCGACGCGCCGGGCGGCCCGTACGTCGACGCCCTCGGCCGGCCGCTCATTGGCGACTACCACTACGGCGCGCAGCCCATCGACCAGGCCGTCTTCGTCGACGACGACGGCCAGGCCTACCTGTACTACGGCGGCCACGGGCACGCCAACGTGGCCAAGCTGAATGCCGACATGACGTCGCTGGGCCGGTTTGACGACGAGGACGACGGCGAAGACGACGCGGCGCGGTTCCGGTCCATCACGCCCACGGACTACGTCGAGGGCGCGCAAATGCTCAAGCGTGCCGGCGTCTACTACTTCATGTGGTCCGAGGGAGGCTGGCAGGGCCCCGACTACCGCGTGGCCTACGCGACGGCATCCTCGCCGCTGGGGCCCTTTGCGCGCCGCGGCACCATTCTGGCCCAGGACCCGGCCGTCGCGCGCGGCAGCGGCCACCACGGCGTCATCACCGTGCCCGGCGCCGACGACGTCCACTACATCGTTTACCACCGGCGCCCGCTGCGCGAGACGGACGGGAACCACCGCGTGCTCGCGTACGACCGCCTGTGCTTCGTGCCCGACCCCGACGGCGGCCCCGTCGACGCCATCGCGCCCGTCCGCATGCGCGTACACGACGACTTCGCCGACGGCGACATGATCGGCTGGGTTACGCGCGGCGGCGGGCGCTGGCACGTTGACGCGGCCGCCGACGACGGCGATGACGCGGCGCTCGTGTTCGAGCCGGGCGGCGGCGCCGCCGCCGCCGGCCGCGCCCTGCTCGACACCAACTTCACCGACGTGGTGGCCGACGCTTGGGTCGCTTTCCCCGCCGCCCCGGGCGACGACGACGACGAAGAAGGCCGCGCCGGCGTCGTGTTCCGCGCCACGTACGGAGACGACGGCGCGGCTTCCTCCTCCTACTACGCGGCGCTGCTCTCGCGGCGGGGCGTCGTGGTCCTCGAGAGGAAGCACGACGCGACGGCGGAGCGCCTCGGCGGGGCCCCCTTCGCGGCCGCCGGCTCCGGCGCGTCCCCTCCCCGCCGTCATCACCTGCGGGCGACGGCCGTCGGCGGCGACCTCCGCGTCTTCATCGACGACATGGCGTCCCCGCTCCTCACCCTCACCGACGCCGAGCCCCTCGGGGCGGGCGCCAACGGCGTTGCGGCCGAGGGCACGCCGGCGCGGTTCGGGAACATTGTCGTTTCGAGGCCGGGTGACGAGCGGAACGGGCCCTGCTAAGGATGGATTGGGGCTTGGGCAAGCATGGGATCTCTCGATGAGGAACTACTCCTGGTCATGGGAATTTCTTCTCCGTAAGCAGAGCGTATTTTGTATGTCCATCACTTCGCTCTATGATTCATCTACTTTCCCCCCCTCTACTGACACGGATATCTCTTCCCGCGCATCCTGTACGTCGTGATGTGATTGTCAGTTCTTCGCTGCCAGCTTCCCCCACCGCCGGCCGCCTTCTTCTCCCCGTTCTCAACAGGGTAGCGTTTCAGAGGGTAGCGAACCAGAGGTTGCGGGCGCCGGCCCCGAAGCGGTTCCGCTGGGCGGCGGCGGCGTCGCAGAACATGGCGAGGGCCTTCGCGGCGGCGAGAGCGGCGAGGGCGGCGGCGGGCGAGACCCAGCCGTAGACGGAATTCAGACCCCAGACGGTGTGGAGGGCGCGGTAGGCGAGGTAGGCGAGGCAGTGCGCGTTGGCGTCGAGCGTGCGCACGCGCTCGGCCTGCAGCGCCGCCACGCCCGCCGCGAACAGCCCCAGGCCCGCCAGCGCCGCCTCGGTCGCCCGCGCGCTGCGGCCGAGCCAAAGCGCCTCCTTTTCTTCGCGCTCGCGCTCCCGCGCCCGCGCCCTTCGCTCTTCCTCTCTACCTCCTCCTTGGCGTCGTCCCCCCGCCGCCCCTCGCTCGTGCCGCCACCGCCGCAGTCGGTCCATGTACACGACGGCCTGGGCCACGACGGTCGGCAGCACCGCCAGTATCATCGCCACAGGGACGCACTGGCACGTGATGTCCGTCTCGGCTGGCACTCACAGTCGCAGGAGACGGTCCGCCTCGGACCAGAACGTGGTGGACCACGACATTGTGCAACCTGGAAGCGAGTTGGTTTCAGGTTTTTAGTTGCTGCTTTCTCAATGGTTGATCATACGGGAAATGAGTTCGTAAGTGGTTGTTTCCAGTTAGTTATGTGAGATGGTCTTGTGAAAAGAGTAAGGTCAAGAGCCCAGCTGCTTTTGGACTTCTTATAGCACCACCCAGGCCCCGAACCAGAGGTGTTTCCAACTTTCAAACGACACATATCTAAGAGGACGTTTGCCCAGCCTTTGAGACCCCAAAAACCATGCATTGCCGAGATGCCGGGCGAACAAAGCCTTCAGTAGCCTATTCGTTACGGGCCCAGAGTGGTTATGTGGGCGCAATGGCCGTGGGACAAAGAGCCGTTTCAGGCTGCCTTGCCCACATGGCCCTGGCCCTGTGATTGTATCAGCTCTTTCGCAGTAGTCCTGGCTCGACTTTTGCCTGGCGGAATCAATTAGAGAAGAGGAACTTCATATATTGTGGCCAAAGCAGGGACTGGGCGCCGCCTCGCGAGCCAACTCATTGATGGCCATATTCACTGGGAGATCAGCCATGTTCGATGCAATCGGACTTTTCGCCTTCTTGTTTCTACTTTATAGCGGCGTGCTTAGGTAGACCTAGAATAAGTCTGACATATTGCATCACTCTTTGCAACGATTGCAGGAGAATTTAGAGGCGCTCTCCGGAAGAACATTTTATTGTTATATTCACTGTAGGTATTACGAGAGCTTTCCCGATGTCCATAGTTACTCATATTGGTACATAGCAAGAGGCGGAACGTCATACGCCATGTGACAAGCGATGATGGCGAATTGCGCGGTGCCGGTTGCTTTTCTCTGCTGAAGCCCGACCGGCGGTTCACTGGAGAGAGTCGTCAACCGAACCGGCTCGGCGCCAGTCATGGACCAGAGGGGGGCATCCAGAGATTCTGGTCGTTCGTACGACGGCATCTGTCAAAGTGGCCTGGGCGGAAGCTCCTGGTGTTTAGCCGTTTGTCTGAACGCTCTTGGGCGCCTCGCTTGATCAGGGTGCTTTTGTTGAATGCGATGCGGGAAATATGCAGTACCATCCGTTTTCCAGCAACGGATCCCGAAGCAATCACATTATATGGCGGGAAAGTGCGAGTAACGAGGGGAGGAAGGAACGGACCAATGAAGGTCGCGTCACTTTCGAATTGGAATTGATTATCCCACACCGAACCTCCATCCGCATCTCGATGTTCCAAGACATTCCTCCCATGGCGTGATGCACCAAGACGACCGGGAAAACAACCAGCAGCCGGAGGAAGAAGAGGTATTTGAGTACCGAAGCACAGTCGCCTGTCTCGAAAGCACCAATCTGCGCCGTCTGCGCCTTCTGTTGAAACGACCCAAGCCTGACATCGGCCGCATCTTGAGCCTACGCTGACATGTTCCGAAGTATTCTTGTGCTCAAACACAACTTGAGGCGGCAGGGTAGGATGTAAGCAATCATTTGTTCGTGGAATTTACCGAATCGTGCGCTGGATTGGCATCTGTGCCGTTGCTGCCTCGTCGTTCGCGCCTGCATCCCGCCAGCCACAGACCCATCCCCTATTGAGTTTACCGGTGGGCGTGGTAACGGTCAGCAACAGGGCTACCTCGCCGCCTACGCACGGGAAGCCGTCGAGTCCGGCGCGATGCCGCGACGGCATCTGCCATACTAAAGTTAAACAGGTCGCATCGAATCCTTGGGTGGGGGCAGCGTATCACCACTGCCTTCGTCCTACGCCCATAATGCTGCCCTAAGGTAACTATCGGGTATATGGGCTTACAGGCAGGGCCGCCGGCCAACCATATCGCCACGTACCGTACGACGTAAACACCCCTACTAAATTCCGGAGCCTTCGGTTGAGGCCCATGAACCCTCGCTTCCCACGGCAACGGCCCTGGGGTGCTTACTGAGGGACGAAGGCAACGCGTCTCTGGGAAAACATGCTTTTCTGGCACAAACCAACAACGTCGCGCCCGAGGCACAGAGATCGCTGGCGGTCCGTTTCGGCCGCGGCTACATCACCCTCCCCAGGCCAGTCAGTCCCTATCAGACCTCAGTAATTATTACCCAGCCCATTTAGCTAGGTCAACCCATGGGTTACCCATGGGTAGGAATAGGTTTATAAGTTACTTCGAGAAAAGGAAAGGTACGATATAAATGAAGGTATCTTAAGGGCATAGCAAAGTATAGATAGAAGCTAGGTCACAAAAAAAGAATAGTAAATCAAAGGTAAATAAAAGGCATGGAAGTCGATGAAGTTTTCAGTCGGTCATCTGGGTAACCCATGGGTAGCCCATGTTGTCTAAAAGCTACCCATGGGTACATTACTCTAAAGCTGGGCTACCCATGGGTTTTTCCTGGGTAGCCCATGGGCGCCCATTACTGAAGTCTAGTCCCTGCCGTCCGTGAATAAGCGTCTCCATGTTCCGCTGCGTCGTCGTGACTACCGCTTTCTTCTTGGCCCGGCCTTCCACAAATGCTGTGCCGTTACGATGCTTTGGGGCCCGGCGAAACTAATCCTCTGTACGAGGTCGTGTGCGTGACAAGTATGTAAACATCCGAGCGGAATTCGACGAGCTTTTCGCCCCTATATCTGGCGGCCGTATTCCGTGGGCAAATCCCAATCGTAAGTGTGCTCGAACAACACCGTGGTTTCTTGACGCTATTACACCAGGCGCACCACGGAGGTTCAAATACACGGCGACCCATCACATTCTTTTCCAATACCAGAAAGTGGCCTCGTTTCAAAGAAACCCTGTACTGTCGCTCACTTTGCCACACAAATATTGGCCAGGCCTTTAGTCGCCGTCGGTCTCTCAAGCCCGCCTTTCGCCTGAACCACATCAAACGCCATCATGGATACGCAAGAAGCCTACGCTCTGGTCTCGCGGGAGCCCAAAATAGCCTGGCTTCCGAGCCAGACTTTGTCGACGGCCCTCCCGTACGGGTCGCTCATGCTGGTCGGATCCCTCCTCGCCATTTTCCTGGCGTATCGCTTAGTTGACCACTGGGTCTTGCCGCGGGCCTACCCGTCCCTGTACACCAAGCTGAAGCGAGATCACCGCGAGTCGTTCCTGAGCCATCACATGAGCGGCGCCGGGCTGGCCATTATCATCGTCCTGGCCTGCTACCCGGCCATCAGCATCCTGGCGATCAGGGACGTCACGTTCCGGACGCCGCTGTTCCCCGGCGCCGACGTCGACTTTGGTGACGCCGCCCTTTTCGTGACCCAGGTATACGGCGCGCTGTACATCGCCGAGCTCTATGCTCGGTACACGTCGCTCACCTGGCTGCTGGTGGCGCACCATTTCGGGCTGTTGCTCATTTCGCAGACGGCTATTGCCCTCTCAGCGAAGCTCGAGGAGCACCCGGAGACCAGCCTGGAGATTTATATGTGCATTGTCTGGGGTAAGTGTTTCTGCCGCCGCGCCCTCCTCGTACCTCGAGAACTGTAGAGAGAGAGGTCCAGCTGATTCGTTCCTCCTCCCCCCCTAAACAGCGATGTTCGACATGGTGACCGAGATCCCCCTTCATGTCTGCCTGATCCTCTGGCGCCTATGGCGGACTGAGTACCGGATACTTGGGCCCATGTGCCTTCTATGCGCCCTATGGATCGTCTGCATGGCGCTCTTTGAGATGGCCATTACCATCTACCTGATTTACACGACGTGGGGCCGCTGGGAGGCCTGGCGCATCGCCACGCCCATCGTCTTTTCGCTGTGGATCTGCACCCAGCTCTACAGCGGCTGGAACTTTTTCCAAATGGGCATGGGCGCCCGTCGGAAGGCGCGCGAGAACCCGGCGGCACGCGTCCCCGGTGATTTCGAGGCCGCTGCCGCCGCTCCCGCCGTCATCGGAATGCCCGAGGCTCGCCGTCCGGTCTCCCCCGGCGCCGCCGCCAAACGTTCCGACCGCACCGACGTCGTCAATGTCACCCCGCGCGGCGAATCCGTCTCGTCTTTCAAGGAGATGCCCGTGCGGTCGCGGACGCACCTCGTCGACAACCCCTTGTCCTCCGCCTCGTCGTCCTCGTCGTCGGATACGAGAAATCCCGATCCCGTGGACCGCGAACAGCATTAGCAGGGTTGCGAAGTGGCAAACGGCAGGAAAGGGGGCAGGGAGAATCGCATTGACAGCTTCTTCGCATATCACTTCCAGCACGGTAGCGGCGCACACAGCAACAGCGCATAAGATTGGGGGTGGACCATTCTTTTTTGCTTCATTCCACCCGTGCCTTCACCCTAGCAGAAATTCAGATGACCACGGGTATTCTCGGGGTTCGGCCGTCGTCGCCCCCGGGTCGATGTATTAAGCATTAATAATAGGAGTTTGGGAACCATGATCGCCGTGTACGTCGTTATCTTGGCAAGTAAGGCCGTATCTGAAGATATTTGGAGAGAAAAGAAGAAGGAAAAGGGACATAAAAGGCCTGAAATCAAATGGGTATTTTACATGCTGTCTTCCCTCCAAACTTGCCTTGCCCGTCACCTTTTTCGATTTTTTTTTTTTTGCGTCAGCGCAGCACTGCGGGTCGCAGGCCCGTGTAGGCTTGTGACGGCGGCGGCGACCACGAGGGCGACCGTGTCGACGACGGCGGCTGGGATCCCGAGTGAGACCGGGCCCGCGACGGCGCGATCGAGGGCTGGTAGGCGTCCGAGAGGCGGTTGAACTCGCGCACGCGCAAGTGGCTGCTCTTGCCGACGGCGATGGTGCGGCCGGTCAGGTGAGGGGCCGCGGCCGGCGCAAAGTGCGGATCGGTCGGGCTGTCGGTGAACTGGGGCGACATGGGGCTCACGGGGGCCAGCTCGTGGGCCTCGCCGCCGCCGCCGCCGCCGCCGCCGCCGCCACCACCGTTGCCGTCGTCGGACGACACCTCGAGGAAATCGTCCTGCAGGATGGAACGGCGGGCGCGAGATCGGGCGGCGGAGCTGGGCCCGTTGGAGAAGGATAGGGGCGTCTTGCGAGAGGGCCGCGACGAGGAATACGCGTTGGGGGTGTAAGCGGCCGAGGCGTTGGAGGAGCCAAAGAGGCGGGGCGCGACGGTGGCAAGGGCCATGCGGAGGGCGGGCATGGTGAGGACGAAGACGGCGACGACCACCTCGGCGTGGGTCCAGACGACGGCGTCGGCGTTGTCCCACGTCGGGTTGTTCGAGGTGGAGAACTGCACGAGGAAGCGGAGGCGGATGCAGCTCGTGATGGTGACGAAGATGCCGAGGCTGAACATGAAGAGCGTCAACAGCCGGCGCCGCAGCGCCATCTTGAGGCCCATGACCATGGGCAGCGGCAAAAACAGGATTACCAGGTCCTGGGCGATGCCCATGCCCGCCGCCGCGTAGCTGAGCGCGTTGACATCGATGCACGCCTCGCTCGCCGGGCCCAGCGCACCCGTCCACCCGTCCCAGTTCCAGCGTACCGGGTGGCACTGGAAGGCCGTCATAAACATGATGACACCCGTCGTCAGTGAGACCCAGCCGACGATGACCCAGGCGATCACGGCGAACGCCCGGTTCTGGAAAATGCGCATGAGGAAGAAGGTGATGCTGATCCGGCATAGACCCAGCACCAGCGTGTAAAAGAGCTCGTCGATGAAGAAGAGCTGGGATGGGCACGTCAGCCTGTCATCAGGACACGGGGCCAGCCCGGCCGCGGGGTGGGCGGATTACCTTGAGCGCCATCGTGATGGTCTCGGGATCGAGGTCCCAAATGTCACGACCTATCACCGTGATGCGGACGTAATGTCCGAGGCCCAGGAATGCCAGATATACCACCACCATGAACAGGATAATCCAATCGTCCATCTCCCACCTCGAAAAGGTCGTGTACCGCATGTACATGCGGACGGTGAGACAGACCAGCGTGAGGAGGTCAATGCCGATAAAGATGTACTCGTCCAGAATTCGATGGCGTTTGGGCTTGTTGCACGCCTGGGCGTCCAACTTGGCCACCGCTGCCTTCATGTTAGCCGCCGCGCACTGGGAAAAGGCGAGCGCAGCGTCACGTACTTAGCCGATCCAAGATGGTGCATCGCTCGGCCATGCACTCATTGATCGAGTCGAACAGCTCAGTGTCGGTGCAAATGCACGTCTCGTTGGTAAAGGTGTGGCATGCCGAAAGCGGAATTCTCTCGGCCAGGCAAGTTAACTGCTCATCAAGACAGTCGTCAGCGCTTGGCACTCTTGGGTCTGGTGAGGCTGGGTTATTCGTACTCCGCAAGGTGGTATCTGGCCCGCCAGGTCCAGCAGGCTGGCTTGGCATATCGAGAAAACGAGGGTCGCGGCCAGCACATACAGCCACCCCCTATACATGACGCATGTGACGCTCACTGCTCGACCTCCCTGGAACGCCGAAGGGCACCGCCCGTCCAACCTTCCTGCCAGCAGGTTGCCAACAGTGCTCGTCGCGTTGCACTCGTCACTTGCTTCCCTCACTACCAGTACGACGGCGACTGTCGTTGAGGCTGTCGTCAACAACGCCTGCTGTATGCCTGTTCGTTGCTGTTGTCGCCGTATGCCTGTTCGTTGCTTTCGTCGAGGATCGTCGTCGTCGTTAACGGTGAAGGGGCAACGGCTGGCGTCTCACAGCGTTAGACAAAGGGAAGAGGAAGAAGAGTCGCAAGCGTGACCCATCGCCGCTAGGGGGAGGGGATTTTTGTAAAAAGCTGGACTGCCTGGCGGTGCCTAGTTGATGGGACGAACGTGGGGGCAACCCTGCCTGTTACTGCTTCTATTCATTCTTAGCGTTTCATCTTGACTTTCTAGCCTCTTCGCACTCTCATCTGTTGGACCCTTCGCCGGCGCGAGACCTCGGATCCTCTGCGGAGAGGTGGGTATCGCCTCATTATTTTTCTGTCGTGACTAACCGACGGCCGCCATGCTCGGACACTAGCCATTCTTAATGTTGGTCACGGCGGCCGGTCTCAGGTCTGATGTGGGACCAGACCAACTAGTACTGGGAAGGTTCGTTCAGATGGTGTAGCGACGAAGTTCCGTGCATGCGAATAGAACCAGAATAAGGCCCCTGCCCTGCTTGGTCCGTCGCGACACGTGTGACCGATGCCGAATGAAGATGAGCAACCGGCCAACCCTGAGAGAGCCCGGCCCCGAAGGAGTTGCACCGCCATTACGTGTGAAACCAGCCGGCCGAGTCAGGACAAGAGAAGAGCCACAAAACAATAACAAGCCGAGCAGTTGAGAGCTGAGTGAGCTCGGTTGAGATGGAGCTCGCGTCCACTCTCCTTCCACTGGGCTGCCGGCAGTCGTAAGGTGGGAGCTCCGTATGCTGATCGCGGACAACAAGGATGCGGTTCTTGCGAACGCCCTCCTGAGTAATGCGAGGCGAGTTTTCACTAGCTCAGTGAAGGCCCAGTAGCCCGTTGCTCGACGCTGCGCAAACGAGACGATGTCTGCTTGGCGTCCTGCATATTATAAGTAGTGTCCCGTTTCTTTCTGGATCGACCCAGACGGCGCAGCCCCACTCGGGTCGCGGATCGCCCTTGGTGGCGGATCTGCGATATCTGCGCCACTTGGGCTGGCGATCCACCTGAAGTCTGCCGTAGTCCGTCTTTGTGCAGCTCTCCCATCTCCGATCCGTCATGCAACTTGCTGGAGCTGGGGACGGTGCTGTGCTCGCCAAATACCAGAACTTGGTACTAGCATTTGGAATCTCGGTACGACCCCGAGCTCCCAAGACCCTAGGCGCCGCAGGCGGCCGATGGTTCGTGTTCTCGCATTGGCCATTCCGACTTTCCAAGCTTCGCAATCCAACTGGGAGGACGGTGACCTTCGGTGGCCGTCAATATCCCGGCACCTCGGCTATTTGATGCATAAAGCGCGGCCGCTCTGTGTCGCCTCGGCCGCTTTGCTTAGCTTCGTCTCACGTCTGCTCCGGCAACAGGCGGGGAGGTGTCATGCCTCGAAATGGTTGGAACAAGTCGACACAACTGTACGGCCTGTTGCGTGGGTAACGATTACCCTCTGTGCTTGGAGTTGTTGGGCAGCTAGGGACCAATGCTTCATTTTCAGCCGAGCATTGGCTGCAGGGTGTCGGACGAACCTGAGCCCCAAACGACCAAACAACTGAGTTTAGTGGACAACGGACGCAGGTAGCCACAAGTCGCCTAGGCCGCTTGCCGGTGGACGCTGACACCTACGGGAATCTCGTGCGTATATCCGGGGCGGACGGGACGGACGGGACGGACGGCAAATGGCGGTTGCCAAGAGAGCTGAGGGCTCGTGGTCGGCTCGCCGGCGTGGTCACACTCAAGCGTTTGGTGCTTGAGCCGCATTATTGGATCTGGGCGGTCCGGTGAGCGAATCGTCCCTTGCGAGTACCTCGCAATTAGTCGCACTGGTCCAGCCTCTAGGATGGCAGATTGTTTGAATAGTTGACGTGTCAGCCACTTTGACAGCGGCATGTCCCGCAGCTCAATCGAGTTTTGCGTTGCGGTTAGTGCTCATGGCACGCTAACTGGCGGGTGCCTGCGTGGCGATTTGGTTCACGACGGCTTGCACCGGGCGTACTCTACTCACGACCGTCTCAACGGCCGGCGGCATCTGGCGGCCAGTGAAGGTGTCGCTGGGCGCGTCTCTCGTCGCGCAGCGTGCCTGACGATGAGGGGCGTTGGCCGCCAAGGCCCTGCGAGGAAGAAATGGCTCACGCTAGCAACTCTTGACGGGCGACCGGTCTAAGTGGTGAGCCACTTCTTCTTCGCGCCTCCTCGGCCGCTTTCAAGTGTCGCCGAGGAGTCCTGCGACGGTTCAGAGACAGAAAGGACCCCTCTTCGCGATGCTTTCGGGGCAGAACCATAGTTCCCGGCCAGCTGACCAGGCTAGCGGATGATGCTGGCCCGACGGCGACCGAGTGTTCACCGAAGCTGCTAGGTACGACCGACACCTCTTGTTGCCAGTATGCCTTTGGTACCTTAGGCACCTACTTGGAGAAGTCGGTGAGAAGTTTGGAAGGGGCGGGAAAGCCTTGCAATACTTGAAAGATTCGCAGTGGGCGTGTTTCGTGAACCGTGGCCTCGGGACTCGAGGGCCCTCCTTGGCCGCCTGCATGTCCTCGCATTCTGCTGCTCTATCGATATTATACCGAAGTTGACCAGGTCGGAAACCTAAAAGCCACTTATCGCCCCTTGCATGGGTCCAAACGTTCCGAGTCCCGCCCAGAGACAAACCGAATGATTAGCGGTTGGCCGAGTGCTTCCGAATGTGCCTGTTGAACGGGCGGGCAAGCAGACAGGATGCTATGAATGAGCGGCCGTCCGGTCCGCACTTGCAGACGCATGATTCAACCAGCGCAGGCCGCCTAACCCAAGGTGACCTGGCGAATTCGTGTAGTCCGGTGGGTGGAATTCCTAGCAGCCCCGTAAGGACATAGCGCTGGGAACCTAAGCAGTGTGTTATTTCCCGGGGAGCCAGTCAGCCCGCGGTGCGCGAACGGACAGGCAGTCTACCAGTCAACCGAACCTCGCATTTTTATCGCGGCCCATGTGACACCCCCTCACCCGGCAGTTGGCTGTCATCTCATCTCCGTATTCCGTGGAGAATGCCGAGCTCCTGTAGCCCGCCGCTCTCGTGGAGTCTACTACTACTATTAGTGTGAAAGTGGTCAGGAAGTACTTCGTATGGGACACGCACCCGCAATTCTCTCTGCATCGGGCATTCGCCCTAAAGCGGGCAGGGCGCCGGTACCATGCGTCGCGAAACCCATAAAAAGAGTCCAAGCGCAAGATTGCTGGATTATCCCTTCCAGCGACTTACCATTCCCGCCGTGAGCAATCAGCAGCAGATCGGGATTTGGACGGGATGCGACTCTGTTAATGTCACCTGGGGCTCGGGTACGCATGAACCAAACCACGTCGCAAACTGCAACGCGGATAGCCCAGAAGCTTAATTCGAGTTAGGGGACCAGGCCAATTGAAACTTTGCCGCTTCTACTACGGCCTGCGTTGCTATGGGATCGCACCCGGGGCAGATGCATACGAACGCTGCGTACTTACCTTGCATAATCCTGTATATGCGGTACAGTAGGTAAAACAGGTACGGAGTACTTCAAGTATTCCAGCAGGAAACCAGGTCTGTGAGGCAGGCAAGATAAACAACAAGTGCCAAGGAGTGCGCCCTCTTTCCCCCCACCCAATCCTCGTTATCACCTGCATATTTTGTTTCTCCTCCAGGGCTCCCATGTGGCAATGCACGGATCCATCGTTCGCAGCTTTGTCCGTCCATCAATTCCATCCCATCCCATCCATTCATCCCATCCATCCCGGATCCCATGTGGTTGCCGCTTGCGTCCCGGCGGTTTCACCCGCTGTCACACGACTAACAATGTGTCGTGGCGGCAAGCACGAGCTGTAGGTACAGCCATTCTCTCCACATGAGTTGGTCGCCTGGAGCTGGAGCCTAAGTCGGCACGAGCGACGATCATTCATCCACTGCTCTCCTCACTTCGGCTCCGTCCAGGGTCGCGCACTTCAGAGAACTACAGACTCGCCAAAAAAACCTCCCTGCCGAAGTGGGCGATGTCTCGACCGCCACACACGGTCAAACCGCCCCGCGCTTCATGTTTCCTGCGCTTCCAGCTGACTTAGGCCGCCTCCGCACCAGTCATGCCCATATCGTGAAACACGACTGGCCCACCTCGCGGAATACAAGTTGCCAGCCTCCGCGAACTCGACTCCTGCCACCTGCCAAGCCAAAACAGGCTGACAGGGTCCATGTCTGTGCGTCCAGGATCAAGATGGGCAGGGAAGGCGGGGCTGAGAACCAAATTCCTGAGCCGCGGATGTTCCAACCGTCATTTTCGACATCCACAAGAGACAAGGTCCCTGGACCACCGGTGTTCGCGCTGCCCAGTCGTGCTGCTTGGAACTGCTGCTTTCTGCAGCGGATTGCCCTCCCATGACCGGCGGGCCGACTGAATCTTGGAAACCAGTGCATGGCGAACCGTGAGCTTGCGACGAGATGGCGCCATCTCGCATGCCGCCCTGTTTTGCATGCCTGCACGAGCATGCGCAAGACCACCATCACCGGCACCAACGGCCACATTATCGTCGTCTTCGATGCGGCAACCGGGCCAATTGTTTGTCTATCTTACGTCGCTGTGGTCCTCCTTGGTCTCTTAGCCGTGAGCGATCTGGGCTGCCAGGCCCTCCCTTCCCAGCTATTATGACCAGACGTTCTATGCGCACGGCAGCATCGCCACGTACCAATCTGATCGCCTCCCGATACGATTCTCCGTGTGCTCTTTGAAGATAGCCCGCAGCCGGCCAGCCTGGGCCTAGGTGGCACCCGTCATCCCGCGCACGGCCAACATGGTGCCGGACAGGGGCCGGCCATGAGAGGACCGAGGACCGAACGCGGCGGGGGCCGGACAGGATCGTTATCCTTGACGAAGAGCTTGCCTTGTCGAGCGACTACCCACTGCCCCAGATCCTGTCAACTATGGTGAGCCTGCAGCCAGGCCGTCGTCGTATAACTGCGGAGGTGCCCGCCTTCTCTCGCTGTCGCATCTCGCACTTGCCCCGGCAGCTGGTTTCACCCTGGTTGGTGTATGCTGTTTCTGCCGCCACGGGCAGCGAGCTTTCGGAACAACGCAAAGCCATTACGAGGACGAGTGCGATCATGAATGCCCCCCCGCCATCGGGTTCTGGCGGTTTCCCACCCATGGACCTGGCCGTCTCCGACCGCTCCCACAACGCGGGCACCGTTAAGGGCGTCGCCGCCTTCTGCATCGTGATCGCCATCACGGCTACGGCCCTGCGGATGTATACGCGCTGCTTTCTTCTTAAGCGCGTAGGTGCCGATGACTATATGGCTTTGGCGTCTCTGGCAGGCGTCCTTGCTGTGGCCGGGACTATGGTCGAGCATACCAAGTACGGTCTGGGGTCACATATCTGGGACGTGGCGCAAGATCCGAACGGCCTGCAGGATTTTTTCCACGTAAAGCATCCCCTAGCCCCCCGCAACTCATACGTCTTCGCTGCTGACATTGAAGGCCTCTCCAATAGTTATCCTATGTTGGCATCGTTTTATACAACATCACTCTGCTCTTTATCAAGCTCAGCCTTGTTCTGCAGTACTACCCTATCATACGGCAGGTTCCACGCTACCACATCGTGTTCTTCACTGTCGCGGCCTTTGTTGTCGCTTGGGCGATCGGGATGGTGTTTACCGTGATGCTCATCTGCGTACCGACACGAGGCTACTGGGAAAAGTCGGTGCAGGCCAAGTGCCTGCCCGATCAGACAGTGCAATTGGTCAGCGCCGTTGGCAACATTGTGACCGAAGTAATCTTGCTCGCGTTGCCGCTGCCTGTGGTCTGGAGACTGGGGCTGGCCACGCGACAGAAGGTGGTGCTGACGGGTCTTTTCTGCCTGGGGTTCTTGGCCGTCGTCATATCCCTGCTGCGCGTTTCTTTTATATTCTCGCCTCACATGCAGACCGACTTGACACACGATGCAGTCGCCGTTACGAGCTGGACGCTGGCCGAGATCACCACCGGAACGCTTTGCGCCTCCCTCATTACCTTGCGTCCGCTGGTGAGCCGCGTGCTGCCCGAGTTCGGCACTGTCCGCACCGCCCTGCGCGCCATGAACCCCGGCGCCTCGCAAAAGCTTGAGTACACCCTGTCAAACCCGTCAACAGCCAAGAGGCGCGGAGATGGCTACGCCTCAAAGTCGCCTGGCGTGCCCTCGCCTCATCCTGTCGTGCCCAGCCCCCGGACAATCTACGCCGCCGACGCAGGGTCCCCGCACACCGAAAGCCTCGTGCTGGTCATACAGAGCTACAGCCAGGCGAGCCTGGACAACCGCCGGCTGTCCCGCGACGGCGACGCGGACATGGAGTTTGCGTCCCACGATGACCTGGCCGGCCTCCCCGACTACAGCCAGGAGCGCGAGGGTCTGCATTTCGACGCCAACGAGCTCGCGGGCCTGGAACCCGCCGCATCCGTCAAGCCGCGGTCTACCTCAAGCCGTTCGTCCTTCACCTCATTGGGCTCTCCGCTGGTCACGGAAACCGAGTTAAGATACCCCCCCCAGTCCCACGGCAGAAGCCTAAGCAATTGAGAACGTTTGGCCATGTCTGTATGCGCATGCTGCGCTATTGCCCCCAAGTGACTGCGAGGACGGATGAGCACGGAAGCGTAGTTGCGAAAGCTTGGTTGGCGTAGTTGGCCGTCGAGGTGTTGAACACCAGAAGAAGCAAATGGACTTGTATTGTTCCAATGCGTCCCATGAATTCCCCGCCACATAATAAGCATGGCGATAACTACATTAAGTACCGTAACCCCTCCCACCCTCTGGTATGCTCCAAGACGCCAACAAAACGCCAACGCTATGTAACAATTATTGCCCCGGGACCCAACCACTACCGGGCGTTTCAGTGGGCATCGGGCATGGGGCTGTCGGGCCTGCCGCCGCCGCCGGGGGCGGTGGTGTGGCCCAGCAGGGACTCGACCTTTTTGAGGAGATCGGGGATGCGGAAGGGCTTGGAGACGACATCGTCCATGCCGCTGCGCTTGGCGGCGAGGACCTGCTCGTCGCGGACGTTGGCGGTGACGGCGATGACGGGCACGTGGCCGGTGACGGCGCCCTCGGCCTCCATGCGGCGAATGGCGCGCACGCACGTGAGGCCGTCCATGTTGGGCATCTCGAGGTCCATGAGGACGACCGAGAGACGACGCCCGCCGTGCGGCCGTCGGTAGGTGGTGCTGTCGAGGAAGGCGAGCGCCTCGAGGCCGTCGTTGGCCACGGCGACGCCGATGCCGAACTTCTTGAGCTGCTTGACGAGCACCTTCTGGTTCACCAGGTTGTCCTCGACCACGAGGATCTCGAGCTGCTTCGGGTCGAAGGCGGCCGCGGCCGCGCCCCCGCCCGCCACGTCCTGGCGCTGCGGCGTCACGGGCGCGAATAGACAGCCGCCGCCCGTCAGCGACCGTTCGATGGGCGTCAGGCTGGCCCCCGTGTCCGCCGTGGCCGCCGAGGACCGTCGGGCCTTGATGTAAAAGGAAAACATGCTGCCCGCGCCGGCCTCGGACGATACACCGATCTGACCGCCGTGAAGCTCGGCGAGCTGCCGGCAAATGAAGAGACCGAGCCCGCTGCCACCGTACTGCGCATGCGTGCGCGGCGACGCTTGTGAGAAGCGCATGAACAAAACTTTGACCTCTTCCGGGGTGAGGCCGCAGCCAGTGTCCTGCACCAGGAACCGGAGGTAGAGAACTTTCCCCTCGCCCCAGTCCTCCCCAACGGCAACTGCATGGTTGTTGTTCTTGGCCTGGATATAACCAAAACCAGGCATATCGTTATCCAGAGGCGGGTTGCGAGATGCGGCGACGGAGACCGTTATCACACGCTTGTCGGAGGAGGCCGTGAATTTTATGGCATTGGTAATGAGATTGATCAGGATCTGAAGCACTCGGCTGGGGTCAAAGGTGACCCAGTCAGCTTGGAGTGTGTCGAGAGAAGGATCTATGACGCGAACCATCTCGATGTCCTTGGCCTGTAGTTCCGGCTCAAACATCTTAACAGCACGCTTGAGCACATCTGAAGGCTGAGCAGGCGTCGGCGTTATGATCAGCAGGTTCGAATCCAGCTTGGACACTGTGAGAATGTCGTCGACGATGGACTTCTGGTGCTGCACACAGAGAGAGATGGTACGCGCCGCATCCAAGCAGCTCTCCACGTCGGCCGAAAATGGCTGGTTATCCTCGGTCCGATGTTTCTCGAGAGTGGATAAAATGTCATCGGCACACTGAAGAATGGCACTCAGGGGGTTCCGCATCTCGTGTGAAGTGATGTCGATGAATTCGTTCTGTTGCCGTCGTGTTTCCTCGGCTTCCTGGAGCCGACGGTTTTGAAGGCCCTGGGCCCATTTCAGGTGGGAGATATCAGTAATTGATCCCATAATGGACCTCACCGAGCCGTCCACCGATAGTTCAGGCTGAGCAGTGACCAGCACCCAGTACTCAATAGCTTCGCCGTGGAGGTCGACAGGTTGGACGTCGACCTTCTTGAGCCGGAGCTCGCTGGACCAGGCCTGCCGGTCCTCTAACATTTGCTTCCAACCCCGCTCCATGGTCTCTCGGCAGGAGTCTTCGATCTGCTCCATCCAGGCCATCTCGTATAACTCCTCTCGTGGATGACCAGTCATCTCGAAGTACCGATCATTCGCCTCCCGTAGTACACCGTCCGGGTCCACCAGAAACATACCCAAAGGCGACATTTCCGTCATGCGCCGCAGTCGACTCGTCTGCAAAGCCAGCTGCTGGGAGAGGTGTTCCTGTTCGAGGGCGGCGGCCTCGGCCACATCGCGGTTTCGGCGGACTTCCTCTTCGTAGAGCATAAAGGAGGCCAAGGACGTCGCAAGCTGCCGGTGTAACAGGCTTGTGAAGGCCTTGTAGCCATGGTCGTAATGGCGTCTGGGGTTGACGCCCAGCAGTAAAAAGGCCAGAACCATGTCCCCGTTGGTTGGACGTACCGGCAGGACGATGGCTTTGGTGCAGGGATCACCGAAACCCCGGAACGCGATACCCTCGAGAAGTTCCTCAGGAAGGCTGCCGTCGCGGGTGTGTAGTAACAAGGGCTCCCTTGTTCTCATGGCTTCTCGGAATGCCGGGATGAAGCCTTCGCGGCTCCGCTTGAGGTCGACCTGCTTGAGGGCCGCAGGGTGCCCTTCAGGGACGCCAATCGCGCCCTCGAAGTGACACGACTTCAGGGATATGGTGCTTCCCGAAGAAATGGACGCCTGGTCGATGTCATCGCTATCTCCCACGGAATACAAAATTGCAAACGGGACGTCGAAATGATTATCGGTGAGGCTCTCGATTAGGAGCCTCCAGAATTGCTTGATGGTTTGCGCACGCGACAGCGTCTCGCCCACGCGGTTGATTGTCCGCATTCTGCGATGGCTCAGCACCGACTGCGTAGTTTCAAAGGGCGCGTTGTAAAAGCCAAGAATGCGATCGGTTCCGCCGTACAAGGGTGTCCACGACCACGAATAAAAGGTCTCCTCAAGCAAGCCGAAGCGCTCAATGGGCAGGTAGTCGTCGTCTTTCCGAATGGATATGCCGGTACGGGCGCATTCGGCAAAGACAGGAGCCAAGTCATCCCATGTTTCGGAAAAGGGCCCCGAGAAACCGGTTCCCATGAGCGAGGGATGTTTGTTGCCAGCCACCTCACGCGCGTAGGCTTCGTTGTACATCATGGTCAGATCGCTGCCCCAGAAAAGTGCGCTGGGGTGTGGGTTCGACATGACCAGGTTGACGGTCTGGCGGAACTCGGGCGACCATTTGTGCATCGGCCCCAGGGGCGTCGTCTCCCAGTTGACGCTTCGCGCAAATTGGAGATGGGCCGACAGGATGCCTTTCGGCTTCGGCACTGTCCAGTCGGCAACGGCCTTCTCGGGAGCCGCCAAGTAGAGCTTTTTGCTTTGGGTCGACCCGGTTTTGTCGGAGCTGGTGCTGGAGGGCTTGGCATTGGTGCGCTCGCGCGTGTTGGAGACAAGGGTTGAGCTCTTGTCCGTCATGTGCAACGAGGGCGACCGCTGCCGCTGGAGGCCCAGGCCGGCGTCGGGCGACTTGGAGACGTCGGACAGGTCGCGCGCGGGAACGGTGGTGCTGAACAGGTTGCCGCTGATGAGCCGCCACCTCTGCCGCACCGTCGATCCGGTCCACAGCATATTGTGGAACACGTGCGACAAGGGGAAAACGTCCCTCTGGTTGTCGAACTTGCTCACGCCCGTGGCCCAGACGTTGAAATCGGCGTAGGCCTGGGACTGGAGGGGATCCTGGCCCACCACACCGCGGACGGCGTCGTAGAGCGGCTCGTGCAGACGAAGGGCGCTGTTGGCGAATATGGGGGCAATGGGGACGGCGCGGAAGGCGATGGACTCGTCGGGGTCCAGGTCGATGACGAAGGTCGGGCGGGCGTCGTTCTCCAGCACCTCGGTGATGCAGACGGAGCTGTCGAGCTCTTTCAGCGCGCTGGTTCCGTTCGCGACCCGCTCGGGCTCGCGCGCCACGCCGCCATGGACAGCTTCGGTGCCGGGCGGAACATCGAAGCCAATCTGTGTCATGTTCACGGCGGAAAGCATTGCCTCAGGGCGCCAAAAGCGCCGAGATGCTCATGTCGCGGCGGACGCTGGCCGCGGAGGGGGGCGGCCGAGGACGGGAAGGCTATAACGCAAGTATATGCGGGTTGGCAGAGGCGATGGGGGGGGGGGGGGGGGAGAGGAGCCAAAATGGAACCGGCAGCGAGGGAAGGAATCGCCGGTGTCGACGTGGAGAAGCGCAGATCAACCGGGATCTAGTGGAAGAGCAGGTGACGGGGTGATCATGTGAACGAGACGGTAAAAGAGACAGCACAAGGCGAATCAGTGGGACGTATGGGCGATAATTGCAAGTACGGAGCACGAACGCGATGGGAAGGCATTCGGTAGGTACCTTCCGGGGCTTCGACAAGCGACGGGCCACACGCAACTATGCATTCATTTTGCACACAACTGGTCCAAGACTAATGCCATCCAAGATACGTAGCCCCGGTAGGCACTAGGTCATCACTGTATGCCCCTAATAAGTTTCCGCGGCTGAAGGGCAATTATCGAATGGCTCGGCTGGAGACGCAGACATGGCATCTGGGCATTGCCGGGGTGCCCCTGATGACTGCATCTGCCGCGACCGCCCCTGTGTGCGTTCTGGCCCCCTCTGTATGCTCGTTTCAGCGCGAGGAGCCGGTGTCCTGGCGTATCAATGACCTCAACTCAATCACGATCCACCCCCCGGATCAGCGATCCTCCCGCGGGATCCGTGGATGGAACCAATGCCTCCTCCCCAAAAGGCATGGCCTCAAACTGCCCCAGGGGCAATATGTGTAATTAGGTAAGCTCGGGTGCCGTTGCTATGGATCCAGAATTCGATAGCGCCCCGCTCGGTACGGGTTCGTAATGAGCAACCCGGGGATGTGAATTTGCAGCAGCAGGTAATCGCCCGTCCGCGTTTGCTTTTTCTGCAACCAAAAAAAGTGGGTGTGAACGAGCATGTTAATATGGATATGTATGGCCCGTTTGACGGAATGCCCGAACGCTCATCGTGCCGAACACCAATGCGGGTCGTCTGACCATTACATCCGGCATGCCTGGCTGCATGCAGATAAAAGACCGACCTCTCCACCCCCGCGCGAGTCAATGCCGGCGGCAAGCGGTGGCCTAGCTTGCCTGACATCCAGCGTGGCGAGTCCATGCGTCTGGAAAAACCCGCGCTCATAAGCTTTGGTCCTGATCTGAGGGCCCGAAGCCAATACCGGGGTTTTCTGTTCTAAACTTCAACTGATGGGATGGTAACCCGGCCCGTCCATGTCCTTGTAACCGGGGTCGTCACGCAGTCTGATAGCTAGGGCCCCCCTTGCGGCGGTAGTTTTTTTTTTTTCTAGAACCTGTCCTTGTCCTTGACGGGAATGTCGCTGCCTGTTGTCTTCTTGTACTGGTCGCGGATGAAATCCGAGATCTGCTCGTCCTTGGCCTGCTCGACGGCGCTCTCGTTGTCCTGCGGGCCCTGGCCCAGAACATGCTGCTGCACAAAGTCGACGCCTAATGCCGGCAACGGGGTTTTTCATCGCCTTGGTCAGCCTCGGGCTGCGTGAAAGCAAAGACGCAGGAGGGGAGAGAGTCACGTACCCTTGTCCAGGGCATCCTCGTTCTTCTCGCTCTCGCGGCCGCCGCCCGCCATGCCGTTAAGCTTGTCCATGAAGCCGCCGCCGCTGGAGTTTTGCTCCTGGGGCTCGACCGTCTTCTGGCCCTCCTCCTTGTTGCCCGTGAGCTTGTTGACGAAATCCATGGTGACTAGGCTACGGGGTGTGCGTGCGCGGGAGGGTATTGGGTGTTGCGAATAGTGTGTGCGTTTGTGGTCTGATGGATGAATAGAAGGATCCGCCCGTCGGGAAGAAGGAGAGGGTGGTGGTATTTTAATATGCTACCATGGTCCTGGGTATGCCAGCCTACGACTGTTTGCTGGGAATGAGGGGAGGGGGAGCTGAAAAACGACAAAGCTGTCTCGTTGGCGGCGGCTTCCCGAATGATGTCACGCTGGCCCATCGATTGCTACCCCGCCCGGCGCTTGCCCGTAAGCCCCTTGCGGGCTGGTCGATTCGACCTGGAAATCAAGGCATTTGTGAAGCGCAAGGCTGCACAAGATCGCGATGCTGTGACGGGTCCAGCATCTGCACGCCTATTGTGCACCGCCACGTTCGTTCGCTCGTCACTATTTCTATCACTAGATTTCCCCGTCGTATATGATTGGTGGCCACCTGCCAATTTGCACTCCATGCTGTCTCAAACCGGAACCTGCCGGTATTCAGCTCGAAGCCCGATCCACAGGCGTCAGTTCGGGGAGCAGTGCCGAGGTACGCAAGCGGAAATAAAGACCTACAATACATAAGCAGCACGTGGGGGGAGTAGGGGAGGGAAAGCCGGTGCGGGTCGTAAATGAGAAGGGTCCATCCCTCCCCGCGGATAACGGGAGTGGAAACTTGAGGGGTTCCGAACAGGCGTGTCGACATGCCATAGCCAGCACTGTCCAGTATGGAGCGTACGAAGTATACACGAGGTAAGTAGATATTTTACTTTTGCTTCTTGTAGGGCGAAGCAGGCATAGCTTCCTCTCAAGTCGGCAACGTACCGTGCGGCGGCGGAACTATGCCTACATAGACCCAACCTCGCCGAGTAGACGCCTGGACCGCTCTCTTCAATTCTCCCTGCATGCCCAGAGCGTACGGTGGTGTTTAGGACTCTGCGACTGTCGGCCGTTCCAGCTGCCGCCGTCTGATGACGCTGACGCGAGACGGGAAGAGAACCTTGCCTTTCTAAAAAAGAAAGACGGGACTGATGGGAAACAACACGGCCTTTGCGTTTTCCTGCGCCCATCACTAACACGCGCGCATCTTTCGGTTACCGTCCCATGCCCTCGTAAAAGTAAACTTATCGCCTCATCTTCTGATTGTCCCATTTATCTTATCTTGCCTCTCCGCTTTGGCCTCCCCCACAGAAACCCTCCTCCGTCCCATGAGCCATGCCCGAAGCCTACATGCCCCCCCCCCCCCGCCCCGGGGGCCGGGGGCCGGGCATGCACGCGCTTCTCGCAAAGATGAGAATGACCGAGGGACCTGTTGCTACACCGCCGCGACTTCGCAGGAGAAGGAAAAGGGACGGAGTGTAACCCAGCGTGATCGGGATCCGTTCCCGGCCAGGTTTCCCCTTGCGAGACCCCTCCCCATCCCCTTCATCTCGGGTCGCCCACTCGGCCGATCTCCCTTCCCTTTTTGGCCTTTTCCATTTTTCCAGACGCGGCCGGGTCGCTGATGAAGGAGCCCTCCGCCAGCAGACCCGCCTCCATTGCCCTCTCGCCGGATTGCTCTTCCTTCCAGCAATATCTGCGATTCGGAGGGCCCCCTCACTCTTCCTTCCCCTCGTCTACATCTATGCCCTCGGCGCCGGACCGATGTCCATATAGGTTTTAACCTTGGTGCTCCTGTTTCCTGTCTGTGGCGTGCTCTCACCTATGGCCAAACGACGTGGTCCAGGTCAGGGGTTGAACTGATAGGCGCCAATCCTAGTGTGCCAACTTGTGGACGCATGCGCCTGCCGTCGATGGTATCAATTATTCCTTCTCCGATTACGAGTTGCATGTCTCGGTGCTGCATAGGGCTCCTACTTCACCAGGGCCTGAAAAGCGGCGTACGCTGATGTTTTAGGGACTAGAAGGCTAGTTGGTCCAAGAAGCCCCCGACTTTCAGGCTACACTGGTGTCACTGCTGACGCCTCCGGACTGGCCTACGACTAGATCATGGTAGGCATTACTTCAGGCTTTGGGTAGGACTTGCTGAGGCAAGGGGTGGAATACCACAGTTTGCCTCTGAGAGGTCGATGACGATCAGCTCGTGACAATCTTCCTGTATTAAATCAATTGCGCTTTTAAAACTCCCACTTTCGTCCTTGTTTACATGCCCAACAGGATCGCTTGGCCGAGTCCACTACATCACCAGTTGTCTAAGCAGTACCGCCACCCCGCCCGCCAACGGCCTGGGCTTCGACGGCGATCTCGGGCAACGGCCGGCCCTTCTCGGTCGGCGGCGGAATGAACTTGATCTTGGTCAGGTAGCCGAGGTACTTGCCCACTTCGTCACGACCAATGCCGTAGCCAAAGCTCTCGTCGACGCCGGTCCACTTTTCGGCGTCGGCCTTGAGCACGGCCTGGGCGTTCCGGTCGTCCAGCTCGGGCGCGCGCGTGTTGGCGGGCAGGTCGTTCATGCAGAAGTGGAAGAGCGGCATGAGAGCGTGTTGCTCCTGGTCCTTCTCGACGGTGCCGGCCGAGACGAACTTCTCGAGCTCAGACTTCCATTCGTCGTAGCTGATTTCGGGCGCCTTGTAGCCATAGTACTCAAGGATGGACAGGTATTCGTTCATGCGCAGTCGCGGGTGCGCCGTAACGTGAACCACATGCACTCCGCCCGGGATGGGGTTCAGCGCAGCAGCGACGACGACGCGGGAAACGTGGTTGACGGGGACGGCGTTGACCGTGTTGACAATGCGCGGGCGCGCGGCAAGCTGCACACAGCCCTTCAGTATTCGCACCAGGAAGTCATCCGTGTTGCAGACGCCCGTGGCCATGTCGCCCAGAATGTATCCCGGCCGCACGACGGAGCCAGAAAGACCGCGCTTGCCAGCTTCGCGAGTGAGCTGCTCAGATACCCATTTGGTCTGCCCGTAGCCAGTGCCCAAGCCACGACGGGAGCCGAGCATGTCATCGCTCTCGTATACGGCCCCCTGGCCGGAGCTCGTTTGCGTGTCGGACAGCTTGATGTAGTGGTCCGTGTCGAGGACACTGGTTGAGCTGACAAAGGTGAAGGTCTTCGGCTTTCCCTCGTTGCAGAGCGCCATCGCGTCGACGGTGGACATGACATTGGCCGTCATCATATCCTTGTATCCCTTCACCCAGTGCACCGTGGCGCCGTTGTGGATGACCATGTCAACCTCCCTGGTGAGCATCTGCCAGGAGGCCTCGTCGACGCCCAGCTTGGGCTTCGACAGGTCGCCAATCACACAGCTCAACCGGCTAGTCCACTCATCCTTCCACAAGCCATATGCGCCCAATGAGCTGCGGAGTCGGTCCAGTGCGGCGGCATTGTCCTTGACACCACGGACGTGGGCGATGAGTCGGATGCTACGACTTGTGCGATCGAGAACGTCCTTGATGAGATAAGAGCCCAAGAAACCTGTGGCACCCGTCAAGAAGATGGTCAGCTGTTCGGCGGTATCCAGGGCCTTCAAATCGGCAGTCTGGTATTTCTCGGGCAGTTTGGCTACCAGCTCGTCCAGCGACTTGGCATAGACAGGATCACCCTCTTCAACCTCCTCTGTAGCGGCGCCGTCGGCTTGCTGCTGTCGCTTGTCGACTTGTGCGCTGAAATCCGCCAGGCTGGAGAACTCGTACAGTTTGTTGATGCTGATATCCGCGCCCAACACCTTTCTGATGTCCAGCAGCAGCTGCTGAGCGAGCAGACTGTGGCCACCAAGGTCGAAGAAGTTGTCTTCGGGTCGAATGGTCTTGGGGTTGAGACCGCGGATGATGTCGGCCCATTTCTGGGCCACCTTTCGCTCTGTCTCCGTGAGCGACTCCCAGCTCTTCAGGTCTTCCTCCGAGGCGTCTTCAACGCGCTCAGCCACATCGGGGAAGGGCAGGTTAGGCTTGTCCACCTTGCCGTTCGGGTTGAGGGGCAGCTTGTTGAGAACAATGTAGTGTGTCGGTACGGCGTAGGCAGGCAGCCGCGTCTTCAAATGATCTCGCACCTCCTTCTCAATCATACGTGCCGCCTTCGAGTAATAAACGACAGGGCCAATCTCCATGCCGTCCTCCTCAACCTCCTTGAGCTTTTGTTCAACATCATTGACCTTTTCGGCGAGGAAACGGCGCCATTGGGGCGTCTCCAGTACCACGTAGCTGACCAAAGTTTGCTCCTCGTTACGGTTCCTTCGGACAAGCGTCTTGCAGTCGCGGATGAGGGCATTCTGGCTCAGGTTGCTGTCGATCTCATTCAGCTCGATTCGGAAGCCTCGGATCTTGACCTGGTCGTCGGCGCGGCCACTGCATTCCACATCTCCGGACTCGAGGTAGCGCCCAAGGTCTCCTGTGCGGTACATCCGGTCCCGAGGACCCACGTAATACTTCCTCCAAGGCTCATCCTTGGCGTTCTGCTTGTCCATCTCGATCCACTTAGCCTCGTCAACGAACCAGTTCGTCACGAACTTTTCTTGGTTCTTGACGGGATCTCCCAGGTAACCCTCGGCGAGGCCGGCGGCTCGGACAAAGATCTCGCCCGTCTCGCCGATGCCACACAGCTTGGACCTGTCTTCTGTGTTGACAATGAGCAGCTGGACGTTCAGCATGCCCTTCCCGGCAGGAATCGTGTCCTTCGCGAGCTTGTCCAGAAAGTCGGGGTCCTCAGCTCTGCTGGGAACCTCGTAGTAGCTAACGGCTCTCTGTGTCTCGGTGGAGCCAAACATGTTCTGGATGTTAGCATTCACGGCAAGCCTCCTCAGAGCGCGGCAGTCTCGGGTGGTGAGAACATCACCGACAAAGAAGGCCTGCTTCAGACTGGGGAACTCGGCGGTGGCACCACCCACGAGAATTTGGCCCATGGCCGGGGTCAAATGCGTCACAGTAGGCTCGAATTCGCGGAACCATTCAGCAAGCTTTTCATGCTGAATATCTTCCTTGGCAGGCACGAGCAGCTGAGCGCCCAGAAACAGCGGGGTGAAAATATCACGTTGGATGGGGTCGTGGGCCAGACCCGAAAGCATGGTAAACTTGCTCTCCGACGAGAGATTGAAGCGCTCGGCCATCCAGGGGAAGTAGCGGGTCAAGCTGTAGTGGCGGCCCAGGACGCCCTTGGGCCGGCCCTCGCTGCCGGATGTGAAAGACAGGGTCGGGTTGGAATCGGGACCCACGATGACAGGCGGTGGTACAGCAGCCGACTTTCTCGCCTTCTCGAAGACATCCTGGCCATTGATGTCGCCTCCCGACAGGAAGCCGCCGTCGTGAAGGCGGAGCTCCGGGACCTCGGCCTTAAGCTGCAGCTCCTCGTCGATGTACTTCTGCACCAAGGGGGCAAGGGGCCCGTTCTCGTCGGTCGCTCGGCCGATTCGGACCAGGGCGCGCGGCTGGCTCACTTCGAGATAGATCTGCTGGCGGGCCGGAGGGTAGGCGGGGTCCAGGACGGTCATGGTGGCGCCGGCGGCCAGCGTGCCCATCAAGCTGATGACCAGATCGACGGAGCGGTGGGCCCAGATCATGACGACGTCGCCGTTGGTGACGCCGGCATCGTGCAGGTAGTGGGCCAAGGTGTTGGTGGCCTCGTGGATCTCGCGGTAGGTGAAGCGGCGCTCAGGCGACGTCGACGACTTGGTCTCTACCACGCAGACGCGGTCCGGGTGGGCCTGGGCTTGCTGGGCGAAGATCTCGTGGATGGCGCCGACGTAGCCAGACCAATCCAGGTCGGCCGTCGGGTCGGGTAGCTCGGCCATGGTGTGCTTGCGGCAGCTTGCGGCAGCTTGCGCGACGCTCGACAGGTCGCTCTGAATGGCAAGCAATGGGAGCAAAAAGAGTCTCGCGAGAATGGGACAAGGAGATTCAGGCGTGTGATGTGCGGGACGAATTTTTGCCCAGCCAAGGCGCAAGTACCAGTATATATGCAGGTCCAGTTCCGTGCATACTAGACGCTCCGAGAGCGGCCCTTTAGTGACTCGGTCACACTGCCATTGACAGCTTATGGTGGGGGGTCGATCCCCTCGCTGGTATGAGAATTGCCCCACCATGGCGGGGTTGCCCACCGGTGAACGCATAACCCCAATTGGGAAGTGCATGGTTCAATAAACGCATCCGCTAGATCCGAGACGCAATGCTTGGTGAATAGTGCTTAATCCCAACGCCCACGAAGAGGCGAGTCGTCAAGGGATCTAGAGAGGCAGCCGACTCCTCGTCCCACATGCCCCCTAGGCCCTCGACGCCTACACCGGTGAGATCGGACTACGACACTATCGAAACCCTATACGGTCTGGGTCGCACCTGTGTTGCCTCGGACCGACCCCCCTACTATGTGACTGTGGTGGGCCATTTATATCTACATTCGGCAGCTCAGAGGGAGAGGGAGGTGCCCGGCTTAATCTTACTTGAGATCAAGAGCGGAAATATTGCGTTACGCATTTCGCGCGTCGCCCACTGCTATATTCTCTATTAGCTTTTCGTCTCACCTAAGTTTCGCGTTCGACTCCTCCAGGTGATTAAGTATTTTGGACAGACCGAAGAACTTAGGGATATCATAGGCTGAAGGGCTGTTGCCCGTATCTCCAGTATCTGCTCGTCTAATATTGAGGGTATGAGATAGAGCGGTATATACGGGACACCGTGGCAGGGTGTATATAGAATTTTCCTTGAGCGTGTGCGTGGGCCAATACCGGCGGCGGTGCGGAAATATTTATTGTAAGGGGCTTGTACCTTTATGCCGCGGAATGCCCTTAAGGAGATGTAGTATCCCTCGCCGCCTCCTGGGTCCTGGCCAGTGGTGGTTTACCGCTCTTGGGTTGTCGAATCGAGAAACCCTCTCGTCCCATTTTTTTCATGTGTAGTCAGTAACCACTCTTGGCCCCATGTCTAGCTTTTTTTTTTTTTGCAGGCTATGGTGGGTTTTTAGTGATTTGTATTCGGTTGGTCTTGATTCTAGAAGTCTTCTTTCCTATAGGCTCTTCTTTTACTCGCGCATTAAGCTACCTTAGGTGGTCGTGGCATATGTCGGAGGGGGCAGGAGTCGATATACGGAAGGATAAGGGGACCTCTCTTTATTCCTTAGTATAGGGCTCAATAAATGGTTTAGTGATCCCTGGGTCCCCTCTCCTTCTTTCGAGTCCCCAGTCCACCTTAAATATCCAGTCCTTTAGTCCTCCCGGTCCCCTTCGCCCGGTCTCTTTTCGAGGTTTCACGCACGCACTCTGACACGTAGAGCCAGGACGCCGCCTGCCACTGGGATTCAAGAGATGAAGTGCTGCAGACATACTTCGAGTTTCTTTCGCCGATATTTCATGGGCCAGCTCTGAAATTTCGCTGGCCAACATGCGATGGCAATGCTGGGCTGGACGCCTCGTAGCCCGAGAGGTTATCCACAGCGCTACCGTAAAGAAGATGGTGGCCAGGGTGCGCCTCGAGTTCCAGCGTCATCCGGACTATGGTGCGTAGATTGTCCACCTGAGTCTATGAGAAGCTTGTCAGCAGGCTTTCAGACACTACAGTAGGGACAGGAAATACCTGGTTGGAGCCGTCAATGGGGCAATCAGAAACATCAGAAAACACCACAGAAGCTTTCACATGGGAGTGGTCCGACGTGGCCCCCTCGTAACAACGCAAGTGGCCCGGAAACTCTGTATCGTGACAATGTCCTTTGGGGTTGTCCAGGAGCAAACCCAGGCAAGGAAAGCAAGGTGTATAGCGTGCTGCGCCATTACTGGTGCCCTTCTTAGCTGCTTGGTTGGTATCCTATTCATAGCCTTCAGTCGACATCTTGCAGGAAATTTTTGGTCCACATGTTCCTCAAAATATTTGGTGGACATCTTGCTCAAAATTGTCGATCGACATCTTACCCCAAGTCTTCGGTGGAAATCTTACCATAAGTTAAGGTCTTAGGAGGCCTCGGGTTTAATTGATACGCGATGGCACCTTTCAAGTATAAAAACCACCTGGGGTGATGGAACGAACCTAGGGCACCGCCTGTACAAAAGTACTGAGCGATGAGAGAAATAAGCTGGACAAAAAGGATAAAAACTTTAAATCCGTAGTAAGAAGAGAGGGATTCGTGCAAAAAGCTCTGTAATATTGGGCTTGACGTTGAGGGTAGGAGTGCCTGGCAACACATAGAAATTATACTGTCGTTCTGGCCGGACCCAAATCTCTGTTTTGAAAGCCTTTTGATCCGATCATCCTTGATATGGAACTCGTCTTACCCTGCCTCCGCGTAACTCGCTTAGACGGCCGTCTAGCTTCCGTAGCGACTCGCTCCGTGATGCTCGACACCAGGACTGGAGGACTGGCACCTGAGTCCACGGCTCGGCCGAGACGGCTGATTGGCATTGAATGGGGGAGGATTTAAGGTGATTCTCTCCTTCACCGCCGTCCAGCCACGTGAAGCTGACTTCCACTATGGCCACGATCACCAGAGACGCCGCGATTTTGGCGCCTTTAGTCCGCTTTGCGCCTGTGCTGAGATTAAGCCCTGCTATTGCCCTGCCGCAGTCGTGCGATGTCTTCATTCGATGAACTACAACCTGTGGATGTTCGCTGTACCCACAAATGAGCGTGGAATCTATCGGTTTTCTCGGCATTAAGCGTGTCCGGGTCGTCTGTCCCCGGAACCGGCGCCCGTCCTCTTCGGACAGCCGGGCTCCTCCGGCTGATAGGTGTCGAAGTCCTTGATATGCTGAGGCCGCTCGTCCTCCCAGCAATAGTGGGCCCAGGCTTCCTTGTAGTCGCGCATGAAGCGGCGGATGGCGATGTGCCAAACCTAGTCGTCGTCCCTCGGCTCGCTTACGAATATGTTTCAGGTGTATTGATCGTAGCGATGAAGACTATAGACTGTTCAGAGACATGGAAAGCTTGGGTAGAGTCCGACCTGGGGGGCGGGATCGTTTGGGTCTTCGTCTATTGGCCTGGGCGACGCAAACCCTGGTTCACAACTTGGCATAGGGCTCCAAGTTTTATCAGACCGCTAGTATAATAGTAGCCCCCCCCCGGAAGAGCCCACCGCCAGTTGTCGGTCAGGTATTGTCATTGGAATAAGTCATAGTGCTTGACTCAGTAACAAGTGGAAATATATGTGAGATACTATATCGCAGTACCAAAGACAAAGAAGATTCTGCCGTGGGTGAACATACTTTGGTCGGCGAGGGCATTATTGATTGGAGTGGACGAGATATCAAGATCGAAACCCCCCGTGGCTAGATCGAAGAGAGGAGGAACTTAAGCCTCGCCGTGGTAGGAGAATAAAACCATCTTCTGGGTACCATAGGCGGGTTTCTTGCCATTTTATGAGGTTCAGGCAAAGCATGAGACCAAATATTCGGAATGGCACCTCAAAAGTGGCGAATTTGAAGGCCTCTGTGGCACGCATGTGTATCAAATCATGACCAATACTTTCATGCAGTATAAGTCTCATGATAGGAATACAAGGAGGAATATAATGAGTATGAAGATGCCCAACCCAACATATTTGCCCCCGCGGGCTCTCTCGCCCGAGCCGTTGCCACCCCCGCGGAAGTGTTTGTATAGTGCCCGACTAGCCTTCGAAGCGCTGGTACATTTGGTTGAAATTACAATTAATTTGGTCATAGAACTGCTGCCGCCGGTCCGGGGCTTGTAGAAGGAAGCGAGCCATCGGGACGTATACGAGCTTGCGCAACCGTTTCGTCGGAGAAGTGCTCGGCCACCACATGACTGGACGAGGTCCCCTTCGGTGACGTTTGGGACCTTTCATAACTTGGCAGCATTCATAGGCTGGTAATAGCGCACGTTCGAAATACGGCTGCGGTGTCGTCTACCTGTAAAAGAACTGTTCCTATCTGTTGGGCTTCCTCCGGTGCCTTCCTGGTTTAGATAGTTTATTGCCGTGTCTCACCCACCTCGTTTTGCAACTGGCCCTCTGTTACAAGAGGGGCCGATGTCTAATTGAACTATTAGAATTCATACCTCATCACCGACTACCTTCTCAATTACCTTGGCGGTAAGGAATGAGTTCTGTCGCTCAGTCCAGGAAAGAACTTCGCTGTAGAAATCCTATAATCAATTAGTGACCACTTAATGATCAATTGAAACCTTGAAATGCATAGTTTTGGATAAATCTGCCATGATTGATCGGTCAATGACAAATTATTAGGAGTGTGGGAGGGGGGTTGATCTCATCTAATCCAGCCTGAAGACTGGCATTTTTATTCCTGTGGATGGCTAGTATTGCAACAGATTCAATAAGATTCGCCCTTGGGATCGATGCAGGTCGTCTTTAGAGCAGCTTCAGTGAATATATGTTTGGCGTCTGTCTTAGTTTGCTCAGTTCCAGTACCGACAAGCGACGACAAGTTGCGAGCTGACTTCAGGTCATAACAGATAAACGTGTTTTTGTCCACAGCAATCAATGTATGAGTGTGGATGCGTATTTGTATGTGTATTTGGATGTGGGGGGAGCGTGTGTGCGCACGTCTGTATGCGCGTCTGTGTCTCCGGCCCGGCCACTTGTTGAGAGCATGCAAGTAAATTACCTCTCGTATGCGGCTGCTACCGACTTTTGGGTAATGAGGTGGTTGAGAACAAGGTAAGTGCTCCCGAACTCTGAGAACGCTGGCCAACATATAGCTCTCGTGGACCGCAGCCAGTGTCGCGTGTAGTAACATGCGTCTTGGACTATCTCTCGGGCAAGTTCATGTAAAAAGCAGGAGGGTAGCAAAGAGGAAACCCATATTCGCGTTCGTGACCGCATACACCGAATAAGACCTTGTCGCACGGTCATAAGTTCATAGATGGTAAAGACGTGAAGAGGACGATGGGGAGAACGCGGTTTTCATGAGTGAGAGACGTGAAGAGAGGAAGTACCGGATAGTGAGTATTGGTTGCGTCGTATTGAACTGTAGGTATTAAAACAGGTTGACTGTGACTGCGGCTGGGTTCAGCAAGGGATTGTTTACCTCGTTCATGTGCCAAACTTGTTACTCACAGCAAATATCTGCTTCAGCGAGAGATCATTGCTTACTATGGGCAAATCGGCATCAGCCCAAGATTCAGCCCTTAGGTGCCAGGATTCTTGGGACCATGTTCGCCGTTGAGTAGTTGAATTTAGCCAGAAAGATGTAATTTGGTTCATAGCTCTATTATGCTGTTCTGCGGGGGTATTTCTGATCTAGGTAGGTCCAAGGCAAGCAAGCGTGTGGCATCGCTCGTTCAGCAGTGGTGCCTCCCGGGTATGCGTCAGAGGGCAAAAAAGCATGCCTTCTATGTGGAGTTGTTCTTTCCACTAACATGATCTCCCGGGTCTATAGTTTGGTAGTGGGCGCTGGTGTATTCACGAGTCACAGGGCATTGACGGAGGTCAGCAGCGACTTAAGCTCGCCCTTCTTGGCCTGGAGATCGCTGTTGCCACCAATGTGCTTCTTGCCGATGAAGATGTTGGGCACGGTGTGCTGGCCCGAGATCTCCTGGAGGGCGGCCTGGATGTCGCTGCCATCCTCGACCTGGTCGAGCTCGATGGCGTAGTACTTGGCGCCCACGTCGTTGAGGAGCTTCTTGGTCGAGTTGCAGTAAGGGCAGTACGACTTGGAGAACACGGCTGCGATGAGGAAGACAGAGTTAGCATACAGTACTGCGAAGTGCTTGTGCATGTCGCGATGGGTGCAACAGCGAGGCAAAAGAAACCGACGGGAGGTCTGGCTGGGAATGGGGCACACGGGGAGGAAGAGGGGCGCGAACGGAGGGTGAGCACGAAGACGGGAAGAGGCAACAGGAAACACGAGTCACAATGACGTACCGACGGCGTTCTCGTCAATGATGGACTGGGCTTTGGTCTTGGCGGCAGACATGGCTTCGGCTGTAGGGGCGGATGAGAAGAATCGGCGGATGAGGAACGACATTCGGAAGATGCGACTGCTTGAGGGGGGAGATTTGGTCGAGTCTTTTATTGATCTAGATGGGACGGGACACGGCGGCAGATATGATCTCAAAGTGGAGACAGCAACAGATGGAGGGGGACATCGAAGTCGTGATTGTGGCGCAACTGTCGCAACCGCGAAACCCGCCGAAGTTGCTTTGTCAGCTCAGGGTCGATTCCTTGGTGCTATAGAAACATCACGTATTACAAATAAGACGAAGTTGCATTATCCTCTACATGCTCCTCGACAGGATAAACGGGAAACCAAATCATTCGATGGTCCATGAACCAGCACTCGGACTCGGGCTTTTACGTGGGTTGCGGCGCTGTCAATTGTGGCTTGGATTACAGTGTACACGACAACTCAAGCCTCTAGTCGGGCGGTGGGTGTCGATGACGACACTCGAATTCCATCGGCGATAGCCCGGCTCTTGCGCGTGCCGATTCATTTTTCCCGTCAGGTGTGAGATCCGGGGATTTGCATTCGATCGGACAGGTTTGCAATAAGTACGATGTACTTTTTATGCGAAGAAAACCGTCTACCAAGTACCTGCACGGAATGCATGCCCGTCGTCAGCAACTACAGCGCCTGTATCCGTCCCTTTTGTTGTCTGCATTTGTTCCCGTCGCGTCGGCAATGTCAGCGCAAGCTCGCATAGACTCTAAATGTATCCGCAACGATCGAGCATGGGCACCGGATTGCCGACATGGGAATTGCGGGTGCAACTCGGCTTGAAGCATCGAGTCTCGCGCTTGACGGCAATCAAACCGAGAGGGGAACGGGCAAGATCAACTTGAAGCTGGAGACTCGTCGGCTGTTCACATAATGGGTGGCTCATCAGGTGACACCTCGGGTGGTCGAGGGGCGTCTCCATCTTGGAACTCTGTAGGTGCAAGTACTTTGGCAATGTTCTCGGTCAGAAGTGAGGCCATCGTGCCAGGGTACGGCAGGTCACATGGGCGCAGTGGCAAAAACCGAGCCGTCGCCGAGCTCATCATCATTATCATCGTCGTCAACTCTCGATACGGCCTGGGAAGTTCAGTTGGGAATATCCGGGGTCTGGTGTCGCATGCAGGCAAACCCCTGCCAGTTGCGTCTGCCGCCGCCCTGCCCGTTGTGGCACGCTCAGCCTGTGGCATTAGACACGGAGTGCGCTCGGCGAGCCTATCTGTAGAGATGGCTTTTTTGCCGCCGGCTCGCCGTCACTCGGTTGCGGGGCCCACGAAGGACGCGAGGATCGCCTCATTCTGGAGATGATGGCCTCGGAGTGAACACGATGGACCCCAAACACACAGAGCCGAGAGGGCCGATCTGCCCGCAACCGCCATCGTGCAGCACCCGACGCAGGCAAACCATCCTGCCGGCGTCTGCGAACTCGGCCTCAGCCAGCCGGGAGCACGGATGGGGGGCGAGAGGGGGGGAAGATCTCTGCCTCTGCCTGCCTGTCTATCGGGTTCAACTGCAGTTGGGCAGCTGGAGGGCCCGACTCCTTCTCTGCAGCGCTGTGATCCATCCAGGGGGGGTCCAGTACTGCAATGGCAGAATGCCAATCCATCGAGCCAATCACGACCAACGGCGCATTGCCGCCATTAGGAATAGATGCCATAGATGCCATGACCTTCACCGGCGAATGCGCCCCTGCAACGCTTCGTCGTTTGGGCACCGGCCCGCCCACCTGGAATTGCGAGGGCCTTCAAAGGTTGGTGCTGCAGCGTTGGCGGCAGCTGACTTGCCTTAGAAGACCACCCAGAAGGTTGGTTGACAACGCATCAAGTCGGGATGCCGGGTACAATCTAATAAACTAGCAGCATCCCGTGGGACCTGCCGTCACATTGAATGGATACTTTATGTATGGACTGGCCCAAGTAGACAAGGCCTCACCTCTGACCGCAAGTGCCATTGCATTACCTGCGCACCTCCATGCCCATCTACATTATCTTGAGGTACCTAAATGTGTTACAGCAGACAGGCTGAGTGAGACCAGCGGCGTCTGCCGTCAGGGACAGGGCCGCGCAACGAGATCGGCCCTGCAACAAGGTTCTGCGGTTCCCGCAGATCTCGCTCGAAGCTACACAGTCCTGTTGAGGTCCCTCCTGCTGCGCTACGCCACGCCTAGACGGCCCCACGATACCCTGAAAATGGACGACGGCTTGTCGTTGGAACAATTTTTCTGCCCAGCTCCCGATCGCTTGCGCCTCGAGTCCGCCCAGTCCAGCTTTTTTCTTCCCTCTCTCCCACCTCGTCCCGCCAGCACCCGTCGGCCCATCGTCACTCACCCACACCCACCCCAATAAAGCTGCCTTGCCTTCGGTACCGTACCAGCCCCAACTGGGATTGGCATCCATTGGGACGTCCAGCGCCCGCCTGCCCCACGACCGACGGCCGGACGACGATTCGAACAGACCACATCTCCCTTGTTTGGCCCCCCTCCCCCCATCGCCTCAGCCGTCATTGTCCGCCCCAAAAGCTGCAGAGCAACCCCCGGCCGCCCGTGTGAGCCCGTCTGACTGGGCATACTCTCTTACCTAAACCTCCGCGCGCGCCTTGCCTGACCCTGGTGCTGGCCTTGCCATTGCCGTGCTGCTCCGTCCGGGTCGACTGACTCCCATTCGTTTCTCTCCGTTGCCCGCCAGGCCCGACAGACCAGACGTCGGTTCCCACGCACACGCACGCTCTCCGCAAACCCCCCTCCTCCGCCTTCTCCCTTATAACCCCTCCAGCTTATCCTTCCTTCTCGAAACCATCTGGGTTGGTCCTCCGCGGGACAACCCTTTTCTCACGTCAAGGTGGCTTCCGGTCAGGCAATCACGTCTGGTGCCTTCCAGAACCTCACCCAACTGCTACCCACCCCACTGGCTACTTACGTCGACGCTACCATCGGCCAGCTCTCCGACGCATTCGCCGGCTCCAACGACTACCTGGCCGCCCGGGGCCTCTCGCCCACTGTCTTATACTCCACCCTCGCCTGTGCTGCGCTAGTACTCCCGCTCGGCATGTCACGATACGGGGGTTGGCGCGAGGGCCTCTCGCCCTACGGCTCGCAGAACGGCGGCGTGCCCCGTGTCACCGACGAAGACTTCAGCTACATTACCTCGGAGGACCTCGAGCATTCCATGCCGCCGCACGGTGCCTACGACCCCCACGGACGGCCGCCGCCCTCGAGCGACGACCTGGAGGACGACGTGCTGCTCATCAAGAACAAGGGTGTCACCTACCCCGTCCACTTCCCGGCCTACTCCATCGGCGACGGCAAGCTCTACGTGGAGGATGTCCGCGAGCGCGTGGCCCTCGTCATGAAGCTGGGCAACTCGCGCCGCCGGCGCATCAAGATGCTCTACAAGGGCAAGAACCTCAAGGACGCCGCCGTGCCCATCCGGGAGTACGGCGTGAAAAATAACAGCGAGATCCTCGTCGTCATCTCCGAGGCCGGCGCGTCCGACGAAGACTCCAGTGAATCGGAGGAAGAAATCATTGTCACGGACGAGCAGGCACCCAAGAAGAAGAGCAAGAGCAAGAACAAGAGGGGCAAGGGCAAGAAGAAGAGCCGGAGCCCCCGCGACAGCAACGCCACGCTCGACGTGCCCAGCATGGAGGCGGAGCGGAGATCGTCGGCCGACCGATCAAATCATCCCAGCCGCGTGCCGTCGCCGTCCATTCCGCCGGGCCCCATCGAGAAGCTGGAGGCCATCGACTCGCACTTCAACACGCAGTTGCTGCCACAATGCGTCGAATTCTCGGCCAACCCCCCGCAGGATTCCAAGAAGTGCGTCGATGAGCACCGGAAGCTGAGCGAGACCATCATGCAGCAGGTCTTGCTGAAGCTGGACGAGGTCGACGCAGGAGGCGATCCCGACATCCGGGCTAAGAGGAAATCGCTCGTCAACAAGGTGCACGACGTGCTGAAAGGCATCGATCAGCACCTGCCCGAGGGCGTGACGCGGCCGACGTGGTAGAAGTGAGCAAGCAAGGCCGACGAGGAAGGCGGCCGTTACTGTCTGCATTCGGACCGGCGGGGCAGTTCCATACTACAATGAGACGCTTTGCAAACAACGGGTGCGATTCGCCGGTTTTTGCGGAACTTGAGACAATGCGGTGATGCGGTGATGCGATGATGCGATGACTGACGGACGATATGATGGGGGACTTGCATCATGTGAAGGGCGGTCCATAGCACGGCCAGCGTGTGTGGCTTGCGCCCAGTGATCGACCATATGTGAGGTCAAGGTGCATGCTGGCAGGGCACTAGGTACATGGTAGGCGGACATAGCTTGGTAGGAAGGGCGGCTGTGATTTGTAAAGAGGATCTCGAGACCCAGCTTTCCTGGGACATGGATGGGTCTACGAGGTGGGAAGGCGGGCGACGTGAGCAACGAACGACTGGAGCTGGAGAAGCAATGGACGGAAGACAGTGACGGGAGAGCTTCGAATGGTGGGGCATCACCGGGAGCTCTGCGGCGCAGATGGAGGAGGCCGGCTTGGTGAGGACGACACATCGAAAGACCCCAGTTGGCCAACGGCTGGCAGCGGTCGAGGGCGGGACGGGCTCCCAGGTTCGGCCGTCGGAAACGGTCGGACAGACGGAGCGCGTAGGCTTAGACGGCCGGTAGTGGACGAGATCGATGGATGACTGATAGTTTTCCACTTGTCTGTCTGGGCGTAACCCCACGGCACGCCGATGGAGCAAGCAGGGAGAGCAGGGACTCGCAAGGCTGAGCGTCGGCGACACTCGACGCGGCATTTGATTCGACGCAGGACGGCGACGAAGCGCCACACATTGGGAGGGGGAAGGCAAGGCTGGACTGGGCAACTGGCACTACTGAAGCAAGAGCTCCGGCTGTGGTGGGCGGGCAATCAAATCGCACGAACGTGAGTCGCATCGCCGTGCCGGGCACATATCGAACAAACTGGGGCAGTAGCAATCTGGAGCCGAACGGCAAGACGATGCGCTTCCTTACGCTCTTCTCCTGCTTGCACCAGCCCGCGCGGAGGGCAATCGCCATGCTTGTCGTGCATTTTGGTGTGGCTTGCCCAGTCCGCACACTGTAGGTTTAACCCTAGAGCGACCGTCCGGAGCCCCGCCTTCCCTCTTTCGGTCAAGCGCAATCAGTCGCTCCACCCACCACGCACTTGCCCTCTGGTCAGTAATTTTTCGCCTTGGGGACTCGAATCCGGAACGCACATCAACACCCACGAAGCCCGAAATTGCAACGCGGCACACGCCCAGCGAGGAATTATCACTTCCTAGCTCAAAAGGTAAGACAGACTTCAGCAGATTTCCCATTCTCTGAAGTGTGCGCTGCGAGCCGAATTCCTCTTACTTCCCTTCTTTTCTGTCCCCCAATCCACATACCCGACCGGAAAGATGTCGTCCTTCGAGCAGGTTGTAAGTTGCACCCCGGCCCTCCCCCCTCGGCGAGAGAGCACGCGAATATTGGAGCCCGCGACGGCGGCCCCGGTGACGGTGGTGGTGACGGCCGAGGCCACGGCCAAGGCTGAGGGGAACCGATGAGCAATGCGACGGGCGGCCGCCGCGGCCCTGCCGCCCTCTACGACAGTCGCATCGACCAGGACTGGAAGCACACCACGATAAGAGCTTGGGAATCATCGCCGGGCCATGTCGCGATACCGCCCACGAGATCACCGGACCACGGGCCTGGGCACAGCGACTAACATGCTATCCCTCCCACAGGTCGTCATTGATGGCAAGGGCCACCTCCTCGGCCGCTTGGCCTCCATCGTCGCCAAGCAGCTGTTGAGCGGCCAGAAGATCGTTGTCGTCCGCTGCGAGGCCCTCAACATCTCGGGCGAGTTCTTCCGCTCCAAGCGTACGTCTCCTCTTCTTATCCCCACGATGGACATGGATCGGATGGCCGGGCGGTATCATATGGTGTCTGTGGCTACAGGCGCGCAAGAACAATGGGAAGGAAGCAAGGCCGGGTGGAATCGACCGATCTGACGACGATACAAACCCTCGAACTCAACGCTGACTTGGCTTTCCCTACAGTCAAGTACCACGCCTACCTGCGGAAGATGACCCGTTTCAACCCCACCCGCGGTGGTACGTTCGCCCCCACGATCTCTTCCGCCTCCGTTGTCGGCCAGCGCTGTCCACGACTGTACTGCGTCAGACAACGGGCGGGAGGCCACGACTGACGACACGGCGATCTAACGTTGCGCTAGGTCCCTTCCACTTCCGCGCCCCCAGCCGCATCTTCTACAAGGCTGTGCGTGGTATGATTCCCCACAAGACCTCCCGCGGTGCCGCCGCCCTGGAGCGCCTCAAGGTCTTCGAGGGTGTCCCTCCCCCCTACGACAAGCAGAAGAAGATGGTCGTCCCCCAGGCCCTGCGCGTCCTGCGCCTGCAGCCCGGCCGCAAGTTCTGCACCGTCGGCCGCCTGTCCCACGAGGTTGGCTGGAAGTACCAGGATGTCGTTGAGAGGTGCGTTTGGTCCCCGAAGCGACTGCCGCGGCGAGCCGGTCCACTGACTCATCTTTTGCAGACTCGAGGAGCGCCGCAAGGCCAAGGGCGCCGCCTACTACGAGCGCAAGAAGCTGGCCCAGCGCCAGCTGTCGGAGGCCAAGAAGAACGCCAAGGTGGACAGCAAGACTGCCGATGCCCTCGCATCGTACGGCTACTAATTTCACGCCGTCTTCTTGTCTGTTCTTCGCACCACACTTGCATTTCCGGGGGTAGGGCACATACCCAAATCAAACAACCATCACAACCACCAACAATGACCTCTGCAAACTAGATTTGGCGTGAAAGGGAAAGGGATCATCGACATTTTGCTCTTTGTCAATTTTTCGAGAGTATGGAAAAGGGCAAAAGGGCCTGGTTCGTTCCGTCGCATCCGGGGTTGGGGATTTGCTTCTTCGGCTCAGATTGGGGGGAGGGACCTGTTGTGTTCATTCAGCCAATTCGTCGACTAGGAAGTCTAGGGATCTGAAATGTGAAATGAACCAAAAAGAATCATGAACAATGTGGTCTCTCTTTCCCTCCCCTGAAACCTCTCCCGCCGGCTGGCCTGGTCTTGGACATGTACACCTTACGCAAACAGGCTGGGGAAACGGGAAGGACGCGGTTATTGCATGGCCGAGGCGCGGCGGCCGGCCTTCTCGAATTGCAGATAGCATCACTCGGTCTGCGACCTCGGACGAGCCGAGAGCGTGTAAGCGGTGGCCTCGTCCACCTCGTCGCTCTCGCGGCCCGTGTCGGCGCGCCTCGCGTGGGATTCGGGCCTCTGGCTCGTCGGTTCCTGTCGGCGTCACCGTCCAAGACGACGACCAGTTTCGCCTCCTCCCTCGCAGACGAGAGGGAGTAAAATGCAAGGGCATCAACCCCACACCACATTAATCTTAGGCCCGACGACGGGTCGAGGATCGTCTCGTCTCTCGGCGGCGCGTGTACGTGATGTCATAGCTAACCCAGCGCATTTCCCAATTCCCCGGCGACCCAAGCCCTCTCTCTCCCTCTGTCCCTTGCAGTACGTTCTCTCCCCGTCGCCCCCGCCCCCGTCGGCAGCCCTGTCTCGTTGAGTCTGTGCCGCCGTGGTGGCCCCCGCCAGATGCGCCCTCGCCCTCCCGTATAAAACTGGCACCGCCCCTGCACCGCCTCGGACCGAGTTTGGTCGAGACGCCCGCCCCCCCGCATACACACACACATACGCACTCGCCCAAGCACGCGTATGCGCCCCCTTTCTCGACGGCCACCCCCATTTATCGTAGTCCGCCCCGCCCGGCTTTCCTCGGGACCCCCTCCTCTCCCCGCTTGCCGCTGCCCGCCCTGTGATCCGCAACGGGCGGGGCCCGCTGGGGGGGCGGAGGAGCCCCGTCCCCCGAGGTCTTTGAGGGTTCTGGGAGGGGTTAGAAGCACGTGGGACGTTGGGGTGGGTGAGGTGAAGGGCGAGGGGCAGTCGAGTTGGTATCTCGCTGGTGTGCAATGGGGAACGAGGCGGGCGAGAAAGGGGGGGAAGTGGCCCAGGGCTCGGAAGAAAAGCGGTGGTTTGGTGGTTCGAGGTTGCGGAGGCGGTTTTCATTGAAACGGCTGTGGGTGGGATCGTGGTACTGCGTTTGCCTTGATCGTGAACCTGCTTGCGCCGAGAACGAAGGGGGAGTAGGGTTTACCAACAGCGGGAGCCGCTGGCTGGACCGCCGCGAGAGATGCCCATCACGCTGCGTATGGAGTTCGTTTCGGGTGAGATGCCCACGGTAAATGTTGCCGCAGAGCCTCGGTCGAGGTCGGTAGGGAAATAGAAGCGTGGCTTCTAGCTCGCGGCGCCTCACTACGCTTTCGCCATCTTCGCTGTCGGCCGGCCAATGTCTCCTCACCCATCACCCCAGACGACGACGGCGAAGCAACTTCTACGAGCCGCTCGATTTTCGATATAACCACCACCGTAGCGCGCCTCCACCAGACTGGCCTCCCATCATCCATAACTTCCTCTCCCTATTCGCCATGTGCGCCGCTCCTACCCTAACCAACACCGTCATGACACGGCCCCCGAAACAGGGAGCAGATCACGCAGCCAACAAGCGTGCAGTAAACAAAACACCCCACGACCGGCTCTTTGTTAACAAGCCGTATGCACGCCCGCGATTCCGAGTTGAGTGGGCGCCCGGTTCTTCCCTCACAACGCTGTGGCACGAATGCCCAGGACGTCCCGTCGAAACGACGGCGGCGCTCCGCGAAGCACGAGCAGCCACTCGATGCAGGGCCGTAATGGGGGGGCATGAGTAGGAACTCCGGCTCCCCACGGAAGGATTTTACAAGAGAGGCCTTCCCGAGTGCCACTTCAGCCTGTTCTTGTCCGGGTGGTCTTTGGACCACGGTAGTCACTGGGTATGGCCACATGAGCTCACCATCGGGGCCAATAAGAGCTGATGGCCATGGGGAAGGCGTCGTTCTGCATGGATGTCGAGGTCATCATGATAGGGGCAGTAGACCACATGGACATGGAACCCATCACGCCCGTAAGGCTTGCCGTACCCACAAGGGTGGTGGTCTTGGCTATCAAAAAGAAAAGTCCATATCTTCGGCCCTTCTACTGAGATGTGATACGAAACAACTCCCGTTCTGGCAGAAGTTCTAATGACAGTACTAGAGGAGTCCTACTTAGTAGTGTTATAGCACTATCATCTTACCAAGGCGTCAAGGAGAAAATTACACGGTTGGACAAAGCAAGGTAGATAAAAGGAGACGGGGAAAGAAAAACAGCCACGTCGAATCCAAGTTTCCTATCATAGCCCCCCGAGCGGTCGGTCGTGCCGAAATCGAAACTATCCAAACCAGTCACGCTGAAATACATCCTGATGTAGAGTCGGCTCAAGCCAGAAACTCCAGGGGGCATAGAAGTGCAGTGCCGGATTCCCAACGCCGACTACCTCCGTCGGAATCTTCCCAGGGGGACCATCTCGGCCTTGGGTCTGCCCCCGCAGTACAACCATGTATATACCGGACCCCGCGGCCTCTTAGGGAACGCCAAAAAATATAGACTGGCTTTCCGAGGGCTGGCCAGCCTCGAGTGCTCATGCGAGCCACAAGGAGGTGCTGCTGCCAACGCGGCCCAAGGTCCACGATCCAGGCTCCGCGTCGGCATCTCCTCCTGAAACCAAGACGGGAAGACACCTGTTATCCGAAAGGGTACGGGGGACTCGGATACCAGAGTTGGAGTGAATTCGGAATGTTGCCGCTCTCGAATTACCACTTACAATTACAGCTACGCTCGACGGACGACGCCTTATCTTCTGTGTCGTGAGCATGCCAACCCCCTGTCTGTCAACCCCCAGGACATACTGGGTAATCATTTGACACGGCCGAGCGTGATGGGAGGTGGTCTCGTGTTTCTCAAGGCCGCGGGACTCCAGGCAACCCTACTGCGATCCATTATACTGGAGGAGCCCCCCGCCGGAATGCTCCTCCCGCCACGTGCCGTATCCGTGGAGGGAGCTTTGCTGACGAGTGTACCGGCTCAATACCAGCCATGCCGCTACCGTGCGTACCCATAAGCGCGGATCTGGGACCTCGGGGGCTGCGGCAGAGCAGAAGGGCTCCTGCGCACGCTGAGTCGTGCCGGAAGAGCCCGTGATACACGTTTGTTCAGGGTGGCGGAGGGGTGCAGGGAGAGGGCTCGCGCAGCAGCGTGGGTGATCGGTGGCTGCTGCGTCCGTCCTCGGCCTCACGAGGGCGCCGAACCGCACCGGAAACCTCCGCCCGGGTCTTACCTTGTCCTCTTCCGCTGGTGGCTCCGGGGCCATGCGCGAAACGGACACATGATCGCGCCAGCGGGCCCAGCCCCCTTCCGAAACCTCCAAGGAAGGGAAAAGTGAGCTGCTCACGGCATAATCCTGGAGAGGGCGTCGTTTGCCCCCAATCTAGCTTTCCGACTATGCAACGTCGGCCTGCTGGATTATGACCCCAGCCACAACCTTTGCGCGACATGAAACAAAACCGACCCCTTTGGACCGAGAGGCCGAGTCAGGACCGGGATAGGCACACGGACGTGTAGTGCGGATTGGGCCTAAGCGACGGGGTTGCGCGACTATTACTCCGGGTCCTTGAGGCACCAGAGTAGGGGTTATCGGCGGCCCTGAAGCCTACCAAGACGTACGTTGATTCATCGTGCGGTGATGGTGGTTGATGGCAGTGCTTGGTAGCATCATTACTGGGTGCGGGAGTATCTGACGACTCATTCGCCCGCTTCCCCCTCATTCCCCCAAATCTCCGCTCAAAGCGACGGCTAGGCGACCTTGGGGTCGTCGTCTTGTGTATACGCGGCAGAGGGCTTGATTGACCACGCACATCCTGGGTAAGGAGAAAGAGAAAGAGAGATGCCGCGCCGGAGAAGACGACACGCCCGGCTGGACCGGCACCACGGCGCTCCAAGACTACGACGCCGATGGGATTGGGCCAAAGAAAAATCGTCAACCGTGGCCATATTCGTGAGTAGATCGGCGCTCGTCTTTTACTAATCTGAAAACCCAGGTCCGACCAACCATGTGCGTCCTTGGCCGGAGAAGAGGGGGGAGATATTTCTTGGCTGGCAGGGCTCCTCCCTCTCGCGTCTTGGCTTCGGGTGAGGGCCATCATGACGGAAGATTCGAATAATTGTGGACGTAAATACGATGTGTTTTGTTCAAACAGGTCTAGCGAATACACCGGGACGGACGCGGCCGGGTCAAGACGTTGAGTGCATATGCATCGCTCGCCCGCATTGCTCATCTCATATGAGCCTTAGATTGAAAGGCGGAGCGCGGGACACGCTGCCACGCACACGAGAGGGAAGCGGTGTGATGCCGGCGGTAGCAATAGGATTTGGGGAGCGAACCATGGCCGTCGATTGTCGTTGTCGAAGAAGGTTACGGATTCAATGGCGTGTGGGCTTGGCGGCAAGGAGGGGACAACAGACGACAGCATAGAAGAGGTACATGGAGAAGGACAAGCCCACGTACGATAGAGTCATACATACTTGGAGAGACGGCGCGGAGCCGCCGTTTGAAAATGGTGGCTCCGAGAAAAACTCCGGCGTTGCCCGGCACGAATCACCGGTCCATGACAACGAGAGGGGATGCCCGCCGGTTTTTTAGTGCACGTAGTCAGCAAACCGTGGGGTGCTTTACTTCAGTGCGGAATACGGGCAAGTTGTGGCGTACGCGGTGGAGGTGTATTCGCCGCTATGGCCAGCCGCACTTGGTGATGCCACGGCATAGGTACCACACCATCATCCATCATTCTTGGGCCATGCCGTGAATATCGCAGTCCGGCCCGTGCGACGAGAGGTCCGCCGGCGGTGGAAGAGGAGGGGAAGGGAGAAGGAAAAGAAGCGCATGGGCGGGCGACACTGCCAGCCAACCGCAGCGACAGCCGAAGAGAGGCTGTAAATGGGAGAGCAGGGAAGCGAGCCGCGAAAGCCAAGACAACAGAACCCGACGGATGGCTTGCTCCCAAGAGCGGCCGACCGTCCGTCGTTTTGGTCGCCCTAGCCATGTCTCGTATCAGGATAGAAGGGGGCGCCGCGTTCATTTCAGTAGCCGCATTGGCAGCGCATTGGCGTCAGCAAACACAAAGGCATGCACTGAATGCCACACCAAACAGGGGGCAAATGGGCCAACGGCACCAGCGGACTTCGGGGGCGTCGGGGACATGGCATGACGGGCGCTTGCCTCCCTGCGGTACCGTGGCCTGTTGGCGGACCGACCAGCATCAAAAGCCTACAGCTCGGCACGACTGGGCACCGCGGCGCCGCTGGGCAAGACGTCAGGGCGGCGGCCGCACCATCGTGGTCCGACTTCCGTGCGTGCTAATTGCCAGGGCTGGGCAGCTTCAGCTCCAGCCGGGATGCTGGTGGTTTATAAGTGGCTCGCGGTCGGCGCCGAGAGGCTTGGGGGGGATGAGGGGAGGGAAATGTGAAATCACCGCCCCGATGGCACCATGGCTGCAGCCAGCCGATCCTACCAAGGCCGTAGAGATGATGGACGGCCGGAGAAAAGCAGAAAACGCAGCGCCCGTCGAATGGGACAAGGCAGAAAAGCGACGATCAAGTCTTGGACGGGGACGCGTTGGCGGTGCGCGCGGGTGGTTGCTGGTGCTGCCGTGACAGCAGGCCAACCCCAAGACAGTCCCCGGGACCGCTGGGCACAGCAGAGTTTTTGCCCCTCCTGTACCGCCTAGACGCGACAAGACAATAGGACGTCTTGGGAGGGAGTGCTGGTGACGCCTCGCCGCGCAGGGCCAACACCGCCCCCGCTCGCGCGCCCTTTGCACGACTGTGCGGACCCGACCACGACACGTCGATGACTGGCAGGCTGACGGGAGCATCGGAGGGGGGCCTGGCCAGGGGCCGACGCCGAGAGCGCGGTGTTGTACCAGAGAGTGGTTGCAGCCTACGACTCAATCGGTAGTAAGACTGGATTTTGTTCTCGCAGCAGCAGCAGCAGCAGCAGCAGCGGCGGCGGCGGTGCCAGCAGCAGCATGTCGCAGCATCCTGCCCTTCGGGGTTCTCTTGGCATCAGCGCAAGGGCGCATGGCCATCGCATCGCATCCGGGAAGGCGACCCGCCCGGGGAGGAGGGTATGCTTGAAGTGGTCGCCCTGTCATCCATGTGGGTGTGCATGTGGTGGTGGTAGCGGCGGTGATGAGGGTTGCTGTTGCTGCTGCCGGCGGCCTGGGCAATGCAGCCAGTGGGCGGTAACGAATGCAGACGAGACGGACAAGAACATAGGCGGGCGCCACGTGATTGCGCCGAGCCTTCCAGTCGGCCCGTGCACGGTGAGGGATATGGGACTGATGCAGCGGAGGCGGCGCGGCGCCGAGAGAAAGAAAAAGCGCTGGAGCGAGAGGAGAGGGCGCAATGCTCTGGGCGGTGCTGTGTTGGTGCTGGCTGTGGATTGGGCGTGGCCCATGGGAGCCCCAGTCGGCGGACGCGGCGGAGGGTGCCAATAAATCAAAGTCAAATGGCTCGCCAAGCTGGTTGGCGCTGGCTAGGCGGCGTATACCAAGAGGAATGCTGGCGCTGGGCGCACGAATGAAAAGGAAGCCGAGCTGGGGATGTGGCGGGCTGATAAGGGGAGAGAGAGGGATGACAGTTCGGAAATGGGGGGTTGCGCGGGCGTGGGCGCGGGCGACGATCATGGGCGATTACTAGGTACCATCTGATGAACTAACCTACACTAACACGTCCCCGGCCAGGCCTTGGCCAGTTGCGCAAGTGGCAGGAGGAGGGAGGAGGAGGAGGAGGTGGTGGAGGAGGAAAGGCTGGCTTGGCAGGCGGACAAGGCTTGGCGGGCTGGGAACAGGGGAGGGAAAGAGGGCATTTGTAGGCCTCTCTCTACTTTAACTGGTGTAGTAGGTCGTCTGGGCAGTTGTATGCGATCCATCCCATGTGCTGTAGGTACTCCGTAAAAAAGGTGGAGGTCGCATTCCCATCCTCTGTGGAGACCAGACGGCAGATGGCACGACGGGCGACAAACAGACAGACAGACGGATACAGCATCATGCGTTCACGAAGTCTACGCCCACGCCCCAGGCTTTCTGCTGTTTGCCCACACGCGTTCTCTTTCTGGCCTTGGCGTGTCGGTCTGGGCCCAGGTGATGCCGCTTCCGGCGCCGCCCAGCGAAATCGTCATGTTACGAATGTCGAGAGCCGAGACCTTGGTGATCAAGCGAATGCTTGGCCCAAGGCTTGGCTACTTGGCTCTTGGAGACTAGAATGAAGGCAAAAGGACAGCCAATTCTCCCTTTGGATTTCCGTCGCAGGTCCCATCCATCCATCCATCCGGCATAATACCGTCAGGCTCCTCGAGATTTTTCCTTCCCCAATTGTTTGGCTCATCCCCCCCCCCAGATCCCAGATCCCTCTCACCCCGTCTCTCGCTCCTTCCCCTGCCGCGCGCCCGCCGAAAACCCGCCAGGCCAATGGAGGTGCGCAGGACCTGAGCCCATTCCAGTAGCGGCGATCCCTGGACTGTCCCGACCCGAGAAGCGCTGCCGCCCGCCCGCGCGCCTGCGCCCGCCAAAAAAACATATCCGCTGGATGATATCTAGCAGCCCTTTTCCCCCTAAGAGCGCCGGCATCACGCCCGAGTCAGCCCCGAATACCCCGATCGGTCAACGCTCCCTGTTTTTTTTTCCGGGGCCGAGGGAGGAGGAGTGTTGGTGGTTCGAAACGGCAGCTTCCGTGCCTCGCAACCATCCGCATACGCACACGCACCCACACACACTTGGCCACCGTGTGTGCGCCCGGCTGTGCGTGTGTGCGTATGTGAATTGCTGTATCTCGCGACTGCCCAACCGGGGGTTTGGCGAAAACTGTCACGAACGGCGGCAACTGCCGACGGGAGGAGGGAACGAACTCAGGAAAAAAGAAGAAAAAAGAAGCAAGGAAATTTGAGAGCCTCGGGCAGGCAAATCCGGAAGAAGCAAAGAGGACTTCTTTCCAACACCCCTGCACCCCATGAAGTCCTCCACCCACTCGTCGGACCGGGACAGCCAGGGCACAGTTGGTAGCGATATGTCGATACGCAAGGGTGCCGCCGACCTGTCCGCAACTGGGTCCGAGGAAGCACTGAACCGTAGCAGCGATGTCCGGCTTGGGTCTGGGCCTGACCAGGAACAGAACCTGGCACAGGACCTGGCACCAGCACCACCAATGCCAGCAGCAACAGCACAGCCACGAGCACAGGACCCGGCAGCCAACACACCACCACCACCACCACCACCACAACCAGTTGCCACCAGCCGCAACCCTCCTAGACCCGCCATCGCCGACGAGACCCTCAGCACCGCCTCGGATCTTGCTTCCGCCGCCCACCAGCGCCAGAGGCAGCAGCGGGAACAACGTCAAACTCGCCGCTCGTCACGCCAGTCGCCCGGCTCTTCGGCCCACCCATGCCGATCCCGCGGCCAACACTACACCACAGCCCAACAACACCAATCACCACCACCGGCGCCTTACGTGCCCTACGGCTATCAGGGCTACCGGCACTCGTCGTCGCCGGCCTACGGCGACGGCGATGAATACGACGACGGACGGGGCCCGCCGCCCTGCAGTCGGCGGTGGCGCCGGATCAAGCGGGTGCTGACGCTGCTGTCTATGTTGTGGGCGGGGGTGATCCTGTCGCTGGCGTGCCTGTTCGCGGCGCAGGGCGGCATGGCCGACAGCGTGGGCGTGTGGTCGATTCCCATCGCCATCGCGGCGCTGGTGTGGAACAGCCTCGAGCTGCTCGTGTACGCGGCGCGAGCGCGGGGGGTGGCGCCGTCGGGGCCGACGGGCCGGGGGGCGGCGCGGGCCGCCGTGGCCGGGCGCGCCGGCGTGCGTCGCGGCATCCATCCGGGCGCCCACGTCGGCCTGCACCTGTGCCTGTGGCTCGCCTGCGCCCTCGCCATCTACCTCACCATGGCCGTCTACCAGGACGTGCAGAACACCATGGCCGACTGCGCCGCCGCCGCCGCCGCCGCCGCCGCCGCCACCCCGGGCGCCGCCGGCCCCAACGACCACTGCCAGGCCGCCTACCACTACACTTCCAACCTGCACCTGTTCAAGCAGGGCTTCTACTCGCCCAGCCTGCGCGCCCTGCTCGCCATGTTCGGCCTCGCCACCCTCACCCACTTCGCCCTCTTCGTGCGTGCCTGCGTCGAGGTCGACCGCCGCAACCGCGCCCGCTTCGCCGCCGCCGACGAGGAGGAGTACGCCGCCTCGGCCGCCGCCACCGACGACGCGCGCCCCGTCGCCGCCGTGCCCGCCTACGGCATGGTCGAGACGGGCGAGCCATGGACCTGGGTCCAGCCCCCGGACTACTACCGCAGCGGCGGCCGGCCCCGCCCCGCGTCCGGCCCGGCCGGTTCACACATCGTGCCCGTGTACGACGAAGGCGGCGGCGGCCCCGCGCTGCCGGACACGACGCCGGGGGCCAGCGGCGCCACGAAAGAGCGTGTTTGATTACGACGAAACGGGAAAAACGTAATGCCACTGGGATGTTTACTACTAGTTCTGGGAGGTTGGCCCATTTCAGCGTCGCGGCGTGATTTTATTGTGTTTCTTGCGTGCGTTTGAGCCGCTGCGTCTTTGGGTACCGGCTGGGTTGGGGACTTAGGAAACAAAGTCGGCCACGGGATGGGGAAATATTTATTTGACTTTGCGGCTCTTCGGTGTCTGGACCATAGGCGAAGAAGGGGGTCGTTACGGCGAACCGGGCTGGTTTTTTTGGGAGGTTTTTTTTTTTTTTTTTTTTTTGGATCCAAACGGGAAAATCTCCGGGTACCAGAGAATGGGGGAGATAGCGTGTTGAGGGTGTGCGCGCGCCGTCGTTGCAAAGTGGCAGAAAGTAACGCTGATGAATTGTATGATACCCAAAATTCGAACCCACGAAGCAAAGATTCCTATTTCGGTCCTCGTGTAGTTGGTTGTGAGCAACCCCCCCCCCCCGCGAACGCCTTCAGTGTATGCAGCCGATGCCGTCGCCTGTTGTTTTCGCTCTCGGTCTGGGGCAACGTCATGGATCTTTCCGAATGGCTATTAGGACGAACCAATTTGTTCATGTGCCCGTAAGGCCGCCACCTGGTTTCGCTTTTACTTCACTTCACCGTTGCCAGCCGCGTTTTCTAAACAAACTGTTCCTTAAGACAAAAATACGGCGTTGCCATTCGCAGTCTTATCATTGAGGAAGGGCGCCGTGAGCGCAGGATAGGGGCAGCCATTCAAACTTCGACCCGCCTGATCAATCCCAAGTCAAAGCGTCACGTGAACCACAAATACCCACGAACTCAACAGCGTCGTCGAGATGGAAAAAGGGTTTGTAACAGTCGTCATCAATCATGTTAAACATAGTAACAAAGAGGTATCATATCATAACACATATCATTACCACCGCCGCCGCCGCCTCTCATCTTCCTTCACCCCTCCCACGCGGCCCGCGCCGCCTCACGACATGCGGTACACGGCCTCCTTGGAGAAGTACTTGCTGATGTCGTTGTCGTTGCCGCAGTGGTCGCAACGGTGCAGCACCTTGGCGCCCGGGTGGCCGGGGCCGAAGTGGCCGTCGCCCATGCCCGAGGACGCGTTGTGGTGCTGTGGCGAGTGCTGCTGGACCCGCGGCATGACGGAGCCGCCGCCGAGCGGGGCGCCGCCGTACTCGGACCCGGCGTTGGAGGTGGAGTAGCCGGGCCCGCCGCCCACGCCGCCGTGGTGGCCCATGGCGCCGCCCGTCTGCTGCGGCGACGTGTTGCGCGAGTGCGGCTCCAGCAGGCTCGGGCCCTGGCCCGGCATCCCCGGGGGCACGCCGCCGCGCGTCGCCCCCATGCCGCCGTGGTTGGAACCCAGGCCGTTGTCGTGGCCCATGCCGTGCTGACCCACGGTGTTGGCGCCCATGCCGGTGCCCGTGGCGTGGGACCCCATGCCGTTGCCGCCGTAGCCCTGGCCGTAGTGGTTGTTACCGCCGGGGCCCATGGTGTTATCGTAGGCGTCGTTGTAGCCGCGGCCCGCGTTCGTGCCGTCGTGGCGCTGCGTGGCGTAGTCGCGCATGTCCTCGCGGTGGTGCTGGTTGGCGAGGGCGGCGGCGCCGAGGCCGGCGGCCCCCGCGGCGGCCCCCGCCGGCAAGTTGTCGTGGCCGCGCCCGTGGCTGTTGGTAGGCGCGTCGTACTCTTCGACCTTGGGGTCGCGGCGCGCCGCGTCGGAGCCGATGCCGCGGTGCGGCAGGCTCGTGCTGCCACCGCCCACCGTGGACGTGTTGGCCCCGCCGTCGCGGCCGTGCGTCAGGCTGCCGCCGGAGCCCGTCAAGCCGTGCGTCTGCGGCGCCCCGTAAGTTGCGTCGCGCCCGCCGCTGCCGTGCTGGCCGTGGTGCCGCTCGTGCTCGCCCGTCGGCGAGTAGCGCCCGCCCGTCGAGGCGACCGCGTCGCGCGGCTGCTTCTCGAGGCTGCCGCCGCGCTCCGAGTCGCCCCAGTACGGCGCCGTCGTCGAGTCCTTGCTGAGCTTGTTGCGGTGCGAGCCCGTGAGGTCGTGGCTGCCCGTCCGGTCGTGCGAGCCGGTGGCGCCGGCAGTTGTGTGTGTGCCGGTGGCATCATGGCGGTCAGACGTCACACCGTCACGGCCCGTCATGGAAGAGTCGTGGGCGCCGTAGGTGTACTCGGACGACTTCTTGTCATGCATCTTGTCTGTCCTGGGCGAGCCTGTCGACTCTAGGGCGCTGGTGTCGGCATGCCTCTGGGAGCGCGGCACCTCGTCCGACGGGAACGCGCCCGGAGTCCTGCTGGTGTCGGTAGTGCTGTGCTTGGTATCCTTGTCGCTGTGAAGGACTTCCTTGATCTTGGTTCCGAGACCCATGATGACGGTTTGGTAGGTGTATGTTAGAATATAGGTAGACTTGAGCGTGTAGCGTAACTTGGAAGTCAGGGGTGTCGCAAGGCTGGAGGTGTTGGTAGAGTATATGTGAGGATGTTATGGTTCATGAGAAGATGTTGTTTAGAGGGGGACATATGGCACTGCTATATACTGAGCTATCACAACCGATGGTCCGTTTGGACTGCCCTTGGGTCCATCAGGCAAACATATCGTCATCCCCGCTGGCCTACCAATCGGCAGTGACCTCCCCCAGCGGAAGCCGGGGAAGCTGGAAGGACTGGATCAGACGGCCGAGGTGGCGATTTCCCGGTGACATCAACTAGGGCTCGCTGGAAACAAGGCAGAGCGCCCCCGAACATCCAAGATGGAAGTCGACGTGGCTGACGCATCGACCCAGGCCCTCGGATGTTACGCAATGGTGTCTTGGGCCCGACGTCACGACCGGCCGGGGGGAGGGTTCATCGAGTTTGTGGCTGGTGAGTTTAAGCTGCTGCTGTGTGTCGCGCCGACGGACGGAAACTTGATTCTCAAGGCCCCGGGAGGTTGTCGTCATGGCCTGGGTGGGGCTGATGCTATGACGAGCCGGCCCCCATAATTCCCACGCGGCCACCCGGCAACCCCTGGTAGATTTACCTCCTTCAGGGCTAACACCAGCACCTCCCCCGCAAAAACCTAGCACGCCAGGGGACCGTCAGGGGTCCTCTAGCGCCAGGGCCCTCCGTCGCGGCCGCTTAACCGATTGATGAAGCGCCGGCGGTTCGCTACGCCCCCCCACGCGGATGGGATGCCTTTCCGCCTTCTTGGCACTCTATTGCGTCAATGCAGTGTGAACTTCGGCTGTTTCATTTACAACACCCCCTTTACCATTTGGAAAAGCATACGGATCACCTGGTCGGTTCAGTCATTAAACACAAGGGCTTGCTTGCTCGTTTGTAATGGCGCTTTTCGCCGGGCCCTAACTTGACCGTCGGAAAAGCTCGAATACAACCAAAAGACAGACGAACACTCAGTGTCAGTGTACGCAGTTCTCGCAGGCTCCCAACTCTTTGTGAATTTCATACATTTAGATGTCTCCGCAGCAGCCCGGTGGTTCCTGCTTCGCCCCAAGCAAGGTGCGCCCCGTTCCGATCTGCTGGTATCAAGGTGATGGTCTTCACAGTGCTTTCATCGTCTGGCCACAATTCGCCTTTCATAACCATCCCAAACAGCTGCCCGGCAACCACACGAAACGCATCCCCGTGCGGTCGCAAGATGATGGGGATTTCGCACCCGGCAAAGTGGTACACAACGTCGCCCTCCTGGCAGCTGAAGTGGGCCGGGGAAATTAGCCCGATTCGAGCGTGATGAATGCATAATGCACATCATGTAAAGTCTGCGGCTGAGCATGGCGAAACGCCTTCTCCAAATATCATGATATCTCCAAGATATTGGTGCTTCAAGAAAGCGGTCATCGCGCTCCGAAAACTTACCCGATGGCGCCATTCTCGATTCCGAACCGAAAAACCTCGGGACGGTATGACAACTAGTTGAGTACCCAAGAAGGCAGCGCCTCTGTCCATTCAACGGGTAGAGTCATCCATGAAGGTGTTTGGTCCTCCCATAGCGTGGAAAAACGAGGCTGCAGCTTCCTGGAACCCGCGGGATACGGGCCGGACATAGTCGGGTTTCGGCAAGTCCAAGCCACGCGTGCATCAGAACTGAGTGCCGGCCGAAACTTCGGTCGGTCATGAGTGAGCTTGCAATCCAGGTACGCGAGGCTGCGAAGCAAATACTCAGTAATGCCGGCGGGGTGAAGTCCAAGTCCCTGGCTAGCAAATCCCGTGCCATCTTACGAGAGATCGCAGCCGTACTTTGGCCAAGAGAGTCGGAAATGTGTCGCATCCGATGGTTTGAATGGAGCCATGTCTGGAGTTCGGCCCCATAGCGCTTGGTAGCTGCAGTGCTTGAGTAGCCCGAGGGCCGGAAGCATCCGCCAGGCCAAGCCAGGCAACAACGCGCGATGCTCTGGAGTGCACTTCGCCCTCATGATTGCACTTATCGTCTTAGTGCTGGCTAATGCCAATGGCGTCGATCCAGTGTTCGTTCCCGCAAACGTAGGCGCAGATGCTCGAGAGCGCCCAGGCAGTTGGGCGTGGCAAGTACCTAGCTTCGCATCATCGTAGGAGATCTCGGGCAACCCCCAGACTCATTCGGATGTGTCGTCCCAAAATTCGGCAATCATGGGAAAGATGCAGGATAGTGGAACATTGCTGCTGTGCCTGGCGGATGGATGGAAGCACTTGGCGCAAGCTGAGCTACCTCTGCCCGTTCGCAGTGTATCCACGGCGGGTTTAGCAGGCGCCGGCATAGCCTGCCGAGTGAGGTTGAGAAGAAGGGCAGTTGGCGAGCCCGAAGCCATTTCCACTTACATAAAATATGTATGTGGGAATGCCACTCAAGTCCGACTTGGAGTAGACTTTCAAAGACGAACTTTGTGGCCGAAGATGTGCGCTCAGTATGTAAAGAGGTACCTTAGATATATGCAGACCAGCGGGTACATAAGCGGCGGGCTGATCGGCAACGGCGAGCCCGGATGGAGCCAAGTACCTAGAATATATACACGAAAGCCATGGACCGTGGTAGGTGGTCACACGTGAGTTTGTACAGTCCGGCAGACGACAGCACCGCCCTCTACTCGTCCCAGATGACGGCGCTCAGGCCGTCCTCCTGGCCGTCGCGGCCGCGCGTGGCGACCTGCAGGTTCGCGACGAGGCCGCCAATCTTTCCGGTGGCGGGGTCGCGCGCGAGCACGGCGACGTTGGACGAGGTCTGGCCGCCGACGGCGACGAGGTCGCCGGCCTTGTTGATGGCGAAGGTGCGCGGGTACCAGGTGTGGGAGTTTGTGTTCTCGACGAAGCGCAGCGCGCCCGACGCGGCGTCGATGGCGAAGGTGGCGAGCGCGTCCTTCTCGGCGCCAAACGACTGGTCGTTGCGGTTGGCGGCGTAGAGGAAGTTGCCGGCGACGTGGACCTCGGCCGCCTTGATGGGCTGGGCGCCGGCCGGCGGCGCCCGGCCCGACGCGAACGTCGACAGCGTCTGCGTGCGCGCGAGGGTCAGGCAGCCGCCGTTGCTGCCGCCCGGGTACGTCGTCGTCCACGCCGACACCGTGTTGCTGAGCTCGTTGACCGTGTACAGCATGGTGCCGGTCGTGCCGCTGCCGCGCGCTGGCTTCCACCAGGCCCCGTGCCGCGGCCCGTCGCCCGCCCCCGTCTTCGCCGCCGGGCACGCCGTCAGCTTGCCGCTCGCCGCGTCGATGCTGAAGATGCGGATCAGGTCGGCGCCCAGGTCCGGCACCAGCAGGAACTTGCCCGTCGGGTCCGTGATGGCCGAGTGCGGGTGCGGCGCATTCTGGCGCGACTTGACCGGGCCCGGCCCCGACATGGTGAACTTCTCCTTCTGCAGGACCTGCGTGCTGGATGACAGGGGTAGCTTGTAGGTGGTGATGGTGGACGGGTCGCTAAAAGGAGGGGGGGGGGGGGCGACATCAGTACCGACCCGTAAAGCCAAGCATGGGGAGGTGGTAAAGGGGGCGCTGAATGGGGTATCTGCTTACTACTGCGATGTGGCCAAGAAGCCTTTCCCGTCCGAGCCGCCGTAGAGCCAGCCGTGGACATCGCCGCCGCTCGACTTGGCCGAGCCCTTGGCCTTCAGGCCGCCGTCGTTGGCGACGGAGAAGGAGGCGACGACGGGGCTGCCGCCCCAGGCAGCCGAGCCCTCGTCAACGCAGTAGACGGTGCCCGAGGCCGAGTCGAGCTGCAGCCAAGCGGGCATGCTGCCGCAGCCCCCGATCGAAGAGATGACGGCCAAGGTGCCGTTGCCCGCGCCGCCGCTGGGCGCCGTGTACGACAGCGAGAAGATCTTGCCCGTGTAGTGCGAGACAAGCAGGTTGGCGCCGAGGACGCCCGGCAGCAGGCCCGCGCCCGCCGCCGCAATCTGAGCAAGACGCACCATCGTGAGCGTATGAGGACTTGTTACTCCTTTCCTTGGGCCACGCCGGATACGAGTTCAGGAAGCAGATGACGGTCCAGAAAAGCCGGGCCGCATTCCACTTAAAGGAAAGACATCGAGGCTCACCTGGGATCTGTCCCCCAGGTCAAGGGGTCAGCGGCGCTCCCTGTGGGAGAGTGGCCCGCTGAGGTGCCCCCGGTGCCGCTCGTCGACTCAGATGGCCCTCGTCCCATATGGGAGCAACTAATGGCGGCTGGCAAAAAGGCTTGTCAACTTCAAACGCGAGCCGACGATACTTGGCCGCGCTAAGCCGGGCAGTCTGCGGTCCATGCTGATCTTAGCTGCCGGTTGCAACGGGACTTGCCAGACGTCGCTCCGAGCACCTCAAAACGGTTAAGAGCCGCGGAGGGCCATCCCGTTAGTTCAGATGAGGCATCCGAGATATCACTATGGGGTTTAGTGCGTTTGTTAATGGGCCCAAAGTGGTGTTTTAGGCTAAATGCCGGGCCCTAGTCGCTGTGCGTACGCGTGGGTCACGCCTGGATGCCCCCTGTTCCTAGCCGTCAGCCAACTAGGGGGAAGCAAATTCTCGGATCTGGCAGTGGGATCACGCCGGAGATCTGCTGAGTACCATCCAGTCAGCCTCTCTCCTTATGAAGCGGGCCCCCGCGATATATGCCAAACCATATGCCGGGCCCTGCAATTCCCCGACGGCGCTTGGCGGACGCCGCGTTTCTCTCAGTCTCTCTCGTGTGCCCGAAGCCGACGAAGTCGTTGGGTTCTGCACGGTATTTGCCAACCATCCTATTTGCCCACTTTAGTTTCACCGCAGCTGGAGAACCTACATATTTCGTACGTCCCCGTCTCAGCGGGACCTCACCCGCGTGTTGGCTGCGGCGTACGACACTAACTCGCTGGCCAGAGCCCGCCGGCTTGGCTCAGTCTCACGAGCCTCTTCTCCTTTGGAAGAAGGAGGCTGCTGTGCCGATCCGCCAGTCCCATTCCACCTGACCGCGCAATTAATATGCATGCCATTCTTGGCGGTGCCAGACTTCGGGCACATACCGTCATCACTTGGCGTCGCTCGGCTGCCGGGCTCAACGGCCGCCAGTGAAGAGATGAACCTCCGGCTGGAGTCCAGGAGGTACTCAATCTCAAGTTCCGCGCCGGCGCGTCCTAATGAGAAAGGGGCTGCACTCGCCTTATTGTCCGCACTACGTACGACCCAGGCCGGATCAGTCGGGCCTGGTCGATCTGCCTGGCCTGTCGGGGCGGGAAGACCTTGCCCGACTGTGACCGGAAACAGACAGGGTGGTGGCTTGGCAGGAACCACGTTTGTTTTCTCGGCATCAACCACCGCAACACCTAGATTGGGGCCCCGCGGTGGCCACCTTCTCGCCGTCATGATGGAAGAAGGACCATGCCGTGGCAGCCAAGGCGGCCAACGGGGCCATGCGAGCCAAGATAAGCCTGCAATGCCTGGCGGCTGAATGCTTGGCGGCATCTCATATACAACAGTTAATATTCTCCCGGATGGGCTGTCCGCTCTTCCACGAATCGTAAGACCAACATCTGTTGCCTTGGGCTTGCTCGTCTTGAAAAGCACCGAGCGTTGCCGGAAGGTCGACGAAGAAGGCCATCACCAGGCCGTTGTCCACCACCCTTACCTTCTTCAGCCCCAAGCCCGCCCATTACTGCCGCCACTAGACCACGTGCTCACAGTCTGATCAGTTGTCATGCTGTACCACCACAGGGTTGCCCTATGGCTGGGACTGGCCGCGGGACTCGCCCGGGGGGCCACCCTTAGCAGGCGTGCCGCGATCGACGACTGTCTGGCGGCGGCTAAAGTGCCGACGGATAAGCCCGGCTCGGACGACTGGAAGGCGGACACGCTGCCCTTCAACGACCGCATCCACTTCACCCCGGCGGCCGTTGCCGTGCCGACCACCATCGAGCAGATCCAAGCCGCCGTCAAGTGCGCGGCGCAGACGGGCAATGTGAAGGTGACGCCCAAGTCTGGCGGCCACAGCTACGCGTCGCTGGGCCTCGGCGGCGAGGACGGCCACCTGGTGGTCCAGCTGGACCGCATGTACAACGTCTCGCTCAACGCCGAGACCAAAATCGCCACGGTGCAGCCTGGCGCCCGCCTGGGCCATGTTGCCACGGAGCTGTGGAACCAGGGGAAGCGCGCCATCTCGGCGGGCACCTGTCCGGGGTACGTCTCGTCCGGAAAGAAGCCCCCGCTTGTGGGTGTGCTATGTAGCTAACGAGCACGGGGTGACAGCGTGGGAGTGAGCGGCCACGCGCTGCACGGCGGGTTCGGCATGAGCTCGCACAAGTACGGGCTCGCGACGGATTGGATCGTAGGGATGAAGGTGGTGCTGGCGGACGGCAGCCTCGTGCAGGCGTCGGCGACGGAAAACGCCGAGCTGTTCTGGGGGCTCAAAGGGGCCGGATCCAACTTCGGCATCGTGGCATCATACGAGTTTGACACGTTCGCGGCGCCGGCTGAGGTGACGTACTTTAGCATGCCGTTCCGCTGGAACGTGACGACGGCGCGCGGCAACCTGGCGGCGCTCGAAGCGTACGCGCGCGACACCATGCCCGCCGACCTCAACATGCGTATGTTCACCTCGGGCTTCTCTTCCCAGCTCGAGGGCATGTTCTTCGGCGACGTCGCCGGTCTCCGCACCGCCCTCGCGCCGCTGCTCAACGCGACCACGCCCGCGCTGCGCATCGCCCAGGCCGTCAACACCACCTGGATGGACGCCTTTGCCCACTACGCCAACGCGCCGACGGACCCAACGCACCCGTACAAAACGGTTAGTGGTGTATCCCTATAATGTGACGCGGTCAGATGCCCGAGTACTGACACACGATACACTACCCACAGCAAGAGACGTTCTATTCAAAGAGCCTGACGCTCAAGTCGCTCGAGGGCGAGGCCGGGGACAACTTTGTCGACTACTGGTTCGGGCACACGCAAGACAACCGAAGGTCGTGGTGGCTACAGCTCGACGTGCACGGGGGTCGGAACTCGGCCGTGAGCCACGGGCCACGGGCGAAGCTGTCGTCTTATGCGCACCGCGAGTCGCTGTGGCTGATCCAGTTCTACGACCGCGTGTACGCGGGCGCATATCCGGCGACGGGCTTCGGCTTCCTCGACGGCTGGGTCGCCAACGTCACGCGTCCGCTCGCCCGCGCCGACTGGGGCATGTACATCAACTACGCCGACTCGCGCCTCAGCCGCGACGACGCCATGCAGAACTACTGGGGCGGCAACCTTGGCCGCCTCCAGGCCCTCAAGGCCGACGTCGACAAGAACCAGCGCTTCTACTACCCCCAGGCCTTCCCGCCCGCCAAGTCGCCGTAAGAGTTCCAACCGGGGTGAAAAGGGGAGGCGTTGTTGGGAAGGAGGAAAGCGACCCTTGGATGGGGGAGGCATGGGTGGTTGCGGCTGCCATGGAAGTTCAACTAGACCATCAATATTCAACTGTATATACTTGCCAAACCGGAAACATACCTTGAAATTACATTACTTGTTGACAGGGCTGCATGTTACTCCCCTGTGTCCAGTATGAACTGGATGTGGCCTCCTCGTTCGAGCCTAGCTCATCCAGCTCCGTAGATGCAAGGGACGCTAGGATGGAACGAAGTGATGCGTCGATTGGGCAGGCCCGTGGCTACTCTCAGCGACGAGGGAGACCGTGCTGTCCGGGTTGTTGTAGTAATTAAATCCTGAAATGAAGTACCAAATCAAGCTCAGCCCGTATTGCAATCCTGGCGCCATGCACCCCACGATATGTGAGATGCGGGCATGAAGAAGACACTTGGGTGTGCAGTACGCAGGCATGTGGCTGTGTGTCTGGGGTTCGAAAAAGGCAGTGCAGGCCATTTGATCCATTCGCTAGTGATGTGCGTCAGGTTTACAGTTGGGGAGTACATCTTCGTAGGCAGTGCAGAACAGCAGGAGCGCTCGTGCCCCAGTGGAACCGTGCCGTCTGCCTTGGCCCTGGCTCCTTCCATACCAACCAAAACCCGGGGTGTGTGCATACAACTAACAGTAGGAACTATGCCGGCAACCGTGGTGAATGGAAAAGATGATTGCGCGGCAGAACATGTCATCTGTTTTCTCCACATCGTCGATTACGTCCTTGACTGTCCGTCTGGCCACACCCGCTGTCCTGCTTTGAGAGCCCTCCGATGAGCCTCCCTCCTGTTTTTGTCGAGCCCTGGAAGCGCCGTCTGCACCCCCAGAATGGCGATGACGTCGCGGCTGGCGGCAGCGCTGCTGCTGCCACCCCCGAGTTTCCCGACTACCACCAGGGCAAGCCCGAGATGCTGATATCGTCGGCGACCGTCCACTCGTTCCAGCTGGGAACCGGTGCGTCCATCTACACGCAGTCGCTGCTGCCGGCGCTGCTAAGGGCGCGGCACGAGGTCGTCCTCGTGACCTGCTTCTGGGCCGACTCCGACACGCTCAGGGCCCTCCGGCAGGCCCTGGAGCAGCTGGCCGAGACGCGAAGCCAGCTCCTGCGCGCGCAGGCGACCAACGGTGGTGACGGTGCCGGCAGTGACCCGGACGAGGAACCACTGGGGCCGCTGCGCATCCGCATCGGCTTCTCCTCACGCTCCCTTTTCCAGAAGCTGTTCCACACCGGCTCCCGCCAGGGCTACGTCTACCCACCCGCCGCCTGGCCGTCGCAGCTGGGCCTCCCGTCGCAGGAGACGTTGGAGGCTGCCGCCATCGACCTGCGCGTCAAGAGCCTCTTCTTCCTTCCCTTCAGCGTCATGCACCCCAAGTTCTTGATCGTTGACCGTCAGAGGGCCTGGTTGCCGAGCTGCAACGTGAGTTGGGAGCCGTGGCTCGAGGGCTGTGTCGAGATCTCCGGCCCAGCCGTGGCGGGCTTGGTGCAGTTCTACCAGAGCGTTTGGGACGCGGAGACAGCCGATTTCGGGTTGGATAGTCAACGCAGCCGGCAGAACATGGTGGTTGATTCTAGGCCTTCTTCGTCGGCTACGCCTCGCGTGTCCGCAGCTGGCCTCGTCGGACTGACGTCGATCCAGAGCCCGGCCACCCGATTCACGCCTCTTGCCTTTTCTGACGTCCCCATGGTTTGGTTGCCCTCGTCACATCATCGAAACCCAAGATTCCGCTGGCTCCCATGGCTGGGGCAAACCGCGCCGCCCGCGACTCCCCTAAATGCTGCCTTGCTGCAACTTTTGGAAATGGCACAACATTCCATCTATATTCAGACGCCAAACCTCACAACAAACTCGGTGATGGACGGCATCATCGATGCCTCGGCGAGGGGCGTAGATATCAAGATCGTGACGGGCAAGAACATGATGTTGCTGGAGCAAATCGTCACAGCCGGCACCACGACCTCGCTCTGCCTCAAGTCGCTGATCCGACGCCACAGACAGTTGGTCAGTGCTTCGCATCGCCGCATAGTGGCCCCGGATGGGGACGACAACGCGATGGGAAACGGGGCGGACATCGACCTCGAGGCAGGCCGACTCCCGCCCGGTAACCTCACAATCTCCTACTTCCACCCGGATGGAAACAACCTCGCCAGAAATGCGCCTGAGGAGCCCGTGCAGTCTCACATTAAGTTGACCATTGTGGACGGCGAGTACACAGTCCTTGGGTCAGGGAACCTTGATCGCGCAAGCTGGTTTACTAGCCAGGAACTTGGCATCCTCTTCCGCTCGACCTCATTCGCCCGCATCGTCAGTGACAACATTGAAGACGTCCTTAAAGGCAGGACCGCTGTATTATACGACTCCAAGAGCACATGACGGGCTTTTCTCCGGCCATAGTATCATGCCACCCACTGTCTGGCCGTCCACCAGCCATTGTACCCTGTGTGCGTCAATGGCGTCCACAGCCTGCCGATAGATACAACCTGTTCGCTGGCAAGGACAATAATGTGAATTGAACGCAATCCTGCGGCTGGGCGATACCCAAAGGGAGGGATTACTTGGTGATCGCCGGGCTGTGCCCAGCCGCACGCAGGATCACTCTGCCTTCTCGGTTGCCTAGAGGAGCGAAGCGAGACACAAGCTTACCATGACGAGCCAGGCTCAAAGCTTTTGTTGCGCCCGGGCGCCACTCCATAGCCCGCTTTCAAAACACCGGGGACCCTGTTCCCCCACTGTTCCGGCCATTACAATACAAAATGACATTGGACCCAGATCAGCTTGGAACGTTTCTACTGTGGTGCGGAGGCTGACATACCCCGGCGCTTGGCCATACGCCGTTTACGAGCCAGCAGCACACGACCAATCGGTCTGTATAACCGAGGCTAGATTGCGCCACCTTCGCCCAAAGCCATTACCGATTGCCCAGAGAATCGAACAGGTGGTGTGGATAGTGATCGACTCCCCCACGCCCTAGTTTTCGCTCTGGACTATACCTGCTTGCCTACACTCCACACCGCCTGCTGCTGCCCTCACTTGACCAAGCCGTCACTCGAAGGCCTGAAAAGGGACCGAAGAGGGAGCTCCGTTACCAGCTCTCAAGCTCGGGCATGCCAGCGGCCATATCGAGTTGACGGTGGTCGGATACCTCAAAGGTCTGGGGAGCCTAAACCTATTCGAGGCGCTGGGACTCGGCCGGATCTCACGTCTAGTCCATCTGATTATCACCACCAGTCATACACAATAGACGGACCTAATACGCCGGTGCAACGTGCAACGGCCCAACGCCGCTGACGGGACGTAACTGACACCCGCGACCTTGACAAAAGCTTAGCAGGGTTCAGCTTCTCGGTCACTATGGGTCTGGAATCGTTTCAGGAGCCAAGGCTCTGGGTCAACTTGGCAAAACCGCCCCTCAGATACTCATATGCAAGGCTAGCCAATGGCAGGTGGTTAAGATTTTCCTATCTGCGTCTCCTTGCGACCCGCGAGCGTAAAGACGATGTACAGTCTCGCAGTCTGCCTGACCCCCGTCAGAATCGGGAGGGTTTGACCACTTTTCGGCCCATCTGGGTAGCGTAAAAGCGCTAAGTCTCCCACAGAATCAGTTGCGCTCTTTCTCTCTTTTGACTCAAACATTGCGCCGAGTCAAGCGTCGGACTCCCAACAACTCCTTCCCGTCGCTTACTGCCACCTGGGCCGTATAGCCACCGTCGTGCCGCCGTCCCGACATGGCTTCTACCGGTATTGACTACGGCAAGTCGCCTGGTGTCTCCTCGAGTGGCCGGAACGTCTCCGACCCCGAGAAGATCGCGTACGACGATGGCGCGGGTCCCCGGCCTTCTCAGTTTGATGGCCGAGTTGACCAGACGCACCGCCAACTCAAGTCGCGCCACATCCAGCTCATCGGCATCGGCGGTACCATCGGGACCGCCTTGTACGTCCAGATCGGCAAGAGCCTGCTTCAAGGCGGGCCCGCGAGCCTCTTCCTCGCTTTCACGCTTTGGTGTTCGGTGATTCTGGCCGTTACGATGTGCATGGCCGAGATGGTGACCTATCTGCCCATCTCGTCGCCCTTTATTCGCTTTGCCGGCCGCTGGGTCGATGAGGCCTTTGGTTTCGCGACCGGCTGGAACTTCTTCATCTTCGAGGCCGCTCTCGTGCCCTTCGAAATTACGGCCTGCAACGTGATTATCCACTTTTGGAGCGACGCCGTGCCCGCCGGCGCCATCATCGCCATTGTGCTTGTCCTGTATGCTCTGATCAACGTGCTGGCCGTCAAGTGGTACGGGGAGAGTGAGTTCTGGGCCGCGCTCGGCAAGGTGTTGCTCATCGTCGGCTTGATCTTGTTCACGTTCGTCGTCATGCTCGGAGGTCAGTATTGGATCCCTGCCACGTGCCTGTCCGTCCCTCAGCGTGGCTATGCATGCGAGATTGATGATGTGACTCTCTCATCCTTTGCGGCGCACTTGCCTTCTGTGTTGGGTCCGGTTCCGACACCACGGACCCGGGTGCTGTATCGCCGGATCTTGGACTAACGCTCACGCGTGACACGCAGGCAACCCCAAGCACGACCGGTTCGGGTTCCGGTACTGGTATGAGCCCGGGGCTTTTGCCGAGTTCTACACCGTGGGCAACCTGGGGCGGTTCATGGGCTTCATGCAGTGCCTGATCCAGGCGTCTTTTACCATCGCGGGCCCCGACTACGTGTCAATGGCGGCAGGCGAGGCCGAGAACCCGCGGTACGTGATGCCGCGGGCCTACAACGCCGTCTTCTACCGGCTCACGACCTTCTTCATGCTGGGCGCGCTGTGCGTCGGCATCCTGGTTCCGTACGACAACGAGGAGCTGGCCGAGGCCTTCAAGTCCAGCAAGCCGGGCGCGGCGGCGTCGCCCTACGTTGTCGCCATGAACCGGCTGGGCGTGCCGGTCCTGCCGCACATCGTCAACGCCATGGTGTTGACGGCCGCCTTCTCGGCTGGCAACAGCTACGTCTACTGCGCGTCGCGCTCGCTGTTCGGACTCGCCCTCGAGGGCAAGGCGCCGCGCTTCCTGACGGTCTGCCTCCCCAACGGCGTGCCCATCTACAGCGTCCTCGTGGTGCTGCTCGTGGCCCTGCTGGCCTTCCTGCAGGTCAGCGAGGGCTCCGCCAAGGTGCTGCAATGGTTCGTCTCGCTCGTCACGGCCTCGCAGCTCATCAACTTCGCCTCCATGTGCGTCACGTACCTGGCCTTCTACCGCGCCCTTGCGGCCCAGAACATCGACCGCCGCTCCCTGCCCTTCACGGCGCCCCTGCAGCCCTACCTCGCCTACTACGCCCTCTTCGCCACCTTCGTCATGGCCTGGGTCGGCGGCTACACCGTCTTCCTGCCCGGCCGCTGGAGTGTGCCCGACTTCCTCTTCTCCTACATGATGCTCTTCATCTTCCCCTTCCTCTACGGCGCCTGGAAGCTCGTCCGCCGCACGCGCCGCGTCCGCCCCGAAGTCGCCGACCTCCGCCAGGACCTCGACGCCGTCGAGGACTACACGCGCAACTTTGTGTCCGTGCCCGCCAAGTACGTTTGTCGTCGTCTCCCTTTATGCCTCCCTCCACTCATATCGCTGACTATGGCATCAGAAACGGTTTCGTGAGGATCTTGGATGTGCTATTCGGCTGAGCTCCGGGTCGGCCGATGCTCGGCTTTTTCTTTCCCGTCACGAGAATACACGCATAGGGAGGAGAGGACACAGACGTACCTACTCATACACAAGGATTTTTATCATTCAGCAGAATTTCCTTACAAGTAGAGGAACCAACGAATCATCCGTCAATCCGGGACGTAGACCGCGTCTGCAAGGTCCCGTTTCGTCCTTCTCATATGTGGTCGTTGCTTGCGGTCCCTTCTCCATCCATTTACGCGCACTACAGGCGTTAGTAAAAATCATCGCCGTCCTCCGTCGTTTCGTCATCATAGTCCGAGTCATCCTCGTCCTCCGCCGCGTCGCTATCGAATTCGTCGTCCGTCTGGCGCCAGGCGTACTCGTCGCTCTCGTCGCCCTCGACGTCCTGGCTATGCTCGTGGGTCTCAGACTCATCGTCCTCTATGTAAATGGGCGCCGCGGCCGTCCCCCTCGCCGGGCGCGCCCGATTCCGCGTTATAGAGGTGGCCCGGGTTGTAGAGGTTGACGAGGCGGTAGGCGGGGACCGGGTCGAGGTCGCGGACTTCGCCACCGCAATTCCCTGGCCCTGTCGTTCCTGTCGCTTTCTGTCCTTCCTTTGCCTGCGCTTGGCGGCTCGCGATACTTGTTTCTGGGTCCGGACGGCGGCGTTCCCGGGATTCTGCGTTGCTGGCATCTCTTGGCCCTGTGCGGCCGGGCCCCCTTTCGACCTGTCCGATTTCCCGGCCCGGTCCTGGGGTTTCCGGCCCCGAGGCCGTCCCTTGGCCTTCCCCGGCGGTGGGGGCGGAAGCGGCTGGCCGCCCCAGGCGGCAACGACCTCCTCGATCCTGTTGCGGACCGCCTGGCGAGCCTGGGCCTTGGCGACGCGGCGCCGGAGCTGGGCGTCGTAGTCGGTGTGCTGGTGGCGGATGTGGGCGCGCACGGCGAGGCGGGCGCGGGCGTCGACGTCGAGGGCGGCGGTGCGGCCGACGCGGCGGCTGTGTTTGCGCATGGCGCGGGCGACGACGGCCGGGGCCTCGGCGGGCGGGGCGCGGGGGAAGGCGCGGGCGATGGCGTCGGCGAAGCGGCGCTCGAGGCCGGCGTCGCGGCGCTCCACGGCGCGCGCGCGCTCCGCCCGCGTCGCCGCCTCGGCCGCGCGCACGGCGGCCGCCACCTCGCGCGGCACGAGCAGGCCGAGCGGCGGCGGCTTCCTCGCCCGCCCGTCCGCCCCGACGACCGCGTAGACGGTGCGCCGCGCCTCGCGCGTGCGCCGCCGGCACTGCGCCGTCACGTACACGTCGCCCTTGGGCACGAAGACGTACCCCGGCGGCAGGGGCGCGCCGGCCCGCACCTGGGGCTCGGCGCTCGGCGCCACGGCGCGCGGCATGGTCGTGGCGGGCGCTCGTTCTTTCGTTGTGGACGAGGACCAGGTAGTTTGGGTGCGTGCGCGGCGGTTGGGCAATGGAGATGACGCTGCGGTGATAGCACTTCCGTATTGCCAGTAGGACTGGGCAAGAGGGTTTGCGAATGGTCTTGCCGAAACCAAGGTCTCGTACGAGCGTGCGAGAAACGTCTAAAATCCCCTGGTCGTCGATGCTCACGTATTGCGAGGGTGCGAACCAAGTATGTGGTGGCTGATTGTATCGCCCTTTTGCAGTTGTGGATTCAACTCCCGCAATCTTCTTTGACCGTGTCTGGAGTAATCGTTGACCCAGTACGTAGGATGGATTCAAACAAAGAAAAAGGCACAAAAGGAAAGCATCGCAAGTTGCGTGCTGTTCCCGGAGGTGGACGAAGAAGGCGGGAGACGTGAAAACGAGCGTGTAGACTAAGGCTGGGACGCTGAAGGTATGCAAGGATAGGGTGGAAACCGCCTGAGGCTGCCGAGCGGGAAGGGAGAGTTTGGCGAAGAGATCAAATGGAAAGACGCAGTCCAAGCCACACAAGAAGCAAATGAATTCAATGAAAACGGGTACTGGGCGGGTTGCCACGGGGACCCTGCGGGCGTGGTGAAGTTTGAGGTTGCCTGGTCGCGACAGAGACCGTGTGCAGGATGAATCATGAGGTGACTTGAATACTTACTTACATAAGCACTTATGTACTAAGTAGGTGCTGTCAGAGGCTACAGTGCCCAATAGATCCAGCAGTCAAAAACATGTCTACCACATACTTAGCCGACAGGCACAACATACTAAACAGTGCCTGGAGAAGTAGGTTAAGTACTATGCAGTGTCGCGGCTGCCTCCTTCGGAGCCGTTCCCAATATTGTTACTGCGGGGTGTCACAGGGCAGTGGACGGCACTAACACCAGGCCAACCTTGATTGGCGGGGTTGCCGATCACCCTTTCTAGCTTGAGCTGCTACAGCCGCCTAGGTACCGCTAGCATCTCCGATACAGGTAAAGTAGCGCTGCGAATATGTTTCATTCCTCCGGCCTTTGGAACATGGTCTATATACAAGTGGAACACACTTATCAGCCCCAGTCAGTTCCCTATCATACACACTCTCCATCACCCATTTATACCCGCATCTATTTTTTTTTTGCCCCAGATACTCTAGAAACAACCAACCTTAACAGACTTCTCAAAAGCACCAGATGATAGGCCCACCGCCAGGGATTCCTCCTTCAGCATTACTCACGAGGACCAAGGCCGCGGTGGTCCCAGTCCAGAGCAAAATTGTAGGTAGGAACCCCGTGGCCTTTGCGACGTACCTCAAGATCTGCCTCAAGATCTTCTAGCATCTCCGTTGCTTTGTCGAATAAGTCTGGATAGAAGGAAGCTATGTCGTGGTGGCGGATGGCTCGCAAGCCCCAACAGTTCGTCGGCGCGCCGGCCACCAGGTCCCGTAACTGCACATCGTCGCACAAGAATATGATGTGATTAGGGGGGATAGCGTGGATGTTGACGAAGGCGGCGATGAGCATTTTGCTGCCGATCCGGGGGTCGTCCAGCTTGATGGCAATGTTTAACATGCCGGCAGGGCGTCCAGGGACGGCGGCTGCGGTTACGTAGCCCCCCCGATGACCATTTCCCCGGGACGCGGGCTGAGAACCCAGGGTCAGGTTGATGGGCTGGTCCAACACCAGCAGGTCGACGACCGGCACCATGGATACCAACGACTTGAAAACGCCCCCAAAATGCAGCAAATCGCCGCCGCGGCGCGGGCACGCCGAGGTCAACCGCACCTTCTCGTAACACACACGCACTCGAATGACATGGGGCGTTCCCCAGACCACGAGCTCGTGGTGCCTGGTGCCCACGACGGGTGAAGAGTCGGGAGTGACGCCGGCGACCTGGGTGAACGACATAGGACTGAGTCTTTCTGAGACGACGTGCTTAGATCCAGAATAGTTTTGCGGGAAGAGTACAATTCGAGAAAGTAACGCCTTCTAAGAGGTGGGAAGGTGGTCAAGAAAGACTTGTTCAGGTGGTAGTTGAGCCGAGTTCACATAAGTAAAGAGCTGCCGCGTCCTAGTCAGCAGAAGGATTGGTGCTCAAAAATTCCTTCATGGTGCCCCCATGAGGCCCAAGTACGCCTTTATACGTGGACTTCACTTGGCAGGCCCTATGGTACATGTTCCTTATCTGTTAGCAGCAGGCCATTCGGTACCTATGATTGGGCCAGAAGAACAAGGAATGCTGCAAGGTATGAGTAGGACTGGTCGTCAAGTACCATGTCGTGCCCTTGCTTGGTGACCCAGTTATGAGCTTGGCCGTCTCTTAGCCCTGGCCCTCATACATTGAAGCCAAAACCAAGAAGCAGCGGGATGGCCAAGGTGAGCAGCATTGTCATTTGCCCATGAGATCCCGGCAGAGCACCACGTTGATAGATCGCCGACACCATCAATGGCTGGGGTGGGCGACTCCATGGCGTGTCTCTCGGAACCGGTGTCGTCGACGACAACCAGCTGCAGGACATGCTGCAAGTTACGACATTCCGGTGCAATTGCTCTCTCGTCCCCAAGCTCGCCGTCTGGTCCTCGAAACGACACTGTAACGAGACGACCGTGACACAGGCGAATACAAGAACCTACACCGCCAAGAAGGAAAGATGAGATCATCATGATCTTTCACGTGATCTCGCGTAAACCTGGCGTCCTTCTAGAAATCACATCCGCCCGACGCGCGAGAATTGTTCACCCATACCTGCAACCCTGTCATGGCTGCACCTGGGATGCGTACATGGGGTGACCTGAGTCAACCTTACCTGGCTACGTGTACGTAATCCACCTAAATAGCCAACCAAAGGTTCGCCGCGCACGGGAGAACAGGGAAAAATTATTTCGGTTGGAGGGTAGCGGCCGGACCGATCACCTAAACTATTTTTCAATTAAACTAATCTCGTTTCACCGGTCGCGCTGGCGACGCGTTGGCGACGCGCGACGGGCTCGCCGGGACCAATCGCGGGTGTAGAGGTCATGAGGGACCGGTGTAGCTAGTCGCGTTTCGCGGCTACCCCAAGCCGCTAGCTGTCCGGGAGACGAAGAGGAAACTGACGGGCAGCTATTCCATATACAACCGGCCACACGGCACACCGAATGTGTATCCCATGGAAATATACAGCTACGAGGTAGGTAGTGGTTCCAAGATAGGCGTGATGCAGTTGGTGGTGGGGCAATAAGCAGGGGCGGAAGCAGGACCGGCTGGCAGCCCTGCCTTAAGTGCTTCGCTGATCCAAACGGGAAAGGCTAATGCTGGACGGCATGAAACAGGCGGAAGAGAGGGGCTGGTTATCGGTTGTCTGCTTCGAACATTGCCGCATCTCTTTTTCCACGTTAGGGACCCTTGTCTAACAGTAAACAACGACGGCACTTGACGTGTTTTGTCTTGTGGCTCCTCCGTCCGTCAACACTAGGGTCCATCCTTGCGAACGCTACTACGCGCCGAACCGCCGAACCGCCGAACAGCCTTTCCCTCCAGTGCCTGATTAGGAGCTCCTCTGGGGCCGATCGATGCCAGAAAGCTTCCCCCGCCTTCCCCACCCAGCGACGAGACCGACGTGTGGAGGTTAGTTGGGAAACAAAACTGCCTGGATACTGACACCCGAACGTTCCCGTGTCCCTCGTCGTGAAAACAAAACCGACTCACAAACGATGGCCGGCCCGGTCTACCACGGACGGAGCCTCTCGGGCGCGACGCTGCCGTCCCTGGCGCCCGCCACCAAGTTCGTGCTCGTCGTCGTGCGGCGCGGCACCGAGGACGACGGGCCTGAGGCTCGCAAGCTGGTCCTATCCAACAAGCTGGCCATCCCCGACCTCGGCGCCCTAACCATGGCCGCGCTCCGGGAGCGTCTGGTGCTGTGCGCGCGCATGTGGGTGACTTCTTCTTCGGCATTCCCTCTTCCCAACCCATTGTATGGTTCCTGCATATGCAGGATTAGCCAAAAAGTGGTGGCAAGCACGCTGACCACCCGAGGACGCGCCACAGACCCTTGTTCCCCTCGCGTCACGTCTTCTGCACGGCCGCCGGCGACGAGGTCGTCGACGAGTCCATGAGCGTCGCCGAGTATATGCGGCTTGAGGTACGTCTGTGTGTTTTGATGTGTTTACCAACACCGGCATCCTCCTGCCCCTTGTCCACGCCGTCCCCCACAGATTGCCACAGCTGTTGCTGCCGCCCACGTCAACATCGCACCGACCGCTGAAACTCTCTGCCCATACAGAACCGCCCGTTGGAGCGCAAAGCCGGCCTGCCTGCCGTATCCGTCTACTATCGCAGCTGCGAGAGCGAGACGAAGCCTCGCCTAGCGTCCCTGTCCTCGGAAATCGACCCGTCCATTGCTGGCATCACCGCTCAGGGGTGGCGGTAGACAAGCCATGGTTGGTTGTGGGAGAGGCTCCGGCGCCTTCGCGCGTTTATGGATACTGTACCGGGAGAAGGTGAGTGGCCAGCAGACGTTAGTTCCGAATATCATATCTGCTCTCTGTAACCTACGTAGCTTTAAGTAGCAATGTCTGCTAAAAAGAATGTCTGCCTAAAAAAGTACCTTGTATCTCCAACCCTTCCTTCGTTCTTTCCCTTTCTCATTCCCTTCCCTATTCCATTTCCCTTCCACTTCCCCTTCCACTCCCCCTGCCCCTCCCATTCCATTCCCCTTCCCCTTCCCCTTCCATTCCCCTTCCATTCCCCTTCCTCTTCCCCTTCCCCTTCCCCTTCCATTCCCCTTCCCCTTCCCCTTCTTCTTCCCCTTCGTCTTCCCCTTCGTCTTCCCCTTCCCCTTCGCCTTCCCATTCGCCTTCCCCTTCCCCTTCCATTTCCCCTTCCACTCCCTCTTCCCTCCCTCTTCCACTCCCTCTTCCCTCCCTCTTCCACTCCCTCTTCCACTCCCTCTTCCACTCCCTCTTCCACTCCCTCTTCCACTCCCTCTTCCACTCCCTCTTCCACTCCCTCTTCCACTCCCTCTTCCACTCCCTCTTCCACTCCCTCTTCCACTCCCTCTTCCACTCCCTCTTCCATTCCACTTCCACTTCCCCTTCCATTCCACTTCCCCTTCCCCTTCCCCTTCCATTCCACTTCCCCTTCCCCTTTCCCTTCCTCTTTCCCTTCCTCTTTCCCTTCCCCTTCCCCCTCCTTAAAAGAATCACAAGTAAGACACATAAATTAGAACCAAGAAAGGCTCTAAGTGCATGCTACATAAATTTTAAGCTATTTAAAAGAATAAAAATACACAACTACATGACCATGAATTGTTATTCCTTTACAAACTTGAACTTAAAACACATGAATACGTCGTATATGCGAAGGGACGTTCTTACTTCGGCACATGTCAGGCCAGTCTCCAAGCCAGTCTACCGGGGTAGTTCTGCAAGTCGGTTTACAGGACGGCCCAGCTCTCTTCCCTTCACTCTCCAGCACCACTCTCCAAGAACCCGGAATGCTGACCAGGTCTCCGCCGACGAAGTTGGTGCTAAATGGCTTGAAGGTCTGGCGGGGCAGGCTTAGCAGGCAGGCCTTGGCATCTAGTGGAACGAGCAGATGTCCAAGATATGAATAGGCAATCTAGGTAGGAGACATAGTATGGGCCTGTAAATACAAACCACACTAAAGGTATTTCTGCTCACGTCCCCCATATTCTCTTGCTAAAGTAAGGATGGATCATCACGTTTTGGTAAGTGTGTCATAGCAAGCGCACGACAAGGCACAAACGTTAGGTTCGGTTTCATGGGAAAGGCTAGGTGTAGCCGTAATAAAGATTACGAGGTGGCTACTTGCTAACATCCCGAGGTCTCCGCAAGGCTCTCATTTGGCTACCTCTACGCCCCAACGTGGTCGCACATCCCCAGCTACACTCCCTACGAGCACTGCGAATACCATTCGTTCGAGGCCTTGCAGGATCCGGAAGCGCAGCACTTGGGGCCGGTGAAGCCCTGGCCGCCGCATTGGCCCCAGAGGGGGGCGCAGTTGCCGGCGGGCGCGGTCGGGGTCGGGGTCTGGCTGGGGACGGGATCGGGGCCGCCGACGGCGCCGCCGAGGACGGCCTTGACGGCGTCGACGAGCTTGGGGCCGACGACACCGGCGATGAAGCGGTCGCCGGCGGCGTTGGGGTGGACGCCGTCGCCCTCAAGCATGGCGTTGGTAAAGCCGGCGGCGCGCGAGGCGTCGGCGACGACGATGGGGCTCTGCGCCGTCGAGCGCTGCGCCGCCCAGCCGGGGATGGCGGTGTTGACGGCCTCGACCGTCGGGTCGCTCCAGCTCGTGGGGATGATACGGTCGACGATGACGCGCACGCGCGGGTTGGCCGCACGCATGGCGTTGAGCATGGTCGTGTAGGCGTCGAGGATGGTCGCCGCCGACCGCTTGCCGATGTTGACGTCGTTGGTGCCCAGCATGAACTGCACCACGTCGGGCTTGGTCGCCTGCACCCATCCCGCGATGTTGTTGCGCGCAATGTCGTACGCCTGCCACCCCGAGTGCCCCTCGTGGTCCGCGTCGAAGCCCGCCGGCGCCGCGCCGCACTTGCTCTGCAGCGAGCGCTGGCTGCCCACAAAGTCCACCGAGTTCGCCAGCCCCGCGTTGCTCAGCTGCGTCCACACCTGCGGCCGCCAGCACGTGATCTCCGTGATGGAGTCGCCGAGGAGCACTGTGCGTCAGATGTTAGGAGACTTCCTCGGCAGACAAGTGTGGGTGGTCGAATGTATTGTTAAAGGAAGGGGATACGGGGGCAGACATACTGACTTTGACCTTTTGCGCCGAGGCGCCGGCCAGAAGCCCCGCCGCCACGGTGACGAGAGGAGTGATGTGCATGATGGTGAGTAATACAGTGGGAGAGACGACGACGACGATGAGGACCGAGGTTGACGAACAGGGGCGAGAGACAGGTCCGGCTGCGGGAAGAACGCAAGTGATGTTTCCCCCCTTCGACCCCGTAGCCGGGCACTCCGTCTTTTTATCCCCGACGTCTTCGTGCTGCATCGTTTCTCTCCCCCTGCCATCCCTATTTAGAACAAACAACGTCCGGCCGCGGCACTCACTACCCGAGCCCAAGACCCCGGGCGGACCGCCTCCGCGACTTGCCTAAAGCGGACACGCAAGGCCCCGCCGCTGGCAGTCGAAAATGAAGTGCCCCATCCCGCCAATGCGTGCGCCCCCGAAACGCGGGGGACCCCAGGATCGCGATTGGTGGAATTGATGCACTTTTCATCTGTCCAAAAGAACAAACCCCCCGTTCCCTTGGGGCGAGGAGGCGTCCCCACCAGAGCCTTCAGTGAATGACCGTTTGACTCGCCAAGAAACCTCAGCCTGAGATCGGACGGAAGGCAGAAGTATTTGCGGTGGATGCATGGAAGAATTCCATTGGAGTCTTCGGGGAGAGGGATGATGCCGGTGTTATGGCTTGCATTTTTATATCCGACGCAAGGCTGTACGGTGGCATCGGATGAGCGGCAGGCACCGGATTGGCGGGTTCGGGGAGTGAATATCTGAATGCGGTGTCGCGCAGATCAGGGACGTATCGGATATATCAGGCACGCGTCGTACCGTGTATGATGCGCGCCCACGGGGATGGATCATATAAGGCACGCAGTCCGGGAGCCACGCTCAGCGCCGCGCGAGCCTCCTTCTTCACCGGGATGCCCACGTCTTGAGTTGGTGTTGGCGAAGACGGGCTGGGAAGGGGGTCGGCTGAAGATTGCGTTTTAAAGAGCAACCACGTGGATGAGACGGACTTGGCCTCATCGACCACCAGATTCCAGTCTCTTGAGACGATCCAATTTACCGAGGGTTGGGTCTTGGCGATGACGACGGAAGATGCGTCCATCAAACGGCCGCCTATTCCTCTCTCTTCCTCTCCCAAACGCCGACATCACCACTCGGCCCCCACCAAGACCCTTGATCAGCAAGCCACCATGTTCTGACCTTGGGGCTACACTGTAGCCGTTGAGGTTGCGCGCAAGAGCTCACGGCATTGCACGGCACGCTCCAGCAGGTCCGTGACGGCCTGGTGGATTGGGTGTAATGAAGCAGCTCGTCGGGATGCCGCCATCACCATCCCCCCCTCCATCCCGCACTGCACCATTGCAGCCCCAGGTCAGGCTCTAGGAACCCCCCAGGACACCACCCGAACCTCGAAACGACCCATCTGGTTACGTGAATGCCACTGCCTCCGGAAACCCGCTTTCTCGGCCGACAACTCAGACAGCGTAGGACCCTGGCAGAAGCCGGGCTGTTGTTTAGACCCCGACAGCGCACTGATTTAGCCGCCGCGGGCCGAAAGTTGCCCGCATGACCAAATATAGCCCCCTCATCCACCCTTCGCTGATGGAACCCTGACGATCCATTATTCGCCGGCAAAGGCCGGTAATATATCGAGCCGGATAAACATATGGCGCGACGCTAGGGCGCTCACCGTCACGGATCGCGGGCCCTGGACTGAACTTGGTGGAACGCATCGTAGAAAGCCACATAGAATCCCGGAGGGGGGCTCTTCAATACTTTCGCTGGGTAGTCAACCTTCCCGTATCAGTTTTCGTCGTGAGAATACCAGTGTGAGCGACAGACCAGGGCGACTGCAATTATTTCGCTCTGGCTTCACAGCATTCTGAACGTCGTATCGAAGGAAGGAGGGAGAATACCAGTTAGACACCCGTACTCTCTGCTTGGTGCCAGCCCAGGTGATAAGTTCAGTCCGGCAAACGCAGTTGCTCAGTTAAACCACAGCAAAATGCGACTGCTGTGGTCGAGGTGCTTCAGCACATTTGCCTAGAATAAGCGTCTGGTCTGGGACGATAGCTTCCCCAAAGCTCGAGTACCTGGATAACGTTGACTCTATTCCAGCGTGGCTCCGCGTCGTATGAGTGAAAAAAGGGTATCGATCGGTTTTCAATTCGCAGCCGAAGGCCACCATGACCTAAGCTAGTGCTCGTCGGCATTTATGTCTCCTCTGGTATCGCACCCTTGCACATATTGCTAGGGTGTTTCTCTAAAACAAAGCGTCAAGTTCCAGGCTCCCTGGGACCCCGTCGTGTTTCTTTCAAGACACCATGGCGTTCCCATATCAGGCCTGTGTCGTCCATCCCATGGTAAGTAATGATTGAACTTTCAACACCAACTTTCGGTTCGGCGCTTTTATTTTGTCGACGTGTATGACTCCCTGACTCTCCCTGGGCGGTTTTCCAAGCCTGCGAGGCCCCGACTAGCCGACTGGTAGGTTCACATTCGAGGGCTGGACGGGATGGCCGTTATACCCTTGGCGCCTGGATTTCTTCAGATCCCGCTGAGAACGTGATCATGCGGATTGCTGTGATATTTTCCGCGCGTGGGCGTCTTCGTCGCTGAACTGGTTCACGCAATGTTCTCGATGTCCATGTTGAGTTGTTCCTCGACGGCCTTGTCGTCGTCGATGTCGGCGTCGTTCGCGGAATCGGCCGCGGCGGTGGTTTTGGCATCTGAAAAGGGAGAAGGGCGTAATCAGCATTCTTGCTTGCTCTTGGTATTCTCCTGTTTAGGAGGGAAAGGAAACGTACCCTTCATCTCGACCTCGCCGGCAGCGGCCAGCTTGCGCTGGAGGGCGTGATGGGCGGCGCGGTCCAGCTTGCGCTGCTTCTTGGCACTGATGGCACGATTAGGACCGCTCGTGGGCAGAAGACCGCCGCCGCCGCCGCGCGTGCGGTCGGCCTTCTCAACGCGGCTGGCCCGGCCCAGGACCGCCTGTTTCTGCGACCGCTTGCGCGCCGCCGCCTGCCGCGCCGCCAAGCGGTTCTTGGACGGGCCGTTGGGGTTCTTAACCGAGGGCATCGCGGTGGCAGTGGCAGTAGTCGAAAGGGCTGAGGAAAAAGAGGAAGGGGTGGGAACGGGGGGCGGCAATGCGATGTGAATATGGGGGATGGAATGGATGGCAACAAGAGCGGGCGCGTGGGAGAATGGAAATTTTAGCGGGGCTCTGTTGCTGGCCGATAAGAGGCAATCGCATCCCATGGGATCCTCTACCACCACAACCCCTGTCATCTGCGCCCAAAATGGGTAACGTTCTTTGATCTGGAGCACCTGCCAGTTCCAGTTGTACAAGATCCATTCCAGATCTCGACCAGGGCATTACGATTGTGTACCTACACAGTACGTTATCGGGCAAATGGGTACCTTCAATACTTGTACGTACCCCGGCTTCCATCTACGACGGGCATTCCACCATGCGCGCAGATACACACTTTGTCACTCCCTCGGCTCCTCACAATGCTTTCCATCTACATCTACTCCGTACCAATGCATGCAGGGGTTCGCGAGCCGCGTCGCCCACGGACAGCGCGGGCTGCCGAACCACCCTCGTCCGGAGACGGTCAGCAATTCGTAGCTGGAGACGTCGCCAGGCGCTAACAGTCCCCTCCTCTCTTAGCCTTGACCCGCGATACCCAATAACACTTCTTCGCGACTCTTGGGATCCACGATTAGGGCAGATTCCGTCGCGAGTCTCCCCACCTCCCCGTGCCTGTCATGGCTGTCATATGCCGCAGTGACGGCCACTCGGCTCGTGCCCATATATTATTCATGGCCCTTAGCCTCCGCAGCCGAAAATCTTCGAATCGCATTGAAGAGGGACGATGGGACGGGTCCCGACCACCTTACATAGATAGCCTCCCGCCCGCCTCGCTCTCTTTCGTCGGTTACTTCGCCTGTGTGCGCCAGAAGCTAGCTGAATCTGGATGCCGGTACCATGTCTCCTGCAGAGATCTTCCAGTACACTTTGGCCATCGGCGCTGCATGGCTGGCTTATTGTATTCTCAAGGCGCTTTATAACGTTTCCCCCTTCCACCCCCTAGCTAAGATTCCAGGCCCGAAGCTGGCAGCGGCGACTTACCTCCCCGAGTTCTACCACGATGTTGTCCTAGGCGGCCGGTACACCCACGCCATCAAGCGGATGCATGAGGAATATGGTGGGAGACCCGGCCAAAACGGAAAGCGGCATTGACTGATACAAGCCAGGTCCCATCGTGCGCATCAACCCCAACGAGTTGCACTGCAACGACATGGCCTTCGCCGACGAGATCTACGCCGCCGGGGGCCGCAAGAGAAACAAGCCGATCCACCAGATCAACGGCACAGCGTAAGTGTGGATCTACAGTACCCACCCTCTTGGGGTCCCCAACGCCGCCGGGGCCGGCCGACTGACAACTTTCCCTCACGGGGTGGTAGCGGAGGCAACGCGTCGGTCTTCACGACGCCGGACCACGACCTGCACCGGATGCGGCGGGCGCCTATAGCGCGCTTCTTCGCGCCGGCCATGATTGCGCAGCTGGAGGACGAGCTGCGGACGCTGGTGGACAAGCTGTGCGCCAAGCTACTGGCCCAGCGCGCCGGCGTGCCCTTTGACGTCGCCATGGCCTACAGCTGCTTCACGGCCGACGCCATCTCGGCTTACTCGTTCGGTGAGAGCTTCGGGCTTCTCGAACAGCCTGGCTGGACTCCCAACTTCCGCGAGGCCACCCTGGCCGTCCTCAAGCCCGTCTTCGTCTTCCGTTTCTTCCCTTTTCTCCGCCCACTGCCCGCGCTCACGGCCCCGTAAGTATTGTCTCTCTTTCCTCCTATAGGACCCATGCTGACAGTCTGGGGGACGACCAATCCTCCATGCAGATTCGCACGCTTCTTTCCTGCCGAAGTGGGCCTTATGATGCGCACCATGGGGGAGACGGTGCCGCATCACGTGGCCAAGGCGCGGCGAGACGTCGATGCGGGCGTGCACTACGAGCGCGCCACCATCTTCCAGACGCTGCTCGAGTCGGACCTGGCGGCGGGCGAGAAGACGGCGGCGCGGCTGCACGCCAACGCCACGGCGGTGCTGGGCGCCGGCACCGAGACGACGAGCTGGGCGCTGACGGTCGCCACCTTTCATCTGCTGGCGGCGCCGGCGCGGCTCGCCCGCCTGCGGGCCGCCCTGGCCCCCCACGTGTCGGACCCGCGAGCCCTGCCGTCCGGCCCCGATCTCGAGGCCCGCGTGCCCTATCTCGCGGCCGTCGCCCTCGAGGGTCTGCGCCTCTCGTACGGCGTCTCCGCCCGCACCGCCCGCGAGCCGCCGCCGTCCCAGCCGCCCCTTGTCTACCGTGGCGAGTTCCGCAAGCGCCCCCTCGAGCTCGTCCTTCCGTCTGGTTACGCCATCGGCATGTCTGCCGTCCTCGCCCACCACGACGAGTCCCTCTTTCCCGACTCGCACGCCTTCCGACCCGAGCGCTGGCTCGACGACAGCGGTGAGCGCCGCCGCGACCTCGAGAAGGGCCTGTTGGCTTTTTCGAAGGGCAGTCGCGCTTGTTTGGGCAAGAAGTACGTACCCCGCCCTCTCTTTCCCTCTTCCTTGAGGACCCGATCCCCTGTGTTTTGGGGTGCCGTCGCACAGCTCCGAGAACGAAGGCTTGCTAATCTTGTATCCCCAACCACAACAGCCTCGCCCTCGCCGAGCTCCACTTGGCTCTCGCCGCCCTGGCGCTGCGCGTGCTCCCACACATGCGTTTATATGAGACGACGGAGCGAGACGTCGCGTACGACCACGACATGTTCATCCCCATGGTTGCCCCGGGCAGCAAAGGCGTGCGCGTGGTAATGGAATAACGCCGGAGAAGGGATGAGGACGACTTGTTGATCCATGTGTTTTGTGTGTACATGTATAGACATCTATGGCTCCTTGTTGGTGTTGGCCGTCTTCCATGTTGAGGCCGACCCAAAACGTCGTTATTATGAATCCACAAACGCTCCAAATTCGATGCCAAACCCAGAAAAGACCGCCGCTATGCTCGCTCTCACCTCCATGACTCCTCGCTACGCGCACGGACAGGCGGGAAAGTCGAACTTCTCCTTCCAGCCGGGAAAGTAGGGGTGCTCTTCGAGGGTGGCGGGGTCCCAGCCGGCGGGGGCGCGGCCGTCGCGGACCTGCTGGTCGGCCCAGCGGGCGAGGAGGTCCTTGGCGAGGGACTCGACGTGGGGCTCCATCTTGTACTCGATGAGGTCGCGGCGGCCGTCGGCGAGGATCTTGTGGACGAGTGCGGGCACGCGCGGCTCGTCGGCGAGGGCGGCAAAGGGCGTGAAGACGGCCTTGAAGTTGAAGATGACGGCGCCCGAAACGGGCAGCCGCCGCAGCGTCTGCCAGTCGCACCGCACCTGCAGGTCCGCCGCCGTGCACCGCGCCGGCTCCGCCGCGAAGGCGCTGCGTGCCGTTCCCGGCGGGCAGAAGAAGGCTTCCCAGTCCTCGATGCCCCACGAGCAGCGCTGCACCGGTTGGTCCGTAGCGAGCTTGGTGAACCAACTGTGGGAAGGGGGGCAGGAAGAATTTCAGCCATCGTTTCGTAGACGCTGAGGCAAGAGAAAGAAGGGGGGGGGGTCGGTTCAACGCACCGGTCGACGGAAAAGGCCATCTTCTCCTCCCACTGGGGCACGTGGGCGTGGATGTCGCGCAGGACCTTGTCCTTGTGGAGGCCGACGGCCCAGCCGACGGAGCTGCAGATCATGGCGGCGCGGAGGTAGTACATGCCGTCGGCCTCGCTGCGGCACATGACGGCGAAGTCCTCGGGCACGTGGTCGAAGAGGACCTCGAGCGGGTGGCCCTGGCCGACGTCGGACGCCGTGCCGAGCAGCCGGTTGCGGAACCAGTGCGTCGGCTTCTCGCCCGCGGCGTCGCGCCCGGCCTCGAGCGAGAAGTAGCGCGGGTACCGCGCCGCCAGGAACTGCAGCACCATCTCCATGAGCTCCCGGCACGCCAGCTCCGACCCCGGCCGCCAGAACAGCACCATGTCTCCGTGCGCGCGCCGCAGCTCCTGCCGCTGCGCCATGCGCCGGTGGTAATTGTGCTCGAGCTCGAGCCAGTAGTCGGGCTCGAGTTTCATGAGGGCTGGTGCGGCTTGTCAGTGGAACGAAGTCCCTTTCGAGGTAGACATGGGTTGATCGTGGAAAACAAGCCATGGGCACAGGAAGGGGGGGAGGGGCTACGAAAGCACCACGGCCCCGTAAAAAGGTAACAAAAACCTATAAAGGCCCATACGCACCCATGGTCTGGTGGTAGGCCCAGCGAAAGGGGCGAAAGGGCCGAAAGAAGGCCTTGGCGATATCGAAGCCGGGTTCGACGGGGCGGGGCGCGGGCACGCCGCTGAGGGCGGCGTAGTCGGGGAAGGGGCCGAGGGCACGGATCTCCTCGGTGGAGAGGCCGGTGGGGGTGAGGAAGCCGTCGCGGGCAAGGTCGGGCGTGCGCGTCGTGGGCAGCTGGCGGGCGCGCAGCTCGGCGGGCGTAGGGTCGGGCCGCCGCGCCGCCGCCGGAAGCAGGCGGGCCAGGGCGGCCCGGCGCAGCGGCGGAAACACGGACGCCGCGTCCCCGAGCCGCGGGTCGTGCTTGGGCTTGTACGTCTCGGATTCGGGCGACAAGGAGGAGCGGCGCGGCAGGAAGGGGACGGCGACGGCGCCCCGGTGGCGCGACACCAGCAGCCCCGCCGACAGCAGGGCCAGGAGCGCGAGCGCCCCCAGCGTCAAGGCCGGGTAGGGCCCCGCGAGGGCGGGGAGTCGGTCCATGACGGGCGGGGGAGAGGGCGAAACCAAGGGGCGGGCAGAGGCAAAGAGGGACGGGCGAGTGGCAAAAGGTCTAGGAGTACACTGCGTGTAGGACAGGCGGATAGACAGACGGGCAGACGCCAGGAACAGGAGGGTTTCTACCTCAATGCGCGATGGCCGCAGCAGCAGGGACAGCTATAAGACGGTCTCCAAGCATCGATCGTCTCTCAGTATGAACACGAAGCCCCGTGCCGGTCTTATCTTCCCTCGCACCGATGTCCGTTCACAAGGCCACAACGGCACCGTCTGTGACTATTCACCCGAAATGGAAGTGCACTCCCTCTCTCTTGCATCCAGCCCGCCTTAGCCAACCCACAGCCCCTCGCGAGACCGGCCATGGCTCCAGTCGTTATCTTCCCCAGCGGCCTCTCGGAATAGGCGCCACTAGGGGCGCTGACCCGGTGACGTCGCGTTGGGGTAAGCGCCAGCCACCATCGAACAGAGAATGGGCAGGCGGCGATGAGACGGGCCATCGGCAGTTGGTGTGACGGGCGGGATCGGTATACCCGAAAAGGAAAAGGGAAGCTCCCTTCCCTTGACCGGCCGCTACGACAGGCGAGATAACCCGAGGGGAGAAGCGTGCGATAGACGATGGCTGCGCAAGCGGATTGCGGGGTATCGGCCGCATCCCATCCAACTCTAGATAAGGTGCCGTCGAATTATAGACCAGCGCGTAACAAGAGGCCCCGGTAAAAAGAAGCCCAGCGCCTCGAGGGCCACCAGGTACAGCATGAGCGCCCCCGCCTCTCAGCCACCAGCCCTATGGGTCGAAACGGAACAGACAGGTTGGACAAGGCCGAGGAAATGAAACAGCCTCACACGGTCGTGCGGCGGGGTAGTTGTCATCATGCCTGGAGCCTCCATTGGAGCTCCGAGGGGGAGGAGGGATGGATCTTTAAGCAAGGGGGATTTTGACCCAATCGGTTCGAATCCCATTAAAGAGTGCATCGAGGAATGCTTCCATGCTTATCGACCGCAGCGGTTCGCCGCGAGGTATCTAAAATATGATGTGCGATAATTCAACCCCAACTCCATGCTGGAAAACACAAATCGTTCAAAACGAGGGGCCCAGCGCTGTGGCGCGAAGGTGCAGCCCTCCACCATCATCCTGGCCGGCCCGTCGGCGCAAGGGGGAGCTCTTCGTCAGCCGCAACACACGGTAGGTTCGTCGATGCCCTGGGCCTTGGCGTCCTCCTCGCCGCCAAGGACGACGCGATGCACCATCCAGTCGCAGAGGAATTTGCCGATGCCGGCGCCGAGGATAATGGAGATGATGATGTAGCCGTTGAAGTACATGGCAAGCAGCATGACGATGTAGGCGACGCCGAAGGTAATGGCGTAGAGCACCGAACGCACGAGCTGCTGCAGCGGCGACGCGCGGAACGTCAGCACCTGCGGTCGCCGGGGCGTGGGCACGGGCTCGTCATCGCCGGCGCAGCACGACGTGCTCGTCGTGGCCGCCGCCGTGTTCTTAAGGGCCAGGGCCTGCGCCGCCGCCCGGCGCTGGAACTGCCGCAGGATCAGGGCGTCGTATTCCTTGCCGGCGCGCCGCAGCACCTCGAGCGCCACGACCAGCAGCACGACACCAATGCACGTCGCCGCAAAGGCACCGTCGCTGTTGATGTGCCACGAGGTCGACAGGAAGCAGGCGTCGACCGTGTGCCAGTTCCACAGCATCTGCGTGTGTGAGTCAGCCTCTCGCTGCTACCCGGGCTGGCGCCGTGCCGCCGCAATAGCGTGCGCGTGCGACGTTACGTACCGATATTTTGCAGGAGCTGCCGCCCCCGTGGTCCATTCCTCCACTCATGTCCATCGTTCTCGCGGGTTGGGAAGTATTTGCCGGACGCTGGGCGCTGGGCGATCTGCCGGGTTCCGACGGAGGGCTTCCGTTGGTGCTCGATTTGGTGCGCGGCTCAATGAGATCCTGCGCGCGGTCGCAGCTGGTCCTCCGCGTTACCGCAAGAGGCAGTGGAGAGCTGCTTTTTGCCGGGCTCGCCAAGCAGGACAAGACGGACGCAACAAGACGGCAGAGAGCACACGACGGACCAATCGGGTAAGCGGGCCAGAGGCACACACAGAGAGATTGAGAAAGGGGTTGACGCGAAACGGCAGCCGGTGGGTAACTCGTTAGCAATAGAGACTGAAGATACTCGGGTTGGTCTCGGGGGGAGGTGGGTGTTGCCTGGCTTCTTATTGCCGCGGATACGGCACCGCAAGGATCACAGGATGAGGGGGTGTAGATATGGATGGCGTTTCCCGGGCTGCGCCGGGAAGGGGACGCGGATCTCCAAGGGGCGTTTTTGGGCGCTTTGGCCCTGAATGAGGCGGTTGCGCGCGGGCAACTGTGACGGTGAAACAGAGGGCAGGCGCTAGTTCGGGAGGGGCTGATGGCAACGTGGGAACGTGGAAGCCGCAGTGGAGCCTTGAACCCTGCCATGATCTGGCCTTTGTCGCTACAGGAGCCGAGAAAAGTGCTCAATCGTGCTCATTCGGACCCACCGGCCTCGACGCCTAGAGTAAATCCGCCGCGTCGCACCCGAGGCGGATCTTGGCGAGGCCGTCTCGCCGGCGTTGTGAGCAAGTTTCTCGAGCGTTTACGGGCCGTTCTGACCACGATCTCACCCAACCCCACAGGTCCGTTTCCCCCTCCCCCTCCGTGCCAATACCATCCAGCCCCTCCCCAAGGACCTGGGCTCGCTGGGCACGGATCCAGAGGCACCGAAACAAAGCATGCCGGTACTAGTAGTATACCAGACACACGCCACTTGGGCCCACGGGCCTCGCTCGCTTGCCCCCGCCGGCGGCTGCCCCTTGCGGATAACGTTCGCTGGCCCTGCGAGCCTGGGACGAGAGGGTGGGGGGCCGTTATAGTACAAGTATAACACCAGCGCCGCGCTTGTTGATCCCGCTTAGATCCAGAGTCGCTGCCACTTAGACCGTCCGTCTACATCACAAGGACTCCCTTCTCCTTCGCGCCTCCGGTCACCTGGGCGCCCGAATTCCCTTTCGCCCACGTTAGCTTGCTGACCGGCTTCTCCCCCTTCCCCCACCGTGCCCGTCATGGCCGCCGCCATGATGGACCCCCACGTGGCCGCCCGCCATATCCAGAACATGAGCGAGGCCAAGGAAATGGAGCCGCACTGGGGATATCCCGACCGAGCATTGCCTTGCACCAACGACCCCGGCTCGTGTGCCTACCTGGACCAGGTGTACTCGGGCCACGACAACAGCATGATGTACTCGGGCATCCTCTGGTGTACCATCGGCGGTATCCTGTTCTTGTGGGCCATTGGCCGCAAGATGTGGCCCTCGCGAAGTCCCGAAGCACTCATCCCCGCCGACGGAGAGAAGGCCACCGCAGCAACCCCGCGTTCTGCACGCATCAAGAATGCCATCTCCTCCTTGACTCGATCCTACCTTCTGCCCGACGCCGTCCGTGCCGTCTTCGGCCGCACCACCCGCCTCCAGGTCTTGACCATGGCCGTACTCGCCGGCTACGTCCTGGTCTTCAGCTTCGTCAGCATAGCCTGGCAGGTTTGGGTGACCCCCGTCAAGAACCAGCCCGGTGTATACAACGTTCGCTCCAGTCTTGGCCCCTGGTCGGACCGCATCGGCATTCTGGCCTACGCCCTCACCCCTTTCTCCATCATGTTGTCCAGCCGGGAGTCCATCCTGAGCTTGGTGACCGGCATGCCGTATCAGACCTTCAACTTCATGCACCGCTGGCTCGGCTATATCATCTTCCTGCAGGGCCTGTTCCACACCATCTCCTGGACCATCATTGAGGCTCGGCTCTACCAGCCGCAACCCACCACGGCCGAAGAGTGGATCGCGCAGCTGTACATGATCTGGGGCTGCGTGGCCATGATCCTGCTGCTGCTTTTGGTGGTCCTGAGCACGCCCTGGGCCATCCGCCTCACGGGCTACGAGTTCTTCCGAAAGGCCCACTATGTTCTGGCCATGGTGTATATCGGCGCCTGCTACGGCCACTGGCAACAGCTCTCATGCTTCATGATCCCGTCGCTCATCATCTGGTTCCTGGACCGCTTCATTCGCCTCGTTCGATCGGCCCTGATTCACTACCAATTCCTGCCCGACGGCAAGATGGGCTTCCAGGCCGCCCACGCCAGCCTCGCCCACTTTCCCGATGCCGACCACGGCGACATCGTCCGTATGGATTTCCAGCACTCGCAAGACGCCTGGCAGATTGGACAGCACTTTTACCTGTGCTTCACCGAGTGTAGCATGTGGCAGTCGCACCCCTTTACACCACTGAACCTGCCCGAGGTCAAGGACGGCCTCGTCACGCACTCGTATCTGTTGCGGGCCAAGGGCGGCGAAACCAAGAAGGTGGCCAACCTGGCCGTGAAGAAGCTGGCGCAGAACCCCGCGGCGACGACTCCCCTCATCCTCTCGGGAACTTATGGCGACTCTATCGTGCGGAATCTGACGCCCGAGGTCAATGTGTTGTGTGTCGCCGGCGGCACGGGCATCACCTACGTGCTCCCCGTACTCCTCAGCCTGATCCGCCAGCCGGCCGCCAAGGACCGACGGATTGAGCTCGTTTGGGCCGTACGCAAAAGGGTGGACATGCAGTGGATCGAGCCGGAGCTGGCGGAACTGCGCAAGGCTAGCCGGACGCACGGTGTGGCGGTGCACGTCTTCGTCACCCGGGAGTCGAGCCCGGCGCCGTCGCTGCGCAACGAGAAGACGGGCGACGGCGCGGCGGTCAAGGAGGTGGGCGAATCGTCTTCGGCGTCGCTGGCGGGCCAGTCAACCAGCTCCTCGGCCGTTGACGTCAAGCGGCTAGGCGGCAGCGAGAAGCACGAGTGCCACCCCGACCTGGGTACGACGGTAAGGGGTTTCGTCGAGAACACGGTGCGCGGCCCCACCACCGTCTATGCCAGCGGCCCCGGCGGCATGATTAGCGACCTGCGGTCCATCGTGGCCAGCTGCAACGACGGCGCCCGCGTCTGGCGCGGTGAGGACCGGTACGATGTGCGCTTGACCTGCGACGACCGGTTAGAGTGGTAAGGCCAGAAGGCCGGGGCATGATGGATTGTATTTTGTAGCGAATTGATACCACTTGATTTTGTTTCCTCCCTGAAGCGGTTCGATCCCCTGTGCCCGTTACTTTCGGCGTGACGTACTGGACCTGTTGCTGCTAGCGTGTCTGTGTGCCTAGAGGGAGATCTCACAAGGGCAGATCGACAAGATGGTGCACCCCACATAGGTGCAAACCCCAACCCAGTAGGTGGTCGATGTGGATGATATGTTGTGCGTCGCGTTTTGTCGATCTGGGTCTATCGTCCCAAGCCTGACCGGGCGGGCGGTTGTCTGCTGCCTGGAGCTGCGGAGCTTCCCCCGCTCTCCTCCCCCGCAAGCGAGATTGGAGGTCTTTGTCATCCGTTTCCGCCATCTATTGCATCGCATCGTGGATCCATGGAAGAGAGCCGTGTATCTGCCGCCCGTGGATAAGTGCACCTGATAACTTGGCGCTTTTTCTCCCTCCGTCTCTTTCACTTTGACGCTTACTCTCACACATACTCTCCCGTCCATCCACCACCGCCATCCGAATCCTTATCATTTCGGCATCCCCACATCGCCCCGCATCCGCAAAACCCCAGCATGTCGGAACCAGCGCCAGGCGACGGCGGCGGCGAGGCCGTCCACACCATCGAGACGGCCGAGGCGTGGGCGGAGCTGCTGCGAACGCACACGTACGTGGTGGCCGACTTCCACGCGGCGTGGTGCGGGCCGTGCAAGGCGATGGCGCCGCGGTTCGCAGCGCACGCGGCGGCGCACGCGGCGGCCGGCGCGCTCGCCTTCGCGCGCGTCGACATCGACGACATGCCCGCCGTCGCGCGCCGCTACCACGTCGCCGTGGTGCCCACCTTCCTCTTCGTCAAGGACGGCGAGGAGTTCGAGGAGCTCAAGGGCCCCAGCCCCGCCCGCCTCGAGCGCGAGGTCGACGAAGTCGTCCAGGAGCTCACCCGCGCGAAGAAGGCTGGCGGTGGGGGGAACGAGGTTGCCGAGGCGTTGGAGGCGGAGCAGGATTGGTGAGGGTCCGCGCCCGGGTTGGTTCGTCCGTTTGGATAGAGGTTCCAAGGGGGCTTTGTTCTCGAGGCAGTATCTGTTGCCCCCTTCCAATATGTACCAGCAAGGGGTAATGTAATTTGCTCCGATGGCAACACGCTTGGGCGTCGAAGGTTGGGCAGCTTTCCTCTTTCCTCGGCGTCGCTGGGAGTTGGTTCGCGGCCCTGCGTGGGCGACATAAGGCAACCAGCCTAGGGTTGGGCCACTGGTTTACTGGGAAAGATGACCGACCTATTGGGCATGAATGCAGGCAGCCTGCTTTGTTTTGCAACCATGATACGCCCGAGCGACCTGATAATTGGCCTCTGTGAATGACGGGTGGCATTACCCTAATGCGGACTGCTGGTCTTACATTGGGTAGACGGACCTGAAGGACCGAAGTATTGATTAAAACTGGAAGCTATCCTGCAGGACGCCTCACCGGCAGTTGCAATGGAGTGAACTCATGGATGATTGGACGATTCAAGCACCACATATCCCGAACAGTATGATCCACGTTCTGACGATCTTTATGATCACCGTTTTGACGATCTCTGTGATCACGAGGTTTTCAAAGCCTCATAAGCTGACAGAGCCTCACCTGAGGCTCTGCTCCGAGGATCGCATTCAGAACTTTGGGTTGCCCGTTGCCACATGGGATATGTCTGGGAAGATCGGCTCAAAGGTCTACTTAAGAGGGCCACAATTTGTAAGTCAAGCAGAAGCCATCGTTGCAAGGGCCTAGAAAATAGTCGTTGAACGCGCCGAGGAGCCCCAGTGCACCGTAGAGCGCAGGTCTGAAGGCATAGAGGTCAGCGCGAGAAGTGAGTTCTTGGAGTCTGCTCAAAAGATCAATTAAGGCCTGTCGGAGAGGGCCAAATTGGAACCCATATGTGATGTTGCCATCGCGCGGATGGAGAAGAGGCGAATAATGGTCCGGGTTTCTATTCCATAGGGTGAGAGCTTGCTAAAGGTCAAGTCATGTATGAGAATGCGCAATAGAGAGTCGGTTTTCTCTGGCAGCTGCGCCATACCAGCCGTACTATCTACGTGAACCTTACGAAAACCTCATTTAAATGTGTCCAGGGCCCTCCTCAACACTGCACAGGGCATCCTTATTGCATGCGATAATGCACTCAAAGCTGCGCTGAACTCTATATGCAAGCTGGCACCGTGGATCCTTAGAGTGCCCAAGTACGAAGCTTTGAGTGCTTGAGACCTAAAGCGGCTGATCTCTTTGGATTGGGCCCACCTATGAAGCGGAGCTTGACACAAAGAACACCTGCAAACAGAGCAATATTGCTCCCTGAAAGGGTGCGCATCGTGAAAAATGTAGCCCTACTTTGTGGTATATGCTGCCTCTCATGTTAATAAGAAAGGACCCTATCTATCACTTAACCCATTAGACGTTTGCTTGGAGGCCATTTTCGGAGACTTGCTTATGTATTACCTGCTGGGCAATGGTTGTTCTTTGTAATCGCCATTTTGTTGCCCAAGGACGCAGCAGGTTATGTCGCCGTGCCAAGGGCTTCTACTTGATTCATCGCGATCATCTCTGTAGTGTGGTTGATGCCAGAGACTTGCCCGCGTGGACCAGCATCTATTTACGGTTCTACTATTCAGGTAGGTAGGTACTCGGGTACATGAGCGAGATCTCTGTTCGTAGCGCCCTATAAAAGCACCAGTACGTACCGGCCTTGGAAACTCGGAAATCATGTCTGGACCAATCCTACTTACTACTTACTGAATGCTTAATTACTGGCTTCCTCACCCGGGCACGAGACTGACAACAAAAACGCCACCTATGTATTCAAGCTGGGTACACACCTACCAGCAGAAGCCCCATTCTAGCTGCTTGGATGGTATGAAATCAGAGGACCATAGTTGGCTGGTACGGGATGATAATTCTGTGGCGTTTTTGCTGTCAGGCCCGTGCCCGGGCGTAGGAACGCCAAAGCCAGTAGGTGCAATTCATGTAATTACGAATTGTACGCACTTGCACCTCTGGAATACGGGATGTACCCACGTACCGGCCGCCTAACGAGGCCTGCAGGCCTGGTCGGGTCCTCCTTTTAGTCCCTGTTCATGGAGGGGCAGCGACGGCAGTGATCAGGGCTGATGGTGAGGTCCATACCCCAGCATCGTCACTGTGGGCTCCCACCAATGCACGCCCGTACTCGCCCTCCTCCTTGCGGCAATACCAACCCAGCGCCGACCAGTGACAGCCCAGTGCGCCCATGCCGGCGACGGGGTGGGCCCTGTCCTGCTCCGACCGGGCGCAGCCAAACCCTTGTAGCCCGTTTCGTACCCCATGCGGTGTGCGCAACACTGCCCATATCAAATAAGCACGCACACCACCGCGCAACACCACCACTATAAAATGTGATTACTTAAAGTTCTGTCTTCGGGTTCGCTGTCAATCACTTAGGGTTGATGACTGACATTATTTACTAATTTGCAGTGCTGGTTTAGCCACGGCTCGAATATCCTATCGACAACCATAACTGGGGGTCGCCAGAGGCAGAGAAGCCTGCCTGCGCGATTCGTGCAAAATGGAAGGACTACAGCCGCTCAATCCCTTAGCAGACACAGCTACGGCTCCACAGCGCTCGAAGGCCAATGGGGCTTTCTACCAACCGCCTCAGGCGACATCTGGCCAATCAGATGCAACGTCGCCACGGCCATCACTCAATTATTGCCTGGAATTCCTGAGCACCTCGCATGCCCACCGGCCCAGGCAAGGATTCCCCACCAGTCGATGCTCTACCGAGTCAAGCAGTACCTATACTAACCATTTATCTTGCCCTTACAGCCCGTCTACTTGCATCTCACCACTTCCATTCAGCGAACCCCATGAACTCTGTGACGATGCAGGTTTCTTACCCAGCGACGACTTTGTCCATCCCCGCCCGGGGCTTAATCTCCCAGATGGGCTGACTAACCCGGAATTGGTCAATCCATTTGGGGACTTCTCATTGCAACTCTTTTCGCACGACGACCAAAGTGCCAGTAAGGGCAAACGCAATTCGGATTGCACCTCAGGCAAAGGAGATGCTCCAGCCTCTCTCGCAGCTCCCGCCGCTAGCCACGAGTTGGCAAGTGGCATTGAAACAAACCAGCCGCTGCTACCGAGCCACTCGGCCTGGAAGCCATCGACACTGACGAATCTCTTGCACACATCTTCACCACCAAAGAGAAAGGCCGGCGCCCTCGAAGAAGACGAGAGAAACGCTTGTCATTCCTATGCAAGCGACGTTCGCTATGCAGGCACTCTGCTCCGTCCGGACAGCAACCTGGCTTGCCCTTTCTACAAGATGAACCCGAAGCGCTACATGAGCTGTGGCGAGCGTTCTATAGGCAACATCAGTGCACTTGGACAGCACCTCCGCAATGCCCATAAGCCCGGACCCATTCACTGTGGGGACTGCTTTGAGTCATTCGACGAAAAGGTCTCTCAACAGCGACACAAGGAAACCGGAGCCTGCGTTCCCACCTGGGGTTGTTCTGTTGACGACCTGCGTGGACTCCGGGGAAAACGTAAGGGAGCAGTGGAGACGTGGTACTGTTACTGGAAACAGCTTTTCCCATTTTTGGAACCCCCGTCCTCTCCGCACACCGATGGGCTGGAAATCGTCGACCAGTGCATGTTGTCCGCCATCCAGCGCGTCGTTCTCCCACTTGAACTGGAAACACCGTCCAAAACGAATCTCATACTTGGACTGTTCAGCGAGATGGTCCGTTGGCGGCAGCATCCTGCCGAGCCCCTGGATTACGCACAGCTTCGACAATGCGGCGGCCTGCCTGGTTCTCCTGCTGGGTTGTAGCGAGAGAGGTCGCGACAGCCAATCCCCCTTCGAGTCTCGTGGGCTCTGGGCTGCACCGACAGACATCAGCAGGCTGGGAATGAGAGGGAGACCGCAATAGCTCGCGGTAGAGTGGCTTGTGGTTCGGGAGCACACAACAGCGGAGGCGCGGATTCTTCACATGGCTCTCTTATGTCTTTTCCTTGGATGGACCATTTTGCGCAACTGGGGTAATTTAGAGTTTCACGTGACATCATCTACGCAATGTATTTAAGACAGAATCACCAGAACTCACCCCCATTCCCCCAAAGTCGCAAGTGCCAAAGGTGGCAGCACGAAGCAGGCATCAGCCCTGCACGCCTGACTGGGGTCCTACCCCGCGGGGATCATAGAGTGACGGGGACGTGGTCGGGCCCGGCGACACTGGGCTTGGCGATGAGGGCGATGGGTGCAGAGGAGACTGCCCGCCTGGCAGTTCCGAGTACCGCGCCGAATCCCGTGCCGAGAGCGCGTGGGACGTGACATCTGACCCGTCGCCGAGCTCCGCGATGGACGGGTGGTCCAGGTATGTGTACTGCTGTGGGCGGGGGTGGAACGACGACGCCTCCGGCGTCCAATGACCGCCGCCGCCCCGGATTCCCGCCGAGGCCTGAACGACGGGGGATGTGGACGCGGAGGCCGTGCCGACCGGCGGCTTGTGGTACATGTCGGCGCCCATTCCTCCCTTCGGGCCGGCCTGCAAGGGCGGGTACGTTCGGACCATGTCGGACGACTCCATGATCTGGGTGTCGCAGTCCGCGTACTGGGGCTCCTCGCGCTGTCGCCGGCGCCACTTGAGCCAGATGAAGACGCCGGCCATCAGCAGGGTGGCGCCCACGGCCACGCCGACGCCGACGCCGATCCTGCCGCCCTTGTCGAGGCCGCCGACGGCCGCGGGGCTCGGCGTTGTGGTTGGCGTTGTGGTCGCCACCGTGGTGTCGGGACCGGTGCCGGTTGCGGAGGCGTCGCCGGCGGTGGGCGCCGCCGTGGGAGTCGCCGTGGGAGTCGCCGTGGTAGCCGTCGTTGTTCTCGCCGGCGTGGAAGTGGATCGCGAAGAGGATGACAAGGTGGAGGACGTCGTCGCTGTGGCGGCGGCGGCGGCGCTGACCCATTCAGCCTGGCCCACGACGAGGGTGAAGCCGCCCGTCTCGAGGCAGTTGGCGCGCATCTGGAAGTAGACGTCGTCGAGGTCGGCGGGGTTGACGCGGGCGATGCAGCGCGCCGACTCGAGGGCGAAACGGTCGCGCCGGCACAGGCAGCTGTTGAGCCCGGCGCCTGTCGAGCCGCTACATCCCGCGGCGGCCTTGTTCAGGCAGTTCTCGGTGGCGGCTCCGACACCGTACACCTCGCCGAAATTGTTGTCTATGGTCGCCTGCGCCCAGGCGCCCGGCCGGGCCGCGAGCAGCAGCACCGCTACGAGCACCGACAGCGGCCGCCAGGGGCGAGCGAGCACCTGCGGGCCTCTGAGGGGGGAGGGCCACATCTTGATGTGATGCGCGGCGGCTTGCGGCTGCGGATGGAGGAGCAGGAGGGTGTATGCCGCTTTTCCCTAGCTCGCTGCAACTCAATGATAATTGCGTCAGTCAATCCCAATGATGTTTCCTCAGTTGTCACGGTCTTAACCGCAATCATACGACACTCGTCTGCCAATGACGATGGGGACGGGCAGGCGACGACGGCGACTCCAAGAAATGTGTGCCGGGGAAAGATGGACGCAGAGTGAGTGGGTGGACAGCCAACCCAAGTGAACGGTCGAGTGGATGGCGGAGAGCAAAACAAGGGGAAAGATAACAACACTCTCGTGCCCAACAACGGAAAAACAACGGCCGGTTTAACCTGTCCCGACGGCCTGGATTCTTTCGCGACTGCGGCGGCAACAGAGGCAAGCAGGGAGACGGACGGGGGGTTCCAGATTGCCAACGGCATGTCGCCTCCCCCCGGTCCTTGTGGACACTTGCTGCATCAGGCGAGCCGAGCCTTGACTACTGCAAAGCCCTGTCGTATGCGGAGATGAGGTCTTTATTGGCGAGTGCCTCTTCCGAACCCTCGGCTCGCTCGACTACGCGCAGCCGCCGCGACGGCACGGGCTGTTGTGGTACCGCGATGGGCTTCGGGAGGCGGCGGAGGAATGAAGCCGTCGAGCCGGTAGGTAAATAGGGCTTGGCGGTTGAACCCGTCCCTCTCAGCCTCACTCCTAACTATCTCTTTTGCAGACTAGACTGATTACCTTATCTAAGTATTCATCTCCCTTTCCCCGGGGACGTCAAGAGACGAAAAGCAAAATGGGACGGGTAGATGCAGGGTTGATTCAGACAAACCAACCCCATGCGGCAGCCGCTCTTTTGCCTGGGGCTGTATACTGTCCATAGGTTCTGCTGCCGATCGCGTTGCTAAATGTTTCCGGTTCGCCCAACGACAGGCTTTCTCGACCTTATCACAGCTGTCGGAGCGGGATATAATACGGGTCTGCTATGGCCGCCGGGGTCTGGGCGGAGCTGGTCGAAAATGCGGAGTCGTCAGTCGATAACGCATCCCGTTTGAAGAGAGGTCGCAAACTGTGCAGACACCAACATCGGTAATCCGTCGCAGGGCCATGGCACGAAGGAATGCAAGTTGCCTCGGCCTCGACCCAGTGTCCCGCCATTCGAGTCCCGAAAGGTCGAGGAGGAAAGCGAGGGCTCTCGTTGTTCACGCGGCTCAAGGTCTAGTTACCTGCAGGACCCTCTTAAGTAGGTATCTCTGATCACCCGCTCCCTTGGAGCCCCGTCTCACCTTGCTTCCCTCCTTCCAACCCCCCAAGACGGCAGGGTTTCCTTCTTCGGATGCGGCCCCGGCAAAGTGAACGGACGTGTAGGTGCTTGGGGATCTGCCGCTAGCTCCGGCCTTCCTTGTACGGCCCGGGCGCGACCGTCTAAATGGCCCGCGAGGACCAGCACCGCCAGTGTCTTTTTCCCACGATGCACCGCGCTTTCGCAAGGCTGTACGACACCCACCTGGACCGGCGGCGAGCCCGTGCAGGCAGATGACGGAGCTGGCTGACCGGCTATGCTTGGCACGATACGGCGGGACGCTGAGAGGAGGGCTGCGAATACGGCGACCGACACGTCGCCGACGCCTTTTCCTTCCCACGCACACCCCCTCTGCCCGGCGTGTTGTCGCCGCCCAGCCGTATTGAGCCTCCAAAGCCTCTGACGTTGGCCGTAGACGCCTCTCGGCTCCAACTCGAATCACGCTCGACGTCGACGTCGGTCCCACTCATCTGCTTGTCGTCAGATCGCGCGGGTGATAAGCGCGCCCGACAGCGATTGGGCCATGCGCTGGAATGTCATGGGCGCGGATGAATCCTACGAGAGCCCCTTCAGCCGACACTTTCCTGAGGTCTTCGCGCGGCCGCCACGCTTGTCGTATGGAACACCAATGTCGGCGAGGCCCGCCCGGCGGAGGCGAGGATGTTGGCCTCACAGCGCATGGAAGCGAGTGCGAATCATCACCACGTCGTCCACCCACGGTGTCAGACAGTGCGCAACGTCTTGTCAACTCCGTCCCCGTTCAGCTCGTACGGCTGTCGGCCCGGACGTGTCCATAGAAGTGCCCAACGGGGCTCTGTCTTACGCCGTATGGGTGGGCTGGACCCGAGTTTCTGGAGGGCCATCGAGGCTCCCACGTGCGCCTGCAAGCCCTGCCCCCACCCTCGCGGGCTGTAAGCAAGATCGCATGCATCATTACTGCTGCAAGCCTTCGCTGCACTGCGCTCGAGGAAAGCTGACATTCAGCCCGGCTCTCTTGGGCCAGGCCCGCCGAGCAAAACGGCCCCCGCTTCCCATTTGGGTCGCGAACAACGACTGCGCCCGTTGGTTTTTCTGCAGCGGCGGCACAGCGGTGTCTGCAGGCCTGCAATGCATTCCTCGTTATCGCAGGCTCGCCAATCACAGCGCCCGCACCGCCTCGATATCGCCCCCCCGCATCCACCCTGTCTTCTAACAATAGCCGAAGGGCCATTACCTTGGGGGGACGTCCACTGCGCTGTCTTTTACTGTATCGCGAAGTGGACAGCATGCGTCAGATCGTTACTGGCAGCCATCGGGTTGTAGAGGCCCATTTCCTCGCCTATGGGCAGCCGTGAGTGGAGGTTATGGGCACCCAAAAGGGGGGGGGGGGGTTGCGCGAAGGCGTCTGTATAAGACGGAAGAGTCGCACGTGTTGGGGCCTCGGAATCTTCCTGCTGCTCTCGGAAAGACTTGGCCCAGGCACTGAATCTCGCACTGAGTCTCGCCCTTGTCTGCTTTACCTGCACATTCCACGTTTGACGCCGTTCGGCCAACCGAGACCATGGCCCCGGAACCCAAGCCGTCCGACGGCTATGACTCCTTCGACCAGAACGGCGCCCGTGAGGCTGCGAGTCCCGCCCCGGAGTCGGAGTGGAAGCCGTCACGCCATGAGCTGCTCATCATCATCACCCTGGCCATCGTCAGTCTGCTCGTGGCCCTGGACGCCAGCATCATCGTGACTGCGCTGCCGGTAGGTTGCCTCTTCCCTTCCCCCTTTGGCCCCTCGGCTCTTCCCTCCGGCCCGCTCTCTCTGACTTTCCCCCTTCTCCAGGCCATCGTCACGGACCTCGGCGGCGACACGACCGAGGGCTTCTGGATCGGCACGTCGTACCTACTGGTCAACGCGGTGACGATGCCCATCATGGCGCCGCTGAGCGACATCTTCGGCCGCCCCATCTGCCTCGAGGTCAGCATCGCCGCCTTCACCATCGGCACCATCCTCTGCTGCGTCGCCCAAGACGTCGCCCTCATGCTCGTCGGACGCTGCATCCAGGGCATCGGCGGCGGCGGCATCCAAGTCCTCGGCGGCGTCATCCTTACCGACATCGTGCCGCTCCGCCACCGGCCCAAGTGGTATGGCATTGTGTAGGTTCCCCGCCACCCCTGGCCTCGGCGGGACGACGGAAGACGAGAACGACGCTGACGCGTGGGCTGTCGATAGGTTGGCAGCCTGGGCCCTGGGGACGTGTGTCGGTCCCATCATCGGCGGTGCCATTACGGAGAACACGACTTGGCGATGGTACGCACTCTTCCTTTTCCCTAAGCGGACCCACGAGTTCACATGACTGACACTTAATCTACAGGGTCTTCTACCTCATGTGAGCCGCTTCACCACCTGACCGTGCCTTCCACCCGGATCGGCCCGCGAACGAGCTTAACGGCTGCCTGTGTGTCCTCCATGCTGACTCGGATGGCCAGGTTTCCCATCTGCGCATATGGTATCATCGTCGTGCCGTTCCTCCTCACACTGAAGCCCAAGTCCGAGAGCCTTGGCCAAAAGTTGCGGAGGGTCGACTGGGTCGGCAGTATCATCTTTGTGGGCTCTTCCATCTGTAGGTTTACTCCCCGGCCCCCTTTTGCCTTTGCCTTATTGACATGACCGCCAGCATTCCTCATTGCCCTTTGCTGGGGCGGAAGCCAACAGCCATGGGACAGTGCCGCCACCATCGCCCCGCTTGTCGTCGGGGTTGTCGGCCTCGGCGTGATGGTAGTATGGGAAGTGAAGTTTGCCCGCGAGCCCATCTTCAAGCCCTCGCTTTTTAACCGCACGTCGTCCGTCGTGACGTACATCCTCAGCGCCGCCCAGGGGTTCCTCGTAAGCTCGTCCTCCGCCCCGCATCCCCTCCTCCCACCCCCGCCTTACTGATCGAAACCAGATGTGGGGTTCCTTCTACTACATCCCCTTTTACTTCATGGCAGTGGAGCTGAACAGCCCCCTGACGGCGGGCGTCAACGTCCTGCCGAGCGTGCTCGTCATGGTGCCCAGTTCCGTGGTAGCGGGCCGGCTGGTGACACTGTTCGACAACTACCGGGTGGCCATGTGGGTGGGGTGGTTCCTGACGGCCGTGTCGAGCGGGCTCGCGGTGGCGTGGCGCTTCGTGGACCCGGTGTCGACGGCGGTGTGGGTGGTGACGCTGCTGCTCCTCGGGCTCGGGCACGGCGCCGTGCTCAACGCGCAGACGTGGGCGACGCAGGCGCTCTGCGCGGCCGGCGACGAGGGCCGCGCCGCCGCCGCCTACCTGTTCCTCCGGCAGTTCGGCGCCGCCGTCGGCGTCGGCGTCGGCGGCACCGTCTTCCAGAACGTCATGGCGGCGCAGCTGCGCGCCGACGGCCTGCCCGTCGCCCTCGCCCACGACGCCGAGGCCGCCGCCGCCGCCTCCCGCGCCGGCCGCCTGCCGCTCGCCCTCGCCGCCGGCCTCCGCACCGCCTTCGTCCGCGGCTTCGCCGGCGTCTTCCAGCTCCAGCTCGCCGTCGCCGGTCTCGCCCTCATCGCCGCCCTCGTCGCCGTCCGCCACGTCACCCTCAACAAGGCCCTGAGCTCCGACCACACCCTCGTCGGCGCCCCCCACGCCTCGGCCCTGCTCGCCGGCCGCGCCGCCGCTCCCGCTCCCGCCGCCCAGGACCCGCCGCCGAAGCTGCCGCAGAGCCGCAGCTCCGTCGAGTCGTCCCCCCTTTCTTCCTCGGAGGCCGAGACGGTCGTGGCGCCGCCCCCGCGCTGGCAGGCGGCGTACGCGGAGGTGCCGCCGGCGCTTCGGGCCCCCGGGCCCGCCGTCGTTTATGGTGAGCCGGGGCGGCCTCTATAAAATCCACGGTAGATTTGGGGGGTATTCATGTCATCGTCTGCTCGGTGTTTTCGGAGTTTCTACGTTATGGACTATGGGTGCTTTGCTTTAAAAAGGGTATACATGTTTGCTATTTGATATACTTCTCAGACCTGTTTTGCCCTCCATGCCTTACGGCTTGAATACGAATCTTATTGAAGGACATGTTAACTTACTGTCTTAACATTCTTGGTGTGCTTCTTGCATATGGGTACATCATTCTGATCGCGTTGATGAGCACGTACCATTTGTAGACTTCCTCAACTTATCAACACCCCCCGAGAAGAATAGTTCTTCCCGCCGTGTCGGTAAGAAATCCAACCCAACTCCCAAACATCCGTTACGTCCCAATTACCCTCGATGACCATCTTACAAGTCCCTCTTGGGGGGAAGCTCAGTTCTCATTAACTCCGCGTCCGCAGGGCCCGCGTCCTCCTACCCTGGTGGCTTCAGCCGGCGAACCGGGCCGCAAAGCGCCTATCGAGGAAAAGCTGAGCAATGTCCCAGTGGCCCATGGACCGGGCGACGGAAAGCGGCGTGGCGCCAGAGCGGTGCTGGGTTTCGAAAGGCGCACCGCGGTTGAGCAGGAGCTCGACGGCGGCCTTGTGGCCGAGCTCGGCGGCGCGGTAGAGGGGCGTTTCGTCGACCTCGTTTCTGATGTTCCAGTCGGCGCCGCGCTCGAGCAACAGCCGGATCACGCCTCCGTGTCCCTTGGTCGCCGCCATCATGAGGGCCGTATTTCCATCGCCGTCGCATTGGTTGCAATTGGCGCCGCCGTCGAGCAGGATCCGGACGATCGCTTCGTGCCCGCACGTCGCAGCCACCACCAAGGGCAAGGGCGTGTGCCTGGGCGAGCCCAGGTACTCCAAGTCGACACCCCGATCGACCAGGGCTTGCACGATGTCCGAATGGCCTCTTTCGATCGCTGGTATAAGTAGTGTTATTCTCGCCCCCCTGACACCAGGCAGCACAGCGCCTCTGTCGAGCAGTAGTTGCAAAATAGGCTCACTGCCCTCCGTGGATGCCCACTCGAGGGGCGAAAGGAAGCTGCCGGAACCCTGACTGCAGCGGTTGAAGTCGACGCCTCGAGCAAGGAGCAACCGGACGACAGCCAAGTTCCCGCAGCGCGCTGCTTCGGTCAAAGCCGTGTGGCCCTCGTCGTTGCGCACTTCTAGAACGCAATCGGGAATGCGCCGGAGAAAGGCTTCCATCAACGCTTCGCTTCCGTGATGTGAAACAATGCTTGGGAGTACGCTGACCGCTTCGCTCATTTCGGAGTCGTGACCTCGATATAGTCCCAGGACGGCCGAGAAGCAGTAATCCCTATGACGCTCGTTTCCCATGGCAGTCAGAACCAAGCCCTCGGTGAAGGTCAAGTGTTTGCCGTGGTTGCGAATGAAGGCATCCACCATGCTAGGCTCGGAATGTTCTAAAAGCGACGCAAAGACTTCCTGGTGAAGGCCGTCCAGATTTTCCACCAGCTCACCCACGGTTGTGTAATCGAGGTGCTTGAGGTACTTGAGATCGCAGGAGCATATATGCAACAGCACTTGTCGGGTGAGGTCGCCAATGGCCTGGGTATAGTCCACGGGGATTGCCGCGTTGGCTTCGGGACACAAGCCGAGGAGGGCGAAAATCCTGTCATGTTCTCTTGCGGCCTCGGTGTTGGAGAACTTCTTCAGGAGCGTGTACAAGTTGCGGTCTTGGTTCCACCAGGAATCTCGCCTCGATGGTCCGGGCATGACATCAAGAATTGCCTGACAGTGCGCATGTGCGTTCACCGCATTTTTGTCACACTCGCGAGCCAGGGCGGCCTCTACATCCAGAAGGGTGGGACAGGCTGCAAATATCCTGGCCGTAACAGCTTTGTGGCCACAGTGCACGAGTGCAGCGCGGGCGTTGGCAACTTCCTGAATCACCCAAACTCGTCGAAACCAAGGACGCTTCAGAATCTCCATAAAGGTTTGCGAGAGGGCGTATAAACCCTCAGTTGAATTGTCCCTGAGCCGATACCTAGTGATTTGCCATCGGGGGTCGGTTGGCGGCCAGTCGATTCCAGGCATTTGGCTGTGTAGGTCGGCCAAAGAATCCATCAGAAGGCTGATGGGCTCCGTCAAGGGCCCTAGCCAAATGATGACTCTTTGAGCTCGTCGGTAAATCTGGTCCATCTGATGGACCTGGTGGCCCAGCTCGCTGTGGGAGCCCTGGTCGATGCAGATGGCGTCAATCCAGAGTATGCGGTCCAGCTGCGGGTGGCGGACATCCTGCAGGACGTACAAGAGGTTCTCGGTGACGGCGAACCTGCATCCACCGAGCTGGATTTCCGACGGGGTGCGCTCGCTGCCCCAGGTGTACGAGATGGCCTCGTAGTCAGGGACGTACTCCTCGTCAAAGAAGGCCTCGATGAATTCGCAGTTGATTTCCGGCCCCGCACAGGCGGCTCGCAAGCGAACAAGCCGGAGCGCAGGCCGGTCGAGGTTGAGCGGGCTGTATTGGAAGACGTCCATAACGAGGCCCCTCTGGTGGTGGGCGGGTGCTTTTCCCGATGCGGCAGAGTTGGCGGGATGTGAGGCCAGCGCCTACGGAGAAGAAGTGGAGGTGGGATAGCTCACAGGATGGATGCGGATATTCCGTGAGTGAGATGAGCCCGTCATTCTGGCGTCTCGTCAAAATGTCACGGAACGCCCTGCATCAGGCAACGAGGCAATTGTTTTACTCACAGGCGGGTAGAGGGGCTATGCTGACTAGGCACGCTAGTGTAAGTATTTAGGCTTATTGGAAGTGGCTCTGAACATTGATTGTACCTAGGCCCGTACACCCACTGGAAACCAATCCCATGCAGTGATCGTGGGTGATAGGCCGCTCATAATGCTTCGCCCCGGACTAAGCACTTTACAGAAGCGATTCCCAAGGCTGCGCACCCCGGTGTATGCTGTGGCTGTAACATACATTACCGGCATTGGCTGGGACCTTGCAGGGCATACGTTGCGAAGCCCTACAGAAATCTATAAGCCTTTCGGAGAGCATAAGCCTTATCAAGATATACCCTTTCCATGTTAATCCTTCGGAAGGGTACATCCAGCCTCCCTCTCGGCCCGTAAGGGCTCCATTCAGCGCTCAAGGCCCTACGAGGCCTTAAAAGGTATCGCGAAGTACACACCGCTAGCGCACCTTCAAGAAGCTGCGTCTCTTCATCGCACCTCCCGCCGCCGCGCCGTAAGTCCTTTTTTAAAAATATTTCCAGGAGTCCATCTCTGTAGCCGTCTCCGCCCCTCACCCATCTCCAGCACCGCCCTCGCCGCCCTCCAAGGCAGACCTCCAAGGCAGACCTCCACGGCAGAGCTCCCAACCTCCCGACCCCCTCGGCCCAAGTGTACCCGTACTTCAACTACTCAGCTGAGCCCATCTCTACCAACATGATAATCCAATCGCCTATGACGCGGCGCCAAAGTTACACTGGCCTCCATGGAGCCTTGCAAAGTATACCTGGCAGCTTTAGGAAGAGAGTCCGTGGGCCACATCGACCCCAGGATCGAGTGACATACGGGACTCGGGCACAAAACGGCACTGTTCATGCGAGGCAGCAGGTCGCATATATATAGCATAGGTGGCCTTCGCCTTGCAGGTGCGCCACGAGCGCCAATACCTGGCAGCGCGTAGGCAGGGAGATAGGAACCGCGGCCAGGGTCGTCTTCCGCACTCCGACAGGCGGGTGCTGCCCGAAGCGTGGCAGGGAGATGCGGTAGAGCTGGTGCATGTGCGGAAGCACATCCCGCGCGAGGCACTGGAGCCATCGGTCCACGCATCCTTGAATACTTTGAACCAGGCGCCGCCGGGGCGCTCTGCCGGGCAGCGTAGGCGGATGCTCAACAGGCGCGTAACCAGGGACACGGCGTCGTGGTAGAAGCCGCGACAAAGCGACCGAGCGTGTCTATTTCTAGATTGAGGTCCCTGTAGAGAACGAGACGGGCTTGGGCTTGCCACTTCCGGCAGACGACAAGGCTGTTGCAAAGGTTCCCGCTTGTGACTTTGCCGGCCTCGTGGCCGTGGGCATACTCGAAATTGTTATGCAAAGCTCCGACGGAAGGCTGCCGATACCGAAGGGAGACTCCATTTAAGTCGAGGGCGTCAGGAGACAACTCAACTTTGATAGCGGAAAGTCGGGAGCATAAACTCCAATCTCACAGTGGCTCGGGGTGTCGATCCTGGTTGGGTGTCCGGGGAAATTTCCAACGGCACTTGATTGTAGGTATGTACCTGGTTTACCATAAGTAGGAACTGGGTCTTCAGGCAACAGTGCTGCGTCACAAGCGATCTTCGCAAGCTTCGGCCCGAGACATTTGGTGTTGCAACGAAAGCTCTTTATCATGACTTTGAACGCTTGGCCCACAACACATTCCTTCATTGCTATTCCATTGACTTACTCCTCTTCATTCCTCCGCAGAATTTGGAAGAGCGACTCAACTCAGAACGCGGCATATGAAGATGTGATCTGAGTCTACTTGTTTCCTATTTCCCGCCTGAGTACCTAGGGAAAAATGTGAGTAGGAATGGTTTAAGTTACAAGGCGCAATACTAGTACCTACCTAGACTTGGTCGCCCTTGAAAGATAAGTTATGGTTTACACGTCTTATTCTATTATCGCCACTAGGGAAAGCTTATATTCTTGAACCGCGCTATATCTCGTTATAGAATTGAAGAGTTTACGTACAATTTTACGTATCGTAAAAGCGGAACCTTATTTCGCGTGAAGTAATTGGGCACTATGTAGGCGACGACATACATGATATGCGCTACCAGGTCTACAAAGTTCTGACTACGCCGATATCTATGGAGTGGCCGCATTGGATTTTCATAATACATTCTTGCATATCCAATCATTCTGTTTTAAATCATATTGTTTATACGAATGCTATTATTCGCCTCTCCTCACTTATGAATGCTCCGTAAGGTTTAACTGTCCCGACTGGGAGCCAGTATCTACCATCCCCAACAGGCTGTTCTGTGGAGAGACGGCTAATGATATTCCCGACACACGCTTTGCAAGCCCCGGTATAGTAGACCCGGCCGTGTATGCGTCCTTAGCGTGCCCGTCCGGGAGCGCGAGGACCGCCTCGTGCACCTCGGCGAGCTCGCGGCTGTCCCAGATCCACTCGCGGCGGTTGATGGACTTCAGGTAGGCCAGGGCCCTCTGTATGAGCGCCGGCTCCGTCGCCCTCGACAGGAGCACCGAGAGGCCGGCAACGTAGTCGCCGTCCAGCGAGAAAGTGGGCAGTGCGGTACCCCTGGCCATCATACCATCGAGGACGGGCGTCACATCGTCAAGCCACCGCCTCCACGCATCGTCAATGGCAATGGCAAAAGACGGATCTTGGTTGGCCCCTGCCGTGCGGTCGGCATGCTCCAGCTCGACACCAACGTCCCACAGGCGGTGTTGGAGTCGCAGCCCTGTTATTTGCCGTGTTTCCTCCTCTGTCATGGTACGGTCTGAGTCAAACAAAGCAGACACCGTCGCTTCGAAGCGTATGCTCCAATGGTTAACCACGCATCGAAGAATATTATCCCAGGTAGGCGTTTCAGTTCCAAATGTCTCGTTGAGTGACATAGAACACGGACTTTCGGGAGCCGCGGAGTTGGTGTGGTAGGCCACAAGTAATTCGGCTGGGTAGTCTGGGTGGGTAGAGCATAAATCGAGAGCACGCAGTGCCGTCAAAGCCTCGTCAAGATCTTTGAATGGCTGACCCGCTGTATCCGCATCGAAATATTGGTGAAGCGTGCCGAGGACTGGCAGCAAAAACTGCACGTTATCCATGAAAGTGGCGTACATGAAGCCCAGGTGAGCAAAAGCGTCGAGGATTCGGTTCGAGGATTCTGGGTCCCGGATGCTCCGGAGTGTGGACGGGGTGAGCAAACGAAGGCCGGCGGCCAAATGCCGCTGAGACTCGTCGTACCGCCCGAGCATGCCCTCCAGAGAGACGAGCAGGAGGCAGCAAAGCAGCACCGCTTGCATGTCCGGGGCTGCGTCATCGGACACCCGCCTCGAAAGGCTCGCAAGCGCGATGTTGTACTGTCGCATCATGGAACGCTCTGTGGCGTCGGCCGTCGAAGAAGAGTTGCGCAGCATGAACAACTGGTGAGCGGCGCCAACCGCGGCAATCGTCTGCCGTACGAGGTCATCCTCGTGGCCGAGGGCGAGGACACGTTGGTTCCAGAACCGTGTCGATTTGGGCCACAGATCTACCAAGCTGTCGCACGTCCATGTCTGAAAATGATGGAAAAAATAAGCATCGGCGCCGTTACCGAGAAGGCTGGGGTTGGGAGATATCGTCAAGTTGGGCTCAGCGGCCAAGGGGCAAGACCGGGGGCGGCGTCGGCGGCTCAGGCGTTTAAGAGCCAGCTCATAAGTAGCGGGCCCTGCTGAGTCCTCGCATTCCTCTTCACCCGCTGTTCTACAAGTAATTGTTAGCTCTTGGCCAAGAACAGCGCATGTTTCAACCACGAAACCGCTAGGAATTACGTAGATTTTGATTTCCTTACAGTGATCTGCTGCGGAAAAAGAGTCAGAGGTAGTGTTTTAAAGCCTGATTAGTTGGCATGAGGTGAACCAGGTACCGTAGTCGTCCTGTTATGAGAGAGAAGCAGGTTAAGTAGGTGCATACCAAATTGATATGGATTCGGAACGGTGAGGCGAAAGCTCCGGTGGCCCAAAAGTCCGCCTATGCACCTTTCGCAGCGGAAATAATGGCATTTCGGATGACAAGGCGCAAAGTCGGCTGGCTCGAGTAGAGGAGATGAAATGAAAGGGGGCTTGACTAGCCTAGTCTAAGAGCTGCAAACCATCTTCTAGTGGATCTCAATGCGAAAGCTCTAGACCTACCGGAACGGAAAAATAAGCCTACCGTCAGACTACGAGGTTGGAAGTCTAAACAAAGAACCATTTCAGCGTATATTACTCCAGAGCGTACCCTATTCATAGTTTTTAATATCCAATGCTTAGTAAGGCTATTGCAGCCCCTAAGGACCAGGTATCACTCTACCAGCAGTTTATGGCATGCTGTCGTCAGCTGCCAGTATCCACTTACGCCTTGAGACCTCTTCTTAAGATAATGCCCGCATGTTGTACTGATTAACTATACGGAGAGATAATTCATGTATCGATACTACTTCAGGTAGGTTTCTTAGCGCGTACTTGCTTTTAAGAGCAAGCCTGAGATGGACATTTCGCGTATCGTGAGTTTCTGATACGACGATCCACTTAGCAATATCTTACGTCATCCACAAGCTTGTCCAAGTAGTCTTAAGTCCCGTGAACTGCGAAGTATGATGCGTTTAGTCCTCAAATAGTTTCCCATTTAGACGGTCTGGTTTACAGGTAGCGTTTATACACCACGCAATCAATAGTATGCAGCTGTGAGGGAGCCACAGCGGCCCGTATAAGTAAGTCAAAGCTCACAACCTCATGGTATTGATGAGGCCCATGCCTTCGTTTCTCTATACGGCAGGCGAGGTCTCGAGCTCGACCGGGGACGGGCCACAGCAATTTAAGACAAACGTTGAGGTCGCGACGATAAGGGCGGTGAGCGGTAAAATAAAAGAAATCTGAAGAATAGAGCTTTTAGAATAGACTCATACCATTGGGAGGTGCTCTGAGCGCGCTGAGCTGAAAAACAGGAGAACACCGACTGAGAGATGTATTATACGAGCAAGCAGACGTTGCTGTTCAGTGTCACTTTGCTGCATCGTATCGTTCTTGGTCTCTATTTAATAATAAATCCAACTCCCCGTTGGGTCAGATACAAGCTTGGTGTGTTTCGAATGGACTGGTATTATCAAAGCCTGATATGGACCTCGAGCTGATACATGATCTCTTCCTGTCGCCTCAAACCTGAGGTAGCCTTCCACTCCGCCGGCCGATTGCCACCTGCTAAACACACATCACGTGCGAGATGGCTTACAGGCAGACGCGCAATTAGTAACTACTTCCCTCTGAAGCTAAATCTATCATTGAGGAACAATCCATAGGCCTTCATTCGAGACGTATTAACTAAAGCGCGGGTTCGCTCGAAACAGACACAAACAAGGGGACCTAGGTGCTATCTTGGCGGGTACCTTATACGGCTAGTGAATGGCTTCAAGCCCAGAAAAGGTCCTGGTGGTTTGCCGTAAAATTCCACGTGAAATTGCGGCGCGGGCCGCCCGGCAAGTGCTGAAATCCTCGACGGGGCTGGTACTGGCGTCTTTGACTGTAATAGCGTGTAATTTCGCCTAGGCTCGAAGGAACTACATGGTAGTCCATAAAGAGAGAACACAAAATATTGGACTCGGACGGAGGTGTGTGCCCGCGAAGGTGTGGCATATCAGCCCATAGTGGCGCCGATGGTTGGGATTGCAAGCTGAGGCACTAGTAGAAATGAGCGGTCTAGAAGAATCCCTAACTTGTCGCATGATTTCGCCAGTACGTCACGACGCGCGAATGGATTCTTAGATCTTGCAGGGTATGCAGAAACTCAAATAGGGATGGCAGGGGTGACAGCGCGGCCAAGGGAGCCAAACCCGCGACTACGGGGATTTGGACACAGGCCTAGATCTGGCTACTGACGGCGCCCGAGTCGTTACATGAATCCTTTGAAGGCAGAAGTGCAGAATGCTGACTAATTTCAACGTCTAGACCCGGCATCAGGAGTTGGTGAAGTCACAGACACGGGTGATGTGAGCAGAGGTTGGGCTTAACGCCGTGCGGGGGAAGAGGGCCGATGTCGACTGCCGGTACCCTTTCTTGCCCTCGCCCCTGGGACTTCCAAAAGCTTGGGGTTTATTTTTGTTTTTTTTGTTTTTTCGCCACATGTGTCTGATCCTTCCGCATGGCCGACGACGGGGGCCTCCAGACTGACACGCTGACGCCGCTCCCCGCCGACCACCGGATCGGGCTGATTGCCGCGAGCTTCTTCGGCTTCCTTTCCTTCCTCTCTACTACGGCCCTCTTCTTCCACCTCACGGCCCGGCTGGTCCGGTGGAAGCTCGCCAAGGCGCCACCGCCGCCCGCGGGGCCGCCGCCCGCCGAGGACGCGCGGAGCCTGCCACGCGACGACGCCGCCGGCGCCGACCCGCAACTCTTCTTCGCCCCGCCGCCCGTGTGCGACGAGGAGATGGGCCTCCGCCGCCGCCGCGCCCGGGGCAACACGAGCCCGAACCAGCTTCTCTTCCTCGTCTACAACCTCCTCCTCGCCGACATGCAACAGTCGCTCGCCCACATCCTCAGTGCCGCTTGGGTTAGCCAGGACGGCATCTTCGCCGGCACGCCTACGTGGGTCATCATTTCTTTGCCCCTTGTCGTCAGTCGCCCGCCCCCACCTAGAAAGCCCGTACTGATAGCGCGTCGCGTGTCCCGGGGACCCTTCTTCACCTTCACCGAAAGAGACTGACCGAAACTGCAGGTGCTGGACTCAGGGTTGGCTCATCTCCACGGGCGATCTGTCGTGCAGCGCCTTCACCGTTGGCATCGCCCTGCATACCTTCCTCTTTCTGGTCTACAACTACAAAGCTTCACAGAGGACTCTTTACGCTGTTACCTTCTTCTTGTGGATATTTGTGTACGTGGTCCCCCTCGCGGGCATCTTGCATACCGGCAATGGGCGTGGTGTGGGTGGCTTCTACGTCCGGGCAATAGCGTGGGTGAGTTCTCCCGGGACAGGAGCCGCAGTGCCGGTGACTAATCATCGTCAAAAGTGCTGGATTAACGAGAGCCTCGGAAGCTACCGTCTCTGGACGCGGTACGTTTGGTTGTTTTTCTCTTTGCTACTCACGTGCCTCGGCTACATTTTCGTGTTCTTCTACGTTAAAGGCGCCGAGCAAGGCATCTGCTGCGCCCACGGCTCTAGAATCCTGGGCCGCGTCACGGCCAGAAACGCAGGCTACCACCCGGGCTTCCTCCTATACCCCGTTATATACGTACTTTGCGCGGCCCCCCTCGCGATATGCCGCGTGGTCACTATGTCGGGAATTGTCGTTGAGGACCATTACTTTTGTTTCGCCGCGGCTATGATGGCCTCTAACGGCTGGATGCATGTCTTGCTCTTCTCCCTGACCCGGGGCTCCATTCTCTTTTATAGCTCCCCCACCATGGTGGACATTGGCCTCGAGACTTTTTCCTTCATGCGAACCCCACGAAGACGTTTCGGAAATATGGTTTGGGTTCAAGGGGGTTTGCCGCCCGGCCGAGGCGAGACCCAGGATGACGGGGCCAGATGGAACAGACGAAAGTCCTCCACCAGCCAGTTTCTGTATTGGAAGCCACGTCGTTCGACGGGCACCGGTGAGGGAACACTGGAGATGAGGCACGATGAAATTGCCATCCAGGTGGAGACGGTGACACGGGTCGAGGTTGAATACGCATGAATCAGGGGCCGCATGCACCCAGTAGCCGTTATAAACACTGCCCGCCTGGCCATCTTGTGCAAAGGTAGAGGTGTCTGTTACGCCGAGTCAGTGCCAGCATAACAAGCCTCGCCCCACCTGCAGTCGACGTAGCCATGACTATCGCCCCTAGGCGCCGAAACTGTATCTTGCTGCATCACTTAGCGATAGTACGAAAGCTTGTCAGCTTAGCGACAGCAACTGGGCCAACGTATAAATAATTGTCCTTCTTCTCCGCACTTCGACTCTCTCCAGGCGCAGCAATAGCGTGCCGGACATGAGATCAGCCCGACATGTGCCTACAGGCTAAAGAGGGCAGGCGGTATCCTAGAGGCCGAATTTGGCAAGCGCCGGATCCCGTTCTTCTGATGGCATGGCACCAAGGGGCGATACTGGCAATGGTTCCTATACAGTACTGCAGTTAACGTTGCTTAGATCCAGCACATCTTGGGCTCTCCGAAGTCTATGAGCCCCGAGGAGAATGCGAGTGAGGGGTGACTTGGTTAATATGTCTGTGGATATGCCTGGGAGGGTAAATTCGCATAAGGAAATCATTAAGAAGACGAAGCTATAGTAGATGAAGTCATATTAGTCGGACTGAAGCTGAAATGACCCTACTGAGGTATAAATGAGGGTAGAGGGCTATAATACGAATACAACATGATTTAAATCCGATGCTTTCTCTTAATCGATAGACCTTAGTGAATCCTTAAGTTGGCTTACAGCGACCGCCAGAAACTGCAGCGGCGACGTGGGCCATCATGGCACCGCGTCGCTCAGCCTTCATCCCGACGTAGAACATGGCGATGCAGTTGACGATCGTCTGGCGTGATGAATAAAAATTCAGCCAGCCCAATGTATGTGGACATGGTAAAGCACCGCATTTAACTCTTATTAATAGGTTTACATACGTAATGATAAGCACATTAGTTACTACGTCGACTCATTGTAGCTACTCGCGACGCGACAACTTCTGGCACCTCCACCACCACCGCTGTGCCTGCCACCGCGATCCAATGCCGCTCAGCGCCCACGTGGATCATACGGGGTAGCTACACCGTCGACCGCACGAGCGTGCCAGGCGGTGACGGCGCCACGACGCCGGAGCGGTGCATTGGCTCGATCCGTGGCGAGAAGCCCTTCCCCGAAGACTCGGCGACCTCTTGAGTCAGGCCCTGCGGCCGCGGCGGGCGCATTGAGGCCTTCGAGGGCTGGCCCATAATCACGCACGCGTCCACGGCCGCCACGGGCACCCACCGCAGCCCGCGACTTCGGGCCTGACCTATTGTCACCAGTGCACGAAGCCCGTAACAAGCAAGGCGGCTACGGCCAAGCGCGCCAGGCTCTCCCATCTAGCTAAGCCGTGAGGACTAGCAGCACCGCTCGTGTGCAGCCCAACGATGCCCTTTTCCATGCCGTGCCGGACCAGACACGAGGCGAAGCCGTCGGCGGCGTCCTCCTCGAGCTCACACCAGTAGTGGCAGTCGTCCTCGCTGGCGCCGACGGCACGAGGGGCGCAGCACGATGCCATAGCCGCGCGCGACCCGTTGCGTCCCACGGGCACGAAGCCGATACTGATGTTGCTCGGCAGCCCAGGTACGTTGTGAAAGGAGGGGAGAACAAATGGGTCCGGGCAGCGAAGGGCAGACGGCATGGTGGTCTAAGGTGTCGGTAATCTTGGTGGGAAGGGTGGATAAGAGGTGGTGGGAGGGGAAAATGAGGAGGCTTTTCCAAACCCACACGAAACCCTTTATCAGTAGATGTAACCGATGTTATGTATTGACGGAAGATAAAAACATATGCAACTGACAAGCTTCCTATATAGAGACTTAGCTCTAGTTATCAGCTTTATTTCACTTAGCTTAGCATTCGCCATGTTGAGCAAAGTTTTTACACCGCGTGGGGAGAAAGGGTTTCCCTAATTACTGTCAGGGGCTCTAAAAGCTCCACAAATAGGCTAAACTATATGGGGCCATGCCATGATAATCTAAGGTAAGGATGTAGCCAAGTATGTGCCAAGCCCAATAGACGGCCTGCCCCCCGTCTGGATTCTACTGGACCCTGGTCACCGTGCTCGCGCCAAGTATAATAGACGGCCGGGTCCCTGTCTATTCTCTTATTAGCTAGGAAGCAGGTACGCTAAGCCCGGTCTAAGTATAGCAGGTTAGATAGCAAAAGCAAGTGAGACGACGTAAAGAAACTTAGGTTTTCTACCTAGCCGGATAGTAGCCCGGGACGGTTTTCCTAGGCTTAGATACATAAAGGATTCTTATAGCCTTAAAAGATCGCTAGGTATAAGAATAATAAATAAACAAATATACTTAAAACGCTTATCTATAGTAAAGTAACCGTTATATATATTTTAAGGCAAGCTAAAACTGTAAGGGTTATAGCGTGTGACTGGCCCGCTATGCCTATATAGGTCTGTAATGCGTGACGGGCGTGGGTAGCCAGATAATGAGGTACGGTATCATTGTCAAGGAGGGGGTCCTGCTGCCCCATCTACCTATCTGGGAGACCGCACCATAGCTAGTTTCCTGCCCTGGCAGCCACTTCGTGGCCGGCTGAAGGAATACATCATCTTTGCCCTTGAACCCCAGTCATCACCATATCAGTTTGCATTGGAGGGGTGCGTTCCTACAAATGGGAACACTGCTAGCCTTTTAGGCATTGTGGGCGAGTGGCTACCTCCTGCCATCCCTTACAAGAACTCTGGTACCACATGAAAGTAAAGCAGCCTTAACATCCTATAACTTTTACGGCTGCCCCATTATATCTCGTACGATTTAAGTTGGCCGTTGATGGAGACTCATATAGAGCTAGTAGGAATTAGGACCGAAACCACAAATTATAAGAACATGGTCCCGAATATATAAAATGCGGCCTAGCTCCGATGCAAGGAATCAATAAAACGTAAGGGTAGTGAATGTAGCCACTGCTGTCTAAGAAGGCTCACCGCGAACGGGTGTATGTAAGAGATTATTATAGACAAGTAGTCCTATATAATTAGGGCAAAAGAACTAGCTTATCATAGCTTTGAGCTTTCAGAGGCACGCATACATTTACTTATCCCACATATACGACACTTCATCCATTTTTGCTATGAGATATCACCTTCTTCTAGCCCTCGGGGCGTCTACTAGTTGCATAGCAACACCTCTCAGTTTGGCTATCACACCCCTCAACGTTCAGGTCACACTGCATTTTCTCAAGGGTGATCATGCCCAGCCTTCAATTATCGCCTACAAAAGTGACCGCAGCGAAGTCATCGGCCATTCCTGCTCGACGAGCCTCACCTTAGGAACTTCCTCCACCTCCTCCTCCTCCGTCGTCTTTTCGGTCGACCAGAATGGATCAGGAAACATCACCGTCGACGGGGAGGAGTACAGGGTCCTCGATGATCCTACAGTTTCCGGCGGTGTTATCTGTGGGCGTCTGCATAATGATATGGAAACCATTGTTGACTGCTAAGTGGCTATCCCGAACGGCCATAAAGCGACGTCCATCGGCCGACGGAGCTTCCCAGACTGCCTGCATGCAAGGTCTTCGAGGAACGAGCAGATGGGCGACCAGGGTCTCGAGTCGATTCTGGATGGCTTCCACAGAAACCCAGAGTTCCTCACTCTTGAACAGCCGCTTATAGCACCCGAAAACGCGACACTGAATGAACGCCAACTCTGTAACATTATAACAAGGTCAACCGTTCGCGTCGGCGATGGTAACCCACATCAGAATCCACTCAATGTCCAGATCAGTGTAAGGCTCCCTTTTGGAATACCTTTAGCCCGCTTTAACAGCTAAAAAACCGAAATAACAGGAGCCTATGGAGTGCGGGTCTAGGGACGGCTGCGAAATTGCTCGATTTGCTAGTCGCTCCTATACGATTGGCTGGTCCGCGTCCTCAACGGCCTGGTCGTGGCTTAGCGCCGGTTTCGCGGTTGAGGCATCGATCGAGACGGGTAATAATTACGCGTGCCCCGGTAACGCTTACGACTACTTCGCTGTCTGGAGAAAACAGGCCCAGACGGCCTACACCGTCCGGAACCTTTTGAGGACGTGTTCCGGAGCCTCATTGGTCGATGATAACTATGTCATGTGGTCACCGAATTGGGACAACCGTGGCGGATATTACTACTGCGTCTACGGGCGCCAGTATGTTCGTTGGCAGGGCGATCGTTGGCTAGACACTACCCCGATTCCTGGCGGCCCTCCATAGTGGATTACCGAAATATTTCACCGCGCTACCGTTATGAGGCACGGAGATTATTAAGCGCTGCGATTACTTAGTAAGGGAGCACGCCTCGACCCAACAAGCTACTGCCAGCAACGGCAACCCCGATACCGACGACGGGGATAAGTTAGAGGACCCCTATTCGGCCTCTCTCTTAACGACCTATTATAAAGCTTAGTTAATAGTTAAGCACCTTTAGTTATTAGTTACCTAACGACTAGTGTTTAAGTAGACAGACGCTCTCTATCCCTAATTGTGGCAATATGAGGCTATCACTAGTTTCGCCCCTGAGATCACGTGAGGAGCTACTGGTACCTGCAGTAGGTCCTATGGAGCATGTGGGGAGCAATCCCCAGCTACAAGTATATAGTCTGCCATCTCTGGCACTTTCCTTTTTCATTTCTAATAGATAACCTTGAACCTTTCGCCTCCCACGCCTCCTTCAGTGCGACACTAATTATATAAACCCTACGTCACGCAGTGCTTAGGTATAGCGTTCGTTACACTCGATAGAAGAGAGATAAGGGGAAGACAGACAATCGGATGCGACAAAGAAGGGAAAGAAATCAAATATACATCTAGGGAACGTTTAGAGGAACGAAATATATATATAGATGGGGCGTTGCTAACAGGGGTGCGCAGCCGCACGATGCCGGCTCGGGAAGGAGGCCTAACCCGGGAGGTGCAACACCGCCTTCTCGATTACATGAGGTACGAACTCCGTCCACTGAGCTTCGCGGGTCAGAGTCTCTATTCAGCTCTGGTCCCCCAACGTTAGCAAGGAACTTGTGCAGCTCACCCACACGATTCGAGGAGGAAATTAATCGATGTGAATGGTGGGCACTGTTACGGTTAGACATGTAACGGGAGATTTAAGAACGAGAATAATTCTGGTATGTTTTTCTGTGGGGATGGTACGTTTTTACCGATTGTCTACGTCTTTAGCAAACTCCAGTGGTTAAGCAAAGGCCATGCAGATTCCATTTCCATGCTAGGCATGGCGATGAAGGTGTGGAACCTCGAGTGCTACTTTGCAGACGACGGCATTATTCACACGAATCCTCCGTAACGCGGTGTGCATGGTCTTGCTTACCGTCTACTCTAATATGTACGGACTGTGGAGTATGTCCGGGTGGTGGGTACAGAGAAAGGCGGAGTGGATGGCATTTGATAATGACTGGCTCTCTAAATTTTGTGGCGTGTTAAAGTGCTTTTGACGGGTCGTGATGGAGCTAATGTGGGAGGTGCATGCGGTCAGACCGATATAATGCTTAGCAGCACATTTTGTCCTGCATACTTATGTGTTCATTTCGAAGCGAGCAACTTAAGTGCTTACTTATGGATTTTAAGTATCTCGTAGTTGGTCTCATGAGGGCCGGGCCGAGCTTGCGTCCACCGCCTATTCAAGAAGAGGTAATACATCATGCTTCATGATCGAAAATGTGATTTAGAAGGTGCAACCTTCACGCCCTGACCGCTTTGCCTTACTTCCCTTCTCTAATTATTAGTTTCATCCATCCCATTGTCCTTCCAACCTCTGCATCCCTGCCCATCTATTCCTGCCTACTCCCACAATTCTTTCATCGGCGAGATGGGCGACACCAATACGCACCCGCAGCGTGAAAGCAGGCTGATGTCCAACCCGCCCGAAATCCGTCGCGCAATCTACTCTCTTCTCCTGCCCTCCCATGCTCACCTGTCCCAATCCGCTCATGGTAGACTCCGCCTATCTACTTGTCTTCAGCCCGCTGTGGGGGTTGGAATCCTAGGTCTTGACCCGAACGGCCCCGTGCGCTCCGACTTAGTGCCCCAGGCATATTATAACGACCATATAAAACTCCTTCGCTTACGATCGCCGTGGGGACCCCACTGCCCATGTGAGGAAACAGCTAAAATGGGTCATGATAACCGACTCCACACACTCACCGCAGTGTGTAAGAAAATGTAAGCATCCGGGTTCTATCCTTAAGCTGCTAAGCTTATAGCTATAGGTTCATCGACATCTGTGGCATAACCGCAGAAACTGCAACAATTGAGATTACAGACCTGGACACGTTAGATGCCCTGACGAGAAGGTCTAGCGAGAGTCCGCCGTGGGCCGGTTTTACGTACATGCAGCCTCACGTTCACAACGTCAATATCACACTCCGGCTACCTCTAGAGTTTTATAGGGCGCTAGAGGCTGATGAGGATGACCTGCTGGCCGCCGCTTCTCGTCACACGGGCACGGTGTCGGCAGCATGTAGGACATGGGCGCGTGTTTGGCCGGCCGTCTGTCTGTTGCCCCAACTACGCCACCTGAACATATGGATGGACCACGACGATCCCTCTTCATGGTCCGCCGTGGGAGAGCGGGCGGTTATATCTCGACGTCTAATGGACATTCTCGCCGAGCATTTGGATTCTTTCCCGCGCTCATCGCCCGTCGACGTCCGATTTAACCTCCCTAAGTTACACCCCGTCATTGCTACGCCTAAAAAGCACTTCGTCGATGGCAGTATCCCGTTACCAAGGTACCCCATCATACGTCGTTATCGCCAATGCACATTCTGTTATGAGAGAAGTGACGGCGTCCTGAGTCAGTTAATCCGACGCGATTTCCCTATATTACGACAGCTGGTGTACTGGTCGCCCTCGGATGAAGATTGCTAGAGCTCCCAAACCGGTCAGAGATCTCACAAGATGGCAAACGAAATTATCAAAGACAGCGAGGAGAAGGAGACTAAAACCTCGGAGCGGTGACCACAACGGAGAGGCTGGAGAGAGAGTACTTGAGTAATTGACACATTTCCGAATTTTATTAGGCCTACTTAAGAGTAATCCCAGTAGCCGATAATTTGATAGCCGCACAAGGAACGGAAACAAGAAATAGTTTAAAGAAACATCCTCAACGCTGCGTTCCGTGGTATCCTGAGGCATGCTTGGCAAGAAATTTTAGTGCCAGCTGTACACTGCATGCACAGGACTTATCTGGTGGTGTAATAGCATAAATTTTCTTGTGAATCCTCCATTCCTCCAAAGGCGAAAATTGGTTGCACTGAGGATAAGACGAATCGGGGCTCCTATGGTGTCGTTAAGTCACCGCAGAGTTGAAGAATTTCTCACATTGGTAGCATTTGTGCGAAGCCATTGTGTTGCCCCTGGAACTTGACTTATGGCACTGAATGAGACAATTTCATCGAGAGGTACGAAAATGGAGTGGTACGTCTCGGTTATGTCTTATAGCGGGCAGGCAGCCTACTAAATAAGCCCGTCCTAGGCAGTTCGCCGTGGTCCATCTAGTAGATCAGCGAGACAGCGCCGCTATAACGGATCAACCATACATATGAAATAGGTGGGAAATGGACGTTGTTTATGGTTAGTGAGTCAAAATTGACGAAAGAAAGAGAGATGGGATAAGCTCAATAGAGGGGGAGACTCTATAAACACGATTGGTCCAGTGGAAAGCTCAAGTTATCCAACACCCTGAGCTCCAACTAGAAACTCCCAGAGTCATTAGACTATTCTTATTTCTTCCCGAGCATCCTCATTGTCGGTAAAAGGATAGTCTTGAGGGTCTGAATATCGTACGTGACAGAGGCCAACCCTTTGATACTCACCGGCCCCACCGACCTTGGGGGTCACAACAAGGCACCACGAAACCCGGATCCCACTCTTCTCGACGACGAGGAATCGCTGGATTTCCACGAGATGCAAAGGGGCGTCTGCTCCTGGACCCTCACAATCCGGGTACCAGGTGTAGGGTTCCACCTCCAGGTCATTGACCCACCCCTTCCCTTCCGGGCGGGTATTATCCTGCGGGTCGGGGATGAGGCCGCAAGAGTCGTCGGCATTGTCTTCATTTTCTGTGTCGAACAGAAAGTCTCCCATGGTGCCGGCCTGTATGTCTCGTACGACTCGCCTCCTCCAGGAGCGCACCACCATGGTGGCTGGTGTGGTTTCTTCCTCGATGCGGATTTCCGCCTTGTGCTCCTCCAGCTTCCCACTGGCCAGCATGTAGGAGCAGGTCCCCTTGACCGACGCCCACGACCAGGTCGGAAACCCGGCCTGCGTACGGACCGGCTGGCCGCTGTCCGGGGAACGGCTCCAGAGCGCCATTCGCGGAAGATCGTGGTCCCAGAGGCCCAATATACAGCGGCGGGCGGGGCTGGACCGTTCCTCGATCAGGGATACAAGGCCCGTCACGGCAATAATCTTGTCAGTGTCGTACGTCATCTCGCAGCTCGTGTAGGTGTTCAGTACACCCTTCCAGTGCTTCATCCAGGACTTGCTGTCGTATTCCATCTCCTGACCGGATCCGAACTGGAGGAGCCGCCGGAGCCAGGTCTTCTTGTTCGCCTCGTCGCCGAGTTCCACCTGTCGGTAACTCGTCTCGGAGGCCTGCGCACTGCGGCATTCCCAGTAGATGCCATTCTTGCCGTAGAGGAGTGTTCGTGGCGAGGAATACCGCTCCTGCATCACCCATGCTCGCGAATGCAGTGGCGAGGCGCCGAAGCCGATTTGGTCGACCTCGTTTTTCCACATCGAGTGGGAGCTTGCAGGCCAGATCGATATTCCCAATTCTGAACTATGAAGGCCTCTTCGGCCAAGGGGGTTGCGTTCCGCGGTGAAACAACCCTCCCGACTGCCCGAAGATTTGAGTGCCGCGATTGTGAAGTCCGAGTTGGTGTAGAAGAGGGCCATGTCCTTTGCTTGATGCTTCCAGTCTTCTGTGGAGTCCTGTATGATGCAGAGGGAGTCGATCCATATATAGCGATATCCCAGATCTCTGGTCACCTGGATGGCCTCGCGAAATGTTTTGGGCAGTCCAGTAATGGCCCCCTTTCGGAATTTTTCCTCATTAGATTTGAGGAGGCGTATCAGATGTGCTTTCCCCCAGCAATGGCTCAATGTGACATAAGCCGCACCGTTGGTCTCGCAGGAATCCACGAGCTTGATGCCTCCTTGAAGGTCGAGAAGCCGCTTCGGCCGCGCAGTCCGTGTCTTCTCGTCGGTACCGGAACAGCCGCAGTGCTCTCGAAGACACTTTCCGAGCCATGCTCTGGCCAGCGCTGTCGTTTCGGGGTCGCCCGTGCTTCTTCCGAGGCTCGCTTGAGGAAAGCCAGCTGGGGGGCTCTCCCAGTTCTCGACTTCATCCTGGTTCCCGGGATACACATGCACAGTGTCGGTCCCATTTGCCTCCATGCAAAGACGAAGGCCGAACAGGGTTGAAGGCCTGGGACTGGGTAACAATTCATATCTCACCGTCGAGGCAAACAGCGTATAGTCGGTATCTCTGAAGTCCCATCGTGCCGATGAGCAGAAGAGAGAGCAAAGGTGGCACCCCAAAGTTGCCGAACACAGGACGTCAATGTACTCGAATGTCGTAAAGACGGTCTTGGGAACAAGGGAGCTCTGCTGATTTTTCAGGTCTAGGCACAGCCCCACCAGCTCCAGGCACGCAGAGCAGATGACATTGGGCGTGTATCGGAATGAAGGGTCGGTAACCGCCACTTTATGCTGGAAATTGACCCCCGTAAAGGGGCGCGATTGCATATAATAATGCTTTTTCGGCGCCATGCTGTTTAATGGAGTGCACAGGTACACTCACGTCTATGACAGGAAAAGAGCGGTTTTTGAAGCATCGTCTCTTGCGGGGTATGACCTGTCTGTAAGCAGCTGACGTGTCTTGGCGCTGACAATTGTGTGCCCCCAAGGCAGGGGATGCGAGGCCGAAAGTGGATGCGAAGGATGCAGGCAACATAGAAACTATTTTTGGCAACAAGGCCCAGCTCAGCATTTTTGGGGGTTTTACTACTTACTGAGTAGGCACAGAACGGTATCCACAGAGTAGATCCATCATGCGTCACCAGAAGCAATCTAGATTGATTGGACCGCATAAAGTATTGTACCCGGGCTCTGGATACTTATGCCTCAGTGCGACTCTTCAAAACTCATACTATTAACAGAAGGCATGTGAAATGTGAGTGGTGGGGTTATGGATCTGTTTCTGGTTTTACCCATTTTTACAGTCAACTTTTTACTACAGCTGAATGTAAGTACGAGAGGATTTCTTGGTTGCTACTTTGTTTCTATAATCCATCACGCATTTACTTTAATTTCTTTACTCTCATTACTTTTACACTCACCCGTGGCTGGTAAGAACCTCTACTCCATAGTTGCTGGCTGAGACAACATGGCTATCGGAGACGCCAAATATCGGTGCCGGGGTTGTGAGGGACAGTACTGAGGTATTTTCAGCGGCGCCTGACTTCTCCCATCCGCCGAGACTCGCGCCGCAAGGCCTCACGCGTGGTGCTGCAACAGCGTACGCACTCCAGCGACCACGGCGGCACGTGGAGCACCATGCGCGGCGCCCTGCACCTGGGCGAATCGGCTTTCCAGGTGCCGTGCGGGAAGCAGCCGACGAGTGAGACATCGGCACGGATGGCCTCGCCGTTGGGGACCGGTACGTAATTTTCTGCGGCAGGCGGACGTAAACAACCTTCTTCGTTGAGGTTGACGAAGAGGCTTTGCGGCCAAAGAGTACCAGCTAGGTGATGGCGGCCATCGTTTGAGTGGCTGTCGGCGAGGTGGACAAACTGGACTTGCAACCGTACCTCAAAGGTTCGTGGGTCGAGATGAGATGCCTGTTCGATTACGTTTGAAAACATCAAGGAGCGGGTCATGAAGCACGGGGAAAGGGGATAGTGGCTAAGGCGGTCGTTCACGAACACAGCTAACAGTGTTTCATTATGTACAAATTTGAGTATCCTGCACATAAATGCAGATATTAGAGTAGATAAAGGAAATGAACACCGTGAAATCAATCCACTATCATCAATATCTTAGTTCTTGGGGGCGGCCCCGAAATAGTCGCGGTACTCAAGGCGAGTCGGGTCTTCCTTCCGTACCAAGTTAAACAGGAGCATGTCCAGCCGAAGCAATGTGATGAGACCGACGAGTGCATTGAGGAACCACACCTCCAAACGGTTGTTAGGCATTAAACACCTGAACGCCCACATTTGCGAGGTCTGATGGGACGTAATCAGGGGGCGAATCTCCTTCTCATACTCGCGGGTCGCCTGCTCTACGTCGAAGGACCCGGGCTTCCGCTGCTCGGCCTCCCACTGCCGGGCGAGCTCGCCGGCGAGGACGTAGCCGCCGACGAAGGCACCGGTGACACCGACTCCGCCGATAGTGGTGCAGTAGGCGGCATCGCCGACGAGGATGACGCGGCCGCGGGCCCAGGCGCCCTCGGGCAGGCAAATCTGGCTCTGGTGCTGGCAGTACAGGTCATCGGTCACGGGGCTCTCGAGGAGGGCGCGCACGAAGCGCTGCGTGTGCCAGTCGGTCGTGTTGGCAAAGACCTTGGCCAGCGCCGCCTTTTGCTCGGGCAGCGTCTGCGCCTGGTCCAGGGCATCACACCCCCCGCGCGTCATTAAGTAGGCGCGGATGTTGTCGGGGTTGTCCTTCCGTGTCATCAACAGTTTTCCGCCCGGAATCAAGCAGATGTTCCAGTCGTTGGAGTCGCCCTCTTGCGCCGGCGCCGTGAAGAAGGCCGCGTGTACCCCCGTGTCCACGGTCGGATCCGGGAAAGAAGGGCCGAACATCATATTGCGCGTCGCCGAGCCGATCCCGTCGGCTCCGATGAGGATGTCATACTGCCCCTGGCTATCGTCGGAGAATGTGACGTGGACCTTGCTGGTTGGGGACCCCTCGTCCTGGGTGAAGCTCCGGACATAGCGGCCAAAGACGTACTTGATCCCCTCGAGGTTCTTGGTGGCGTCATAGAGAATCTTGATCAGATCACCGCGCATGATCTCCCAGTCGGTGCTCATGGACTGGCTTCCCTTGCCGCTTTTGTTGACGCCCCAGAAGCCCTTGGTGGCGCCGTTGCGATCGACAAATCGTACGCCCGGCTCGAGGCACACTGCCGCCCGTATTGCAGGCTCGAGGCCCATCATCTTCATGACAACGATCCCCTGGCCGCGGAGATCTATCTGCTGGCCGGTAGAACGTAGCTCCGAGCTGCGCTCGATGATGGTGACCTCGCATCCGAACCGTGCCAGCCAGAAGGCGGTTGCCGGACCGGCTAAACCAACACCTGCGATGAGGACCTTCAGGCCTCCGGGCCTCGGAGTTGGGAAGGTTCCGGTTTGTTGGGTGGCCATTGGGGGTCCTGGGGGGTGCTGTGGTTTGTTAGGAGATAGTAATAATAAATCCGAAGCGATGGCGATGTAGTCGAAGTGGAATTTGGAGGGCAGGAAGCAGGCTGTGGCAGGAGATTATATGCTTTCACTACAGGTTCTAACCCGAGCCATGGCCAGTAGCTTTTCTAGAGGCATGCCTACGCAGTCTGGTAAAGGCAGGAATACGCAATGTCATGGTCCTTTCCCGGTCGGAGTTATGCGGCTAAATCCACCGAAATCCTTGCTTCTAGATCACCCATGTATGCCCAAGACAGCTCGGTACCCAATGAATGGGCATTTCATACCGTGTACAACATGATGCGAAAGACAAGTAAGCGGGGTGATTTTATCTGTGGGCCGACAAACACCGAGGCCGAGAATTTCGGCCGAGACAAGGGGATCTCGGGGCTCGGAGTTCATAGCGCTGCCATCGATCGGCAGCCGAACATGTCATTATTATTATTATTATTATTCTTACACCTAGCGACCTATCTAGGCCATGAGGACCCCCTACGCATCTTAGCCTAGGAAAACCGTTCCGGGCTGACGTCCGGCCGGGTGAAAAACCTAGGTTCCGCTGCGTCGCACCGCTTCTATCTGCTCTTTGACCTGCCATACCGAGATCGGGCTCAGCGCGCCCGCTTCCTAGCTAATAAGTTGATTCGCCAGCTGGAACATGTCCAGCCTGCCCGAGCGGAGTAGCCATCTCGCGATAATTCCTGCTTTTCCTGGGGTGTCGAGCATCCTGTCCGTGTCTATCGGTCCTCCTAGAGCTTGGACGAGATGTTCTCGTCTTTCTCTTTCCCGTGGGCAGAAAACGAGGATATGCCGGACGGTCTCCCTGCCCTGACCGCAGTCACACCATGGGCTGTCGAAGCCTGGAACCCTACGCTTGAAAAGGAAGTCTCGCAGCCCAATCTTGCCAGTCCTCGCTTGGACGAGGATCGAGCTCTCCGCCTTATGGAGTCCCTTATGGAGCTTGAGGACGTGCTTGTCTGGCGGCATCTTGGTTGCTGCCGGGGCTCGTGCTGTTCGATTTTGCTGCGTTTGTTGCCATCTCTGAAGCCAGTCTCTCTCCTCAGCTTTGTGTGCTGAGTCTCCAGCTAGCCATTCGTCTAGCCACCTCTTACGATTGGGAGCGTCGGGGCCTTTCGGTCTGCGCTGGCGAGTTGGTCTTGTGAGGATCCATCTAGCTGCGCTATCACATCTCGCTTGGATGAGTGATGCGATACACGGCTGTTGGAGCCTCTCTTCCGAAGCCGCCACCCTTCTGTTGAGCCACGTGTCTAAGGGGGACATGTAAGTTTCCGTTTCTAGTACTGCGGCAGCCGTGGCTTTGAAAGCTCCTGTGACCTTTCGGAGGCACTCTGTCTGGACGTCGTTAAGTGCCTTGGCTCTATTTTTCGAGATCTGGCGGTGCCACTCTAAAGCTCCATAGCCTATCGCAGACTGTACGACCGCTGTATAGACTTGGCGGGCTCGCTGGAGAGACGCGCCCCATGTCGAGCCGGCTATCCGGTCTAGGGCATAGACCTGCGTCGCCATCTTCTTCGATATTAACTGGATATGAACGTCCCAGCGGAGACGTCTATCCACCTGAATGCCAAGGACGCGGCAGGAGTCTTCTGGTTCGATTTCGTGACCTTCTAAGGCGATCTTCGTGTCCGGGCCTTTCCGTCTTCGAGAGAAGTGGACTAGGTGGTATTTCTGGACTGCGAAGGTCATGCCGTGGCTGACTGCCCATTCTTTACAGATCCTGTGAGCGGCTTCTAGCCGCTTGCAGGTCTGCTCGGGGTTTAAGCCGAAGCCGACAAGATTTGTGTCGTCTGCAAAGGCTATAGCGGCTATCCCTGGAACAGCGCGGAGAGCCCTATATAGACCAGCTGTATAGAGGCAGAAGAGGATGGGCGATAGAGGTGAGCCTTGCGGGACGCCTGCCGGGACCGGGATCTCATCCGATTCTTGGCCATCGAAAAATAGCGTGGTGGATCGGTCGGATAGAAAGCTTCGGATCCAGTTGATGGTCCATATAGGGACCTTTAACGCTCGTAGGTTAGCTAGGAGCCTTCCATGGTCGACAGAGTCGAAAGCGCCCGAAATGTCCAGCGATAGAAGGGTTGCTGCGCCTCCATGCTTCCAGGCTGTACGGACTAGGTCCGTTAGCAGCCGCAAGGCCGTTTCCGTAGAGCGGCCCTTTCGGTTTCCCATCTGTTCGTCTGGGAGTAGCCCGTTTTCTTCGGCGAAACTGGCTAGCCGTTGCGCTAGCAGGCTCTCAATCACCTTTCCCATGGTGTTAAGCAGGGCAATAGGTCTCCATCCGCCGGCTTGGTGGTACTCGTTTGGCTGCTTTCCTGGTTTCCGGAGGATGACGGTCACTGCTTTCCGGAACGCTCTTGGATGGTATCCTATACGCCAGCACGCTTCCGCTAGGGAGGCCAAGGCTTGAAAAATGGGCTTTCCTAGGCGTTTAAGAAATCCGTTCGGAAGCTGATCTGGTCCAGGCGCCTTCCACTGGCCTGCCTTACTGAGGACGTCTTGGACTTGTTCTACTGTCACCTTGCCGTCCATATCGAGAGGCGCTGCGAGCCGGTTTGTTATTCGGAAGCCGGTCGGCCTAGCCTTAGGGAGAGGGTAAAATCTCTCGCGGAAGGCCTCTGTTTTCTCCTTATGGGTCGTTGCTTCGCCACACGGTGTTTGAAGAGCAGGGACTGCTGGGGGTAACGGCGGCGCCGCTCCTTCCGTTCTAGCCCATCTCGCGATATTCCAGACGCCAGCTGGCTGGCTAGAAGCCTCGTGGAGCATCTGTCTCCAGGTTGCCGTCTTTGCTTCGCGGATTGCCTTCTTTTTAAGGAGGGATGACTGTCGGAGGGCTCGCCAGGCTGCGTCCGTCCTGTCGGAGAGCTATGTACGCTGGGCTCGTCGCTCCTTCTCTATAGCTTCCTCTGTCTCGCGGTTCCACCAGGCTTTGCCTCTCCTTTTAGAGTGGCGGAGGGGGGCAACTAAGTCGGCTATCCGGATTAGCTCCTTAGTTAACGTCTCGGTGTAACTGTCGATTTCTTCTGGTGTCTCGAGTCGATTTGGCTGTGGTAGGTGTGCCGCTTCTGCCTTCGCCTGGTTATAGTCAGCTGTTTTCCAGCTGCGTCGTGGCCTGTCTTGGTGGTCTATACGAGATCCAGCCACGCGTATCACCTGGGGGAGGTGATCGGATCCTGCGTACGGTGCGTATCCGTCATAGGCAACTCGGAGATCATCCGTTGCCTATGCTAGGTCGATTGTAGAGTCTGCGCTTCCTTTCCGGGTCCATGTTGGCGTTCCGGGAGGGGTGATCAGCTGAAGGTTCCAGGATTCTGCTAGCTGGAGTAGCTTGTCGGCTGCTTTGTGAGGACGGACGTTATATCCGCCCCAAGCTGGATGGTGTACGTTGAAGTCGCCTACTAGGATTGTTCGTCTCGGCCGGGGTTCGACTTGGAGGGCTTCGATGACTGGCATGTCTGGTCTGCTGATAGACCCCGGTGGGGGGGAGTAGACGCAGATAATGGTTATAGGGCCGTCCGGCAGTTGGATCATGATGCGGCAAGTATATGGCTGCGCCTTGTATGTCCACTGCGCTGGTGGATATCTTTTGTTTATGTAGATGCAAGCTCTGCCCCCCTCGGTGGCATGGAGCAGATAGTATGGAGACGATCTTGGACAGTAGGTGGTCGGTATGTGAGGGTTCTGCCAGGGTTCTTATATAGCGAGTATATCGTATTCCTCGTTGATGGCGTCTACCACTGGCGCCTGTGTTGGTTTTCGTGTATGCGTGTTCCAGTGTAGGATCCTTAGTGCTGTCATGGTCGAGCGTGGATACTGTTCAGCGTCGGCACAGGTCTTTCGATGTCCATATCGTCGGCTTCTTCGTGGGTTCTGCTACGGGCTCTGCCAGTGCTTCTAGTGCGGCAGCTGGTTGCTCGTCGCTTTCGCGGTTGCACTGTCTGCCAGTCCTCGGTTGTTGGTTTCGGAGTCTCCTGCATTGGCAGTGCGAATCCTTTCGGTCTCGTGATGTAGGCTGCCTTAGCAATCTGGACCTGCTCCTGGCGGACTGGACACTCCTTAGACCACGTAGTGTGTGGTCCTCGGCATGCTGGACAGCAGTACCGGCTCTGATTCTCGGCTTCTGGGCATTCTTTGTCGTCATGCTTTGTTGAAGAGCAGAGCCCACACCTGCGTGCGTGGCGGCAGACACGGGCGATATGTCCATAACGGTAGCAGTGGTAGCATTGCTTCAGCTGTGCTCCTTCGGCGAAGGGCTCGCATGGATAGTAGCCATACTGCCAAATGAGGCCGTCTCGATATAGCTGTTCCGCTTGTTGAACCGTGGGTACTGCAATATACAGGGCCGTGACCTTCCTGGACGAGGTCTTGGCGTTGCGAGGGAGCTTGGCCTCCAGGACGTCGATGGGGCCGCCGGGCTGGTTCCGGAGTTGGGTTCCTAGCTGCCCTTGGTTCGTCTCTATGGCCTCCTTGTTGATTCCATGGGCCACCACCAGGATCTTTCTCTTCTGGATAGAGGCGTTCTCTCCGAAGGCCTCGGTGGTCCAGGCCCGGTCGGTTTCCAGCTGTCGCTTCTCTTCTGCTGTCTTGCAGGTAATAGCGTAGTCTCCGCTAGGAAGCTTCCGCGCGGCTACTGCTGTTTCTCTGCCTGTTGCTGCGTTGACTTTCCGTACGATCTCTTCGTAAGTGCGGCCTTCAGTTCCCACGGCCTTAACCGTGACCTCCCGTTCGTGTCGAGGAGGCAGTGTCTTGGCTACCTGAGGAGCTTTAGGTGCAGGAGCGGCGGCAGGGGTAACAGTGGCTGCAGCGTATGTCTTAGGAGCTTTGATTTCCTTATGGATAGCTTGTAGCGTGTTCTCGATAGCGTTGATGCGCTGTTCGATGTTGGACTGGTTGTCAGGTTCCTTGGCTGCCTCCTCTAGGACTGGGATGGCGGCCTGTACGGCTGCGACCAAAGTCGTAACGTCGGAGTCACCAGCTAGGAAGCGTCTGAGGCAGTTAACTGTACTGCGAATGGCTTCTGGGCTGCGTCCAGGTGCCGCATTGCTGCTTGGCGATGGCGTTCGCGAGTCTGGAGGCGATGGCTCAGGCGGTGGGGCGGACCGTTGACGGCTCCCACCACCCGCGCTTTGCCTCGAGGGTGGTGAATCGACCATTTCTAGGCTAAATGAAGCCCTAGGAACAGTTTCCGGGCTATCCGGTAGCTTATAGAGTCGTTGTTGTGAAGTTATCGCCGTGTGGGGTCAGTTTCGAAAAGATTTTTTTTTTTTTTTTTTTTGAACATGTCATCAATTAGCAGGCTCCAAATCAACGGTACTCACTTGCGAATGACCGTGACCCATTCACGAAAAAGAGGACGATACTGTACCCTCGCAAGCTCTGCATTGCACGCGCGCCCTCAATCGCCAACCTCACCGGCGCAGCCTCGCACGCGTCACACCGACAGAGAGAGATATACATATACACATATATTCGAGCGCAGGGTACAACAGGAAAGTAAGGAATCTTTCCACACTTCGATATATATCCTGTATCCCTGTCCGCCAAGCAAGGTCAATCAGTCGTGTTAAGCGCCGCGTCAACCTTAAGCCAACCTTCTGCGCTCGGATCACCCTTAGTTCTTCAGGACCTCTGGATGCAGGACGTGAATCTCGGAGCAGAACCTTTGCAGACGTCCAGGGCTCCTACAGGTGCGAATCTCCCTACTGTGAACTCGCGTAACACCCTGGGATTAGATAAATCCACCGTAAGAGTATGCACCCGCCTTTGTCTAGGAAGCGAAGATTCAAAGGCAAACCCAACTGTACAGTCCCACTGTAGTGAGTAGGCCTGATACCCAAATCTTGTACAGGCGCGAGGACATGTACGGTTGGTTGGGGGGACGCATTTCAAATGAAAAGCAGGGCCAATTAGCAGTGGCGGCAGTGTGGAGGAAAAATAGAACAATGCAGCAACTGATACGAACCATATCACATTGGGTGGTTCATAAACGAGCATTGGTTTATATTTTATCAGAGTAATGTTTTGATCTCGAAATACCTTCCTTGTACGCTCCCCTGGCGTCTTGGGCCTATGGGCACGGTGTTTGCTGGTAGACGGCATTGGCAATGCTCTGTGGCGCAGTATGAACTGAACGCCACTTTAGCACCGTCGTTAGCGGGCGGCTGGAGCACCAGCCACATGAGCTCAGCACTCCAAGTCAACTTCACACGTCGTCGCCTTCCGCCAAGTGACCGTCTCCGAAACACTTTTCCAGTCATTTCAACACGGCGCACTGGGGTTTCATCCATCCCGGCCGCCCACCCACGCACCGCACGCCCCCTCCAGGCTGGTCGAGCTGAAACCAGCGCCATCATGTTCGCCCTGTTGCAGACCAAGGAGCCTCTGCCCGAGGGCACGCACCCGGCGGTGGCGGCGCTGTCGTCGACGCACTGGGCCAAGTACGAGGACGCCGAGAAGGCGCTGAAGCTGGCGGCCGAGGCGGCAGGGTTCGGTGTCAGCAAGTCGTGCGCCGAGAGCAAGGACCCGGTCGAGGACTTCTACCGGCGGCACGTCTTCTCGTGCTGGAAGGCCAAGCCCAAGGCCGTGTCGCGCGCCAAGCAGGAGGCGGCGGCGCTGGTGCCGCGGGAGAAGAAGCGCAAGCGCGACACGGTCAAGGGCACGTGCGAGTGGCAGTGCGTGCTCAAGTCGTCGACGCGCGACAACCTCTGGACCTTTGCCTACGTCAAGGGCCGCAACCGCCACGACCACGACATGTGCCTCGACGCCGCCGGCATCCCGGCGAACCGCAAGCGCGCGCGCGAGGACCTCGGCCTCGCCGCCGAGGTCGAGACCCTCGCCATCCACCCGCGCGCCACGGCCAACAGCATCGCCGAGGAGATCCAGCGCCGCCATCCCGACGTCCGCTTCAAGCGCCACGACGTCACTAACATGCTCAAGAAGTTCCGTGAGGACGACGGCGCCGCCCTGCCCGCCGACGGGCCCCAGTACACCAACATCTCCAACACCAAGCCCGGCTTCTGGTACCGCACCATGAGCAAGCTGCCCCCCGAGTCGCGCCTCATGGTCTGGGAGGAGCTGCAGCGGAACAGCACCACCGCCGACGCCCCCGGAAGCCCCGATCTCATTCTCCAGCAGCTGCAATGACCCAAAAGGGAGAGAGGAAGCACTGTGTCGGGTCAGGGGGGCGAAGGCGTCTTCATACTGAGCGAAGAATGCAGATGTGCTAATTCTTTCTTCATTTTTACCCTGTTCGCTAATGACTGCCCGAAGTATTGGGAGGGGTATATCCAGGCGTCTCATTTTCCCGTCGCCAGGTCTAATGGTCTATCATCCATCCCTGACCGAAGTAAAGCAAAAGCGTCGTGTGGCATGTCGTCCATGAATGTTTCGTAATGTTCGTATCATCGGTTCCCTTTCGTTCTGCTCATAAGGAAATTGTCTCGCTCACGTCGCGAAAGGTGGCCCGCGGCATGCGGACAGTCCGTAGCCGGTCCACACCCAGGACGCCGGAGTGGGTATTATTATTATTATTATTATTATTCTTACACCTAGCGACCTATTTAGGCCATGAGGACCCCCTGCGCATCTTAGCCTAGGAAAACCGTTCCGGGCTGACGTCCGGCCGGGTGAAAAACCTAGGTTCCGCTGCGTCGTACCGCTTCTATCTACTCTTTGACCTGCCATACCGAGATCGGGCTCAGCGCGCCCGCTTCCTAGCTGATGAGTTGATTCGCCAGCTGGAACATGTCCAGCCTGCCCGAGCGGAGTAGCCATCTTGCGATAATTCCTGCTTTTCCGGGGGTGTCGAGTATCCTGTCCGTGTCTATCGGTCCTCCTAGAGCTTGGACGAGATGCTCTCGTCTTTCTCTTTCCCGTGGGCAGAAAACGAGGATATGCCGGACAGTCTCCCTACCCTGACCGCAGTCACACCATGGGCTGTCGAAGCCTGGAACCCTGCGCTTAAAAAGGAAGTCTTGCAGCCTAATCTTGCCGGTCCTCGCTTGGACGAGGATCGAGCTCTCTGCCTTGTGAAGTCCTTTATGGAGCTTAAGGACGTGCTTGTCTGGCGGCATCTTGGTTGCTGCCGGGGCTCGCGCTGTTCGGTTTTTCTGCGTTTGTTGCCATCTCTGGAGCCAGTCTCTCTCCTCAGCCTTATATGCTGAGTCTCCAGCTAGCCATTCGTTTAGCCACCTCTTGCGATCGGGAGTGTCGGGGCCTTTCGGTCTGCGCCGGCGATTCGGTCTTGTTAGAATCCATCTGGCTGCGTTATCGCATCTTACTTGGATAAGCGTGGCGATGCGTGGCTGTTGGAGCCTCTCTTCCGAAGCCGCCACTCTTTTGTTAAGCCATACGTCTAAGGGCGATACGTAGGCTTCTGTTTCTAGTGTCGTGGCTGCTGTCGCCTTGAAGGCCCCCGTGACCTTACGGAGGCACTCGGTCTGAATGTCACCTAGTGTCTTAGCCTTGCTTTTCGGAATATGATGGTGCCACTCTGAGGCTCCGTAGCCTATAGCAGACCGTACGACGGCTGTGTAGACTTGGCGGGCTCGCTGGAGGGACGCGCCCCATGTTGAGCCGGCTATCCGGTCTAGGGCATAGACCTGCGTCGCCATCTTCTTCGATATCGACTGGATATGGGCGTCCCAGCGGAGACGCCTATCTACCTGGACGCCAAGGACGCGGCAGGAGTCTTCTGGTTCGATTTCGTGGCCTTCTAGGGCTATCTTCGTGTCCGGACCTTTTCGTTTTCGGGAGAAGTGGACTAGGTGGTATTTCCTGACTGCGAAGGTCATGCTGTGGCTGACTGCCTATTCTTTGCAGACCCTATAAGCGGCTTCCAGCCGCTCGCAGGTCTGCTCTGGGTTTAAGCCGAAGCCCACGAGGTTCGTGTCGTCTACGAAGGCTATGGTGGCTATCCCTGAGACAGCGCGGAGAGCCTTATAGAGACCGGCTATATAAAGGCAGAAGAGGATAGGCGATAGGGGTGAGCCCTGCGGGACGCCTGCTGGGACTAGGATCTCATCCGATTCCTGGCCGTCGAAAAACAGCGTGGTAGATCGGTTAGACAGGAAGCTTCGGATCCAGTTGATGGTCCATATAGGGACCCGTAACGCGCGTAAGTTGGCAAGGAGCCTTCTATGGTCAACGGAGTCGAAAGCGCCTGAGATATCCAGCGATAGAAGGGTTGCTGCACCTCTATGCTTCCAGGCTGTTCGGACTAGGTCTGTTAACAGCCGTAAGGCCGTTTCCGTGGAGCGGCCCTTTCGGTTCCCCATCTGTTCGTCCGGGAGCAGCCCGTTTTCTTCCGCAAAGCTGGCTAGCCGTTGCGCTAGCAGGCTCTCGATCACCTTCCCCATGGTGTTAAGCAGCGCGATAGGTCTCCATCCGCCGGCTTGGTGGTACTCGTTTGGCTGCTTTCCTGGTTTCCGGAGGATAACGGTCACTGTTTTACGGAACGCTGTTGGATAGTATCCCATACGCCAGCATGCTTCCGCTAGGGAGGCTAAGGCCTGGAAGAGGGGCTTTCCTAAGCGCTTAAGGAATCCGTTCGGAAGCTGGTCTGGCCCAGGTGCTTTCCACTGGCCTGCCTTACTTAAGACGTCTTGGACCTGCTCCGCTGTCACCTCGCCGTCGATGTCGAGAGGCGCTGCGAGCCGGTTTGTTATACGGAAGCCGGTATACATGGCCTTAGGGAGAGGGTAAAACCTCTCTCGGAAGGCCTCCGTTTTCTCCTTATGGGTTATTGCTTCGCCTCGCGGTGTGTGAAGCGTGGGGACGGCTGGAGGTAGCGGCCCCAAGGTCGTCATTTCACCGTGTACCTCTGGGCTATATTGATGAAGCAGATAAAGCAAGTGCTGTCAATAAGGAGAGACGCAATCTCAAGTTTCCGGACTAATTTGGCAAGCCTTCGCACTAATGAGAGACGCAATGTCTAGTTTTCGAACTGACTCAACGGAAGATATCTTGGGTGGACGTAATGGGCGTTACTGTTGGAGTTTGTGGTTGTGATGCTGAGGATGGAAAAGAGTCCCGCAAAACGGGCAAGGAGTGGTCTGGGCCCGATAGCTTACTCAAGTAGGTAAACTGTGAAATATATTTGCAATTTTGCTTTCCGCCGCGTCTAATAGTTGTCATAACGCTCATCAAACACTGTCAAGTCGCGTAAATATTCCCGCATTGGTTAGTGCCTTGGGTTTTCACCCCCCTAACGGACGGATAAGGTGGTCGGGTCTTTATAGTGCGGGAGTATGACTGGATGGATGTTTGGGGTGCTCGAGAAATCCGTTGCTAAGGTAACTTGATCACAGCCAACGACCGAAGAAAGCTTAATGTTGGGGGTGACTCAAAGTGACCCTTTCGAAAGCTGGAGGTGCTTCTCCATCGTACAGTGTGGCTGTTTTCTCTCCTGGCTCTATCATCCCAAAGGCTCACGCCCTGTCCTTGCCCTTGCCCGCGAGGGCGTCGGCGCCCGCCTCCACCAGAGAGGACAACAGGCCCATGCGGTCTTGCACAGCCACCATGGCGGCGCACGCCGTCACGACGCCCTCGAGCAACTTGGGGCTTACCGGCCCGCCAGTCTGGTAGATCGCCAGCTTGCCTCGCTCGGGCGCCCAGGGCGCTGACCGGGTATAGGAGGCGAGGAGGTCGCCCGACGATTCGTTGACAAAGTAGTACGTCAGGAACGGCGTCCACTCGGCCTCGCCCTTGCTGCTGCTGCTGCTGCTGCTTCCTGCGGTGGCGGCGGGAGAGGCGCCGAGCCCGGCTTGCGGCGGCGGCGTCGTCGTCCACAGGCAACGGGCGTTGCTCTGGGAGGGAAAATTGAGGGCGTACTGGGTGGTGACGAGGCCCGACGTCTCGAGGGCGCGCTTGGCGGGGGCGGCGTAGCGCGAGCTGTGCTCGACATCCTCCTCGAGCGGCAAGAAGGTGATGGTAGCGGCGCCGCCCATGAAGGGCACCTCGACGGTGGGTAGGGCGAGGTCGGCGACGGGCCGGACGGGCGTCTGCTGCTGCGCCGGCCATGGCCCCATACGCTCCAGCCGCGCTGTGTATTTGTCGCGGTAGCTGAGCCGCCAGCCCGACGTCGCCGGCAGCGCCGCCGGCAACGGCCCCGTCGGCCGCACCGTTAGCGTCTTGGAGAAGAGCCAGCCCGTCTGGATGTCGACGTCAAACATGAGCGGGGCCGTCGCGTTCGCTGCCGCGCGCGCCGCCTTCTTCTCGTCGACGTACGCGCCGGCCGCGAGGCAGGAGCTGTGGGCGCCGTCGTACGCCGGCGCGGCCACGTCGCCCGTGGCTTCGTGGTACGAGGGCGGCCCGGCGGGCTCCTCGCCATCGTGCTGGCTCTTAGTGGCTCGTTTTCGAAACTCCATACTGATTATGTCTGCTTGGGGGTAGTAGGAAAGATAGCCGGATCGTATACGTGAAATTAAGTTATGAATTCGTGTGGTACTTCATCTGTTAGGAGTGCCCTCTTTGATGGATGAGCTGAAGGCGGTTGCGCACGCATTCTACGTCATCAGACAACTTGCATCGCCACGTGATGACTGGTTCGTCACTGGTTACTTTCTTAGGTAATGCAAGTACAAGTAGCTCTGCGGGCAGGTAGTAGTAATCAATGCGGTAGCCTCGGGCAACCGCTGTTTGCGAAGCTGAGCAGATGATGGTGTTGACGGATCCTTCGTCGATGCCGTGTATCCCGACTTCCGTGCCGTTACATGCCTAAATCCACGGAGGGGTCCTTCACGGGCGCAGAAGCTGGAGGGACACAGGTCCATTTCTGGAGTCAGCAATGGGGTGGGTTTCGGCAGGTCGCAAGTGGGCTCGGTTGTGGGATCAATGGGACATGCGTGCCGGCGTCCTTCCACAGTCAGCTTTCATTCGTTGGTAAGGTAGATCAGTTTTGATTCCTGTTCGCAACCGGGTGTTTCTTTACACGGTACCAAATAGGTAGAGGGAGAGTATCTCCAATGACGTCCACAAGCTGCGATTACAATAGAACCTCGTCCATCAAGTTTCCAGCTCCAGCGGGGCTGAATGGGCTCCAGCTGGAGGAGGTGTGACGTGTACCCCACAGTACCTGATACCTCTGATCCCATTGGGACGGATCCCATGGGATGTAGCCTAGCCTCTATCGATACTTCTGAATGCCAGCCAGGCCTGGCCTGACACGCCCCAACCCGACCAGCCAAACCAACAGCCTAACGACGGGATCGCCAATCGCTGCCTCCCATCCCATCCCCAGTCCCCCCGTTGGCGACATCTACACACATTCCGCCCATTCCCCTCCAGCCTTGCGTCTGCTCGCGCCTCGCCCCCGACACCCCCTCCGCACGCACCCTAGCTGTCATCATGGATCTGGGAGACGCCGGCGACTCGCCCTGGGGTGGTGTGTTTCCCTGTTTCCCTCGTGCCCCCCAGCCCGAGCAATGCTGACCCCCCGGACTGCAGACGTCCCTTCGCAATCCTCCAAGCCACCGTTCGAGGAAGACGGTACGATAGACACCCGCCACGCTCCTCTGCGACTCCGTAACCCATGGCCTCGCCCACTAACCCCGTCGCCCCAGCCTCTGCCCCGAAGCCCTCCGACGGCGAGCAGTCCTCCCAGCCGTCACAAGGCGCCGCCAAGCCGGCCCCCGCCCGCGGCCCTCGCAAGCCCGTACGTCGCCTCCAGGCGCAACCCGCCTCCCTCCAGGCCGACGACCCTCTGGGACCATTGGGGCCCCTCGGCGACAATGCGAGCCCCGGCGCCGATGCCCAGGCCGACGAGCCGCCGGCGCCCCCGCAGAAGGAGCAGATGACGATCCGGACTACTATGCCGCCCGGCCAGCGCAAGTCGGTCTCGCGGGATCCCCACAGCGTCGACGAGGAGGATGACAACGCCAGCCGCCTCGGGGGCCCCCGTGCCCCGCCACCTGTCCAGGCTGCCCTGCCGAGCCCCGTGCGGACCACGATGCAGCCGAGCATGAGCATCGAGCAGGCCTCTAAGCCCTCCTTCCAGATCACCGTGGGGGAACCCCACAAGGTCGGCGATCTCACTAGCTCCCACATCGTCTACTCGGTACGGACGCGGACCACGTCCAAGGGCTACAAGCAGCCCGAGTTTGAGGTTAAGCGCCGCTACAGGGACTTTCTCTGGCTGTACACCACCATGCACGGCAACAACCCCGGTGTGGTCGTGCCTCCGCCTCCCGAGAAGCAGGCCCTCAACCGGTTCGAGACTAACTTTGTCGAGTCGCGCCGCGCCGCCCTGGAGAAGATGTTGAACAAAATTGCCGCCCACGCCACCCTGCAGCACGACCCCGACCTGAAGCTCTTCCTGGAGAGCGAGTCTTTCGCCGTCGACATCAAACACAAGGAGCGCCGGGAGCCCATCCCGGGCGAGAGCAAAGGCGTCTTGGGCTCTCTTGGTATCAGCGTTGGCAGCAGCAACAAGTTTGTCGAGCAGGATGACGTAAGTGTGCGCCTGTCTACCCCGAGCGACCCGTCACTGACCGCAGCAGTGGTTCCACGATCGTCGTGTGTACCTCGACGCCCTCGAGAACCAGCTCAAGGCCCTGATGAAGGCCATGGACAGCATGGTAATACAGCGCAAGGCCATGGCCGAGGCGGCTGGCGACTTTTCCGCCTCCCTGCACGCCTTGTCTACGGTCGAGCTGAGCCACGCCTTGTCTGGTCCCCTCGATGCCCTGTCGGAGCTCCAGATCACCATCCGCGACGTGTACGACCGGCAGGCGCAACAGGACGTTCTCACCTTTGGCATCGTGATCGATGAGTACGTTCGACTGATTGGGAGCGTCAAGCAGGCCTTCAGCCAACGGCAGAAGGCTTTCCACAGCTGGCACAACGCCGAGTCGGAGCTGCAAAAGCGCAAGGCATCCCAGGACAAGCTTCTTCGCCAGGGCAAGTCCCAGCAGGACAGGCTCAATCAAGTCAATGCCGAGGTGGCCGATGCCGAGCGCAAGGTGCACCAGGCAAGACTGCTGTTTGACGACATGGGCCGCCTGATGCGTGCCGAGTTGGACCGGTTCGAGCGCGAAAAGGTCGAGGATTTCAAGAGCGCCGTCGAGACTTTCCTCGAGAGCGCCGTCGAGGCCCAAAAAGAAGTAAGTTTGGCTCCCCGGCATGAATCCATGCGCTGCGAGAGACTGACGCCCCGTCCGCTAGTTGATCGAGAAGTGGGAGACTTTCCTCATGCAGCTCGACGCTGAGGACGACGAAACGGTTTTCTACCGCCCCCCGGTGGTCCAGTCGGCAGTCGACAAGTCCCGCGTGACGGGCAACACGGCGGTGGACCGCGCGCGGGCGACGATAGACCAGGATTCTGATTAGGCAGCAGGCAGCATGGTCTTTGCACCGGGAGCATGGCGTTAGTAGGCGAGCACCTAACGCTGCCCAAGTAGGCTTTTGTGTACTTATCCATGTATGACGAGAAAAGCAGTTCCCATCCAGCCCTGGCACTTTCCTTGGCGACTGCACGACGCGACAATCACGGGCTTAGGCAAGATGTATGCTTGGGCAATGCTGTTCGTAATTCACGCACGCCTGGCCTTGTGGAGCCCATATGTCAAGAACTGACCCGGGCGGCCGGAGCCCGGACCGGTTGCAGTAGGCCCGGGTTGCGGAGTAACTTTATTTGGACGAGAATGAGAGCGTTGCGTTGAAGTGCTTGTAAGTCGCCTCTGGGCACTGTAGGGCCGCCATGGTTTCCCGTCACAAGAGTCTTCAGAATTGAAGAGCAACTGCTCCCGAGTTCTCGGGAACCAAATCATGAGCCACTCCAAGGGGGGCCATTCCTTCGCTAGCTGGTTAACAAGGGACAGACATATCGCCAACAGCGGCGTATCCCCAGGGCCGGAATAAAGAAAAGGGGGAGTGACCCATCTCCCGGTTGAAATCCAGAGAAACTTGCTCAGTCCAGCACAGCATATGGGGGGCGACCCTTCCCCGGGCGTCACACAAAACGACTATAAAAGCCCCGCGATGCTGCCAGTCCTCAAGGGCGGACCGGCGGCACCGGGGACCCGTCAGCGGTGCCTAGCGAGAGTTTCGGCGTGGAATGATTCGGTACTGAATGTGAGGGGGTCGTAACGTGGTACGAGGGCATGGGGGGAAAGGCGTTGCCAGCCTTGTACGCCAGCCCAACGAACCGCGGTTGGTGGAGAGATGGTTCCCCTGTCCTCCGCCGACGCTTACCACCAGCTGCCACCTATTTTTTTCCTTTTTTGTCCAAATTTGGAGGCCGGTCTCGCTTTTGGAAGAGGGCTGCTCACACCGGCGCCGTTCGCCGGTGACACGGGACCGGGCTGTTTATTTAGGTATCAACAACAGGCGGTTTCGTCATCGACCGCGATGACGGCCTCCCTGTGCTGCCGTCCAAATGATCTCAGCCGTTCCCTCAGCCCTACGGCGTCCCGCCGGGGTCGAGAAAATGGGGATCCGAGCCCGGCAGAGTTCAGAGGGGCACCAATCGGCCCGCCATACCCCCGGGAATCGAGATTCTGCCAAACGGGTGTCGTATGCAGATTCAGAGTGCCCTTTCCCCTCTGCATCGCCGACCGGTCCCCGCGCCACGTTCCCACCGATGGCGGTGTAACGCGGGAGGGTTTCTGGCGTGGGGACGATCCGAAAAATGAAGGATACGGCAGAATATCGTGAGATTTTCGCTATAATGATATTGTTTGGTAGGTTTGCGGTAGGTGCGCTTCGTTCTGGAAGCAGCCGTGAAGCGATGGAGAAAGTATTGTACACAAATGTAAAAGGTAGGGGCTTCTCCCCCTAAAGGAAACCTGGGTTGCTCTCATATGCAAGGCTGAACCCAATACGATTTCAGTCTACCTTTCTCCGATATGTCTCGGGTGATACCCCTTTCCTCCCGTGTGCGCCCGGGTTTTCTCATCAACAGGGCCCAGAATCTGTCATCCCTCGCCGCGTCCCAGATATCGTGCAAGTGCTGGTCGGGCCGGTCAGCAAATGCGGCCTCCCGGTGCCTGTAAAGGGAAGAGTGAACCGTTGCCTTACCTTTTTCTCAAAATAAGAAGACTCGCAGAAACAAGAGCAAGAAAGGCTCAGCAAGTGGTGCAGGCCGGCTCCACGGCGGGCTCCGGCGCCGCACGGCACGTAACGCACGCCTCCTCGGCCACGGGGGCGCTGGCGACCACGGTGGCGAGGGCGGCGAAGAGAAGGACGGCTGTCTTCATGTTGGAGAAGGAAGTACGGCGGGTTGATATTCTTTAGTGTAATTCCCTTGGGAAAGAGAAAAAAGCTAATGAGAGGGGGATGGAGACGGTGATGCTCGTTCAAGAAGCCCAAGCTCAGTGAGTTGTGTGTCGATGAGTTAAAACCCCTCTCCCCCCTTCCTCCTCGACTTCCCAAAAGCCTTCTATTTAACAGTGCCCGTGAGAAGACACGGCATTTGGCCCCCACACGAAAATGCCCTTTTCCTTCCCCTTCGCCCGCCCAGCGCCCTCGGTGAGACGGCTGGTGTGACTGACGTTCGGTAGGATGCCCGACGATGGGCCGGCGCGTGCATCTCGTGACAGGGGTTTCTCGGTGGCACAGGGGGCGCGGAGGGAAGTGTGCCCCGTGGGGGCCATGTATGCAGGAATCTGAAAGCTCAGCCCTGCCAGGCGCCGAGGGGCGACTGTGTGCACCTTTTTCCTCGTGCGTCCAATTTATACCCATGTTCGTGCTTAATCGAGCGCCCCTTTGGGGTGGGCTTTGCGTATCACGCCCGCCTAACTTAGCGTAGACCGAAATGACCGGGGGTTCGGATGAGTCAAGGATCGGGAATCCTCTACAGAGGGGCCTGTCAGCATGCAGGAAATCAAAGATTGGGTAACGCGGACTCATGTTCCCAGGCTTTTTCTAGCGTTAGCCATTCGTAATTTATGCCTACCTACCTAGGTATTGACGCGCTGGGGTTCCGGAGCTCCCGTCATTCTGCACGATGGAAGCGGTACACTCACCCGCCGCGGGTACGGTGTTAAGCGCAACCCTCTTCCCTGTTGCTCCTGTGGAAGCGGCCTGGCACTTCGCTTCTCGATCGGAAGCGCACCCGGACAATTCGTTCCCACGAGAAGTGTTGTTCCCGCGCTTCCTCGCCGTGGGGGGTGGTGGAGGGCCCAGACTCCAGGGATCCGCGGCTGCTTTGTTCCTTGGAGCGGAAGCCCCCGGCGAGATTCTAGGCACGCACAAATAGCGAAGTCCGTCTTGGCCGTCTTCTCCATTCATTGCAACAGGTTGTAAACGCCCTCCTCGGCGTCCAATGGGCCCAACTTCCGTCAATACCCGCCTTTTCCCATACCCTCGGTACCCAATCGGCCCACCAGGGCCGCCACCCCAGGGCTGCATTCAGCTTAACCTCCGGGCTGTCACTGCAGCGCCACCCGTCCACACCGAACAAGGCAGGATTCCCTCCCCTGCCGTTCAGACCCCGCATCGCTAAGTGATTCAACAGGCACCGAGTTCATTGGCTTTTCTGCGTTCCGCTTCGGAACTAACCAACCGGCCCCCGTCGACACTCAGCCTGAGATGCCGTGTGCCTTGTGGCCATGCGGCCGTAAGCAAGTAATCAGAGTACCCCATTCTTGGGTTGGTTCTGTTTTTTAATCAAACCGGACTGCCAATCAGAGACTTCAAGGGTCCCAGGGGGCGTCACGGCTATGTGCAGGGCTGTCGGATTGATCGGTCATGAGGGTGTCTGTCGCACCAATAGAGAAAGTGATGGGTGGGGGGCTACTCATCAGGTCCGGTAGAGGCTGGGAGCAGAGGATGGGCTTTTGATGGCAAGGTCTGGTATGGGCTCGCCGCACATTATTCGGCCACTCGGGTATTCCAAAAGAAGCTTACCCAAGCATGTTTGCTCGCAGTCTTGTGACTCGGTGGTTTCTAAAAATAAAAGCGATTTTCATGACTTCCAGTATCACACTGTAGACGCGAATAACCGCAGCCCCCTCATCATCCAGGGTGCCGAAGCGCGGGTTCCCAACGGCCTTCATGACTAGCTGATGCTTCCTGGCTCATTCATGTCCTACCAGAAGAATGAATTCTTATCTGAACCTTCGACGGGACGTGAACTCAGCGGTAAACGGCTTGTTCCAGCACCGATACGTCGTACGGCAAGCGTGCAGCTAAAAGGCTCCCTGACTTCCGGCAAGTTTCTGGCCAACCTGTCTTTCACCATAAAAAATGCTTCTCATTGTCATCATTCTTTGGGGAAGAAAATTGAATTTTTGGCTTCACTGGTTTGACTTTTGTCGAATAGCGTTTAATTCCGCAGTCCTACAACAAGACTTGGCCGCTGGTCCACAACTTGTGATCCCAAAGCAGAACATTGTTGCGGCTCTTGATAAAAGAATTCAGGTTACCTCATAACCTTCTTCTTCGGAATCATAACATGCCATAACTCATTCCGGCTGTGTTCATCAACAAAAATAACGTATTCCGATCACTCGTCCAGGTCCATAATATCTCCCTCCAGCGTCATCTTCTGCACTCCTCTGGTGAGCCTGGCCTCGTCATTCTCGTCAGCCTCTTTAAACACGTTTTTCACTTTGGCCTTCTTGGTCTCTTCGTGATTATTGACGGCCGGTGCGTCATCATCCGTGCCATCGCCATCCGAGACGAATCCACTGACGGTGCCCGCCGTCTCCTAGCGAGCGGGTAACTAGAAATATCAGCGCGCTGCGGCTCTTTGGCCAACAGACACTGAAACGGAATCGTCGAATATAATAAGCAGAATTCAAACATTAGACCTAATGTACATGATATGGTACAGCAGAAAACGGCCCCTCATGCCCAGCGATGCAAATCTTGGCCGATCATGTTTGGGTCGCCATATTGTTCGGCAAAGTATCCAAACCTGACTCCGTCCGGAGTCTCTGGATAGGGCGCGGGGACGTTATACGGCTTCCTGGCCATCACAACATGTCTGGGGTCCGTCAGTGAAACCGGGCATCAGAGTGGAGCACGCCGCGCCGAGATGGGGAATTTGGGTAGGGGGGCAATATCACATATCACATACATGGGCAGGTACCAGTGTATATCGGTCCTCTTCACGTCGGCGGTGAAGCGGGCCTTGAGGTCGGCGACCTCGTCGTCACGCAGGCCCGAGGCGCGCAGGAGCTTGGTGAAGGCTTCGGCGGCGGCGAGGAGGAGGACAACGACGTAGCGGCCGACGTGGCGCATCTTGGGGTCGCGGGGCCAGGGCCCGCAGCCGGCGCTGAAGCGGACCTCCTGGACGTCGACGTAGCCGACCTGCTCGAGGGCGTCGCGGAAGCGCTGGGCCTTGAGCAGGTCGTGGCCGCAGGCGGCGGCGCCGGCGGCGACGCGCGCGAAGAACTCGGGGATCGCCGTCCCCACCATGGTGGCGTCGACGCACTGCGGCTCCCACACCGTGTCCTGCAGCTCGATCCAGCCGCCCGGGCTCGTGTGCGCGTAGCTCTTGCGCAGCACCGCCTCAAAGTCGTGGAAGCACGCCCCGACGTCCCGCAGGTGGATCAGGTCGAACGGCTCCTCGTACCACCAGGCCTCTCGCTCCGAGTCCTGCGGGAGGAAGATGCAGTTTTCGGTGCGCGGGGGCGGCTGGATGGTGCTGGTGTCGGTGGCGAAGACGACGGAGTGGGGATTCTGCTCTGCGAACTCGAGGGCCCAGATGCCGGTGCCTGGACCGAAGCGACGTCAGTTTCGCGTCCTTGGTGGTTCATCCGGTTTTGCCTACCAGTGGCAATGTCGAGAACACGCCGAGGGGCCTTCTCGAAGGGCGCGAGCGTCAGGCGCCCATCTAAGAGCAGCTTGTAGCAGTGGTGCGACATATCCAAGCGGTCCTGCTCCTCGCCGTCGATGGGCAGACTGTATCCTGTGTAAGTCAAAAGGGGGGCGACGATCAGCACAAACAAGATCCAGCGCAGGCACGAGCGCGCATGTACCCACTGCCCGGCATAGAACCCTGATACATCCGCCCGCCCTCTTCGATGGGGATGGCTAAGGTGTCGGGGTTGGTGCAGCCGCTCATGCGGCGGCCATCGGGGCTCGGCCCGCCGTCGCTGGACACCGGATCCCATTGGCCGGGGTCGAAAGCCTGGGTTTGAAATGCATACTGGCCGTTAGACATGGCGCCTTGGTTCCCGGCGCGCTGCTTCTTGGGTGACAGGTCTCTCGTGCCTGGCCGCGTCCCCCGGGATTCTGGGAAGGGCGACAGGTAGGCTGTTTGGCGCAACCCGGCTGCTTCCAGATGTGTGACTGACAACAACGACGGGCGCAAAATGCCCAGCAACAGACAAAAAAGCGCTACACCATCACACTGGAAGAAACTGGGTTGAACATTTCTCTCCTACCAGGCCCTTCGAGGAGGGGTTTTGTTCACCAGCAGTAGCCCCGTCGTGCCCCCGCCCTCCCCAGCAGGCCCGACAACTCCGACAAGCAGCCTGGAAGCGTCTCCCTCGCTTGGGATATGGGGCGTGGGGGCGGCGACGCCTGATAGGCCTTCCGGTGTTGCGCCCCCCCCCCGGCACGCAGCGCCTGCTGCACGTTAAAACTAAGATTGCACCACTCAATAAAACGCACGACGGTGGGGGATCGGATGGTGGTCAGCATGGTACATCCCTGCAGCCCGCCGGGGTCCATCGTGCGACGTCTTGTGACTGGATCGTCCAGACGAGGAATTCATCCTGCGCCTTCGGGGGACTTGACAATCTTATCCGTCGTCGCATTCCCGCAGACCTCGGCCCGGAAGCTATCATGCGGCTCCCCTTCCCTTCGCTTGGGTATATCCGTGTTTATCGAGATAGTGGGGCCTTGGTCGCGCGCCGAGTCCGCCGCCGAGTGTATTAATCATCAAACGTCGTGACCTGCGCTACTCTGCCTTCTCCCGGACGGTCTGGTCTTTCAAAATCAATCCCACGCCATAGACATACACCCGTGCGAAGAAAATGACGCTGATAAGACTGCTGAAAGCAAGGCAGAAAGACGCCAACGTTACCACGATGTTGACGATAACAGAATTCGGGTCACCCACAGGACACCCACATCACGATAGCTACTGCTGTCGCCATAGGAAGCAAATATGTCTACACGGAAGCACGTCGGGTTTGTGGCAATCACTACTCGATGATTTGCCCGCGGCGACAAAGAGCGGACCGAAGCACAACATAATACCTATGGATCCCAACAGGCTCATAAATTGTGGATTTTGGCGCCGACCCACTAGTACAAGCTTACCATGAATGAAACCTCTAAATATAAGCTCTAGCTATAGCCAAATTCTGTACTTCTCATGTGGCGCAGGTACTCTTCAGCCTCCTGACCTTAATACGCACCCACCTATTGACCTCTTTAAGGTTTAACCAAAAAACAAAAATTATGAGCCTATTGGGATACTGCGATGCGAGGTCGACGCTTGCAGGCCTAAATGAAATGAGAGTCTGCGACTGAGGAGAATGTGACAAGGGACCCTAACCGCCCTATTTTCCAAGCATTCAGGTTCACGCTTGCCATCGCCTAACTGTGACTGTGAAGTGAACCCGACTGCTCAGTATCTTCAGGTCGAACGAACCGCCGTACGTATTGGGGTTGTCTAGAAACGAGAACAACGCCCACATAAGAGCGATACCAAAGGGCTTTTGCAAACAACATATCCGGGGCTGCCCTAAGTCCATCTTTGGTATATTTGAGCGTCGTTCTACAAAGGACTGTGTAATTATTCCTCAAAGCTTCAAGTCCTATAAGGCTGTTGTGGAGCACATCGACGGCGGGACAAAGCCCTGAGCACGCTACGTTGTGGTAGGCCTCGAGGCGCCCATGACCAAACCGATTTCACGGCCTGGATGTGGCCATCGTGTGTCCTGCTGGAACGCATTTGCGAGAATGCATGCAGGGTGAGACGGCTAGGGGGATTGGTCGAACCGAGCACGTGGAAGGCGGCGACCACCTTCGCAGGCGGTCTCTAAATCATGAAGCAACTCGCAGCCAACAATAAGCGTAAATTCCATCGTAAAGTTAGACGGCACACTGCCGGTTTTATGCGTATTGCCTCGGTACAGTAGCATTACCTCTGGCCTCCAGTAGCATGGATGCCTGGCTTCCTCACATAAGTAGTCTTGTGGAGTTCGCAGTCGCGTGTGGTGGGCTTTCTCATGAACGGGCTGCCGAATGAGGGAATGAGGCTGCTGGAAGAGATGCCAGGGCTAATTGTCCTATCAGTGCGTTGCCTGACTACCTCTAGGCAGGTACTCAAGCGAGACACAGGTATGGGAAAGTACTGAAGTATCTGTGGGCGTGTGGAAGTAGTCCATCCTAGAAGCGGGAGTTTAGAGCTTCGTTCCTTACTTCAAAGTGCACGGTACCATGTGGGGCCGTGGCTTTTCGCCGCCCGGAAGCGGTGTCGACCCTAAAAGCCCGGCCTCGACGTCCCGACCCGAGATCTAACCGACCTTGAAGGGGCCATGTGGCCGAGCCCAGCCTAGCCAGTTCGCCCGAAGAGCGCCAGGTCAGGGCCCTGATGGGGAAGGGGCGCACGTGCGATCGCCGCTGCCAGGACGCACATGACGGGATACCCATATGCCCGCATCGCGAACGTCGAGGTCGAGGAGCCACGCCCACACGCCCACACGCCCACACGCCACTGACACCACCGTGCTTCTGCCCTCGGCGAGAACAAGCATTGTCCCTACCCGCCAAGAGGACCGACGCGGATACCGGCAAATGTGGCGATGGTCAATGGCCCCGCGCGTCTTCTAGCTCCACCCCCAAGACATCGCGTGGAGTGCGAGTCTTGGCCCTGACGCAACCTCTTGCTACGCTTCGCAATGCCCCCGGCACCACCCTAATAAGCAACCCGGCAGCACAAACTCGGCCATCGGCAAAGCATCGAGTTCTCTGTCGCCTGTTTCCACCGTGGCCACGGCCCCGTACACGTTAGCGCACACCTTCATCTCCCCGTACCCATTTTATATCGTGGAGGGCACCAACGAGTGGGATGGTGCGGCTTACATCTGTCTGCCCTGGCGTTTTTTAAAGATGGCGCCGCCGCGAACTCCCCGAGCCCAACAAGGGACGTCCTCGGTGGCTGTTGCTTCTGACTGCCTCGTTGTTTCTTCTTCTTTCCCCTTGCCCACCCCATCTCCTGCATGTGTGTTCGTGTGGACCGCGAGAATACCTTCCTTCCCCCCCCGCACCGCGTACCATGATGCTGCAGAAGCTCAAAAGCGCCAGCCTCTGGCTGATGCCCGAGCCGCAGAAGTCGGCCGACGGGCGCGACCAGTGGCCGTCACGGGCCGCCTTCCTACTCGCCGCCATGGGTGGGTGCGCGGGTCAGGGCAACCTGTTGCGCTACCCGTCCGTCGTTTATAACAACCATGGCCTGCAGTGGTTCATCCCCTACCTGCTAGCCGTCTTCATTGTCGCCATCCCCGCCCTGATCCTCGAGATCTCCATCGGCCAGGCCTACCGCGGCGGCACCGTCATCGCCTTTAACAACATCCACGGCCGCCTCAAAGGCGTGGGACTCGGTCCCGTCTTCGTTAGCTTCATCGTCGTCCAGTACTTCACGGTGAACCTGGCGTGGATAATGAACTACTTCCGGAACTCCTTCAAAAGCCCGCTGCCCTGGGAGAACCGCCTCGATGAGTTCTACATGGGCGACGTCGTGGCGAACCCCGACCCCGATTTTGGCAGCTTGACGGCTGGGAACGCCGCCGTGGCCCAGTACACCGGCTACCCCCACATCGCCCTGTTGGGCGAGACGGTCGGCTGGAGCGTCTTCATCTGGTTCCTGATCTGGTTCTCCATCTTCCGCGGCGTCGGGATGACCGGCCGCGTTGTCTACTTCACCATGGGCCTGCCCATCGTGACCACCATCGTCCTGGTCGGCCGTTCCCTGTCGCTGCCCAATGCGAGCGAGGGCGTGAAGCTGTTCTGGGCCACTTGGCGCGGCTCGGAACTGGCGTCGGGCACCGTCTGGCAGACTGCTGTCGGTCAGGTCTTTTTCTCCACCGGCATCGGTTTCGGCTACTTCACCTCGTACGCCTCGTACAATGCCAAGCACTCCAACGCCGTCATGGACGCCATCCTCATCTGCGGCAGCAACGTGCTGTTCGAGAACTTTGCCGCCTTTGCCATCTACGGCGTCGTCGGCTTCCTCGAGAAGTGGCCCGCGCCCGGCGAGCGTCTGGGCGCCTTCACCGTCGGCTTCCTGACCCTGCCTGAGGCCGTCCTCCAGATGCCCGGCGCCAACTTCTGGGCCGTGCTCCTCTTCTTCACCTTGGTGGTCCTGGGATTCAGCTCCGCCTTTGTGATGCTGGATGCTACCGCCACCCTCATCTGCGATGCGGGGGTGAAGTGGTCGCGCCCGACCGTCGTGACAGGCCTGACCATCCTTTGCTTTCTTCTTTGCCTTCCGTACTGCACCGAGTTTGGCTACTACCTGTTGGACGGCATTGATCGTTGGGTCAACAACGTGGCCCTGATTTTTGTCGTGTGGACTGAGGTTGTCAGCGCCACCACGATATACCGCTGGAATGACGTCGCCCATCAAGTTGGCAGCATGCCTTTCTACATCTACAACACGGGCTATCTCGCTGCTCAGATTGTGGGCATTGCTGTAGCCCATGGGTCTGGGCATCCCGGAATTGGCGCCGGCGTCGGCTTCGGCCTCTTCATTGGCGGCTCCATCGTGGCGGTCCTCATGTCGAAGACGCCCACTGTCCATGCCGCAGGCCCTTTCGGCAGGAATAAGTTACTGGCCAAGTTCTGGTACCTTGCCTTTTATTCGGTATGCAAGCCCGTCGTTTTTCTTCGAAAAAAACTCTGTCTAACTTCGGGCCAGGGTAACCAACTGCGTCGTGACCTCAACGTGGTGGTCGGACAGGGGCGCAACTGGCGCATCCCTTTCTTCATGCCCGTGCTCCTGCGTTACATCAGCGGGCCGATCCTCGCCATCATCTTCAGCTTCGCGTACCCCGAGTTCTACACGCTGCGGTACGACCCGCTCATGATCGCGGGTTTCACCCTCGCCCACCTGGGCTTGCTGATGATCCTCCTCGGCTTCGTCATGCCCCGTTACTACGACGTCTTCGTTCCTGCCGAACGCCGCGCCGAGGGCACCGGCCGCACCGTCGCCGGCGTACCCAGAGAGCCCGATGCCACCCCGGCCCACCTTCCCAGCGACGACGTCGTATCGCGCGAGGAAGAAGGCGTCGCGAAGGAGGAGCGCAGTCACAAAGGCGGACGCAGGCGTACTGACAGGGTGGCGGCCGCGCATTGAAATGTGACGAGTGTGTGTCTTTGCGTGTGTGACTCTCTGACACCTGTAGTGGGCGGGCGTTCTGTGCGACAGGCGCTATGGCGACGGGTGACGACGATTTTCCATGCCTGCTTTTCCTTTTCCGTCCCCTTTTGCCTGCGGTCTCTTTCCTCTTCCGGGTATAGCTGCAGTGAATCACCATGGCCCGCTTGTGTTTCGTGTCCGCTCCGGCGGATGTAGGCTGGCATCTGTTTTCACCAGGGCCGACGGTCTTCCCCAAGAACCCTTTATCACGCTCGTGTCGAAGCCATTTCGACCTCCCAAAGCTAGCAGGTGTTCCTGCTGTTCTGCCGCCTGCATACTCTTCTGTCCTTATATTGAAGGTGCAGATTCTCATGCCATCGCAAGACGTCCATTGGAAACCTTTGGTGGATGGCACGCATTGGTCACTGACTTCTCAACTCGTACCAGGTACCAGCTAGAGGCCGAACGCTTGTGAGGATGGTCTCGCGCAGAAATACCCCGTGGCCACTGGATACCGGACGGGCTATGGGCATCAAAGTTCCTCCTGTCTAGACGGGTGACAAGAATTTTTCCAGCCGCACTATCCCATACCGAGGTGCGATGATCGCTACATTACTACTTGTCAGGAGTGGAACACGCTCAGAGCTGCCTCTTCTCCACATAAACCGGCCACGAATGGGGCGCGGCCACAAAGGAAGACTTGTAACTCCATTCTTGACCTGGAGTGACCTGGCGAATGTCATAGTCGCGGATGATGGTGGCCGTGAGCTTGGACAGCTCCATCTTGGCGATGTTGTGTCCGGGACACGACTCGTATCCGGCGCCGAACTGGAAGGACAGTGAGCACAGGACCACAAAGAGAAGAAGCGCGCCAGTCAGACAGCGGACGAGGGCGGGAGGTGGGGAGAAGGGAAACGGCAACGCACAGTCAGGAAGTACCTGTCGAGGCGGGCGGCGCCCTCGCCCAGCCAGCGGTCGGGGTTGAATTCACGGGCGTCGGGGCCCCAGATCTCGGTCGACAGGTGAACGACCCAGGGGTTGATGGAGAGGACGGTGCCGGCGGGGAAGTGGCGGCCGCCGATGGCGAGGCCGGCGGGGGAAGGGGCGACGCGCGGCAGGCCCATGGCGACGGGGTTGTGAATGCGCAACGCCTCCTTGACGCAGGCCTGCAGAAACGGCAGCTGCTGGGCGTCGGCGTAGGCCACGACGCGCGTCCGGCACCGGCCCGCCGCCTGCGCCGCCGCCATCTCGGCCTGCACCCGCGCCAGCGCCGCCGGCGCCCGCAGCAGGTGGTACAGGAACGACTGCACCCCCGTCGCCACCGTGTCGGACCCCGCCACCACCGTGTTGGTCGTCTGCGCTTGGATGTTCTGGCCGGGGTGTGCGTGTTAGCAGGGGAGAGTCGTCATTTTGGTGGTAAGGGCTCCGGCGACCGGGAGAAAGGGGGGAGAGAGTTGGGGAGGAGGCCCGCCCGGCGGATACATCATGCCCGGGCACGGGGCCCCGCGGTGTGGACTGACCTTCAGATTCAGCCGCTCGGGCGACTGCTTCATGGTGCGGAACCAGTGGGCGACCAGGTCGAAACGGGCGTCGGGGTCCTTGTGCCGCTCGTCGATGGCCTTCATGCACTTATGATAGACAACGCTCATGGGCAGGACACCCAGCCACGTCATGACGGGGTTCGTCAGCAAGAGGTTCCGGAGCCGCCTGAAGTAGGGCGTCACGGCCCCTATGATGGTCAAGGTAGCGTTATCGCGGATCGTGTTGCCGATGTCCCGGCCCTCCTCAATCTGCAAAGGGTTATTTGCCCGCCCAGGGGCGCCCGTCAGTTTCGTCCGCGGTCACGTTGCCTAGGCCCCCCCGCTTCCATTGGTGAGAACCTACGAATCCAAAGGGCTTCGAAAAAACGACCTCGCCCACAATGTCCAGCGCCGTATATGACAAATACTTGTCCAGCTCCATGGGCGTACCATCGCGCGCGTACGCGTCCATCCATTCCATGAGCCGCTCGATGAGCCTCCCCATGGCCTCCTCGGACTGCAAGACGTTGGCTGGGTTTTGTTTGTCAAGTTAACAGATCTCGTCAGGCCCCGCCCCGAGCCCCCCTCCTCGAAATGAAGGGGAGGGTGACGAGGGCTAACGGGGGACGCACTTACATAGGGCATAGCCCGGCGACAGCGCCTTAGACAGTTCCATCTTGGCGCGGGGCTCCACGATGGCCATGGGCGACACGTAGCGCCAGTCGGGGATGGCGATGCCGGCGTACCAGTAACCCTTGGTCAAGGGCGCCAGGAAGATCTTGCGCACGGCGTCGGGGTGGCCAACGCTGACCTCGTCGGGCGCGATGCGGACGAAGTGGCCTGGCGGGCTCGCGGGCGTCAGCAGGGCAGAGAGAGGGGAGGGAAAAGAAGGGAGAGGAACGATGAACCAAAAAGGGGGGAGAGGAGGCAAGGAAACCCTCCGTACCGTATTTGTCGTGCAGCGCCACCAGTGCGAGGTTCTGATCCCCCTTGAAGATCCGGTGGATGTGCCACAGCCGCGTGAGCTTCGCCAGGAACGGCCCCGGCACGTCGCGCAGAGGCGACAGGAAACACCGCCACAGCAAGACGCTGGCCGCGAGCAAAACGAGTTGCGCTGCCAGGACGGGCCAGCTCGCGAGCGCCCCAACCATCGCCGGCAGCGTGGCGCTTGCGAACGACACCATGATGCAAAGGGGATGGTGATGTAACTTTGCTGTAGGGGACTGCTATATGTCGTCCGTTGGCTTTGGATGCCGTTTCGTCCACCTTGCTTGCGTATATTCGGAGCCCGGCCTGAAGTGAAGAGGGAGGAAGATCGGGCGGGGTGCCAGCAGAACACGGCGATATAGGGAACGGCGGGTAGGCCATCGAACTGGGCAACGACCCGATCAGGTCCGGAGCGCCGATGGATAAATACCCCCCAACACGGGCGAATGCACCCATCGCGGATGATAACCCGTCTATGTCGCGATATTCTGCATTTCGTGTTGTAATGCGACCCTTTGCTGTTCCCCTCATTGGCTGGCGGTAATGCAGGCGTCGTGTATTGGAGGGTGGGTGCCCCATCCGAGCCTTGGAGGCGCCCCTCCCGCTCCCTGCCGTCGTGGTTAGTGCTGACGGTTTGGTATATTGGGGCCAGATCGACATGTCACTATGCTCGTGGGGGTCGGCACTCGGCAAAATAGCCCTCAAGTTGCCGGCGTGGATATCAATTCCGCGCACGGCGCCTGGTGGTGTTGCCGGACCGGCGAAACGGGTACCCGGTCATTCTCAGCTCTTTACATACAACGAACGCCAAACGCCCTAGCTAAGAGGGATGGCATTTACATCGTGGGGGCGGCGGGCATGTCATAGACACCATTTCCCACCCGACTATGTGGTCCTCGACGTCCATTGCAAGACAGATCGCCCTGCCTCCTGGCAGTAGACGGGAAGCGAAGCTTCCAGATGGCACGCCGGCTCCCTCCCATCTCTCGGCGGATGAGGCTTGCAAGATTGAGGAGAGAGAAGGAGGTACTGGGTGCCGGATACTTGTGGCGCTGCGTTTGGATTCCAGTACACAGAAAGGCGTGATTGTACATATAATACAACAGAGAGCGGTTTCACGGGGCGGTTCCTTGGGGTAATCCACTCGTGCCCTGCCGCGTCTTCCAACTGCCCGTCGTTATTCTTGACAACGACAAGAGCAACATCAACAGCAACAAGTAATCCCGCTTCATTTCCTTGCCTTGGGTTTGGCGGCCGCCGCTGCCTTCTCCTCGGGCTTCGCAGGCGCGGGCTTCTTCTCCTCGGGGGCGGCGGCGGCGGCGGCGTAGCCCGAGATGAGGTCGCCGAGGGGGTCGTACGCGGGGCTGCGGCCGCCGCGGGCGTTGTTGACGGCGGTGCCGGGCTGGCCGTTGTCGTCGGCGGCGGGGGCGGCGGCGGCGGCGTCCCCGTCGGCGGGCGGGGCTGTCTGGGCGTCCCAGCCGCGGCCGTAGCGTTCGCGGAAGGCGGCGAGCTTGCCGGCCTCGTCGACCTCGACGTTCTGCAGCGCCTTCTCCGACGGCTGCCACAGGATGTGGTTGCGCGTGTCCTTGGACGAGCGGTACAGCGCATGCGGGCTCGTCGTGCGCATCGTGTAAGTCGACCCGTCCGACAGCTGCACGATCTGCGTGAACATGTACGGCCGCTTCGGCCGCCGGATGATGTTGGCGTTGCGCGTCTGCGTCTGCTGCAGCACCGCCGCCGCCGCCGCCGTCTGCGGCGTCAGGGCGCCGAACGAGGCCACGAGCGGCGTCGTCGGCCGCCGGGCCAGCGTAGATGGTAGGCGGGCTGCCATGGTCTCGGGCCTGTGGCTGGTTTTTGCTGCCGCTTCCTCTGCTTTCTTCTGCTCGGTCGGTGGTGACTTGGTCAGGCCTCGTGGCGGGGACTCGGCTGCTGTTGGGCTGGATCTCGGGTGCGACCGGATGTGCTCGTTTGTCGGGGGCCGCTCGCTCACTCGCTCGTCCGTCCGTCGGTTTGTCGGGGGCTGTCGCACGCGCTGAGGCCAGGCTCGACGTCGAATCGCTCTTCACGAAAAATTAGTAGTGCCGCCGTGAGAGCTCTCCCCGGCGCAGCGCTAAGGCCGAATCTGCAGGGATTGACAGATGCAATTGCGGGCGGGATCCATCCACAGTTCCCTCGTTCCCGCCCCAATGGGGACTGGGCTTATCCTTATCGCCTTATCGCACCATCGGAGCCGTCACCCGCAGCGGCCCGTTAAACTTTTGAGGCCGAGACCCGTTGTAGGTCTGAAGCTCGTTGCTACCACAGCTGCTGCTGTTCCTTTCCAGCGCATCCCTTCCCGCCCCATGAGACCGTCTTGACCGATACGCCGCTTCCATCCGGCCCCGACAAGACCCCTTTCTCCTCGGGCGGACAAGGGTTCCTCGCAAGAGATGAGCTCCCTAGTCGTGCTCCGTCCGGTACAACATGTGCTCCCCAACCTAAGCAATGCGCCTCGACGCGCCATCTTCACTGGTGTGCGCCGGAGCTTTGCACACGGGGCCGTCCAAACCAAGAAGCCCCGGCTTCAAAAGCTGGACGTTGAGTCCGGTAGCAGCGATGGTATGTGGACATGACCGTGGTTCCCACGCCGGACCGCTGTGTGTGCGTGCTAATGATTATGTCCACCTCGAAAGGGGCCGTATTGGACAGCAGCTTCAAACACCCCCGGCCACTCAACCCCGACAACTTCCGCCGACTATTGCGGCATATCCCGCGACCTGTAGTTATTGTGACGTCCGTCGACTTCCCGAAAACCCCGGCCGAAGAAGAGTACAACGACGAGAGCCGTGCCCCGATAGCAGCTGAGAGGCCCCCGTCAGCCACTTCGCCCTCCGAACCCGATCAGATCCAGCTTGTTAGTCGCCCGCTGCTGCGGGCCATGACGGTTTCATCTTTTTCGTCCGTAGCAATACAGCCCAGACGCCTGGTATCCTTCAGCATTCAGAGACCTTCGAGGTGCTATGATGCCATCCGACGTTCCGGCCGCTTCAATATTCATGTACTGCGCTCTAGTCTCGAGGGCGCCAGACTCGCCAAGTACTTCTCAGAGCCCCGTCGCTTGCCCCCTGGTGAACCGGACACGGGGTTTAGTCCTCTTGATCTTTACGAAAACACCGGGACGTCGACCATGGGAGAGTGGACTAGCACCTGGGACGGTATGCGCGGCTCCCGCACCGTCCCCGATTCCCCGGAGCGCACACAAAAGCCAATGGGCGAACCCGGCTGCGTCCCGCTCCTACGTAGTGACGGTGTTCTTTATACCCTGCGCTGCGTTACGGCCCAGTGTGACACACCGGGCTCCGGCCATATCCATTTGGACCAGACCACTATACTGATTGGCGAGGTTATCGACTGTCAACCCGGCGGGGACGAAGTCAACGATCCCAAGGATACTGCGCTCGTGCATGCGTCCCAACACTACCGCAAGCTGGGGGAGCACGTTAATACTCCCCAGATGCCAACAGTGCCAAAACCCGTTGTGAAAACAAAAGTCTAGCATGATGGGACATAGAGTCCTGTTTGGCCAACTGACTGTTATGCACCACGAGAAGCGCCGTTGTATGGGACAATCAAGACCCCAAGGGGGCGTGTACGATACATTGACGGGTTCTCTGGCGCCTCCCGTTCTTATACGGTCCTTTTTATGTACCTTAGTTGATACCCACATATGTCGTCGGCGGTCACCAGGCCCCGTTCCGTCTTGAGCCACCACAAAGGAATGGCTACAACATGCAGCAACAACTCACTCTAGAGGTCGCCACGCAGGTCACTCGCCATTCCTCAACCGCTTGTTTCCTTTATGTGGTACGCTAATGTTACGAGGGGGACGATGTCGCCGACGTTGTCGCTGTGGGGGGCGGTGACTCCACCGTGGTCCACCACCACTACCCCACGACCATCACCACAACTATCACCGCCGCTGCCACCATGACTGCTATGACCGGCGTGCTGCTATTGCCACCCATGCTTCTACACCACTCCATTGTCACGATCACGTCTTGACACATCTCGAAGCTCAACCTGGTCTTCGCCGCCACCGTTGTCGCCCCCGAGGGTGTGTTTCATGGTGGCCACATCGTCACTACTCCTCCACTGGACGTGGCAAACCTGCGTACCAGTCTGCGGGCTCGAAACAGCAAAATAAAGGGTTAAAATGATCCAAGACGCCTTGAATCAAGATCGAAACCGAGACCAAATCGCAGAGACCTCGACGCCGAGAAAATGAGCTCGCTCGCCTCCTCGCTCAGGTGACCGGCCACCGGTCGGCTAGCATGAAGGAAACACGGGGAAATTACTAGCTGAAGTTAGAGATGACTTCAAATGATCAGAGTCACCTGGTTTGACCGAGGTTGGCTGTCGACGGACTTCAAGGATAGCGATCAGCCATATAAGATGAGCCCTTCTACAAACGGGAGTGGCCGAGCTGATATAGATGAAGAAGCGGGTTGGAAGTCGAAACTGCATTATATGCAAAGTAGGAAGACGTTTTCTGCTACCATGCTATGAAACGTCGTATGCTGCGTAATGAAGTCGGTGACTTTTAGTCTCGAAAGTACGCAGACTATAATCGTCGAGCCTCTTGTACGTTTTGCATTGCAATCTCTATATCCACAGGCCAGTTAGATTAAAGATTTCTATTCAAGTTAAGTGATCTTTTCGGCATTATTCGGTGAAACTATGTACTGTTTTGACTATTAGTGGCGGATTTCAGTATTCTTTTGAAATCAACGGGAGGCTTTTTGGGTTTGGATTAAATATGTTGAGTTTTACGGAAAGAAAATATTCGTCTTCAAATTTCCCCTTTGGAAAGGTTGTTTTGTTTCACAACTCATGCTCCAACTCTTTGGAAACGGATAGATCAGCTCTCCATATATCAGCTCCTGGAAAGGAACCACCGGTAAGTTCGAAGTTGTGAACGATTTGACACGGGCAAGTTCTAAGTACATCCGTCATCCTCAGCTCTTGGCAGCTAGTGCTGCTGCGCCCCGAGGCCGCAGGAGCTACCTCAGCCGCGCCAATGAGGTACATAGAGGGTTGAGGATCGAAGCGGGGAAACCTCGCAGCACGGCAATAACGTTCTGGGAATAAGTGCCCCCGAGAATACAGGGATTCATTGCCATATCAGTTTGATTTTGTTGTTTAAACATTGGCCAAGTGCAATTTTCATCCATTTCCGGAAGCTACAGAACCCGAAAAGTGCTTTCAATACGAGCATATTGTCTAAATCTACCGAGAAGTATTAGGGACAGCTTGAATATGCGACAGATTCAGTGGTCAACCGGCTTTCGCTGCGCTGGTGAAGCGGGATAAGGCCGCTCCTATTGCAACTATGGGTGAGTGTGGGTTACTCCCAGTCATCGCCATCTCCACCATGGATTAGGATTCACCTGCAGCTGTTAATCCCACGAATACACGCGTAGTTTGCGTGCAGAAGGATGCAGGCCCTGGTCCGGCGCTACAAGCTAGAGGCGCCCTTAATGCCGCTCCCGGCTTACGGTGTTCATATCTCCGGCCCTGCAGCATCGACTCCTTTGCATTAAAAGGACACGATTAGGCGTGATCTGGGGGTTGCTGAATCTTGCCACCACTTTGTGAACCGTTCATCCAATTTCTCATTTCGGCTGCTGCTGCTGCTGCTGCTCCCACTACGGTCGACATCAAACCAAGTTCGAACTCGTCCTATTTCTCGCCAAGCTTGACCTCTCGCCTACAGATCTCTCGCTTACACGCACCTGAGCCTGCCACTCACTACGCCCAAGCCACCACGTAACCTAAAAGAGACAATGGGTTCGCCGCCAGAGAAACCCGAGTTCGACATCCAGCTCCAGCTTGCCAAGGGCCTGTTCAATTTCCACTATGCGCAGCTCTTCGTCACGCCGCCGCTGCCCTCGCAGTCCTTCGCGGGGCAGACGGTCGTAGTGACGGGCGCCAACGTGGGGCTCGGGCTCGAGGCGGCGCGGCACTTTTACCGGCTCGGGTGCGCGCGGCTCGTGCTCGCCGTGCGGACGGCGGCCAAGGGCGAGGAGGCCAAGGCGGACATTTTGCGGAGCGTGCCGGCGCGCGCCGACGGCGCCGAGGCCGTCGCCGTGTGGCCGCTGGACCTCGCCAGCACGGCGTCGACGCTGGCGTTCGCGGCGCGCGCCCGCGCCGAGCTGCCGCGCCTCGACGTCCTCGTCGAGAACGCCGGCATCATCCAGAAGCGCTGGGTCCTCGCCGAGGGCCTCGAATCCGCCCTGCAGGTCAACGTCGTCAACACCTTCCTGCTCGCCCTCGACCTCCTTCCCAAACTCGACCAGACCAAGGCCGAGTTCCCCGGGGCCTCGCCCCGCCTCGTCGTCGTGAGCTCCGACGCGCACCGTTTGGCAAAGTTCCCGGAGATTAACGCCGCCTCCATCTACGAAAAATTGAACGACGAGTCGTGTTGGGATGGCGAAGAGCGGTAAGCCCGAAGCCTCTTATTTCCCGGTTGCCCCTATTTCACTCATCTAATGCTTCTCCCACCAGATACGCAGTGTCCAAACTCCTGGAGGTCCTGTTTGTGCGCGAGATGGTAGCCCGTCTCAAAAAAGCGCGAGACGGCGGTCCCCCGCCCACCGTAATCACCTTGGTTCACCCCGGACTCTGCAAATCCACGTTTGATGTCCGCGACGGTGACACTCCTCCCCTCGGCATACGCCTGATGCGCTTGATGATGGAACGTACCACGGAAGTGGGCGGCCGAACGCTGGTCCTTGGCGCGAGTACCAGCGTCGATGCCCATGGCGAGTACATAGCCGACGGCAAGGTCACAGATGTCGAAAGTTGGATCTACCAAGATGTCGGCCGTCGGGCCCAACACAAGGTGTTCGAGCAGACGCTGGCCATCTTGGAAGAGAGAAAGCCCGGAATCGCTGCAGCGGCTGGGTTGTGATGGCACCTTCCTCTTGTACAATTTCATTGAGTAATTTAAATTTGTTTTGGGCGTTTTCAATCTTATAGATCTTAATACTACTGTCGATGATACCTTCTGGTCATGTTTACTTGGGGGGGGGGGCAAGTGACTAGGAAGTGGGAGCATTATATGAGCTTGTTATTGGTTCTCTCTCTGTGTTAAATGCCCCGAGTATCAAAGAGCGCCAGGAAATTGTGAGAACTCTTGCCTCGTCCGTGTGGCTTGAACCGGGCTGTTACATCTCTTTTCGTGTTCTATCGTCAAGGAAACACGATCCGGTGAGCTAAACGCCGAAATATCTATACTAGGGTAATATCATGCGTCTCCTCTTTGCGACCTGTCGTAACCTCATACACAACAGCGACGAGGCGGGCCTCCGAACTAACATTGCGTTCTTCAGGCGCCAGGGCGTTTGGGAACCAGGGCGTTGATGCGCCCAGCGAGCTCCATGAGCTCCTCCTGGGTCTTGCCGGCGAGGACAAAGGAGGCGATGCTGAAGGGGATGGCGCCGCCGGGACCGCCCTTGCCGCGGGACCAGCCGATGACGACGATGCGGCCCTGCTGCAGCTCGGCGTCGAAGCGGGCCTCGAAGTGATCGCGGTCGCCCAGCAGGCCCATGCGGGGGATGCCGTACGCGTAGCGGAAGCCGCGCTCGGCGTGGAAGAAGGTCTTGAGGGGGCCGAGCATGCAGTCGCCGGGGATGCGCGTGTTGAGGTCGACGAGGATGTGCTCGCCGGTGGCGGCGTCGGTCATGATGTCGGCGCCGAGCATGCCGTAGAAGCCCTGGCTGTGGACGTAGGCGCCCATGCGCTCGTTGATGGAGCGGAACTTGGCCTCGTACTCGGCCTGGCGCTCGTAGTCCATGACGGTCCAGGCGTAGTGGCCCTGGGCGTCGTTGTACTGCTCGACGCCGTGCATGAAGATGACGCGGCCGGCGCGCGTCACGAACAGGCACACGGCCGTCACCTCGTTGCCCGCCACCATGTCCTGCACGAGCAGCGAGACAGGCTGCAGTGGCGCGTTGGCCGGCGTCAGCGTGCTCAGCATCTCGGGCACCGCCTTCTCCACGAGGCCCAGGCAGTGCGCCCGCGCCGCCTCGTCGGCCACGACGAAGACGCCCGACCCCGACAGCGACTGCGGGAACTTGAGCACGAAGGGCAGCGCCCGGTCGCGCGCCCCCGTCGCCGCGATCATGCGCTCCGCCTCGGCCGCCACCTTGGCGGCGTCGGCGGCGTCGGCCGGGCTCAGGTCGCAGTCGACAATCTGCGTCGGCGGCGTCGGCAGCCCCGACAGTGCCAGGTCGCGCTTCGAGAGCAGGCGGTAGTGCGCCTCCTGCGGCATGATGGTGGCGTGGTCGTCGAGGAAGTCGAGCGGCGGGTACGGGTTGATCAGCACGCCCGGCACCGGCTGGAAGGTGGCCGCGTCGGCGATGAAGTGCAGCTTGGGCCGCTGCTCCGGCACCAGCACGTCGAAGACGCGCTGCGCGTCCGCCTGGTGCGCCGGCGGCGACTCAACCGTCCCGTGCTCGACGTCCCACGCCGGCGGGTCCAGGTCGAACAGGTACAGGTGCTGCGGCCCCGCCACGAACCCGTGGTTCTGCGGCCCGTTGCCCAGGCACATGCGCGCGTACTTGAAGGGCTCGAGGTCGGGCGCCGTCGGCGTGTGGTACACGTACTTGGTGCTCACGGGGAACGACTTGGCCACGCTGCCAAAAGGCGCCGGCAGCGCGATAAGCTGCGCTACTTCATCGGGGTTGCCGCCGTCTTCTTTGTACAGGTCGTGCAGCGTCCTCTCGAGGCGAACCTGCGGGTATTTGGACATTGTGGCGAGAGGAGGGGGTTACTGATGGGGTGAATAGAGTCGTGTTGTTCACAGTTACTTGAGATGCTTGGCTTGACGAGTAGTTCCTCGTTTTATAAGAGCCTCAACCATTGTATAGTCGCAGCATGCATACCGTGTGGGGCTTGCCACTATGGAAGAGAGTCAGCCGTCGGGTAAAAGTACCCATCCGTACGACCCTGAAAGTGACAGTCAGATGGTCCATAGACCCGCCTTCGGCAAGCCATCGCGGCCCCTTACCGATCAAGCCTCATCAATAGGGTGTTGGTTGGTCCCGTTGCAGCCTTACGGCTCGTTTCGGTATGCAATGCTGACCTGGGCCTGACAGAGATGACGGGGCGGATGACCCTGACCCCTGTCGTCCCTGCAGCCGCCTGGGGTGCATTTAATGCCGCCCCGCGAGGTGCCCATCTCGCAAGCACGTGGCTAGGCAAGGAACGGTCTGGCATTTGTAGAATGGGATTCCTAACTTACCGTTCGCGGTCTTGGCTTTTCATAGTCGATCCATCGTACGGTTCTTGACCATACCTAACTGGCCCATGGGTAAACATCCGAGACCCGCTTATCACGTCCGCATCCGCATTCGCACCTATCTTAGGGGCTTCAACGTCCGTCTCCCTAGTCACTCGCAATACGCTCTCAGGCTCTTACGTGGCTGTAAATCTCGCCGTTGAACAATTGCTACTTCACAGTGATGCCAATTGCTTTTTGGTTGTCGAGCAGTAAGCTTGGGTGACCTAGTTGTCGTCGTGTGGTGTAGGACAGCTAATAAATAAAAGTGCGCACTCGACGCTGCCGGCAGGCAGACCCCCAAAGTCTCCCCCATCATTCAAAAACTATCAGTAGAGTTATATGCTGTGCTTGTTTCTTCCCTGGCATGGGGCTGGGAGTTGATAGGTGAGTATGAAATCCATCAGTTGGGCGGCCACTTCAGATCGGCTGCAAGTTCTCGACCCCGGACTGTTAGCAGTATCCCCACTGACGATGGCATTTGAATCCTCTGTAATCCTTGAACTGTCTAGGGATTGGTCGGGGCGACAGCCCCCGACTGTCCGGTCGCGGCAGATCATCCTTGAACCGACGGGAAAACATGCCGACAGTCTAATCCTTGTGGAGGCAGTCATGTTGATCCTCACCGCCCCGCTAAGCTAGTCTGGGGGTTTTCAGCTCTAATTAAGGAGTTTTGTGGGGGCGGAGATGTTCTTCTGGGCTTTCATAGTTGCCAGCATTGACTTGATGCCGTGGAGGTTTCCGTGAGAAGTGGTAGCGCCGATCCAAGCCACTTCCATTCATGGGCATGGCATGTTATATTATTTGCCATCTCGGGGTATTTTGGTGATGAGATATAGCAGCGGACGAACTCTCTTTTACGTGTCTTAGTCGTTGGTAGACACGGCAGCGAACGGTGTCACTTCATCACCACTTAGAGGTATTGTTCGTAGTTCGGAACCATCCATGAAAAATAAGCGGCGTGGCTAATCTACGGTATGACCCAACCAGTAAGCAGTTTAAATGAAGTTGAAGGTAACCAGAGGTTTGCCCGTGGTGCAACTCTTCATTGCCCCCTTATAATTCTGTTCGGTGCTGCAATGCACTATTCAGCACTGACCCCCACTCGGCCTGGGAAATTTGGTTCCTGGCTTAGCTAATGTGCTACAGGGAATTCCCTCAGGGAAGGTACGTAGGGCTGCTGAAAGAACAGATTATAGTGTGTCACTAAAGAACAATGAATATTGTATAAGACATAACGGAAATGCTATATGGACCTCGTAACGCGAGAGTACTTAGTGGAATTTAACCGTGCATAATTATTCTAAGACCATGTACATACAGAATCCGGAATGGAAGTCATATGTCGTGTCGAAATAATGCTTTACTCCAGTGATGACTGTGTAATCACTTACGCAATCACTTACGCGTCCTCTTCTTTGTATTACTAAGAGGATAAGGGTTTAACGGGTATAAGTAAAGGCTGAATCTCCCCTCTTCGTGTATCTAGTCTGTCCTGAAGCAAGCAAGAAAAGCACACGAAATACACTCTCGTTCCTTTTGAAGAGAAGTTCCTTATTCTTCCGTGTTTCTTTATAGAAACGACCTCCGAGATCGAAAGAGCCCTTATAAAGGGTTGCTTCCTCTTCCGATCGAACCACCACTTCCAACAGAGCTACAACTGAAGTCTTCTCGGTTGCAGACTTCTTATCTAAATCCCCAACGGAGGTCCGTACCGAGCGGTCTTAACAGAACTTTATCACGGGACGACTAATCCGTAGCCAGTTTAGGATGTCTCAGAGGCTGCCCTGTGCCGATACGGTCTGTCACGGTCCACCCCGTGACACCTCGTATATTTCGGCTATAAGAGCGATATATAAGTAAAGACAGATACTTTTAATAGAGTGATTACTAGAGTCCTATTATAAAAGAAGAATAACGCTTTTAATAACTAACACCCTGTTGCTTTTTATTTAAAGACCCTTTAAAGTTTAGTGTCAAGGTGCGGTCAGGCAGGCAGGCAATGGAGTCGATTCAGGTTCTATGCTACAGGTCCAGGTTCCTATTCTGTTCGGTACAGGTCAGGCTAGCAGACAGGACGTAGCTTGGAGAGCTACAACTGAAGTCTTCTCGGTCGCAGACTTCTTATCTAAATCCCCAACGGAGGTCCGTACTGAGCGGTCTTAATAGAACTCCATCACGGGACGACTAATCCGTAGCCAGTTTAGGATGTCTCAGAGGCTGCCCTATGCCGGTACGGTCTGTCACGGTCCACCCCGTGACACGTGCCGTCGAACTTAACTGCACCGACCCCCTTCTCCAGCTCTTTCGGGAAAAGACTATATTAAAGCCGACCGACGGCATTACCTAAACCCTCTCTAACGGAATCCTCTTAAGGAACAGCAAACTGGTAATTCCCGAATAAGACAATTTAAGAACGTATATCTTAAAAAACTTCTATTTACGTTTAATATCCGCGTATCCGGGATATAGTAAGCTCTATAAGCTAATGTAGAGCTAATACTGGTGGCTAGGATTATCTAAAGACGTTAACTATTTCGTGGCCAACTATCGAGTATACCGATTATTTAAAGTCCCCAAAGATAAGATATTAGGATTTCTTTATCCCTTTCTAATACCGCTTTGCTTATAGTAGTCGATTTAGATAAACTTTAAGACTATACTTAAAGATCGAAAGGGATTTAATAACCTCATTATTATAGTTTGCTTATTAAGTAAGAGGAGTTAGTGTATTCTCTATACCTAATTAATAATAGCTAAAAATATTATTAAAATATACTATTATAATCTATATCGCGTCTTTAAACTACTATAGCAGATTAAGAGCAACTGTAGACCTTAATTTGTCTTCCACTTCACTAATAAAGTCTTTAAGCTACTGGGTATCACTTAAAAACTAGGATTCTTTAACTACTCCTAGTTATAAGGGTAAGTGGAGTGTATAAACTAGACTATCTAGTAACGGATTCTGCCTTACTTATTACACTTTTAAGATAACTAGTTGTCAGTGATTACAGCTTTAGACGGTATTTAAGCTAGCCTACTTTAAGACTCGATAAAACTATCTCTTTATAAAGTGGAGCGTGGTTTCCTTATACCGCTGCTATATTTTAAAGTTAACTAAACTTAAGATATTAGTAAGCTTCCAATAATAAAGTATCTTAAATAATAAGATACGTAAAAGATTATAAAAACGCTCTATTAATATATAGAAGCAATATAATAATAAGCTACTTTATCTTAACACTGTATATATAACTAGGCTAATAAGTCGCGATGTAAGCTAGACTTTAAGGTCGGGGATAAGGTAATTATCTTTAAATAGATATAAACGACGGACTAACCTGGCGACGCCTTAACGTTCCCTTTAACATAGTAATATTATACTATTAAAGGGATAAGAGGATACTTTTATAAACTCGACACGCCGCTAGATTAAAAGGGCACGAACGTGTTTCACGCTAATCGCTTTCGGCAATTCTAAGACGACCCTCTCCCGGGATAATAGGCCGAGAATCCAGAGCGCGAAATTATGAATCCTTTATTAAACGAAGAATAAGAGGTAGACCGAGTGCTGTCCTCTTAGCTGCACTATAGAAAACTTCAATACTAGGTATATTAAAAAGGTTAGGACCTGGATATAATGTGGTATAACGCAGAGTTATTTAAAAATAACGCTACACTTCTTTAGAAATACTATAAAGAGTATTTAGATAATATAGGACCGCCGAAGCAACTGGCTTTATAGCTTAACGCTGTAGCTAATAATAAGATCGACCCACCTCACGCTGACAATAACTCTCCGGCTTTAACAAACCGAACGAGAAAGAGAATTACCCAGAAGAAGTAACCGAAACTTGCAGATAAGTTTCATTTCTTAAGGGGGGGGTAATATTACAGCATAAGTATATAGGTACAAGGGCATGGCAACGTATAGACGACTTACCGCTGCCTGGCGGTACGTACCGCCGCTGGCTGGATATATTCCTGCCAAACAGTGACTGAGAGGAGCCTGTTCCTCCTCTTCTTTTCCTCTTCACCTGTAGTTTTCGCATCTCAATAGAACCCTTGGGTCATCAACAGATCCCTCGTTCCTTGAACCGTGACAACTACTGCACCTACAGACAGATTTCCTTTGTTTCCTTCTAATGGATAACTTGAACCTCGCTTTCCACGATCTCTGCAGTGCGACAGATCCTTAGTACTATCATGGTCGAGCGTGGATGCTGTTTAGCGTTGACACCGGTGTTTCGATTTCCATGTCGTCTATCTCTTAGTGGGTTCTGCTGCGGGCTCTGCCAGTGCTTCTAGTACGGCAGCTGGTTGCTCGACGCTTCCGCGGCTGTACTATCTGCCAGTCCTCGGATGTTGGCTTAGGGGGAATTCCACTAGATAAGGGTGGCTGTGTGTATCTGCGTGAGGAGAAACGCAATCACTACCACTGCGGCATCTTGCCAAGCGCTGACCGGGCTCATAACTGTCGCACTGGAGGGGGCGTGGCAAGCGAAAGGTTCGAGGTTGTCCATTAGAAAAGACAAAGGAAAGGGCCAGAGATGGCGGTCTATGTACTCATAGCTGGGGAGGACCCCCCTCATGCTCCACTGGTTCTGAGTAAGTCCCTGTAGCTCCTCGCGTGACCTGAAAGGCGAATCTGGTGATAGCCTCATGTTGCCACAGCAGCTCAATAGAACCTTTGGGTCATTACTAGATTCCTCGTTCCTTAAACCGCGACACCTTACACGTTGGGAAACCGCATGCTTAAAAATATGTGGATATCCTGACGGACATCCGTAAAACCGTTTCATGCGTCTCCTCTTGATCGTCTCCCATTTTGGTCTTGTCCGCATAACATCCATCTCGACATCGCTAACAGCTATGCAGCTATCCAATTACCCGCCCCCACCCACCCCCAAAAGCTTAAATACGGTGTAGAATCCAGTTTCACGCCTTCTCACGACGTATTTTAAGATTTACGTACAGGGGTGGCTTCTCCCAGAGCAGGAAAACGTTCAGATTGGAGTGCCAATCCTCGCTGCGCTCGTTTAGGGTGACGTCAAAATTGAAAATCATTCGGGCTAGGATGATACGCATCTCAGCGTAGGCCAAGCTATTAGTTCCTTGTTAGCCTCTCGTCCCTCTGTAGGCGTGGAGATTCGTGATTTCGCCAACTTACTTCTTGCCGATGCAGTCACGGGCGCCATAGGAGAAGGGATGGAAAGCCTCCATCTGATCGTTCATAAAGCGGGAGCCTTCTAGGAACCGCTCGGGAATGAACTTATCAGCCATAGTAAAGTTTTCCGGGTTGCGATACATGGCCCATTGGGAAATTGTGAGGGTGGTCTGTTCGTATTCATGTGGTGGTCAGAACGCTTTTGTCGAACAATTAACGCCGGGGGTGGGGCAGGATTTACTTCACCAGGAACAATGTATCCGCAGATATCTTGAGCCTCCGATGCTGTTTGGCGTGGTGGGTTCATAGGCACGGCCGGGAAAAGACGTAGTGTCTCGTTAAGCACGGCAAGCATGTAAGTGAGGCCTTGGACTCGTGTTATGTCGATCTCGCTCTCGGTGGAGAAATGGGCGTCCACCTCGGCGCGTAATTTAGCCATGACTTCCGGGTGCTTACACAGGAGATAAGTCACAAAGGTCAGCACGGTGGCCGTCGTCTCGGAACCGGCAGTGATAAGCGTGTTAGCGTTGGTGTGGATCTCATCCATGGTGAGGGAGCCCTTCTCCCTATTCATCATCGAGTCCATAAAGTCGGCACGTTGCGTTGGGAGGCTCATACGCTTGGCGACCTTGGCCTTGGTGAGCTCCTGCCGCTCATAGATTTTGTGAGCGGCTGATGGGAACAGCTTGAGGATCCAGGTGTCTATGTTGGGAATAGAATATCGTAAAGCCGAAAGTATGATACTTTGCCGCATCGAATCGAAAATCAAGGCAACCCAGGGATGCAAATCTGAGCTCTCTAAACACGCAAAAGATTCGCCGAAGGTGAGATCTCCGATGAGGTCAAAGGTTGTGTAGTTATACCACGACATAATATCGACTGGGCCACGCGCTGCCGATTCCTTCATCCTGTCGAAGAAGGCGTTAATGTACTTCTGGATCAGAGCTTGTTGTTCAATCATGCGCTTTGCTGAGAATGCGTGACTAAGAACGCGTCGGTTACGGCTGTGCGTTTCGCGGTCGCCACCAATAAGACCGTTCAGACTGTCAGAAAAGGGTATTGGGTCTTTGCCATTCTCTGCCTGACCATACTTCCGGTGGCCCATAATCTCTTTCCACGCATCGGATCTAGCGTACGATAACTCGCTAGGCGAAACTCTCACAATACCTCCATACTGACGATGAAGCTTAAGTAGATTCTGATGGTGTTGCCCTGAGCTGATGCTAAAAGTATTGGGGAGACGGTAGGCAGCCCATAGCTTGGGCCCTGGATAATGACGTAGCGGGTGGAAGAGAAGGTTGTAAAGCGGCTTGAGAACAAGCTGGTAAGCCGCAAAGAATACGACGGCAGCTGCTGCCGCAGCTCCGCCAAGCTGGCTTGGGGGCCTGTCAGCAAGAGGGATCGAGGCAGTCATATTCGAAGAGATGTGAAGAGTTTGGTACTGGATTAGGAAGAGTATTCTGCGTTGACAAGAATGCAAGCTCTAGACCATCGGTGCAGACCATATTATATAGTTTGATTCTGAACAATGCACAGCACCCCTGAAATATTGGCGACCATGCATCGGGCATCAGAAGAGTTGTACATCCGGCCGGTCGCCCAAATCGGGGTCGTAGAATCTCCCGACTCCGGTGCTGCCAACCAGATCAGCATAGCGGATCTACAAGCTGTCTGCACCAATTTTCGTCAGCGCGGAATAAAAACGGATCCGTAATCGGGGTCGTAGAATCTCCCGACTCCGGTGCTGCCAACCAGATCAGCATAGCGGATCTACAAGCTGTCTGCACCAATTTTCGTCAGTGTGGAATAAAAACGGATCCGTAATTGCCCTCACAGCAACTGCGCCTCACATGCCACAGTTAGGCTAGAATGTACTGATCTACATGCCTGACACGAAAAGGTAAGGGACCCGGTGGTTACCGAATCCTGCTCTCATTAGGCCTGTGTACTTCTCACAATATCCAGTTTAGCAGGACAGACTGTTGCCTCCCCGGTGGTCGGCACGCATCAATCACCTGCGACTGTGATGCAGCACAACTCGCATGTATCAGCTGGAGGGGGAGCACTTTTCGGTACGCAGTATTCTATGTCCCGATTTGGCGGTAAAGGGATGGTACTGGTAGCAGATATTAAGCTAGGGGGTCGATCAAGGGACAGGCCCATCAAACCGCCACACATCTGGCAACAGTTTAAGGTGTTTCTTTTTTACTTTAACACCGAATATATTAATCACCTACGGTTACATTTATTTAAAATTCATATTATTCCAAATGTCATATTCTGTTCTTTTATTTAATATCTATTATTATAAATGAACTGCAGTTAACTGCCGCTCTCCTCTAAGTCTATTAAGAAAATTCTACCCAGTCTGTTGCTAAGCAATACAGAGTCTTTAGACATTACCTCACGTCTTGTTTCGAGGGTACGCCTCTTAAACGCACTACTTAAAGGTATTGTTAAGCCCTTAATAAGGTTTATAAGTACTAGCTAGTCCAGTGGGTATTGCTTTAAGCTAGACTTAGCTAGGCTCCTTAATATAACCGCTTTAAGCTCTTTATATAGTCAATTATCTATTAGTCTAGCAGCAGCCACATTATTGGAGATAAGTGGCATCGCTGTTTTTTTAGGCGCTGGCTGTAGCTGAAGACCATGCTCTTAGGGAAAATGGATTTTCAGCGCGTTAACGGCGCCACACGCGAAAACATCAAGTTCTTTTTAAGGCTGAACAAGGAGCACATCCTGTCACGGTGGGGCCTCCCGGGAGCATTCGGGCGCACTACCGCTGCGCTAGCGGGCGCAAAAGACTAGGATGCAGAACCGGAAGGGTCTGCACTGCTCTCACATATAAGGGTTCAGGTCAAGTCAGGTCGTAGCGGCTGTCACGGGCCTCGCCCCGTGACACATCCGCGATATCCTTTAAGAGCACATATAGAACTTTAATGAGGTTAAAGCTTAGATTAGCCTTGAAGACTGCCTTTTTATTATCTAACCGTCTGCTTTTATAAAGGTCTTCACTTTGAACACCACAAGAGGTAAGTGGACGACGTCTTTAAAGTCTGTCTTTATAGTTAGCTGAGCTCTATCTCCCTTAGTTATTTTTAAAGAGAGGCAAGTTTAATAGTAATGATTTACTATGTAATTAAACAATGAAGACTTTATAAACTAGCAATTTAAAGCTTTAAAAACGGGTTAGATTTCTAATTTAATGTTACAGGTTGGGACCTGGGAGATAGGCTCAGGCGCACCTGGCCTGAGCGTCTCACGAACCCCTCATATGAGGCTCCGAGTAGGTCTCTCCATTCGAACGCCAGGCTAGTGGTCAAGACCTAGGAGGGGGGAGCTGAGCAGCGATCCGAACGTTCCGATCCGAACGTTCCGGTCCGAACGTTCCTATCCGAACGTTCCGGTCCAGTCTCGCAAGATTTAACGAGACGCTGCGCCCGGCCTCCTGAAGACGGTTCTCTTCTCTCTTTTCCATCTAGAAAATAAACAGCATTTGGCCCCTTCGATAGTGCTTCAAGGCTCAGCCTCTCACAACTTAAAGCGTTCTACAGCTGCTAGAGAACTCTCTATTATTAAAGATGTCCGCTATAAATATTAAAACCCTTAGGTTTTTAAGGTAAATATAGCATATCTATTGCAAATTATATATAGTTAACTTAGTATATAGTAATGCTATTTTATGCTAGGTCTTTAAGAAAACTAGCAAGGCCTTAAACTTTATAAACGCCAAGATCTCTAGCTTTAAGTATAAACGCAACTAATTAGCTGCTATGCTAGAAAACTGCTTAAAAGCGATTAGTGACTATACTAGACACCTACAAAGTTAAAAAGGACTTGGCAACACTTGGTAGTAAGGCTAGTGTAGTCATTACGTAGTCGCTATCGATTGCGTTAAGAAGTTCGGTTGTAAAAAGCATTTCTAATATAGAGAAGAAGATAACCGTCTCTTTGAGGTAATCGGTTTGTCTGTATCTATTGTGGTTATTAAGATAATTAGTTTTGTTTGCTTTAATATTACATAGCGATGTCTTGAAACGCGTGGCGGTTTAATGGTGTAAAGGATGGCAAGAGGTAACCACTTGCCCACAATACCCAAAAGGCTAGCAATGTCTCCACTTATGGAGACGCACCCCTCCAATCCAGACCTATATGGACATAGCGGGCCAGACGCAGCTGCAATCCTTACAACTATGTCACCCTCCCGCAGAGGGCTCGTCCCCGAGCCTCGCATGCACGCAATGCGTCAGCACCGAGTACACGGCGGTCCGACATATAGTCTGTTAAGCCTCCAGGGAAGCAGTGCGCTTAACTTCGCGACACCCTGAACCCTGTACGACCCCGACGAAAGTGCTCAGAGGCCCCCGAATCGCCAACACGGAGACTCGAACTCGGAACCGACGCGACACTCGCGCCAGCCAGCCAGGGCATGTCACCAGTAGGGAAGATAAGTGGAGACGTTGCTAGCCTTTTGGGCATTGTGGGCGAGTCGTTACCTCCTGCCATCTCTTACAAATGGGCCTGTCCTTTGATCGACTCCCTAGCTTAAAGAAGGACCGATTTAGGTGGGTCGACCATGATTAAGTTCTAAGCGCACAGGCTAAGAGAATAGACGAGAGGCAGAAAAATAAGATATTTCCGCTGACTCAGCGGAAACCTCGCTGGCAAGTGGAGCCGGATTCTTATAGCGCCTACGCAATCTTTCCGCTGAGTTAGCGGCCAGCATACGTGGCGTCCAAAAAGGGAGACGATGGATATAGCCGAGGTTCATAAACCCCTACGCTCTCGCGGCGGAGTGGTGGGAGGGACTCTACCTTTTACAGCGGAGGGGTTTCGGCGTACCTAAGCTGGGCAGCCCTGGTTCGGTCGTTGGGATGCCTCAACTAAGAGGACGTAGCCACTACAAACGCGTCCTAGCCCTAGCTTGCCGAAGGAGATGACTTTTTGCTTTACGATAAGTCGGATGACTCCGGCGGCTTAGTGGTAGCCGTAAGGCATAATGTACGCTGTTGAAGTAAGCTTGAGAGGCGCCGCAGCCCTCGGCTTAAGGGAAAGAAAGTCCGTGACGGTGGTAAATGTTACAGGTTGGGACCTGGGAGATAGGCTCAGGCGCACCTGGCCTAAGCGTCTCACAAACCCCTCATATAAGGCTCTGAGTAGGTCTCTCCATTCGGACGCCAGGCTAGTGGTCAAGACCTAGGAGGGGGGAGCTGAGCAGCGATCCAAACGTTCCAATCCGAACGTTCCGGTCCGGTCTCGCAAGGCTTCATAAGACGCTGCGCCCGGCATCCTGAGGTCGATTCTCTTCTCTCTTCCCTATCTAGAAAATAAACAGCATTTAGCCCCTTTAACAGTGCTTCAAGGCTCAGCCTCTCACAGTAAACAGAGAATGGTCTTCGCAAGTAAGAAACGAGAGCTAATAAAAGCCTCCATGTGAGGAATGTGAGTGCGGGATTGTAGTGAGGCGGAGCATGAAGAGGTCTATCGTTCATCTAAGCTAATTATATACGGAGGTCTCCTTTAAAAGTCCTGCGGTTGGACCGTGACATTCCTATAATAGCTGCAGCAAGTCACCTGCATGGATTCAGTTCTGGCAGCTGGCGCTTTCCTTGTAAAAAGAGAGGGTCAGTAGAAAATTGCTTGTGAGAAAAGATTGTAACCATCACTAAGCAACGCCAATGCAGCTATTAAGCAACGCTAACGCCAGCGCCACTAGCGCTACTAACGCTCGCAGCGCTAGCAGCAATCTTAACACTATAGTAGACCTTTTAATATAACAAGCGCCATACTCAACTTCTACGTGGTATTGGATTTATATAAATAGAAATAAAAAGTGTCTATTAAAACTTTAGTTGTTAAGTAACCAATAGATTAAAAGTACATAAATAAGTAACTAGTCTTTATTATAAGTTGTTTAAAGATCACTTTTATTTATAAGTAAAATAAATGCTTAAATTAGTTACTAAGGTAATAATTGTTCATATAAGAAATCCTTATACTTTATATGCTTAATCTATTTCTCTACTACTACTTTGGATTATTATAAAGTATTAATAATTTGTAAGTGTTGCAGCTGCGTTCTAGCCCGCTATATCTATATAGGTCTAGATTAAAGGGGTGCGTCTCTATAAGTAGAGATACTGCTAGCCTTTTGGGCATTATGAGCAAGTGGTCACCTTCTGCCATCCCTTACATAATCATATTAATTCCTTAATGTTTACTTATTAATAGCTTTAGTACTTTATATAAGTTAATCATGATAAAGCTTAATAACTTATTACCTGACCTGTTGTGAGAGGTTAGCTGGGAACCTCTCCCAGTACATAAGTCACGCTAATAGACTGGATCTTCGATCCAGTCTACCTAGTCTTTTGGCTCAGTGGTTAGCGTGCTGATGTCATCCCGTGACACCTGTTAACGTCAGTTACATACTTAACCTTAAATGTTAAATCTTGAATATTTAATATTGGATGTTTAATTGTTAAGAAGCAGGCAGGCAGGAGAATAATAGAGTCGATTCAGGTTCTATGCTACAGGTCAGGCTTAGTAGACAGGACGTAGCTTGAAGAGCTATAACAGAAGTCTCCACTATCGTAGACTTTTATCTGGATGTCCACCGGAAGTCCGCACAGAGCAGATTCAGCAGAACTCTTTCACAGGCCAACTGATCCATAGTTAGTTCAGGATGTCTTAGAGGTTGCCCTGTGATAGTACGGCCTGTCACGGTCCACCCCGTGACAGATATGTTATAGCGCGTCTGGACTAACTGCCCGCTAAGGCACAAAGCAAAAGCTTTGGAAATGATCCACTTGTTGGAGTCATTCTGTCCAGTTCTGCACTATAAGCGCTATTCCTGCAGGGAACAATCTGCCAGGCCGTAACAAGACAGTTCCTCTTGAAGAGTAGTTCCTATTCTTTTGTATTTCTTTGTCCTTAAAAAACGACGTCCAAGATCGAAAGAGCACTTATAAAGGGTTGATTTCTCTTCACAATCGAACCATCACTTTTAACGTTATATAAATTGCCGATTAAAGTCATGGTGTTAAAAGACAGCATTAAGGGAACAAGGGGACTATGGTTAGCATAGCCTGCGGATAAGGGAATAGCGAGATATTTATATTTAAGTGGTGAAGCTATTTAGGGTGGTCACGAGATTTAGCCTGGCGTAAATGGACCCTGACAAAAGTGGGCCCTAGCGCGAGTCATGGTGCTTGAACTTACACATCACAGGGATAATCTTTCAATGGATTTGTAACGGCGGATATTGCCGACGGGGCCCTCGGCTTAGAAATCATTTGCACTTGATCCTGTGTAATCGAAACGTGGAAAGGTGTAGAATACTTAAACGATACGTAATTGTGTACCTATATAACAAGTCCTCTTACATTGCAACTACCCGATCCTCTTTCATACTTGGAACTCGATTGTCTTATATTCCCATAACTTGATCCTCCTTAACTCTTACTGTTCAATTTACTTTATATTTCTCTTTCTCGCAATTTCCACGATATTCATATTAGCCACCTAACGCAGCTATGGCCGAGAAGCAGACGATCGTTCTGATCACCGGCGCTAACCGAGGTATGAGGCTAGAAAGTACTAGGACCTAGCCGGAGGAGACTAACTATTGTGACCCCATGGTTCAGGCATCGGCTATGGTCTGACTAAGGCATATTTGGCCCGGCCTAGCCACACCGTCATCGCCGCGGTGCGTGACCCGGCGGCGACGACGGCGAATAGCCTCAAGGCCCTGACACCCGCGAGCGGCTCGCGGCTCGTCCTCGTCAAGATTGACAGCAAGGTGGAGACGGACGCGGCCGCGGCGATTAAGGCCGCGCAGGCTGCCGGCGTTGGGGCCCTTGACATCGTCATCGCCAACGCCGGCATTGCGCCGCCCATTGCCAAGCTGGATAGCGTCCCTCTCCAGGACCTGCGCGAGGCCGTCGAGGTGAACACGGTGGCGCCCCTAGCCCTCTTCCAGGCCACCGTCCCGCTGCTGCAGGCCGCCGCGGCGCCCCTATTCCTCGTCGTGAGCACAGCCCTCGCCAGCATCGGCACCCTCGAAGCCACTAGTGGGGTCCCTGTGGGCACCTACGGCGCCAGCAAGGCCGCGGTGAACTATCTCGTGCGCCGAATTGCTTTCGAGAACCCGTGGCTGAACGCCTTTGTGATGCATCCTGGGTGCGTCATATTCCCCCGCCTGCGTTGAGGATGTGCTGCTAACCCTCCACTCAGCTTCGTCCAGACAGACATGGGCAACTCCAGTGCGCGCTCCCTAGGCCTGGAGAAAGCCCACCAGACGGTTGACGAGAGCGTAGCCGGCGTCATTAAGAAGGTACTATAGACCTTGCCGCATCGGGAAATCGAGTGTCCTCGGCTAACCTGAAAACAGCTGGACACTGCTACGATCGAGACGACGTCAGGTGGTTTCTGGAACTGGGACGGCACCGAAATGCAGTACTAAATAGGATAACGAAGCACTCACAAGTCAAGAGGGATTTAGAGCCGGGGTAAATGAGGCTATCGGAGAGAGAAGAAGCCTTAGAGTCGTGCCTCGAGGTATTCAAGCTGTTCCTGTAGAGACGGACCGGCTAGACGATTGCTGGGATGTACTTCTATAGCTCTAGGACTTCTAGGTTCGCGGTCGAAGCTTTATTATCACGTAGGTATATATTACATGTTATGTTATCTTAGCGAGCTCTAACCCTGCGTACTAGTAAGCAGTGCACTTAAGGAATAGTATCACGCGTCGACAATCAAAGCCCGTCTAAAGCTTTAACTGCTTGCCTGCGTGCCTCTTAAACTCCGGCTGATAAATGTCGAGGGCGTTTAGACTATGCGGCAATTAGCGCTTAGATCACGTGAGGCCGCGTTTCTGATTTGACGTTACGTGATTCACCACCTCTTGTGACAGCGCTGGCGATTGCGCACTGATGGGGTAGGCGGTGGACACTAGCAAAAGGGGAGGGGTTTATACGTTTTAGGGTTCTTAAATACCTTATGTCATAGGGTGGACTGTGACAGGCCGTACTGTTATAGGGCGACCTCTGAGACATCCTGAACTAGCTATGGAATAGATGGCCGGTGATAGAGTTCTGCTGAGTCCGCTCTGTACGGACCTCCGGTAGACATACAGATAAAAGTCTATGATAAGTCGTTGACTGGGGTAGTAGCAGAAGAGAGTGATGTATTAGTGAGGCCTGCCACGAAGTGGCCGGTGGGGCAGGAATCTACCTATAGTGCGACCCAGGTGGGGTGATAGGATCCCACTAAACAGGATAACGCACACCACTATAGCTACCTATCCTGGCCACGCATTAGTCTTTTTTTTTATTATTATTGTTCTTACACCTAGCGACCTATCTAGGCCATGAGGACCCCCTGCGCATCTTGGCCTAGGAAAACCGTTCCGGGCTGACGTCCGGCCGGGTGAAAAACCTAGGTTCCGCTGCGTCGCACCGCTTCTATCTGCACTTTGACCTGCCATACCGAGATCGGGCTCAGCGCGCCCGCTTCCTAGCTGATGAGTTGATTCGCTAGCTAGAACATGTCCAGCCTTCCGGAGCGGAGTAGCCATCTCGCGATAATTCCTGCTTTTCCTGGGGTGTCGAGTATCCTGTCCGTGTCTATCGGTCCTCCTAAAGCTTGGACGAGATGCTCTCGTCTTTCTCTTTCCCGTGGGCAGAAAACGAGGATATGCCGGACGGTCTCCCTGCCCTGACCGCAGACGCACCAGGGGCTGTCGAAGCCCGGGACCCTACGCTTAAAAAGGAAGTCTCGCAGCCCAATCTTACCAGTCCTCGCTTAGACGAGGATGGAGCTCTCGGCCTTATGGAGTCCCTTATAGAGCTTAAGGACGTGCTTACCTAGCGGTATCTTAGTTGCTGCCGGGGTCCGTGCTATTCGATTTTACTACGCTTGTTGCTATCTTTAAAGCCAGTCTCTCTCCTCAGCCTTATGTGTTAAGTCTCCAGCTAGCCATTCGTTTAGCCACCTCTTACGATCGGGAGCGTCGGGGCCTTTCGGTCTGCGCCGGCGAGTCGGTCTTGTTAGGATCTATTTAGCTGCGTTATTGTACCTTGCTTGGATAAGTAATGCGATACGCGGCTATTGGAGCCTCTCTTCCGATGCCGCCACCCTTCTGTTGAGCCACGTGTCTAAGGGGGATACGTAAGCTTCCGTTTCTAGTACTGCAGTGGCCGTGGCTTTGAAAGCTCCTGTGACCTTTCGGAGGCACTCTATCTGGACGTCGTTAAGTGCCTTGGCTCTATTTTTCGAGATCTGGCGGTGCCACTCTGAAGCTCCATAGCCTATCGCAGACCGTACGACGGCTATATAGACTTGGCGGGCTCGCTAGAGAGACGCGCCCTATATTAAGCCGGCTATCCGGTTTAGAGCATAGACCTGCGTTGTCATCTTCTTCGATATCGACTGGATGTGGACGTCCCAGCGGAGATGTCTATCCACCTGGATGCTAAGGACGCGGCAGGAGTCTTCTAGTTCGATTTCGTGGCCTTCTAAGGCTATCTTTATATCCGGACCTTTCCGTCTTCGAGAGAAGTGGACTAGGTGATATTTCTGGACTGCGAAGGTTATACTGTGGCTGACTGCCCATTCTTTACAGATCCTGTGAGCGGCTTCCAGCCGCTTACAGGTCTACTCGGGGTTTAAACCGAAGCCCACGAGGTTCGTGTCGTCTACAAAGGTTATAGTAGCTATCCCTAGTACAGCGCGGAGAGCCTTATAAAGACCGGCTATATAGAGGCAGAAGAGGATAGGCGATAAAGGTGAGCCCTGCGGGACGCCTGCCGGGACTGGGATCTCGTCCGATTCCTGGCTATCGAAGAATAGCGTAGTGGACTGGTTAGATAAGAAGCTTCGGATCCAGCTAATAGTCCATATAGGGACCCTTAGCGCTCGCAGGTTAGCGAGGAGCTTTCCATAGTCGACCGAGTCGAAAGCGCCCGAAATATCCAGCGATAGAAGGGTTGCTGCGCCTCTATGTTTCCAGGCTGTGCGGACTAGGTCCGTTAGCAACTTTAAGGCTGTTTCCGTGGAGCGGCCTTTCCGGTTGCCTATCTGTTCGTCCGGGAGCAGTCTATTCTCTTCGGCAAAGCTAGCTAGCCGTTGCGCTAGTAGGCTCTCGATCGCTTTCCCTATAGTGTTAAGCAGCGCGATAGGTCTCCATCTGCCGGCTTGGTGATACTCGTTTGGCTACTTTCCTGGCTTCCGGAGGATGACGGTGACTGCTTTACGGAACGCTCTTAGATAGTATCCTATATACTAGCATGCTTCCGCTAGGGAGGCTAAGGCCTAGCAGAGGGGCTTTCCTAGGCGTTTAAGGAATCCGTTTGGAAGCTGGTCTAGTCTAGGTGCCTTCCACTGGCCTGCCTTAGTAAGGACGTCTTAGACTTGTTCTGCTGTCACGTTGCTGTCTATATCGAGAGGCGCTGCAAGCCGGTTCGTTATTTGGAAGCCGGTGTACGTAGCCTTAAGGAGGGGATAGAACCTCTCTCGGAAGGCCTCTGTTTTCTCCTTATGGGTCGTTGCTTCGCCACATGGTGTGTAGAGTGTAGGAACTGCCGGGGGTAACGGCGGTGCTGCTCCTTCCATTCTTGCCCATCTCGCGATATTCCAGACGCCAGCTGGCTGGCTAGAGGCCTCGTGGAGCATATGTCTCCAGGACGCTATCTTAGCTTCTTGGATTGCTTTCTTCTTTAAGAGAGTTGACTGCCGGAGGGCTCGCTAAGCTACGTCCGTCCTATCGGAAAGCCATATCCGCTGGGCTCTTCGCTCCTTCTCTATAGCTTCTTCTATCTTATGGTTCCACTAGGCTTTTCCTCTCCCTTTAGAGTAGCGGAGGGGGGCAACTAGGTCGGCTATTTAGGTTAATTCCTTAGTTAACGTTTCAGTGTAGCTATCGATTTCTTCTGGTGTCTCGAGTCGCCCTGGCTATAGTAAGTGTGCCGCTTCTGCCTTCGCCTGGTTATAGTCAGCTGTTTTCCAGCTACATTATGGCCTATCTTAGCGGTCTATATAGAGTCCAGCTACGCGTATCACCTGGGGGAGGTGATCGGATCCAGCAAATGGGGCATACCCGTCGTAGGCAGCTCGGAGATCGTCCGTGGCCCACGCTAAGTCGATCGTGGAGTCCATGCACCCTCTTCGAGTCCATGTCGGTGTTCCAGGGGGGGTGATCAGCTGGAGTCTCCAGGATTCTGCTAGCTGGAGCAGCTTGTTGGCTGCATTATGGGGTCGGACGTTGTATCCTCCCCAGACGGGGTGGTGGACGTTGAAGTCTCCCACGAGGACTGTTCGTCTTAGCTGGGGTTCGGCATAGAGGGCTTCGATAGCGGGTAGGTCCGATCTGCTGGTGGACCTAGGGGAAGGCGAGTATATGCAGACAACCGTTATAGGACCGTTTAGCAGCTGGATCGTGATATAGCACCTGTCTGGCTGCGCCTTGTAGGTCCACTGTGCTAAGGGGAACTTCTTGTTAATATATATACATACTCTACCTCCCTCGGTAGCGTATAAGAGGTAGTACGGAGAGGATCTTAGGCAGTAGGTAGTCGGCATATATAAGTTTCGCTAGGGCTTTTAAATAGCTAGTACGTCGTATTCTTCAGAGATGGCATTAACTGCCGGGATCTGTGCTTTCTTACTTTTCTGCGTGTTCCAATATAGGATCCTTAGCGCTGTCGTGGTCGAGCGTGGATGCTGTTTAGTGTTGACTCTGGTGTTTCGATGTCCATGTCGTCTATCTCTTCGTGGGTTCTACTGCGGGTTCTGCCAGTGCTTCTAGTACGGCAGCTAGTTACTCGACGCTTTCGCGGCTGTACTGTCTGCCAGTCCTCGGCTGTTAGCTTAGGGGGTTCTTACGAGGGCAGTGCGAATCCCTTCGGTCTCGTGACATAAGCAGCCTTAGCGATCTAGACCTGCTCTTAGCGGACTGGACACTCCTTAGACCATGCAGTATGTGGTCCTCGGCATGCTAGACAGCAGTACCGGCTCTTATTCTCGGCTTCTAGGCATTCTTTATTATTATACTTTATTAAAGAGCAAAGCCCACACCTGCGTGCATAGCGGCAGACACAGGCGATATGTCTGTAACAGTAGCAGTGGTAGCATTGCTTAAGCTGGGCTCCTTCGGCGAAGGGTTCGCATAGATAGTAGCCATACTGCCAAATAAGGCCGTCTCGATATAGCTGTTCCGCTTGTTAAACCGTGGGTACTGTAATATATAGGGCCGTGACCTTCCTAGACGAGTTCTTAGCGTTGCGAGGGAGCTTGGCCTCTAAGACGTCGATAGGGCCGCCGGGCTGGTTCCGGAGTTGGACTTCTAGCTGCCCTTGGTTCGTCTCTATAGCCTCCTTATTGATGCCATGGGCCACCACTAGGATCTTTCTCTTCTGGATAGAGGCGTTCTCTCCGAAGGCCTCGGCAGTCCAGGTTAGGTCGGCCTCTAAGGCCTGTTTCTCTGCTGTTGATTTGCAGGTGACCGTGTAATCTCCGCTAGGGAGCTTCCTGGCTGCCACTGCTGCCTCTCTACCTATTGCTACGTTAACTTTCCGTACGATCTCTTCGTAGGTGCGGCCTTCAGTTCCCGCGGCCTTAACCGTGACCTCCCGTTCGTGTCGAGGAGGCAGTGTCTTGGCTACCTGAGGAGCCCTAAGTGTAGGAGCGGCGGTAGGGGTAATAACGGCTGCAGCGTATGTCTTAGGAGCTTTAATTTCCTTGTGGATAGCCTGGAGCGCGTTCTCGATATCATCGATGTGTCTTTCGATACTGGTCTGGCTATCTGGTTCCTTGGCTGCCGCCTCTAGGACCGGGATGGCGGCTTGTACAGCTGCGACTAAGGTCGCAGCGTCGGAGTCACCGGCTAGGAAGCGTTTGAGGTGGTTTACGGTACCGCGTATAGCTTCTGGACTGCGTCCAGGTGTAGTGTTGCTGCTTGGCGATGGCGTTCGCGAGTCTGGAGGCGACGGCTCAGGCGGTGGGGCGGCCTGTTGGCGGCTCCCACCACCCGCGTTTTGTTTCACTGGTGGTGGATCGACCATTTCTAGGGTAAATGAGGCCCTAGGAACAGTTTCCGGGCTATCCGGTAGGTTTTAGAGTCGTGGTTGTGAAGTTATCGCCGTGTGGGGTCAGTTTCGAAAAGTTTTCTGGCGATTCCCACGCATTAGTCTACAACAGTGGAGACTTCTGTTATAGCTCCTTAAGCTACGTCCTATCTACTAAGCCTGACCTGTACCAACAGAATAGAATTATGGACCTATAGTATAAGGTAGTGTACACACTAAAAAACTGACCTATCAAACCGCCACCAGTTTTAGAGACCTTATGATGTGAGAAAAAAAAAACAAATCAATTATCTTAACAACAAGAGTAACGTAGATGACAAGCGAGTGGCGTAGACAAGCAAGTGGCGCACTTACCGCCAAATCGCGCCAATTCAACTTTAAGACACTACATAACCATAAATAAACATAGAGACCACGTCAAAAGAAAGCCAGATAGTTCTTGCTATCCAATCTCTCTAAAACAACCTCAATCTTACCTGTAGAGCCGCGGCTAGGATATATAACGTCTCTGAAACCTCACTACATTAAAGAATAAACGTAACACGCGCCTGGCAAGACACGCGCCCTAATAGCACTCGATTAACGGAGCTAGAAGAGAATATAATTGTCACATATATAATAGACTTGGATTCGCAGGGATTCGCGCCCTGGATACCTAATATAGAAGAGATGGCCAATATTATTCTCGCGGAGCGCGACGTGTCATATATTGGGATACACTAGGCCCCAAACTTTATAAAGCGATAATTCTAACTTAAGACGTGTTTTTCTTGTGTATACGATTATTAGAGGGCCCTCTACAAGGACCTTAAAAAGATCGCGGCTTAGTTCGAGCTTTTCCGTAATATGAGGGCGACGTACAGTATCCTTAATAAGGATCTGTACAATTTCGATAAGACCGGCTTTATGATAGGCCAGATCACGTCTTCTATAGTTGTTATAGGCGCCGACTATAGTTATATCACAGTTCAAGGAACGAGAGATCTGTTGATAACCTAAAGGTTCTATTAAGATGCAAAAACTATAGGTAAAGAGAAAAAGAAGAGGAGAAACAGGCTCTTCTCAGTTACTGTTTAGCAGAAATATATCCAGCTAGCGGCGGTACGTACCGCCAGGCAGCGGTAAGTCGTCCATGCGTTGCTATGCCCCTGTACCTATGTATCTACGCCGTAACAAGCGGCAAATGAAAGAAAGTCCAGCCTAGCAATCGAGAATAGGCTACCGCGATCCAGGGCGTGTGTACAGACGGCTGGTGTGTCCTGCTATTCGTAGCAGTAAAGGGCAAGAACTATCTCGCGAACTAGTACACCGATAGCACCCTACCATGTAACTAAGTGATTAAACCAACCTCCAATAAATGGACCGACAATAAGACAGGGCTAGACTGGATTCGGCATTTTGATAAATACACTACTGCCTATATAAAGGGTATATATCGAATATTAATTATTAACGGGCACAAAAGCTATACTTTAGCCGATTTCTAGGCTTTTTATAAAGAGAAGAACATTATTATAATATTAATACCTCCTTATTTATTATATTTTGTTGCAGGTATAGGACTTATCCTATACCGTTCTCTGTCACTACGGACTAAGCTATGCACTTAACGAGAAGCTAGTCCTTTAACCGAGCCTATCCTAAAGCTTGGGCCAGCCTACCCTGGAGCACGGGCCAGCTTACCCGCAAGCATGGCCCGCTTTACCCACAAGCGTGGCGTTCGCCACGCGGAAGCTTCTGCAAGGTTCCACGAGTTTCCACGAGTTTCTACGTGGCTCCCTGAAGCTCCACAAGCCTCCATGAGGCTCCACAAAGCTCTATAAGGTTCCATATGCTTCTAAGCCACGTAATCACTTACGCAATCACTTACGCGTCCTCTTCCTTGTATTACTAAGAGGGTAAGGGTTTAACAGGTATAAGTAAAGGCTGAATCTCCCCTCTTCGTGTAACTAGTCTGTTCTGAAGCAAGCAAAAAAGCACACAAAATACACTCTCGTTCCTCTTGAAGAGAAGTTCCTTATTCTTCCGTGTTTCTTTATAGAAACGACCTCCGAGATCGAAAGAGCCCTTATAAAGGGGTTGCTTCCTCTTTTCAATCGAACCACCACTTCCAACATATTTACTTTAACTTTTGTTGGAAGTAGTGGTTCGATTGGAAAGAGGAAGCAATCCCTTTATAAGGGCTCTTTCGATCTTAGAGGCCGTTTCTTAAGGATAAAGGAACACGGAAGAGTAGGAACTTTCTTAAGAAGTAGAGAGTGAGATCTCTAAGTTGCTTGCTTATTTCTAAGACTATGTACACAAAGAAGGAAGATTTATCCCTTATTTATACCCTTTTAACCCTTTATCCTCTTAATAATACAAAGAGGGGACTCGTAAGTGGACGCGTAAGCAGTGACGTGGCTTAGAAGCACGTGGACGCTTATGGAACCTTGTGGGACCACGTGGAGGCTTGTGGAACCTCATAGAAGTACATGGAAACTCGTAGAAACTTATAGAAGTTTCCAAGTAGCGTAGGCCACGTATACGGGAAAAGTGGCCCTAGCTTTAAGGTAGAGTGGCCCGTGCTGTCGGGTAAGGTGGTCCGAGCTTTAGAGCAGTCTCGATTAAAGGACTAGCTTTTTGATAAGTGCATAGCTAAGTCCTTAACAAAGAATAACGGTATAGGGGTAAGCCCTATACTTTTAACAACTTTTTAACGTTAAATACTTTAAACTATTAAAGCAGGCGTATAATCGCGAAATCAAAGGGTTTATAAAGATATATATAAACTATATTACGAAGGCCGAGTTCCTTATTGCTTTTCACGCTGTGTTTATTAAGATTTTTACACCCGAAAACATTAAATCCGGATTTCGCGGTGCTGGTTTAGTCCCTCTTAACCTAAACAAGGTTATCTCAAAGCTCAACGTGAAGTTATCGACGCTTTTGCTAACTAGAAGCCTCCTGGCTGCGACCATCCCTTTGGCCTCCCAAACACCACACAACCCGACTAAGTTAACTTCGCAAACCGATTTTATATAAAACCGAATTCGCTGTCACTAAAGAAGCTCTCTAATACCGATTTTATCGGCAGTCAACTAGTTTATAAAGGGTGCGATAGCGATAATACACGAGAACGTTCTTTTATAGGCGGAGGTTAAAATACTTTAAGAGGCGAATTCTAGCCTTATAAATGTTACGAACTACCCCAACCAACAGGCAGATTGTGGAAACGGACAAGCGCCTATGCAGCCAAGACCTGTTGGGCACAATCACCAAGTAAGGGATACCAGCCTCAGGGCAAGCCACACCAAGTACAGGTCACGTGACCCCATCAAGTCACGTGACAGGAGCGACAGGAGCGAAGCGCTCCCAGCGCCCTTGGAGCGACGCAGACGAAGCGCTCTAAGAAACGACGGAGTATCAGTGAGGGAATGACTTGGTATATAAGTCAGGAGGATTCCCTACATAGACAGTCATTACCTTAGTGATCAATCTAAGCATCTATCTTACCCATAGATGGGCTAACGCCTAACGACCTATCGTGAGATCAGTATACGCATCCGTACCATCGTTAACCAGTTATCCAGTCCAGCACCTTCAGCCAGCCAGTTACTCAGCGACCAGTGTTTAAGTAGACAGACGCTCTCTGTCCCTGATTGTACAAACCCTACGTCACGCAGTACTTAGGTATAGCGCTTCGTTACATTTTGATCACTCGTGCTCAGGTCAGTCACCGTCAACTACTTAAACATTAACCTCTCGACGCAATGGCACCTTAAACCCCAACCACACCTGCACCTGCCACGGGCCAGCGAGCCCCAGCGACTCCTCAGCCGACTGCACAGCCTGCAGCTGCCAATGCCTCTCAGGAGCTTTACAACATGATCAACGCTCTTCGACAGAGTGTCGCAACCCTCCAACACGACAACATGCAGCTCCAGCAGCAGATCACCGCTAAGAATGGGGACCAGGGAAAGCATAAGTACCCTGGCCTTACGCCTTACAACGGCAGAGATGGGAACGTCTAGATGTTCCTTACGCAGGCCAAAGCCTACTTGAAGTACTACTCTAACAGCTTCTTTAACGACTCTGATAAGGTTATGTGTATCGCCGGATACCTTCAGGGCGACGCCCTCGCGTGGTTCGAACCCACGATGAGAGATTACCTGACTAACAAGGAGAAGCTTTAGGAGGATGAGACCAAGGCAATTTTCGGAAGCTACGAGACGTTCGAAGCTAAGCTTAAGGGCACCTTTGGGAGCCCAGACGAAGTCTACACGGCCGAACGACAGCTCATGAAGCACCAGCAGAAAGGATCCGCCGCTGCGTACGCAGCCGGATTCCGATAAATCATCTCCAAGTTGGACTGGGATGACGACGCCTACATTGCCCAGTTCTACCACGGTCTCAAGGAAGAAATCAAGGACGAGGTCGCCAGAATGGATCGCCTTAGCGAGCTCTCCGAGTATATCGAGCTCGTGGTGCGCATCGACAACAGACTCTACGAGAGAAAGATGGAGCGTAAGGGACAACAACCTATCCACAAGCCCATGATCGCCAACTCCGGAAAGAAGCGACAGACGAATTAACCTTTCCGACGAAACAACGAAGGATGGAGGAACAAGACCTCCTACGGCAATCATTCGGGACCCATGGACCTTGACGCAACTCACCACGACAAGCCCAAATTCCAGGGCAAGTGTTATAACTGCGGGAAGGAAGGATACCCTGCATGCCTGTGCAAGGAACCTAAGAAGCCCCGACAGTGGCAGCAAGTCCCTGAGCGACGCGCTAACGTCCTCCGACGTAGCAACACCCCGGCACTAGATGGAGTGGGAAAGGAAGTCACGAGTACCCCTAGTGTGCCCCACGACGAACTCAGTTGGACAGCGTGTTATAACGACGACTGTGGCCTCCACCGGTCAGCTAAGGATGGCGCCGGATGGTATCCCCAACCGCCACGCAGGACGCGTACCCTCGCGATGGTACTACGACAAGACATCGACGAAGGACGATCCTCAGTCGAAGAAAGCAGCGATGAGGGAGAAGAACTCCGACGATGGGTCGAGTTCCCCGAACCTCACGAAATGAACAAGTACTCCGATGAGACACTCAACGAACAAGCCACGTTCCACCGAAGCATGGAAGGCGACGGTTGGATCTTGTTTAAAGGAGTGTTCCTCGACCAGAACTGCCCGGCGGAAAGACTTGTTGACACCGCCTGGAATAACGGCTAGATGCAACGAAGATCAAGATTCGGTGACGACGAAAGAATTCACCCTTATGCTGATCGCCACGGAGAGTTAGCATGGATCTCTTGCATTTACGACGCCTGTTTTCACCACCTAGGAGAGAAGCTCCGAAACCACGTATTTCCGCGACGGGTCCCTGGACAAGCGGTCTACCACCCGTACACGCTGGAAGAAATCGACAAGACCGTCGTTAAACTCACCGAACGAAGTGGGTTTATGTTACTTAAAGCACCCCTCGAGTACCCACGAGTATGCGTGGATGGTGAACTCGAATGGCACCAGTGCGCGACGCACCAATGCCGTATCCATGGAGCTAAGAAAGCCGAAGCATAGATAAGGTTGAAGGTCCTCTACAAACAGAAGGTTCGCGAATAACGAAAGGCACAACTAGTCGTGCCCCTAGGAGGACACGAGGCAAGAAAACCTATCAGAGTTCCAACGCCATATCACACCGAGGACTTAAAGGAAGGAGCCTTGTTGACCAGAACGTCGACACCAGAGACCATCGACCCAATGGAGCACATATCGTCATCCGACGACGACCCAACTCCGAGAGAGTACACGGGACACCTAAGACGCCGAGGCGCTTGGATAAACAGGGAAGCCGCGAGGCAAGTCAGAGCTACTCGCAGGCAGCAAACTAAGAAGTCGGGAAAAGACCGACGCCAGCTGTAAAGGGACTACACCTGGCTTAACAAAACCACAAGTCCCTATACGCGATGGATAACAAAAGAAGACACCACCGCGACAGATATGAACCACTAGTACTACCAGTACAGGTCATGGGACACGAAGTGCCTGCACTAATCGACAGCGGAGCCTAAGGAAACTATTTTTCTCCACGAATCGTCAACAGACTCCGGATACCATGGAGAATGAAAGACGCCCCTTACCGACTTAACGCGGCAGATGGAGAGCCCTTCGCGTACGACCACGGAGAAGTGTTAAGGGAGACTGCGCCCCTTCCGATGCACCTACCTGGGAAGACAGAAACTCTCACGTGCGATATCGCCGACATATCAGGTTACGATATGATCTTGGGGATACCCTGGTTACGGGAGAGCAATCCTAAAGTTAACTGGACAACCGGCTAAGTCCAGTGGGATACACCAGGAAGAGACTTAGCCTCTGAGAAGCGTCAACGACGAAGACCCTCAAGCAAGCCTATGACCCTTCGAGCCTACCTAAGGATACAGGAGGACAAGGAAGTCGAGTCGAAACTAAGACCCGAAGTACTAGAGCTGTACCGGGAGTTCGACGACCTGTTTAGCGGAAAGCTGCCTACGGGATTACCAGAGCATAACAGATGGGATCATGAGATACCCCTAAAAGAAGGCCAGGAGCCTTAATTCATGCTAATATACCGACTTACACCCGAACATAAGGAAGTACTTAAAGAATACCTCAAGGAAAACCTCGAGAAAAGCAATATCAGACCTTCGACATCGCCCGCCGGATACCCCATACTCTTCGTCCCGAAGAAAGCCGGTAAGGATGGCAAGAAGAAGTGGCGACTATATGTCGACTACAGAAAGCTCAACGAGATAACGGTCAAGAATTGCTACCCACTACTGTTAATCAGCGACCTACGGGATAAACTAGGCAAGGCTAAGATCTTCATAGCCCTTGACCTACCTAATGGATACAACCTTATACGCATCAAGGAAGGCGAAGAATGGAAAACGGCATTCCGAACTAAGTATAGACATTTCGAGTACCTGGTAATGCCCTTCGGCCTCACCAATGCGCCAGTAAGCTTCCAGAATATGATGAATTATGTTCTACACGACTTCATTGACAAGTTCGTCGTCGTCTATCTCGACGATATCCTCATCTACTCAGAGAATCTCGAGCAACACCGAGAGCACGTCAGGTTAGTGCTATAAGCACTCCGCGACGCAAAATTACTCGTCAACCCCGAAAAGAGCGAGTTTGAGCAAGAACGAGTCAACTATCTAGGATACGTGATATCCGCAGGAGAAATCCGCATAGAAGAGTCTAAGGTGTCAGCAGTTAGAGACTGGCCAACTCCCTAGAACGCAAGTGATATACGATCCTTCCTAGGATTGGCAAACTACTACAGGATGTTTATTCACTAGTTCGGAAAAATCGCCACTCCCCTAACGAACCTGACCTGCAAGGACGCCGACTTCTAGTGGACGGATAAAGAAGAAACAGCCTTCAATGAGCTAAAGAAAAGGATCACCGACGAGCCAGTGCTACGCATGGCCGATCCTACACGACCCTTCGAGGTCGAGACCGACACGTTAGATTACGCGATCGGAGGCCAACTAAGCCAAGCAGACGAGAATAGGAAGCTACACCCCGTAGCCTTCTTCTTAAAGAAACTCAACGGACCACAACTCAACTATCAGATTCACGATAAAGAGTTGATGGCCATTATCGAAGCATTCCGAGAATGGAAACATTATCTAAGCGGTACCACCTACTAAGTTAAGGTGTACACAGACTATAAGAACCTCGCATTATTCACAACGAATAAGGAACTTAACAAACGACAGATCCGTTGGATGGAATTCCTATCGGAATTCAATTTCGTCATTATCTACCGTAAGGGTAATGAGAACGGCAGGGCCGATTCCCTAAGCCGCCGACCGGATCACAAACAAGAAGTACCAATCGAGACACACATAATCCTCACTAAGGATTAAAACGGAAATCTCGTGCCTGTTAGGCAACTCGACGCAGTGTACCGTGTGTAACACGAGGATTGGGATAAGCGAATTCGAAAGATCAGCGGTAACGAACCAACCAGGTATAACGGTAAGATTAAGATCCCTGAATGTCTTCAGGTTGAACTCGTTAAGGACTTCCACGGGCACCCCGCTCACGGACACCAAGGAAGGTTCAAGACCTTGACACGGATTAAGCGATAATACGATTGCCCCAAACTAAGGGATATCGTCGCAACCGTTATCAAGGAGTGTGACCTATGCAACAAGGCTAAGGCCTCGCGTCACAAACCATATGGAGAACTCCAGCCTATAGCACCACCGGACAGGGCTTGGAAGACGATCGCGCTAGACTTCATCGTGAAGCTACCACCATCGAAGGAACCCATGACGCAAGCAGTCTACGATAGTATCCTTGTTATCATAGATAAACTCACGAAGTACACGTATTTCATACCATATAAGGAGTCAAGCAACGCAGAGGAACTCGTATACGCCTTCCTTAAGACTGTCGTCAGCCAACACGGGTTACCAGAGCAAATCATCTCCGATCGAGACAAACTGTTCACAAGCAAATTCTGGAAATCACTTATGGCACAGCTAGGTGTTAAGCACAAGCTGTCCACGGCCTATCATCCGCAGACGGATGGACAAACAGAAAGGATGAATCAGACACTCGAACAATATCTACGATGCTATGTCAACTACCGACAAAACAACTGGATCAGACTATTACCGACAGCACAGATCTCTTACAACAGTGCTGACAACGAGTCACTCGGTATGTCACTATTCAAGGCCAACTATGGATTCAACCTAGAAGTCATACGACCAGTAATCGAAGGGGAAGACGCCTTATTCGCAAGAATCGCAGTCGCACAGATCGTCGACATGCAGAAAACACTACGGGAAGACCTCATCTTCCTACAAGGAAAGATGAAGGCATACTACGACCAAGTAAGGTTGAAGGGACCAACCTTTAAGAGGGGAGACAAAGTCTACCTACTCCGCAAAAACATCAAAACCAAGCGACCCAGCGAAAAACTCGACTTCAAAAAGATTGGACCATTCGAAGTCGAAGAAATCATTTCAGCAACCAACTACAGACTATCGCTACCAAGCACCATGAAGATACATCCTGTATTCCACATTTCGCTACTCGAACCTGCACCAGCAAACGCCAAACTCGAAGCAACGCTAGAAATCGAGTCAGATCAGCAGGAGTACGAGGTTGAGACCATCCTCGATAGAAGGAGAAACAAGGACTCATGGGAATACCTCGTGAAATGGAAAGGATACCCACCAGAGGAAAACACATGGGAACCTATCGAGCATCTGCGGAACGCTCCCCAGTCACTGGAGGAGTACGGTTCTCGGCGACAAGGGGGCCAAGGTTCCCAAACTCGGAACCTAAACCGAAGGCAGTCCAATCGACGTCGTTGGGTACCCCCATCGACTGGAGATCCTCGACTAAGGACTGCTCGTGGCCATCCAGAGCCGGAAGAAGGTCGTCCTCTGCGTCCAACTTTCGCATCCCCCTCTCGAAGAGCTCGGCACTTTTCCCTTTCACCCGACTCCGGATTTTCCGAATACGAGACAACCGACCGGCAGCCGCCGCCAACTGGGACTGAAGATCGGCCAGCTGCGTATGCAAGGCCAGCAGATTCTCACTCGCCTCCTCTTCCTCTGCATCCAGTTTCTGCTGCTGAGAAATCAACTTCTCCAGAGAAGAAGCCACTCGAATGCCGTCGCAAGACTTCCGCTGTCGAACACACTCCTCGCAGCGATTCGACTTACCCGCCATCCGGCAGGTAAGATTGTTTCGGAAACAACGGGTGCACGGCATGTCAGCGACGGTACCGTTCAAGGCAATGTGAGAAAGAAGGGAGGAACGTTCGCGATCCTTGCGCGCGTACGACTTTTCAACACGACCTGACATGATGAGCATACATCACAAAGAACATGGGAAGGAAAAGAAAGCGGACGCTTACCAGCCCCGAGGGAATGGGCGGAATGACCTCTTTATGCGACCACGTCTTCGGGGACAAAGACCTTGAAGAGGGGAAGGGTAGTGTTACGAACTACCCCAACCAACAGGCAGATTGTGGAAACGGACAAGCGCCTATGCAGCCAAGACCTGTTGGGCACAATCACCAAGTAAGGGATACCAGCCTCAGGGCAAGCCACACCAAGTACAGGTCACGTGACCCCATCAAGTCACGTGACAGGAGCGACAGGAGCGAAGCGCTCCCAGCGCTCCTGGAGCGACAGGAGCGAAGCGCTCCCAGCGCCCTTGGAGCGACGCAGACGAAGCGCTCCAAGAAACGACGGAGTATCAGTGAGGGAATGACTTGGTATATAAGTCAGGAGGATTCCCTACATAGACAGTCATTACCTCAGTGATCAATCTAAGCATCTATCTTACCCATAGATGGGCTAACGCCTAACGACCTATCGTGAGATCAGTATACGCATCCGTACCATCGTCAACCAGTTATCCAGTCCAGCACCTTCAGCCAGCCAGTTACTCAGCGACCAGTGTTCAAGCAGACAGACGCTCTCTGTCCCTGATTGTACAAACCCTACGTCACGCAGTACTTAGGTATAGCGCTTCGTTACAATAAAACGTCAGAAAGCAAAGAAAACATGTCTACAGTAAAGAGAAACACTCGAGATTGGCGAGAAATTAAATCTTTTAAATTAAAAGGATATAAATACGCAGTTAAAAGAGGCAACATATATAAGTAGTAGTCGTGTAAAGAGGGCGTAACCGCACGAACAGCGTTATAGTATCGACGAAAACACCAATTATAATACACGTACTTATAAAATAAATATAGAAACCTCCTGAGAGTCAGATTCCAATTAGTTTAAATTGATTTACAGCGTTGTGGTTGCATAATTAATTAATTTCTCGTGGAGATGCCAAAAGGTGCGCCATCCGCTTGTCTGCGCCACTCGCTTGTCATCTACGTTAGTGTAAGGAAGGAGGCGCTGGAGAGGTGCATCCGCAGACTGGTCATCTGACCTGCGGCGCAGACCCACCGGCAGCCTACTAGCGAGGAGCGGGCGCACTGCTGGCGCCCGACCCGAACTTAGATTCTGCAAGAATCAGTCCTGCAGTGGAATTGAGCCTGCCCTTCGCTACCCTATACCTGACGGTGCCATTGTGATTCCTTCGAATCCTTACAGTTAGTGTTAAAAGTATAGGGCTTACCCTTATACCGTTATCCTTCGTTAAGGACTTAGCTATACACTTATCGAAAAGCTAGTCCTTTACCCGAGACTGCCCTAAAGCTCGGGCCACCTTACCCGATAGCACGGGCCACCCTACCTTAAAGTTAGGGCCACTTTTCCTATATACGTGGTCTACGCCACTCGAAACCTTCTATAAGTTTCTACGAGTTTCCACGTACTTCCATAAGGTTCTACGAGCCTCCACGTGGTCCCACGAGGTTCTATAAGCGTCCACGTGCTTCTAAGCTACGTCACTGCTTACGCGTCTACTTACGCGTCTCCTTTTCATATTACTAAGAGGATAAAAGGTTAAAAGGGTATAAATAAGGGATAAATCTTCCTTCTTTGTGTACATAGTCTTAGAAGTTATAAGGGTTGCAGCTGCATCTGGCCCGCTATGTCCATATAGGTCTGGATTGGAGGGGTGCGTCTCCATAAGTGGAGACATTGCTAGCCTTTTGGGTATTGTGGGCAAGTGGTTACCTCTTGCCATCCCTTACAGAAGTAAGCAAGCAACTTAAAGATTTCACTCTTAACCCCTTTTAAGAGAAGTTCCTACTCTTCCGTGTTCCTTTATTCTTATGGAACAGCCTTCAAGATTGAAAGAGCCCCTATAAAGGGGTTGCTTCCTCTTCCGATCAAACCACCACTTTTAACATTAACTAAGTAACTAGTCTAAACATTATAATAGATCATTAAAAGATTACTCTTATTTATAGGTAAGATAAATACTTAAATTAATTATTAAGGTAATAACTATTTAATTAAGAATCTTTTTAACTTATATACTATGTTATTCACTTACCAATACTGTAAATATGTTAGATAGCTAGCGATCTTATATATCCATCCTTATAGATAGCTTAAACAGCTTACGATCCTTATATCTATCACGTGACCTTCTGTCTTAATTAGGAAGTCTTTCTGATCCTAGCAATGTTTCTCTTTATCTGGGCAATATTCCTTGCCAGACTTGTTTTTATTGTTGCTTGCCTTGTTGATAGTTTTCTTTGTGGCTGGAGAGGTCTTTGGTGGCTAGTGCAGTGCTCAGCCACCTTTTTAGCTTGGATCTTTGGGGGTCGTAACACTGAGTTATCTCCGCAATTTATTAGTGGAGAAAGGGAATGAGGCTATGGATTTTCCACATTGCCGGTTGCCAAATAAGAAGGATTTGAAATGCGGATAACTCTCTATAGATTCATTATTCTATAAATTTTGAAGTATTGCTGTAGCGATTTACGGCAGTATTAACTAGATGAATTTCTTCTTCCTTTAATAAACCTCGAAATATTGGCGTATACAGTGCGTACTACATTGCGGCGTACCTCGTAATTAAATTAAATCGTGTTTTAGGAGCTGTGTCAACTTGGCAGGGACAATGCTTAATGGATGGTATTCCTTATAAGGAATCATGGACTGCCGGTGGTGATGCATGTAAAGCATTTGGCTAGCTAAATACAAACACCACTGGCAGGGGGAAGTTTGGCGGTGGCGATAGATCGGCGCCCGTAAAATGCACATTCTCGCCCCGGTGTGAGTTGAGTAACAACCTGATGCCAAGTCTAGCCACGATTGGTTACACGATTTACTAGATACTACTATTTGAGCCAGTGCTGTAGCGTTCACAAATATGAAGGAAATCGGTGAAAGAGCTGCGGAACGGTATTTAATGTAGCGCAGTAGCTGAACGGTGAGATTTTATCGTTTAATCTCCGTAAGAGTTCTTAGCAATAGGCTGCGTCGCGTGGTTCGGCCTCCAAATTTGGAGCACTTGTTGTTTGAATTTGGCGACCGCTCACCCGTAGACAATCCCTTAAAGCGCCGAATTAGTACTAGGGTCGGTGACGACCTGGGAATCCTCGGTGTTGTATGTTTTTGCTCTTTTTGCTGGTGGTCCTTGCGCCTTGACTTTCCCTCCGACGGTCCACTCTTCACCAGTCGCTCAAGTTAGAGCGCGCTCAAGTCAAATCGATGTCGGACGAAACGTCCATCTGCTGGTTCATCACGTACTGAAAACAAACAGCGACCCAACGCTTGCCGCATTGTTGCCTCATGCTCTGTTAGACACCACGGGCCCATCCGACGCATTCCTCCCGTCTTCACTCACACCTTCCTCCATCTTATCGCCTTTGCTTGAGAGTCTATTTTTTGTAAATGCGAGAACATGGACGTATAACTACCATCAACTTACCGTTCAGCTCTGCCAAGGAGTCAATCAGTAGTATTCACACCCAGCAGTTTTGCTGTCACTACAACGTCAATGCATTTCTGGGTTAGTTCGTCGGGAGGAATCTCTCGTCCGTACTTCTTGTACCTATCTTATGGTAGTCAAAAAGAGGGATCACTCCCTCACCGGCTGCTGAGAGATATATAGGGTTGCCTGTGCAGGGGTCCTTTGGTAGAAAACCACGCGAAGTCGGATTGCTTTTTCCAGCTGTGCTACTTCGACTCGCCCGGTTGGGAACGACGGAGATTCGTTATTGCATATGGATGGCTTGGTATGCAAATCGTAATTCCATCTCTTACATAGCTCTAAATTTGGCGTTCGCCGTTCTTTCCGGTAAGCATTTTTGCTTTGCTGATTCTCGGTCCCCTGATATGAGCCGTGACGATTCAATTTACAATCCAAGAGTGTAACCTATTGTTTGAAAGTCGTGTGGTGCACACCGAGCCGTAGGTATATTCGCCGGCCCTTCCATGAACGATTGTCCTTCTCATAATGATCTTTCCCAAGCCTAATAGTGTCTAAAAACTCCATACTGAAAACTAACCACACGGTGACCTATCAACTGAGACACCATATTTGAACGAAAACCCGGCGTTGACGAGAGGTCCCCGCCGCAGCCCAAAGCGGATGCTGAGGACGACCGCCTCAGGGAAAAGGCCGATCGCTATGAATCTCCCGTTTGTGATGCCGTACAACCTTGGAGTGATTGGTTTCAGTTGACGCAGATACTATCAGGTACTCCCTTCATGTGGGCTGTGTGGGCCTACCGACGGCTTCCACTCCCCAGGCTGCCCCAGCGACTCCAGCGGTCAGGGTCATCACTGTGGCTAAAACGACGGCGGAAAAGTTCTAGGTGGAATGGTTAGCTTTGGGGAATGTGCCTAACATACTTTACGCTGGTAGGGGCAGAAGCCTCTCAAGGTTAGTTATCATAGGGCCTCGGCTCTCGTAAATACGAATACCACCTTCTATTCCGTCACCTTGAGGGAGAAGAAACGATCTAGTGTGGGATCTTCACCTGAAGAGCTTGAAATACCATGTAGCTGGAGGCATTCAACATGGAAGTGAAGTAGGCCGGCCATGGGGCCTGGCATCCGAGCAGCTGGCCACACCATGCACACCGGGCCGCCATTCACACGGAGCCTCCCGCAAACACCGCCACACCGAGCCAAGCGACACCGAGACGTACAGACACCTTGGGTCACTCAGCGGGGGACACCATGAACTGCTCTTACTCGGAAACAAGCTTACCAAGCTCAAAGCCTCCTCGCTAAGCGACCAGCCCAACACGATTCGGCGGACCACGAGCCGCTTCCACCACATTCTTCTTCCGCGCCGGCATGAGGCAAAACCGAACCCGAAGGTTTTCCCTCCCCTCGCCCGCTTTAAGCTTTGGCACAGCGGCGGCGGACGCGCGCGTCAAGACCCGGGGCCCCGGCCGTTGCCCGGAGACAAGAACCCACCCCACCTTTGCTCGCCCTCTCCAAACCTCGCACCCATCGAACATGGCCGGCGTGAGTCACTTTCTGCTCGCAGGCCCCCGACCGGCCGCAGTTGGATTCGAGTTAGCCGTCTACCTTTTTTCCCCTTCATCAAATGCTACGGCTTGCCGGTCCGTCGGCCAGACTGCGAAACACGAACCGCCCACAGGCGTTTTCGAGGAGACCGAACCGACCGACGAAGCCGCGCACGAGCACCGGAAGCGGAAGCTGCCGTAAATCGAGCCGTGGTCTTGCGGGTGAATACGGAATCGGCGGGGCATGCTTCGCGATGTTTATCGGGTGTTTGGGTAAGTTGTGGATGGTGGTCGAGCGCTTGCACTGCTTGAAAATGCCGGCATGAAAATAATTTCGCTTTATTCTGTTCTGTTGTCATGAGGGTATCTGCCAAGAACGGGCAACAGTCGTTCTCGCTCACTCTTTGGTCCAACGCACGCTCTGGGTTCTTCTCCTCCCGGCTCGTCTTCCCCCCCTCTTTCTTCTTCTGCGGAAAAAAAGAGGCGCCTGAGGTCCCATTCAGCAATATTTAAAACAAAAAACATGATCCAATGACCCCCCAAAGAGTCAACGCCCAGCCTAAAAATATTAGAAGAATCCAACCTAAAGCGCCAATCGCCGTTTCTCCCCGAGTCATGATGGTACACGCGTTCCCACTTGTAGCGGCGCCCCTTCCGCTCGCCGGGGGCGTTTGCTACCCTCTCGGCCCCTCCCGTGGCCACGCGCGGCGCGCCCACGACAGATGGGGGCGCTTCCTTCTCGCGCCGGCCTGCTGGCTCTGTGGCGCGCGGGTCCCCCCCCCCCTTGTGACAGTGCGGCTGGAGGGGGGAAAAGACCCCGTCGGCACGAGGCTGGCCGGCCGCAACGGCTACGGGAAAGGGGTTTCGAGATGGTGACGAACCGGCCGGGTTTCAAGAATGAACCGAAACCGCGCGGTCCCGGCTTTTCCCAACTTGACGGCGCTGGCTCTCAGAGTGAGCCAAAACCGCCGCCGCCGGGGGATTGCTTCTGGCTGTGCTTAACGAAGTCGGCAAACTTGGGCGCGGCCTCCTCCTTGGGCAGCGGCGCGCCGAAGCCGCCCGGGCCCAGCGGGGCCTGGGCTTCGGCCTGCACCTTGGCGTAGTCGGCGAAGGTGGTGCCGGGCGGCACCTTGACGGGCGGGGCCGGCGCCGCGGGCACGGGCTGCTGCTGCTCGGGAGCCTTGGCGAAGCCGGCGGCGGCGGGCGCGGGGGCCGGCTTTTGCGCGGCGGGCGCGAGGTTGGGGAAGTCGGCGGGGAAGTCGGCGGGGAAATCGGCGGGGAAGTCGGGCGGCAGGCGGGCCAGAGCCTCCTCCTGGGCCTGCTTCTGGCGCTGCTCCTCGGCCTTGAGGGCGCGCTCCTCGGCCGTCAGCGTGTCCCAGGCGGCCACGTTCTCGTCCCACTGGCGCACGCACGCGGCGTTCCAGTTGCAGCGCTCGACCTCGCCGTAGACGGGGTGGGCGAAGCGCGCGTGCCGGCTCGGCCAGTTGGACGCGTGGTAGTGGTGCTTGACGAGGGCGCCGCGGCTGTCGTGGTTGCCCGAGTCCGAGTGGCCCTGGCCGGCGGCGAAGGCCTCGACGTTCTGCACTAGGATCCGGCTCACCACCTTGGACTCGTCGAGGTCGTGGAAATCGGCCCACGACACGAGGCTGAGCCGGTTCTGCTGCTTGTTCATGTAGTCGAGGATGGCCAGCGTGAAGGCCGACGGGCCCGTGCCGCTGATGACCTCGTCGAAGTTGAGCTCTATCTCGTTGACGGGCCGCTTCTGCTGCGCCGCCACGTCGTTGAGCCAGCGCATGATGTTCTCGACGAGCTGGAGCATCACCGGCTGCTTGGGCTTGGCCATGAAGGTCCACTGGCAGAAGGACTGCGACTTCTTGCCCAGGATCGGGTGGTCCTTGAACTCGGGTTGGTCGATCTCGATGCCGATGACCATGTCAATGTCCATCTCGCGGTACCGCTCCGGGATGAAGCGGTGGACCGGCCGCAGCGCCTCGACGTCGATGTCGGCGTAGACGCCGCCGTCGGCGTACATGATGAGGTACCGGAGCATGTCGGCCTTGATAATTGTGGCGTTGACGGTCCGGTACATTTCGACAATGTCGAGCCGGTTGAAGCCGTCAGGGCCGTATTTTTCCTCGACGTAGCCCAGGTCCGTGTTGTCGGTCAAGACCTCGTAGCGGTAGTCGGGGTTCTTGGTGGTCCAGGTCCGCGCCGTCGCCAGGTCGCGCTCGGCGAAGGAAAGCGGGTCCGTCTTCCATGTCTGCCAGATCTTCCTGGGGAAGCGGGTGCCCATGTCGGGCATCTTCAAGGGCTTCTGGGACTGGCGCTTGGAGACGGCTGTGCCGGGCGCCGACGGCAGGAGGTCCCAGTTGAGGACGCACACGACCAGGAAGCCGACGACGATGTAGAGGACGACGCGGCGCAGGTGGGCCGGCACGCGGTTCTTGAGCGCCAACGTCGACGATGCCAGCCGTGGCGACAGGGGAACGCTGGCCATGTTCATCATGTCGGCGACCGGATGCAGTGACGACGGGGCGGGAGGCCCAGAAGGGAGTGACGGGAAAGTGTGGGAGCGAACCACCTCGTGAACGGAGAGCGAGGGGGGAAAATGAGTTGAGAGCTAGTCACGATGCTCGAGAAGGCGAGGAACGTGGGTGCCCTGGGCAATTTTGAAGGCAGGCGATCTGTGGCCGGGCCACCAAGGGTATCTCTTCCTAGCCTTGGACCGTCAATGGCGAGGCAAGTGGGCTGGAAGAGAGTTTCCGCACGCTAGCAACTGACGAGCGCCGTCGGGGACTGTTGCCGGTTTGCGACTTGGTTTTAGTTATGCGCACTCGCGTGGTGACCGAGGGGGGGGGGGAGACGCCAGGAGACAATGGCTCGGGAGTTGGGCTGCTTCGCTGCAGTCGTTGCGGCCGCGGCTATGGCTGATGAGAGGTTGCCTATACGGCTGTCACGATAATGAGTACACGCGCCAGGATATGCGCACATGCGGCCAGGCGATTTCGGAGGAGGGAAGAGGAGGGTGTCGAGGGCGTGTACAGGGGTGGCGGTTGGGTACACGATCCCGAGGGCGATGACAGCTTCGCTGGGTGGGCTGAACAGTGTCTTTCCCCTACGTCCGGGTAGGCAAAGAAGAGCGGAGAGAGGAAGAGAGGCTCGGGGGATCATCGCCCACACGACCTGACTGTCACTGTCGACGCCTCGTGGTTTCTAGGCCGGATCGGCGCCGGCCGGGGGTTTGCGTATGTACATGTTACAATGTATACAAGCCCTGTCGGGTTGGCAAGCAGACGCAAGCTCGCCAGGCATGGCGCCGCACTAATGCGAGTTTGTATAACTGTGCCGGACCAATTAGGTGCCCCGTTAATCAGCGATCCACAACGTAATGTTAAGGGGTCAGGGGTTGAGGGCATATCCTGCAGGGTGAGGCTCAGGCTTCGAGTCCATTCTGAGTAAGACGCCCGGCCGAGCGCTGTCTATCTGGCAACCTGCTTGACGACGGCCTGCTTAGGCTGCTGCTGCGCGTGCCTCGATTAGATGACCGGATGCAACACCCCGCTCGCCTTTCACATGTGCCGAGCGGGTAGGTAAAGTACACGTACGCAAGTCGGCAGTTTCTGCCTATAGTGTAAGTACCTCTATCATTCTACCACCGCCGCTTCCCGCACGCCCGCATGAGCAAAAACGGGCGAATACGAGAATTGCGCCATCCAGTTCCCGGCCGGACGGGTTCCTGACTGCCAAGAGGGGGAAAAAAATCAGCTGCTCAGTGCGCCCGGGGACGGAGACCCCCAATGTCGACCATGCTGGGGCGGGAACGAATCACGGTTCCGTAGGCACTGTAACCCCCCGCATATGACCCATATCCAGCTCTTTATCACCGCCCGGGCCCCTTCAATCTGCACATCTTTAGCGTTATGTGCGCGCCCCGCCGGTGAAAGCTTAGTCCCATCGAAGCCCGTACGAAAGCCTCTAGGGCTAAGTAGGCAATGACGCCGCCGGCTTGTTGCAGGCTTCGAGTCCGGCGGCCCTGCCCATTTACTCGCTCATTTTCGCTCCTCGCTGACAGGCCAACAAGTCATTCAACTTACCAACTTACGGCTGAAGTTACTAGGGATGTGGTTGCGTCTCAAGGTCCATGACGGCCCGCCTGACCTAGCCCGCCTTCAGCCCGCCCACAGCGGACCTTTGTAAGTGGAACAGCACCCACATTCAACCCCCGGGCTTACGACTAGCCTTCTGCCCACCACCGCGCGTCAAGCTTGGACTTGCGGGTAACCAAACAATCCAAGCTGCCGAGTCCTACGCCCCTTGTCAGGCCCTGAGTCCACTTGGGCGTTGGCTTCGTCACTACGTAGTAGCGGTACAGACCGGCCGTCGACCGCGCCTGCTCCTCCCGACTGGTGCCGGGCTGGGACTGTAGCAGATGGTAGAATTTGGGAAGGGCGACAATCCCTTTGCCCGCGCCCCCTGGCCACTGTTACACACTTACTCAGTACCTTCATTCGTTCGTTTTAAGCCCACCACGGTACTTGTATGAGTACCCAGGGTCTTGTTTGGGATTGACAGGACGTGGATGGATTCACGGCTGGATAGAGGCCTGTCGCTGCTGCTGCTGCTGCGCTCCACGCCTACCACATCCGCATCATCACCTCCAGCACCAGCATCAGCACCAGCACCAGCACCCGTCGGGGCCGCGGAAAAGGACCCGAGCGCCGGTAGCAAAGCATCACCACCCAAGAAACCCGTGCCCGCACCGCTGACGCTCCCCGCCGCCATGGCGAAAATGGACGACCGCTACGCCGACGAGCTGGTTGACGAGGACCTCCGGAGCGAGGCCGGGCTCACCCTCCTCGGCGGCGGCGGCCGGCAGGACGAGGAGGAGGCGGCGGCGACGGCGGCGGAGGCGTGGCAGCCGGCGACGCAGGTCCGGCTGCAGGCGAAGCGGTCACTGCACACGGCGGCGTCGCTCGGGCGGCGCGTGCTGTTCCCGCTGCGGCCGCGGGCGGCGGCGGCCGAGAAGCTGCGGCCGACGGCGTACCTCGACGGCCTGCGCGGCTTCGCGGCCTTCCTCGTCTACTGGCACCACCACCAGCTCTGGGCGCACGAGGGCAGCGGGCAGGCCAAGTTCTTCGAGAACGGCTTCGGCTACGAGGGCAACTGGCACTTTGCCGCCCTGCCCGTCGTGCGCTTCCTCTTCATGGGCGGCCACTTCGCCGTCTCGACCTTCTTCGTCATCTCGGGCTACGTGCTCGCCAGCAAGCCGCTCGCCCTCGTGCACGACCGCGACCTCGTCAAGCTCGGCGACAACGTCGGCTCCGCCCTCTTCCGCCGCTGGCTGCGCCTCTACCTGCCCTTCATCGCCACCACCTTTGTCTACATGACGTGCTGGCACCTGTTCGACCTGTGGATCTGCGAGCGGCCCAAGGAGCCGACGTGGACGGCCGAGGTGGTCAAGTGGTACGTCGAGCTCAAGAAGCTCAGCTTCGTCTTCAACACGGGCGGCAAGCCGTGGTTCTGGTACAACTTCCACCTCTGGTCCATCCCCGTCGAGTTCAAGGGCTCCCTGACCGTCTACACGGCGCTGCTGGCCTTCTCGCGCTTCTCGCGCAACGGCCGGCTGTGCAGCACGCTGGCCCTCATCTTCTACTTCATGTACGTGGCCGACGGCTGGTACTGCGCCATGTTCCTGGCGGGCATGCTGCTCTGCGACCTCGACCTGCTGGCGCGGCGGCACCAGCTGCCGCGGGCCCTCGCGCGCCTCGCCTCGGCCAAGGACTTCATCTTCTACCACCTGCTGGCGGCCAGCCTCTGGCTGGGCGGCGTGCCCGAGGCCGAGCGCGACATGGAGGTGCTGCGGGGCACGCGCGGCTGGTACTACCTGTCGTTCCTCAAGCCGCAGGCCTTTTACGACTACAAGTGGTTCTACCTGCTGTGGGCGGCGACCTTCCTCGTGGCGGCGATCCCGCGCGTGCCGCGGCTGCGCGCCTTCTTCGAGTCGCGCTTCTGCCAGGACCTCGGCCACGTCTCCTTCAGCCTCTACCTCGTCCACGGGCCCGTGCTGTGGACTCTCGGCGACCGCCTCTACACGGCCGTCGGCTACCACCAGGAGACGCAGCTGCTCAACCTCGCCGGCTGGGCCGGCCGCCTGCCGCTGCCCCGGTCCGGGCCCCTCGGCCTCGAGCCCGCCTTCCTCGCCCCCCACCTCATCCTGCTGCCCCTGACCCTCTGGCTCGCCGCCCTTGTTACCCGCCTCGTCGACGAGCCCACCGTCCGCTTCACCCAGTGGCTGTACGCCCAAATGCTGCCCGACCCCGCGGAGCTGCCCACGCGCGCCACCAAGGAGTAGCCGGGTTATTGGTTTGGGAGCCGTGTCATCGCTCCTTTGGTCCCTTTCCATAGTTTGTTGTTATTAGTACGAACCACGCAGTGCCATGACTAAGCATGCAATATCCCAATATCCCACCCTCCACCGGCCCAATGTGAAAGCCCCTAATAAGCCGCGGGCCGTCTTTTGCAGCTCGGCCGTTCTCTCTAAAACTTTGTGACGCCGTCTCGTCTCGCCGGGGCCCTCTAAGTTAGGGGCGGGTTCAGGCTTTTTCCTAGCCGGGCCCCCGGCGGTCGTCGGGGGGGGCACCAGCTTCGTGCTAGTCGTAGGGCAAGTGTCAAATTGCCTGACATGCATACTGTCTAACCCGGTACAGCCAGCCAGCCCACCCACCAGGACCCATAGACGAATCGAGGGACGGCGGGCGGGCGGCACCCGAACCCACCCTCGCCATGTGGGCAGGCGACGCACTGTTTCCCGACCCGGCAGGCTCCCCGATTTCCGACGATAAGGAAAGGGGGAAAGGCGAGAGAAGATACAGGAGTTTTAAGGTTTTATTGCGAGGGAGGGCGCGCAGGTTTACACTCGGCCGTCTCAGGCACCGTGGCGACCTGGCGCGTGTCCCCATGAGGCGCCGAAACAGGAACCGGCTGGGTTAGGGGGCACTGGACGATGACAAGAAGCGAAGGGTGGGAACCGGGAACTTTTTTTTCCCACTTTGATCGCGTGCGCGCGTGCGTGATAGAGTACGCCACCGGGGGCCCTTCAATCCCCAACCGAGGCTTAGTACCTACCACTCGTTCCCTCACTGGTCTGAGCCCGGGGTATGCATCCCCAAGAGTGACGAGAGCACATTTTTAACGGGCAATACGTCCGCCTGCCGGGCCAAGTAGCTATACATGGGACCAGGGCCCCGTTACCTCGGGACGTGGTTGCACACGCGCGCATGTATGGGGAGGGGGCATCTCGGAGGCAGGTTCCCCTTTCCGGCAATCGCCTCGACTGTGAAACGGGAGGCAAAAGTGGACGATTGGCTGCCGCTCGATCTGCCGCAGGCCCCCCTCTCGGGAGGGATGGAAAGGCCGTGGCGGGGTTTGCCTGCGATGCGACGTGACGGTTCGGGGAGCTCGGGTCGAGGCCCTTGGCCAATGGGCCTATCGAGACACAGCATGCGATGACGGCACCGGTTAGCAAGAGATCCGACAGCGAACTGCCGCCGAGGATTCCCCCCGTACCCCAGAGGACTTCGATAGCTCGTAGACGGAAACACGGCTGACTGGCTGGCTTCAACCGATGCTGGCTGTCGTTATCGCCTCAAGCCAAAATTGAATGCGGCCCCAGCTTGGCATCTACAACCCCTCCTCCACGACTAGGCAATTGAAAGTGTGTCTATCCTCCAAAGCGCCACCCCCAAGGTTAATCCCGGGGGATGGGAGGGAGGGTGAGATGCCATCTCATCTCCGGAATGCCCGCTTGCATGCTCGTCTGGCGTCTTCAGCCATACCTCGGGCGGCCTGCGAGCGGCGCATGTAAGTGCCCTCTTGCCTTCCATACCATAGAGTGTTGGATGGAGGGCTTGCCATAGCGCCGTGCCTTTCCCATGGCCTCGAGGTCTCATCAATATCATGTCCGGGTCAAAGGCATTGTTCGTATTTCTCTCACCACACAGCATTGACCGTCGTACAACGAGGCCGCCCGCTGCCAAGTCAGAAGCCGACGGGCGACCTCAACGGCGCGATAGCGGGAGCCGGGAAGGGAGAAAAAAAGGGAAGAAAAAAAGTGAGGGGGGGGATAGGCGTCCGGAAGCGAGGCTGTTGTGCAAGGCCAAGGCTTCCTGGCCGTGACACCGACACTGCAAGTAAACACATAGTTATGTAGGTACCTCTTCCCTGGGCGCTACTTCACATCTTGGGTAACCTCCGAGGCGACCTGCACTGGCCACTCGCTGCCCTCTAGCCTACCAGTCCAGTGAGAACAAGATTTCTTCAGTTGCACGACACCTGAACAGCTCCTAAGCCGTCAAGTCCCCTACCTACCGCCTGGTGCTCGCCTTCGTTCTATATTGCATCCGGGTGGATAAGCAACAGATTGCCCATCGTCAAGTCGATAGCTACTTCTAAAGCGCTTACCTACTCGGAGCCTCATTTCAGCGACACACCAGTGTTCGCCAGGCCTTGGCCACACCAGGCGTGCATCGGTCAATTCCCGCTGGCTGCACCGGAGCGGATCCCGTGCATTTCGCCTTTGTCGGCTCCATCATTAGCTACCGCCGATCGGACGCCCGTAGTGGATGGTCAGCAAGCAGGCGGATACGCACATAACACGCAGCACACGCATTGGCCCCCCCCACGTTTTGAGGGGGGCGCGCGAAGGAGGACCTCGCCTCGGGGCTGATTTCTGCGCACGTAACTGGCGTGTAAGCATACGGAAAGCTGCCTTTGCCTTGTGGAAAGAAGGTAACAGGAGCACGCGTGCATTAGAAGCCGCAGCTACAGCGCCCGTCTACACACAAAGTTCTGTGTCAGGGACTGACGTCGCATTGTTTTGAAGTTGCTTACACACGGCGAGAGAGAAGGCGAGCGAGCGAGTGAATGAGTGAGAAGGAGGGGGGGGGGGGGGGGAGAGAGGGACAAAGAGAAAGAGGTACCCCCCAGTCAGCTCGCGTTCCCTCTAACTACATCCTACTTACTCAAGCTGCCGCTAGACCGTACCCGTAACATCTTGCCGCCGCCCCTGGCCTGTTCGCACGTTGCCATCCTGGGGGCAAACCGAGCCGAGATCGTCGCCTACGTCGTGGCAACGTCCTGTAAGTTGTCGTTCCTTACCCAAGGCGGCTGCTGTCGTTCAACCAGCAACCCTAAGACCCCCCCTCGCAGGCTTGTCCCGAGGCAGTCACCCTCACCCGCACCCACCCCTTTCTCGCCCCTCCCAGCGCGCACACATCAGCGGTAGTGCATCCCGTCACAATGCTGGTGAGAGACTCCAGGCGGTTGGTCCTGCTCTCCGTCCTGCTCATCGCCTTTGTCTATGGCGTCCTGTGGTACCGGTCGCACGACGGCCCCGTGGGGGTCAGCGACACGGTAGGATGGGTCGGCGAGTCGCTGCCGGGCTTGAACGCCGACTACGGGCAACCGGCACCGTCGTCGCCAGACCGGCCAGAGACGCAAAAGGTGCCGGATCCGCAAGCTGTGCCGGAAGCGCCGGCGCCGCCATCACCACCGGACCTTCCCCCGGCACCAGAGGCGCCGTTCCCCCAGCAGCCGGCCCCTCCAGCAGAGCCTCCGTCGCCGCCGCAGCCGGCGGCGGCCCCGGAACAACCGCCCCCCCAAGCCTTTCCGGCCTCCCCGCCCGGCCGGGCCGGGGATCCCATCGCGGCGGCGCTGGCGGCGCTGCCGCTGGTCGAGCCGCTGGCGACGCACCACAAGATCTTCTCGACGTCGACGGCGTCCAAGGAGTACTTTGAGCTCCGGTTCGGGGACCAGAAGACGCTGAACCCCAACATCATCCCGCACCCGACGCGCCCCAACACGTGGATCATGGTGGCGCAGAAGCACAAGGCGGCCGACGACGCGGCGCAGTGGTGGTTCTCGGAGCTCGCGTGCGCGGCCGAGTTCGCGGCCGACGGCGCGCTGGCGTGCACGGGGCCGCCGGGGACGCTGCCGGTGGCGGCGACGGGCGGCGACAAGTGCGAGGGCGCGCTCGGCTACTTCAACCTCAACCTGGGGCCGCACGACGCGCGCGTCTTCTACGGGCCCGAGGCGCCCTACGCCGTCTACGGCTCCAACTCGGGCCACACGTGCTTCGGCCAGTGGGTGCAGGACTTCCGCGCCCTCTACCCGTGGGAGCGCGCCGGCGACGTGCCGGGGCCCGGCACGCCCTTCCGCCTCGCCGCCGAGCTGCAGCGCCCGCCGCCCTGGGACCGCCCCGTCGAGAAGAACTGGTTCCTCTTCTGGGACGCCGCCGGCCGCGCCTACGTGCACCACGACCTGGCGCCGCGCCGCGCCTTCGCCGCCCTGCGCGCCGACGGCTCCGTCGGCCCCGACCTCGCCGCCGCCGACGCCGCCGCCGCCGCCCGCGACGCCGCCTGCCTCGCGCGCCGCCTGCCCGCCCTCGCCCCGGCCGACGAGTCGCTGCACCAGGCCACCAACTCGCTCGCCGTGACGCTGTGCCGCCGCGCCGACGGCCCCGCCGCCTGCGCCCGCCGCGCCGACAACACGGTGCTGCTCGCCCTCTTCCAACACAAGCGCTTCCGCAACCTGCACGCCTCGTACGAGCCCTACGCCGTGCTCTTCGACGACGCCGCCCCCTTCGCCCTGCGCGCCGTCGGCACGCGCCCGCTCTGGCTCGCCGGCCGCCCCGGCCCCGACGCCCTGCTATTCGCCACCTCCATCGCCTGGCGCGACCCCGCCCAGACCTACCACGGCTTCCTCGACGACGTCCTCTTCGTCTCCTTCGGCATCGAGGACGAGCGCTCCGCCGCCCTCGACGTCCGCGCCGAGGACCTGCTGCGCGGCATGGGCCTCTGCGACGACGACGCCTGAGCCCCTCCCCGCCGGGACGACGAGACGGCGGGGACGGTCGGAAAAGGGTATCGGGGGGCGATGGGAAGAGGGAGGGAGAAAGGGGCCGGGCACGGCTTGCTTACCTGGGGAAAGCACCTAATTTTACCAGGTGCGCCAACCACCACCCCGCGGGCAACATCCCATCGCATCGTCAACTGGGAGCCCTCGCTGTTCGTATGCTACTCGACAAGTGGCACGCACATGTTCGGTACGCGGAGCGTAAGGCAGAAGCGAGCTTGCATGATATAAGGAATCTGTATTGTCCCTCGTTGGTTTCATATTATGTAGAAACCGGGCCATTCCCCTGCCCTCTGGGTAAAAATGCACATCGTGTTTGCTCGATTCGCGCTTGCTCTCGTCTCATAAAGCGAACAAAAGGAATATATACCATCAAGAACCCTTCCGTCATTAGGAAGCCGCCCCGTAGCAGACCGGGCGTTTCCCCTGCGTCTTCTTCTCATCCTTCTTCTTCTGGTTTCTTTCCGCCCTTTAACGCCAGGTATATCCCGTCAGAGTATCATAATGTGTACGGTGCTGTTGCTGTAGCCAAAGGCGAACCCCCCAAAAAAAGCAGATGTTTTTCTTCCCCTCTCGCTTGCGTCGTTCCGGTCTGCCTGCAAAAGCAAAGATCGCTGCCGGCCTAGTCGTACTGTACAGTTTCGCATCACACTTGAACGCTGGCGCTGGTGCTGCCCTCGTGGCGCATCTTGCCGGCCTCCTCGGCCCAGAGGCGGGCCTCCTTGCGAAGCTCACGCTTGACGTAGAAGATGGTAGCGAGGGCCCAGATGCCGGCCCAGACGAAGGGAAGGGACCAGCCGATGACGTAGGCGATGTCCTTGCTGTGAAGGCCGCAGACGAGAGCCGTCGTCAGGACGGCGCAGCCCTCGGCGCCGACGGCCCAGAAGAAGCCAAGCCGGCGCAGCATGGAGCGGAACACGTGGCTCGCGGCATAGCGGCGGTCGAGCGCGACGCGGAACTCGGTCCCGCCCGACCCGTCGACGGCGCACACGTCCTCGATGAGCGGGTAGATGCCCGGCCGCAGCTGCGACCCCTTGGGGATCGACGAGATGCGCATCGGCGCCGGTACCGAGAAGTAGTGCATGGCATCCATGACCAGCAGCACCGTGCCGAACACGTACAGCATCGTAGCTAGCGGCATCGACAAAAGGCGTACGTAGGGCTCATCGTACGGGTTGTGCTGCACAGAGCCGCTGTGGGGGGAAGGTAGACGTTAGTCGAGTGCCTTGCAGGTGCCATGGGCGGGGAATGCGATGGAAGGGGCCCGAATTGGTGCACTTACACGATAAGCTCGATCATGACAATGATCCACGCTCCGCTGTACCACCAGTGGAACCAGTCCAAGTACCACCGTCGTGCGCCGATAACCTGTCACGAATTGCTGTTAGCCATACTGCCTGGAAACGCTGCGCTTATATATAAAGCAGAACTAACGCCCGGCTCGAGACGCAATCTCCGTCCCGAGAGGCGGGAAGGGGGCCCCGGGATCATGGGACGCCGAACACGGAAAAAAGAGAGGGCACGTACCCCACAAGTGCTGCCCTCCTTGTAGAGGCGCCAGAAACGGACAAAATACTCGAGGATGCTAGCGCCGCCGATGGCGGCGGTGACGACGCTGAAGACGGCGTTGGCGCTGAGGCGCGTGTCGTCGGGGTTGCCGGGGCCGACGCCGTACCAGAGGCCGAAGAAGAGGGCGATGGGCATGACGACGCTGTCGAAGACGATGGTGGTCCAGAAGAATGCAATGGTCCAGAGACGCGTCCGCAGAGTGTAGTTGAGCGGCGGCGGCACCGGCTGAAACGCCGGCAGCTGCCGCGCCCCCGGCGCCAGCTCGAGCGGCGGCTCACCCCCCTCGGCGCGCGGAGACGGCGGGCTCGCTAGGCCCCCGGGCCCGGACCCTTCCGTCGTCCCGTGTTCTTCGTCGTCGTCGCCCGCTGCCACCGTGGGGAGCGAGTTGCCGCTCGACGTGCGGGCCGCCGCGGCGAACTGCGAGGAGCGCCGCGGCCGCGTCAGGTTAAGGCTCGGGCGCCCAAACGGCCCGTCGAAGCGGCGGTCGAACTCGGCGCTGGCCCGGATTTTCTTCTTGGGCATGCCGGCGGCGCCATTGGCCACGGGCGCGGGTGCTGCGGGCATGGCAGGCACGGGCGGCCCGGCCGGTTCCTCCGTGGTGTGCGTCGGGAGCGAGTCGCGGTGGGCCATGGGCACCGGCGGTGGGCTTCCGTCTAGGCGCGAGGCCTGTATCTGGTCGGGTTCGCTCTGGGTTCGGCGGTTGTGGCGTGCATGCCGTGCCAGGACGTTGTTGTCTTCATTGGCGGCCGGCACACCTGGTGCCGGAGCGGCGCCGGCGGCGGCTTTCTCGTCTTCAAACTCGACCATGATGTTTCGTGGTCGTCTGGTGGGCTTTTCCACCAGTGTGCATGCCTGCTTCCCCTCTTTGGGGGTGTCGTGTGGTGGAGAGCGCGGCTCGAGAGGATGCAGTGTCGGTAGTACGTTGTGGTATTAAGGAGCGCTCGCGGGTTCGGACGCCGAACTTTCGTCCGGCCGGGGTTGCCAATCAGCGGGCGATTGGCTGGGACAAAAAGCGGAGGAGGGAGTAGAGGCAGAATTCGGTGTGGTGAACGTAAACTTTGAAGATTACGATATAAATGAGGTAAGACTTGATGTTCGAGCAGGACTCGATCGGCCAGTGGGGAGGAGGGCGTAGGGAGAAGGTAACAGAGAGAGAGACACTGGGATGGATGGAGGACGGGACGGCGATTTCACAAGGGCCGGGAAGCTGGCGCCAAACAAACCGGAAATGATGGAGGAACTACGGAGCGGACAGCACGGGAAGGTTAACATAACCCAGGAGCCAACCGGCATCGCCAAAGCGAAGGGTCGAGTGCAGCGCACGTCAAGACTTCGCGTTGCCGGGACCAGATTTCCCCCCGGAAGCAAATCGCGGTGGATGATGTCATGGCTTCATGGGCCCCGATGGGCCTATTTCACGGGAGAGGTTGCTTGCTGGAGAAGCTCCAGTTTCGCTTGCAGGCCCTGCACGCCATGGCCCCATTGGCCCCAGCGAGCATAAGCTCGACACGCCCAGGCCCTAGCAGTACCTAAGATACCAGGTACTCCTCAGTCTCTACCATGGCGGGATTCTACGTATCATGTCTGGGCCAAGCCCCCAACTCTCTCTATTTACCACGCTCTTTCATCTCTCCATCCCCCTCACGAGAGAGCGGGAGGCACAAGGGACCGAGAAAATGGAAGAGGGGGAGGCCGAGAGCACGAGCGAGGGCTCGGCGTAAAAGGCCCCCAGGTACACAGACCGGGCTGAGTTTGTGCCCAGTTCTATTAATGTCCGGTTCACCCCCCAGTCGAAAAGTCCGCCAGCAACCACGCAAGCACACGCACAGTACTTCCCCACGCGCCACTGGCCGGCTGGGATCCTCCCGACGCCCCTTGGCTGATGTCGCGAACGCTGGGCAAACGCTGGGCAGCGCCGAGGATCAGGGGACCGGGATTCCGATCACGATTTGGACGAGGGCTTGGCGGTGTTTTTCGTCTCACCCTCTCTGTTGTCAGTCCCGTCGTTGGACCCCCCCCCAACTCTCCCTCCTATCATCCATATCTGTTCTCGACGCGCCAACCAACCATTGGAGGGATCGAGGTTCGGGTACATAACCACGGCCAAGCTCCCCGCCTCTTCTCTCCCTTATCACCAGCTGCAAAACGACGACAGCATTCCCGTCGCACTGTCGTGTGTGCGCGCACGACCCATGACAGGCCCTCCTCCAGCGAGAAACGAATAAACATGTCCATCATGGCCCTGGAGCCTTGCCGAGCCCCCATTCACCCAGTCGCGTCTCTCACCTTCCCAAGCTGGACCGATACTAGCTGGAGCCGTACTTCTAGGCTCTCTTCGGCCCTCCTCCCTTGACGGCACTTTCTTCCCACCATCGTGAATCCCTGGCTGTAGCTCCATCGTCCCCACAAGGCAGTGACTTCCGTAGACCCCATCATCACGGTACGGGCACACACAGTATTGGACGACGCGTACGGGTGAGTGGGGGTGGGCGACCGCACCCTCTCTCCTTGGACGCCTTTCCCATTCTACACTGTAACACGTAGGCATACACTCGAGGCGGCCAAGCCGCCGTCCATCCGTTTTTTCCCCTCATGTCCATCCCTACCGACCCCCGGCCGTTTTCTCGTCAGAGAGGGCCACCCCCCAAAGCGCATCTGCCGCCCGCGCCCGGCAGATGAGTGTGCGGGCGGGCGTGAAGCTCCGACAGGGTTCGCGGGATCCCCTCGCCGGGCGAGTGGATACGGCCCGAACGCATCCAACCGTATATGGGGTATGGTCCTCACGTAGCTGCCCGTGCTGCCCCGTCTCCCTCTTGGTTGCGATCCAGATCAAGAAAGAGTAAGGAAGAGAGGTCGCTTTACTAGGCCCCGTTGTCGCACCCGCGAAATGCTGAAGTGGAAAGGGAAACAAACGCTTTTGCCATCGGGTCCCCCGTATCTCCTTATATTCAATTTGCCCTCCTCATGTGTCGTGTTGTCTGCCCCTGTGCCGGCTCTACAAGCCGATGAGACCCAAGGCCCCTCGGCTGGTCTGGGAGCGAATTTGCTATACCATGCCGCTGTATTGATACACTGCGTTGCTGTCTTGGTACACTACGCCGCTGTGGTGCTGTGTGTATGTAGGTGGGTTCAAGCTATCTATCTGATAAACTCGGCTGTCTTTTTCTTTTTCTTTTTTTTTTTTGCTTGAGTGGCCAAGCGCAACTACCCGGCATTTGGGACCCCGTCTGCATCTGTTCTGCTTCCACCCGGGCGTGGCCGGCTTTCTGATCCGATGAGAGCTCAAGGTGCTGGTCCGAATTTGCTCACCATGCTGAGGTACCGAACATCAACCCACCGAGTCAAAGGTAATCCATGTTACTGCCGTGTTACTGGGGAAAGGCAACGCTCCTGAAGAGTATCAGCCGCTCCCACAACAGCAACGGCGTACCCTCAGTCTCCACTCGCTTGTAACTCTTTAGTCTTCCCAAACCCAATAACTTGAGGCCGACGATCCCCTAGCTTTTACCTTGTAGTTGATACCACCTTCCGTTACTGTTCGCACTGATGCGATTCGTTGAGTGCTGCGGGCACGAACACGCTGCTCTGCCCATTCAACAGTATGTCCATCACCAGCCGATGTTTCCGTGGACTGCCGTGACAGCAGAAGCAACAGCCTGGCCGAAGGCTGGGGCCAAGTTGTGCGCTGGCAACCAATCCGAAAAGTGAATCAAAAGCCGGAAGGCCGACGTTGCCGACGACGGACTCGGCCGGTGTGCATGATGACTCGGCCAGTTCTGATACGGCAGCCTATGGCTCGCCCAGGAGGCGTGCTGTAATGTCCCCCATATAGGCCTCTTCCAGCACGTAGTCTCGGCCGTCGTTCTTGTCGATCTGATAGTGGACAAAAGCTTCGACCACACGGTCAAGGTCGAATCCCATGTGGACGAACCTGTCAATGAGATCCTTGTTGTATCCTTGATATCTGCAGCGGCCCGTGTCAGTTCACGAGTTTTACAAGCCCCGGGGTGGGCAGAAGATGATCCTACCGCGCCTCGTCAATTTTCTGGGGGGCGGGTGCAGCAGCCCTGGGGGTAACCCTCGAGTATTTTTCGTTTCGGGGGGCACCCGCGTGCAAGACGGCCCACTCGTGAGCCTTTTGGTTGAAGGCGTCCGGATCGCGCATCATCATCTTCGCTACCTCGGCATCTTGTGGGTCCTTAGGCTCGGGGCTTTCGAACAGGGACTGCAGCGAGAGCAGTGTCGACTTGATGGTCAGAACGGGCGACCACGCCGTGCTGAGCGTGTCGAGACATATGGCTCCCTGTAGTAGACGTCAGCAAACAGCCCGCGGGGATATACGGTGGGCAGGCGGAGGAGGATGCAAACACACCGTTTGGCTGCTAATGTTGGGATGCCAGACGCTGGTCTCGAAGCGCATCAGGGGCGGGCGGAAGGGATACTCGGGTGGGATCTTAACATCGACAATGAAACTGCCGCCTTCGTATGGGGTGCCCGGGGGTCCCGTAATGCAGGCTTTGAGATGCGTCAAATCGCCGTTCTGGTCGGCAGGCTGGGCCGTGAGGTTGCTCGTGGAATCGGCCTCGATATCGGCCAGCTCTTTGGCGATCCTTCTTGTTCGGCTCGACATGCTGAACGCGGCGAGTGTCGCTACCCAAGAGGCTGTTGTCCTAGTCCAACGAAGACCGTCGCAGTCTCCACTCTGACCGATGCGACGAGCGCCGTTGCTGTGCTGTGTGTGAAGGTGGAGAGGGCGGACCGGTTTGTGGTGGTCGTCGTCTTTGCCAGGGTCCTTCGTCCACGGCTGGGCGGATGGAGGGGTGAAGCACTTAAGTATGGAAGTCGGTAGGAGTTGGGCTGGGCAACGAAGTGGGGGGTGCGAGAGCAAAAGATGCTGGCACGACGGCAGCCAAGAGATGGAAGCGAGCCTTGTTAGAGTGGTGGCCGCAGCAGCTCTGTTGGAATGGCCCGGCGTAGAGTAGAGTATGAATAACTCCCGTTAGCTGCTGGCTGCTTCCCACGATGAGCGGCTAGATCGGAATGGCCACCCAGAAACTCTGGCCGGTGGAATAAAGCGGGAGGACTCCGTCGTCTCTGCGATGCGCCCTGACGCCCTCTGGCTTCTGCAAGAGTGGGTAGGGTGTGACAGCAAGCAGCCGCTACGCTGGGGTGTCTTGGGCAGCCCTGGAGCAGCTGATGCCCCAAATAAAGCACCTGCACCTATACACCGCAAGTTATGGGCAGTGGCTACCAGCCTGAAGCACCTGCATTCGTCGCACAGTGAAGCCATGGGATTGAACTGGTTGACGAAGTAGGATGCCGTAACAGTGTGAGTACGCTGGTACGAACTACCTACTTACCCAGCCAAAATGAGAAACCCCTAACGTGTATACCTCCACCACTTAGCCTGCCTGCCGTCCAACTCAAAATACTTGCGGTAACGCCATCACTTATTGGGGGGACCAAGTACCTTACTTATAGATGGAGATCATAGTACCTAGGTAGGCACTTAAAATAGTCACCATTTTCCTGCGATTTATCAAAACTCGCATCTTGGTCACCTCAGGCACAAATAGAGCAAACAACCCAGGACCTACGGCTTGGGAGGTATCGAGGCCTATCATCTCCAACTGAGCAGCATCCGATCCACGTAGGTGGTTTGACCGTGTTCACCGCAAGACCTAACGACGTAACACACGGGCGCTCGCACTAAAGCAGTGCTTCACAGTGCGAAATAGCACTTGGTGATGGCGGGGTCGCTTTTCCATCGAGCATGGGTCTATGGATCCATGGATCCAACCATCCAACCTAAATCCATGTGTCGCAGAATTTCACGACTCCAAGCCCGCTGTCGCAAACTACCCCGCGGAAGACGAGACTGCCAGCCCAAGGAGGTCCCCTGGCTGTCAACGCAATGGCGACAACGACGGTGACGGCGACGGCCACGATCCGCAAGAAGGACGCCAACCTGCCTCCTGAAAATGAACGCTTCCTTCGATGCTGCGCCGACGTGGCGAACGCCCTCATCGAGGACTTCGAGGCCTCCAAGGACCCAAAGGCCCCCAAGAAGGACATCAACCTCAACACGTTGCGCGCAAAGCTTTCGCGCAAACACAAACTCCCCAACCTGCCGCCCTTGACCGCCATCATCGCCGCCGTGCCCGAACACTACAAGAAGTACATCTTGCCAAAGCTGGTGGCGAAGCCCATTCGCTCCTCGTCGGGCATTGCCGTCGTTGCCGTCATGTGCAAGCCGCACCGCTGCCCCCATATCGCCTACACGGGCAACATCTGTGTCTACTGCCCAGGTGGCCCCGATTCCGATTTCGAGTACAGCACCCAATCCTATACCGGCTACGAGCCCACGTCCATGCGTGCCATCCGCGCCAGGTACGACCCCTTCGAACAGGCCCGTGGGCGAGTAGACCAGCTCAAGGCCTTGGGCCACTCGGTCGACAAGGTTGAGTACATCATTATGGGTGGCACCTTCATGTCCCTGGCTCCGTCGTACCGAGAGGAGTTCATCTCCCAGCTTCACAACGCCTTGAGTGGCTACCAGACCAACAATGTCGACGAGGCCGTCGAGGCGGGCGAGATGAGCAACTCCAAGTGCGTTGGCATCACCATTGAAACGCGCCCTGACTACTGCTTGCCCTCCCACTTGACTGACATGTTGCGCTACGGTTGCACCCGCCTCGAGATTGGTGTACAATCCCTGTACGAAGATGTAGCACGCGACTCCAACCGGGGACACACGGTTGCTGCTGTGGCCGAGACCTTCTGTTATGCCAAGGATGCTGGCTTCAAGGTCGTTTCGCACATGATGCCCGACCTGCCCAACGTGGGCATGGAACGTGACTTGGACCAGTTCCGCGAGTACTTTGAGAACCCAGCCTTCCGGACCGACGGCCTGAAGATTTACCCCACGTTGGTTATCCGCGGTACCGGCCTCTACGAGCTTTGGAGGACAGGCCGCTACCAGAACTACACACCCAATGCTCTGGTCGACCTGGTGGCGAGGATTCTGGCCCTCATCCCTCCGTGGACCCGCATTTACCGCGTGCAGCGAGATATCCCCATGCCGCTCGTATCGTCCGGCGTGGAGAACGGCAACCTCCGAGAGCTGGCCCTCGCCCGCATGAAGGACTTCGGCACCTCGTGCCGTGATGTGCGCACGCGCGAGGTCGGCATCAACGAAGTCAAACACAAAATCCGGCCCAACCAGATAGAATTGGTGCGCCGAGACTATACTGCCAATGGAGGCTGGGAGACGTTCCTTGCCTATGAAGACCCCAAGCAGGACATTCTTGTGGCACTGCTACGCCTGCGCAAGTGTACCGAGAAGTACACGTACCGGGAGGAGCTCACCGGACAACAGACCAGTATGGTCCGAGAGCTCCACGTATACGGCACTGCCGTGCCGGTGCATGCCCGGGACCCCAAGAAGTTCCAGCACCAGGGCTTTGGTACGCTTCTGATGGAAGAGGCGGAGAGAATCGCCAGGGACGAGCACGGAAGTGATAAGATCAGCGTTATCAGCGGTGTGGGTGTCAGGAGCTACTACCGCAAACTGGGTTACTGGCTGGACGGCCCCTACATGAGCAAGTGGCTCGACGGGCGGCCACAGGAGGAGTCCTGAACAATCCTCCACGTGAGGCCATTCATCGAACGAGGGCCAGGGCCGTTCCAACCGTGAATACGCCCATCCAACGATGTGAAAACCGCACCGAAATGACGTACCCATCCGTTCCGGATACCGTCAGCACGACGGCCTCCCTGAACTTACGCATCACCAGTATAAGAGATGGTATCACTCACATACTCTATGCGGGCGGAATAGCAATCGAATACCCCAGCGCAAGAGAACTTGTGGTCGCCATATCACCATCCCGCCATCCACGTGCTCGCCTTTGCACTGCTGCCGTGGAATGATACCACGCCTGTGGGTTCGGGGACCCGGGCAAAGGGCAATGAGGCAGGCCTCTTGAATCCACCCATCTCCGGACGCTCATGTCGCTCGTTGGAAGTCATCTCCAGACGCAGTCAAGGGCCAAAGCGCCGGCCGCCGAAAGCCACGCAAGTCCAACGAACGACACACCAACGGGGCCACTCGGCATACCTATGGGATCAATAGCCAGCAGGGGTACAAATAAAGACGTGGTGCACGCATCCCAAAGATGTGCCACCTACTTCCTCTACGTTTTCATTTAATCTTAGTGGTGCTTACTAGTAGTAAACCAGACGCACCCACGGTTGGTTTGCCATCTCAACCCTGTCTGCCAAGGCGAAGGGTCGCCTGCCCGACCATCTAGCAGCCAGCCGGGGGAAACCGTGCGTTTCGTATACGAGGACGATTCCAATTCTCGTCCAAGTCGTTACATATTACGTAGCCTGTCCTTTTTTTACATTGCATGTACATGTGCGCGCCAACGGCCCCTCAATACCAGTATCCCATTGCCGCACAGCGGGGCGGTCGTCCGCCCTTCTCCCCGGGGGTCTACGACACAACTACGTACAGCATGACGGTGAAGACAAGCAGCGCGACCAAGGCGCCCGGCCCAAGGGCCTTGGCGGCGCCGCTCACGGGCGCAGCGCCCTCGGTGGTTCGGGGCGGTGTGGCGGAGGCGGAGGCGGTGGCGGTGGCGTTGCCGTCGACGACGGCGATGCGGCCCTCGAGGGCGAAGTCGACGGGAGACTGGGCCTTGACGTAGGAGACGAGGACCTCGTCCATGGTGTCGAGGACGACGGGGTTGGCGACGGGGACGAGGATGTTGTCGCCGCCGCCGGCGAGGAAGTCGATGGTGACGACGGTGTAGCGGCGGTCGGGGACGACGGGGGCGCCGCCGACGAGGAGGCGCACGAGCCGCGAACCCGGAGCGGCGCCGGCGTCGTACTCGACGCGCACGCCGCGGCTGACCTGGAAGAAGCCGCCCAGCGCCTTGCCGTTGAACTGGTTGACGCCCGACACGGCGCCCTCGAAGATGCGCACCAGCTCCGCCCCCGTGTACTCGAGCTCGACCACAGCGTTGCCGAACGGGAAGGCCGCCAGCACCGCCCCGCGCGTCACCGGCCCCGCGTCAATGGTCGCACGGATCCCGCCCGCGTTGGTAAAGGCAAAGGCGGCGTCGGAGCCGCCGTCGAGCCGGTACTGCAGCATGGCACTGGCGCGCGATTCGGCATTAGCGAGGGGGCTTTCATCGCTCACGTTGGGTGGACGGCAAGAGAGAGAGAGAGAGAAAAGGGGGGGGGGGACAGGCCCCGGAAGAGAGAGGGGGGGGAAAGACTCACTCGCTCACAAAATCGCCCAGGAAGCACTCCTCCTTCTGGCACTTGGTCTGGTCCAGCTCGACGCGCGTCTCGCCGATGACCTCGGCGGCGAAGGCGTCGAAGGGCTTGCGCCACTCGTCGACCTGGGCCTGCAGGCCCTCGTCCTGGGCCGTCGTGTTGGTCAGGTGGACGGGGGCGCCGTGGTAGGCGAGCACGCGGCCGTCGGCGTCGTACGTCACGTCGATGTAGCCGAGGTACTCGCCCCAGCGGTAGGCGGTGACGACGAAGACCTCGTCGCCGTCGCGGTTCGTCGCGACGGTCGGGTACGCGCCCTCGGCGCCCTTCATGTCGCCCAGCAGCGTGTGCGAGTGCCCGCCCATGATGAGGTGCAGGCCCGTCGTCTCGCGCGCCAGCCGCAGGTCCTCCTCGTAGCCGATGTGCGTGATGGCGGCGATGCGCTTGATGGCCGTCGTGCCGCGGATGTGGTCGATGGTCGCCTGCATGCTCGCCACGTGGTCGCCGAACGTGGTGCCCTCGCCGGGGCTACTGATGTCGGGCGTCGTGTTGGTGGTGAGGCCGATGACGGCCAGCTCGTACTTGTCGAAGACGTGATACGGCTTGATGGTCGCGTTCAGCTTCGGGTTGTCCGACCGCACGTTGGCGGCGACAATGGGGAAGGTGAGGTTCTGGAGGAAGTCGCCCAGCTCGTCGTCGCCGCCGTCCCACTCGTGGTTGCCGAGCGTCATGGCGTCGAAGCCCATCTGGTTCAGCGCCTCGGCGGTCTTCTCGCCCTTGTAGAAGGTGTAGAAGAGCGTGCCCTGGAACTCGTCGCCGACGTTGAGGAAGAGGCTGTCCGGGTGCTCGGGGCGCGTCGCCTCCACGACCGTCTTGACGCGCGCGTAGCCGCCGTAGCAGCCGCGCTCCGGCTTGGTGCAGTCGGTGCCCGACGAGCTGAACTCGTCCAGGTGCGCGTGCACGTCGTTGATGTGGTAGAAGGACATGTTGAAGTGCCCGGCGTCGTCGATGAAGCGCTTCGACAGCCGCTGGCTGTACAGCGCATCCTCGGCGAGGGCCAGGCCCGTCAGGGCCAGCGACACGAGGTTGGAGGCGGAGCGGACCATGGCGACAGTATGCACGATCTTGTCGAACAGCCGAGTGAGGCGCGCGCGAGCGGCTAAGGCAAGGACGGGCGTCCGCTCGGCAGAAGGGCGTCAGTATTTAAACAAGTATGCCGTTCTCTGGCCGGCTTGTCTCACTCCTCGGGGTTACATGGGGCTCCATCCGGATCGGGATAGCTATCCGTACCAAGATACATACCACCAATGCCTTCTCACCTGGGACTGTCCGTTCAAGGCACGCATGAGGCTGCAGTCAGCCGTTGATCTGCCGGCGATAACACCAAGACGGGCGGGGAGATAGGGGCTAAGAGCAAGCCACAGCCGGCGTCGCGAATCACACCAGCACGTGTGGGAGAGCACGGCTTGGCCTTCGCTTGGCCCTGCTGGTTAGCTGGGCTTGGCGGCAGCGACGGGCCCTGGCCGCGGCAGGTTTCCTTGCAGCGTGGCATGGCTCGGCAAGCCATCCGCGTCGCACGTGGAGGGCGGGCGATGCCCTCAAGAGAAGGTGGTTGACCCTCTGGGAGCCGACCGCCGGTGTCCGCTGGCCCGGGTCTCGGGTCCTCGGCCAAGCGACCTTATCGGCCCAGCGCCTGATAGGACGTCCTACCGCGTCCGTTTCCCAGCAGCTGTTCAATGCAGTAGACAGAACCTTTGTTTTTTCCCCGAAATCAGGAGCTCAACCAAAAGGGCAGCTTGATCTGAGGGGTTGAAATTGGGATACTATCCCCTAGGAGAAAGCTAAGGTTCGTCGGTTGGATCGCTCCTGGAGACGAGACAAGCCCGACAAACAACTACCGCCGGCCCCCTCGTATATTTCTGAGCAACCTTACCGACACGGTTATGTGACGGCATTTGCCCGTGGGACACAAGAAGTTACCTCACAAGGCCTTGCCGGTCGGACCGGTCGAGTGCTGGCGATTAGGTCTGCCTCTCTCTCTCATCTTGATCGAGTTTGCGGGGGCATCCATCCAGGCCAGGTCCCGCGCAGTCGCGACTACGGTGATATTTTTCGAGGTTTTCTCCCGCCCAGCCATGTCGACAGCCACGCCCAGGTAGTCTCACTGACTCGCCGCATTGCGATACGATATGTTTTGGCGGGGAACGATCCCTCCCCCTGCGTCGCCCCCGGTCTGAGCGTCGCGGCCGGGCCTCACAGGGCGTACGGGCGGGCGGCGGCGACGGTGACAGCGGGAGCTGATGACTCCGCCCGCGGAGCCACCCCGCCAATTCGTCCACAGTCGCGCAAGCGCGGGCTCCGTCATCCAACGTCGTGGGCGAACAGGGAAAAGGGATGCGACCAGGAGGTCGGTCATGACCGCGGCGTACCGCGTGGGAAACGCGACTTTGGAACGGGCGCTGAGGCTCAATATTTACCTCCCGTCCCTCCGTAAAGCAGCTGCTCGATGATGTCGTCCAACAGGCACAAGCAAGACATGCGGTCTCGCCGGGCTTTCCTCCCAACTGGAGCTAGCCAACGGGGGAGCAGGAGCGCAGGCTTTTCCTTGCGAGGTGTGTAGGGTGCAGCTGCAGCTGCGGCGACGCTGCGAGTCGGAGATATCTTACGCGCGTGCCCGCGCCCATAGGGCGTCGTGCATCACGGAAGCAACGGGCGAACAAGGTTGACGTCCGAGGGAGAGAGGATACTGTGGGGGACACGAGTAGTGGCTACGTCGCACTCGTAGGCGGTTGCAATAGGCATCAGGAACCTATTCGTTCCCACCCATGCGGTGCGGGTACCCGAAAGAGGCCCTAAAAGTAAAGCGTGGTTCATCGTATAACTCGTCGGCCGTAGGGACCGTGTTCGCGGCCGTGGCGGGTGGGGGGATGGAGGGAAAGCGAAGAGAAGGGCAACAGGGCGTTGACGAATACGGCAGAGATGCGTCATCGGTCGTACCAGAAAACGTAAGAGCCGCTTGTTAATGCGCCTGCTGCGTGTAGTGCACGATCGACCATTGGTGATGCTCTCTTTGATGCTGAAACCGTCGGATGATCGTCGTTACCGGTGCGGCAGCAACGCACGGGAAAGAAAGCCCCAGGGGGCCGCGTAAACGCCAGTTCGCCGCTCCCATTACGGCAAACGGGAGGGCCTATCGGGGCCCTTCTCGTCAGATTGAATGGGTTTGTACTGAGTAGTTGTAAATGTCATAGGGCTGTGGCTATGCTACGAATGTAGCAGACCATCCCGTAATGCCGCCGGACCTGCACGTTGTGGGGTTTCTACGTAGACTCGTACGTCAGTACAGGCAGATTGGGTAGGCGGACGGATCCATCCCAATGTCTCTTGCTTGTTACCCCTATCTCTCTCTCTCTCTCTCTCTCTCCGTGTTCTGCAAGTCATCATCACATATTCCACCCACGCCACTCAAGTGAAGTATTGTTTCAAGCCCAGGTTTGAGAGCCAGCCAGCATTGGATCGACGTGAACTTTACCCAAGTAGCTTAAAATAGGCTCATGGGCCATTCGGCCGGGGCGTTTCAAAAGACAGATTGGCCAGATTGGCCGCTGGCGCGCATCGACTGGACGTCGTCACCTGGTAACAGATCAATATGACCTGCCACGCCGCCAGCGGGCGCCGCGCTAGCCAAGCCCGATTGCGATGAACTGGCCCGGCGAGCCGGTTTGCGCGCGACGCCCGTCGGCCAACCGGGCGACGACGGTGATGACCGCAGGATGGAGGGCCGCCCGAGGGCCCAAAATTAGCTGCTCGTAGCGCGGGAGCATCTCGACACCCGAGCACCTGGTTGGTGGACGAGTTGGCGGCGGCGGTTCCCCCATCCTTCCTGCGCCCGTCCTGCAGCGTCACGAGCGGCCTCTCGACGACTCGCCCACGCTGTCGGGCCGTGTACCCCAGCTCGGAAAGGAAAGTCTCGAGTCCCTCGCCCGTCCTGCTCTTTAGGCTATTCCGTCTGCAGCAGGTCCGAGTGGGACGGGGTGGTGGTTGGTGGTGCCAGCCTGTCCGTTTCCCACGACGCCCAAAACCGCCAATTACGATGCGGGCGGTGCCAGTAGCCCCGGACCCGATGGCGTGGTCATGGTGCTGCACATGGCACGATAAAGACACGAGCCGGTCTAACAATAGAAGGTGGTCGGTTCCCATGGTACTGACCAGGGCAATAAGAGAGAGAAAGTGTGCCTATTCAGGTGATATGCCCTGAGTGGCCCAGCCACTCTCGTGACGACGCAAATGAGTCGCCCGGAAAAAGGGTACGGGACGCAAATGTGCTCCCAGAATGAGCAATGGCACTTGCCGTAGAGCACCACGGGCGTGTGTGCGTCCCTGCAGCAGCAGGGGTGGTGGAGAAAGAGAGGGGCGGAGGGAGAGAGACAGAGAGACGTGGAGAGAAGCACACGGTGGGATGGTAAAAGGTTGACAAGGGGGCCAGGGGAAAGAGACGTCGGTGGATCTGGATTCGCCCGGTGCTCGCCCACCATCGGATGGGACGTCTCCTCATTCGTCTTCAGGTAGCCCTAGGCTGGCCGGCAGGACGGGAAACCCCTGACACGGCCGGCCAGCGAGAGCCACTGGATCTGGGCCGGGTCCTTGGGGTGCTTGGGTGCTTGGGGGGCTGGCGCTGCTGGTTCGCCTGGCACCGCCGGCCCTGCTTCGTAGGTACTGGTTACGAGAAGGGCTAGCGACATTCTGGAACGTCGGGCCCCCTCCCCTCCTCGCGGGGTGGGGGAAAGAGAAGCGCGCGCCTTTGGAAACGGGCCACCGAGGCTGAGCACGACGCCGACGAGACGTATGTTTGACAAGGGACGCGTCCGGAGCTGCTACCGACGTGTGGTTGCAACCGTACGGCGTTTCTGGCGGACGGCATGACGGCCCTGGTTACGTTGACTGGGTTGGGGGGGGGGGGGCCTTTGGGGCACTTCTATCCCCCATCCCAGCATCGTGGGCGGTCATTGCACGTGTATGGACACCTACGTACTTAGGGTGGCTTGGCGGGCGAATTTCCTCCGTAGGGAACGGGTTTTGAATGTCGTGTCCAAATTCCCCGGCCGCTTTCACCGCGTTCTCGGTCGGTCTTGTTGCGTTGCTCTCGCGCCCCGCTGGTCGATTCCATCAAACACGGGCTGACGAGGACGAATGGCATTGCGCAAGCCCGTCCTGGCATCTTGGCCCTCCGCGACCGTCCGTCTAGCGAACGCCCGGCGCATTCCCCTGTTGGTAAATCCCCCCTCCCATTCCATTCTAACCCCAACCAACGGTTTCGCCGGCGCGAGCATTACCGGACACCTGTACCGGTTAGAGGTGCGACTAGGGAGGAAGAAGGAAAGATAGGCCGTCGTGCGTCCGCGGATCGCCGTTCCCCCCAGTTTCTCTATCTACCATGTCCCTGAAGAGGTATCTCTCCGTACGCGACCATCTTCATGCCAAGCACATGTGCGCGAGCTGAACCCCCCAATGGCTTCTGGTTCCAAGGACGCCTCCGTCTAGGTTTTCGAGTTCTGTCGCAGCGTGGCTTCTGCTCCGGGCTTGGTCCGTTCGCCTCGTTGCCTCTCTCGCCTCCATCTACTCGGTACGTAACAGATACTATATGCAAAGCAGCTTGATACGAATACTTGGGCGTGGCATAGGCTTTTTACGGAGCGCGGGCGTTGCATGTGCCTCACCCCAACGGCGTGCCCTGTTCACGGCGGCCCTGATTCGCAGCGATTCTGGACCTCGCGGGCCCCAGTCCCGTTGCCACCCTCCCAACCGGGGCTAGTCCTTGGATATTTCTTGGCTCCGTGTTTCCTTGCCGCTCTCCACGCTGCAGCCCATGGCGTTCGAGACGCTGGGAAAAGCCATCGAAGCCATTCATCCCCTGTAGCCCGGATTCCGTACCTGCGACCAGGGCTCTTCCGCCTCCACCCCTCCTAACCTGTTGTACGGCTGATGGCCAATCCACCGCTTGCTCCCCTCCGCAGAGGCCATCTAGGTAGGTACCATATGCAGCGCAGCGACGCGACCTCCCCCCAATGCATGGGATGCACCTTAGCCTCCGGGAACGATAAGCTTGCCAACCACGTCGCCCCATCTCCGCTCTCTCTTTTTGCCTTCCCCTCCCCGGATGTGCCTATCAGCCCAAGCCAATACGGGAAGGTTTCAGTTGTCCTGTCCCTAAACCCCGACGTTGCGGCGGAGGCACCACGGCATTGTCCCGTTTTGTTTGGACGTTCCGGTATGGCTATTGTTCGACGGCCACGCGCTCTCAGACTCGCAAAATACTTTACGCAGTCGATTTCTCTTCGTCCGGGCCTGTTCCTCCCTCTCTTTCCTTTCTCCTGCTTTCCTTGCATGCTCGCGAGCCTCTCGTTGCCCATATCCCCCCCTCATCGATCCCTCACCGACCCGAGCTTGACTCGAGACGTTGCATACTTAAACAGCGGCTGTCTCTGCTCGTGATAAAAAGGCTACAACGCTACCGCCCCTAGTGAGCACGTCTCCGTCCCAACACGAGCCGATCGGTCTCCACCTGCCACGACCACCTTAATCTCGGCAGCACACTGTCGCCCACCTGGCCCTGATCTACGTTTCTGGACCAGGCGAGCCCAGTTCCCCCGTGCCCCGTACCGCTACCCCCTGGCTGGTTAGTGTCTGGTATCACCGGCATAGCCACGCTTGCCAACCACGGGAAGCCGTGCTCGTTCCGTTGTTCGTACCGTCGCATGGGATACATACATAGTCGAGAGTAGCCCGCTCGCCTTTTCCCACATGCGCCAGATCTGAGTTGCCGTTGCAGCTCCTTATACCCTTTTCCCACCCCCGAGAGAGAGAGAGAGAGAGAGTGTTCCGAGGCTCCGATCCCCCTTGCCTTTCCCAATCCCCCCCCAACCGCACAGCCAGTCCACCACCCACCCACCCACCCACCCACCACCTCTCCGCCGGAGAATCTGCCCAAGATGCAGTTCACCAAGAAATTCGACCGCGCCTTCCAATGGGCGGGCGAAAAGATGGGCAACGAGGCCAAGACGAACATGTCGGACGACTTCAAAAACCTCGAGACGGAGATGGCGCTCCGACACGACGGTACGTAAAAGCGGCGGCGCCGGCCTTGGCCGAAGCCGGACGTGCGGGATCATGCAGGGGAAAAGACGCGAGGCTGACTTTTGGGGTCACAGGCATGGACCGTCTACAGAAATCGATGAACGTCTACGTCAAATCCGTCTCGAGGCGATGCGAGGCCTCGGAAGACAAGGAGAAGGGCCTGCCCATTGCCTACATGGGCCGGACAATGGCCACCCACGGCGAGGATTTTGAGCCCGACTCCGAGTTTGGAAACTGCCTGATTGGTACGTCGCCCGGCGTGTACGATGGAAGGGAATGCAAATGACTTACACGAGGTTTTCCCGCAGTCTTGGGCCGCGCCAACGAGCAGCTCGCCAGCAACCAGGAGGCCTATGTCCAGCAAGCCACGTCGTACTGGCTCGAGAGCCTCGAGCGATCGCTGGCCATGATGAAAGAATATCAGGTACGTCACGGGTTCCCTTCCCTTTGTCCTCCCGATAGGCCGTCTACGCGAGAGAGCCCAATGGCTAACGGGAGTTTGTCTCAACAGTCGGCTCGCAGGAAACTGGAGAACCGGCGGCTGGCGTACGATGCGAGCACGACCAAGATGCAGAAGGCGAAGCGCGAGGACTTCCGGCTCGAGGACGAGCTGCGCGGGGCCAAGGCCAAGTACGAGGAGTCGTCCGAGGACGTGCTGCGGCGGATGCAGGACATCAAGGAGGCCGAGGCCGAGACTGTGCAGGACCTCACGAGCTTCCTCGACGCCCAGCTCGACTACCACGAGCGCTGCGCCGAGGAGCTGCGCCGCGCCCGCCAGCAGTGGCCCGCCGCCGCCTCGGCCTCGGTGCCCGTCATCCGCGGCCCCCGCCCCGCCGCGCGCAGCCGCAGCGGCACCGCCCACTCGTACTCGGACCGCACCGAGCGCTGGGCCTCGTCGCGCGACATCCACGAGGAGCCCGAGGCCGAGGCGCCGCCGGCCCCCGGCCCGCGCCCCGCCATCCGCACCCGGCTGTCGGTCAGCGGCGGCACGGCGGCGGCGGCGTCGGCGCCCGTGTCGCCGCCGCGGCCGAGCATCCACCGGTCGTCCACGTATGGCGGTGGCTCGCCGTCGGGCGCGGCGGCGTACCGCGAGCCCCCGCCGCTGCCGCAGGACAGCGGCATGCGCAAGGCCCACGCGGCGCCGGCGGCCGTCGCGGCGCCGCCGCCCAACATCGGGTCCCTGCGCGGCAACCTGCGGCCCGTGAGCCGCGTCTCGACGGGCGGCAGCGGCGACGTCTTCGGCGACGACTACGATACGGCCAACAGCAGCAGCGGCGGCAGCCCCGAGTACGACCGCGCCGAGAGCCCCGCCACGAGCTACGGCAGCCTGAGCCGCACCACCAGCAACGTCGCCCTCCAGCAGCAGCAACAAGCCCCGTCGGCTAAGAAGGCCCCGCCGCCGCCGCCGAGCCGCGCCAAGAAGCCGCCGCCTCCCATCCCCCAGAAGAGCGGCCTCATCCGCTAAAAGGCCGGGGGGGAGGTGAAGAGGAGGAAGAGGAAAAATACTCGGGATGAGGCATGATGGGACTACGGAATTAGTCCACGGCTCGGTCGGAAGCAGCCTTTCCGCTTGCGCGCGCCGGGTCTTGGGGGAGAGCATATCGTATGGATTGGGAGCACTTGGTTGGTCGCATGGCGTTCAGGGCGTTAATACATGGTGCCGCCCAGCGAACGGGTCGGCCGGTGGAACAGGGCGATGGCAATATTAGTTGAATACTCTCTGCGCGAAGAAGCAATGGACTGGATCCCGACCTCACTGCCGTTGTGTATGCTTGGGTCGACGCGTGACTTTGCCTGTCTACCTACGTGACTTGATGCAGTGCTGCGTCATATGCAGATTCCACGTATCTAACCGGACGTATGGTGGCACCGTCACTACCGCCATCTTCGGAGGACAGCTTGCTTGTATAGGCGCATAGAAACACATCCGGTTAGTTTCTGCATCGTCCGTAGGTCCGCCTTGTGGGCTGGACGTGTCCCGTTGTCCTTGTCTTTGGGCATCCTGTCGGCATCTTCGGAGGACAGCTTGCTTGTATAGGCGGATAGAAACACATCCGGTTAGTTTCTGCATCGTCCGTAGGTCCGCCTTGTGGGCTGGATGTGTCCCGTTGTCCTTGTCTTTGGGCATCCTGTCGGCATCAGCCCTCGTAGCCGGCCGGGCCTCCCGCCAATCGGCTTCTCATATTTGAAGTCACGGGCGAACCGGCTGGTATTCCGATAGAAGGGAGAAGCGCGTCTGGCTACCGGTTACTTTTGCTTCTTGGGCGGCCGTGAGCGAAGGTATCAGTTTATTGTGCAGCGCCGTGAGACGGCATTTTTGTTTCTGGCTGCACAGTACCCGCCACAAATGGAACTGAATACAAGGGCGACACCAACGACTGTCGGGCCGGTCTTGTGGGGGCTCGCCATGATGGAAAGTACGACGACAGCTCCAACATGTTCCCGCCGTGGGGGCAGCGGCACTCTCATAAGAAGTACGCAAGTGACGATGGCCGGGCAAGCAGCAGCTTCAGGGGGGTAAGACTTGAGGTTCCCATCTTCAGGTCAACGCCTACCTGCCCCCTTGAGCACAACATGTATGCAATACACGTCAACCTGTAGTGAAGCCCGAAGTGGATGGCAGGACGGGCGTGCAAACCCAACATTCCAACCCAGGAGGAACGGCACAACTTCCAGAATGGGAGCAACAGCGCCCCGGAGTTGTGATTGGGCGTGCCGACCTCTTAGGTGCCAACGTGCGTCAGCAAGTAAGTATAAAGTTTGAGTCGAGGCGTTGCTCGGAGGAGCGGGGGGAGTAATCAGACGAACGGCAACCAGGCGTCCGTGCATGCTTCCAACTGAAGTGCGGTCCCTTCGGTCGAAGACGACGCTTGAGGGCATTGTCTTCCCCTCCACCGCAAAGTGGAAGGGGATGGTTCGAAATCCCCTCGGTCCCCCGTCGTGGGACAGAAGGGGACAAAAGGCCCAGCCGGACCTTTGCATCACGTCGGAACGCCAAGACGCGTTACTCCCCCATGGCGGCATTGGCGCGCGTCCGAGCCGGCAGCACTAGGGAGAAAGCCGGTCGCGCTGGAAAAAAAAAAAAAAAAAAAAGGCAGCTAATAATAACACGGCTGGTGATGAGCGGGCGCCCGAAAGCGGAGGCCCACACGCCGAAGACCCAATGCGTACGCCCATTGGCGGGGAATGGATGGATGTGTCGGTTGACTGGATCGTAGCCCATTCGGTGTGGGTGCGTGGGCGGTGGGATGGTGGGGTTGCGCTGCCCGGCGTTGGCTCGGAGAGTTGACAAAAAAGACCCCAGGCGGGTTATGAGTCGACACTGGCGAAGCAGAAGACGAAACGACGCGGAGACGGGGAACACGCAAAGTACGGACAGAGACGAGAAGGGAAAGGAGCCTAGAAGAGCCTGGGGAGCCTCCGGTGCGGAGAAGAGAGCACACGCTCTGCTCCCGCGATTACCACCCAGTGACCGCTAGTGACCGACGGACCGGACGACCGACTTATTCTCGCTGCTCCCCTTCCTCCCGCTTCCGCCGTGTTGTGTGTGACGAGACGCCAGGTTGTTGTATAAAGAGCCAGATTGCCCACCCAGGCACGCGACGACGGGCCAGCCGAATATATGATTGCGCGACACAGCCGCCGAGCTCTTCTTCGGCCGCAACCTCTGGGACAGGCTCTCGTTGCCTCGCACCGCCTTCTCGCCGCGCCGTCCTCCGTCACCCAGTCCGTCACCGTCACCGCCGCGCCGCTCGCGCTGTTCTCGTCGTCGCCGCGTCACGCCGCCGCGAAGCACAGCAGCAGTACCGGCACCAGTTCGGCCGCCGCCTCGCCCTCGCCGAACCGCGAGCTCCAGGAGACGATCCGCCAGGCGCGCGAACAGCTCGACATACAAAAGACCGCCAACGACGCCACCATGGCCAGCAGCACCGGCGCCGCCGACGCCGCCGCGGCCGCGCCCCAGGACTACATCCTGACGCTGTCGTGCCCCGACAAGCCGGGCATCGTGCACGCCGTGACGGGCATGCTGGCGGAGCAGGGCCTCAACATCCTGGACCTGCAGCAGTTCTCGGACCCGGCGTCCGAGACCTTCTTCATGCGCGTGCACTTTGGGCACGCGACGTCGGCGGCGGCGCTCGAGGAGCCGCTGGCGGCGCTGCGGGCGCGCTTCGCGCTCGCGAGCTGCGAGCTGCGGCCGCGGGCGGAGAAGCCGCGCGTGCTCATCATGGTGTCCAAGATCGGGCACTGCCTCAACGACCTGCTGTTCCGGGCCTTCCGCACGCACCAGCTCGGCATCGAGGTGCCGCTCGTCGTGTCCAACCACGGCGACATGGCGGCGCTGACGGCCGCCTACCCGGGCGTCGCCTTCCACCACCTGCCCGTGACGCCGGCCACCAAGCTCGAGCAGGAGCGCCAGATCCTCGACCTCATCCGCGAGCACCGCATCGACCTCGTCGTCCTCGCCCGCTACATGCAGGTCCTCTCCCCCGGCCTCTGCAGCGCCATGAGCGGCAAGATCATCAACATCCACCACTCCTTCCTGCCCTCCTTCAAGGGCGCCAAGCCCTACCACCAGGCCTACGACCGCGGCGTCAAGATCATCGGCGCCACCGCCCACTTCGTCACCGCCGACCTCGACGAGGGCCCCATCATCGAGCAGCGCGTCGCCCGCGTCGACCACAGCATGAGCCCCAAGGAGCTCGTCGAGGAGGGCAGCAACGTCGAGAGCCAGGTCCTCGCCGCTGCCGTTAAGTGGTGGAGCGAGAAGAAGGTTTTCCTCAACGGCACCAAGACCGTCGTCTTCAACTAGACGGGCGCCGCGGGGGGCCCAAATTGAAAAAGAAAAGCGTTATATTTGGGGGGACGGTGGTTGGCTGGACGGCGCTCGAGACTTTGGGGTTGATCAGGAAAGAAAAAAAAAGGTGTTCGGGCCTGGCGGGGGGGGGGATAAAAAATAAAAGTAGCATGCTTTACCATTTCCAATATTTCAAGCTAGAAAGATTAAAACTTGGGTATAGGAAAGAAACTACAGGAACCCGCAAGAGCCTTAGAATCACACTATCACTTGCTCATGCAGCCATAATCAGTCTCTATAATCTAAGCCACGCTGATGCGGCTTGGTCTACGTCTCTCTTTCGCTATCCTTCTCTCGGTACCCTACCTCTCCTACGCTGGGTACGGAATGAACAACAGCCCCCAATGTCGTTTTTTCCCCTCCCCGTTCTTATTTGCCGCCCGAGAAGGAGACGACGGCCCACTTGCCGCTCCATGCCCACTTGCGGGCGCCGCTGTCGCCGCCGCCGCCCTCCGCGGCGCGCAGCTTCTCGTCCACGCCCGGCGGGAGGCCGACGACGACGTCGGCCTTGCACGTACGCAGCGCCAGCACGTTGATGCCCGAGCCGGGCCCGAGCGGCCCGATGGCCTCGGTAAAGGGCGTCGTCGGGTCCCAGGCCGCCTGCGGTACGCGCACGTTGGGTTAGCTGTGAGCTTTTTCGGCGGGTTCCTGGAGACATGATGACAGGGCACGGGGGCAGGAGGGGAACAAGTACAGGAGGGAACAAGGATCCGAGGGGGCAAATGTCGCAGGGGACAAACACCGGAGGGGACAAATAGCGGAGGGTTCGAGGATAAAAGGGTTGGGGGAGAGGGCAGGGGTGGGCACTCACATCGCCCGTCAGCTTGCGGTAGTTCAGGTCGCCCTTGAAGATGACGAGCTCGCTCTCGCGCAGGTCGGCGGCGAGCTCCTCGTCGGCGGGCAGACGCCAGTAGCTGCCGGCCTGGGTCCAGAAGCGGTTGGGGCGGATGGTGAGGCGGCCGTCGGCGTGCAGGCGGGCCCACTCCTGGAAGAGGAACTGGAGCTCGTCGGCCTCGGCGTCGGCGAGGGGCGCGGGCGTCTTGTCCTGGAGCCGCTCGTCCTCGGACGGCGTCTCGTAGAAGGGCCGCGGCGCGGCCAGGGCGCCCAGCAGGTCGGCGAAGTCGCGCGGCAACACGTCCGAGACGAACCAGGGCATCGACTTGGGGTGCAGCACCACGTGCGTCGCGAGGCCCGCGGCCAGCAGGTAGCCGGCCAGGACGAGGTCCACGTAGAGCTCGAAGCCGGCGTTGTCGAGCACGACGTCGACGCGCCGCTCGGCGCGGCCCGCGCGCTGCGCCGCCTTGAGCGCCGCGTAGGCGGCGCCCAGGTCGTTGACGAGTATGTTCTGCTCGCTCGCCTTGCGCGCCTCGGACCCCTGCAGCTTCTGGATGTCCTCGTACGTCAGGCTCGTCAGCAGCGACAGGTCCGTCGCGTTGCCCCAGAGGCAGATCTCGCACATCTCGTCGAAGAGCACGCGCTCGGCCGCCTCGTCGGCGCCCTTGCCCTGCGCCAGCTGCCCCATGATGTCGCGGTACCGCGTCGCCAACTCGACCACCGCCGGCCGCGACGACCGGAACGTCGCCATCTTCTGCCGCGCGAAGATGTCGTACTGCTTCCAGTGCGTCGACAGGCTGAAGGACGTGTGCATGCGCCGGTACAGGTAACACTCGCAGTAGAGCCACGGCGCGTTGAACCACGTCGGTGCGCCCAGCCGCGCCAGCTCCTCGTTGTACGCCGCCACGTCGGCCTCGCCGTCGTCCCGGATCGGCGTCAGCGCCCGGTCGTGCTGCATCTCGTACTTGAGCCGTGCCAGCTCCTCGACGATCTTCTTGCCCTCCTTCTCCTTCTCGGCGTCATTGCAGCCGACGATGGTGCGGTAGGTGTCGTCAATGGCGCCCGTCTGCGATTCGGAGCGAGGGAAACCGTGTCAGTGAATCGTTCGTCTCTCCGCGCCTCGTCGCCAGGGATCGTAAGTTGCGCGTGGCGGGACATACAATGATGATGGGCCATCGGTCCCGGGCGGACACGTAGGCAAACGACGTCTTGTCGCTCGTCATGTACGGGGCTGTCGGCGGCAAAAGTCAATTCGCGGCTCGCACTCGGAGGGCGCGGAGGAGATGAGGAACGCACGGGTCTTGGTATCCAACTCCATCTTGACAGAACCGTGTGCGCGTTGGGGGTAAGGGAGGAATCTCGGAACTCGTGATGACCGCTTTCTTGCGCTGCCCCCGGGACTTGCTGGTCGGCGAGATGGGAAACTGACTCCGGATGACTTTAGTACCTGAAGCCTTTGGCCAGCCGGCCCTGCATGGCGGGGCACTTTCGTTTTTGGCGGGGTAGAACTGTCGTCACTGGCGTCACTCCCGCCCGGAGCCGCAGGGCCGGCCGGTACATTTGGTACATTTGTCCATCTATGGAGCCATCCCTAGACACCAGCTCTACGGTATTACTGCTTTGAGGGGCACCGCGCCGCTTCGATCCGTGGATGACCGTCTTTAGTCTCTTTGCGACCACATCTTCCCATGGCGGAACGTCGTCGATTCGTTTGAATCGAACACAAGCATGTCAAGCATCGCGTTGGCTTATGACGGTCCTAGCTCGAATGGGAAACTCCGACACCAGCGGCGGAGCATCATCTCGACCGCCGCTTCCAGAATTGCCTACCAGAGTGGCCTGTTAGTCCGATGTGGCTTTCGTTTCCAAGTGTGTTGTTAGTCGGGACTCCTAGCGTCAGCAGACAACGATGCTGCTATAAGGGAGCAACGCACGACGACTGGAAACTACCGACCTGTTACCAACAGCACGGGAGGGGAAGAATAACCGGGGGGGCACTAAGGTAGCTACGACATAGAATAAGTGTACGACTATGTCCATGTGATAACCCCAGGGATAAACAACCTAAATGTTGGTTCAGGGCGGACATATTCACGACCTCTATCCATCTAACCGACCCAACGGTGATGGCAGTGCGAGCCTTTTGCGCACAATCTGCGTGAGATCGACATCCGGAGAGACAACCACGGCGGTGGAAAAGACCGTGTCTATTGTTTTGCGGGAGAAATCTGTAGTTCAAGTACCTTGGGTTGTGGCACGGAGTAGACGGCACAGGACAGGGGCGGGGACAAGGGATGGGGAAGGCGTTCGCGTGTTTGGGGGTGTACGTCCATCCTAAATTAAGGCACGACGTCGTACTGCAGGAAAGTCAGTCTAGTTAAGCAATACGACGACGCGGCTCTTGGCTTCGTTGTTTGCTTGAGTGCACTTTACCTGGATACTGCCTTCTCCCTTGCTGAAGCGGGATGGCAAGTCGTGCATACTTACCCACGTATACCACCCTCCCCCGGTCACGGACGCCTTACAAGCCCTTCCGGCCAGGAATTTCGAGGGGAGGGGGAAGAAGAAGAAACGATTGACGGCGGCAGAACAAAGGCGTGCCTCGAGTCGTCGCAACTCGGCACGCGGGCCGCGTTGTAACGGGAACGGCAGAAGAAACCAATAGCCTCGTCTAGCCGGGGGGGGGGGAAGAGAAAAAGCACATGATTTTGCCAGGGCATGCCCATCTCCCGGGGTGGTTGCCGAAATGAACAAGAGAGGCGAGGGAGGGACGCCACAGCCGGGTTGAAATTGCAACCAAGCGACCTTACCAGGCTCCGGGTGCTCTGCCTCGTTCCCTCCAGCGTCGCGATCTTGGCTGGATCTCCAGACAACCGGGGCGCCCATTGGGTTTGCGACACGAAAGTCAACATGGACCATGCAGAGGGACGGGAAGGAAACGCGTTTCTCGTGCTGCTACCACCAAGATTCTCTTAGGTAACTAGAGGCGGATATAGCGGGAGCAAGAGTCATGGTTCACCAACGAGCTGAGTAACAAGCCTTCGCCAAGGGGTGGTACGGGTGGGGGGAAGCCAACCCACAAGTTCCGGGAGGCCGGAGCCGAACATTCCGGTTCTTTCGGGGCACGCTGTGCTTGCCAAGTTCCGAAGGCAGGGCCTCTGGGATCAGGCTCGACCGGCCTTTGGGGGATCTTGTTGCCGGTGTACAACTCGTGATACGCACAAGCATCCAGCGAACTGGGGGTTGTTGGTGGGCTTCGTCTGCTTCCCGAAACGGGCATACTTCTGGAATCGCGACGGGCGCCTGCCCGAAATCGATCCACACGCACACCCTCCCCCGGTCATGTAGATAAGGGAACGTAACGGAACCCACTAATAAACCCGAGGCCCGGGAAAGGGTGCACTGCAACCTGCCCAGCCACGATCCGGGGTCGCGTCCAGATGCGAGACACGGCACCAGGCCACACGCCCGGATGGGGCTAGTAAGCCCGCGGCGCCGGGGGTTAGGCGGCCGGGACGCTGCTGGGCGAGATTGCGGGAGATAAGTGCGCAGGCAACCGAAGGGGGACGAATTCATATTTTTCTGGCCCCCCGAGGCCGTCATCGGCTCTGACGAGATCCTTTCCTCGGGCAGGACAGTCGAACCGCCCACGCGGAGCCCGGTAGACTTGCTCGGGTCGCCTCCGAACCGGCCAGGGGGGAAGGTCGCGTGCCCCCTTCAGCGATAAGCGCGGGAGGGGAGGGGGGAATGGCCCATGGGCGGCGTCAATAGTCTTATCGGAGGAGTTGCCGAGACAGCGGAGAGGCGCGAAGGACGTCCAGCTGGACGCAGGTTTTCCCTGCCCCCCCCCCCGCGAACGCCAGCTGCGGGTAGGTCATCTCTGTGAGCCCCCAAGTATCTACCTATGGAATCGCGGCCTGGAAGGGTCCTGTTCATGGCGAGGGGCACGTGAAGAAGACATGGCGCCCCGTCGGGCTGCCTCCCGACAATCGATGGCCTTCTTGGGATGTTGGCCGGGCAAAGAATGCCGAACCGGCCACGGGTGGTAAACAGAGGTGCCCAAGGGGGGGATGGAAGTTGCCCGCATGTCGGGGCCATGGGCATGGGTGGGTGTTCGTTACCTGGCCGTGTGCGGACAGGTAAGAAAGGGACCACACAGGGAGGCAGGGCCAACAGCATCAGGCGCAATCCTTCACCAGACGACCACGGGGGACATATTGAGTTTCTCTCGACCCGGGCAGAGGCCCTGGCAGCGCCTTGGGGCCGAAAGGATGGGTTAGGAAATGGAATGTATGAAAGAGGCATGTGTTATCGCGGAGCAGCGGGATTGGCCGGGCCAGCTTCCTTATCTCTAGGCACGGGTGGGGCTGAATGGGCCTTGGCGACTCTAGAGCCTGGGCATTGCATGGGGGCGTAGATCAAGAGTGGAAAAAGACTGGGAACCTCCGAGTTGAGGGATTCAGCGCGTACATCCTGGGGATTCGGGTCGGTTCGACGTAGACGGGCCAACCTCGTGGTGGTGCGTGAACGATATTGCGGGGTTGATTTGGTGCGCGTGTGTGTATGTGTGTGTTCCCGTCTGACACGCAGACAGACAGACCTTCCGGGCGGCCTCGCGTCCAATCGACGGGGCAGGCGCTCACACTTCTGTTCCCCAATCCATGACGCTGACGGCAGCGACAACTGCCGCGGGCGAACGGTCAAGGTCCGCCCGGGGCTGGTCTCTCTGGGCTTGAGGTCCCAACCAACGTATGGCACTGCAGTTCTCGTTTATTTCGGGGTGCCACTACTGTACGGTAAGCAGGCCGACGATTCGACGGCGCCGGTTTTGTTTTCTTCTCTCCCAAAATAGGCTGTCTCTCTAGTTGCAGGTCCACTCCGGATCACCTATTAGCGTGCGAGTGGAGCTGGGTATCTAGTACGTGGTCGAGGGAGCTTCAGCGTGAACCGTCGCCGTGGGACGGGCAGGGAAAAAAAGGAAACCGCCCCAGAGTTTGAACAAAGAAGCAGTTGTTTTTGCGACGGACGACAGGCATGACCGTACTGCCATGGCCTACCGCGCCAACGAGAGTCTGTTCCCTGGGGCACAGTACATGGTGGTACAAAACGCGACAGCCGGCTGAGCTCTGCCAAGACGGCGACGACGACGCTGCTGCCGAATATACAACTAGACGCGTGGCAACGGCGAGGAAGGCGTTGATGAGGAAAAAAAAAAAAGGGGGGGAAGCCAGCCGAAGAAAGCGTGGGATGTGCTGCCAACCCTCGTCGCGTCGTCCCGCTCTCCGGCCTGTGGTTCTCGCTTATGCTCAATGTCAGCACCTCCGACTGCGATTGGGAAGACGCCCTGCATAACCGTCGCATGTGCTCTCATGATACGCCGAGCCATTGTTGGTGTTTGGGTGTAACAGCCCGCCTGCTCCTTTCTCCTTAGCTGAAGGTGGTCAACGAGGGTGGGCGCATCCCAAGGTTAAACGGGTGGCTGAGGGCTGTGTAATGCCTGCAGCGTCTCTCCTCCCTGGGTTGCGCGACTTGTTCGATCCCTCATTTATCAGCAGTAGAGAGCAAGGGTATCCCAATATCTGGGCCTCTCTACCTTCCTTGGAACACGTTTTTCGTTGGCACCGCTTCGACTGGACGAAGGTACGAAATGGGAGTGCGCAAGGTAGGTCAGAAGGTCCATACCACCTACGTCCATGATGTACTTCTTACCTAGAGGTGGGAATTTAGCGCACTTTGCCGTCGCGACCCTGACTGTGCCGCCACAAACGTTGCTTCCCGTCGACCCATTCTCTGTTAAGGCCGGGCCGATGGAATCGATCAATCATTGGCTTGGGATGAGGTTGGTGTTAGAGTCTCTTCTCTCCGAAGGGGGTTCCACACACAATGTACACCTATTGTACATCCATCCCACATCACCGCCGAGCCAAAGCCCGCGTCGGCCCAGGACAAAAGCTGCGATACAACAGTAAGAGGTAAGGCACCCAAGAAGGCAGGCAGGCAATCAAGCGAATTCACTCTCGACACAAGGTACCATAGGACCAGTATACGACCCTTACTAGCGCAGCCCTGCCCGTTCCCCCGTTGGGAGCTCTTATCAGAGAACCCCACTTGGTCATGTTGAATTGTCAACCCGTATCAGGTACCTAACCCAAGACATGTATCGCCCGGCAACACGGCGGACGCTACTTTCGGCCGCCCTGGACCGATACGGCTCGAGGCACTTGAGGGCACGCGGGTCCATATACCCAACCAGAAGGCTATAACACCCCCTCCGCTGGGCGGAACAAGGGGGTGCCTGTCTATCGCCGTGGCATTGGCCATTGGCATTTCCCGGCGGGACGTCTGCATGCGGCCGTCGGACGAGACGGGCGCTCGTTTGACGTGACACAAGCCCCCCCCCCCCGGGGGTCCCTGCTATTCAGGGTTCGCCTGGTGGTTTTATTCCCATCCCAGGTGCCTACGCCCTGGGAACCGTCGTGCGTGGGACACCATGTAAGTACCATGCATGCGGGCGGTCGTCGTATGTGCTGTGCCGCCCAGCTCGACTCCCTCGCTCTTATTTAGCCTCTGTGCCACCCACCCCCGTCCCTCTTCGAGATCTCTCTTTTCTCTTTGAGGGCCCCTTCTCTCTCTGTTCCTTCGCCCCTTGCTTTTTCCTTTCCGCTAGTTGTGACGGTAGACTAGAAAGCCCGACTGCTCGTCTATCCGCCTGATCCGGTGTGGTGTACAGGGTCATCCCCTTCCTCCCCCCCCCGTCAGGCATTGCGATCCGAACCACGAGAACTCGAACTAATATCCGTACGGCTCGGTCGTCGGTATCATTTACTTCGTGTGTGGCGTAACCGCAACAGCTAATCGCAACTGTCGCCTACCATGTCGGCCTCCCCTGTCGAGTACAATGGGACCATTCCCACGGGCGGTGACTCGCTCACCGAGGATCTGAACATTTACTATTCCGTACGTGACCGCGTCCGCTCTTTGAGCACTCTCACTACTGCCCTCTACTCCGCCGACGAAGGAGGGCGCGCCTGTTCTGCCAACTTGGCCTCGTTCCTGTGAGCTGACCCGCGCCGTCCGCGGCCGCAACAGAATGGCGACTTCGCCTGGATCATGACCTCGGCGGCGCTCGTGCTGCTGATGATTCCCGGCGTCGGCTTCTTCTACTCGGGGCTGGCGCGGCGCAAGTCGGCCCTGTCGCTCATCTTCCTCTCCATGATGTCCGTCTCCGTCGTCGGTTTCCAGTGGTTCTTCTGGGGCTACAGCTTGACCTTCTCGCACACGAGCACGAACCCCTTCATCGGCGACCTGTCCAACTTCGGTCTCAAGGAAGTCCTCGGCCAGCCCTCGGTCGGGGGCGCCAAGATGCCCGACCTCCTCTTCTGTCTGTACCAGGGCATGTTCGCCGCCATCACGTAAGTCCCGCGCCTTTTTGGGTGGCCCCCTCTCTTCGCCCTTGACTTTCATGCCGGTGTGATGCAAATCTAACGCGGCCCGGCTGCTCAGTCCCGCCCTGGCCATCGGTGCGGCCGTTGACCGGGCTCGCATGCTCCCCATCGTCGTCTTCATCTTCATCTGGGCCACCATCGTCTACGACCCCATCGCGTACTGGACGTGGAACAGCAGCGGCTGGTCCTTCGTCATGGGCGGCCTCGACTTCGCGGGCGGCACGCCGGTGCACATTTCGTCGGGGGCGGCGGCGCTGGCGTACTCGCTGATGCTCGGCAAGCGGACGGGCTACTCCAACGCCAACGGGCTGCCGTACCGGCCGCACAACGTGACGCACGTCATCCTCGGCACCGTCTTCCTCTGGGTCGGCTGGTTCGGTTTCAACGGCGGCTCCGCCCTGGCCGCCAACATGCGCGCCGTCATGGCCTGCCTCGTCACCCACATCGCCGCCTGCGTCGCCGCCATCACCTGGTGCCTGCTCGACTACCGCCTCGAGAAGAAGTTCTCCGTCGTCGGCTTCTGCTCCGGCGCCATCGCCGGCCTCGTCGCCATCACCCCCGGCTCCGGCTTCGTCACCCCCTGGGCCGCCGTCGTCTTTGGCGTCGTCGGCGGCGTCGCCTGCAACTTCGCTACCAAGATCAAGTTCTTCGTCGGCGTGGACGATGCTCTCGATATCTTTGCCGAGCACGGCGTCGGCGGCATCGTCGGCAACCTGCTGACCGGCCTGTTTGCTGCGTAAGTCTTGGGACCCTGGGCCGGACGGGGAGGAGAACGCACTGCGAGTGTCGGGGGCTAATGCGTACGGTAGTGACTACATCGCCCACCTCGACGGAAGCACTGAGATCGCCGGCGGCTGGATCAACCAGAACTACGTCCAGCTCGGCTACCAGTTGGCCGACTCGGTGGCCGGCTTCTCGTACTCGTTTGTGATGACGTGCCTCATCCTGTTCCTCATGAACCTGGTCCCCGGTCTCAGCCTTCGCGTGAGCCCCGAGGAGGAGGAGCTGGGTCTGGATGATGGCCAGCTGGGTAAGTTCGCTTTGTTTCCGTGCTTGCTCCAGTTTCCCGAATGTTTGCTAACGGAAGGGTATCAGGCGAGTTTGCCTACGACTACGTCGAGCTGCGCCGCCAGCCCACCGACAGCCTGCCCACCGACATCATTGGCGGTGCACCCCGTACGCCGGCCCCGGGTTCTTCCAAGGGCAGCGAGAAGGTGGCGACCGATGCCGTCTGAGCGTGGGAAGAGAATAATCTCCGCTTCTGTTAATGAGAGCGAAATATATAGAACCACAAGATACCAAAAAAGGTGGCTGAGACTGGGGCAGGTGGATTCTTGCCTAGGTGGCCAGAGGACTGTTGATATGGTGTATTTTTCTTCGGCGGGCCTATTTGATTTGTTAATTTGTTTGCGTAGTACGCAGATCGCGAATATACCCTTCTGAGTGCTACAGCACTCCTTCCAAGAGCCTGATCTGTCGCCAGAAACCAGTCAAGTGCCGCGCCCGATACATTCGTCAAAATTCTTCACTCTCCAGCTGCTTCCAAAACCCTTCACTCGCAAAACATGCCCCGGGGACGACGATTCGAAAGCGGCAGGTATGCGATAAAGAATTATCCAATCCGAAACCAGCTTCTATATCTGCAGGTGGCATGAGTAGCGAACATCCTTCTCATCATTGTCCACCAACCTCTCTTCCTGCTCTCCGCAAACCAAACGCGAAAACGTGTTTTTAGCCCTCACCTTTGGTTGTTTCTAACTCGTGCAACAAAGCCGTACAACCAAGCGAGCGAACACGAGCCACGCCTTTCTGTCCTCCCCATCGAACAATGAAGGTTCCGACTACGCATGACCACCAAAGGCGACGCGCGCGCGCGTGCAGCCGAGAACAAACGGAGAATACGCTTGTTTTTGCCAACTGTTTCTTTTCTTTAAACACACAGGCGGGGGCGCAGAAAGGCGCGGCGGGAGGAAAAGCGTGTGGGTGGAAACCATAGGCAGATGCCGCTATAAGAGGGGGCTCATGCCTCAGGGGCGGCCATTCCTATGGAAAAAGCCGTTCGAGGCCGACGACGCCAAAAAGCGAAGAGAGAGAGCGGCAGAACAGCCCCATATGTTGACCATCAACCCCCGCCTGTGCTTCCCGCACGACGCTGCCCTGCGGGCCCGCGGGCGACGGCACACCGCAGCCGAAGCGGAAGGGCTTGAAGCCGCCGCCGCCGCCCAGCCCTGCCCGGCGCCGGGGCCGCTGTTCACGGCCGAAGAGGACGGTGCCATGCGCCGGCAGAAATTAGAGCACGACGTGACGGGGGACTGGCTCGGAATCGCCGCGGCCGCCGCCGCCGCCAAAGCCGAAGCCGAAGCCGAGGCGACGGGGTCGTCGTCGCCACTACTACCAGCACCACGGCCCCCTGCAGCACCAGAGGTGAGGGGGGCGAACAACGCCGCAGACGGGGGGGTATGTCTCGACATCGGCGGCTTCGCGCCCCTCGCCCCCGCCGACGACCGGCGGAGCCTCGCGGCGCCGGCGTGGCGGGGCCCGCCGCCCCGCAAGGCCGCCGAGACGACCCGGTACCCCTACGTTGCGCCGTGGAGCGCGAACGTGTTCGCCGGCGCGCCGGCGCGACTGCCCGACGAGAGCGAGGCCATGCGGCCGAGGAGCGGGCCACGTGTCGGCCGGCGGCCCCAACAGGGCGGGCGACCCCCGACCGCGGCGGCGACGGCGCCGAAGGAGATAAAGCGAGATGGCGCGCCCGGCATCCGGCGGCCGCCGCCGCCCGTCGTAATGCGCAAGATACCGTCGCCGCCACCCGTGCACGTGGTACGAGATCCGCCGCCGCCGCCGCCGCCCCGCAGGATGGCAGCGGGCCGACCGGCCCCGGGTATACCGCCCCGCGAGCGCTACGTGCCGAGGGCACCACCGCACTTCCGGACACCGCCGTGTCACGTGTTGGGCGGGCACCCTAAGGCCGCAGCCCCACCGCCCTTCCTGGCGCTGCCGGGGTACCGGCCGTGGGCGTGGCACGCCGAGGCGCCGTGCGAGCGGTGGGAGCCCCGGATGCCGGCGCGGGGGTGGACGGGACTGCGGAGGTTTGAGGGGGAGCAGCGCGGGTGGGGCTGGTTTTGGGAATGCGGAAAGGCTCGGATCTAGCAAGTTGTTTTTCTTTATCTCCCCGTACGTAGGTGGCCTCCGAATGGCCCGTACTGCCAGTCGCGCACGGAATGAATGAACGGGGCTAGAGGCATGTTCCCCTCCCGGGACTCATGTGTAACACGTCGTACCTGCAGGAAGCGATCAGATGGTCGAGCAGATGGAATATGACGGGGTCCTTTCATCCAGTGGGCCGGCCGACGCGGGCAAACTTAGGTGCCGTGGACAGCAGCTTACAGAACGGGCCAGTGATAACCCCGTATAATGCTTTGAGGCCCAGGATGAAGCAGCTCGCTCGCACCCCGCATCAGATTCAAACATCACGCGCACAATGGGCATGGTGCTGATGGGAGCAGGGCTGCTGACTCCGTTGGCCGCCAAGGTTTTCCAGTAACGGCACGCCCAATCAAGTACCGTCGGTTCGGTGACGAATCCGAGGGTCTTGGCGATTGCTCCCTGTATGACGACGTAAGGACGTGCGGTCATGAAGACAGCGCATCATGTTTGGGATGGAATGAAACGAATGCTTATAGAATGGGGAGACCATGGCCAGCCCGGCTTCCACGCGAAGTGGCCTTGGGTCGTGAGTAGAGCTTCCTTGAAACCTGCCCACAAATCAGAGGCTACTCGGGCGCATTACGATGCTATGGGGGTACATCCGTCGTCAATCCTGGACTACAGCTTGCAAACTGAATTTTGCCCCTCCAAAGTATGCCCCTTATCGCATCTCTACCCTTCCCAATGCTGCCGCGATCCTGCGAGGCCCTCATATCATTAACAGAACTTACAAGCCTCCGCCCCTCCCTTTCTCGCCATTGCCGCACACCGTATGGTGGAAATATCCTTGGAACGACGGTCACGGAGGTATTGCGGTCCAGAGAAACTCATCTCAAAGTTGGACACGGCAATCCCACCTCCGCCTTTTCCCATTCGCGTCTGTCCCTGACACCGAAGAACGTCGTTCGCGGTGGGACAGGCACGGGAATGAACCATAAAGAGGCCTTTCGGCCTTCAAAATAGCCTCTAATCCACCTGCCATCGGTGCTATTTGCATTTCGAGCCCTCCAGTTGCCACTCCAGGTCTCATCTGTTCAAACCGGCTTGGCCAAATGTGACGAAGAAGGCGCTGTGGTCCACCAAGCACGACGCTGATGTTCTCACCGCCGACGACCAAGGCAACTCAGCTCGCACTCTTTTGTCACGCGCAGCCCCCACCGTTCTGAAACGTCCCTTATTAGTACATACGTATCAAAACTAAAGCTTAGAAGCTGTTCATAAAGCTGATGATACGACTTGACTATTGAGAAAATAGTATATTGTGGAGGATATGCTCTTAAAAATAACGATAGCATCTCCACGAAAATCTGACAGGGTACAGCAGTTCTCCCATCTCTATAAACGAGATGTCTAAACTTAACGTAAACTGATCCAAGTTCTAGAAAGTGGAGAGGCACTACGGTTGATGGTGGGTTGAATCGTGTTAATAATCAAACACTCGCCCCTTGGTTTCTATGAAACAAGAGAGCAGTTTTCTTCGTGCTGTCCGCCAACCCGAAACAGACTGGCAGTAGTAAAGGGTACATCATGAGGAGGAATTTCGTCTTGTCGTGCTGATGTAAAAGCTGTTGCCTTTCCCAGCGAAGGACATATCGGTGTCTGACTTTGGCTGGCCTTCGCTTACATCGCTGTGGGAAAAGGAACGCTCGTCCCCCGGTTCGGAGCCATCATCCCGAGAGGTCTTTGCCCGCGGGAGATCCTGCAGGGCGCTCTGCGGGCTGATCTCCTTCGATTCCATGTCGACGTGGCGAGCCAGCATGGGGTGCTTGGGGTCGGCGATGTCGAAGGGGGCCAGCAGGTCGCCCGGGCGTGTGGTGGGAATGTGGCTATCGCAGTGGCTCCAGTGCCCGTGGCCGAGCTGGTCGTGCGCCACGCGGTGCAGCTGGATCGCCGTGCTGCCCTCCCACTCGAGGTACGCGTACTGGTCGTACCGGCCGCCCTTGTGCAGGACGCGAAGCAGGGGTTCGATGCTGAACGACACGCCGATGATCAGTACCCCCATGGCATAGGTGAACACCAGCCCAAAGACGCTGAAGGAGCTGTATTGTGCACTCCGGATTTTCTGGCCGGCGTGTCAGCTGGTTCCATGCCAATACTTGTCCATCCTTCTTGCTTCGGGGGTTCGGTAGTGGGACGTACCTGGTTGTGACACAACTCCCATTCCCACTTGTTTGCAGGCTTGATGGTATCAGGTTGGTAAGGCGAAGTGACAAGCCCCTGCGCAGTGGTGACGTAGAGAGATTGAACCCCGGCCATCAGCATGTACCACCACTGTGTCGCGTCGAGGTGCCATTGGTTCTTGTCGATTCCATATAGCCAACTGGATTGGATTGACCTCTGGGACGCAAGTGATGCCGGGCCAAGGGTTTGGGCGATCCAGTGGAGAGTCACTCCGCTGAAGTTCTTCATGTAGAACGCCCACAGGAGCAGGGACCCGAGCTTCGTCTTCGCCACGGGCCGGGGGGCTGCCAGGTCTTCCTCGGTGAGGCCGAACCATAGAGCGGCGCTGTACAAGGCGCTCACGAGGTCGCCGAGCTCCCCGCATTCGCCCCGTGCGGGATCACGGCACCACTGGTGCTGTTCTATGCAGCCCATGGGCGATGCTGCTTCCTCGGGTCGGTACCAGTATGTCTTCTTGGGCTCATTGGGAGCATTCATAGACCCCCCCTCGATAGTTGCACGGTACCAATCGTCCTCTGTACGCTCCACGAAGTGAACGCCATTGCCCGCAAGAAACAAGATAGTTACCTCACCCTTCGGCTCGGCGATATCTGGGTCAAGCTCAAAGGACGAGGACCCATTGAGCCCTACATTTGGAGTATAGAACCTCGACCTGGCGCGTCCGTTTCAGCATGAAATCAAACAGTAAAGCGCGCATGGGTCCCGAGCGGAACGGGGCACCATCAACTCAACTCTTTGCAGCCTTCAGAGGGGTTGACCTTACGTGATCAAGAAGTTGTCCGAGTTAGCGAGCCCTGGCACCGGGTGGACGTACTGGATGTCAGCATCTCGAACAGCGAATGTGTAATTATTCGTGGTCAAAGACTGGTTGCCGTAGTCGTAGGTGGTAAAGTTAATATTCTTGTTAGTTAATTTGCCTTTGCGCCCTTCTGTGACCAACGGAGCACACTGCAAATGTGTCAGCACTGTTTGAGGTTTCCCACGCTACTCGATAGGCCAGGGAGGGGTATTCACTTGTAGAACCTTCCGATATGTGAGTGTCTCGTCTTTGGGGGCATTGAGGCCGAAAATGTCATTGCTATTTAGATGGCCGGTGTCAAATCGTATGTTTGAGTCGTTCCGCACGCAGGCGCCGGCCTTGAAGGGGCATGGCGCGTCGTAACTCATCTCCGCCGCCGGAACAGTACCGGTGATGAACTTGGAGCACTCGAGAAGACTAGCACCCGGGTTTAAATAGCAGGTCTGCGCGTATTCCTTCAGGTTGTTATCGTAGACGGACCAGTAGGCGGTTTGCTGGTTCCACAGGGTCGCGTTTCCGCCACTAAAAGAGGCGACCTCGCACTTGTCCCCTCGGAGCAGGACTTCGTCGGCGATGGAAAGCTGCGAGGAATAGCCACCAGCTACCGTAAAAGCACAGATGTAGCAGACGAGAAACAAGACGATGGGTAAGACGCGGGGCCAGGCCGACCGGTCCCGGCGGCTCCACGTCCACAAGAGGCGAGCAAAAGACACGAGACCCGACTCGGGCGAGTACGAGTTCCGCAACAAGACCTGCCGCTGGTGGTGGATCGCATCCCGGGGGGCCGAGGTGGCGTAGCATTGATGGAAAGTAATGGAGAAGATCCGCCAGAAGCGGGAGGCCACAAAGGGCACGAAGAAGGCAGTGAAGGCAATGAGAAGATTACCGTATGCTCGCGTCGTTGTCAGGGTCGCGCCCATCGCAGCGGATCCCCGGGCCCAGTTGATCCAGACGCCGAGATAAACCGGGGCTTTGGCGTCTTCCATGGTGAGGTACTCCCGGGAGAGTAATCAGGAGAGGACATACGAAGGATGGCTTCAACCTTGTCGAAGGACGGAAGCTAACAAGGCGGGTCGCGTGATGGTCCGCTTCAGTTACCGGGCGAGGCAGTGCGGTCTCGCCGGACTATTTAAGTTGTACGGACAGGTGGGAATCGAAAGGCAAGTCCGAAAATGCAGGTCGCCTGCCCAGTGATCACTGAGCCAAAAGATAGGCCCTTTGTTGCCGTTGGCTCCTCGATCTAGTGCCCCCAAGTCCCCCAAACGTTTGGAACGCCTACCTCTTCGCATCAGAGTATGATTTGGACCCCAAGAGAGATAAAGAATTATGCAGTTACACGTCCCAAATGACAGACTTGCAGCCAATAGGTTTGCTGAGTGGTGCAGGCCCATCATCATCATGACCTCGGCCCTAAAATGCCGAGTGTGAAGGTGGGGGCGGCGCAGCGTCATCTTGTTTTGCCCCCAGCATGATGAATACTCGGCAACGAGTATCGCCAAAGCATATCGATTTCCCAATGGTTTTGTTTTTTTCTAAATTTCCGTATCGTACCATACAAATTTCTCAAGCAAGGCCACAATTAAATGTCTTCCAGTTTCCAAAGCGAAAACTGTCTGTCCCATTCATATCCCCATTAGCCCTTGAGGTATTAGGTACCTCCATCGATCCAAAGCCTGCCCCTTTCATATTTATGATTGTACTGCTGCGTAAGCTACCGGATAAGGCTGGCTTTCGGCTGCAGAAAACGGATCTTCTGGCCCTCTTGGGGTCCAAATGTAACACTGGGAGTCCGGCTGGGTGGGTAAGCAGATAAGGTGTGGCCAGTGAAGTGTGAGCCCACAAAAATGCCAAGTACCAAGCACCGTATAGCCTGCGCCACCGGACATGGGGAAATGGGGAATCGCTAGGCCACCCAAATTACTCGTCGGTCTATGGACAGGACTCTCGGGGTGACGGATCAGTTGCCGCCACTCTGATGTTCTGCGTCGTAAGGCAGCAAATCTGATGCTCCACCGCGTGGACATCCTTGCTCGGCACCCAGGTTTTATCCGGTTTGCAGGTGCTGACATATTGTCAATGCCTCTATTGTGGGAAGGCCCGCCACGATACATTCACAGATGTCCGAAAGTGGTAGGTATGGGATGTCAAGTAAGTGCATTGCCTGGTTTCGGTCTTGGTGCCTCCACCAGTCTCAGTAGGCCGTCGCAGTTGTTTGGCCGACTTTTGGTGCGCTTCGCCTCGTTTCTTGGTCAATATTGATACCTTATATGAGAAAACACGAGATCTGCGCGGTTCGCTTGCTGGAAGCCGAGGAAGAAAGGTGTCAGAACACTTTGATCCGCGGCATGAAAGTTTGGCGTCGTCAGGACGCGCTGCGTGCATATCTGCCAAAGTTGGACCGTCATATGTCAGCAGGTACCACACATAGTTGAAACAACAGTGGAGCGCAACCGAATTGCTGTTCTAACGCCCCATTGGCTCCCGTACGCCAGATCTTATCGACATCCCGGAGGACGGTAGCACACCCAGAAAATGACACTGAAGCATATCGCTTTGCATAGCCCGTAAGAGAGGTGTGTAGGTATTTATGGACCCAAGACCACAAGTCACAACACACTTGATCCATAATTGCCAGAGCCCAATCGCGAGTCCATAAGTGGGCGAGTATCAGAAGCCGACGACGGAACGGCGCGGTACAAAGGGTAAGCAGAAAGGAGCAACAAAGTTAAGTACTAGGTACCTAAGCTATGTGCAGACCCCACCAAAACCAGGCTGGTGGAGGCGGGAGGACCCTGAATAAAGTATGAGTAAGCATGGAATGAGGGGGAGGTCGGCATTGATTGTGGAGCGTTGAGCCGACTGGACCAGAAGACTGATATTAAAGATGATGAGACATTTGACTAGGTGGTTGTTTAACCGTACTCTAACTCGGCCATCCTCACCCTCGAGCGAATCTAACCCGTGAGCTCATACACCTAGCTCATTCTATATACCCCATGTATCCACACTTATCGTCGTTTAGCCCACTAAGATGTCGTTACTGGGATCCACATAACAGCCGAAGTATTCGGTGGGTACGGGCGAGTATTATGTGCGTGTGTATAGCGGAAAACCTTTACTCTCGGATTTCTTATGCTCTCGACGGGGCTCGAACCTGGAGGCGGTGGGTTGCGTTCTTTCGGGGCCACTGTATGTGGCACCGATTCTACTCTCATCACTATGATTGTGCAGCGTTGAGCCGACTGGACTAGAAGACTGATATTGATAATGACGAGATATTAACTAGGTGGTTATTTAACCGTACCCTAGCATACATAAGTAAGCTGGTAAATAAAAGGATGCCGACGGAAGAGTAAAAGCAGTGGCACACGCAGGCCCAGGTCCTGTCGGCGCACGCGACGGCGTGTCGTACTCTATATGACATGGGCAGCCGGTTCTAGCTTATCTAGAACCCTGCACGGTATCACATGGCCCATCTTTCCTGACCCATAAACTTGTTCTGGAACCCCGCTACTTATTCTTGAAAGTTGGCCAGGAGGCCAATTTTGCTTGTCTTTCCATCAGGGAGGTTAGCAATGCCGGCCTTGAAGCGAGGAGGCTGAGATTAACGACGAGCGTGCTATTATCCCTTGAAGTGGGCTCGGAGACCGGCGAACTCGCGCTAGCCTTCGTGCTCTACCAGAGCAACTACCGAATGAAACGCGTCCTTCTCAACGAAGCCATTTAAGTTAGTGTGAGCTTCGGAGAACTGAAAAGCCTCACCGCTCGTGTGATTAAGGTCCTTAAAGGCACCCTCACAACCCTTATTAAGAGAGCCAGAACTGAGTATTCAAGGCTTAAAGTCGCTGAGATTAACAGCCTCTGAGCTCAGATTAAGCATCGCCGACGTAAGAGGAGTAGAAAGGTTGGTAGGTTTAGAAAGAGAGGGCTTCGTCGGTGATTTCTTGAAGTTGGAAGTAGGAGAAGCGTTGCTCTCTAAAGACTCCTAGGCTGGCTGGGTCGGAAGCTGGATGGGACGATTAAGGCGACGAGTAGGAAGACTTTTGTGCGAAGAGACGGTCGGCCTCTTGCTCGTTGACTTCTCCTCACTAGGAGGCTTGGGCTGCTGGAGTCCCCCGCCGATAACCTTGAGCCAGTCTTACTGCTTTTGCAATTTGAATCTAGTTCAGCTGCTACGCATAAGCACAACCTTCTAGCGCGCCTCTTCCTGTTTTGTAGGCTTTCACCCCGGCGTCCCGTTTATCAGCGACAGGTGAACTCAGAAGGCCTGTATAAGCCGTGTCAGCACGGCCAGGGGTCGGCAAGCTTCGGCAAGAAGCCCGCGGGACAGCGTGGGGGGTCGGGGCAGGCGTCCTCGAGAAAGTCTATGAACGCCTTCGCTACCCGTCACAGTAGTCAACGGAGTTCGGGACGCCATCGGCCATGGTAACAAGCTCGGCCATTTTGCCGTCGGTGCCGATTGTCTACTCCTCGAAGACGACGGAAAGAGAAGGAGGAGAGAGTGTGCGCGCGCGCGTTTATCTGTACAGCCTGGGCAGTGAAGACGGCAATTCTCCGAGACTGATAAGTGCATAGAAGAAACAGAGGAGCCATGGCGAGCTTCCTTGGCCTTGAGCGGGATTCTGCCCGCTTCCTTGTGGCTCCTGGTGGATCTTATATCTCCCAAAGCTCAATATTGATCTTACAACCTGATAACCCATTCTGGGCCACAAAGATCAGGTGGAAGCGGATTTGATGTAGAGAAGATAAACCGTAACTGAGGAGGGTCGGTATATAATGGGAGAATAAGCAGTTGGGCACCCGCTGTTGCTCATGCCGCTGCAGAATGTGGTGGTGGCATTGGTCATTCTGCTGGATTTTGACGCTATTCCGCAAACCACATAGATTGTTTGCTTGCATCATCAGCTTTCAGACGATGCTGAGGGATTCGAGGAAGTATCAAGAGTTTGAGGAGAGGTGATGGAAGGGAAAGACGGGTGACCACTGCTCAATCCTTCAGTCTTCACTACCACCTGTCGTAAAAAGGCAAGCTTAGTAGGGAACCGTGGCACACATGGTGTCGACTCAGGAAGCTTTTTGTATATGCCCGTAACCGCTGGCCGTGTCATCCGGTTTGAGAAAACATAGAGTTTAACCCGAACTTATGAAAGAGTATTGAATGGTCGTAGTTAAGGTACTCAGCTGCGAGTTGACGAGTTTTTCTTATTGATTTAGCGGTGATAACTGGAGGCAAAAGCTTCAGGTGAATTGAAACCAAGTTATGGGAACCGGGTTGCAGGGTTGGTTGGGGAAAAAATTCGGGAAGGTAGTATAAAAAGAGGGGTGTAACGAAAAGAGTGTGGTCAATAGAACTAGTAGCATACTTTCTCCCCTCTAGTGCGTAGGCAGCAATCCATTCTGTTCCCTCCGATGACCTAGGTTTTGTATATAAGTAAGTAAGAAATCATTCGTTTGCGGTGATGTGTTGGTTTTAAAACTGCGAGCAGACGTCAATCAGGCGTTGCTGCCGCACCAGTCGCTCTTGCCAGATCCGCCATCAGAGCCGCGTCTTTCGCATACAGAGTCATGATACATTGTCCATCCATCCGCTTCAAACTGAAAGAGAATCCGATTCTGACATTGGATGGCGATTGGTTATGTCGTCTGGCTTCACTGGGGTAATTGATGCACCCCATGACGCTGGTAATATGGGGAGAGGTGCTTGCAAGGAGAGTGACCATGATAGAGTACGTCGATAATGTCACGCTTGACGAGAATAAAGTTAAGCTCGGGAGGGTAAGTGGAGAAATGATAGATCGATGACCTGCTGCAAATGTGTTTTTGTTTGTTAAGGTGTTGAAGAATGAAAATGATTTATTGGATGGCTTATGCTTTGTAGGCTCGTGCCGAACAGAAGAACTTAATGGATTCGTATCGGGTGTAGAACAAACGCTGAACGGTTTCTCTCATTCTAGAAATAGCCCTCTAGGGTAGGGTCTTAAGTATTACTAAAGATGTCAAATAAGTATGTGGCTATAGATGTCCCATAAGAACCGAAACACGCGTGGCTCGATCAAATTTTGTGGCAAAGGTATGTTTTGTCCCTATTTCTCGTGTGTTTGCAACTCTCCGAGACAGCGCCGGGTTCTTAGCGGCGGCAACGTTGAATCTAATACCGTGTCCCGTTTCAGCCCCGGGGCGCCAAGTTGCATGGTGTTATAACGAACCACATCTGGGGCAAGGCAATTCCTTACGACGGACAGAATACAGTAAGTACTTCCCACCAAAATAAAAGTTGGAGAGGCCCGTTTGCAATGGGCGGTCTGCAAGCATCGTTCCATCGGGGTTTCCAGGTCCTATTTTGGGAGGCCGATGCGTACCTGCAACCAATCAGGCGTTCCCGACCTCAAAGCTGTTGCCCTCATCGGACCAGGCTTACGGTAGAGTGTCGTCGGGCTGTCGCCGACATGGTCGCCGACATGACCCAAGAGCGAAGGCCGACATTCTCAATTGTGATAGCGACTCTCACCTTAACCCCACTGGGCAATCCAATTTTGTTGTGCCGCTCGAACTGAGAATTCGGGTGACCCAATTCCACAGTGCCACTCGAGCTGAGAATTCGGGCTGTCCACGACTACAAGTCACGGCAAGGTTACATGCACTCTGTAATGCCAAGCAGCATCACAGGCACGTGTCTCTTTACAGCTTTGCACATCAGCCATGACGGCTATGGTGGTCTCGTCATCTGATGCTCATTCGTGTATAAAAAATAAAGTATAAAAGGAGATCCTGGCTGTTCCCATCATTGCCTCCTCACATCACCGTACAAGCACACCCTATTCTCGCGATCTTCTACCACGCTAGACTCCCTCAGCACGACAACCCTGTTCACAATGCATGCAACTTCAGCTCTTTTCGTCCTGGGCTTTTTCGGCCGCCAGTTCCTCGCCATAGCAATGCCTACCGCTGGTGAGGATGTTGTACCACAGTCACCGTCGCAACTATTCTCATGCAAGCTAACGCCTCATTCACCGGTCTATTCTATGCCCGAGTTGCATTTGTTAACATTATTCGACGAGAGTGGAGACTCGGGCTCAGTCCTGTCGCGACTACACCGACTGCAATCGCTGCCAAAGCGGTTACTGGCGATGCTGCTTATCCGGATGCCGGGGGCAGCCTCCGGCTGGCGGACAAGCTTGCCTTTGTGTCAAAGATGGGGAGAACCTAGGAGCCAGCTGCGGATGCATGTAATTGTCCATTCAGGTGCCGTTGGTTTCGTACAGGGGGTGTGTGCAGCCTAAGGCTGTTTACAGGCTCATTTGTGCTGTCGGAGTCTTCTTCTCATGGTGCGCCACATTCTGACTTCGTAAGAGAGAGTTTACTGTCATTTAAGTCAGTGTATATCTGGTGACTAGCCCTATGAGACTAAGAAACCACTGATAAACGGGGAAAGCGGATGATTTCACGACGTCACAGTCTCCTCTCGATCCACTAAAGTTAGGTTCTCACCTTCCCGTTTCGAAGAGACAGCTGAAAATAGGGAAATGATTCGCTTGCAGAGCATGCGGGGCGTACTCAGACTGCTCTTAAACCGAAATATCACATTATTCACGCGCCACATTATTTGTAGAGACGCAACTGAAATGCCTGTGAAATATCAGTGACCAGTAGAAAGCATGATGGCATCATGTGCTTACCTTGAGAGCCTCACAATATCGAAGTTGCCGGACAAGTAACCAGGATCCCAGCCATCCACGGCATTTTCACTAGGCTCTTGTCGCATATATAAGGCGCAGTTGCTGCAGGGCAATTGCGGATCCGTTTTTGTACCACAGCTCTTCACGTCTTGAAAAGGGCATTTCTTGAGCAGGGACCCCTCCAAATTAAACATGAATCCAATGTTTAGCACTAGTCCTGGAACAATGATGCCAGGTGCTCAGACAGCGCCCACGAGATAAGGAAAACGTCCGCTGAAGGGAGGGACGGCCCCGGCCCGGAAACTAGTTACCGTCTTGGCCTGCATGGGGAAAGGAGGGATGTGAAGGGGGAAGACCAATTTGATTGGCTACTGGAAGATACCGAGTGCCGAATCAGATGATGCCAACCAACATGCTATGCTTACATTACGCGAAACATCCGGTGACCATCCCTGATCGTCAACCATGCAGATTGGTGGCTGGGCGATACGTACTCTCGCGGGGTAGGATCGAATCACATGGCAGCTGGAACCTACTCGCCCAGCAGATAAGGGTGAGATGGTGGGCATAAAGAAGACAGCAGATTGCTGTGAGTTCCCGATAGGTTACTCAGCATAGTGCATAAAGAGGTTTATCCGGGTAATTTTCCGCGAGATATTACGCAACGGAAACGGTCGATTAGTTGTTACTCCGGCACTTGCATCCCATATGGAATACATAACGAAGACGAAAGAAGCTGCCTGCGGGGTCGGATACTCTCGTTTATATATTGTGCTGCGTCCCAAACCCTTGAGGTTCTACCGAAACAACCAAACACACCCTTAAACATTGTGTTCACATCTTTACAACAGAAGTTCACAAAGAAAAGGGACAGCAATGGCGCCCTACCTCAAGAATCTTCTCCCCACTCGCGGGTCTGAGCTTCTTCTAAGCTCCGGCATGTCTCTTCTCCTGATCGTTATTGCGGCAGCAGTTTGGCGGGTCGTTTACAGCCTTTTCTTCCACCCGCTTCGTAATTTCCCCGGACCGTGGTATACGGCGTGCTCGTCGCTGCCTCTTGGGATAGCAAGCTTGTCCCGGTCGGAGCCGGAATGGCTCTGCAATCTAGTCGAGAAACACGGAAGTACGTGAAAGTTGCAACTCCGCCGCCATACGAGGCGCAGCGCGGTGGAACTGACAAATCCGGTAGAGAATGGCTCCCCTGTCCGCATCGCCCCCGATATGCTGCTCTTCCACAAGGCAAGCCAACTTCGCGACATATACGGCGACGCCGCCTGTAACACGAAAGGCAGCATCTATAAGCATGAAGCAATCGGCCCCATATCGCTCTTCACAACTATCGGTGCTGATGACCACCGTAAGCTACGCAAGGCACTCGGAGGCGCCTTCTGGTCTCTCGGGACATTGAAGAAGTCATGGGAAGGCAAGATCGACGACCTCATTGTGAACTGGGTCGAGAACCAGAGGCGTCATGCTGAGAGTGGAACCCCAATCATTTTAAGCGACAAAACGTCGTAAGTCGGAGCTCCGTCGATCCGGCAAGAAGAAAGCAGTCCGTCACCGACCCTGGCCCTAACCGCGCATCAGTGAATTCGCCGCCGACGTCATGACGACAGTCCTCTTCACGAAATCTTGGGGCTTCGTCAAGAACGATCGAGATGAGCGAGGAATGCTTCAGGCTTGGCGGGACGGTACGGGGCTCTTTGGGCTTGCCCAACGGTGGCGCTTCATGCGCGAGGTCATCCTCGGCTCCCGCTTCCTCCGAAACCTCATCCTGCCCAAAGTGTCGGACGAATGGGGTAACGGCTGGCTGATGGCGCAGGGAACGCGGGAGATAGCGGCCCGAAAGGAAGTTCTCAGCCGGGCGCCGCCGCCCGACGCGCCGTTCAAGGACGCGCTCCAACACGCCCTGGACGCGCGCATGGACGACGAACCGCTCAGCGACACGCAGAGGCTGGCGCACATGACGCTCCTCATCCAGGCGGGGGCGGACACGACGGGGACGGGGCTCGGGGCGACGCTGAGCCTCATCCTGAGCCACCCGCCGGTACTGGCACGGGTGCGCGAGGAGATCGCGCAGGCCGAGGCACGCGGGCAGCTGAGCCGGCCGGTGGTGCAGTACGACGAGACGCGGCGGCACCTGCCGTACGTGTGCGCGTGCGTGCGCGAGAGCCTGCGGCTGCAGCCGCCGATCCCGAACCTGTTCTCGCGGCTGGCGCCGGCGCCGGCCGGCAAGACCGTCGGCGGCGTGGCCGTGCCGGCGGGCGCCCAGATGCTGAGCCACGCCGTCGTCGTGCAGCGCGACACCGACGCCTTCGGGCCCGCGCCCACAGAGTTCCGCCCCGAGCGCTGGCTCGAGAGCGACGAGCGCACCCTCCGCATGGAAGCCGCCATCTTCACCTTCGGCATGGGCCCCCGCGTCTGCCTCGGCAAGGAGCTCGCCCTCATGGAGCTCCACAAGCTCGTCCCCGAGGCCCTGCGCCGCTTCGACTTTGACCTCCTCGACGAGGGCCGCTACTGCGCCCGTGGTGGCATTGCATACCTGAGCCCCGGATTGCGTGTCACGTTGAAGGATCGAGAGTAGAGACTATCTTCAGGGTGGACCGTGGAACGTTGGAGTCGCTAGCTTGCTCGAGGGTCGTATCGGACTGTCCCATATCATGTAAGACCGGCAACCCCCATCGATACTGAATGTGACGGGGCCATCCTTGTGCGTGATCAAGCCGAACGGCTGGAGGGATTCCACAATGAAGCTTTGACCGTCTTGCCACTTTTGTTCATCAGCTTAGGGTTGATTTATGGCGGACTGACTCACCGCCGCGTTCTCGCACGGATATGCGACACGAAACTCATTAAATAGCTGTTTGCATAGGAGGCTGAAGATTGAAAATTACCAAAGGTGCCCGTTTTCTGGGATTCCGCACTGACACGTGACGCAGCAAGATAACAATAGGATGGCATCAAATTCTTCCATTCCGCTAGTCTTCATGTATAAGGGGAGAAGGGGAGTACACAGGAATGCCCTTATGAAACAAAACTCGCCTAAAACCCAAACGAGACCGTGAGATTCTGACCAGAGCACAGTCGTGCCACATAGGAAAGCGAGCGGCTATAGGCTGGGTCCATCTTTCCACGAGATAGGGTGGTGCGCTTAGACGGCAGTGTTTCCGGGGGCGTTGGTCTTGCTGTCAGCCTTGGACGGACTCATGGGGCGAGGACCGCCCGTCAGGCCGCCCAGGAGACCACCGACACCAGCAGCGGGGCCGTTGTTCCTAAAAAGACATTTCGCGTCAGTCCTTGCCAAGGGGGAATAGGAGGGTTAAACGGGAAATTCGACTTACTGGCCGGAGCCGCCATCGCCGAGCAGGCCACCGAGAACACCCTGGGGGCTGCGCTTCTCAATATCTTCGGCATCCCGACCCGTCAGGCCGCCGAGGAGGCTACCAACACCGCCGTTGTGGCTGCCGGCCCTGACAAGGGAGATGCGTCAGCAAGATGTGCGCGAGGGAAGGGGGTGTTTCGCAAAGCCAACTTACTGTTCCTTAGCACCGCCGCTGGAGCCTCCGTCGCCGAGGAGACCGCCGAGCACGCCCTGGGGGCTGCGCTTGCCGGTCAGGCCGCCGAGAAGGCTACCGACACCGCCGTGGTGGCCGCCGGCCTGGCCCTCGGCGCCGCCGCCAGAACCTCCGTCACCGAGGAGACCGCCGAGCACGCCCTGGGGACTGCGCTTGCCGGTGAGACCACCGAGCAGGCTGCCGAGACCGCCGGGGTGACCGCCGGTCTGGCCCTCGGAGCCGCCGGCACTTCCCCCGGAGCCGCCGTCGCCGAGGAGACCGCCGAGCACGCCCTGGGGGCTGCGCTTCTCGACATCCTCGGCATCCCGGCCCGTCAGGCCGCCGAGCAAGCTACCGACACCGCCGTGGTGGCCGCCGGCCTGGCCCTCGGCGCCGCCGCCAGAACCTCCGTCACCGAGGAGACCGCCGAGCACGCCCTGGGGGCTGCGCTTGCCGGTGAGACCACCGAGCAGGCTGCCGACACCGCCGGGGTGACCGCCGGACTGCCGGCCCCCCTCGGCACCACCGCCGGAACCGCCGTCGCCGAGGAGGCCGCCGAGCACACCCTGCGGGGCGCGCTTCTCGGCGGCGGCGTCGCGGCCCGTCAGGCCGCCCAGCAAGCTACCAACACCGCCGTGGTGGCCGCCGGCCTGGCCCGTGGCACCGCCGCCCGAGCCGCCGTCGCCGAGGAGGCCGCCGAGCACGCCCTGGGGGCTGCGTTGCTCCACGGGTAGGCCGTGGACCGAGACGTAGGCGACCAGGGCCGTGGAAAAGAGGGTCGAGTACTGCATCTTGGTGGCGGAGTTGTCGGAGATGTATGGGAAAAGTTGGTAAATGTTGTGAGACAAGGAATGAATCCGGAGAGGAGAAGAGGCGTATAGTGAGCTGTGGTTAAGTAGTGGTTGGTTGAGAAGTAGAGAAAGTGAATCTGAAGAAAGAAGGTGGCGAATGAAGTGGATGAAGCTGTTGTTGTGAAGAAGAAGTTGATGATGAAGGTATAAAATTTGGACAGTATAGCGGGAATTCTGAGAGGGCTATATAGTTCTGTGTGCTCACCACCTGCTCCGATATTTTTGTTTCTAATAGGCGCCGTGTCGACAGCCAAGCACCACGTCCATTTCCAGGTACCATGTTGATGCCATCCACTACACGCCGTCCGCATCGCGTACGGCTGCGAGGCAGACAAGGCCGCCAGTCGAGACATGATGGACGCCAAGGCAATGGTTTCCTACTCTATTCGGAGCTGCCGGGACCGGCGCACAGCGCTACATTGTCCGGGACGCGGGCCAGGGAGCGGCCCGGAAAGGGGTGGCAGGTTTGACAGGCGATGGGCACGGACGGCACGACAGGCAAGACCCCAGCAGCGGCACGTTTTTGGATGACAACGTGGTGTTTCGGGAGGGCGGAGAGAGACATAGTAGTCTGGGGAAGCTAGAGATGGTTCGGGGGAAGTGGTTCCATACTAGTGAGTTAGCAACGGATGGACGGCAAATGACAACGGACCTAGTGCAAAGCTTGGCCTGTTTCGACCGCGGGTCCTGCACGGCTGCTGCTGATCATCTGGTGCGACTCGCCCTAATAATAGCGCACGCCTCGCCAGACTACCCAGTCGTGGCCATGCGACGGCGCGGAAACCGGCACGCGGCCGTGTGGCGCGGGTGCGGAACCCTCGAAGGCGACGGCCATGAGGCTGTCGGCTTCCAGGCCCTTGGTACACAATGCTCACCAGACGTCGCCAAACCCACGGACTGCCGTGCGTCCCCCCCCACACACACCCGAGCCTCGCCGTCGACACCATTGCCACTACGTCGCAAGCGTGACGCGGACGCAGCAGCAGCCCGACAGCCGCTCGTCCGAGGTTGCGTGGCCGAGGAGGCTTGGCTCCCTGCTCCGTGTGCAGCACCCGGATCGCCCTTACCGCCCCGGCCGCGCGCGCATCTCGATCGGCAGGCCGTCACGAGCCCGAGCAGGGCCTCGGCGTGGCTATCGGTAGGTCGTCGAGCGCGCCAAGGCGCCGTTGCAGCGACTTGGTCTCACCCTGGCCCTAATGAGACAGGAAATCTTGGGGAGCAAAGCAGTTCCACACCCCATCCTGTCCCTTTCGTCCGAACACTCGTAGCCCCACGTTGTGGAAGGGCGGTTTGCGACTCTTTGGAATAAACGAAAGCGCATAGGAAATAGACGCTGGATCCATCATGCAACGAGATTGGACGTGCCGATCACTTCAAGCTGCCTAAGCCCTACAATACTGCCCAGAATAGCTCTCTCTTCTTTAGTGTGTTTATGCACACAGCCTATCCCACCGTTTTCATCACTTACACGCCGCTTCATTGACTAGAGGTCACGGCCTAAACCTTCATATGCCCCCATACCCCTGAGCCCGCGCGCTTGACTAATTACATCGTTCTTTCTACTACCCCGTCTTCTTCACTTGAGAACCAATGTTACTAACAACGTTAGTTTTGAAAGACGACTTCCATCTCTCTTCAATCACAAGGCGGAGTCATTGCCGTCCAGGGCCGGGGCGACCTTCTCACCGCCAGAATGTACTAGAGACCGGTCTTTGGTTTTCTGTCACCAGCACGCATTTAGCACAACTGAGGATCTATAGACAGCATCTTTTTCTCTCTCCCAAACGCCCACTCTGCAGCTACCTGCAACATCGATACACCGCAGAAGGCAGGTACCTCTTCGTGGAAAAGACTCAACGGAAAACAACCGACTTGAAGTCCCCCTTCTCCATGCAGGCCCCACCACGCAGACCAATAGAGTCGCCATTGCAACCAATATCCTTGTTTGCTGCAGGGGATGGAGACGAAAATTGTAAGTGAACGATGCCCATAAAGCCTGCAAGTCAGGAAGGGGTGAGGGGTGAGGGGTTAGCTTACCGCTGCTGAAGAGGTAGCCGGCCGTGTTGTAAAAGAAAGCACCAGTCTTTCCGTCGAGGTCATAGCAGTTCCCAGAGCTCGGGGCCGCGTGGTACAGGATGTTGCGGTCGTTCTTGCTACGATGCCCATCATTTAGCCAAGCCACGATTGTTTGGGTGCCAGATAGCCATCTCTTACCAGTCATCCAGCGTACGGTACTGGTTCAGCTTCGGCTTGTCCCGAGCAAAGAGGTTACGGCCGCTGGGCGATTCGGTAGGGGAAGCCATGGCGAGGGGAAGGCTCACGGCCGCGGCGATCATGACAAACTTCATGGTGGATGGTGGATTTGGAGCTTGAGGTGAAGTGATTGATGGAATGAAATGGAATGCTGCGATGTTGATGATGTCCTGATCCCAACCCGGATTTGCTTGTTTTGCGTTCCCTTTATACCCGTGGAGCGAACGCTCACTTCGCTGCTGCCTTGTGTTTTTCCAACATGTCTAAGCAGATCCCAAAGACGTTGCTGACAACTGCCCCGTAGTACACAGCCGTGCGGCGATACCTACTGCCGGCATCATAATGTGGCAACATAGGAGGGAACTGAGATTGCTGCGAATCCTTCGGGGTGTCGATCGTGGAGCTTGCCTGGGGTTATAGGGGCCGGCGTGTATGCCCTTAGGGCTGAAAGGACGAGATGACCGACAAGCACGTCGATCACTACACAAAAAGGCAGTGGGGGTCTTCAGCTGCTTATCGGGCGGCCCCCACACTACGTTTGCCAGGCAGTTTATTGCTGTGTAGATCTGCACAGCCAAAGCTGGGGTCCGATCCTTCCAGCCCCTCATCGGTGCAGTAGTGTGTAGATCATTGCCAATACCGCCCCACATTGGCTATTCAAAGTAAGGCATCCCACAGGGGAACGGGGGATCTGCCGAAGGATTACACGTAGCTGGGCTAAATTTAAAACTGCCGGTAGGACCCATGACAAGGCTGTGAGCTTAAATCCATGTTCTCACCGCCCATAACCCCCGGAAGGAGATGTGCGTACGACTTCTTGATGGTGGCCGGGCGACGATTGTACTACCTCTCGCGCTCCACTGCGTCGTCACTGATGTGCCCCGTATAATTCGGGTCTCCAAGGCTGAGTGAACATTGACTGCTCCCCGAGGCATCTGATGAGTCAAGCGATCTTCGTCACGGTAAGATAGATTTTCGTGCAACAAGCGACACTGATGTCATTCAGGAAGAAAGCAAACCGTTGTACGAGATGCAGGAATCGATCTGCGTCGCAGACTCGTACCCGGGGTCGGCGAAGCAACTTACTAAGCGGGATCTACACTGTGTAAGGAACCGGAGTCGAAGTCCGCGGGCGCCTGCTGCTACGTGCACATCTCAATGGTTAATGGAGCTTCTGATCCTGCAAGATCGACAATTTTCAGCTACGCCGATCTTTCAGGCAGCAGAATTGAACCGAAGGATTATACGTGATTTGAATGATAGGCATAGCCCCTCGGTATAGGTACGTATACGATGTGTGATATGCTAGAGGGACACACCATCGCCGTCCCAAGCTTATGTATAAAGGTTGCAGCTGCACGACCTTTGGATTTGGGTTCACCTCGAACTACCAAGTCATCGCACATCCACCACTTCCAACCCATCGATCCCAGGCTCCTTTTGACTATTTCCCAATCCTTCCTCCTTCAACCAACCTCAAGATGAAGTTCCTCCTGTTCGTCGCCGCCTGCGCCCTTCCCGCCCTGGCCCTTCCAGAGCCCGTATCTGGAGGCGTCACCCTGGCGGCCCGGGACAACGTCAAGCTGAACCAGTACCGCACCATGGACGACTGGTAAGTTGCAACCCCCCCCTTTGACATACCAACAAGAAGACGCTGGGCATCTAACCGCTTCGAATTAGTGAAAACGATCGCAACATTCTCTTCCACTCGGCCCCGGCCTCGGGCAAGTGTGTCGAGCTGGACGGCCAGACCGGCGCCTTCTTCTACAACACCGGCGGCTTTTGGCAGTCCTACTGTAAGTAAAATCCACTACGTCACGGGTTTCGGCGAGGTGTGGATCATGGCTTACCCAGCGGCACAGCGTACGACAACCATGGGTGCGGCGGCACCTCCCACAAGTTCCAGCGCTACACCGGCCGGTGCGTCGAGAGGGGCTCCCAGAACTCGGTCAAGTTCTCTTAGACAATCTTTGGATGCTTTGGGGATGCTTCAAGGAGAGTACAGCGGCTATGCTTCTTAACTGCTAAGTGTGGTGGTGGCAACATCTGCAGGGTGCAGACATGGGCCGAGGCGGTTGTCTTTGTGGGTTGGCCTCCCCTTTTCCGCTCAGTGGTAAGGCCTTGGCAGGGAGGACGGGGGTTTGGACCGTGGTACCGATAGAGGTCAACCACGAACATGAGGTACTCTCAATTAAATACACGCTTGCAGCTGAACCCTTCAACCACCAGCGAAAGCCCAAAATCACCGCCTGCCGGCTCGCAGCCTTGTTACCGGCCTTCTTGGCCAGGGATGTCGCTACCGGCATCTATCATGGGTTGAACTATCGGTGGGTTACAAACTATACGATGAAATTGCTTACGTGGGACGACACTTAAGTTTGGTCGTGGTGATGTTAGAGATGCTGTGCCGTATAACGCGAAGCGTGGTAGACGATGCGGTCCCGGCAGGGCGGGTCTCCATGCCCTTAAGCTACGGGAAGCTCTTTTTCTGGTAAGACAAAGGATAATACTAGGCGGAACCTATGCTAGCGGCGGTTGTGATGGCTGATGCTATACAGGTGGTGTCACTATATGCGCGCTAGTAGCTTTGACAACAACCACCGCAACAACGAGGGCCTCCATGGGCCCGAGATATACGTCGGCTGCCTTTGGATTTCGGGGTTTCTTCCAGTAGAACCAACCTGCAACGACTCCAGCAGCCGTGACCATGGCCCCAACCGCGGTGACGATGACGTCGGCTATCCCTTTGTTCGGCATTTCCGTCGACAGAATATAAAATACGCATGAAAGATGAATCTAGAGACATTGACTGTAAATGAGATAAAAAAGAAATTTGAGTCCTTTAAAGATAAAAGGATGCCGCGCATGTTAGGGATTGAAGGTTTGGGTACATATGAGAATGGATATGTCAGAGACACAACTGGAAAGGACTCGGATCCAGGACAAAGGATAAATGGAAGATCTCAGAGCAAGGCCCTCAACAGGAAAACTGGCGAGGCAACGGACAGGTAGCGGCAGGCTACAAATAAGGGGCAACAGGCCCAGTAGATGGATAGAAGGACAGAGATTAATGCCATTCAACCTCTACCCCTACCTACTACCTCGCCACAGCTTCGACAGTACCTACGTGCCCCTTCTTGCCTATACTCCAAGGGCCCCCTCTGACACGTTAATCTCTCAATCTATGACGGAGACATCTCAAGAACCGCACCAGGACTGTCGAAACATACCGCGAGAGATGCCACCTAGCAGCAACTCAGAAGCTCCCCCTACAACGGAAGACGGAACCTCCCCAGGAATCTGTATGGAAATCATAGAGGACCTTTCTGAGGCGGAGCTAGATCGTAGGATCTTAGCCATAAAGAAGACGAGAACGCTCAAAAGAAAACGCGAGGAACTGAAGGCCTTACAAAGGGGAGAAAGCCCCCCAGGAGACACCCAGACCTCAACTAGTTCGCGGGAACCTAGCCCGAAACGCATGAAAACCTCGGATTGGGGTAAACTCACCTACAAGGGAGGAACCAAGGGGGACCTACACCGGTTCCTATTTCAAGTCAAAGCTCGATTCGACAATGTCAGCGACCTATCCACAGACCTACAGAAGGTAGCATGGGTTACCAGCTGCCTAGAAGGACCTGTGGAACGAAGATGGATCTCCCGGGTCCGAACCACCTACCAGGACAACATCAAAACAGTGACCTGGGAAAACATGGAAAACTGGCTCAAAAGAAGAGCAGGAGAAGGAGAAGACCGAAGCTACGACGCGACCTCGAAGTTACGTCGTATGTACCAACGACCATGGGAGAAATTCGACGACTTCCTCAACCGATGGGAAGAAACAGAAATGGAAGTAGTGGACATCCTCCCAGAGAGCCTACAGGTAGCTCACCTGTTAGCAGCCATGACGGGAAGACTTCGAGACACTATTGCTCTCAAAGGGATCCCAAAAACCAGGGAAGAATTGATCCTCGAAGCTCAGAGGGTGGAAGTGCTGCTAGGACCCCGCGACCGGTCCGTGGACAGAGACAGTACACAAACCTCTCAACGAAACCACTATCAGACATTAGACCCACGGCAACCCAGCAGTGAAGCAACAGCCAACCGGAAAGACGAGTGTCTCAAATGCGGCAAACCACACCACCCCACTTCGCGATGCCCAGACATCCAGTGTTACCAATGTAAAGAGATGGGGCACATCTCACCCTTCTGCCCAAAGCGCCGGACCCAAGACACCGACAAACCGCGAGCCAGCCGTGCACAATAGGGAGACCCAGAGCCGAAGTGCCGACTTGAGACCAATATTGAGGTCCAAGTTGATGGTCAATGGGTGACATTCAAAGCACTAATAGATTCAGGGGCCGACATCAACTTAATTAACAGAAGGAAGATAGCCCATACAAAGACACAAGTCACCGGCAACCCAACGGCTATCGAAGGAGAGTTCGGAGGAAAGACAATCACCGTGGGCACCACCGAACTAGATACCACTATCACCGACCCTCAAGGAACCATAAGGAAACAACAACATACCTTCGAGGTAGCGGACACAGACACCTGGGACATCATCCTAGGACTACCATGGCTTGAGAAAGCCAACCCGAAAATACTAAACTGGAAAACTAAGACATGGAGGCATGAGATCTGCAAGGATACCTTCGAACTATGCACGACTAGGAAGCAGGTTAGAAGGGCACAACGAACCTTAAGACATGTCCTTACTCTCAGAAAATAAACAACAAAACCCGAAATCCCAAAGGAATATGAGGACTACATCGATGTGTTCGACACAGAAAAAGCCCCAACCCTCCCTGACCACCATGGGCTAGAACACACTATCGACCTAGAAGCAGGCAAGCAACCACCATGGGGACCACTCTATAATCTCGCAGAATCAGAACAACAAACGCTGAGAGAATACCTAGACGACGCCCTAGCTAAAGGATGGATTCGAAGCTCCAGGAGCCCAGCAGGAGCAGGAGTCCTATTCGTCCCAAAAAAGAATGGCAAGCTCAGACTCTGTGTGGACTATAGGGGTCTCAACAGGATAACTATTAAAAACCGAGCCTCCCTCCCCCTCCTCAGCGAAACCCTAGACCGCTTAGGAAAGGCGAGGATCTGGACCAAATTCGACTTGAAAGACGCGTACCACCGAATACGTATTAGACAGGGCGACGAATGGAAGACAGCTTTCAGAACCAAATACGGACACTTCGAATATCTCGTCATGCCATTCGGTCTCACCAATGCACCAGCTACCTTCCAGACATACATCAACACAGCACTGACAGGACTGATTGACGTTATCTGTGTCGTCTACCTTGACGATATCCTCATCTTCAGCAATAATATGGAAGAACACAAACTACATGTCAGAAGCATCCTCGACAGATTAAGAGAATGGAAGTTGTATGCTAACGTGGATAAGTGTTATTTCCACTAGACGGAAGTGGGGTACCTGGGGTTTCGCGTCTCACAAGCCGGCATCTCCATGGAAGAAGAAAAGATCCTAGCTATCAAGGAATGGCCTACACCAAAAACGATACAGGAGATCCAGACCTTCCTAGGATTCACGGGGTTCTACCGGCGGTTTATCAGGGGGTACGCCAGGATCACGAAACCCCTAACCGATCGACTACGACAAACCGGCCCAAAGCAATTCACCCCATCCATCGAAGAGGAAGCAGCGACCCAGCAGCTAAAACAACAGTTCATCGGCGCCCCTGTGCTCCGCCATTTCAATCCAGAACTACCCACCAGGATCGAGACAGACGCTTCCAACTGGGCTATCGGTGCAGTTATCTCCCAGAAAGAAGACGGCAGGTGGAAACCTGTAGCCTTCAGATCCAGAAAACTCCAAGGACCAGAGCTAAACTACAGCACCCCGGACGGGGAACTACTAGGTATCGTCGATGCTTTCCAAGCCTGGAGACATTATTTAGCCTATAGCAAAGATACAGTAACCATCATCACAGATCACCTAAACCACCGCTACCTCTCCACCAAGTCGACGCTTACCAGCAGACAAGTGAACTGGTTACAACAACTAGAACCTTTCAACTACGAAATCATTTTCCGCCCTGGGAAAGAAAACCCTGCAGACGGACTTTCAAGGAGGCCAGACTACGAAGACCAACCTGGCAGACAAGAAGCAAGGCAGACGCTAATTCCCGGCTTTGAAAAGAAATTCAAAGACCCATCCAAGAGAGAGCTTGAAGAACTAGGGACCCACAGGCATGAGCCGCCGGGCACCCAGAAGTTAGCAGTTAAGAAAGCAGAGGGAGCAGCCGAGCGAAAGCTTGAGGGCACCCAGAGAAACATAAAGGGAGCAGCCGAGCATGAGCTTGAGGGCACCCAGAAGACCACCCAGGGCACAGCTGAGCATGAGCTTAAAAGCACCCGAAAGGTAGAAGCAGCCAGAGTACACGTCGTCTCGAAAACCCAGATCCAAGAGAGACATAAATGGACGTTTAACGGAAACGACCTCGAAGCAGCTATCCAAAAGGCTCAAGGGGAAGACGAATTCGTGAGACAACGCAAATGGAGACGACTGAAGACAACAAGAGGAACAAAGTGGACAACGGACGGAAACAACCTACTCTTAAGAAACGGAGCCACTTACGTCCCGGACAGACACCCCATCACTCGAGACATCCTAAAACTATGCCACGACGAACCAGCGGCAGGGCACCTGGGGAGGGAGAAAACACTCAGCAGGATCAGGAAGAACTTCTTTTGGAACACCCAACGGAAAGATGTCCTAAACTACGTCAAAACCTGCACCAGCTGCCAGAGAGGCAAAGCAAGGCATCATCGACCCTACGGCGAACTCATGACATTACCCATACCCTCCAGACCATTCCAGGAAATCTCCCTTGACTTCATTACCGGAATCCCAGAATGCCAGACTCCTAGCGGCAAGGTCGACGCTATCCTAGTGATTGTGGACAGACTCACCAAATACGCACAATACATACCAACCAGAAAAGACGCCACCACAAGGACATTCGCTGAGATCTTCCTAGATACCATCTTCCGAAGGTTCGGCCTACCAGAAGGTATAGTATCGGACAGAGGATCCCTATTCACTAGCAAATTCTGGGAAACCATGTGCCGTTCCCTAGGAACACAGAGAAAACTAAGCACGGCATACCACCCCCAAACGGATGGACAGACGGAAAGGATGAACCAGCAACTGGAACACTATCTGCGAACCTACTGCTGCTACGAATAAACAGATTGGGCCGAGAAACTAGGAATGGCCGAATGGACCTACAACACATCGGAACATAAATCACACGGCAAATCACCAGCGTACCTCCTGCTAGGATACGACCCAAAAGGTCCCACGGGGATAGCACACACGGAACCCGGCTCAGAAGAAGCAATTGAAAGAACCACCAGGATACGAGAAGACAGGAAGGCAGCCGCAAGCCTCCTAGAGAAATCAAATCAAGCCCATGCAAAATGGTATAACAAAAAAGAAAACCCATGGATTTCGAGGTGGGATCTGAGGTCCTCATATCAGCAAAACACATCAACCAACAAAGACCAAGCCGAAAGCTCGCGGATAAGTACCTAGGCCCGTTCCGCATAACAAAAGGATTAACGGCATGGCCTTTGAGGTGAAACTCCCGGACCAATACAAGATCCACAACACCTTCCCTATCAGCCACCTAGAAGCCTACCATCGGAGGAACGGAGAAGACCCCATGGAACAAGACGTCCAACCAGAGGAAGACACCATATATGAGGTAGAAAGAATCCTCAGACAAAGAGGAAAAGGACAGAAAACACAATACCTCATACAGTGGAAAGGATGGACCGAAGAACACAACTCATGGGAACCTCGAGCCAACGTGGGACTAGAGGCAATCCAGGAGTTCGAAGAAGGGCAGCGACAGAAGGAATCCCAGGGCCAGAAGTTTCTCAATTAAGGAAAAACCCAGGAGAAAGACCGCAAAACAACAGCCGCGAAGGGGGCACAGAGATTAGGCAGCGGCCATGCCCTTGCCGGTCTCCTTCGAGGTACCGACGGCATCCTCCTCCTCGTCCTCCTCCCTCTCTTCCTCCTCCTCCAACTCCCCCAACTCCTGGTCCTCGACATCGGTGTCGGCGACGGCATCGCGGGTCTACAGCAGCGAGTAAGCGGCGAACTGGTGGACGACAGAAAAGAATACTCACGACAACGCGGTAAATCTCCAAGGCATCCTTGGAGGCACCGGCAATAGCCTCGAGGGCAGCGGCGAGGCGGCGAGTCTCGTGGATGAGGGTTTGTTGGCCCTCCCACAAACCCGCGACGGCGTCGGCGAGCCTCTCCTCGCGCTCGAAGCGAGCTTCCTGCATCTCCGCCTCGGCTGCGGCGGTATCCTCTTTGGCCTTCGAGGCAGAACGAGACTTGGCGTTCTTATTGCCCTGAAGGGACTTCTTAGCCAGGAGCTGCTGCTTCACGACCTCAGCCTGGAAAAAGGTTAGCAGCGACCTACTAAGCTGGCGGGAAAACAGGAAACATACAGGATCAACGCCAGCCTTCTGCAAAGCCTTGTGCAGAGCCTTCAGCACCTGCTTGTTGGCAATGCCCGAGACCTACCGGCGACTTAGCGGCGACCCCAAGAGGGGAACCAAGCAGACTCACATCGGCGCAGGGCTTGCCCAGCTTCTGGCAGTAGTCGCACTTAACAGAGGCAGCTAGCAACCGGTTAGCACCCAGCGACCCAGCGGCGACCCAACGGCAGCACCCACAATCGTTGTCCTCACAAAGAGAAGGAGCACCATCATCTTTCGACCACGTCACCAGGCGGGCGGCACAGCGACAGCAGGGCAGCTTGCGCACACCCGTGACCTCGGGATCGGCCCTGGTCGCCTTCTTCTTGCCTGCCTTGGGACAGGGGGGGGCCATGATGGTTATGTGACTACTAAGAAGCGAGTCAGCGTCGCCCCAGTGGTGGCCAAGATGCGAGAGGAAAAACGAACTCACGAAATGTTCAATTAGAACTGAAGCCACCAACAAATCAGCAAAACCGCCACTCAAAACAACCCAGGACTCCAAGGACTCACTGTTGGATTAAGATATCTGCGGCGAACTGTCAGCAACCAAGAAAACACTAAAAGGAACCAGGAGAAGAGCACATACCGACTGAAAATAAGCCTGCTGAAAGGGAAGACGGTTAGCAGAAGGGTCGACAGGAACCGCTGACCAGAGCACCTACAAAACAAAGCTTAAAGGTCCAAAGAAAAGAAGAGGAAGAAGAGAACTGACAGGACCGAAGATCTATCTATCCAAAAAAAAACCAGGAGCACCAAAATGCCTCAAGAACAACAATCGAAATCACAATAACCAGCACCTACTAACTACCTCACCACATATTAACTACACAATCAACGATGGAACAACAAGGAAGCAGGACAATGAACAATGGGAGAACAATGAACAAAAGAGACCCCTGCAGAAGCAACAACCAAAGAGGACACCACGAACCACCAGCGAGGAAGCGGACCATAAAGGGAATCCAATAGAGTACATTGTTTTCTGAAATCCTATGGTAAAAGCCTAAGATTTCATAAAGAATTACCTAATGGGGACACCACGAACCACCAGCAAGGAAGCGGACCACAAAGAGAACCTGATAGGTTACATTGTTCTGAGATCCTATGGTAAAAGCCTAGTATATCATAAAAACAATCGACCCAGGCCACCTGACACCGAAACTACCTACCGGCTGCATTGTAGGAACAATGCCATCGAAGAGGGGAAACCATGTCAGAGACACAACTGGAAAGGACTCGGATCCAGGACAAAGGATAAATGGAAGATCTCAGAGCAAGGCCCTCAACAGGAAAACTGGCGAGGCAACGGACAGGTAGCGGCAGGCTACAAATAAGGGGCAACAGGCCCAGTAGATGGATAGAAGGACAGAGATTAATGCCATTCAACCTCTACCCCTACCTACTACCTCGCCACAGCTTCGACAGTACCTACGTGCCCCTTCTTGCCTATACTCCAAGGGCCCCCTCTGACAGGATAGATGAACTCACTGGAGCCGGAACTTCATTGTCACCAGACGAAGAGGTCTTAGTGACGGGCCCTCTGATGTTGGTGATTGTAGATCCAGCAGTCTCCGGAGACTGACCAGAGCAGGCCTGGTGAGTACATCCCTCATGCCAGCACGGGAGGTCCTTGACGAAAGAGACTCTAGGGACACCGCCTGCCTCTCTGTTGACGGGTTTCTTCGCGCTTCTCTGCTCAAGCTTCTCGAATAGTCCGCGCCAAAGCCAGGGCCCAATGAAGTGGTGGGTTGTACTTGACCGGGGAGCAAGTTAGGGTGCGTTGAACTACCCACACGGAGTTGCCGACCATCAGTGACGATGGTACAATGCGGCGCCGGCGCGCGCTGCGCTGCCAGGCCCGTGGCCCGAGAGGCTCAGCACCACCCTTTTGAAGCCTAAATGGCGGATCACGTCTCTGCGAATGACGTTGCAATGAGCGTCTGGCCACTTCTGTCATCTTCGGGATGGCACAGGTTCCGGAATGCCAGCATCGCTCCTTGAGAGGCTTTTTTATTAAAAACAATTGTCACCCAACTAGACCGGCACTTGCGTACCTGATGACCTTTACTGCATTAATTATATATATAGAGGCAAGTAGCAATCAAGGGCGGCTAACAAGGCTGCACAGACGGCAGGCGCGGAGGAGGCGATGAAGCAGAGGATGTCCAGACATCTGCCTGTCCAGTAGCGGCCCATGGCCAGTATGCGTTGTTACACAAGAAACCATAACTGCCATTATAGTTTTCAAGTGCAAGGCCGTTCATTTGGCACAATTTTAGGGCAATGGTTTGCAGTATAATTCTCTCTTCCATGTTGAGCGCGGTTGTTTGGAAATGCTTTATCGCAAGCCAAACTGGTCCTCTGAATCAAATATATAATTAAGGGCGGGCAGACCACGATCTGCCTTACCATTGTAGAGCGGTGGTTCGTGCACGTAGTGCCGATGCGGCAGTCGCTTCGGCACATCACGTCGACGGAGATTATGTTGCCGTATTTCAATTTCTTGTCGTTAGAGAGTGGACGGTGGCAGAATAGATCGCGGCTGGCGCGTTGATCTCTAACCCGCAGCATGTGGACAGGGTCATGCGACGCCTTCGAGGATTTGGCTCCGGAAATGTCGGATGTGCTGTTGACGGATGAGAGCAGTGGGAAAAGATCCTCAGCAGCTCGTGAGCGTGACTAAACCACGAGCTTGTCGTCCAAGTCCTCATCGAGATAGCCCGCGAGGGGGGGCCGGGAACGCCATGCTCGCGAAAGAAGTAGAGCAGTACTACCTCTCTTGGGCAGTCCCCGGTAGTGCTGGTAGCCCAGATCGCTTACAATAGGTAGTTCTCGCAGTATGTCTTTTTTTATTTGATATCAGCACCCTTGTAAAAAGTGATAATAAACTGGTCGCCGATTTTGAGCTAAAAGTTGTAACAGAAATTTTAAGCCGGAAATGAATAGGTATTACTCAGAGCTTGTCGCGCGGTATAAATGAGGTGTAGGTACTTCCGTAGCAAATGTGCATTTGGTATCCTTTTGTGTGAAGAGCTCTCGGGTGAGGAGAGAAAGGGAAGAATTTCCACTGGTGTCAAAGTCGAGTACGGCCGCTTGGCTCGGCTACCCAACCGTTCCTTGCGCTCGGAGTCGCCAGTGTGGTCCTTTTCGCCGTGGACAAGCACGCCTGTCGCGACTGAGGGAAGAGTGGCCAACCACATCATTCCCGCTAGGAAGTCTCCAAGTAATCCAACCTTCTAGCTGGTTCTTGGCGAGGCCTCAGCTTGGCGAAGATTGACCTCGCCTGCCTGGGCTTCCATAGTTCCTTTCCGGAATGCCACCACAAGTATGTTCTCTCCGTCGTAGCCGTCGACTTTGTTGGAGAAGGGCTGTACCATCTTGGGCTGTGCTCCCCACAAGATTGACCCGCTGTCGTCCGGTCTCTTGCAATTTCCGGATGTATTCGATTGTGGCGTCATCTGTATCTCTGCCCCTCCTCAGCTATCCGGGCGTCGGCTTATTTAGGGCGGGCGGCTTTGTAGCCGCGAACAGTTTCACGCTCACTTGTTGGCGGGGATAAGCGGTTGTACCTGGTACTGGGCCAGTTGATTGAGCGGGGGGTTGAGCAGCTGTATTGGGTACTGGGTCGGTGGTAGGCCTGTCCAAGATGATGGTAAAGCCACTACTCCCCTAACCGCCTGCTTGAGAGTGCTCTCTCAGCTGGATTATGAGTAGCCGGAAGTGAGTGCAATACAGTAAATTATAGCCGGCTGCGCCCCATGAAGACCTTGTTGATCAGGTCCTGGTTCACGGAAATGCCCGGGACGTGGGCATTCGCGGCGACGTCCTTGTCATCATTGGGCTTTTTCCGGACGTACAACTCGATGATTTGGCCGGAGACTGTGAAGATCAGATATTTTACTTGTTAGAAGTGTAATTGCTAGGTATCTTAGTCGCCCTTGGTTCGGTCAAGGATGAGTGTAGTGTAATTATGAAATGTTTATTGCATGCGAATTTTGATTAAGCTCCTCTCCCTAACAACACCCTCGTTTGAGGCCTTTTCCTCAGACCTTTTCTACCTCGTTTGATTACTTGATGAGTATTGAGTCACAAAAAGCGCCACGGGAGAAAACTCACCCTTCTTGGCGGCCGTCCTCGCGCACCGGGTTGCCGACCCCCACCACGCGTGCAGGTTGCACTGAGCGGCGCTCAGTTTCGACTTGGTGCACTGGTTGCACCGCGAGTGGCCCCCCTGGCGCAAGACCCGACAGGACAGGCCGTGGGCCTTGCACCGAACGCAGGGCCCTAGAGGGTTGGGCATTCCCTCCGTGACCATGTTCATGCGCCCGAACAGTTTCAGCTCGTTGCTGGTACTGGCCTGGGGCTTCTGCGCAGCGACTTGGGGGGGCCCACTCTGCTGGGCGCCGCTGATGGTAGTGCTGCTGCTGCTGGTTGTCGTGGTCGTGGTGGGTCTGGGGAGATTAATGGGGGTGAAGGAAATCGTTGGGAGGCAGTTGGGATCCATGGTCTCTGTAGCGGTAACAAGAGAGCGGTTAGCAGGATGAAGGCAATGAGAAGCTCATTGGAGGTGGGAAAAGGGACAAGTGACGGTGGTATGATGGATGACTGGGAGATTTCATTCAGGGACTGTTCAATACCTACCTGGTGGTAGAATCTGGTGTGGCGGGAAAGTTGTAGTCGCAGCGGTTGATGTTCCTTGGGGGATCGCGGTGGGTTTGTACGGATGATGTGGGATGAGAGAGACTGGGGAAGCAGTTTCGACATGAAGCTGGATACGACTTTATATATCAAGAGCGGACGATTCGAGCCGAGCTGTTTACTGGGCAAACTTGGGGGAGAAGGTAAATGTGTGAGCCTTCAGAAGGTGACTCAACATGTTTGCTATTATAGAGTCGTCGGGCGAGCCATTCTAGAAGCGTGGCTGACCTAGTATAATCACGGGGGCAAGGGCATTGTACCATGTACAATACCCGCAGTCCTGTTTACCCGCGCTGATTGTTCAATGATGTCCTTTATGGAGGATGATTAGCTCCTCGATCGCAGGTCCCCGTGTCACTTCGGGGGCATTGGTACTGGGAAGGTGCAAGACGGACCCTATTGTTTATCCTTGGAGCAAAGGCGAGGGCAGACGACATAAGCAGTCTCCCAAAGCAGGCAAGAACTACGTCGAGCTGGTTCGGCCCGTGTTAGCCTGGCCCGGGCTGTTCAAGACCGGCTTCTTCTGGCTCGGGCTGGCTCCGTCGACCCGCGCCTTGTCAAAACAACATCCACCCGACAACTGCTGGGCAACGCTTGGGCTTCCGAAGCCCCCGAGAGCCCATCCGAGAGAGGTTAGACAGGTACGTGAATACCTGCTCAAGTGACTCCTTCGATAGCTGGCGAAATCTATTATGACCGGATGTCCCATCGTGCGGCGCCCCAAAAATATGAATAAAGGATAAAGTATAGGTACGTATTCTCTCACCCAACCTGTTCGGGACACTTGAATGTACCCAGTATCGTAACTGTATGTGCCGGAAGCGCTGTGCCGTTTTGGCAGAAGTTGGAGGGACGCTAAAATAACAGATTGAGGCATATAGTGCACTAAGGGTGTACGATTCACCCTATACCTCGAAAGGGTCAGGTGAAGCAGACATGATCCCTTGCCCCAAACTTGATGGGGAGGCGTGTGTGGCGAGTTCATGCATCCCCAGTCGAACCTCAATGGGTAGGACGGGGAACAGGTGTGAGGTGCGACTCTTCCCGATCTTTTTGCCGCCACCCCCTGTGAAGGCGAATTGGCCCCAACGTGACACCCTCAAGAGGCACTGGGACCCATTTCTTTGCCTGTTGAGTGGACACATGGGTAGGTACACAGCGAAAGAACGATGCTCTGCTTGAAAATTGTCCCACACAATGGACGCAATCCTTCATCGTTGCTCTTGTGATTGCGCGAGTTTCGACTGGTGCCCGACGCCCATGGATATCGACTCTGGTGGAGGTTGGCGGGCCGGCCCGAGTCCTCCAGAGCCGCACTAAACTCCCAACATGCGCAAATTATCCACCGGGTTTGCTGCTTTACGCGGATATGGCAAGCCTCGCTTGGCTAGTTGGGGCTAGGTTGCAGTCGGGAGGTCGGTCATGATGCTAGAGTACATTGCGGGTGGGAAGGGCCCAGTTATTCTGTCTCCTGGGGGCTCTTACGCAGCCGGGCGGTGCCTGGGCGCATCCCAACCAGTTAGACGTACTTTGGTAAAGACGTATGTACCTACGTACTTGGGTACTTTAGATATTTTACGTACCTAAGTACCCATCCAGCGATCTATGTCAAGTAAGTAACCAGACGAACGGGCATGAAGTGCTGGGTTCGTCTTTTCCTCCGGTCAAGTCCAAGCTAGTAACTAAGGAACCCCGGAAATCGATGGTTACCTAGACATTTTGTTTCACGACGGTCACTTCTGTATAGAATAGCCCTGTGTGTTTTTTTCTTACAGCAGAATGCGCGTCAATATCGGCGACGTCCGTTATGAGGGCGATTCTCGACGATTTGGAAGGTGTTGGTGGCCGAGGCAAGAAAAGCGTCGGAGGATTGCCGGCTCTTTGACAGCAGGTTGGAAGGTGCGCCCATCAAGCCAGATCAAACAGGAGGCCGACTCATGGGATATCTCTCGCAATGCCAGTCGAGTGATGCCTGGAGGTGGTGGTAGGCATTTGCTAGGATCCACGTGATTCGTCCGTTAAGCTGGCGCAAGGTTTGACGGGTTCTGTCTGTCGGGCGTGCCCAGCCGCTCGATTGCACAAGTACGGGGTACGTCCCGACCCGACTCGAGCTCACCTTATCGACCTTCCCTAACAGGCAGTGATTTGAAGCAAGGATCCCCGGATTCCCGAAAGATTGCAGGCCGATTAACGGCACGAGAACAACACGAAGTCCAGCCTCCAGGATTTTCCCGACGCTCAATCGTTATTTTACACGAGTACTTAGGTAGACTCGCCATTGGCTCCAAGCTGCGCCATTCGCCTGTTTGCAAGCACTTGTCGGCCACCGATCAAGGCCCGCGCAAAATAACAGCAGACTTGCGAACCTTCCCATGCGCCCCCAAGCCACCGCCAGCAGCGGCGGCTGCTGCCTCCCACTAGCAATGCTGCTAGCAGCACTACCTGCCGCTGGGGCCCCCAGCGCCCCCAGCGCCCTCACCCCTCCGGCCCCGCACTGGACTGTATTCTCCGGTACCAACTCGACGCAGCGGTTCCGCGGGCTCGCGCCCGTGTCGGCTGAGATTGCTTGGGCGGCGGGCACGAACGGCACGATCCTGCGGACGGGCGACGGGGGCACGACGTGGGCGGCGGTCGGGCCGACGCTGGCGCCCGAGGACGCCGAGCTGCAGTTCCGCGACATCCACGCCTTCTCGGGCGCGGCGGCCGTGGCGTTGACCATCGGGGCGGGCGACGAGTCGCGCATCTACCGCACCGGCGACGGCGGCCGCACCTGGGCCCTCGCCTTCGCCAACGCCGACCCGGCCGCCTTCTACGACTGCCTCGCCTTCGCCGACGACGGCGTCGGACGCGCCCTCGCCGACCCCGTCGACGGCCGCTTCCGCCTGCTCGAGACGCGCGACGCCGGCGGCACCTGGGCCCTCGCCGGCCCGCCCGCCCTGCCGCCCGCCCGCCCCGGCGAGGCCGCCTTCGCCGCCAGCGGTACCTGTCTCACCGCCGCCGCCGGCCGCTGGTACGTCGGCTCCAACGGGGGCGACGCCGGGCCCGCGCGCGTGTACCGCAGCAGCGCCCACGAGGACGACGAGGGGGCCGCCTGGGCCGTGGCCGACACACCCCTCGCGGGCGGCGCGTCGGCCGGTGTCTTCTCGGTGCGGTTCCGCGACGCGCGCCGCGGCGTCATCGTGGGCGGCGACTACGCGGACCCGTCGGCCACGGCGACGCCGCGGGCGGCCTGGTCCGCCGACGGCGGGGCCACGTGGGCGGCGTCGTCGCCGTCGCCCCGCGGGTACCGCTCGGGCGCCGCCTGGGTACCGGGCCTGTGTGGCGTCGTCGTGGCCGTGGGCCCGACGGGCTCCGACGTCAGCTGGGATGGCGGCAAGTCGTGGACGGGCTTCGACGACGGCTCGTTTGACGCCGTCGAGTGCGTCGAGGGCCGCGTGTGCTGGGCGTCGGGCGAGAAAGGGCGGATCGGCCGCCTCGTTTTTGAGTGATCACTAAAAATTGGGTACATACACCGCGCATCCTGCCACACGGCGTAATTGAACAAGCTTCAGGGAAAGATAGAGAGTCTGGATGCTTGGTTTCTATGAGCTGAATATACCGAGTTGGTCACCGTATCCCCTATAAGAGAAGGGCACCAGTACGGGAATTAGACGCCCCAGTGCTCGACAGCGGCCTTGTTATTGTAATTTTTATAAGCTAATGGGACGCAATGCCAGTTGAAGCCGCAGAGGCACAAGCGGGGGAGAAGATTTCCTGAGTTCCCCGAGGGGCGCAGCGCCGTGGCGAGAGGAACAGGGTCATCACCAGCTTCCAACAACAAATCACGAAGGGACAAAGTTCTTTCCGTCCTTCTCGTGGATATTCAGGTCCGCGATATCCCAGTCGTCAAGCATGCGCACCTGCGTCCGTTCAGCGACGAGCCGGCCCATTGTCACCAAGGCCCGAGATACGAGGCCGCGGACTTGACACCAGGGGGCGGAAGGAAAGGAGGGCGGGGGGGTGACACGGAGGGAGGAGTCCTTACGTTGATGCCGACGACGTCGCCGGCCCACGAGTTCCACGAGCCCTCGGGGTCCATGCAGACGCTGCTGCCGCAGCGGGGGCAGAAGCGGTGGGCCTTGGTGCCGGTGGCGAAGCGGTAGGCCGTCATGGCGTCGGCGCCGGCGAGCCACTCGAGCTCATCGCGGCGCGGGTAGATCAGGAGGTAGCCATTGCGGGCGCAGATGGAGCAGTTGCACATCTTGGCGAAGACGTGGAAGCCCGGCTGCCGCGTGAGCGGCTCGTGCTGCACCCGGAACCGCACCGCGCCGCAGTGGCACCCGCCCGTCTGCGCCACCTTGGGCATCGGTTCGTCGTTGAAGCGCCACACCGGCAGGTCGAAGCGGCCCGGCCGCGAGGCCGGTGCCTCCGGTGCGTCGGCTGCTTTCTCCTCCGCAGGCATGCTTCTTTTCCGGGAGGGGGCCGGGGGTGGGTATGGTGTCAAAGAGGATTCCGGAGAGGGGACGGCGGACGATCTCGGGCGTATCGACCTCGGGGGTATTGACCCCTATTTATCATCATTCTGACCAGGGTGCTACCCCGCGTGGAACTGATAAGGCGAAACGTATCTCTGCCGCTTCATTGGCCTGTAGAGGAACCTGTTGACCGTAGTCCTGCATATGATGCTGCCCCCGGACGGTCTGGGTTAGTCCAATCCCGGGTGTTTGGTTCACTGTCACTTGGTCCCGAAATTCCAGGGACCCCAATACGCCTCGGGTCTTGGTTACCTCCATCTCTTCAACCGCACTTACAGACTACTGATTGGTACGACAAGGCCACACTCACTGGTTGGCTGTATCTTTAGGGCTCGTCGCTTCTTCGTTGAGCTACCCGCCTCTGATCCGTCGTGCCTGGAGCCCTTTCCCTGGATCCATCGTCTCCGCGTCCGTCGTCTTCTTCCCAACCCTTGGGCAGGCGTTGTCCCATACACCAATCCAGCCTCAGCTGGCTCGGGCATCTCGTCCCTTATCGCCGCTATGCACAATCAACGTGCCCGAGCAGAGGCGGGAACAGGAGACCAGCGATGTTCAGCGCACTCGAGCTGCTTGTTGAGGAAGGATATCGCCCGCGCCGTAGAGGACGGGCGACGTGCAGGGCAGTGAGGCCTAGGTGGTCTTGTTGCTTCCAGCAGCGCCTTCACCTTCTGACGGTGGTGCTCTCGCCGTTCTCGCCGCTTCAGGACATGCTGGACCATGTCGATATCAAGCTGCCACACCACCAGGTTTACATAATACCACTCTCGCTCATCTATGTACATAGGGGCTCGGTATAGCGTGCTTCCTTCCTGCCTACCAGAGTTCGCCATTAAGCTGTCGAACATCTCCCCCCACCCAACACAAAGGGTGCCATGAAAGGTAGGAGAGACACCTCGGCAAGATATACGGAGCCGCGAAGCAGTATTGCACGTGCAGTGATATCGTTAGAGAACTCATGAACTGCACGTTGCGGGGAAAAGGGGGGGAGAGGGGGGTTGAGCATTGCCCTCCCCCCTCATTACCCCCTTTCTTCACAGAGCATTTGTGCACGGCCTCCAGCAGAGACGAGCTGACGAGATCACGACGCCGGCCCCACGACCGACCTCTACTGCCGAAGAGGGGAGGATGGGGACTCCTCCTACTTTGAAAAAGAGCCTCGGGACCAGGGTGTGGGAAGAGCGGGTCGGTGCGGGATGTGTGATACCGGCATAGGGCCTGAGCCTGGCGGAGGGGGAACGAAACCGGGCACGGGAAAAGTCTACGAAACGATCTATCGGCCTCGCACAGGGCGACGCGCGCGTACACGTCTTGGGGCCTTGGCCCGTTACAGGCCGGATCGCTATGGCTTCCCTCCTTCCCTCCCCGGCGTCTCGGGCAGGCCGCTTCGCGGGGTAAAGCAAGGGAAAGTGGGGGGAGGGGGCAGTGTTTCTGGACCGGCCGGGTTCGCGTGCTAATATATTGGCGGGCGCCGGCCGGGGGAGGGTCCATGTTTTCCTTCTCGCCCTGGGGCGCTTTGCCGTATAATCTTGGTTGGGTCCGGGAACGGCCGCCGAGGGGAAACGGTGACCTGGTGGGGGGAGGAACCGATCCGGAGAGAGTCGGTAGCACTGCTGGTCCACCGACACGAAGAGGGTATCACCCTCTATCCAGGCCAAACGGCGATGGCCGGGCCCTGCCTCGAAGATCCGAGGCAGCGAACGGGGGAAAAGGGGGCGAGGGGACGGCGACACGGCGTCGTCGGCCCCAGACGCCAGGCGACTTCTACATCTGTGGTCTTGGTAGCCTTGACCTCCGCAGCACCGCAATCGTCAGCCCACTCCCGCTACTCATCCATCCACGACTCCATGGGATAGCACCGGGCACACACAGCCTCGCTCATGTTCCTCCTCGGGAGGGCGGAATGAAGAGGCTCTCGCGGGCCCAGGATAGTTTAATCGAAGCATGCAGGCGCTCGGTTCGGATAGCGCAGCGCAATATCCGATCAAGCCGGGCCCCTTCCTCTCAGAGCTTATTAGCACGCCGATAATGAGGGGCGGAGGGAAACGGTCCTAGGGGGTGGCTGGAGAGTTCGCTGGTGGGGGAGATCCTTTGGCCGGCCGGGGCCCGGGGGAAATACGGAGAGTTCGTGCAACGTTGCACAAACCGGGGTGGGGCGGGAAGCCTAGACACGACGGGGGGAATGAGACTGCGAGCGGACCAGCGAGCAAGCGATCGGCTCTCCATGTCGCGGCCCTGGTACTGGGTAGAGGAAGGGGAAAATGGTTGCTAGTTACAGGGAGGTCCGCGGTGGCAGGCAGCCGGCCAGCCTACGCGCCCAGGCTGCTGACTTGGAAGAGAAGGCCTCCGATGCCGATCTTCCCTATTCCGCGGCGTACCGGCGCGATCTCTCCCTTTTGCTAGGTCGTCGCTTCGGTGGGAGACGGGGGGGGGGGGAGGGCGTGAACCTAGTTTCCCCGGGGTTTCTTTTCTTTCTCGTTTCTGCTTTCACCTACGGTCTTTTCCGCCCTCATCAAACACAAGAACGAGGCTGTAGGGAGAAGGGGGAGGGGGAGAAGGGGCAACGCCAGCGCAGGCCGGCCTCACAAGCCAAGTGTGAGCCGCCGGTCCTCTTCCCTTTCCCCCTGCGTCTCTGCGCCATGCATTGCCACAGGGTGCCGAGGGACGGGCTACCCGCCGGTCTGTGTCGGTAATGACCGTTGATCGACAGACGGACGGGTGGTGGGGGCACTTGCTTTTTTTCGATCCGGTCTCGCGAACGGGTGGGCACAGCCGCGAGCAACGTCGGTCTGGTGTGTGTGTGTGTCCCACGCCCGCAGCGACGCACCCAAGCGGTACCTTGGCCTAAACAAGGGGGGTGTTGTTGTATGAGGCCGCCACTTCTGTTCTCCATGGCGTTTGGCCGGGCATCATGGTTGTTTGTCGATACCCTGCATTTGGGTTGGCTTGGGTTGGCTTGGGTTTCACCGTTTCCAAAGGGCCAAGCTTTTGTGGGGAAAGCGCCCAGCTAACCGTTCGTTCTACGACGGGTTTGGGACTGGAGATTCCAAAACGTTCCAATGGTCCTTCTGCCGCTCTGTGTGTAGCCGCTGGAAGGTGCACATCTTTGCTCTTTCTTTCTTTCTTCACTTTTAGCGCCGTCAATCCCTGGAGTCCACGCCGTGAGGCGTCCCATGCAAGGCCCTTCCAGGGACCGGGTCTAGAAGGATATGAAACGAGCCGCCGCGCTTCCCAATTTGCCACCTCGCCACGGTTTCCCGGCACGATGTGCACGACGAAGCGAAGCCGTCCATCGGGTGGGGGCGGCGAAAAAAGAGGAAACGGACGGCGACCAAATACGGGGCTTTGGACTCCACGATGGGCCATCTAGATAGGGGGTGGGTTCCTTGGTTATCAGAGTTGATCAAAAGAGGTCTATGGAGGCTGACAGACAGCGCGGCCCAGGCGGACGGGTTGGCTATGAAACCTGACTGTCCAAGTCCGATGCCTGACGATCGATGCGGAGGAAGCCGCGGGGAGCTCGGGGTGGGAGGTGAAAATTCGGGCTCGTTTTGCAGGGAGCATCGGAAACACCGGCCGATTGTTCTGAGTACGGGCAAAGAACACGCGACGGTATTCGGTAGCGCCTCGCCACTACGCCGACTAACAAGCTGCCCTAACCGCCGGGTTGATGAGGCGCACCGAGAAAGCGACGGCGCGTGTGCCAGCGCGCCATAGCGTCTCCATTACAGGCCCTATGCTACAGCATGCCACGCCTTCATTACTGGCCCTATGCGAGAGGATGCCACGCTGTGCTGTGCTATGCTGTCCCCTAGGGGCCCGTATGCGCAGATTGCTCGCATGGTTCTCCGTCCGACCCAGGACGCACCCTTCTCATCCATGCGTGGGGGGTCATGGATTGGATTCGGTTGCGTGGGAGCTCGTGCGTCCGTTTTCGTCCCACCGCTTTCTTCGCCCTGTCAGTTTCTACGGCCTGGCTATTGAAGGTTACTGACTTGGATAAGTACCCAGTATTCTGTCCGTGTTAGCATCGGGGTGGTGGGTTGTGCGTACGTATGCATCGGTTTCCGCACGCAGTCCACCCATACATAACCCACCCTCCCTAAAGAACCTATGTTCCAGACTCCATCTGGCCAAGCATGTAGCCGAGATATCTGACAGCCATTGCGTGTCCGTGCCTCGACGTGACGTGGGACGAGGCCTGACGGACGCGACGGAGTTGGCGGACGGAGAAAGGAACGGAATGTCGAGCGTAAAACGGTTTCATCAGAACCCTGATCCGGCATGCGACTCTTTCCCGTAACGCTGGGTCCTAGCCCACCATACCCGCAGCCCGCATTCTTGATTTGGCTGTCGGCCATGAATAGTAGTAGATCGACAGGCTCGACGGCCGAGTATTCCCAGCCGCAGCCTGTCCTTGGATCGTACGAAGCAGCAACCTCTCCGGCTTCCGGCTGCCCCCTTGGCACCTCGAATCATATTCTGTTGACCTGCCGGGCAGACCGTCCCTGCAAACTGACTTTTTGGCCCTCCCACAGAGCGGGCGCGTATCCACCAAACCAGGGCTGCAAGCCGGGCCCTACGTAAGCCAGCGGGGCGGCTGCGCGTGCGAGGCTATTTTCAACTTCCAAGGCAGCGAAGACCAAGCGGGCGGACGAAGCGACGGAAAACGGGTATCCAGAGCGAGACAAACTAAATGTCAAAACGGGTTGACACGACGGGTTGGTCGACGAGCAAGGGGGTTCCCGCCCGTCCCGAGAGGAGGGGTGTGTGCGGGTGATAAGCCATGCCGTTTTGGTTACGTCCACGGCCTCGGTACTGCAACGCCATCTTCGTCCCCCGGCCCGGCAGTTCATAGCTCGAGTCCAGTCCATCCTGTCCGTCCGTTGGGTATGGCTAGGTCGGGTGCTTATCATCAGCAGCCTTGTTTGCCAAGGCTCTTCTGTTTTGGGGGAGTGGCAGGTGGAGGGTGGAGAGGCAAGATACCAAAAATAGGAACCCGTCTTACCCCTCAGCATTTGCTCATGCCGGTCCTGCATTGAGTTCGTCGGCCTGTCATACAGAGAGGCAGGGCCGCGATGCGGGCGAGTGGGCAAAGAGTGACGGAGGACGGGTTGCGGGTGGGTAACATGATGGCCGGGTTTTGCTGGCGCTGGTCCGCGGGGCCGTGTCTGGCGTTGCCGATGGCGATGCAACGCCCCCGTGTAACACGAGGACGTAACGCGCAAGCCCAACGCCGTGCCGCGTTGCAGAAGCAGAGAAAAAACCGGGAAATCCAGCAGGGGAACACACACGCACACGCCCACCAGGGGGTTTTGTTGGTTCGGTAGGAAGCACCCGAACCGGTAGCGAGCCCATCGATGCTGGTTATGACAGAGCACGGCGGCAGGATCCGTGACAAAATGGGCAGCATCGCAGCATGTTTCCCACCTTGTCAGGGGAATATGCCTCCGTCGCCATGGCCGGCGGTCCGTGCGGACGAGAGGGGAGGGGCAGCCCGTTCGCTTCCGGCTCCGATTGGTGAAGGGGCGGCCGAAATGAAGCCCTGTCAGCGTGCCTTCAGCCCTTTGTCCTTTTTTTTCTGCCCTTCTTCTCAGCCGGTTTTACTCTGGGCTGCGGGTCAGCGGCAGGGTGACGTAAAAGGCGTTCTCGTTGGGCCTTGGAACCATGGCTGGTTTTCAGGGTCCTGCTTCTTAGGTCTTGGTCCGGGGGAGGCCGTGTTCGCTCCGGCTGTTCTGAACCAAGGAGGTAAACGGACAAACAACGGCGCCTCGGGTTGGGATTGGGCGACGGGTCGAGGGATTGCATCATCTGAACTGACTAAGTGCGCACGCTATCTCTACCGGCGCGAGACGGGAGTGCGGATGAATGCTCAGTGCCAGGCCAAGCCAATCGGCCGACAGGGAAGGGGGGGCGGGGGTTGCATTTGTTTGTGTACATGATGTAGACACCGTATCGTTGCCCTGCTGCTGCCTGTCTCGAGTGGAGGAAGCCAATCCGGGGCCGTGGAAGGAAACCCGACTTCCGTTTCTCGTGCCCGTGTCGCTCCTTCCCGTCTCATGCCCGTCTCATGCCGTTTGTCATCCTCCGTTCTAGCCCTAAAATCGCCGTCCGTAACCCTTACTGCCCAGTTGGTTCAGTACGTAGGTACCTAAGTACCTACCGAACTTCCCATTTTACTTGATTGGGTCACCGGTACTTTAGTGAACTACTACTGGCCTTGGAGGAAAGATCCCCAGGACCCCTATGACCGAATGCCAGGCAAACCAACCAATTATCCGTCGTGATCGGCCGCTTGCTGGCCGCTGGCGCGGGTTCAGCAGCGGCCAGTCCAGCACCCAATGAGCGGACGATCGCACTCGGGAGAACGGACGGGGGGGGGGGGGCTGTGCGCGTCTTGTCCGTCGACGACCGTCCCTCGTGTTTCACGCTGGCCCCCGGGGTCGAGGACGATGGCGGCGGCGCCGGTGCCGCAAACCAGGGCCGGGGGGCTTATGAGTCGCCGGTCGCCGGGTCTCCCACGCGACAGCAGGGGTATCGGCTTGTCCTTTCCCTTCCTTCTTTCGCCGACAGTACGAGGGCTTCTTCGCTTGAAGCTCAGCGACAGGCCCCCTTACGCGGAGATCCACGAAGGCGTGCCCCGGGGGCCCGTCCTCGTCGCCGTCCCGACGCCGTCCGTTATTAGCCCGTGTGTTTTCGTTCCTCCGCCACGCCCCTCCCCTTCCCACTCCCCCCTTCCCTTTTTCCCAGCCTGCCGGATGACGGCGATGGACGGGGAGGCTGACGAAAGCGCCATGCAGGCACCACCCTCCCTTCCGCTGTTTTTAGAGTTGCGGGCGTCGCATCGCGAGAGGAGCCTCCTCTGTAGACGTCACAAGGGATCGACGGCTTCCCTTCATTGGTGCCGACAGCTGTCAGAACGCAGGGCAAACCATCACTCCCCCGTGCACATGCGCGACCCTACATGAATCCTATGGACTACCGCAGTACGTAAGAGATCTAAACGTTTCCGGGCGAGGCTGGCTGGCTCGTGCTTGGCCCTGCAGGCCGGCCAAGGAAAGGATTACGGAGCCCGGGGGAGAGGAGGGGTGTTTGTTTGAGGGGGAGTTGCGTAGCGGTTGTGCAATTGCGATCCCGTGGTCCGGGACTGGAGTCAGCGCTGCTGGTACCGTATGTAGGTGTCCCGTTACGGAAGTGCAGGGGACACCGCCTGACCACCACGATGCGAGTCCGTCATGGTGACAACCTGGGCCGTGCCTACCAAGCCTACCTCTTACCTGCGCTTCCGCGGGCCTTTTCCCTCTCCATCGGCCCTTCGTGGGCTCTCCTCCTCCCCCCAACCCCTCGCGCGCATAAGACGCAGCGTCGCGGATTGGACGGCGAGTCAAAAGCCAAAAAACAACCCGCGAAAGAGTTTATTGCCCGCTGCTAGCCTGCCCGCGACGAGGGGAAAGCGGCACCAGTCTTGGAGGATCGACGGCCAGGGCGTTGCACACGTCGCAAATGGGCGACCGAGGTCGGGGCGGGCGCGCAAATGGCCAAAACGAGATGACCCTTGGCTGGCGTAGTGGCGTGGCCGCTTTGCTCTGTCTATCTCTCTCTCTATCCCCTCCCTCGGCCATCTTTGCACTTGGGCGTGGCCCTCCACCTCCTTCCATCATCGGCATCATCGTCGACATCATTATCATCATCGCCATCGCTTTGCGCGGTTTTTGCTCTCCTTCTTTCGTCCATTTCCCCTCCTCCCCCACACCCCCGGCGGACGCATCATTACCGTGGTCGGGGTCTTGGACCGCCGCAGGCCAAGCAGGGCCAGCGCGGGCAGCCAAACAGATGGTGCCAGCATCGTAAGGGCGTGGAGGACGAGGCACAACTCTCCTCCCTCCCCTCCCCTCAGAAATACGATGGGAATGGATCCTATCTCTGTGCCGCACGCCATTGGCCCACGGCCAACCAAAAGACGCGAGAAGGTCCTTGCGACAGGAAAAAAAAAAAGATAGAGAGAATGACGCCCCGTGCAATGCCCGGTAGTTGGGGCGGGTTGGGCCTCCACCCGGCCGACCACTCACGAGCGGCCAGCACGCCCACGATGCCCCCAACTGGGTAATAAGTAATGTAGTCACTGGGGGGTAGGTAGGGGAGGGGTGGCCTAAATGACGACCAGCAAAGCACCCACCGCCCAGCCCGGGCTGGTAACACGCAGCCTCACGACACGTCCATGGGACGGGGGATGGGATCTTCAAATCATGACCAAAAGAAGAGATAAGGCACTCACCACCACACCGATCATCACGGGTGTGGCTTTTTTTATTTAAATAATAATAACAATAATCATAACTTAAAAAGTTGATGAAGTGAGCCGGCTGCCGCCTCTGCCTTAGGCAGGCTTGGCCGCAGCCTCAAATTTGTCCCTCTGCCGAAGTGGTGTTTGTGTGTGTGGGCGTGTGTATGTGTACGTGTGTGTATTTGTGTGTTAGTCCGGCACGATGACGCCAATTTGCAGCCTTCTCTCTTTTGTCATTTTTTGGGTCGTTGCTTTTTCGCCCGGGACCCTGATCGACCCTGCCAACCCTGGATCGTCATTTGAAGGACCCCCCCGGGGGGGCGGACGACCCAGCAAAGCTTCGGGTTCGGGGGTCGGACGGGAAGGTTGGCGTGGGCGGTTCGGTGGGCGGTGTTCGGGTTCCCATCTCATCACACGCAGACATCTACACCGGCGCGCACACCGATCATCATAATTTTTTCCCCATCCTCGTTATCTTTTGTAGGTTTTGCTGCCCATCTTGCTTTTGGGCAGCCGTGAAGCCGAACCATGACCTGGCGAGTCTCCTCTTTCCAGCCTCCTCCTCCCCAGGCCCTGTCCGTGTGTCCCCGCTCCTCGTCCGATGCCAAAAGCCCCCCCGAACCTGCGAGCTTTCCATTGGGGGGACCGGTTTTCTTGGGGGGGCCCGGCGGGCTCCTCCTCCAGAGGAGAGGGACCCAGGGCCCAGCCGCTCTTGAACGGGAAAGGAAACCGAACGAGCGGGAAAAGAAAGTCCAGGGCCGATGGGCGAAATGAAAACGGGGCGGAGCGAGAAAGGGAGAACGAGCTTTTCATGGGCGAGACGGATTAGACAAGTCGCGGTCTTTCTATCATAGAAGTGGGGACTTTCTTTCCTTTGCGCGCCCGGGTGGGCATCTAGGTAAAAAGATCCAGAGTGAGGGAAAGAGGAGATAAAAAAGCCACTAGCCCACACCTACACCTCGACGGACAACGGCTGCACAGGCTAACAGGTGAACAGCTCCCCTGGGGTGGGCAAGTTTCATCTCGATGGGAAAAGATGGGATCTACGCCGTGGCCTTGACTCATCCCGCCGGTTCGGGACAAAGATGGGCGGGCGGACGCCCGTTCCCACGGCGGCCTTACGTAGTTGGGCCACCTTCTTCCCTTCCGTCGGTATGCCTCTTTCCGCAAACTGGGTAAATTCGGCTTCGGCTTTGCTGCATGGTACATGCTCTTTGGTAGCCCAATACCTTTTTCAGGTAGGATGTCGGTCGATCAGCCGACCGGGCAGGCGGTCGGTCGCGAAAACTTTCCCATGCTCCAACTACCGCCAGATTTGTGGCCCTACCTCCCGGGGGGGGGGTTGTCCCTTGCGAACCGGGTATACCTCACCCCGGGGGCAGGGGGATAAAAAACCACTTTACGGAGGAATGATAGGTAGACAGACCATCACGGTCCGATCGTGCGAGCGAGAAGTCGAAAAGTGATGGGCGATAGGGGCGGTGGCTGCCAGCCCGGGTAAGAGAGGGGGGGCTCAAACCAACCAAAATCGAGAAGGAAAAGCAAGATGAATCCACATCAACGCAACCTCGCCAGCAAAACCGGCGCCGATGCAACGCAACATCAGAAAAGCCCGAAGGTCTAGTGAGAATTAAAGAGGAACCGCCTTATGGAGAGGACAGACCGAGAGGGAGAATGGGGGAATGCGAGCGAGATGCGCGCTCCTCCCGATCTATGCGCATGCAGGCCCTTGGGGCCCGTCCGACGGGCATGACAACATGGAACGATGATTCCGCTCCTCGGTAGCCCGGAGGGGGAGGAGGCCCGGGAATACGAGAAACGGGCCCGCCTCTGTATCAAGCCTTAACAACCCTGAGGAAAAGGCCGCAACGCTTTCCCGCGTTCCTTTGCAGCCCGGAAAAAAGGCAGCGCCCGCTATTGAAAAAAGTGAAGAGCCGACATGTCCGAGATATTCCCTTTCCCCCTCCCCTCCCCCCAAAAAGCGAACTGGGCGGGGAAAGGGCTGCCCGCGGAGGGGCTGGGGGGAGGGGCTACCCTTGGAGCTGACTAGCATGGGAAAATGGGTAACCTCGAAGAAAAGAGGGATCAGCTTAAAACATGCGGTCGGGGGCACAGCACAGGGCAATTCATGCTGCAGGGGGCATGTGACCATGTAAAGCCACAGAGGCAGAGGGAGAGAGGGAAAGAGAGATAGGCATGGCACCGGCCAAGCCCCAAGGCCGGGGACCGTGTGTTCTTGGGAAGCACATCATACAATAGAGTAGGGTTTTTTATCCCCTGGTCTACATTCGGCGATGACTTCAATTGCGGAGGGACAGTCCTATCGGGAACCATGGACCGGGGTGGGAAAGACAAAAGGACAATCCATGGTCAGGGCGGCAGGGCACGCGGGCGAAAAAAAGGCGAGCAGGGGTCGCTTCCCAGTGCCATAGGCGCGAGCGCCCGCCGACGCTACACCCAATTGCCCACTTTAGACGAGATCCCCCGTATGCGACCGACATACGAGTAATGTCACCCGACTCAAGCGCCCAGGCTGCGACGGCCCATGTGGCATATGGCCGATGCTCTGCGAGGGGTATCGGAGTCATGGTTTGCCGTAGTTTCGCACGTGGTATACGCGACAAGATAGAGTGGTATCTGGTGAAAGTCTCATTTCACTTTGGCTTTCTTTTGCCGCTACCTATATCATACAGAAACAATGCACATGAGAGTGCGCCAGGGTATATCAAAATGCGAGGCTACCATATGCCAAACCATATGAGGGAAAGAAAGAAAAAACAAGCCTCGACGGACGTCGGGCCGTAGACAAGGCCAGCCCATCCACTAGAACAAGAAAAAGAAAAAACCATCCTTCTCATACAGTAACCGAGCGGGGTGCGGCTCATGGTGCAAACAGCGCGCGGTGAGGTATATCCATGGAATATTTGTGTATGCAGTCATTCCTGGGTGGCGGGATGATGAGACGTAGAAAGAGTCGGCTCGGAGTACTGCAAAACCGCAAAACCGAGTATCACCATGCCTCCAGCGCGACGTCATAGGCCTCGATAGCGTAAGGCCGGCGAATTTATATCCCTAGACACAATCTAGGGCTCTAGTCGTGTAGGCGTAGTAGTACAGGCGAGATGAGGAAATGAGGATGGGGGCCAGGAGATGGATGGCGACCGGGCTCTGATTGGGTGGGCGCGGGGCACGCCAAGCTAGCACGCTGTGGATGCCGGCCAGTCTTGAACATGGGTAGAAGAGGATGGGATCCACAGGGCCACGGCTGCCAGAGGCCATGACAGTCTAGCGATGGGACGTCGACGGGTTGGCAAAAGAGCTGGAGATGAGGACCAGCGGCGGCTGCAGCCATGGTCCTCTAGATGGCATTGAGGCGGTGTTTCAGCTGGCCGCCCTGGACCCTGGCGTGATGGGCCACTGCGACGGGGCCCGATGCGGGCGCGGTGACTGGTGATCGGCCGGAGACGGTGACGGTGGTTGACGATGGGCGACGTGGGTGTGGTGGTGTGGTGTTGTGTCGTGGTGAATGCGCGTGCCGCCTTCCGGGTGGGCAGGCGTGGCATAGCCTCACGTCCCCTTCCTCTGCCTGTCCTATGGCCGCATCTGGGATCGACCAAAGAATTGCGGGCGCGTAGGGCGGGGCCCCTGGTCATGGCGGCCCTTGGTGTCCCTTGGCCTACTGTTTTTTTGGCAATTCGGTTGCCTAAGCTGCTGCTCCAAGCTGCCCAGCCAGCGCGGGCGCACACACAAACACACAGGGTGGCAGGGGGCGCTGGTCGCTGGCCGCCGGTCGGACCATTGGGCAATGCAACAGCCCCAGCCAGCGTGCGTTGCCCCAGAACTCGAATGGATACGGCTCGATGGAGACGGCGACCTGCCACTGCGACTGGCCGGCTGATCGGCTGTATCTACCAGGGCCAGCACCAACGCCAATGCCCTTGCCAACGCGACGTGCCCATGGCCCGAGTGCAACGGCGCTCGTGCAACGCGCTTGCTGGGGTGATACGCTGAATCGTCGCGGGTACCCGACATTCCGGACTTCAGACGGTCGAGGTGACGAGGGGAAAAAAAAAAGAGGACGGGGAGAGCCCGGCCGTCTAGCGACCGGGACAAGCATACCATTGCTTTAGGTGAGAGATTGGTCTCGCCCATCTGGAAACATGACTGCCGTAGATGCCAACGCGCGATGTAACTATGCTGTCACATGTCACGGATACGGCTGGCCTTGCCCAGTCCGTCCATCGCAACTCTGTCCTTCCTGACTGCCGCACAAGGCTATGCCCACCATGGCAGAGCGCCCCATGCATCGTGAATAATGTCGGTGCGGCTGGCCTGCGGCATCGGACCGTCCTCCCCGCCGCGTCGGGGTCGTGGATGCTGGCCCAATCACCCACAGTGAAATGCCAAGTGACCGTTGATGTAGCTGCTTCACATAACGCCATGCAGCAGCAGCGGACGCGGCCGCGGCAGCACTGGCAGCACGGCGGGAGGGCCGGTGTTCCGCGTGCAAGTAGCGAGCGAGGCCTGCATGCCCATCTGCAGGAGACTGCAGCTGTCTCTGCGCCGTAGGCGTGTGGGGGCTGTGTGCGATGCGGGGCAGTGCGGTGTGTATGGTGTGCGCGACGAGGCATGGCTAAGCGGTGGTGGCGTGGTCCTGCTGCTGGTGGTTTGTGGTTTGGTTAATAGTGGTGAGAGTCGGCTCGGGTCACGGGACGACCATCGTGTCGTCGTGGTTCCGTGGCCGGCGGGTGGTAATTCGTTGCTCATTTGTAGCCAACCATCTTGGCGCATCGCTGGCAGTAGTAGATGTTGGTGCCGACGCGAATCATGCCGGTCGAGGCCGGGTCATCCGTCGTCGTGGCCTCGACGGAGCGTGCGCAGCGCATGCAGCGGAAGACCTCAACCGAGGCGATGGGTCGGGCGATGGCGTCCATGCTGTGGCGGGCGATGGGCGAGGGCGAGGCCAGGTCCGAGTCGGAGAAGGAAGCCGAGGAGGAGCTGGACGAGGAGCTGGAGAAGTGCGTCTTGGGAGGCCGGGCGGTGGTGGACATGGTGGCCATGGTAGGTGGTGGTGGCAGTGAATGGTGCGTAGCCTAAGTATTGCTTGGGTTGTGGAATGAGAGTAGGGGTGAGGGAGATCGTCGGAGGGGAGCGGGCGATGATGTAGTTATAGAAAGAGGCAGTAGTTGAATGGGTTGTCTTGTCTAAATGTGGTGGCAGTAGTAGGTGTGGGTGCTCTGGCAGGTATTATGGACGGCCTGGCCTGGGCATGGAGCGAGTGGGTGGGCTCGATGAAATGGTCGAGATGGATGGGTTACCCTGGCCGCAAGTGGTACGGAGTACAGCGCTAGCTCCTGGGTTGGGTACGCGGGTACACGGATACCCAAGTACTTGGCGTGCTTTGCTGGTGTGGGAGCCGCGCCCGGGAGAAGAGATAGTAGGCAGTGCCAACGGGCCCCAAAGGATAGCGCGGAAACGCGAGCGGGGGGGGGGCGTGCAAGTAGCAACGAGAAAAAACGAGAGCCGTCTAGCTGCTGACGGAACCAGGTTGATTACAGGGTGCGGCTAGTCCAGGCCCCAGGTGTTCCGAACGACGACGACCTTCCGAAGGTCTTCTGGTATGGCTGTGTTTGGGGGATCTTCCCTGTTGCTGCGGGTGGAGGAAAGGGGCGTCTGTGTACCAGGATCCCGAGAGCAATGCTTTGCTGTACGCTGGCTTGGCTGGACTCCGAGAGCGATAATGAGAGGGAGCGAGGGTTTCGCAGCTGCTCACACTCGGACCGGGCGAAATATAGGTACTAGGCAAGGGAGGGGGGTGCCTGTTTGCACAGAGAGAGCGGGAGAGAAGGAGAACAGAGAGCGATGAAATACGGAGACTGTGCCTACAGACCAAAACGGAGTGGTGATCCTGGATCCTGGTCGGCTCTGTGGGGACGGCTTGGCTGTTCTCATAAAACGGACAATGGCACGTCGAGACCAGGCGCACGGCGTCCTGGGTTTAGTCCGTGAGGTAATGGATGGACGGATACGTAGTAGATGGATACCACACACTACACAACGCAATACGGCAGTCCGTCAACCGCGGAAATGCAGTGAAAGAAAGCTTTTTGCCTCTGCGTCGTCGTGGCCCAATAGCGTGCAGTGGAATGATTGGGCTCGAACGGGCTATTCGCAGACAAACAGCCTCCCGGCTTGCTGCATGAGCCCTAACGGAGTAGTGGATGCGACGTCCGTGGAGGCCGATGTGGCTGACCTGGCCAGTTCTGGGCGAACGCCTGTCGGGACGAAAAGGACAAGGTCCTGCGCGTCTAGACTCGGGCAGGCCCTGGATTTCAATGGTTTCGCTGGAGCAGATGAAAGACGTCCGTTACCCACGCACACGGCGGGGGGCTGGAGACAGGAGACGGTCGCCTGGTGGATGGTGGGTTGAGATGCTATCGTTTTTCTTCTATCCCAGCCTGGTTGGGGAGGCCCTGGCCTCTGTCAATGGGCTGGGCGCAGGGAACGACCGACGGTCAGTCGGAGTGCGCGGGCGTAACGGTACGGACGCAGTATCGGTGAGCGGCGAAGTAGGGGCACGAGTACCGTGGGCTGTTGGCACTCTCTGTCTGTGTGAAGTACGTATCGAGTCGGTTCGTATTGTCGGCGCGCACGAGAGGAGGGGCTTCCGTTTAATTGCGCTCCGTTTAGTCACTGATGCTTTGTGTTTTGCAGATAGTGTGCAGGACGCAAGATCAACTCTGAACAAGGCCAAAACGGAGGTGGAGACGAACGCTTTATGGCAAACACACGCACACGCACACACACACACACACACCCACACCTTCTCTGTATGACTCCTTCACGCGCCCTCTCCCCCTTTCCTGCCGCCGCCGGGAGGTACTTGGGAGGGAGGGCTACATCCCAAAAGGAAACACACCCTGCAGAGATCGCGATGGCCAGTGACAACAGAAGCCTTCAAATACACTACGGCAAGCCGAATCGTGATGGCCCAGTGGCCCGGGTTTCACGCCCATCGCCCAGGCTAGGAGGAGAGGGGTGCGGCCGCCCTAGCAGGCCGATCTTTGTCCTCGGTATAGTAGAATATCCATTCATCGGGCGCCCGACCCTTTGAAAAACCCTCGCGGTGCCTGTGGCCAAGTCCCGTCTACGGGCATCTGTGAATGCATAATAAATCCACAGCATCACAATCCCTCCGGCCAGTTACCCTGGCCGCCGTCAATACCATGACCGGCACAGCCATGCCCCCTACGGCTCACCTGCCAACGCGCCGTCCCCAGGCGTTTTTCACTCGGCAGGTGGTACTGACGGCCCATCGCGATGGCGGACACCACCAGACATGCCTCGTCGGCCTGGATCGGCACCGTAACTGTTGGGCATGCTCCCACCATGCACATCTGAGCCATGCGGCATCGCGGCGGGCAGGTCTTACCCCAACTTCCCCCAACTTCCACCAAATTGGAGCGCCGGTGGCCCGCCGGCCGGGAACACGTTAGAGACAAGGAGCGATTGACGCCTCTGACCCCGATGGCTGAGCCGTATCGTCCTTAAAAAGCGCCCTGCAAAAGGCCGTCCGTTCAACAACCGACGCAGCCAGTAGCAGCGCCGCAGCGGCTTGCCCGTCTTTCTGTGCCTTCTACTGGCTCTCCTCTAGTGCCCCTTTTCTGTGCTTGCCGTATGCGATGCAATGCGAGCCGGAGCCATTCAGCCAGCCGAGCCCGTTAGCACGCCACCACGCTTGCGTACGCAACGGAGCAGGTAAAGCGTTTTGGGTAAATAACGTCGTCCGTCTGAGTAAGCTGGCTGCCGAAAGATGGGTGACGACGACGCGGGGTGCTCTACGAAGTCTACACGTACGTACGCACGCACAACTACGTACTAGAGAACAAAAGTACCTCGTCCCCCGTCTTCAGCTTCCGTTCCCATGCCCGTGGTTGATCGTGTGCCTTCGTATGGTAGAGACGTCTCCTGCGGCTGGGTAAAACCGTCCGTTACAAGCCAGCGGACCTAGTGCCAAAGGAGACGGAGCCTCAGCCAATAATCAGGGGGCAGATATGACCGGATACGGCTTAGCGTTAACCAAATAGCGATCAAGTCACCCAAAGCTCGATCCTGCCTGGTGCTCAGCAAATACGTGATCATCGCTGGGGTGCAGCAATCTCGATGAGGAGGCGAGTCATCCGTCTGATCCAAACTCGCACTGGCAGACTGGCAGCAATATCCGGCCGCCGGAAGAGACAGACGGTGGGCCACGCTGGGCAACTGCGCACCAGGGCCTTGGAGAGTCTAGACCTCCCAACCAACCCTTCGGAACCCATCGTACCCACGTCAACTACCTTTAGCTAGCCCACAGGGAGCGGCTGCTGCTCGATCTCCTGCTGCTGCTGCTGCTGCTGCTGCTGCTACTGCCTTGATCCGCCCATCTAAGCACAACCTTGGCCGGGCTACGACGACACACCCCCATCCAAACGACATCACCTGCCAAACGGGCCCCAACATGCCGCCGTATGGCCCCCGGCGCCCGTCCGGGTCTAGCCAGCGGCAGCAGCGCCGAGGCTCTCGTTCGTCGTGCTTCAACGGCGGGGAGGGGTGGGGGAGACCACCACACGATCGCATACATTGCATAGAAACCCTTCGACCCCGGAGGACGAGCCCATATCTCTACAGGGGCCCGCCCGTGGAAGACGTCAGAAAAACAGCACACCATTAGGCTTGCCCTTTATCGATCTCCGACGGGGATGAGCCTATAGTATGGGCAATAGCGGGCGGCACCATCGCAGCCCGAGGTGGTTTTCGGGGAGCCTGGTTGCGCTTGGAGCCAGGCCCTGGCATCGTTTTCTTGGCCCGGTAGGGCAGCGTAGACCCAGCCTGGGTCCATGACAAGGCGCCACAGTCCTGGCTATTTCAGCTGAGCTCTCGAAGCTGGGCATACCGCGATACGGAACTGAACAGTGGGTAGGGGGAACAAAGGAAAATACGTTCAGTTCAAGACGTCCAGCTCATAGTGGCTAATGAAGCTCTACCATTGCTGCAGGGTAGGTACACTGTGCCTGACAGGCCTGTCTTCGAGCGGCCACCTAGCTCCCTTTCCTCCTCGTTACGTGCTATGATGTCCGCGACGGATGACTGGTTGGTCAGGCTCTGCCAATGCCGGATACTGCAGGGACTGCGCGATCGCATGACCCCCCCGTTTCGGATCGGAAAGGGGACCCCATAGTCGAGCCAACCTTTAATTGGCACTTTATCGGACCTCGAGGCACTACGGCAATGATGCATGTCAAATTGAGTTGAATGTTTCCGTTCCGTTGCATTCGCGGAAAACAACGGTTCCCCAGCAGAAGGGGATCCGTCGGGCCTGTCGAGCCCCCCTCCTCGCGGCCTTTGGCGATATATTTCCGACCTGGCCCGTCGTCCCCATGCCACCCGTGTCACCGGGGAGAGGGGAACATTGGCTGTGTCCTCCCCCCCCGTATGCGTAACGTAGGCCTCGTGTCATCGAGGGGCTCGCTGCGCGACGGACACGCGTACTGACGGCCAGCCCCTTGGCCAGCCCTGGCAGGCTGTGGTGGGGGGACGAATGAAAGAGGGGGTGGTTCGCTGGGAGCTCTGACGCTTTCGCTTCGGCTGGCCCCCTGACGACCGCTGGATTACATGCGCACAGCGACGTTCCGTGGTGACGGACGGCCGTGTATGATCTCACGCCGTTGGCTAGCCGCGTTGCCAGGCCCGGATTCCGGCTGGCTCACTTGGCCGTACTAATACCGTTCTGTTCACTAATCCGATCTACGCAAGCCGTGGCGATTTTCCCGGGGCGGGGGGGAGCTACTAGTGAGTAGTCGTTCCCGGGATTCCAGCAGCAAAGTGAGCAAATGTGTGGGGTTGTTTTCCGTCCGTTTGCTCCTCTCTGGGGAGGGGCGCCTCTCCGATGGGCCACACGATGTCCCGGATCAGCAAGCTCTCTTTCTCGAAGGGAGGATTGCGACGACCACTGGAGGCTAGCCAGCACGGCCAGACGGCCCCCCTCCAAGGATACCAGTCACAAGCCAGGTGATGGGCGACAGCAATGGAAAAAAAAAACCAGGGTGGGCCAGGGCGCATCGAAACTTGATCGACGAATCCAGCCCTTTGGTCAGGGCCTGGGCGAACCGCAGATCGGCCTAGACCGTCCGTTGCGCCACGGCAATACCAAGCCCCCCAATACATACGACACGCTACGTTACGTGACGATGCAATCCGTACGACCTTGACCGATGACCACATCATAGACGGTAAATTGGAGTGACATACGGAAAGGACGGACAAGGGGGGTGTAAGGGGCATAAACCAGGAACGTCAGGAACCGCAATTTGGAAGCTGAATGCACTAGACGCACACACAAGGGTGCAGAGAACGCATACGCACGTGCTGGCAGACGGACCGTTTCTATTCTCCCAGTGTAGGAGGTACTCCGTATCGTACGTACTCCGGGAGAGTGTGTTTGTGAAGGACCGGAGTGCCGGAATGAATACGTTGCTGCTGCGGCTGCTCCTACTGCTGCTGCAGGCGGGCGGGTGAGCAGCCAGCCAGCCACCCCGCCAGTCATTTGATCACAAGATGGAATTGGCCGGAACTTTCGACGCCCTCTGGGCTAGGCAAAAGTCCGCCATCAAACTCCGCGCCATTTCCGCCCAAGCCGAAACGTTTCCTCCAAGCTCCTGTGGGCATTGGTAGGCGGTACGGCTTGGACGGAAATAAACATCGCACATACTCGGTACACCGCCCGTAATATCGAGAGTCAGCTTCGCGTTTTTCGGGTCCCGTGGATCCGCTCCCGTTCCTCGCTCTCGTTCCCTGGCCGACCGAGCAAAAGAGCGACGGGGCGACGGGCGTCTGGACCAAGGCCCCATGGGAGCGACTACTGGCAATACTGTGTACCTACGGGTAATTACGTATGGGTTGGCTAGCCCTACCAAACCATGCCTATCGTGGTGCGCAGGCAGCATCAGCGTGTCCCCGGCGCTCCGCTGGGCAGAGGCAGAGAGGCCTGGTTGGTACCACGGCACAGCCCAACGGAAAGCCGCTCCGTTGGATCCATTTCCCATCGAGGGCTTTCGCGGGGGGTGCGGCAAGTGGGCGGCCCTGTACCTGGTGATCATCTCTGCCTTTGGGTTTGATGGTCTCACGACGCCGGGACTAAGGTTTGGCTCGGCATCCCAAGTCGCCTCCGTTTCTCATGCCGCTACCCAAGCCCCCGCGTGTCAAAAACAAAGAAGGAAAGAAACCCCCATCCCATTGGCGCCATCGCGGGCAGCACTGCAGGCCGGGCAGCAAACCCAGCGCACGACGACGTCGTGGCCGGGCGGGGCTGGGCTCGAGTTGGGCGCCGGCTCGTGCCCGTCGTCGTCGCCGAACGAAGAAGACAAGCAGGCGCCTGTGATTTCCCCGAGACGGCTGTTGTCTCGCCGACCCGATCTCTCGAACTTGGTCGAAGAAGGCCGAACTAAGGACCCTTGACCAGAGCTTCCTCGCCGTGTCTTTTCTTTACGCCGCAGTTGGTTTAGCTGCCCCTTTCGGTCTCGTCTCCTTCCCCTCAGTGGCCCTGCCAATGTGCACTATTGAGTCCCGCCGCCAAGGACTAGCATTAGATGACTATGAAACCCCGTCGCGTTGACCGAACACCTGAGCCCGGCGCTCCGATCGCGATGCCAATGGGCCGGGCTTCTTTTGCTGACCAACAAACACCAACCCAGCCCAGCCTCAAAGGGCACCCCCTGGCAACTTACCCAATGTCGGCGGAGAGGCTTCTCCGACCTCAGCCCTCGCTGCTTCGTGTGCCGCATTGCCATCCACGACGCTGTTCGGCAGTGCGCGACCGGGGGTGGGGGCTTCTGCATGACTCCGCGTGTCCAGAAACACGACGTCCGCAGCGCCAACACCATGCTTGCACATGCGAACGAGGCCAGACTCCTCTCGCGACGATGCTCCCCCCCCCCCGGCAGGCCGACCAGGCTGGGTCCTCCTCTCTACATGAGCGTAATGCGAAACAAGCGCTACGCCTCTACCCCGGATCATCGTCCCATGCCAAGCCGCCGGTCAGCCTGGCCCTCCCCCCCATCCCCATAAGGCACTTCGCCATTCTCTTGAAACACTGAAACTTGCTAAACAACCTTCAACCCGCGGTAGCTACGGGCATTCCGGTTGCTTTTCGCGGCCATCGCTTCCTTGCGCACCTCTGCGGCACCCCCAAGGATCAATCACGAGAGGAGGGCTCCGGAGGGCCCCGGATGCCCTGGATGGACCCTGGCGATCCAGGCAAAGGACAACTGTGCCTGCAGCCCCCAAAGCCATGTCCTCCGTCTCGTAAACTTTATGTCCCTACGCAGCCTAGCTTACAGGCGGAGCGGGCCCATGTGTGCATCTTGATTGAACCTTACTTAAGTAAGCCATGCTCTCTAGTTCCCTTCCTTCGTAGAAGCTAGTAGGTATCGGTATTTCCCACTTCCGCCCTGGTCGCAGTGGTAGTGGCTCCCCCCAGGGTGTGCTATTTCGAGGCATTGCCAACGCGCTTTGGCCCTGCCGCCAGCCGGTCGAGCACCTGTCACCAGGGGGTCAGTCGTCCTATCCCTGTCAAGCAAATCCCTCCCTCCCCTCTTTCCCTCTCCAGCCGGTGATTCCTTCTCTCCTCTCCGCCCCTCCGTGATGTTTGCCCACGGCAAAGACGAGCGGAACAACGGTAGTCACGGTGGGACGGCGACCTATCCGCGGGCGAGCGGGTAGGCAGATACCCAAGAGACTTTACGCCTCCGCCAGCTAGCTTGGAATGAGGCACCAAACCCCCATCCCACGCGGCTATGCCGGCAGTTGGAGGGACGAGCCGAACTGGCCGGGCGAACGCCAGGGGGGAGGCAAGCGCCGAGAGCGAGCGTTCGCGACAGCAGCAACATCGCAGGTGGCTTCATGGCTCCGGCCAAGCATCTTGAAACAATCGAGACAGTGGGTTTTGTTTGTCATCGTAGCTAGGCGCTAAGGGGGGACTTCGTGGGAGAGAGGGGGAGAGGGAGCAAACAGCCCCCTTCTAGCATGTGAGACGGGACGAGGCTTTGTCCTGCGGTTTCGCCGCAAAGGCATGCGCATAGACGCCAGGGACCCTGATGAGGCAACGGGTCGGCCATGGTGCGAGGAAATCACGCCATCCTACCCGTTGCGGCACCCGAGCGTGCGGGACGGACGGGACGCGAGGGGCTGTTTCTTTTGTTTCTTTCCATCTTCTCTGCCCTCCTTCTCCCGCAGCACTGTTTCCCACCTTTGCCTATGCGGACTTGCTCACGCGCCGGCGACCCTGAAATAAGGGGACCCAAGGCGGCGAGCGTCGCATGGCCCCGTGCTAGATTGGATCAGGACGCGCTGGCAGCTGGCCCGTTCACGACGCCGGTCCAAAAGGCCGTCCCGTACCCTCCGAACTACACTCTTCACCCCCACATATACACATGCACACCCGCGCTGTCAACCCTCGACGGCCGTTTAGGTGACAGCCCAGCGTCTTTTGTCCGTCCGTGACCCCGCCCCGTCCTGGGCCCGACCCCTGGCTCCAGGGTCCAGCTCGGACTTGGCCGAGGCGAAGACTTTGGCCGGGTTTTTCCTGCCGCCTCATTGGTTCTGAGCTTAGGTACAGCACGGCACCCGCCTCCTGGGTGGGAGGACGCCGTGGACTGCTCGGTGCGCCGGTCGGGACACCGGCTGACTCAGACAAGCGAGGAGAGGGGAGGGGGGTGTGCCCGGAGTAAAGAAGCTTGGGAAGACGCACGGAGGGAAAGAGGAGAGGAGAGGCTTGCCAGGGGCACCGTGGGGCTTCCTCGCGACGCCCTATGCTCCCAATAGCCATGCGGCCAGCGAGAAGCTTGGGGGCACCTGTCGGCCCGAAGCAGTTTCCGTCACGGACGCGGCAAATGTTCGCCCGGCGGGAGAGAGATGGGGCTGGGTCGCCCATGGCGACTGGCCGGGCCCGCCCCGTGGCCTCTTTCCGACCTTTTCGGGAACCCTCGGGTGTTTCCCTGCGATACGACAAGTATCTGCTGATAGTGCGACGGCTGCCGCCCTCTCCGCTTCGCATCTTTTGCTTATCTCCTTCTCGGGGCCAAGGGCCAGGAGCGGAGCGTGGCTGGGGCTGGAAAACGCAGAACCCAACCTGTGGCTAGGGTGGTTCGCTCGCCCCGGCGGACGTGGAGCTGTGTGGACGGCAGGACGGCAGCACGGTGCTATGGCCCGGGGCCCCGGAGATGAGGTCTTATGCTGGTTGTGCGTGGGATCCCGGAAAAGGGGTGTGCCACAGCCTCATCACGGGCGACGGTCAGGCAAGGGCCAGAAAACCGCAGGACCCTTTTTACGCCTCGCGCCATGCTGCGAATGCAGAAAGCCCCGTTGGAGTTTTTAGGGGGGCTTAGGGATAAGGCTTTTCTAGAGGGAATGGTTGACGGGTGCTCTTCCTGGACCAAGCTGGTCTCGACCGGAGAGCCCCTAACCATCGCCTCCTTTCCCGACAGGCACCTGCTCACTCAGATAATGCAAGTACGAGAGGGTGGTCCTTTGGCCTCGCTTGACTCGCGACTTCTCAAGGATGGACAAGCACCCAATATCGACGCGTTGCGTGTCCACCTCCCTCTCTCCTTTTGGAAGCACGAGGCGCAGCGACGGTTTTGATGATTATGGCCAGCCGATCGCGCATGCGTGAAAAACAACTTTTTTTTGGTTTCTGTTGCTTTTTTTCCAGGGCTGCCAGTTCCAAACACGTCGCGATGGCTCGTGGCGTCACATCGGACCGCCTCTCCCACCATATTTAACATGACGGGTCGAACATGGTCTCAGTCGAGAGCACAGGACTGCACTCTGGAAAGCGGCTTTTTTGGTGTTTTGGACAAACACCCCCTTGATACGAGACGGCTACCACGACCGTCATGACGGCAGTGGCTTGCCGCGTGACAGCCTTCTCGATGGTCGTCCACCCCCACGATTCTGGGCAAGGACGCACCAACATGCCAGGAGACGCACCGTTTCGGATCTCTCTTGGAACTCCTCGTCGTACGGGCTAGCACTGCTGGACAAAAGGCGTTTGGCCTTCCAACTCTGCTTTGTATCCTGTTATTGCACTCCTCGGTGGATGGATGCACAGTCCATGTACCAGTTCCCCCAGACTTCACTTACTGACACTTCACTCCCTTCCACGGGGAGCGGTATCCACCGTATGCTCGGGAGCTTAAGTCACCGCGTCACGGAAAGAATACAGTTGATTGAGGCCCATGGGGAAGGAGTTCGAATGAATTAACCCGTCATATTGCAAGGAGTTCAGGCCATGAACTTCGGAGCCAGGAAAACCCCTTGCTACTTGTCGACTGGGTGTCATTAATCCTTGCCTAACGTCTCGTTGCCTAATCAACACCCAATATCACCACACATCCGTAGTAATATCCTCTTCCCTCGCTGCTGCTAAAATCTCAGCCCGGAATTTTGCTGGGGTTTTGTGCTGGATGTGCCCACTCGCCCTCCTCTGCTCATGAAGTTGAGCGGTGTGATATTTGCAGCCCCTTTTTAGACCTTCGGCTGCCTATGGCCTCCCAGCGTGTTATGTTGAAAATACTTAAAGTCTAAGATGTTTCGAAGTGCTTCTTCTCTCCATTCCACAGATTCGCGCCCAGGTAAGACGATATTTCCGGAATACGCATAGCGAATTCAAGCCGCTCGATATACTCGGTCCGGATCACATATCACCCATGCCATACTATGGTAACCAACCCAAGGGACTTTGTGGCTAAATGCGAATATGCTGGCCTTGATACGTTTTTGCCCAAACGGCCTTGAGCAAGCAAGGCGGATTTATTTGCTAAGTATGGGTTTGTGGGGGTCAAAATCGTGAGGCTATTTGCCGCGGTCTAGATCCGCCTGGTCTACGTCGCCGTTTGCGGGCTGGCTGTGGAAGAAGTCGGCTCCCTTTCGACTTTCGCCACGGCAGGAAAGAAACACGAGATTGTAGAGAGCCGCATCGCGTGCGCTTCCTGCCGGCTCGTCGAGTGCCAACTGGCCACCCGTGACCCCAAGAAAACCGGCCAGTGGTACGGCGCATACACGAGTCGGTAGCCACCTGCGATCCCCGGGCAGCGCAACGCGCTCTTGAATCACTGTGAGTGCATCGAGACTCGCCAGGCCAGGTCCCTTTTGCAGGCATTCCAGGTTTTATCGCAGGTGATGCAGAGGAAAATGGACAACGACTCCAAATAAGGGCCGGCGATGTTGCCCTTCCCCTGGCATCTCTGGACGCCCCACGCCCGCAATGGGGAGGCGACCGTGGCCAACGCCCCGGCCGAGAAATACGAGGAGTTCGATTTTTATTGGGGCTGGAGAGCCAAGGGGGCCGCCGGGTGTTACAAGAAGAGCTCGAAAAGCGGACGGGCCGCCTACCTGGCTATCGCCAGCGCCGATGGTCGTCTTCCGGGGCGGCGAGCTGGTCGTAGAGCTGCTGGTGAAGCGAGACTCCGGTGCGGAACTCGAGTATGACGGGAATAACTGCTACACGCTGCCGCTGCATGCGGCGGTCTACAATATATCGACTAGGCTTGGATACAAACGTCACACTACTTCTGTATTCGGAAGCTGGCTTCGTCCACGGAAATGGGACAAACCCATGTAGCCTTTCAAGTCAACAGGGAAATCTTAACACGTCGGCCTGGTCTTCTGGCTTATCAATGTGTTGACCAAGTTAGCGTCGTGGATTTTCGTCCCCGTTCCAAAGCCTGCTGCCGACCATTGTGGGCAGGGGGTTACGGATTTGAGGTGGCACGGGACAGAGAAAAGGATATATGAATCGTCTCGAAGCTATTCGCATATGCTCTTTTACAGTACGTTGCGTGAGAGAAACGCAACACGGGAAATAAACGAGTTTGCGTTTTCCAGTCAGCGTAAAGGGAGCATTCCCAAGCAATGAATTCAAGAGAAAAAACGGCCAGCAGTGAAGTGGTACGTCCCTAACAATGGCGCCGACTGCGTCCCAAATACTCCACCACACCGGTACCACCAAGTTCGGATTCACTTCCCAGCCTACTCCCGTCACCACTGCGAGCCCCTTGCCAGGGACCAGAGAAGCGGGCCGTAGCGCCGTGCGGCCCAGGCGGCGGCGCCCAGTAGGGCCCACGAGAACAGGCCGCGGGCGATGACGATGTACTTGACGGTGCGAAAGGTGGCGGCCTCGTTGAGGCGGGGAAAGGGTTCGGGGGGGACGTCGGCGTCGAGGAAGGCGCACAGGGGGGCCCAGCCGTGCTCGGGGCGGAACTCGAGCAGGGGCACGCCACGGAGGGCGGCCTCGGCGCGCACGCGCTCTATGTAACGGTCGTGCATCGTGGCCGAGAAGACGCTGTCGATGGCGTACTCGCGCCGCGCCCGCCGCTCCGTCGCCATGTTGAGCCGGTACCACAGCCGGTCCGACCGCACAAGCAGGCCCACGACGCCGAAGGCCCGCGTGAAGAAGAAGCCGAGGCTTTCGTACGCCGACTTGGCCCCTGCGGCGACCCCCCCCGGGCGGGTCAGTCTGGACTTCACCGAAACGGACGGGCGGGAGGTGTGCAGAAGAACTGGCGTCCCCATTGTCCTCTCAGAGGTAGACAGCCGAGACGAAACCCAGAACGCGTTTCTCGGGTCCCAGCAAGGGGCAAAATTAAACAGACAAACCCCCTCCCTCTCTCAAAATACCGGGGGTGGCTTACAGATGGCGCCGCTGGGGCGCTGGTTCAGGACGACGCGCACGTCGGGGTACATGTCCATGAGATCGGGGATGTTGAAGACGACGGGCAGGTCCGAGACGGCAGCGTAGCCGTCGAGGAGGCGGGCGAGCAGCTTCTGGCGGCGAGCGGTGTCGGCCGTCTCGTTCACGATGTCGAGCAGCAGCTGCGTGCGCTCCGGGTGCGGCAGGATCTCGGCCATGTGCAGGCAGGGCGCGTAGCCCAGGCGCTCCAGCGCCGCCTGCGTCGAGCTCGTGGCCGAGCGCGGCACCCCCGCCGCGATCACCCGCAGCCGCGTGCCCGACCCCGGCGTCGGCGCCGTGCGCTCGTCGTTGATGAACCGCACCATCGGGCGGACAAAGGAAGGGTCAGCAGGGGGAGGGAGGGGAGAGGGGGGACACAGTGCCGATATCGCGAGGCGACGAGACAGCCGATGGTACACCCGGATACGCTCGATCTTAGTTCTTTAAACCAGATAACTCCTTGCTCTCCCGGAGGGAAAATAGGCACGTGGAACTGGGAAAGTCCCGGAAAGGGGGTTGTGTTTATTGCGCGAATTCCTCGACTGAAGTTCTCGCCAAGTCAACATGCGAGCCGCTACGTGTAGGGTTCCCAACCACCCATCAAGCTACCAGTATAGATGGCGAATGGGACCATGTCTTTCCCCGGTCAGCATTTCAACGCGATACGACGCCTTGGCGGTCTAGTGTCGTTGCGAAACCTCACAGTGGTAACAAGTGCTGATGTCAGATCGGAGCGCTGTCCGGTGCAACGTACGGCGGCTTTGGATCCCAAGCGTTTCTCGACTGGCCCGGCAGCACTTGAACGGAGAACTATGCCCCCCGGAATTTGCGAGATTGTCAGTATCGCCAGTATAGAACGCGCTCTGCACGGTCAAATCCACGGCCACGACAGTCGTGGACTCGTCTGAGATGCGTTTCTTGACGTCGAGATTCCTTATGCGCGGATGCACAGGTACTTTTATGTAGTCCTGCTTATTCACCTAATCTGTACGGCGTACCTGTAGGACCCTCCAAACGTGGCAGCCCCACCCCACATGCATTGACGGCTACTCTTCACCGCCTTCCTGTTCTACGCTACGCTCATTCTGCCAATTCGCGAGAGAAAAAATTGGTGAAGCTGAGGAAGAGCTTCAACAACATCTCCCATCACCGCAGTCCCCAGTCTCTCCATCCGGCCTCCCCCCCGTCACGAAACGACCGACGTCACCTCCGACTCCGTCAATCTACAGCCTGGCATCTTTTCTTTGCTGAGAAAAAAAGGAACGACCGTCGTCACACCGCCGCCCACCATGCATTTGATGTACACCCTCGACCCGGCCGGCAAGCGCATCTACACGCTCAAGAAGGTGCTGTCGGGCGAGGTGACCAAGTCGGCGCACCCGGCGCGCTTCAGCCCCGACGACAAGTGGTCGCGCCAGCGCGTTACCCTGAAGAAGCGCTACGGCCTGCTGATTCTGGGCGATGGTGAGTTTGCCGGAAGAAACAGAAGCAAGGGCGCTTGCGCAGCCGAGTGTTTTTTTGCTGACCCTTTCCCCCCCAATGACAGAGTCCCGCACCAAGCCCGCTGCCAGCTCGGAAGTCAGCTCGGATTAAGGCACCATTTCGGCTCGCCTATCAACCAGCCCGCGGCCCCGCGGTGTCGCGCGGCCCGGGCGACAGGAGATGGACTAGCTACCGAATGAATTTGGCACGTGTCCCCGCATCATCAGTTTCGGAATGAAGGGGGCCGCGTCGTCCAGCTCTCGCGATCGGGGCGTGGGAGAAAAGGACGTTTTTCTCCCGAGGCGCGGCGGTGGCGGGAAATCGGAAGGGAACAGTGGAAGAGGACTCAAGGGACAAAAATGGCGTTCTAGGCGTGAAATGAAGCATTTCTTCAAAGGACCCATCAACCAACAGCTGAGGTGGATGGGTTGCCAGACTTGGCTTGGCTACGTTCTCCAAACATGATTTTGGGCCCGCGTCCCGAGGGGCGCGGCGACGGGGCGCTTTGGTTAAAGGACGGGATAGGAGGACCACTCCCTTCAGTTCCGGGAGGGCATAGTCCGTTCGTCGTTGCGTATCACATAGGAGGCGAGTGGGGCGTGTCTCTACGTGCAGAAAACAAAACGCATCCAGGTGCCTCAATTGCCCAACGCCCGTTGATCATTACGTCCGAGTTCTATGTATGCCATGTGCCCCGTCTAGTTGTTCCTCTTCTTCGCGTTGATGCCCCGTCCAGCGCCCACTTTGATGCGGCCGGCGCCTCCGGCGCCCTGGCGGTTGCCCGTCAGGATGCTGGGCAGGTAGTCTTCGTCCATGAGGTCGCGGGCCTTGGCGCGGCGGTTCTCGTCCTGCTTGCGCGTGTACTCCTTCTGGTCCTCGGCCAGCAGCAGCTCGGTGCCCCAGCCGCCGCGGCCGCCGCCCTGGCCGCGGTACTTGGTGTTGGCGGTGCCGTGGACCGGCTTGGGGATGCTGTAGACGTTGCCGCGCTTGTTGAACTGGAAGTTCTGCTTGAGGTGCAGCGTGAACTTGCCGTGCTGGTCCGTCGTGCAGCTCACCCGCGTCAGCGTCGGCTGCCCGCACTTGGGGCAGAACTGCTTCTCCATCTTGCGCGTCACCTGGAAGCACCCGTGGCACCGCAGCACCCACTGCTTGACCCGCGTGATGCGCGCCATGCTCGGCGACAGCAGGTTGAGGTTAATGCGCATCGTCACGTTCTGCATGGCGAAATCCGACGTCAGCAGCGCCACCTGCAGCACCTTGTGGATGGGCGCCTCGGGCGCCGCCAGCTGGTCCTTCTCCTTGTGCTTCTTGAGGTTGGACGGCGTAATCCAGCCGTCGTCGTCGTCGTCGTCGTCGTCCTCGGCGTTGGCCGCCGCATCGGTTTCCACGGGATCCGTGTTCACCGGCTTGGTCTCCGAAGTGGGCTCCAGTTTCAGCTCGTCCATCTGGTGTGAAATCTCCTCCTGCTCGACCACCGGGGCATCCTCCGGTTGCTCCGCGGGGGCCGTCTCGGTCGCTGGTGTCGCCTCTGTCGGCGCAACGACGTCGCTCTCTTCCTGTGTAGACTCTCCGGTGGGCTCCGACTCTGTCGCCTCCTGTTCGCCTTCATTCTGCTCGTTTTCGGCGGCGTCCTTGGCCAGCTGGGCGGGCGACTTTCCATTCACGCTCTTTTGGTTCGGCTCTTTTCTCAGGCGCCAGTCGCCGCCGTTCTTCTCGCACTCGAGCTCGTACGTGAGCGCAATAAGGTGCAAATCCGGTTTGCTGAGAACCTCGAGATCACCGGTGCGCCGCGCAAAGGCCGTGACGAACTGAACGCTCTCCGGCCGCGGGTTGCGCAGCTTCAGGAAGGGGCGCAACTGTGTGTCGACGCGCGTGCGTGTCGCCTCGTCGCGAATCTCGGTCAGGACGCTGGGAATGGTGTAAATCTCGGTGGCCTTGGCGAGGAGGGTGCTTATGGACGGGTCGTTCTTAACCAGGGGGCCTGTGTCGACCACGAGAATGTTGATGGGTTTCTGGGGAACATCGGGGGATGAGGTCGGCGGCGACGACTGTGCGTCTGTGGGCGCATTGGCTGCCGGTGTTTCAGTCGACGGCACTTCTGTCGGCGGCGGCGCTGCGGCCACTTTCGCTGCTGAGGTTCCCTCCATATTGATCGTGTCGGCTTTTCGTGGCGATCTTGGTGATGTCTGTTCAGCGACAGAGTGGCGGGGCAGCGACGGCGGATATTTTATTTCGAGGGTCGCCACTAATTAATGCTTATCGCAGTCGCACAACCCCGCCAAGTCCGATAAGCCCTGCGCAGGTGCATTTTAGGGTGCAGACACTATTTGTATGGCTGGGTCGTCTCGGTATTCGCCCACATCCTCCATACATTCGTGACATACATCGTACCCTCTCGCGGCTTTCCGAGCATAACGTCGAGCCGTGGCCCTTTGACGACATGGCGTATATGCTTGCCGGCCACTTCTATTATACTCCATGTTCGAGGTAGCGACTGCAATGTTGATCTCTAAACGGGTTTATCATGGCACCCCAAAAGACCCGCGGTCTCTCCGAATCGTTTGAAGATGGGTTCACATCGCGGGAACACGAACTCGCAATCCATGCTCTAGCCAACTAGACATCGACAGTTCCGCTGCCCCCAATCGCCAATACAAACCCACAAGTACGGTTGGTGCTGACACTGGCTTGGCAAGTAAAGTATATAAATAAACAAAGCATCTTGATACCCCGAACGCCCTCCTAGAAATTCACAATCTTGTTCTTAACACACACAGCCTGGCTAGCGTCTGCACGGTGCCGCTGGACAAACAGCCCCAAGATCTGGAGCGTAGCCTCGAACTCCCACGTGATGAAGTTGCGAACCTTGATGGCCACGAGCGAGTCCAGGGGATAGTGCGAGAGCAACCGAGTGGCATCCAGTTCGTCAGAACGGCGGTGCTTCCGGCGCGATGCGCATGCCCGTGATGGTGTGATCGTGGCATGCCGTCGCGAGTCGCCCGTCGATGGCGGCCCCCAGCAGAGCCATAACCTCGGCCTCGCAGATGGTGTCGCCGCCCAGGTTCCGTGCCGTCTCTGCGGCTTTGTCTGCGTCTTTGGTCAGGTACCCCGTGTCCGAGATGCCGGTCAGATCCAGAGACGAGGCCGGCATGTTCTGCTGGACCAAGGCACTCAGGAAACAGTTCGCCGTCGTATAAGCTGCCTGGCCCCGGTTGCCAACAGCACCCGCTGCCGACGATATGGCTACGAAGAAGAAGTCGAGAGGCGCGTTGAGTAGGGCATTGTGGAAGTTCCCACCCCCTAGGACTTCGGACTTGATCACAGCTGCATACCGCTCGTAGGTCACCTTCTCGAAAAGAACATCCTGATGCTATGTCAGTGGCTGCCATAACAGCGATATACGCCGAGCAGAGGGGGTTGAACCGGCTTACATGTAACACCATGACTCCATGCACCAGCCCGCGGACGGGCGGCAAGCCATCGAGCCCATACTCGAGCTCTTCCACCTCGGCCGGATTCGCAACGTTACAGCGTCGCCAACACATTCGCACCGGACTTCTCGGCTTCTGTGATGAGTTCTTTGACCTTTCCAGTCACCGAGCCGGTCCGGGAAAGGAGGACGAGCGTCCGCGCTCCGCGGCTAATCATCCGTCGACTGATGCTGCGTCCCAAACCACCCGTACCCCCGATCAGAATGTATGTGGCGTCTGGCCGGAGAACCTGCCGGGGTGTGCTTTGGGGGAATGGCCTAGTATCGGCGGTCAGTCGTGGTTGTCAACAACACCATTTCTCTCCTAACCGAATCACTTACCATCACCATGTTGTCCGGATGGGACACCACAATGATCTTGCCACAAGCTCTACCGCCCTGCAGAGCCTTCATGGCATCCGCATTCTCGGGTATGGAGAATAGCGTAAGAGGCGAAACGGGTCGGACCTTGTGGCACACGACAAGCCTTGCGACGTCCGCCATTACTCTCTGCAACACCTTGGGTTTCTCCATGGCCAGCGTTATGACATCCACCGAAGTGAAGCTGGCATTGTACCCAAAAGTACCCATCTCCAGTTTGATATGGCTCGACTTAGCGTCTCGTGCGCCGACGTCGATCGGGCGGCCAAACTTTCCAAGGGGTTCCCAACTCCGCCTCGCGGTCTTGCTCACCGCGCAGCTGAGGATGACATCCTCGCCCGAACTTCCAGTTGCGCTCTTGACCGAGGCACCGAAAGCCTAATTGAGGCTGTAGAATATGTGGTCCTCTTGAACTTGATGTTCGTTCATCAGCACGCCTTTCTCTTCGCCCGTCATTACCGTCGCGAAGATCTCGGCTTCAACCATCTGGGCCAGGATCACGGCAGCCCGTCCAACGGCCCCAGCAGCCCAGTGGATCAAGATCGTCTCGTATTCTCGGACCGGATCTTCCTGCTTATACCAGTGATCATGTTCAGGTCGGGCGACGTGGCATGGCCGTAGGCATCCCAAACCACCCACAGCACGCCTTAGGCCGTGATAAGCGTCTTCTGCAGAGCGCTGAAGTCGTCGGCTTTCATGTTCGCGAGAAGCCTTCCCTCCAGCTCCACGAGGACGATGCACAGCTTTCCTTCTGGTTCCACGGTGAAGAGGGTGTCGCGCCGCGGCCTCTTTCCAAGACGCTTTTCTAGAGTCTCGGCTACGTCCTGAGACAGTCGTATCTGGAATCCCCCCTGTGCATGAACGATGACGATTCCGCAGTCAAGTCGCCCGGAATGCTATTCATTTCCTGTGGCCGTCTGTGCAGGACCGCGGAGCGTGGATGCGACATCCTCCAAAATGCGCACCTATACGAGTTTGTAGCAGAGCTCCCGGTGCGATTCCTCAACCCGGGCTTCATTGTACAGAATCGGCGACGTAACGAGCACTTCTATCATAATCAAAGGCTCCGTCGCTTTCGAAACCGATCGGACAAACACATCTACCGTGATTGGTGTCAAGCCTTGGGACGAAACAAAACCCTGACAGAATGCCCAGAGTGCGTGTCCTGGTTTCTCCGTCTCTTCGCTTACGTGGCTCGATATTATCACCCTTCAAAGGAGGACGGAAGGTAGATGGTGTCGAGCGTATCCTCCCCTCGGTCTACGATGGACTAGTACAGTGATATGAGAGACTCGACGAAGGCTGGCTGGACCACTGCGTCTGTGATGTGGTGGTTGGGCATTTCCTGCGCCACGCCCAGGGTCAGGAGTTCGGCTCGGGGGCAATGTTTTCCCGTTTGGCAGTTCGCGAGCCCGCGGAAGGTCGGACCGTAGGAGCACCAAGGCCTGTGAGGCGATGATACAGTCTCTCTGACAACACCTTAGCCGAGGCGGCGTCGTTGGCGGTAGCGATGCGGGACTCCATCCTCAAAGTCTGGCTCGCATTTCGCTGTCGACTTCGTTGGACTCCTCACCCACTCCTGCGACCAGTCCTTTGCATTGCTGGGTCCAGCCCTTGATGCTGGTCCAGGAGCAAATCATAAACTCATGGTCAGTTTCCAGTGAGGGCAAGCTCTCCTGGCTCGGGTGCAGAGTTGTGGTCATCTCGACGTCTTCGTCCGAGATGACCAAAGGCGCTGTAACAGTCACATCCCGCAACTCATACCTGTCGTCCCGGGATTCTAAATCCAAGGCTCTTTGCTTGGCAGCTTCCACAGCCATGGCGATGTAGCCAGACAGGGGGAAGACCGTAAAAGATTGCACCATGCGGTGCTGCAGCTAGGGCAAATCGTCAAGGCGAACATTGTTCCCCCACGTAGGCTCCAGTTCAATGTCGAGTAGTTGGCTACGGTGCCAGGATAGCGCTTCGCGGCGCGCTGCGGTGCTTGTAGGTCAACGTCGTTCGCGACTCATGCCAGTAACGAGAAGAATGGTTCCACGGATAAAGCGGAGGATCCGTGGGCAGGAACGGCGTCCTCCCAGGCTTCATGAAGTTGATGGCGTTAAAATCCAAAACGGCGCCTTTGGTGAAGAGTGCCCCGGCTACCTCCAAAGCTGTCTCGACCGAGTCCTTTTTGCGCAGCAGGGCCGAGGCATAGAGGATCTTGGCCGCGTCGACGCCGACGTCCTTGAGGATCTGCTTGGGGGGGGCCTGCAGAGCCGCGTGGGGACCGGCTCGACCAGCATGTCGACGCCCGTACGATGCTCGCCTACGGGCTCCAGCATGCTCTGCACGGCCTCGCTGAAGCGCACCAGGCACGTCAGGTTCTGCACCCTGTACGCCGCCCCAAGCTCTTTGCCATCTCCATGCGACGACCAACCAAGGAGGAGTTGAACCTTGTCTCTGTCGGCAGCGGCGGACTGCACCCCTGGGTTGACTGCTGGTAGTCCTTGGCGAGCAGGTTCACGTGGTGAGAATGGTACGCGTGCCGACAAACAGTTTGCGGTTGAGTAGCTCCTTCTGCTCCACGATAGCCTTAAGCTCGTCGATCGCCACCTCGTCTCCAGAAACGGTAATACGGGTCGGAATTGTTGTAGTAGGCGATTTGAATCTGGCCTGTGGTAAGCTGGGAGAGCAGCGGCTCAATGTATTCCTTGCTGCCCCCGACGGCCATCATGGAGCCGCGCAGAGCGGGGTGCCTTTGCTTCAGGACCGGGATCAGACGCCTGCGGTGGTAGGCAATGGTCATACAGGATTCGAAAGTAAGGATACCCGCCGCGTAGGCCACACTGATGACGCTTCCTAGCCCCCTCTTACCTAGACTGACGCTCCGCCCCAGGTTCTACGAGCCCAGCTCTGGAAGATAACTATTGACGGCACAGCCGTTTCGGCCTTCGCCTTGGGGCCGTACCTGCGGACGCTCTCGCTTGTGGTCCAGGAGCCGTCGCTGTTCGAGGGCACGATCCGGGAGAACATCCTTCTGGGGCTCGAGGAGAACGAAGCGGTAGAGGGGGTGGCCCCAGCGGCCGAAGCAGCGGGCCGGGCGGCCGCACTTCACGATTTCGTGGCCGCGCTGCCCGAGGGTTACGACACACACGTGGGCGCCGGGGGGCCTTGCTCTCAGGCGGGCAGCGGCAGCGGTTGGCGCTGGCGCTGGCGCTGGCACGGCGGCCCCGGCTGCCCTAGCGTCTATAGCCATGGTGCCGGGCATTCTCGTCATATTGTTCCTCGGCTTCTTCACGGCATACACAGCCTGAGCCCCAGTCGACTTCAAGCTCCGGCACTCTGAAGAAAAGTAGGCCCTGGCCTGTCCCGTGGTGGCGTGGTGGTGGTGAGCCGGCCGAGGCAAGCTAAGTAACCAACGACCTCTCTGCACAATGCATACCATGGGTGACAGGCACAATTCTCTTCGGCCCCTTCGGCCGCGGGATCCCCGGACTCGGCACCGTCCTCTTTGCCGTGTGTGGCGCTGGCAGTCAGTTCCTGGCTGGACAGCTGAACTTATTCGGCTTTCCGCTCACCCCGGGCCAGTTCTGGTGGGTCGCCGTCGTCGCTGCGGCCTCCATCATCGTTGCGGGCACCGTGGCCATGGCGGCGGCGCGCGACATCGCTATCACGGTGGTGCGCGGCTTGACGCCGGCCTTCATCAGCCTCATGAACCCTGTGTTCGCGTACGCCGGCCACTTCATGTTCTTCGTGCTGATCTCGGAGATGCCGCGGCCCGAGGACGCCATAAAGGCGGTATGGACGCTGAAAACCGTGACCACGGCCTTCTACGTCTTCTCCGCGGCTGTTACTTATTGGTACCTAGGCGTCGTGGCGAGCCCGAGCCTGCTCAGCCTGCGCTCGCTGTGGTCCAGAACCAGCTTCGGGCTGGCGCTACCCAGCTTCGTGCTCGCCGGCGGCCTGTATAGCCACACAGCGGCCGAGCTCGTCTTCGTGCGCCTATTCTAAGGCGGCCGCCACTTGTACTCGCACGCTGTGGCGGGCTGGGCCGTCTGGATATTGCTGGTCGTCGCGGCCAACACGGCCGCCTTCATGTTCACCACCGGCGTCCCCGTCTTCAACTACCTGCTCGGTATCACGACCCGCCCTATTCGCCGCCTGGTATAACTACGGCCTCGACGGTACTTTCTGGCTCCACGATGCCTGTTACTTCAAAGGCGGCTTCCGTGCCTGTCGTCGCCGGTCCTTCATGACGATGCTCAGTGCTTCGACGCTGCTCAACGGGGCCTTCATCTACGTCGGCGGCCTGTACGCGACTATCCGCGCGTCACACATGGCGTCCAACATGGGCGAGCTGTTGGCTCCATTTCAATGCTGTTATTGTCGCGAGGGCCCGCACACTCGTAGGTCACGGGCAAGGTGGGACAGATGGGTCAACAAGAGAGCTGGAGAAGCGAAGAGAAGAACCTCAACTGGCGAGCTGGAGCGCCGTCGGTTACATAGTGTCCCCGCCAAGCCGAGGAGTCGACGTGGCTTCCTCTGCCGCCGGAAAAAGCGAGCATCCAGGTGGCAAACCGGGCAGGCATAACATTGGCGAGTCGGCAGGCACGGTTGAGTAAGGGGGAAAGATGTATGCAGTAGGTAAGTAAAGTACTTACTTACCTCCAACTAAGTACTTACCTCCGACTACTTACCTTCCTTACGTATCACTATATACCTTATAAAGGTACGTGGTACCTAAGTACTTATTTGAGTACGAATAGGGGCAGGCAGGATGAAAAGCTCCGCCGAAGGAGGGCTTGACGGCTAGTGATTGAGTTAGCTGCATATAGCAGTCGACCTGCCTTGTCGCAGCCCCTCTATTGCATGCAGATCACCTGAATGAACAGCCCGGTCGTACCACTACCAATCCACAAATAATCCAACCAGGCTGGAGAGCTTGCCAGATATTCATGTGCGTCCTGATACGTCCCTACGGGTGAAGTCATAGAGCCACCCGCCTGACGTTTGGCTGTTGCCCGCCCTGGCCTGACGTAATGACATGTCGATGTCATAGATTGCCCGCAGAGAGCTCTCCTACTGTTGGGAGAGCTCGAGGAGGGGTGGTCTTTAAGAAGGCCATTTCAGACGACGAGGGGGTGCTCAACTGGACATATAATCCTCTCATACACACTGTTCAATCATAAGGACATTTGACAGTCATCCAAACCACACCATAACCTTCACCTCCCCCACATTACCACGTTCACACATCCAAAATGCCCACTTCCGCAGGAGTCAAGGTCCGCGCCCGTCCGAACGACCCCGTCATTCAGGAGGGACCCGGCCCCGCGCCCCCCGGTTCTCTGGCCGCCGAGTCGCAGGCCTTCCAGTCGCGCAACGAGAACCCCGGCGTCCAGAACCTACCGCAGGAGAGTGGCAGCGGCGGTGGCAGCGGCAGCGGCAGCGGCAGCGGCAGTGTCAGCGGCACCGCCCCCACCTACGTTCAGAACCTCTACTACAAGGAGGGTGGCCCCAAGGGCAAGAATCTGAAGGAGGACCCCAACTTGGAGGGCAAAAACACTAGCTTCACTGAGTTCGGCACCGAGAACGACCCGGCCCGCGCCGCCGAGGACAAGTTCACCCGCCAGACCGTCATGCCCGCCGCCGCGGCGTCCGTGGGCGGCGGCCAGCAGGGTAAGGACAATCAGACGCGCTTTGACGCTCTGGGTGCCGAGAAGGAGGCCTGAACTGCTGGGATGTTCTGTTACGACATGATACGAATTGGGGTGGGACCAAAGGATAATCAGCGATTCAACCAAAGGCGTATGGCCCGAACTGGCACGTTCGGTCGGGAGAGGCTTGATTTCGGTAGTTTCCATACTCAATTGACGAAGCTATCACCACCAACTCCTTGTGCAGTTCCTTTCAGTGCTATGCATGCGGGACGTACGTATTTTCCAGGACGTGATGCGGGCCGGCTTGACAATAGTAGCATTTGGTCCGAAAGTACTGTAGCGGGGTGCTCGGTCCCTTACGGTTGAGACTGATGGTACCTGCCTCTGAGCCACCAGCGGGCACGCAGTGTGCCAAACCCACGGTACGTAAGTGAGTAGTCTACGTCTCCAGCGGTGTCGGCGTGTAGTGGGACGGGTCCATTCGTGTAAGTGGTAGAAATGTAATTATGAGATGGATGAGGCTCATAAGAGTTGCGACACTACGACGTATGCCGAGATCGAAGAGCAAGCCAAGCTGTTGGACCAATAGAAATGAGCGCTTCCGCTCAGGTTCCCATTTCTACCAAGCTGTCCAATGACATCAACTCAGTAGGTCAGAAGGCCCAAGCTCCTGCGGGGTTAGCGAACCTTGGCGACCTGTCGGCAACACATCGCAGCCGCTGGGCGAGAGTTTAGCAGCTGAAGCCGCCGTCGCCCCAGAAATTTCTCGGCCGATGTCGCTACTGGGAATGGGTTCGACTTTCCGCCAGCAGCTGACCTCCACCGGCGCACCCAGTCGTCCCATACCCTCGTCTCCTTTCTGCCCAAGACCAATTGACGACGTGGTGGTGTGATCGGACAGCAAGGAAGAAGGGTCGGCTTTTGACTCATCCTTAAGCCACCTGCTCCCGCGCCCAAGGGGATTCCCTCTCTCCCTCCCTTCCTACTCCGCTTCGTACTTGGACGTGTAGTCCAGCAGTTTCGCCGCCATGGCAATCCACAGCCTCCTCCGTGCCAGAGCTGCCGGCGCCCTTGCGCGCGGCGCCCGCGCCCCCTCGCCGCAGTTCGCGTACGTCCACGGCCTTCCGCACCGAGAACGTTACTAACCCAGGACTCCATGTCCAGCCGCCTCCTCAGCACGACCCGGCCACTGCGCGCTGCGGACAACAGCGATGACCTGAACAAGATCTCCAAGCACATCACCCAGCCCAAGTCTCAGGGAGCCTCACAGGCCATGCTGTACGCCACAGGCCTGACGGAGTCCGACATGGCCAAGGCCCAGGTCGGCATCTCGTCGGTGTGGTACGAGGGCAACCCGTGCAACATGCACCTGATGGACCTGTCGGCTATCTGCAAGGAGTCGGTGGCCAAGGCGGGCCTGGTCCCCTACCGCTTCAACACCATCGGCGTGTCCGACGGCATCTCCATGGGCACCACGGGCATGCGCTACTCGTTGCAGAGCCGCGAGATCATTGCCGACAGCATCGAGACCGTCATGGGTGGCCAGTGGTACGACGCCAACATCTCGCTGCCCGGCTGCGATAAGAACATGCCCGGCGTGCTCATGGCCATGGGCCGCGTCAACCGCCCCAGCATCATGGTCTACGGCGGCACCATCAAGCCCGGATGCAGCAAGAAGAACCCCGGTGCCAGCCTCGACATTGTCAGCGCCTTCCAGGCGTATGGCCAGTTTATCACGGGCGAGATCACCGAGGAGCAGCGCTTCGACATCATCCGCAACGCTTGCCCCGGCAGTGGCGCCTGCGGCGGCATGTACACAGCCAACACCATGGCTTCGGCCATCGAGACGCTTGGCATGACGCTGCCCGGCAGCAGCAGCTTCCCGGCCGAGTCGGCCGCCAAGCGCACCGAGTGCGAGCACATCGGCGAGGCCATCAAGAACATCATGCGCGAGGACATCCGGCCGCACGACGTCATGACGCGCCAGGCGTTTGAGAACGCCATGATCGTCGTCAACATTCTGGGCGGCAGCACCAATGCCGTTCTGCACCTCATCGCCATCGCCGACAGCGTGGGCATCAAGCTGACAGTGGACGACTTCCAGGCCGTCAGCGACCGCACGCCCTTCCTGGCCGACCTCAAGCCCAGTGGCAAGTACGTGATGGAGGACGTGCACAAGATCGGCGGTACACCGGCGCTGCTGCGATTCCTGCTCGAGGAGGGCATTATCGACGGCAGCGGCATTACCGTGACGGGCAAGACGATGAAGCAGAACGTCGAGGACTGGCCCGAACGCTTCCCGGCCGACCAGAAGGTCATTCGGCCCATGAACAACCCCATCAAGCCGACGGGCCACATCACCATCCTGCGCGGGTCGCTGGCCCCCGGCGGCGCCGTGGGCAAGATCACGGGCAAGGAGGGACTGGTCTTCAAGGGCAAGGCGCGGTGCTTTGACCAGGAGGATGAGTTCATCGCGGCGCTGGAGCGCGGCGAGATCAAGAAGGGCGAGAAGACGGTCGTCATCATCCGGTACGAGGGCCCGCGCGGCGGCCCGGGCATGCCCGAGATGCTGAAGCCGTCATCGGCCATCATGGGCGCCGGCCTCGGCCAAGACGTGGCCCTGCTGACCGACGGCCGCTTCTCGGGCGGCAGCCACGGCTTCATCATCGGCCACATTGTGCCCGAGGCCATGGACGGCGGTCCCATCGGCCTCGTCCGCGACGGTGACACCATCACCATCGACGCCGAGCGCCGCGTCATCGACTGGGACGTCAGCGACGCCGACGCCGACGCCCGCCGCCGCCAGTGGTCCGCGCCCCCGCCCCGCTACACCAAGGGCACCCTGAGCAAGTACGCCCGCGTCGTCAAGAACGCCAGCGAGGGCTGCATCACCGACGGCGCTGCGTAGAGGGGACGAGAAAGCGGCGCACAAAAAGGTGGAAATGGATGGAAAAGCCCCCGGGCAGGTGTACATAATATTACCAATTTACTTGGAGACTACTAGATTTCACGGCAGGGCTGGCTAGCTGGTAGGCGGGCTTAGGTCTGGTTTTAAAACAAAACGGCGAACAAGAGCTTTGATTTCATCTTTTGGTTCCTCACCCGGCCCAGACTGGGCGGGTCTCCGTCTCGTTTCCGGGAGGACGGCCTTTTCACGCCGGCCTCGACGTGTCGGGGCTACCTTGGGCCATGGCGTCGACGTGTTGGTGCGACTGCGAGTACGTAGGGAGGCGACGCAAGCGGTACACATGTGCCATGTACCGGTTCCCCTGAGAAGGGTCATCAATCATCTGCGTCTCCAACATCATTGACCATCCATGTCCCTCACACATACTCTCTCTTTCCCATCGCGGAGTCCGCCGACGCAACGGTTCCACTCGCCACACGCCCTCTGCTGTACCCGCCCCTGGCCTGCTAAACCCGCCGAAGCCGAGCGCGCACACACCGCAGCCCCGACGGCACGAGGAATCGTGAACGCTCACATCGAGTGGCTGTTTCCCTCCACGCAAGTAAAGTTCAATTCGCCAATGCCCTTTTAAATAAAGATTCCGTTTCCCCGCTCTATGCCCCGCCCAGTGAATGCTACTTGTTGGCTCCCCCTTTCCCCTTTTGCTCATTTCCGCCCCTTGGTCCAGGCCTCGACAAAGGCGGCCTTGTCGCGCAGCGTCAGGCCGACGCGCTTATTCCGTGCCAGGCGGGCGAGGGCCTCGCCGACGCGGTCCAGGACCCTGTACTGCTCGCTCGTAGGCTTCTCCTCGACCTCGCCCTCCTCGTCGTCGTCGCTCGAGCTCGGCGCGAGAGGGTCCGCGTCGCCGACGACGTCGCGGTTGATGACGGCCTCGGCGATGCGCACGCGGATCAGGTGGGTGGGGCGGGAGAGCAGGTTCCAGAGGAAGGTGGCGTAGGTGCCGGGCACGGGGGTGGTGATGTCCTGCGGGGTGTAGCGCATGCTGATGGGGAAGATGGGGGCGTCGGCGGGGGCGGCGGTGAGCGAGGGGCTGAAGGGCAGGATGCCCTTGCCGTTGGTGGTGCTGCACTCGGGGAAGACGACGATGACGCGGTGGCGGTGACGGGCGACGAGGGCGCGCAGCGTCGTCAGGCGGGAGCGCTCGGCGGGCGCGGGGGCCAGGCGCACGGGGGCGAGGGCCTGCAGCACGGCTCCGAGCAGGGAGACGCGGCGCACCTTGGTGGTGCCGGGGTAGCCGACGACGAAGACGGGGTCGAAGATGGCGGCCAGGTACAGGGCGTCGACGGGGCTCGTGAACTGGGCGGCGACGATGGAGCCCGGCTGCGGCACGCGTGATGCCGGCTGCTGCGACAGCGACCCGCGCTTCACGCCGTCCAGCTGCAGGTCCACCCACCAGATGCCCGGGATGCCTAGCATGCCCCAGAGGAGCAGCTTGCGGACCACGGCCGGCAACGGCAGGTACGTCAGGAAGAGGAAGTACACGAGGGCGTACGTGACGAACAGCGGCAGCCGGAACAGGAAGATGACGGCGTGCAGCGCGAGCTTGGGCGTCGATATGCTCGTCGTGTGCGGCAAGAAGGGCGCGATGCCCGTGCTGCGGTCACGGAACTGGCTGTATTTCTCCATGGCGGAAGGCGCCCGTTCGGCGGCGGCGGCGGCGGCGGCGGCGGCGGCGGCGGTGGTGGTGGTGGAGAAGGAGGAGGCTGGGGCGCGGACGCGGCGTTGGAAGACCTGCTGGTTCGCGGGCGTCTCTTTTGTTTTCTTTTTTTTGTTTCCCTCGGAGGCGAACGTGCGCGCGCACGTGGTGGCAATCGCGGGCTAAGGGTGATGTGTACAAGAAGCCTACCACTGCCCTCGGGATGTCTGAGGTTCAAGGATTCAACGTCAAGAGGCCGGCGGCGGGCTAGCGAGACATGACAACACCACAAGTCCAAAAGACGGGGGGAGGGACCCGAGCGGTGCGGATTGGTGACCAGGTGAGATGGAGGGACCACTGAGAGGCTCCGCGGTGGGGTTGGGCGGTATACGAATTTGTATGTAGACAGAGACAACAGGGTCGCGGATGATCGTGGGTGATGAGAACGGTGGTGTCTGAGTCCGAACAGGCCAAGTTTTGCGGGGGAAAAGGGGGTTCAGCCCATCAGGATTTCTGATCCCGTGTCACGAGAAAGGCTGCCGGGCAGTGTTGGTGTCCAGCCAAGAATGAGCCGCCAGCACAGCAGCGAAGGACAGGAACGGACGATGGATGACATGTGAAGACGGACGGGACGGCTGATGAGCACGAAGGCGGCATGTCGACGACCTGATGGCCACAGTTGTGCAGTGGGGACATTTTATTTGCCAGGTAGCTCTGTGAGCTACGAGCTATCGCTAGATACCAACATTCATCCCTCCACCTCCAACGGGCGCAGGGCGGCCGGTAACGGTATGGGACACATTATCAGCTCCGAAAAGAGGTACGTACATATGTACTCGTAACGGCTGATGCGTGTGTAGCTCCAGGAGGGGCTGAGATCCATGAGAGGTACAACCTTGCGAGGAATAGTGGCTGATTACAGTTGAGTGGCTGACGGGTGGCTGGTGAGGAGAGGCCTGTAAGAAGTACCCGGTACCGGCGGTGCAGTGTTCCGGTGGACCGAGCTTCCGCGCCCAGCAACGGTTGTTCCTTACCGCATCGGGCGGGCGAGTAAACACAGAAATTGGATGCTCATCGCAGCAAATTGAACAGACCCAGACCGCCCCGCCCAAACCGTCCGCCTGCTGGTCATCTATCCTTTCTGATCCGGTACAATCCACCCCGTCATTCCCCGTCCAGAGTGCTTGAATGGCGAGCCCGTGTGTCTCAATCGCTCCCTTCGAATAGCAATAGCCTGTTTGTTGGTCGCCTGTGCGTAGGCATACGTGCGTGCGTGTGTTGTCGCCGTAACCCCCCCGTCCTACGCCCGTCGCTAAACCCTCGAGCTATTCGCTCGTCGCCCCTCGTATATCCATCCGTCGGCGTTGGATATCTCCATCCACCATACAGCATACGCGGCGCATCTCCCCACCCAAAACAAACAAACCCATGCCTCCACCAGCACCGGTACCAGCAGCACCGACCACGCTCTGATTTCCCGCCTGGCAACCGGCGTACACTGCAACCCACCCCAAACACCCCGTCCACACCCGTCACGACGCCTTCTCCCGCTGCTGCCGCCGCTTCTCCGTCCGGAGCCGTGCTTCTCGCTTCAGTCGTCGCCTTCCAGCTCGTCGTCCGTCGCAAGAACACCGCTATGGACACGGAGAACGGCCCTCCCAGGCCGTCGGCCCTGCGCCCGCCCTCGCGCTCGCGCTTGCCGACGAACCTGCCCTCGGCCGTTCTCGCGCAGCAGAACCACCACCAGCCAGGCCAGCCCGCCATCGGCCTGCACGAGGTCTCCGACTCGCAGAACAATACGCGCGCTCAGAATACCCTGCTGCCCGCCCCCAGCGCCGGCATCAAGCGCGCCCTGCCGCCGCCCAGTACGTAATATCCCGTTCCATCTCGGGGCGCCCCGTCGCTCCTGCTAATGACGACGCAGGTTCCCTACCCGAGCCCAAGCGTAAGACCCTTACCGAAAGGGCAGGGGATTTCCCGGCGGCCAAATCTCATCTCGTCGCGCCCACCCCTGCTCGGAATATTGCCAAAACCACCTCGCTCCGGGACATTGGCATGTCAGTAAGTGCTGTATCCCTTTACGCATCGTCGTGATTGGGAGTGTCGATTTCACGGCATTCGCATCGACTCGTCGCCTTCTTGGACTCGACATCGTCTTCCCTTCCCAATGCATTCCACCATGGCCCAACCCGATCCCGCCCCCTACGTCGTCGCCCTGATACTGCGCCTGCTGCTGGAGCTGGCCCGCCTCGCCTGCGCGCGTTGCTACCGCAGCGTCCGGCCCTTGCTGTCACGCCTGTGGCACGCCCTGGACGACCACCGCCAGCTCCAGCACCTGGTCTTCTCCTTCCTCACCTGGGCCGTCCGCCGCCCCCTCGCCCCCTCGTCGCCATCGCATCCGCCGTCGGACGAGCCGTCGACCGAGCTCGTTTCGCAAGCCCTGTGCGACGGCCGCGAAGACTACGGCGTCCGCGGCAACCTCTTTGAGGGCCCGGGCCGGGTCCGCGGCTTTAGTCTCAGCCTGGCTTGGCTGGACAAGGAGGACCAAGGGGCCAAGGGCATCGCCCTGCAGCTCAACGCCGGATATGCCGTCCACAACCGCAAGCCATGGGAAGACGTCGACTGGTCCGAATCACTTCATGTCCGCCAACACCTCCAATTACGCGATCCCCGTACCACTGATTGTCCCGGTGGAACTGCTCGTTCGAGAATGCTGACATGGCGGCTGCTAGCAGATCAAGGCCCCCGCCTCGTCACGGCCCGTGTCTCACCAGTCTGCAGGCTCCCGAGCAGCCTCCAACAGCAGCTATGCCGGCAGTATCGCCGGCAGCCGGCCGCCATCTCGGTCCTCCCACACGTCATATCACACCCGCTCCGCCAGCGCGCGGTCGGGCACCTCTAAGGGTAGCGCCCGGCCCTTGACATCGATGAGCGTTCAGGAGGAAGATAAGGTGGAGAAGAAGAACCATGGTACGGCCCGTCCACACCCACCATTCCGGACGAAGATGAGTTGCAGTGCATTACCAGTCAGCAAAACGCGCAAGTGCCGCTCACAGTATGACTTGTCGGCAACCTACAAAACACCCCTCCCACCCGACAGAGAAGTGTCTTTGTCGCGGCAACTGTCGTCTCTCTCCCTGAAGGATGGAGGACCGGCAATCGTTGACTCGGGCCGCGAACGTAAGAAATTCACCGCGCCAGAGCCAATGACGCCAGTTCGACGAAGTCCAATGGCCAGCAGTCATACGCCTTGTCCCAGAGGCGATGCTGCGGCAAACAGAGGTTCAGTACTGGACGGAAGTATTCGACGGAATCCAGTGGTTCCCAAGACGCCGTCGGCCAGAGACATGCAACAACAAGCTTTCAGGGTCGAGTGGTCCGTGAAGAAACTGGCCGAGTCCAGAGGGGCGCCCTGTTCATCGCCTGCCAAACAACCCAGGTTTTTGACCAAAGAATCTAACGCCACTGGCTTTACAGCATTCGATGTCGACGAGCGGCTGGGTAAATTCGAGTCCGAATTCAAGGCCATGCAGAACATGATCAACACCTCAATCTCGGGCCAGAAGAGTCTCGAAGAGGATGTCGCCAACGTGCGGCAAAAGGGTAAGTGGGTAGGAAGACGGGTTCTGTGGACTTGTATTAATGCACGTTCCAGCGACCGAGCTCGAGCAGGTGCGGAGCGACCTTGAAACGAGAAAGTCGGAGCTGCAGTCGGAGCTTGATCAGGCGGAACGTAAAATCTTCGCGCTTGAGCGAGACTTGGAGGATGAGAAGAGAGCTCGGCGTAACGCCACCGAAGACTTGATGCGCGATCACAGGAATGACATCGATGCCCGGATACGCGAATTCAACAGGGAAAAGGACGAGCTTGAGCGTGAAGCCCGCCAACGCATAGACAACATCAGGGAGGAGCTAGCCAGGGACTTTGCTCAGCAGCTCAATGAGTCGCACAAGGCCTTCGAGGCTCTGGAGAGGATGCTCGAGGACGAGAAACAGAACGCACAGCTACGAAGCCTCGCCAGCGGCAAGGACATGGAGGTGCAGCTGGCACAGCTCGAAGAGACACGGAAGGAACTCAGCCGCGCCAAGGCTGTGCAGGACGACCTTAATGCGCTGCTCGCGCGCAAGGAGGCGCGCATCTCGGACCTCGAAAACCAAGTAGCAGCCGGCCAGACGGCGCTCATCCATCTCAAGGGCGACGAACAGAAGCAGCTCGACAACTTCCGGGTTATGTCACAGGAGAAACAGGCGGCGCTGGACCAGGCCGCGGAGGCCCTCCGCCAAGCCGACGAGGCCAAGGCCAAGCTCCGGGTCGAGGAGACGCGGCGGCGCAAGCTGTTCGAGCAACTACAGACACTCAAGGGCAACATCCGCGTCATGTGCCGCATCCGCCCCGGCCGCAACGACGGCCAGAATGCACAGATTGCGACCGAGATTGGCGACTACGACGACCAGTTCGGCAAGATGACGGTCATGGTGCCCGCCAAAAACTACATGGAGCAGGAGGTGCTGGAGCCGCGCCAGTACGATTTCGAGCGCGTGTTTGTCCAGAACGAGTCGAACCAGAAGGTCTTCGATGAGATCAGCCAGCTCGTACAGAGCGCTCTGGACGGTCAGCGAGTGTGCATCTTTTGCTACGGCCAGACGGGCTCGGGCAAGACGTACACGATGAGCAGCGGGCCGGGTTCCATCATCCCGAGCGCCACCGAGATGATCTACCGGGAGACGGAGTCGCTCAAGGATGCCGGGTGGACCTACAAGATGACGGGCTCTTTCACCGAAGTGTACAACGAGAAGCTGTACGACCTGCTCGGCTCCGACGGCACCAGGAACCAGGTCGACCTGCGCCAGGACCCCGTGACTAAGAAGTTCTTTGTCACGTCGCAAGAGGCCGAGCTCGACTCGCCAGCCGCGGTACAAGCCATGCTCGACACGGCTATGCGCAACCGCACCGTGGCGGCCACCAATATGAACCGCGAGTCGTCGCGTTCGCACTCGGTCTTCACGCTCAAGCTGAGCGGTACCGATGTGGACGGTAACGTGAGCGAGGGCGTGCTGAACCTGATCGATCTGGCGGGTTCCGAGAGGGTCAAGGAGTCGCAGGTCGAGGGCGAGAATTTCAAGGAGGCGGCCAATATCAACAAGAGTCTGTCGACGCTTAGCCAGGTCATGACGGCGCTTGCGGAAAACTCGAGCCACATTCCCTACCGCAACTCGGCACTTACCCGGATGCTGGAGAGCTGTCTCGGCGGCAACTGCAAGACGCTCATGTTCGTCATGATTAGCCCGCTGAAGGACGACATCAAGGAAACCATCAGCAGCTTGGACTTTGCCACAACGGTATGTTTTTACGCTTTTGCCCGAGACGACTATGTGATTGATGACTTACTGTTCTTCTGCAGGTATCGAAAGCCAAGACGTCGTCACAGCATTCGGGTCCGCTCAAGCCGGTCAAGACGGGCAAGTCGATGATTGCGAAGAAGCGCTGAGGGGCGGCGTGTGGCCAAGTCCCCTTTTCCGGGAGGTCGGACGGGACCTCCTCTGGTTTCAAGCGTGCGAGTGAGGACGAACGCCGGTGTTTTCTATGGGAAAGATACCTATCTGTTGGAGTTGGCATGTTTGAATGCGGTTTTTTTATCCTCCGACTTTTGTTTCTGCTTCTTCTTCATCTCCTTTTTCGCTCGGCAGCTAGTGTCAGGAATGGAGAGTGGAACGGAGAGGGGGTCTCTTATGGTGTCTGGCGTGAACGGTTGGGGCAAGAGAGGAAGGAGTGCGGATGGCATGTCTTTTTGTTTTGTACTCGAACCCCCCAACTGCCCACCCGCTTCGAACAGGGAAACCCACCGATGCAAGTTCTGGATGCCGCCGGGGTTGGAAAGAACTACTCGCTGGCATTCCACCCGCTCGAATAGTTACCATGCGCATTGCGGAAGAAGGGCGGCGGAATTATAGACATATAGGCGTTCCGTGAGACCCGTCTATAGCACATAGGAAGCACAGAATACCACAGAGTCCTGCGTGGGCAGCCACTGAACATTTCACCAACAGGGCGCCGAGGCCAGTCATTATCAACGTGGAGGGACGAAGCACTGGCAAATGGGAGGGACACGCTCCTCTCGCTGGGTTTCGGCGCTGGGCACCATGGGCAGGCGGCTGACCTAGGTGTTCCATCTGTCTGGCGCGTACGAGGTCTCAGAAGGAGCATCAACACTAACGCAGGGTGTTGGGAGGTACGAGTGGGCGTGGTACTGAAGCAGTGGATCGTGTCAAAGCCGGAGCGCGACAGCGTGATGTCGAGGGGTTTGTATATATATATACGGGTGGTTTGTGTGAAAGCTATGTGCAAGAAGCTATGTGTTGCGCGCGCGCGTGTGTGGAGGACGGCATGGAAAGAATTTACTCATCCATCCCGAGGTCGTTAAACCCCTATGCACCTTCCCTTCCCTCCCTTCATATGATGCCATCCCATTGCGTGCTGTTGGTAGGGATGTACCCAGCCCCGTATCCTCCGCCTCATTTCATAAACCCTCCCGAAAAGGCGGTGGTTCATGACATGGGGGGGACTGTATATGTGTGCGCTTGCGCCATCGACACGGGTTCTTTCCAATCGTCAAGACCCCCACCCTGGGAAGCAATAGGGGGGGGGGGCCGAAAGAAGAGAAGAAAAAAAAGAACTCCGCGATGCATGCCATGCTGTTGTTGCTTCCCTTTTCTCCCTTCCTCTGTGAAGGGGGGGTAAGGCGGAAGATGAACAAAGGGAAACCGGAAAAAAAAAAGATATAGAAAAAGCCGCAGAATGATCAGCCTGCAACGCCCCTCTCGTCGCTGTGCCCATGCCCCGTAATAATGCTTTGCCATGCCATCGTTGGTTTTCGTGGTCGTTTCCCTTTCCGTCTATTCGTTTTGTCCGCCTCTTCTGTCCGCCGTTCTTCTTCTTGTTGTTCTTCCTCCCTCCTTTTCCCCCTTATTCCCTTCTGGTGTGTATCACCTCGCGAGTCCCCCCCCCCCCTTTTTTTTTTCTTTCCTCCCTTCGGCCTTCGGGGTCTCACAGACCGTCCTTGACGTACATGACGGAGCCGCTCGCGCTGCCGGGAGTGCTGCCGGAGCTGTTGCCGGCGGCGCTGGCCGAGGGGGCGCCGCCGGTGCTGGCGAGGGTGGCGAGGTCGTCGGAGACCTGGCTGGAGTGGGAGCGAGTGGCGATCTCGGCGCGGCGGGCGCGCTCGAACTCGGTGAGGAGGGTGTGGAGAACGCCGAGGGGGAAGTCGTGGACGAAGGGGCGCAGGTGGACCGGGAACTTGTCCGACGGCTGGTCCTGGATCTCAACAATGAGGCGCGTCAGCCGCAGCACGTGGCGCCAGCTCAGCACCCGGTCGCCCGCCAGGAAGAGCGGCATCCGCGCCTGGCTGATCTCCTCCATCAGCCACGGCCGCGTGAAGAAGGGCCGCGAGAGGAAGGCCGTCGTCGCCTGCCACGGCGCGCTGAGCGTCTCGAGGCTCGGCTGCGACTTCGGCTTCGCCTCGCCGTCGTCGTCGCCCATGGTGCCGGTCGCTGCCGCCGCCGCCAACGCCTCCGGGTCCTCCCAGATGTACCGGAACGTCTCGAACCAGGCGTGGTGGGGCGAGTAGTTCTCGGGGTGGCGGGCGCGGTCCTCGTCGCTGCCAAAGTCGCGCGGCATGGCGTCCGAGACGAAGGTGATGGTGTCGATGGCGAGGTCGCTGTTGATGTTGGGGTTGTCGGCGGTACGCGGGCCCGTCCAGCCGACGACGGCGCGGGCCTGGCGGAAGACGGCGCGCGTCACGCGCCGCCGCGTCTCCTCCTCGCGAGGGTCGTCGGGGTTGATGCAGAGGGCCTCGTGCCAGAGGCGCAGCCGCGGCGGCTCCTGCTTGGGGCCGGCCCCGAAGACGCTGCGCATGTGGCGGAGCGAGTGCCGCAGCCACGAGGGCGCCTTGGGCCCGCACTGCGGCGGCTGCAGACCGCCGCCGCCGACCTCCGAGGCCCGGCTGCTGGGCCGCGGCGCGAAGGCGCTGGGCCCCATGTAGCCGGGGTTGGCGCCGCGCGACGAGGTCCGCGACAGGGGCGACATGGGCGTCGTCGGCGACGCGGGCGTAGAGCGTCCCGGCGGCGACGACGAGGCCGACGACGACGAGACCGGCTCGACGGGCGGCAGGAAGACGGTCCGCACGTGACGGATGGCCTCGGCCAGGTGCAGCGGGATGGCGAGGAGCTGGCCGTTGATGAGGATGGACTCGCTCTGCGTCGGGTCGCCATGCAGCGACGAGAGCCCCAGGCACTCGACGTCGTCGGTCAAGGGCACCGTCACGAGCCGGCAGACGACGGGCTCGTCGACGCCCGACGCGGGCGCCACCTCGAGGAAGCGTACCTCATTCTTGTGCGACTTGACCGGCCGGTACGAGAGCTGGTTGCGGGGGTGACGAGTAGCCATGGTGGCGGTGGCGGCGGCGGCCACAACGGCGGCGGTTGCTGCTATGCCTCCTGCTGCTGCTGCTGCTGCTGCTGCTTCTGCTGCGGCTATGCTCGTCCTGCTGCTGCCGTGTCCCTCCTGCTTCTGTTCTCAGCAGGACGGGCGTGTGTCTGTGTGTAAGTTCGGGTGTGGATGGGTAGTGTGTGGACCGTGGTTTTAGTATGTGGCTTGATTCCTACGGCAAGCGGTGCTGGGCTTTGGTCGTGCTTTCCTCGGACGGCGGCGTGTCAATGGTCCCGGCTTTTCGTTGCTGCTGGAGCCCCGTCTGTCTGTTCGTGACTCGCTTGGGCCTGTGCCTTCTATCTCTTCTCCAGTGGGTGAAGGAGGAGGAGGAGGAGGAGGAGGATGATGATGACACGCCCAAAAAGTCAAGTTTGCTCGCAAAGCTCGCCGGATGGGTAAAGGAGTGTGTGTAAAGCTGGGATGTTTTCCGGGGCTGTTACGGAGGTTTGCGCTCGTCAACGAGAACCGACAACGGCGACGAGGGTGACGAAAGAATATGCCCGCTGGCCCCGACCGGGCTTATTTTCTTCTATTCCCTGGCCCTCCACTCCGGCTTCCCTCTTCCTGTCTCTATCCATACATACCCATACCTCATGTGATCTTCGGCCGGCATGCGCAGTCCAAATAACCCAGAGCCCTTGCTCGTCCCATTCGGGCACGCCGAAAATGGATGGGAACGGGCGAGCCTCGACAGGGTCGGGGGTCCAGGGGAAATTGGACGGGGGACGGGGCCAAAAAAAGAATAGAAGCTTGGTGCTCTCTCTTGCGCGCCCGCTTTCGCTACTTTACGCACTTTTGGTGGCCCTGCACACAATCATGCTAATGTATATAGATGGGGTAGGTAGGTACGTAACATGCACGGCTACGTGAGTTTTTACCCTTTGGACCGGGGAGGGGGGCTAGTACAACGCCTCCTCCCAGCCTATATACTATTAGTACGTAGCGCGCAGGCCGCACCGCTAGGGCACGTGGGGGGGGGGGGGGGGGAGGGAGAGGGACGATGGGGAGGGTGCGGGCGATAGATAGGCTCGATTGGCCTCTTCCGGACACATGGAACCCGTTCAGCAGGCCACGCTGATACGCCGGCGCGCGGTGAAAGGGCCACGAGGGAAGAAAGAGGAGAGGCAGCGCCGGCGAGGAACAGATGCGAGCCAACCCGACTACAACTAGGTCGGCCGCAGAGACCACAAGCAGGCTCCAGGGCCGGCCGGTCGTCACGATCCATCCAACGGCCGTCGGCAATTGCTTTTCTGCTGACGGCTCGTCGGCCGCCGGCGTCCCTGCCCCTGCCCCCGCCCCTCTCTCTTTCTGTCACTCTGCCAGTTCGCGGCTGGGCTGACAACGGCACGCTATCGGGCGGCTCGTTTACACACAGACATGCACACGGACATACACACAGACACACACACACAGACAGAGACACTGACACGTAGGCATACTCGGTACACACACACACTTGCACCTCACAGTCTTGCCATCCCTGGCCTGGGGAGGAGAGGGCGCGGCCGTCGTGCATTTCCCGGTCTCTGGTGGTGTTGATTGGGTCAGGCGTTGGCCGTTCTCATCTCGCCCATCCACAGCCGGCGAGTGCGCGCCCGTTTTCCGCCCGCGCCAACCCGAGGCGGCCAAACCGAACGGCAGCTTTCGGCCGGGTGGCCCCCAGGAACAAAAGCTACGTACGATGAAGGCGGTGATGGTGGAATTGGCGCCACTTTTGCCGATGTGCAGTGGCTTAGGTTGCGACATAGCAGTTGGTTTATTTCCCGCCGGGATTCGCTTGCGGGCGATGCGGAGCCCCTGCCCTTTTTTTTCCTTCTCTCCCCTTCCCTCCCCCCATCGTCGTCCGATCTGACAGCCGATGGCCGACCCTCGACATGGCTTCGCTCGGTTGCCAAGAGTCGGAAGGGGACAAGCGACAAGATACAGATAAACGAAGAGGGGAGGGGGCGAAAAAGAGATGTGGCCGCCAGTGGCAGTTTGGGCTTGCGTGGATGCGGAAAGCCGGCCGCACGAGGGGTTGTCATTGGTGCAGGCGGGCGCATGGCTGGGGTCCAACGCCGTCGAAACCTTACGGGCGAAACATGGTTGGATGGAGGGAGGTAGCATGCAGATAGATGGTGCTATGGCCTTGGTGTTGGTCGCTAGGGTATGGGAAAATAGTACGTAGTAGTAAAGAAGCTGATGATAACCAACCCTATGATGTACAGACCCCATAAAATAGGTTACTTAACCCAGGCAAAGTACTTTGGGTCGTTCCAGCCGCCAGCCAGCGCACAGGACAAACGGGCAGGGGGGAGGAGAGGAGAGAGAGAGAGAGAGAGAGAGAGACAAAGCGGCAAAAAGAGGCTCTCGGTCGGCAAAAAACCGTCCCCACGCCCATCATCATCTCCCAGGGCCGACCAGGGCCCCGGGCAAAAGCAGGGGTCACTCGTTCGCTCCAGTGGACACTGCTTGCTGCAACGCCAACAGCCAGCTTGTAACGGTGTCATGGGAAGTGCCTGTTCTGATTCGCGAGGGGTTGCACCCCTCGTAAAAGAAGAGCCCAGAGATCCATCTCGGTGATGGATGGGATAGACAAGAGAGGGAAAGAGACGCGAGCGCCCCCGTCCATCGCTGAAGCCCCTTCCCCTCCCCTAACTAAGCCGGTGGTACATGGTAGGCTTTTCTTATTCCCCATCTCTCGTCGAATGTGACGGGCGGCATTGGGCGTTTTTCCCGCTTGCTTTTGGTCTCCCCGGCCGACAGCTGTCTTCCTTCTTTTTCCCGATGGTCCCGTCCCGACACGGATAGCCGTGGGCCGGGTGGGTGTTTTGCGGCGAGCCGCCCTCCAGGGCTGGTAGCTGGGGCCCGAAAGCTGTTGAGGCTCCAGGCGGCGTACCGCTACGGAGGCGGGGTGAAAGGGGGCCCTTTTCGGCGGACAGATAGCAGAGATAGGTAGCCCTAGCACCTAGCACCCCTGGGTCGAAATTGCAAGTACCTACCTAGCCAGCCCCAACCTTACGGCGCAGCGACCACCCCAACTACGACTACGGAAGGATGGCATGTCCACGTCCACCCATACCCGTACACACACACACAAACCCCCTCTCTATGCTCTCTCCCTTTCTCCCGCTCTCGCCGAATTGGAAAAGAAGAAAAAGAAGACGCGGCGGCGGCCCTGCGACGGGGGTGGCCCCGTGCCCCTGCTTCTCTCCCCTTCAGCCCATCCATCCCTGTGCGTGCCTTTCGCGCGCAAGGCCCAAAGGGCTCGGCAAACGGACGGGAAGCTACCGAAACCGTACTAGTCGTACTGGTAGTGCGTTACGGTTCCTACTTGCAAAGCTGGGCAGCCTTCTCGCCATTGGACGTTGCCGTGACGTCTGACAGTAGTTGCAGAGCTGCCGGAAAACGAACAAGTGCCCTCCCCAATTGCCGTTTCGGTCGGCGTGTGCCCCCTCCCCCTTCGCAACGGCATGGAAAAACGGAGACGAGGTGGTATCGAGGCCGGGACTGGAATGCAGGTGCTGCGCTGGTCACGGCACATGCCGTCGCCGGGCCCCGTTTCTTCCCCCTTGACCAAATCTCAGCCTGCAGGACCCTATTTCCTTGTTGGTTTTTTTTTCCGCCCTGCGCCCTGCCCATCCATCCCACGATAGGCACGACGTTTTGCCACGCTGTCCGCCCTTTACCCCCTCTGTCCCTGCTCGTGCGTAGGGATGTTCCATGCTCGGGACGACCCCACGGCTGGGCAGGCTGACTTCTTCCACGGGGCTTCCATTGCTTCTTCGAAAAGTACCTCGATGGCCCGTCCGGCTTCTCTCCAGGGCAAGCCCTCTCTTTCTCGTCTGTCTGAATCGGCCCCCCGTATCCCAGGAAATAAGGCAGACGTCTATCGGGGGCCCGGGGAGGAGAAACACACAGACTCTCTCTATCTCTTTCTGGCCTCGTTTACCACCCCCGTCCCCTGCCTATCGCCCTCTTCTCTCATGTGACGCCTGACCCGATATCTGTCGTCACAGGGCCCCGCCCGCCTGTCAGTCAGCGACAAGGCTGTCGGTGTTGTGCCGTGCCGGACGGCGTGAAGCTGCCGGGGCGGCAAGCCCATCTCCCACGCACAGACTGCGGCTAGGTCCTAGTCCTGGTCCTGCCCGCCCCTTCTCCACGCCTCTCAGCTCCATCATGACCTGATGCCGGAGAGAGGGCAGGGGGGGGGTGGTAGGAAGGGAGCCAGAAGGGAGGGGAAGCAACAAAAAAAAAAAAAAAAAAAAAACTCCCGTTGGCCAGCGTCATGCCCTGGGGCCCTGGTGTCGAGACCCGAAATCGATGGTTCGCCTGAGAAAGGCAAAAAACCGGCACTCTCTTGCCTGGTCAGCATGCGACTATTGATTTTCCCCAGCACCAACACACACACCCACGGGGGCGCATGTAAACAGCCGGATCAGCGGTCAGCCTCTCTATCTCTTCCGCCTGCTCGACTTTACTCATGCTGTTCGCCGTCGGCTGCTGGCCCGCCGCCCCAGACGCCCGCCCGCTCGCAATTAACCATCTTCGCTCACTGCCAGGCTTGGCCTCCCGTTCCCTGTCCATCCCATACCGCCGCCGCTCCTATCCCGAAAGAGGAGGGGGGCACAGCGGCGGCGGTGGCCTCGTAATCGGTCCAACGTAGGACGGACGACCGACTCGTACGGAAATGCGCAAAAAATGGTTTCAAGGGTCCCCCCCGCGGTGGTGGACAAAGCAGGGAAAAGAGGCACCGTTCGCTTCGGCACGTGAGGTCTTCGTTGCCAGAGGGGAGGGGGGAACCTCGTGATAGTGCGTTGAACGCCCCCGCTTCCCGGGGGGAAAACATTACAGAGAAGGGTTGGGGAGGGCGTCCGTAGTATCCTATCTCATGGCCACTCGGGGCCCCTTGGCTACGGCCCTGGCCTTGCGGAGTAGGGTCCTTTTTCCATGGTGCCATTCTCAGGCGTTTCGCATCCCATGCCCTTGTTGGCTTGCAATTCGGCCAGTTTCTTCCTTTTCGCATGGGGCGCCGATGAACCGCACCTCTCTCGTCTATCTCTTTCCCCCTGTCCGCCCGCCCATTGTCCCATTGCCGCGTCCGCCCGCCGCCGACCGTTGGTGCCTGCCCCCTTGTGCGAGGGGACCCCCCCATGGTGGGCTTGTGATTAATCACCTGCGCCGCCAAGACCGTTCCTCGATAGAAGGCCACTCCCTGTTATTGACCCTCCATCTCCAAATCCGGGCAAGCAGAGTAGCTCGCGGCGGGCGTACGACCGCTTTAAATCCGGACGACGGGCTCGGCGGGACCCTCCCCTGGGGGAGGGGATGGGGCGCTGATCTCGCTGCATCCATATCTATCTCCCGTCCCATGCCTTGTCGCCCGTCCCCTCCCCAGTTCGGAAAGCCGTTCATGAGAAACCCATGGCCCGCCCAGCCTCCGGAGCGGTAGAGCCACGGGCGGCCGTATCCCGGCTTCGGGCCAACCTCTTGGCCACAAAGGCAGGTCCCCCCTAATTACCAGAAGTCAGATCTCGCTTCGGGGCATCCCTCGTGTCTTTTCGCTGGCCAGACCCCACTCGGATGATTCGAACGTAGCGAGGTGTTTGCGCTATGTCGGTGCCGTCCCGATGGCGGGACGCGGTGTGAGAAACGTCAAGCGCGGTTGGTGTTGGTGGCCAAGTTGCTTTTAGCCGTGGATATCTCTCGCTCACTCCACGCCGCTCCCCCAACATTCCATAGATTTTCCGGCCGTCACTCCGGTCCCTGGGCGTCACCAACACTTTCCGCCACCCTGGATAGGGTCTGCCGTATTCTGCGTTGTGACTCCACGCGCACCTGAGCTGCCACGGTCTGCTTCGAGCTAGAGACGCCGTGGGCCGGGCCGACGGTCCCCAACGCCGCGCTGCAGCCCCCTCGACGAGATGAGGGACGGGGCCACTTGTCTGGCCTATAGTGAAAATAAGTGACGGGGGGCCACCCGTCTCGCCTGCAGCGAGAATAAACGACGGAGACCACTCGTCTTGCTTAAAGTGAAGGTATCCTAGACCGACCGCTGGTTGGCAACCTCGGCAAGCCACCCGCCACCCAACGCTGCTCTCGCCGGGGGACACGACTCGGCCTGGGGGCGTCGTCGAGGGACCGACACAAGCTGGGCGGCCTCGTCGGCCAAGGGGCACACCCGCGCGGCTCGGGGGTACCGTATGCAGCAAACGCGGCCAGGGCCGCGGCAGATATCGTCTTCTACCCTATCCAACGGCGAATACAGGCCCGACACAATGTGCCGCCACGCCAGGCTCTTGCCCGTGGACGAGCGACGGGCCCACACGTGCGCGCGACGAGAGGGCGAGGCCGAGGGTCTGCCTCGGCCTCAGGGAGACGGCGGCGACGGCCACGGTCCTCGCAGGTCCCCGGGGGCGTTATGGGGGTACCTCGCTGCAGCCCGGGGCCGTATTGCGTTGTATCAACACGCCGGGCGCACGGCAGAGCGGCGGAGACGATCCAAGTTTAGGACAGTCGGTCCCTCCTTGGAGCTTGGGGGTTGTGGCGTTGATCCCTCCCGGAATGCCGTGTGCTTTCTCGCACCCCCCGCGCCATGGCCGTTACCCCCCCCTTTTTCTTCTTTTTCTGGTTTTGTTTACAAACTGGCGACGATGGGGTTTGCGCAGCCAGGGCTTCGCAGCCGGCAAACGACCCCCTGAAGCCGTGCCCAGGTTTTCCTTCCGGGGCTCATCGACGCCTTCTAGACCAGTCCGCGTGCCGAACCCGAACTCCTTCCTCTCGGATCCGTCCCGGCACCGCTGTTCGGACCCAGCCATCCGAGAAAGGGAGGTCGCGCGTGCCGTAGGGCCGGGGCGCGGACCCCGGGGCCGGCCAGCCCGGGGCAGATGCCATCTCCATCCGGGAGTTCTTGGCCGCTGGAGGTGAGATATTCGTGTTAGCCCGTAGGATTGCCCTGTGATGCGGCCGCCCGTACTAGGAGGCCACGCGGGGCCCCGGACGCCGGGGCATGCGGTCGCTACGGAATCATAAGAACGGCACCCTTCAAGGGGGGTGCCCTCCATTGCAACGAGTTGCCCACAGGAGGCCAGCGGCACGGGGGACGGACCCAGGCCCGGACTTTCGGGTAGGTCGGCGCTTCATACAGCCGAGGGCAAGACCATCAACTCTTTCCCGTTGCGGGCACGTAAACGCTGGAAGCCTCGCCCCAGTTGATTGCGGAAGCGATGAGATCTTCCCGCTGACGACATCTGCGTTGGCACACCCCAGCTGGGCCGGGGGGGGTGCGCGGGCGGGTGGTTGGTTGGCCTCCGCACGAGACATCGGAACTCGCCGGGGAGTCCCAAGCCGCCGGGTCCGCTCCGTCCATCCGCGTCCTCGAGCCCTCCCCCGGGCGTACAGCCCCCGACCAGGGGAGATACCCGTTCTCGGGGCCACCAGACCAGCCGTCGACCGCTAAGAATGAGGGTCGAGAAAAGGCGAACTTTGCCGCGCCGGAGGAAGACGGAAGGTAAAGGGGGAAGGCCTCTGCAGGGGAAGACCGGTGGACGACGCCCTGGGGAGCGCGAGAGAGATGCGGCGTGTGTTTTCGCGCAGACCCGAAGCGAATACGGGAGCAGGGTTAGCAAAACGGAAGCGGACGAGTAGGGAGGGGTTATTTCACGCTCAATGCCGGCCCGCATGGACATGGCACGTTGGGGTCTCCTTGCGACCGAACCCCCCCGAGGGGCATACGAACGGCCCGCCACGCCCGCACATCAAGCACTCGGTGGGAGGCCGACCGATCCGCCCCACCGGCCGACATCTTTGCAGGGCTGCGGTTCCGTTGGGCCATCGTGGCACGAGGTGGTGACTAGACTATTTTCTCATTCTAGAAAACAAAAACTTGAAAAGAAAAGTCTACGCAGAATCACACAAAGCCCGAGCTGCGACCCTCCCCCTTCTTCCCCTTCTTCAATCGGCTGTGGCCCCGTGGGACGACAGCGTGAAGGGTGTGGCGCGGCGACTTTGCCTCGTTCTTTCTTTCCCTTTCCCTTTATCGTTGGGCTCTTTCTCTTGCTCTCGCACAGCCTCCAGGAATAGTGCCTAGATATGGCACGATCCATAATCCCAGCACGTGTTTCCCTTTCATCTTTTGCCCAAACACCGCTAGCTTCTCGCCTAGAAAGCAGAGTCCCATGTCCTTGACAATGAACAGGAAAAAGAAACATCATACCTATCCCCAAGCGAACTGACCCAACGAGGGCCAACGAGATGTTGGGCGATCTAACATTATACTTCATATTTGACCCTAAAAGAAATGGTCCACCGCGGCCGTTTCCTGCTTGTGGCTTTTTTTTTCCCCGCGAATCCAACCGTTCGTGTTGTTTTCGTTTCGTGTCAGAAGCTCGTGAGCGCCCAGGGACCGGGTTACGCAACAAATGCCAGGCCCAGCTCGCGTAATGATGAAAAAAAAAACGCTTCGCTATGCGGCGAAGGTCGGCATCGTGAACAAACCGACCACATGGAACATATATACAAGGAAGTGGTTGCCAAACTCGAGGCGGGCCGTATCACCCCAGCCCACCCCATCACCTCAGCCCACCATTCTACCTCAGCCCACCGGAAAAGTCCATCTCGGTCGGCAGCTGATTCATGCCCAGGCTGCCATGGGTTGGTACATTGTCCGAGTTATTCCGTTGCAATGCATGGAAGTCCCCAACGGTCCGTGGTATTTGTGGCGGCGCTTGTGGGTGCATGCTAAAGCTGTTTTGGCGCGCCGGAGGTTGGCGGTTGAGAAGGTTGCTCATCACCATGTGGTTGTAAGGCTGCGCATGCCCCGAGGCCGAGGGTGGGCCCGACGTTGCCGGATGGCCCATCGAGTTTTGGTTTAGGCCGTGATTCATCTGCCCGTGGATGCCGTTGGCAGTTTGCATCTGACCCGTGTGCATACCGTGCGATGACTGCGCCAGGCCCTGTGGTGCCTGGAAGCCTGGCAGTTGCTGGTGCGGTGACGGCTGCTGTTGCTGCTGCTGCTGCTGCTGTTGTTGCTGCTGCGCATGTTGAGGTGGCTGCGGGTTGCTCGGCTGACCCATCGAGTTTATGACGAGGTTGGGTATCGAGTTGAATTCGCCCAGGTGGGATTGCTGTTGATGTCCGTTGTGCTCGTAATCCATGCCGGGCGAGACGACCTGAGGCGGGCTGCCGTTCATGTTGGCAAAGGGTGAATTGCTCATCTCGGCCGGCGCGGCGCCGTTCTGCGGACTGCCCGAGTCGGCCGCCATATCGTCCATGCGTGACATGGGTTGTTGGCTCTGGGGCGTGTAGGGCTCCGTCTTGAATTGCTCCGTCTTGTAGTCCGTCAGCACGGGCGGCTGGGCAATGCCGGCGTTGCCGAAGCCGTCGAAGATGTCCATGGTGCACAGGTTGTCAGGCACACGCTGCAACATGGGGTTAGTCAGCCGCGGCAGCAGGTCGTTAACCTTGTGCAGCAGCAGCGGCAGGAGATGGTGGTGCCCGCTGCGGAGAATCGTCACCAGCTGCAGAAGCGCCTGCAGGTGTTGCTGCGGCCCTATCGAGAAGGGATCGCCCGATGAGGGTTGCATTGAAAGCACATCGGCCGTGCCGCATGCAATCTCCAAAAGCTTGGCCACCAGCGGCACGCCAAGCAGCGGCGTGCTCGGCGTCTGGAACTGCGTCGTGAGACTCATGGCGTCCCGCGGCATGTCGATCGAATACTGGCAGGCCATGTCGTCGCCTGAGGGCACGTAAGTCAGGTTCCAGTGCATCGTCTTCAACCACTGCTGGTTCACCCGCATGTCGTGCGCGTCCACGCCGTTCATGTACGGCGAATGCTGGATTTCCGACGCCTGCTTTTGCATGTTCTGGAAATGATACGGCGTGAGTTCACTGCGCGTCTTGTTCCACAGCAGCATGAAGGTGTCGTCGAATGGGCGGAACAAGTTGACCAGACGCACGAAGCTGTGCAGTGTGTGGCCCAAGGGGTCGGTGGGGTCGTCGGTGAGTGCAGGCGGGTTGACGTCGGCGGGCAGAGACATGGGCCGGTTGAACTTGAGCGCGTGCGACCTGCGAGAATGTTAGTTTGTGGTCCAGACTTGCACGAGGGTTTCGGATTCTGGCGCCAGGGCGTCGTACCGTTCCGCCATGAAGATCAGCCAGTACAGGCGTCGTAGTCGGGACGACTCGACGGCGTCGACGTTGACGTATTTCTCCTCGCGCGTCATGCCGCTGATGTAGACAAGCGTGGTGGCTTCGCGAAGGTGGTACCAGGCCTTATCTTGCAGTTCGAGTGCATAGTAGCAGCCGTAGATGAAGTAGCTGGTGCAGAGGGTGCTGAGCGAGGGGTTCGCAGTGTAGTCGTAGCCCTTGCGCACGCGGAGGACCTCCTCGAGGAGCAGGTTGCTGGAAGTCATGTTGGCACCGGGGAGTTCGAAGAGCGGATCGTTGCCGGGCATCGTCATGCCGGGCTGTAGTAGGACGAAGGCGCACAGCGAGGTAACCAGGCAGTAGCCGTCGAGGTCCTGGTCCATGAACATGGCCTGCTGCTCGAGGCGGTGACGGCTGAGAACGGGCAGGATGGAATACATGTTGGCGAAGAAGAAGTCGATGCTATTTTTGACGAGCTCACTGGACACCAGGCCCGTGTTGGGCGCCGGTGTGCATGGCGGGCTCTGCATGCCGTTCATTCGGCTCTGGACTTTGGCGGACAGGCTGGTGGCGCGCTGCGTCTCGCGCAGCTCGCTAATAACCTTGGCCCGAGAGCCCTTGGGGCCCTTCTTCTGCGGGATGGCATTGTAGGTACACGTCAATTGCGCCGAGGAGCAGTTGCGGCATGGGTTGACGCCGTCGCACTTGACCTTGCGGCGGTGACAGGCGTCGCACCTGGAGGAACAGAGTCAGCACAGGCAGTAGAGGGGCCGACGACAGGGTGGCTACGGGTTGGCGGCGCATGGGGCAGAAGAACTCACGCCCTTTTCACTGCGGTAGACATGGTGCTGCCGACCGCGTGGTAATTGCCTGGTGGCTCCAGTCCAGTCCAGCAAGGGGGGGGGGGGGATAGAAAAGAAAGTAATCAGAAATCAGACAGGCGTTTCGGCAGAGACAGCAACGACCTCACGAGGGCGTTTTGTCGCTGTTGGGATTCGCGATGATGAGGGTGATGAAGCGTGGTAGAGAGACAGATGGAGGGGATAGCACCACCCGTCACACGACACACTTCCGTCGGATGACACAGGCGCACAAACGCTCCACGGGCGGGACTGCGGAGAGTTTGGTACGAATGGAAGACGTGGGAGGGGAAGAGGGCGTGTGGAAAGGAAGCGTTCGTTAATCGGCCCGTCGCTGAGAGAAAGGCGGAGGAGCAACCTTCATTTGCCCAAAACGCGGGGACCCAAAGTCCGGGGGCTGGTGGTTGCTCGAGCGGCCACGGTTACCGGGAAGCAGGGCTTGTGGGTTCGGGACAGCGTCTGGTTGGCGAGAGAGCAAACAGACGCGGGCGGAAGCGAGAGAACAGTCGTCGGCGTCGGCGACGTTCAAGGAGAGACTATCGTGAAGAACAACGACAAGCCGGAAGACATGGGAGAGGCAAAGTGGATGAGGAGGGAGGAGAAGGATTTGATGGGCGGGACAGGGGGAAGACAATTGTATGGAGCAGAGGCAACAGCCGTGGCAGTGACGGGCAGGAGAGGGCGAAATGAAGAGGAAAACACCGCACACAGGAAGCGGGTGGGCGGAGGCAGAAACGTCTCCCGGCTGGAGTGGTCGAATCGGGTAAAGCGACCAAGGCGCTAGTCAGAAACTTATTCAAGCCTTGGAGCGCTGGGCTGGGCGTGGCCGGGGGGAGGAGAGGGAAGGAGCGGAGGTTGTCGAATGCCCACTGTGGCCACTACCGTGATCGTGATGAAGAGGCAGATGGTGCGAACAGGGGTGGGCGAGGGATGGGCGGGGGCCGCTTAGAAGACTGTGCGTCGTTTGCAAGCACTGGCAAGGCCGGAGGGAACGAGGCGGCTGGGCGGGTACTGCCAGGCAAACTCACACACGGGCCTCGGTGAGCAATGCTGACGGCTGTTGCACGAGGTTTCTTTACCGTGCCGAGGTCCAGAGGGGACACTGTGACACTAACCTAAGTACGAGTACGAGTGGATGCCGGAGACGAGGGCTGGGTCAAGTTGGTGTGAAGGCGTCTCCATGTACTCTACTCATGGTGGTGGCTTCCCAGCCCATCAGCGGTTCATTGGTAGCGATCGAGCCGTCAGCCTCCGCGACCACTAGCAACCAGCGGAACGTCTCGGTTGCTTCCTCTATGCAAGGTGAAATGGATGCTGGGTCACGGTTTGTTGGGGAAGAGATGGGGCCGCTCGTCATCGGTTGCCGTCGTTGGCCTCGATGTTAGAGAATAGTCGGGTACATGGCGCACAACGGTGGTAGCTATGGATGCCCCGCGTCTTCCCAGCGGATTTGTTGTGGATGGTAGAGAGAAAAAGTGAGAGCGCGCGCGCGACAGAAGGGAGCTCGAGTTGTAGGGCTGCCGGGCGAGGGCGGATCGTCGCAGCCATGTCTCTGCCAGCGTAGAGCAGCGTCAGACAACGCAAGCCTCCCAGAGCCTCGGGTCCGTGAGACGGTGAGGATGCAATGCAAAGGAAGCCCAACCGAGGGCGGGAATGCAGGCGGGCAGACTGCTTTTCGCTGGGTTCCCCATCGGGGAATAGGGTAGACACAGGCAGACAGACAAGACACACTGCACATCTGCGGCAGACAGCCGTTGCCGGCGCGGGCACGGGCAGGGAGACCAGCGGCAAGAATATCCCTACGGGATTTACTTGGTTCTGCCGGAGTGGTCCTGAAGGGCCGTCGTCCGGCGCTTTCCCGTCCCTCTGGCCGACCTCATGGGCCTCGGAACCAGGCGCGAGAGGTTTCCTACCTACGGATTACTTACCTCAGCTACCTAGGTACTCTGTATCCTCCTTTAGGTAAGGAGGTCATGGTATGTACAGCCACATGTACATGCCAGACGTCCAACAGTCTCGTGCGAGTCCACCCGTCGATCCCGTTTATGCCCTCCCATCCCTGGATACTGCCATGGATGCTACGCGAGGCATACCTACCTGTGTGTCCATCCACTACCAGCCGCGTACGGCAGGTATGACAGTTGGTACCACGCAGGACCGAACTGACCATAGGCCGTATGGCCTCTCTGATCATGTCATGGATTCTGGGAACCATGCTTCCGCCAGCTGAAAGGTCAATCTCAGTTGTTCATTGGCTGGGCAACTGGCGTCGGATGTTGCCTGGACGGCAACGCTCTTTGTTCGCGCAGGCTTCCTGGCTTCCATTGCATCGGCGCTATCCCCCATGCGGGCAACAGGCGAACATCCATTCGGTTTTTCCATAGCTCGGCCGTCGCCGCCATCCACGGGCCCGGGGCGGGTGATGGAGGCTGCAGCGCATCCCATCCCATCCCTTACCACCCGTACGTACGGAGTACGTCCACCACCAATACAGGCCCCAAACTGCGACGGTTACTGTGGCAGGGTGGAGGACGTACAGCGTGGCTGGCTGGCGGACCAGATGCACCCATGCAGATGCAATGCGGCGGCTCCTGCACTAGTTACAGCGCATCCCATGGGATGGATCTTGTGTTAGAGCTGGGAGGCAGGGGTTCCGGACGCCTGTTTTGCCCTAAGTATCCCATTCCGCGGTGGATACGTCCGGCTTCCGCACCTTGGTTCACGTCCAGTTGCGTACACGGTCGTTGGGTGCCCCTGCGGGCTTCACGGCTCCCGGCAAGCTCACTGTTGCAACTTGGGCATTTGGGCATCGCCGGCAGAGGCAGGCTAGCTCCATTTCCAGCCCTGGCGTAGAGACTGGACCGCTATCCATTTGGACCGCCCCGGGGCCGGTCAGGGGCCCCGGGCCTGTTGCCTCGAAGAGGGGCAGACTCGCCGAAGGCGTGTGTGCCCACACTCAAGCGGGCTGGCTCAGCCGGTGTACTTTTCTACCCCCCCCCCCCCCCCTCCTCTTTCCGCCGTCGATGACGCTGATATGCGACGGGATGCGACGGCAGACAATGTGTGGAAGTGACCGACTTTTGCATCGGCCCAGAAGCTCGATTCGAACCCTCTCCTCCGTCCTTCGAGCCAGTGGGACGGACAGACAGTCGGTTGAGCGTGGCTGCTGAAAGAATCTGCTGCTGCGCCCCCGCCAAACGTTCTGGGGCTAGCGCCATCAGCCATCAGCTGGCCCTCGCCCAATCGCCTGCCGGCTGCTCCCAGAATAGATGGCGTCGATCCTGCTCGTTCCAGGCTCGATCGCCGCTTTCCACGCTTTTGCCATGCACAAATTGACTCGTTTCCGTTTTCCCGTGCACCCGTTTCGGTCTGCCCGTCGTGACGGTTTGGCAGCGCTGCTGGAGGCTCCCGAATCGCTCTCTCCCTTCTCTTGGCCACCAAAAATCCCCAGATCAGCAAAAGGGAAGACGGAAATGCTTGGGGCCCTCCGACCATTTTGTTCTGGTTTGTTTTGCCCGCAGGCGATTGCACGCACATGGCGTCATCAACCAAGTCGAGCGTGAACCATGAGCCACCTCTGCCGATTTGCCCTCGGCATTTCGGCTGGGACCGTACGGACCGCAATATCGTACGTGAGTGGGTGCCAGGGCGTCGCGACCGGCCGGGGGCGCCTTGTGGTCCGAGGAGATGGCATGATGTGTGTGTGTGCCGGCTCACATACTAAGTAGCTGGGAGCCTGCCCGCCCGCCTGCCAGCTGCTACTACTGCACGGAACAAAAATTCTCCAAGCTTCGCTCCGTCGGGGGCTGGGTCTCATTGTACACAGTAGGCATGTCGTTTTTGAAAGATTGGCACCCTAACTACTTTGTGGGGAAGGGTAGCCATCAGTGCTGAGAACGTCGTATGTACGGAGGCGTACCCTTGATACTGCGCCAGCAGCTGCTGCTCCAGTCGCCGCGCAACCACGTCAACGCCATAGCGGCGACTTTAAACTAGCATCCATTCGACCCTCTCCCATCTTATCCGTTGCGGTTGGTGCTACGGCCATCTGGTCGTGTAGCCCGACACTATCGGCTATCCTACCCACCTCTCGCGCGATCCGGTGGAAGAACGACATCGGGAAAGGGCCAAGCCCACCCTCGGGCTCATTTCCCCCTCCCGACGCCTTCTCCTCTCCCCCGGATCTCAGCCTCTGGGCTCGTCCTCTTCCCCCGCGATTTCGCACTGCTCGTTGGCAGACGTCGGCCCGATTGCCACGTCGGGGCCTTTCGTCTGCATCTGCAACCGCCTATATGCGGCAGCTGCTATAACAACGCCTTTGGGGAATACCATCTACCTCCGACCCATGTCTGGGAGCTTGACAGGCTGCAGCATGCTACAACCTTGCTCGTATGCGCGAGGAACATCCAGTCGTAATGGCGGGACGTACGGGGGCAAGGGGATCTGCCAAGATCAGACCGCTTTCAGCATTGAATTTGGATAAAATCAGTTGTCGCCAGTATAATGCCCATTGCCTATCCCATCCCCATCGAGCAACCAACCCCGTCAGCCCGGACCCTCTCTCTCCCTTCCCAGCATCGCGTCTTCCCCCACAAGGAGCCACAGGCACCATTGTTTGATTAGCTGGCCGGCGTCCCGCTGGCGTCGCTGGGCGCGCGCCGCCGTCCTTTCCAGAATACCTCTAATCCATGGTTCAGTTCCCGTCCCCTACAGAAAGAATGGGAATGTCTCCCCCTTCGGCCGTTGACCGACATGTCATGCTGGCCACACGCAACCCACCTCAGCGAATAGCTTCTTCTTTCCCGCTTACATTATCGATAGATGGCCACGAAAGGTAGAAGCGGAGAGAGCCGTGTCAGCCAGCTGGCGTGCTGACTATCTGACTGCCTGCCTACCTACGCAACGCCTATATCGAAGCCGGTATGGTAATTGCAGTTTGCGTAAGCCCACTTTGTTGGGCTACTACCTCGAGGGCTCGCAGGTAGATCGCCATTGACCGTCTCTCTTTCGGGCAAGCCCACGCGCGCGCCCACGCGCGCAGCCGTTTGGCCCATCACCACCATCGGGCAGCATGCCAAGTTCGGCCTCTCCCATTTCTTCATTCTCATCCCGTTACCGGCCCTCTTCCCAACACGGAAATTGGTTTCAGACCCGTGACGTCCGGTGTGGGAATTCCGATGTCCCCTCCCACCTTCCCCTTCCCCTTCCCTTTCCCCTTCCCCTTCCTCCTCCTCGCCCCCCTTTCGCCGGTGCCGCGCGCTGCCCCGTGTTCAGCCCTGCGCAATAACCCCCCTCCGTATGGGCCAACTGCATTTTCCCTCCCATGCACACGAAACATAAAAACACACTAGTCACCCTGGTAGCGTTGGGTGCGAAGAGTAAGACCAAAAGGCAAAAGTCGGTATGAAAGCCTTTCATCAGCCCCAAATGGATACTATCGACGTGGCCGGGCCCCGTACAGTGAGGCCACGCTACTCCCGGTAGTTCTGCCTACTCGTCTTTGGAGGGCGGGGGGGGGTTTGCGGCCGGACGAAGGGAGGAGCGAAGAAAGCGAAGATGGCGCGCAGAACGCCGGAGGAGAGGGCGACCTTGGAGAGCCCAGTGACACGGCGTTTGGAGGGAATGGTCTACGGGCAGTCCGTTCCCGCGGATGGCAACAAGCGTGCCCCCGTCCCGATGCCATCGTATGTACGCGGCCCTCGTCGGCGACTACGGCGAAACGCCCCAGGTCAGGTGAGGCTGGACTGACGCGTGTAGGCGTATGCGTACGTGTGCTTGGGCGCATGCGCCCTTCTTGTTGAGCGACGAATAGGGTTACTTTCGCCGATTCTGTACCGGCAGAGCCCGTCCCAACACTTGCGCGCGCCTCCATGTCGTCTTACAGAAGCAACTCACCCTTCTGGAGCGGGCGCTCGGTGTTCTTTCGAGTTGGGCTGGCTGGCCCGCCCCTTCCCATCAGCCGCCTCCCCCCGCCCCGTAAGGAGCAGCCGTTCGCGCCGTCCCTTCCCTTTCCCGGGGGCCGGAAGCCACCTTCTCCCCCCGGCCCCCTTCGCCTCTTCTCTCCGTTTCCGTCACCGACAGGCGTCCGGTACGAGCAGCGGTCACCACTTCCGCAGGCACCCTTTCCGCGACGACTGACGGTGGCGGCTGGCCTTGAATGCGGATACGAAGGGAGGGCGGCGGCCGCGGCTCCACGGCCGGGCCGATAAGTCCCTTCCCCCTCGCGACTTGCAAGGCGCGGGCGGGCCCCGGTTTGGGTATCGATAGGTTTCTGCCCCCAGGAACCGCTCAGGGACGGCGCCTCACCCCACGTGTGCTGTGAAAATATTAAAGGTAGCGTCGCGGTCAAGCGGCGGGCCAAGGGCAGTATGAAGCAGCACATGATAAGACAGAAAAGAAAAGTCGGGGCGCCGGCGCCCACGATACTCAGCCCGTCCATCGGCGAGGCATTATCGGGCCCCTGATGAAGTTGATCGTGATGGCGAGCTTGATGGGGCATCAGCAGGTAGTGGCTGACACACTCCTTGGCGGGCTGGCGGTGGCGGGTCCTGATGCTGTACCTGGGGGGCCGCTGACCCGGCGGCGACTCCCGAGAGTTCGCGATGCTCACCGTGGGCGGCCACCGGCGCGCGGTCGGTGGCGCCCGCGGACCCCGAACCGACCATCAATAAACGTTGTTTTAGTGGCGTGCCGTCGATGCTGGGAAGGGGGACCTCGCGTAAGGTTCGACGGGACCGCCATGTGGCCGGCGGCGTGCCCACCCGATAGCCGCCAGAGTTTCGATATCCGGTATCCTGGCTTTGAGTTTCGCGGCGTGGCGCCTGCATCACGCACTGTGCGCCGAGGGACACTCTATTGTGCCTTCGCCTGGGGACTATAAGGTTACGGGCGCTCGTATAGGGCGGCCGTTAAGGTGCTTATTAAATAGCTGGACCCTGCAGCCGCGAAAGGCGGCAGCATGATGCGAGCACGGCCTGGGGTATTTGGGATGACGGTGGCGGCGGGAAAACCTACCACTGAAAAGCATACGCGAGATGACAAAGGATCGCGTGCGTGTCAATGTTTATTAGATGCTAAGTGCGGGATTTACACGACAGCGAAGCTCTAGACCAGTCCGATCTACCCAAGGGGTTCTCCTGGCCTCCCCTACCCCACCAGGCCGTGCTTCTTCTGCCGCTTGGGCAGGTAGCGGACCTGCTGGGCGCAGTTGCCGTGGTCGCCCTTGAAGCTGTCCTGGGCCGGGACGAACTGGCCGCTCTGCAGGCTGCCCTGGACGAAGTAGACGTACCAGACCTCGTGCAGGACGTTGTGGTGGCGGCCGCCGCACTTGAGGATGACGCGGCCACCGCTGAAGGCCGAAAGGGCGGCCTGGATCCGGTTCAGGTCGTACGTCTTGCCGTAGTCGGGCACGACATCCGCCTGCGCGAGCGCGTAGTACGTGTCAAGCATGCGGAAGAGCCCAAAGGCCCGCTCGAAGTAGTCGACCACCTCGAGGCCCGGCTTGTAGTTGTCGCCGTAGCACGCCGGCGCCAGCGTGTTGATGCACGACGCGTGCTTATTGTACTCGTGCGCCCAGAGGTGCTCGTTGGTGCCGCTGTTTGGGGGGAAGGGAAGAGGGTGGAGGGTTAGTTCCCGTATCGACGTGGTGGTGGTGTGTGCGCTGTTTTGGGGGGAGGGGAGCGGATACTCACTACGAGGCGACCCAGTAGCGCTCCATGTTCTCCAGCAGGCCGGTCTGGTTGTACTGCTTCAGGGTGTCGGTGATGTTATCGAAGCGCGGCGTCATGCCGCAGTACTGGTCGTAGGAGCCGTCGCAGAGATCGGGCCAGAGCCCATGCAGGGTCCAGTCCTGTTCGGAGCCGCCAACGTGCACCGTGTCGTCCCAGAACTGCGTCAGCAGCAGGCGGCCGCCGGGGTAGATGAAGCAGCAGGAATCGGTCCGCGTCTGGTTGTGGCAGCTCATGGGACCGTCGATGGGGCACGAGGGCGTGCCCGTGAGGGGCTCGTACGGCGTTACACCAACGGGGGTGAAGGGGGCCGAGGCCGAGCCGTCGCCGGCCTGAACATGGCCGGTGGGGCCGGAGAAGTCGGGGTTCTGCAGGGGCACCTGCGAGAACAAGGTGCTCGCGTAGGCGAAGAGCGACCGGATGGAATTTGCGGGCGCCATACTGAGAGGCGCGATGGGGATGACGATAACGGTGTTGATGATGATGCGAACAGGACGAAACGCGACGAAAAGGGGGAGGGAGGAAGAGCCGATGTAGCAGGTCGTTAGTTGAAGCTCCGGTTCAGGCCCCAGGCTCAGGCGCAGGCGCAGGCGCAGGCACTGTGACGTGCTCCCCGCGCCCACGGGGGATGCCTAGTCTGAATGACTGGATGGACGTGCTCTAATAAGGGGTGCTTAGGTAAGTGGCACGGGGTTCAACTGGCGATAAGGTAAGGCTGAAGTGAACCCACCCCAAGGACACCTGACGGGGACTTTGGAAGTGTGCCCTGTGATGGAGTTGGCTGCGTCTGATTGGTCCCTCCACCAAAAGACAACCCTCAGTACGCTTTCCGTCTCTCGCTTTCCCTCGCCATCTGGGGATGGCAGGGCAACCTCCCAACCACCTAAGACCATCATTGGCTCGGCTCGTGCTCGTGCCTGAAATGAAGACGAAAGGAGAGCGACGCCGAGAGGCAGTGCCGACGCGCTGCCCCCGTGGTGCGCGCGGGTCGCACCGCCTTCCCAACGCCTCCTTCGACTCTCTTCCGTGTTGCCGGAATTCATGGCGCTGATTGACTCGCACCGCATCGCTGCGCTGCTTGGGCCCGTTGCCAAGCCCTGGGGACTGGTCCGCTCGCTGGAATGACTCCTATCGCCCGGGCAAGGCTGGGCTCGGCTGGGCCAGCGTGCGCAGCTGAGGGCCGTCTGGCTGCCGCGAGCCGTGCCGTCTTTGCCGTGCTCGATGAATAAGACTTCGTCGGTGGGCCTGGGCGGGTCCCCGGCCGCCCGCGAGATGGCCACCCAAGCCCTGCTTCCTGCGTTTCTGGGCCTCTTAAGGACGCGCGTCTGTCAGATCCGAAGGGAAGAACTGCGTCTTGCCCCTGGGGGAATCAGCGAGACCTCTTGGCCTTTAAAAGGACAACCTGCCGCTAGCCTCGCCCGCCCGTCCGCCCTGGCCCTGTGCCTGTGCCTCTGTCGCCCTGCTCAGGTCTCGACTATAGATGCCAAAGACCACCATGTCCGCCCGGAAAGACCCCGTCGACGCTTCGTCGGGCCTCGACGTCGCCTCCATGTCTGGCGATGCCGAGGCGGGTGGCGAGAAAGCTGTCGAGCCCGCACCCGAGATCGTTGACCTCTACCGACCGCTGCCCGTCGCCGCCGATGCCCCTGAAGAGGGAAACCCCCTAACCTTACGAGCCCTCATCGTGGGCGTCGTCCTCGGTTCGCTTGTGAACGCTTCTAACATCTATTTGGGTGCGTGCCTGAAACCGCAGGCGGCTCTAACAATAGGGGGCCCCCTTCCCTTGCATCCGGCATCCCCGCCTCCTTCCAGGACGTGTATCTGACGGCCCTCGCACAGGTTTGAAAACGGGATTCCTCTTTGGTGCCTCCATGTTTGGCGCCGTGTTCGGCTTTGGCATCATCAGCTTCATGACCAAGATCTTCCCGAAGGTGCCCTTCCTGGGCGGTCCCTTCGGCCCCAAGGAGAACGTCATCGTTCAGGCTACCACGGCCGGTGCTGGGGGCCTCGGCGGCCTGTTTACGGCCGGTCTGCCTGCCATGTACCAACTGGACCTCCTGTCGGACGACCCGCGTCAAGACCTGGGCCGAATCCTGACACTGACCCTCATTTGCTCCTTCTTCGGCCTGTGCCTCGCCGTCCCGCTGAGAAAGTTCTTTATCGTGAACATGGCGCGTGACCTGCGTCTCATCTTTCCCACGCGTCAGTTGGCCACACGCCCGTGCCGCCCGCAAGGCCGCTACTGACCCTGTCACAGCCACGGCCACCGCGCTGACGATCCAATCCATGCACGCCGCCACGAGCGAGGCCGTCGATGCCATCAACAGAGTCAAGGTCCTGGCCTGCACCTTCGCCGTCGCCTTCGTGCAGCGCGTCGCCTCATACTACGCCCTCGGCATCCTGTACGACTGGCACGTCTTCACCTGGATCTACATCTGGGGCAACTTCAGCAATGCCGCCATCCAGGCCGAGAGCTGGGGGTGGATGATCGAGTGGACACCCGCCTTCATCGGCAGTGGTATGCTGGTCGGCCTCAACACGGCCGTCTCCTTGTTCAGCGGCACCCTGTTTGCCTGGGGTATTCTCGGCCCCATCCTGGTACACTATGGCATCTGCCAGGGCCACCAGGTGGCGCCCGGGGATGAAAAGTGGCACGATTACATGACCTACTTCTCTCTGCGCGACGTCCAGGACCCCAACTCGCCGCCCTCACCGCGGTACTGGTTCCTCTGGCCCGGTGTCGCCGTGCTCGTGTGCTGTTCCGTCGCCGAGTTGCTGGTCCACTGGAAGATCTTCTACCGCGGCATCCGCTATGCGTGGGAGAACCTCAAGACCAAGGACTTCATGAAGAGCAAGGGCGGCCGAAGTCGACTCTACCTGCAAAACCAGCCTTCCCGCCGCTCCATGTTCAGCGAGAGCATATTTCCCGAGGACCCGTCGCCCGAGTCCGACCAGGTGCCGCCTTGGATGTGGGGCATCGGCGCCCTCGCCATGATCATCGTGGCCTGCATCATTTCCGAGGTCCAGTTCGAGGTCAACGCCGGCTTGGCCATCCTGGCGTCGATCCTGGCCATCTGCTTCGCCTTCCTCGGCATCCACGCTGCCGGTGTGACGGATATCGCGCCGCTGACGGCCAGCGCCAACGCCAACCAGCTCGTGTTTGGCGGCATCACGTCGGGCCAAGGGTACCCGGTCAAGCAGGCCCAGATGATCAATCTGGTGGCGGCCAACATCGCGTCGGGCGCGGCCGAGATGTCGCAGGAGCTGACGTCGGACTTCCGGACAGGTTTCCTGCTGAACACACCGCCCAAGAAGCAGTTCTTCGCGCAGGCCATCGGCGCCGTGGCGGCCATGTTCCTGGCGCCGGGCATCTTCATCCTCTTCTCGACGGCGTACCCGTGCATCATCGAGGGGTCAGACCGCTGCAGCTTCTCGGCGCCGACGGTGGCGGCGTGGCGGGCCGTGGCCGAGGCCGTCACCGAGCCCAACTTCTCGGTGCCCGTGTCGTCGGGCATCTTCGCCTGCGTGCTCGGCGCCGTCGCCATCGTCCAGGTCATCGTCAAGCGCACCCTGCTCGTCGGTGATCGGGAGCCCTACCGCGCCTACCTGCCCAACTGGATGGCCGTCGGCGTCGCCTTCACCCTGCCCCAGACCGTCTACAGCACCGCCTCCCTCTTGGGCGCCACCATCGGTTACGTCTGGATGAAGAAGCGCCGCGCCAACTACGAAGTCTACATGTACGCCGTCGCCGCGGGCCTCATCGCTGGCGAGGGTCTAGGTAAGCTTTTGTCTTTTTCCCACGCCCCCCACTCCGCCTCTCAGTAGGGAGAGACTGCGGTGCCGATGCGGAAGAGCCATGTGCTGACAAACTTCGCAACAGGAGGCGTGATTGGTGCCGCGCTGCAGCTAGGCGGTGTGGGCGGCGACGTGTACGGAACCCAAGTCGGCTGCCCGCGGGATTGGTGCTGGGATACCTGATCGTGTTAGTTGATTTAGACAAGCAAGTGTCCTGATCTGGACGACATCTGATGAGAACATGACCAACGTAACGATGCTGTAATGCTCATCCCAAGCGATTTGATCCCGCCCAGCCATCTATGCCGGATCAGCGTTGCTCCGCCGTAAGACGGAGCGGGACGACTGCCTGCGCCGTCCCGTAGTGGCAGCCACGCTCATGTAGCGACACACGTCCTTTTCCATGACCGGCCTGGCTTTATAGCCCCCGGACTCAGATACGCGGCGTTTTGTCACGGCCAACAAACTGAAGGCATGGCTGTCTGGGTCTGGTGAGAAGACCCATCGCTGAAAAGGAAATTTTGTTTGGGCTCAAGCATTCTAAATGCTCTCCGTCGGGCGTTCTAAACCAGAAAATGCACGTTAATGGATACCATCTCTGGTTTTTATGCCGGCCTTGCCGTTCCACATGACTCGGTTCCAACCCCCATTGTTTCTCCTATTTCACATGCCTCTTCGTTGCTTACCGATTCGTAAGCCGGTCGACCGCCTATAGGTGTTGTGGTGCAACCCCCGGACCCCCTCCTTCTCTTTCCAGCCGGCACTTAAGGCACGGCAATTTTCCTGGTGGGGGGAGGGGTCAGTGGACCGGGATCAAAAGGGGAGATAGGCAACGCCAAGCTCGAGGTAGACAAATGGCCACGATCTTTTCTGGGGACCGGCTGCTCTGGTATAGTTTTGACCCCCTAGAGCTCTTCGGCCTCCTCTCTCCATGCGTATTTGAACCACTCTCCCGCGAAGATACAAAGTACGGGGCTCTCCTGGGCCTGAAGTTGGAACCCCCCTCGTCTGGGAGGACGGGAGAAAGTACCATGCCGGCATCCGAAACGATTTGCGCAGCCGAGCCGTCTCGATGCTCGAGGGACGGGTCTTCAGTAGAACTCTCGTGTTCCCACCCCCGCTTCGGCCCCGGGTTCTTAATAAGACCCGCGCGCGCTTACTGTCGCTCGTGAGGCCCCGAGGACCCACACCATAAGGACCCTGGTTGAGCAAGTACCGCAGTGAGTAAAAACATACCTATCTAAACTTAGAAACACACGATAAAGTACCGTGCTTAAGGGACTCCTTAAGGAGAACTTGGTACCGTCGGCCTTGTTTTTCCGCTTCTCTGCAGCTCTGATGACGCACGCACCCGCTCTTTCCTTGAAGAAACCATAGCCGCGTGGGGGCAGACACATACACCATTATAGTAGTAGCTCGCGGGAAATCCCGCAGGCGGTGGCGTACGCTTAGACTATAACGCCTCCTTCGATAACGTTCGGACTCTTGCGGCAAGGGCAACGGAAGACGAGCGTCGATGCTAGTTGAGGGGAGGAAGGCTGGCCGAAGGAGAAAAGAGCCGGAGGAGGCTTTGTAACAGACTGCGGAAACTATGGCGCAGGCCTGTTCCAAGCTATATAGCTACATTGAAGACTGGATCTGCCGATCCAGGCTGCCTAGTCTTTTGGCCTAGGGGCCAGTGTGCTATGCCAACCCGTGACAGGCTTATACAAGGACCGGGGTTTGAAAGACGCCCGGAACGGAGTTTTGAACCTGATCCCGATGAAGGACCCGGAAACAGAAATGACCCCAGACCTCGTGCAGGGTAGTTACTTTGCGAATTCTCTTAGTCGTATAAAGCCCAACGGCGGCGGCCTCACCATCTAGAGATCTGGTCATCTCTCTTTCTTCTGGCAATCTCTTGTAGCCTGCCTCTTCACGGTTCATTCCACTACTTTACGAACCATCATGGGCGATTCCTCACTGGCCAACGGTCTGCGTCTGTCCGCCGCCCAGGCGGTCGGGCTGGGCACACTTGCTGTACGCCAGCCCCCGTGTCTACGACGTGGTTCGTCTTTGTACTGACTCACTGGACAGGTCTTCCTCTACGGCGCCGCTGTGGTCATCTATCGACTTTACTTCAGCCCCCTCGCCAAGTTTCCGGGGCCCCGACTGCATGCCGTCTCGGATCTGCCCTTCCTTATCCAAGATAAGATCCAGGGCACCTGGACCCGGGGCACCTCGGCCCTCCATGCCAAGTATGGTCCCATTGTGCGGATAGCTCCCAACCATATCGCCGTGGATGGATCCATTGCATGGTCCCAAGTGTTTCAGCGCCGTCCCAACGAACCCGAGTTCGGAAAGTCGGTTCAGTTTTACCAGCAAGGCCCTGTTGGCATTTTCCCCGCGGACCGCGAGAACCACCGCCGCCAGCGCCGGGTCATGACGCATGCCTTCTCCACGGCGGCGCTAAAGGAGCAGGAAGAATACATCCGTATCCACCTCGAGTCATTCCTCCGGCGATTACGGGAGCACGCAGAGAAGGGCGAGACCCTCGACGTGACACGATGGTACAACTATCTGACGTTCGACATCATTGGGGAGCTGGCTTTCGGTGATCCCTTCGGGTGTTTGGAGAACAACGACTACCATCCCTTTGTGTCCATGATATTTGACAGTATCAAGGCCGGATCCCTAGCTTTCTTCCTGGACAGTTTGAGCCTGCTTCGGCCCTTCGTTAACCTTGTTCCAAGCTTCAGCGAACTTCAGCAGAAGCAGAAGGAGGTGAAGGAAATGTCCCTGGCGACGATGGAAAAACGGATAGCGCTGGGGGCCGAAGCGCGCCGCGACTTCATGACGTATCTTCTCCGCAACCAGGGCGACGCCGGCAAGGGCATGACGCGTCAGGAGCTGATCGAGAACTCGAGAGCGCTCATTGCGGCCGGTAGCGAGACCACGGCCACGGCCATGTCTGGGCTCACATTCTTCCTGTGCCGCGAGCCCGAGGCCTACCGGCGGCTGACGTCCGAGATCCGCACGTCCTTTGCTTCGGAAAGCGACATTGACATACGCACCACCGAGGCCTTGCCCTACCTCCACGCCTGTCTGGAGGAAGCGCTGCGCCTCTACCCGCCGGTGTCCACCACGCCGCCCCGCATATCGCCCGGCGAGGAGATAGCCGGGCTGTATATCCCCAAAGATGTGAGTCGTGGGTGAGGGAACGTGACGGGGGTGGGGGAGAAGAATCTGCAAGCTGACAACTTGGTTCCAGACCGCAATCACGGTGTACCAGTGGGCGACGTACCGCAACCCCCAGAACTTTGCCGACCCCGAAAGGTTCGCGCCCGAGCGATGGCTGCCGGCCGACCACGCCCTCTACGACGCCCGGTACGCCGGGGACAACAAGGGGGCGTTCCGGCCGTTCTCGGCCGGCCCGCGCGACTGCATCGGCAAGAACCTGGCCTACGCCGAGATGCGGCTGATCACGGCGCGGCTGCTTTGGAACTTTGATGTCGCTGATGTGTCGGGCCAATACGATTGGCTTTCGAACCAGAAGGTGTTCACCGTGAGCCAGAAGGAAGCACTAATGATCAGGTTGACGCCTGTGCGGCATGGGTAACGGCACGCCTGTCGATGATGGGGTTCCCGTTGCTGAGGCGGCGGGAAGAGTAGGGAGGGTATTGGGTAGTTGAATGAATGGATGGATGGGATGGGAGAGATTTTTTCATGCATGCGTTGTTGCTCTGTCGGGTTAGCGGGTTCAATCATGCAGTATGGAGGTCGTACTTGGCGTAAACATTGTTAAGTACTGCATTAGACCAAGACGGCCCGCTCCACACCTGTTCGAACCATACACTAAGAACTTTGTTTCTCTACAACTACTTCTTGGATTACTACTTTTCCATGACTGAACTGGAGAGCAACCGGGCCGAACGCCCAAGTTGTTGCATCTACGTCCATAGGGCAGGGGAGGATAGAATGGGAGGTCGTCGATACAAACGTTGGCCCTTGGCGTCAAGCATGGGACGGGATGACGTCTGATTCTTGGGGGCTGCTTACCTGCCTGTCTCTTTAGGGGATGGGGTACCCGACAATGCCGACCCTGGTTGCACGGGAGTTCCGACTGGCCAGGGACAAACGAGCCAAGTCTGAAAGCGACGGGAACAGCCGCCATTCGGGGCCCGCACGGCTCTATCGCAGGAGATGCCATCAAACATGTTCCGCGCTTGACGACCAAACTGACCTTAGATGATCGGTATCTTGGTCATTGTCCGTCTCGGTCGCAAAAGTGGACCGCGCGAGCCCTGCCCCGAGAATTGGACGGGGCAGCTGGGGACGTCGATCGCTGGGCGACGGCCATGTGGGTCTCTCTACCCAGCAAGCATCCGCGACGAGAAAGGAACCGGATGGGATAACGGGGCCCTGGAGGCTGATCCCTGAGAAAATTCGAAACGGTCAGTTTGAGAGGGCGCAGGGGTCGAAAGGAGAAAAGCTCATCCCCAATAGGGATCGGAACTCGGTTACCAGCCCTGGCAGCTTCACAAGGCCCAAAAAGGGCCGCGCCGACAGTGGAGCGCGCTTTGAGTTTAGGGAGGTACTCAGTACTCCGTAAGTAGCCCCAGGCCCTGGTATGATGGGAGCCGCTGAACCGGATGGGCCGTTCAGAACCCATCACTAAATAGTGTTCTTAGAAATTTGTTGTTAGTAACGAAACCCCACCACCCGTTATCCATCCCTAGTACCGGAAACCCACATCTTCATCCCTTGCTATTAGGGCTGGGCAACGACAACGGCAGCGCCAACGCGACCGACGGCGGCAGCGCCACCAGTGCGGATGGGCTCCAGCTCCGCGCCCAGCTGACCGACCTCCTCGAGTTTATGGGCCCGGCCGAGCACGAGTCTGTCGCCCAGGTTATGACGACCCGGAACAAGCTGTTGTGCTACGAGTACTAGACGAAAGCAGGGGGGGAGGGGGTTCGGGATGCCTAACAGGTTACCGCGATGTCTGATTTGACGTGTCTGTTCCCGGGGTGGGCAGAGACATGGTAAAGAAGTTTGCTTTGTGTCATTCAAGGGCTTTCCTTCAATGCTTTCCCCGTATATAAGATGTAAGTCCCTCGTACCTTGCGAACAATAAGAAAGCATGGATATCTTACATAATGGGAACTCAGCCTGCATTGTGTCTGCTGATATGATTTATGCTATTTTCGAAGATACTTTACTTGATCGCACACCTACGTACACGGCTACTTGTGCTTAGCAGTCGCAGATCGTAAATATATAGCAGGTGTCCACTGCTTAGAATAAAAATAAAACGGGGCCTTTACTGCCCATAATGGGATCGTCTGTTGTGGGGCGTGTGTTCATTGCTAGTGCGATTTGCCGCCTCGGGCTCCACCTAAACCTTCGATCGAGGCCCATCGGTCGTGTGTTCCATCTCTGATCACAACCTCTTCATGACCAAATGCCTCGATGCACCGATAGACTCTATTGGTAACCGGGGTTCGGAGAATCGCTGGCCCAAGGCTCACTTACAACCGATAATCTACACCCTCTTTGCCCCCCACTCCCTTTTCTGCCTGGGCCCTCTCTCGTCCGTCGTCGCCATGCCCACCTACACGCGCACCCGGACCGGCTGCTTCACCTGCCGCGAGGACGGGTACAAGTGCGATGAGCAGAGGCCTCACTGCGGCCGCTGCCTACGCCTGGCAAAGACGTGCAAGGGCTATGGCGTGCGGCTCAAATGGCACGCGCCCGCAACCCCCGCCAACGCTGCCGGCACCCGCGGCACCAGAGCCAAGAGCAAACCGGCGACCAGCCAGACCGGCCGGAGCCACCCCAGCCGCCAGTCCCTGGCCTCGTCCTCCCGCTCGCCCGCTTCTTCCGCCTCTTGTTCTTCTTCTTTGCTCCCCTCTGCTTCCTCTCTCGGCCGGAGCCAGGACGCAGGTGCCGGGGCTCCCTCGCCACCCGTGCTCAATACTGTGACGCCTGGGCGCTATGCCGTGCCACCTGCGCTCAACACGGTGGCGCCCTCGTACCTGCCGCCGGAATTTGGGCCCTCGACCCGGCTCCTGCTCCACCACTGGACACGGAAACTCGCCACCGTCCTCTCCGTGGCGGCTGGCGGGTCCGAGCGCAATCCGTTCCTCGTGCATCTGACGCCCATGCTGCTGCACTCGGAAGCCCTGCGCGCCGTCGTATGTTCCATGGCCGCCTGCCATCTCGCAGTGCTGCGCAGCCACGGCAGCTACGGCGGCGGGGAGCCCCCGGACCCCGAGGCCGGCCACTTGTTCCGCACCATGGCTTGGCGGCAGCGCCTTCTCGCCGCCTCCCAGCTCCGCCGCGCCGTGGCGCAGGACGCTTCCGAGCCCTCGCTGGCCGCCATCCTGATGCTACAAGTCTCGGACCGCCTATTCACCACCTCGGACGCCAAGATCGACCACCTGGCCGGTGCGAGGGCCGTGGTCATGAAGCACGGCGCTGGCGGGAGCGGGGGCCTGGCCGATTGGACGCGGTCCAGTACCAGCGCCCAGTTCCTCCTCAGCCTGTGCTACTACCACGACGTTCTGTCGTCCGTGTCGCGGGGCACGAGCCCCTTGTTCGAGTTTGACGACTCGCTGCCGGTGGAGGGTCTAGAGGCCATGCGGACGCTCACCAAGGTGTTGAGGTTAGTGGCGCAAATCAGCGCCATGCGCGATCTGAAGGCTGAGGCGCGGGCCAGGCGCGGACACGAGATCGAAGAGGAGCTGAAGCGCACTGGCGAAGGCGAGCATGACTACGATGGAATGGAGGACGCGGGGGCCGACGATGCGAAACATACTACCCTAGCGTACAAGCACGCTGCCTTCATCTACCTCGAACGCGTATGGCACCAGTCGGCCGGCGCGCTGCCTGTGCACTCGGCGACCGGGAGGTCGGACGCCCCGACGCCCTTTGTCTCCCACGCCAAACACTGCCTGCACCACCTCGCGTGCGTGCCGTCCTCGTCACCCCTTCTCTCGGCGCACATGTGGCCGCTATGGACGGCCGGCTGCGAGTCCATCGACGCCGAGGGGCGACACTTTGTGCTCGACCGCATCGACGCCATGTTCGCGGCGCGCCACTTCCCCTCGCTGCTGCGGGCCAAGCGCGACATCCAGGACGTCTGGCTCGCCAAAGATGCCCAGCGGGAGCAGGTGGGCGTGGACAATGTCGACTGCATCAAGCTCATCCTGCAGCGGCGGCAGCGGGAAGCCGACCTGGCTTAAAGAAGGCGCCGCGGTTTGACGGCATGCGAGTCGCGTTCCGGCCACAACAGAGAGTGATGGGGAAACAGCTGATGATGGCTATAAACATGCAAAGGAGCAAAAAAGCACCCATGAATCGCTCGGGACAAACAGAAAGCATCGAAACCCAATTCACAGCTCACCCCTGGGCGTCGGCCAGGGCGCCGTGCGTACCGAGGACGGAGAAGTAGCCGAAATTCTGGTGAGGCGCTCTTGCCTTAGGCCCCACCGCCCGTGATGGCTTATTACGGGAGCAAAGAAAAATCATGGTCATGGGCCCCTTGAAGGTAATCGTACCCTTCGGACACCCATTCCGCATGGGGGACCTGGGGAGTGTGGTCAGTATGTGAGGCGATGGAACGCCGGGGGGTTCGAGGAAACTCACCACGTCGCCCCAGTCAACCGCGTCCCTCGCCTTCTCGGCCAGCTTCATCTTCAGGTTGCTTCGGTACCAGTACGGAAACAAGACCGAGACCAGCATGATGCGGGGCTCGTCGGTGTGGTTGGGCATGCCGGCGTGCCAGAGGCGAAAGTCGCGAATGATGAGGGCGCCCTTGGGCAGTTTCGGCTGGACGGGGGGGCGGGCGATGCGGCGCATCTCCAGCAGGTCGGTGCGGATTTGCGTTTGACCTTGCTCGTTGATCTCAAGCACACTGCCGTCGGCCTCGACATGGGAGCCCAGCCAGATCTCGGTTGACCCGTTGTCGGGCGACACGTCGTCCAGGTAGATGTTGACGCACAGGCCGAAGGGCAGGCGCGGCATGCCGGCCAGGTCGATGTCGACGTGAGGCGGCTGGCGGGCGGCGGCGTCGGTGCGGAAGAGCGTGTTGGCGCCGTAGAAACGCAGGGCCGGGCGCGGGCCCAGCACACACTGGGCGACCTCGGCGGCCCAGGGGTTGGCGAGCACGTCGCCGAAGACGAGGGCCGGGTCGGCCCAGGCCGGCTCCTGCTGGATGTTACCCGTGCCGGCGCCGAAGTTGCGGTGCGTGCCGGCGCGCTCGTAGAGTTGGCGCGCCTCGGGCTCCATGCGCGCGCGCAGCGCGTCGAGGTGTGCTGGCGCCACCGCGTTGGCCAGCGCCACGACCCCGTCGGTGTGCAGCGCCTCGACAGCCGCCTGCAACGTGTGCGAGTCGAGCCGCCGCGTTGCCAGCTCCGCCTCGGACAGCTGGAGCGTCACGAGCCCCGGGTTTGCCGCCAGGTGCGGCAGGGCGTGCTCTTCTTCAGCCATGACCGGCGGAGGCGCGATAGTGGAGGTATTGGTGGTGACGAGGAGGAGGGGAAAGACGCGGGACCGGTGGAGAGAGAGAGGTAGGTCAAGTCAGTCAGTAAAGACACAGTCCGGCAGTCTAGTAAGCGATTTGGCCGTTTCCGCGCTCTTGGTCTCTTGCAGCAGCAGGGCGTGATCAATCGCGGATTCGACGACGAGACGGGCAGGCTAAGTGAAAAGAACAGAAAAGTTGCTGAGGCCCTCGGACAAAGCACGACGGCGCAACACTTCTTTTTAAAGTCCTTACATCAAACCTGTCAAATCATGCCATGTCTCCTCCGTACCACCACCACCTTCCGACTTCCCCTTCCCCCACTTCCCAAAAACGGTCACGGCCCGAGAGCGGTGATGTATTCCTGATCTCAGCATCACGGCGAGCTGAGGCCGCCATCCCCACCCCTTGCATGACTGCTGGGTGGGGGTGGCTTTTTTGGGGGGGGGGGGGGGGGGCAGCCCAGTGAATAACTAAGCACCGATCGACCCTGGGATCGCGGTTACGCATCCGGGGGGGGGGGGGACCTCTAAGAAAGACAAAAAAGGGCGGGAAATGCTGACGGTGCCCCCCGGCCCCGGAGCAAAAGGTGCGGGCGCCGGCCGAGCCCGGTGCAAAAAGTAAAAAAGGATAAAAACCCATGTGGGGGGGTTTCTTGGAGGGGGTCGATGGGGACGAGAATGGGGGTTTGGTAGAGGAGGAGAAGGCGAAAAGGAAAGCAAGAGGAAAAAGGAATACGAGGGCGGGGAATTGCGCGAGGTGCGCGAAACTACGGCTGCAACAGATTGTGTAAATCCTTGGGTGGTACTTTGGTCCCTGGGCAAAGGGCGTCTACTGAACGATAGCCCGGGGTATTTGATCCCTCTCTCGATTTCAAGATAAATTCATGGACTCTTCACCAGCCCCTCTTTTCAGTTCGCACCGACCCGTCGCCGGTTCATTGCCCCCTGGATGACAGCCTCGGGGATCACGCAGAAAAAGAGGCGAATGGCACCAACGGCCCCGGGCTATCGGCCTCGGTTTGTCGTCCACCCTCGCGCGCCATTCGCTATCCGTACTTACGCATGCCCCGTCTTCTGCGCGGACTCAGGGTTCCCGGCTGCCGGCGCCTGCCTTCTGCCGTCCTTCCATGGGTCTTCCACCTTCAACGGAAATACCTCCCGGATGAACATAAGTGTGCGCAGTAGTAATGGTAGACGAAGGCGGTCGGCAGATTGGACTACCACGGTTTACTCTCGCCCAGGTCGGGGGTTCCCAGGGTTTGTGATGGTGTCGCCTGGCCCTGTGCCGACGGGACTGTGAAAGGGGGTGGGGCGGGGCGTTGAGCTTGAGAGACGGGGTCCCACGAATCGATCAATGGGTGCGTGTACCGTCCCTCTCGCGTGTCATCGCTGGTGCAGACGGGCCATTGGCAGGGGACTGACTGCGGGCATGCGGCCCGCCACGAAGACGCCCCGGCCGTTGCATGTTCTCCAGTTGATTACCACAGGACCAGAACGAAAAGCACGAACACCGAGGGCTGAAACTTGAACATTAGCATTGCGACTACTAAGCCCTTGCGCCCTCTTCCCATCGCCTGGCCATGGCTGGTCACTGTACTTTGCAATCCAGTGACACTCGCCGCCACCCCAGCGTCTCCGCGTCCCCTGCCTGGGACCGGTGGATGGTCGGGGCGCCATCGGCCAACTAAATATGTCGAAATTCGTGTAGATCGTCGGAAGCCGGTGCGGATGCCCTCGGCCCGGGAGAGCGAGCGAGCGAGGAAGAGGCGGCCTGCGGATGGCGTCGCCTTTCACTCCAGGCCCTCCATCTTGCGCCTCTTAGTATCTCGCTCGTCGGGCAGGGCAGCACCGAAGGAGGCGCCGAAGACGGCGCCATCCTGGCTCAGGGGCGGCGCCTTGGGCTTCTTCTGCAGGCCCGCCTCGCGGCGGGCGCGCTGCAGGGCAACGAGGTCGACGCGGTCGGGATCGCGGCACTTCTTGAGCTTCTTGATGAGGGGCCGGTTGGGCTTGGTGTAGGCGCCCTCGTCCATCTTGGCGGGCGGCTCGCGCTCCAGCATGGCGCGGCAGGCGCTGACGATGTCCCAGACCTTCTCGCGCAGGCCGGCGTCGGCGCCGGCGGCGTCCTGCACGAGGCGCTCGGCCAGGGCCTCGTCGGCCATGGCCAGGGCGGCCAGCATGATCTGGCTCGGCGTGTAGTGGAAGTAGGCATCGGTGACGAGGGGGCTGAACTTGAGCACCTCGCGGGCGCGGCCGTGGGCGCGGTCGATGTGGGCCTGGTCGAGGTCGGCAAGGGTGCGCAGCTGCATGACGGCGCCCTCGAGGGCGCGGAAGGGGTGTTTGACATCGAGGGCGAAGCGAATGCCCTGGCTCAGGATGTACTCGGCGGCCAGGACCTGCTCGGGCGTCGTGTTGGGGAACTTGTCGGCGAAGTCGGCGAGGCGCTGGAAAGTGCCCTCGGCCTTGCTGCCGAAGAAGAGGCACGTCTTGAGCAGCTCGGTCGGCGGGTAAGTCATGATGCTGTTGGTGACGTAGAAGCGGCGCAGGAAAATGGCCGACGTGGCGCGGATCTCGGTCGGCAGCTCCATGAAGGCGGCCGCCCGCAGCAGCTCCGACGTGTAGAAGACGACGAGCGACGCCTCTTCTTCGGGCGTCAGGAACTCGGGCAGCGGCTCATCGGGCGCCGTCACCTGCAGACGCGCCGAGATGGCCTTGCGCGCCAGCCCGTTACACTCGGCCCGCAGCGAAGCGAGGTGCGCCGGCGTGAACGACCATAGCTTGTACTGTGTCGACTGCCGGTACCGCTCGTCCTCGGTCGCCATCGTGGGGAACGTCTTGTGTGGGCGTGGCTTTCGGGCCGGCGGGCGGAACGTCGTGGCCCCGATCGAGTCGAAGCGCTAGGAACCGACGGTCGCGGCGCAAAGCCCGTGTCGCTAAGAATGTCTGTGGCTCGCGCGTCCCGGGTGGGAGAGAAAGAGGGAGAATGGGCGTGGTTGGATTGGGATGGTGGGAATGGGAATGGCGAGGACAATGAGGTCAAGAGGCGCGATAAGATAAGGCGCTCTCACCAGTAGGACCTATTAGTGTGTACCTCTAGGCACCTACATAAGTCTCCGTCAACATAAAGGGGGCCGGAAAGATGCAACCTGTCACGAACCATCTAACCAGAAGCTATACGAAGGAGCTTGAGACAGGGCTGCAAGCAAGGAGCTGTGGTGTTGATGTTGAACACCGAAGCTACAGAACAGAATTAGTTTACAGGTGCGAGGGAGGCGAGGGGTCTCAAATGTCTGTCCGTCGGGTGATGTGCAATGTGAACGTGTGGCTTCTCTGAGAAGCGTAGGACACGATAACACCCTAAGTTCAGCGTCCGGTGCCTTTTGTCCCCTTCGCTCTCTGTCGCGCGTACTGGAGATCGAAGGTATGGGAACCAGTACAGGTTTGCGCTCTTGATAGATAACATGCCTTGATTTAAGATACATCTATCCATTCACTGGCTTTCCCACACTGGTGGGCTTGAGTGCATACATTCGCACAGGCAAAAGCTTTCTGGAGGCGACTGTGGGCATACCCTTCTGCAAGTCGGTTTTAATAATACGCAGGCCGGCTTGCGTGATGAGTTTCCGAAACTTGCTGTCTTCTCTGTATCTGGTCAGCACTTGGTACACATCAAGATTGTCCGACGACTGTTGTATTGTTCGGGCGCCAACGTCCAACATAACTCACCTGGTCAGGCTACTGTCGGTGGTATCGAAGTAGTCGGAGCCGCTTGTGCTTATGTTTTCTTTCATCACAATCACGCCGTTCTCGGGGCTCAAGGCTTGCCGGCATTGCATCAAAAAAGCCACAAGATGCTCGTCTGTTAGATAGCCCACGCACCACTGAATCCAGACCAGATCGTATTGGACCCCCTCGACAGGTGACCATCCCTCAAGACCTACGTTGAAGATGCTGCGGACGCCACTGATTTCTCGCAGCTTGTCGTTGAACTTGGCTACAGGCTCGATCACATCGATATGCGAGGCCAAGCCACGGAGGAGCCCATCGGTTACTCTCCCAATGCTGTTTCCCCCAAGTAACGCTTTAGCATTCTTGTACCGGATTGGGTGTTCGGATACCATTGTAAAGCAACGCTTGGTACGCACCCTGCGCCGCCCTCCAACGCATGAGCCACGGTATGTCTGTTATTGGTTGTGCCGATTCCCAGCTTCGCGAGGAAACCGCGTGAACCTTGCAAATCGATTTTGGATGTGTTGGAAAACCCCGCTACTGAGAGAACCCCGCCAAGCATGCCATCGTCATCGGCAGAAGCATCTTCCCAGAAACGAATGCTTTGCTCTCTGTTGATCGACGGGCCAGTCTCGGCGATGCTTGACGAGTTGTCGGAATCCATCGCATTGCATGTGTCGTACTTGGGGGATGATCTGGATGTGGCATAACAGATTTTGAGGCGTAGGCACGACCGCGCACAGACCATGTGCATTAGCAACGCGAATTTGGTGGGGATGCATCAGGTGGGGCGGGTCTAGTGGCATCGAGGTGTTGTGGAACAGGTCGGATTGCCGAACTGCCGGAGCTTGACCTCTTCGTCGAATATGCACCCATCCTCTTGTGTTCCGGAATGACGGCTCCTGACGAGCTCTTCCGATGGGCAAAGTCCCAGGGCATTGTTTTCAACGGCATCCAGCCTGCTTCGACCCAGGGCCGTGGCACAGGGGTTGTCGCATGTCGCAAGCTCAAGGTTAGTGAACCACCCCATCGGCTAGCCTCCCATTCTAACCAAACAATGAGGCACAAGAAGATGTACTGATCGTGCCCATACGAGTCATTCGAAGTATCACGACGACCCCTCAAAGCATCCTTCAGCAAATCCCATCTAGCACACCGCTCCACGGTATCCTCGCCGCCGAACTCGCTCTGGACGACAGCAGCATACCAGCACCATGGCGAAACTCGCTGCCGACGATGGCCGATATCGCTCCGACGTTGCCTTTCATGTGGTGCGAAGAATTACAAATGCTCCTGCCAACTCCAGCACGCCTTCTTCTTGAGAAGCAGCAAGCCAAATACCAGCGCGAATGGCGCTTGATCTCGCAAGCCATCCCCTCTATAAGCGAAGAGAAGTTCTTATACTACTGGCACATCATCAACACGAGGACCTTCTCATTCCAAGTCCCGGAGACCGAACGCTACTCTTGGGAGGACAGATTGGCTCTGGTTCCCGTTGCCGACATGTTCAATCACGCCGACGACGATGGTTGCAAGGTGTCCTACATGCCTGAACACTACGTTGTGACCACGGATCGCGCATACGAGATGGGTGAGGAGTTGTTCATTTCCTACGGTGATCATTCGAATGACTGCCTGCTGTCCGAGTATGGCTTCTTGCTGGCAAACAACCGCTGGGATGTGACATCTATTGATGACACAGTATTACCGCGACTGGACGGGCCTGCTAAAGAGGCGTTGCGCCAAAGGGATCTCTTAGGTACGTACACATTGCACGTGGAACGAGGGCCATGCAGCCGAGTTCAGGCGGCATTGCGATTGCTTTGCTGTTCTTATGAACACTGGCTCCAGTACGTTGAAGGCAAAGACGACGGGCATAGCTCACAACATGCGGTTGACATACTATTGTGCGAGTTGCTGGAGGAATTCGAAAGCCTCGTCCAGAAGAAGCTAGATGCACTAGAGCAGTTGCATGTTGGTTCCATTGGCCAGAGAGACACTCTCAAGCAGCGGTGGCAGCAAATGGATGCCACGGCGAGACAGATACGCAGCCGCCTACTCTCGCAGGATGGAGCCGATTGAGGCATCCACTCCCGCCAAGAGGTAGTAATGAACCTAGTCACCCAACGCCGGGATGGGGCTTTTTGTAATTTATGGCGGCCATACACGGCGTACGCCAGGAATCGAGAGGAGGGTCTCGGCTCACGGCGTACGCTGAGACTCGAGTGAACAGAAGCCACCATCTTACCAGGTACTGGCTGGCCTATCAACTAAGATACGAGTCGTTAGACCATGGCAGCGCCGGTACATAATAACCCACCGACCGCAGATGTTCCGCGAATGGGGGTACATGCTGGCTGTATTCCGATACCAAGATCTCACAGCGAAGACCCCTAGGTCCGCTCCAACAACTGGGTAGTTTGGCCACTCAAGCAAAAATACTGTAAGAGCCTGTGGACTATAATAACCGAGCAAGCAATCCGACTTTACGGTAGACTTGTCCACCAAGCGAGGTCATATTTGCGGCAAGGAGCTATCTAATGAGCGTGAGCCTTCCCTTCCACCACACTATCTACAAGTCACCATTCTGACACTGTCCAGTCTGCAACTGCGACCTTACCAAACTACGAAGCCCTCGAATCGGGGTTCGATGATTTGCAATCACAGCTACATAGCCCAAGAACCTTGAAAACCAGGCTATCTCATTCCCTGAGCTCGAGGTAGCAGTGGTCAGAATATTAACGTCACCGCTGGTTTTGTGTGGAGTTTGCACCAAGACCCCCGGAAAGAGCTCACCAGTGCGTGGCAATTCTCTCCATTTCAGAAATCTAAACCCTTTTGATTTTACTGCTTCGCTGTACTGGCCAGATGCACTAATTCCCACTATATGAGAAGCTTTACAGGCGTTGATATTTGGTCGGCGTGAGAAGCTGAAGCAAGCAGCTGTCACGGGATGACATTAGCGTGCTAACCACTAAGCCAAAAAGACTAGGTAGACTGGATCGGAGGTCCAGTCTATTAGCATGACTTATGAACTAGGAGAGGTTTAGTGTTAACCTCTCACCGCAACAAAGGACTTCTAGATTTGAAAGAAGCTTGTGAAGTCCTCTGCGAGGGGGGCTACGATATTGATGTCCAGGACAGGCGAGGCACCACTGCTTTACATTTGGCTGCAAAGCAGGGATACACAGTACTCTTGGAAAACCTGCTCACCAGAGGTGCTCGTGATGATTTGGCCAACGGAAAGGGATGTACGGCGTTGATCTGGAAGGGCGAAGCGGTAATTCAGCACTGACCACACCGCTGCTACTGGCTTACAGGAACATTTGGACGCACGATATCGAGGCTAAACAGCACTCGATTGAGCCATCACTGGTAGGCGGCCATGGCCATTGCTTTCGAATATGAACAGGGGGCCCCAAATGGTTCTGAGAAATCAAAGCGGCCGCGCAATGCCTGCTGGGTTGTGTGCATCGCGGCCACTGATGAGCAGGTAAAAGCATTGGCCCTCATCCTAGGTCGTGTCTTCGCCCCATTCCTATTTCATCGAACGAAATGTGTTCTGCACCTTGAGGACCGCACCATCACTGTTACGTATGCCTCTGATAAGATTAGTTTTTCTGGTTCGCCAAGGAATACATGGGTTTTGAAGGCAGCGGCTGTCTATTCGTACCTCCTGATGTTCCAGTGAAGGCACATCGCCTCCCACTATCTTGCCATGCCGCCCTACCGCGAGTGGAGCTGCAGAGTAACCCAATTGACGTGTACGAGGCGTGTCGATTGCCAGGCTCCATAGCTTGTATATATCACGCGGTTGGTGAAAGTACAGTAGATTTACCCCTTTTACAGAACCAGTCATATCTTGAACGCAGTCAGGCATACCTGTGGTCCAGCGAGGATCATATTTTTAGCAGCTATCGCAAGTTACCAGGGCGAGCTGCTTGTTTCCAGAGCGATTGGGGCATATGGCCCAATTCTCGACTTGGGGATGATGGAGCACCAATCGCTAATGCACACGCTGACTTGCCGGCTGCAAACCGCCATCAACGGCGGTTCTTCCTGCAGTCGACAGCCTGATCTCAAAAACACTCCTCATGAATGGTCAGATGACTCAATCCCTTTTGGAGTACATATGCAGCAGCCCCAAAAACCGAGCGTAGCTACCGCAGCCTGCTTTCGGTGTGGGCAAGAGTTGGGAATGGCTGGGTGAACCTGGAGCCGCATACATTTAGCCTTGTCACGCCGTGTTCCCTCTGCCGACACACACGTGAACGATGGTTCTCGCAGTCTTGGGTTTCCGCACTGCCACGTCGCGTGGCGTCGCCAACATGCAGTGAGAGGCGAACTATTGCCTGAGGCCGATAAAACGACACATCCTTTAGCATACTGCACGTTAAGCCTGGGCCGTGGTTTTGCCAGCCATGGTTCCCCGCATGATCCATTCGACAAAGCAGCTGGTGTGAACGGTCCTCCGGCAACGTGCTGACCGGTACCCCTTTCCGGGGGCGATTATATTTTCGTTGTCCCGGTCCGTGGAGAGACCAGTAGGATAACGGATCGGCTGACGGGTTCCGTCGTCCAATAGCCGCTGCTCTCCCACCACCATCCGAAAAGATGGTGTGCCCCTGAGCGACGAAGGTGAGGCGTACTGCCTCCCAGACACGACCCTCGCCTAGATAGAAGCGACTTGATACCTTCGGAGATGGCTCATGTTAACATGCCAGGCTGTGGACGGTTCGGGTGGTCTTACTATAAATACGTCTTGCTTCCGTTTTTACAAAGTCGAAGTTGGAGGGATCGAACCACGGCCCCTTTCAACCATCTTGGTAATTTTCACCCAGTTATTCGCTCGTCCTTTTACCAAGAATCGAGAATAATCGAAACAATGCCTACCACTCCACCCCCTGAGGAAAGTACCCAAGCAGCGGTAGAAATCATCAAGCAGCTCCAGTTGTTAGTCAACAGTAGCGCATTCACCAGCTTCCATGCCATTGTGGCCGAGAATGAGAAGCTCAAGGACGATAACAAACGGCTCAGAACAGCACAGGAAGAGAACTGCGTGTTGCTCACTCGGAAGCAGAATGACTTAAATGCCAGCATGGAAGATGACTTGCGGCACCGCGCAGAGCGGGATACTGCGTGGGAAGAGACAAAATTGTTACGCGAGGAGCTCGAAGCATCCAAGGAGTTGCTTCGTCAAGCGCTCTCCGCATCTAAGGAGAGTATGGCCGAAGCAGAGAAAGAGCGCAACGACTTCAGAAGCGAAGTGACACTCTTGATGACGAGGATCAAGGAATTGCAGACGGCTACTGAGGAGTGGAAAGAAAGGGCTACAGAGCACGAAAATTTGAGGGCTCAAGCTAATACCGCAGCCATGGAAGCCTCACAAGAGCTAAAGGCGACCAAGAAAGAACTCAGCTCGGTAAACTCTCGGCTGGAAGGGCTCGGGAAATACAGCTACACCTTCAGAGAGCCAGAATGGGCAGAAGTGTGAGTGATGCTTCACACGCGGTTACTGCACCGGATATCCCACTGATTCGCAATCCAGAAACCGGTCCTTGCAAAGCTTGTTTGGCGAGGCACACGAATTCATCAACTCCTACTTCAACATCGACCTGGACCAGCAGATTCTTGCCAACCCGGAAGCCTGGAGCCCGCTGGCCAATCACGAGTCCATACTGCGCGTTCTTCCGCTGCGGCGGTCTAACTCGGCGCCAGCGAAGCTGATGCGCGTGGCGGCCGTGCTGTGCGTCCTGGCCACGTCCCTGACCGAGAACCTCTTCCAGCCGACCTACCTGCTGGGGGAGAGCAACGAGCTGGCCTACCTGCTCGACGATATTTTGCAAACCGATGCTGAGCAGGAGCGCCACCTCCGCGCCCAGCTGCTCCGCTTCGAACCGAAGCAGCAGGAGATCAACGGTCGGCGGCGGGTGGAGGGCGTCGTGGTGGACGTGTTCGGCATCGTAAGCCAGTTGCTGCCCCCAGCCCAGCAGCACGCCTTCCGCGACGGGCTCGAGAAGGTCTGCAAGTCGGCGCTGGGCACCTGGACCCGGATACAGCGGCTGGGCGCCCGCGTCGAGCCCATGATGGACGGCGACCTGTGGCGGCTGCTCCCGGCGGCGCCGTCCACTGCGACGCCCCGGGCCGCCGGCGCCGACTTCAAGCTGGTCGTGTGGCCAGGATTCCTCGTCGCCGAGCCGGCGGGCGTGACCGTGCTGAGCGACGGCTTCGCCGTCACCGAGGGCCAGGCCCAGGCCGCGGCCCGCGAGGAGGTGGCCAAGGCGGTCCCGGAGCGGCACCGCAGCGCGCGCCGCAGGTCGCGGGCGAATACTAACAGGGCGTCGGCGGCGAGCAAGCCTTTTTTGTCCTCGGATTCCGGAAAGCAGTCAAGCGGTGGCTGAGGCAGACTTGAGTTTGGATCTACAACGGGATGTTGACGGTTTCGACGACTATTGGTTTTCAGACGTGTGGCTTTCTTTTCTTTTTCTTTTTCTCAGTTGGGTCAGTATGGCAGGGCCTGATTTGATATGCCGTTTCCTTAATGTACATTAGTTAAGCAGCGTGATTTGGGTTCGCTTATTGACTGGATTTTCCTTCAACCTATTAAGCATCTTTTAACTTGTTTCTTTTTGGATATTATCCTAACAAGCTCATTAGTTGTCCATTTTGGCGCCGAACCACCAATACAAGCTTAGCATAAATGAAACCTCTTACTGTAAGCTCCAGCTATAGCTAAATCTTGTACTTTTCATGTAGTGCAAGTACTCTTCAGCCTCCTAACCTTGATGCGCGTCTCCTGATTCGTCCATTCAAGGTTCGACCAAAATGCACAATTACTGAGGCTATGGGGATAGGAAGACCACGAGGCCATAGTACCTGCGCTGGCGTAAGTTGAAGTCACTATTTTGCCTCCTTAAGGCCCTTGTGTTGAATTCTTCCCCAACCTCTAGTCGGTCCACCGTTAGGGTTCTAGGCTTTGCCAGACGGTTTACCACCAACCCGGGAGAGCGCGTATGCTCATATAAGCACCGGCATGTTTCGGCCGGGTAAAGCGGGTTCGATTCACCGCGAGCTTTTTTATAATCCGTACTTGTCTGCCGGTTAACTCGTTATTAAGTCTTTTGCCGAGGTTGCCGCGGTGCGTCCCGTCGAGGCTGTGTTAAGCGCCAGGTCGCGGGACAAGGCGCTCTCGTCACGCTGCAGGGCGACCCAGTGTAATCAATCAGGAACCTCGAAATTTTCAGGTGAGAGACTTACTTGGGGCTGTGATGCGCCGCCGAATACAGCCGCACGGGTACCCGTGTAGTTGAAACGCCCACTTGAGGTTTCTGGCACTAGACGCTGTCAACTAGCGTTGCAGGTCGCCGGGCACGGCTCCTAGACGCCAAAGCCGGGGCCATTACGAGCACCCGGCTCGGCTCTGCCCCCCGTGATGCTCACCGTTCCTATAGCATCCTGTTCCAGGTTAAAAGTCGTCGGCCGATCAAGACGTATCGGAGCCATATAACACCTTGGTTTGGTAACGAGCCCAGATCGTTGTGAAGTGTAATTGTTACCGTGTATACTCCCGAAGTTGAGGGTCGGCGTCCTATTCACACCTAATACCGCTGCTGGGCAGCCTTCCTAACATCCCTTCTCCTCGGCCTTTCACCTTTTCCGCCCGCCTTCCACACACGTCTATCCGTCATGTTCGGTCTCCGTCTCGTTGGGCTAGCATTGCTGCTCGCCGGCCAGGCCTGGGCCCAGTCCTGTACGGAGCCGACGGTCCGGCGCGACTGGCGAACACTGAGCGCCAAGGAACGAAGCCACTTCATCGACGTGCAACAGGAACTGTGGCGGCGGGACCCCGACGAGGTGACGGGCATAGCCGACTATGACCGACAGTTCACCATGATACACCGTAGTAACACACAGTACGCGCACCAGCTGCCGGCCTTCTTACCGTGGCACCGTCGTCTCCTGCGCGACTACGAGGCCGCCCTGCGGACCATCGATCCCGAAATCTCCTTGCCGTACTGGAACTGGGCCGCCGACAGCGCGGCGCTGACCAAGTCGGCCGTCTTCGCCGACGATGCCTATGGCGGCGACGGGTCCGCCGCCAACGATAACTGCGTCGCGACGGGCCGCTTTGCGAACTGGAAGTTGCTGCTGGGCAGCAACATCAACGACGTGCACTGTCTGCGCCGCATCTGGTCGGACGGGTTCAACGCGCAGGGGCGGGCCGGTGGGCCGGGGGCGGTGCCGAGCGAGGCCGAGATCGCCGGCAACATCACGGCGTTCGGCGCCGACTTCGACGCGTTCCGGCGCTGGATGGAGCCGCACCACAACGCCATCCACGTGGGCCTCGGTGGCATGGGGACGCGGCGCCGCGGCGACATGGCGCTGCTCGCCACGTCGCCCAACGAGCCGCTCTTCTGGCTGCACCACGCCTTTGTCGACCGCATCTGGTGGCAGTTTCAGCAGCAGGGCCCCGAGGCCGAGAGGGCCTACAGCGGACGTCCGAGCCCCGGCTCCATGCTCGACCCCCGCGACCGCGCCTGGCGCCGCGACGCCCGCCGCTCCGACCGCATGCTCCCCTGGAACGAGCCCGTCGAGTGGGCCTTCTATTCCGACGCCAAGGACTATTGCTACGTGTACGACGAGGCCGGCTCCGGCATCGGCATGTAGTGCGAGGTCCGTCGCGAAGGGGCAAAGGAAGATCGGTCACTGTACATACTACTACCACATATTTGTGAGTCAACTATCCATAGAGAAGATATAATGCGTCCTGCGGCGGACTTAATTGATGCTTTCGATCTCGCCCACAATGCGTCCCCCGGTCACTTTCTGGCAGCGGCTTGTGCTTGTATTGGCTACTCAACCGTGCAGATATCGTAATTACCGCCAGACTATCAGGCGCAGGGATCACGACCGTACTTGATCCTGACGCCTTGCTCGTGCCATCTCTGCCTATGCGCTCCCATGCAAAAGCCTGCCTGTTTGTCCCATGAACCAAAGCGCACTTCGAGAGAGGTGGCTTCACCGGGCTTTGAAAAGAAGATCTCGTCTACTTCAAAGGAGCAGGATTCCTTAAAATGGGCAAGGACCTCTTCCTGAGTCGGACACGCGGTCGACTTGGCCCGTCTCTTACCGTCTCTTCTGCGAACGCCTTTCTCGGCTTCTGTTTGATCCACTGTGATCGTTCTGGTAGTGGCGAGGCCCGTAACCACCAACACTCGGCTGGGCATGTATAGGCTTTTCTTATGGCCGGGCATGTCTCGACTCGGCTGGGAATACGCGAGTACTGATTGCGTGACGCGTCCCGAGTATTCTCCAACTTGAAGGCCTTGGCTCTCGTGCCTTTGCCAGAACTTGTCGGCAGCCGTGGTGTCCCAGAAGACTATTGATGCCGTTGACGTGCGTGGCGTCGTTATAGATGGTGCGATGTTGCTGCTGAATATCCGGCCCGTTTCTCTGATCGCCCCGAGAAGCTCGTGGTATGTCAATGAAGGTGAAAGCCCGGAAATGGTGAAACGGCGGTGAAGGGCCGTCGTCTGAGATGGAGCTCGGCTCGGAGTCTCTTCCAGTGCCGCGGCGGAAGTGTCGTTCGGAGGAGCGCTGCCTCTCAGACGCTCGCGCTGAATTTGTTTAACCCAATCCCTCCTCGATCTTGCTCTCTTGAACGTCCTGCAAACATTGCGGCCGTTGTCGAACTCGCATTTCGGGCAAGTCTGTCGGTCCTGGAAGCATGATTCGCACTTCTGGCTCGGCCGACAATTTGCGCAGAGGTCGAATCCCTCGAGGCCGCTCTGGATCGTCAGAAGATGGTTCTCTGCTTCCAGGGATTCCCATATTGCCTCCCGACCTTTTCGCCACGCGACCAGAGTCAGGCACATGCTTATCGCTCTGATACGACACGTCTCATCGCCTTTGGCGAGCAGGGCGATGGCGCTTTGCATCCTCTGCTCGCACTGCTCCATCTCTTTCCGGCGATGGTGGATCTCGGCGAGGACTTTTGTTGCCATGACGTAAGCGAGAGTCTTGATCGACCAGACAGGCCGTCGTTTGGACAGAGTCTTTTTCGTGCCTTCAATGACCTCTTGAGCTTTGGCTTGGCCTTGCTCCATATTTTCACAGATCCAGAGGGCCGCATAGGCATGGTAACAGCTGAGCAGAATGCGGTTATCCGACGTCAATCTTTGGTTGCTGCTGTTGCACTCCTCCCGCGTGACTTCGAACTTGCGCAGGAGGATGTCTCGCCGAATGTCGTCTATCAGCCGAAATCTGGGCATTGTGATAGAATCCCTGTGCCGTTTTGCCTTTTTTTCGGACTTCGGTGGGTTAGGTGGGGGCTTAACCCGTTTCTTCTTCATTTTCCTGTCTGGCTCCCTAGAGAAATACTGCGCATAAGTAGACCAAAGGCGGAGCATCGCGACATTCTCGTCTTTCACCTTATTATCTAACTTGGCCAGCGTTTCGCGGAATCCAAGCCCCATGGTAGGCGTGAAGTCCGCCTCGTCCAGATCAACAATAGAGGCGACGACGACGGACATGGGGGACTCGACGCCATGCAAGGCGGAGCAGGATTTTGCCAGGTGCCCTAGCAGAGTAGCGAGGGCTTTGAGGCCGGGGACACGTCTGTCCACGCTGCGGAGGAGCAGGGACAAGTGCCAGATTTTGCCCAGGAACAATGGATCGGGCCTTGCGGCAAGGACATCGAGATGGGGAGAAATCATGAGCAGGAGCTTGTGCGCTTGTCTCGTTTGGTTGCAGCGGATTAAAGTCGAAGCCGAGTCACATAGTGATTCTATACAGAACCACGTCTTTGCTTGTGCCTCGGTGCCGTCTGGACTGAGAAAACCCGCTAGGTTTACTGACCAAGTCTGCTTGCCCTTAAGCTTGAAAATGGAGTCGAGGAACCGGTGAACCGAGAACATGATGCTTTCCTGAAGTCGGTAGCGTAGCGGTGTCGGCTGCCGGACAAGCTGTTCCGCGAAGTTGGTCAGGCGCAGAGGCATGACTTCCGCGGCTACGCTCCTGATAGCCCTTGGAGACTGCACTTTCGCCCGCGTCCGTTTCTTGACTCCCCCTGGGAAAACAGCTTCGCTGTCCTTCTTCGGGAACTTCTTGCGATACTCATCCTTCCTGGGAAAAGGCAAATGTCAGATCGCTGTAGTAAATATCCAAAGGAGGCACGCATGTGGGTACATCACTCCCGCAACTAGACCGAGTACATCTCGCTCCATTTTAAGAGTAAAGACGGGGCACAGATTAGCAGACGCACCTGGCAGAGAAGTTGTAAAGAGTCAGCATGATGTACCCCACGAAGTGCTCTGGGAGATTTTCTCTCAGGTACAAATCCTCAATGATTGTTCTGACCGCGCCCCATTTGGCTTGGTCAGCCAAAGCTTTTGAGATGCCACCAGATGCAGGCACCGGTTGTGGATGACTCATGGCGATAATGATTGTCTTGAAAAAGCTTTGAGTGCTGATGAAGATTGCAGCAGAGTGGAGGTAATGCAGAATAGAGCCGATGAAACAGTTCCAGACGAAACCCTCAAGGCTCTATGCATGTTGGATGCGGGGTCGGAGAGTGCGCAAGGCCAAGCTCAGCCTCGTTGGTCGTACGGCTCGACATCACGTCTCCCCCCCCCTGCTTGTTGAAAGACCTATAATGATTGGATCATGTCCTGCATGATGAATCTGAAAGGTTACTGGTCGAGTAATGGAGTGTGGGCCGTACAATAGTGAGAGACAAATCAAATGTGAGTATGGCCCAATGCTGCCCGAATCAGAAGTGATTTGCATGAGGGGGCATTCGTGCAGCAGCGGGCAGAATCGGTGTGGTGTACATGAGAACGAGGTATCCCTCGAGGGGAACTGAAAGTTCTGGGGGCCGGGAAATTTTATAAATACCCGTGCTTCTGCTCTCTATGTCCCTTCTACTTTTAATCTCTAAGCTCTTTTCCCTTGCAAGATACTGAAGACGAACTCAGTGGCACCGATTTTGCCTCAAGCAATAAGTTCCCGACTCACCGGCGAACACATCACTTCATCTTTTACACACAAAGGCGTCCTTCTTCAATACACACGACGACATCATGCCTGCCTCCATCCATGACCACTCGACTCAGGGCGTTGCCATGGCCCCGTGCGGAACGATCTGCGACCTTGAAGCACGTCCTGACCCGGAATCCCCGACATCCTCCAATCACGGAAACACGCCGGTGTCTGGAACATCGTGGGACAACGACACCGGATCGGTGGGCGCTGTGCCTGGGTCCGATTCGGAGCGCCTGGACGACAATGGCCCTGGATCCACGGGGTATGTTCAATAATCAACATATTGCAGAGCCATACTCGTCACCACTGCTGACTCAGAGGTAATAGGCTTCCCGACCCCGGCAGCAGCGAAGAAACACCCAAGGCCTGGACTTGGGCGTTTAGAAAACTGCGACAGACTGTGGCTGAAGCAAAAGGAGCTGCGACGGAAGAGGTCATCAGATTCATGATGAAACAGTACGTATACTTGACCCACTAGGTGCCCAAAAATTCTACGGTGGATTTTAATAATGCCTTCTAGTCTCCGGGGCACCAAATTGATTCTCGTCGTCGGTAAAGCTGGGACGGGGAAGACAACCATCCTCTCTGAGCTCACTGGTCTGCCGGGCTTGGTGTCTGGCGAGACTTTGGAACAGGGTAAGTTTAGCCCCGTAATTGTGTTATCTGCGTTATATATTGACCTTACTGGTCGACCAGGGACTAAGGAGTACCACATATGCCCTGCGATTATCGATGACGAGCAATACCTATTCATCGACACGGCCGGTTTTGGAGACCCCAAATGCGACGATTCCCACAAATTCCAGAACATTGTGAGCTGCGTCACGGCCCTTGGTGCTTTCGTTCAAGTCGTGGGTGTTCTCTTCGTCATCGGAGGTGTCGGAACCCGGCTGTCCCAGCAAGACATCAAGACGGCACGCTGGTTGCAGTGCTTCTGCGGCCCCGAATTCCTCCGAAATGTGACGATCGTCACCAGCTTCTGGGATACCTACAGTAGCTCCGCTTTCCGACAGGCATACGACCGGATGGACAGCCTGTATCAGGACACGACATTCAACCAGCTGTTGCATCCTTCGCATCCCATAGAACGCTACCATGGCGCCACAGTCTACCATCACGGGGTGGCTGGGGGAGAGCTGACGCCGAGCTCCTATCCGGGTCTTGACTTCAAAGAGGACAGAGAGCAGCGCAGTGAGGAACTTCGTAACCTGATCCGGCGCCGCTATGCCGACCTCAAGTTCAAGCCCGTCAAGCTGCAGTTCATGAAGGAAGTTGAACATGGCATTGACCCCATGGAAACTGAAGCCGCCAAGGTTTTGCGAGCTGACCTGATCGGCACTGACGTTGGGATCAGGGCTGGCAAGTGTTTCGTCCGGCTCGACCCGGAGTTGGGAAACCATCTACCCATGGTGCATATCCCCTCACCGCCCGAAGTTGACCCCAAGTCGTGGACCGAGAGGCTCTACGAGTGGTATGAGCTTGTTCAAAAACTTGCCACGTACTACCAGGCCCGCCGCAATGCCACCTCGACATTTTCCTTCGTCGAAGAGGCGTGGAACGGTATTCGTGCCTGGTGGTCCAAGCCTTCGAACGGGTGGTAGTCTGGTCGAGGTTGCTGAGGGCGAGGTTATTGCGCGATGGAGGAGAGATGTTCGGGATTTTGCACTTGTATTGGAAAGACGCTCGTTTGATCCACACTCGTTTTTCCTTATCTAATTTACCTAAATGCACATTGTCCTTTTCTATTTCATCCATCCAGGCCAAGGAGCAGGCCCAAAAGACTACATGATTCCCCATGAAAAGTTTGATCAGCATATTAGGTTGCTAAAGAAAACGCCAGACCGCCCTCCCCCTTCCTCATAGCTCGGAAGCGGGGTTCGATGCCTTCCATTATATTCAAGTTGGAGCGAGTGGAAATACGTGTTCGCATAACATACACTGACCAATCTGATGCCGCGCCACATCCTCCCGCAATTACCCCAGAAGTGCCATGTCATCCCATACATACTTTAAAAGTGCTTTGTTACCGATACGATAGAAACCAATATCGCTGTTTACCCTCCGTGAGGCGCGTGCTGGTACTCTAGCACTCCAAAGAGGACAGATCCAGCTCCTCCTTTCGTCTGCGCACCAAGAACTTGACACCGTAGGGCAAGGCATAGTTGGAGCCCACGACGGTGGCCGGCAGATCTTCATGGCCCTCGGCCAGCTTCCAGTCGTACTTGAGCAAGATGTGGGCGAGGGCGATCTTGATCTCGTTGGCGGCGAAGAAACGGCCGGGGCAGGCGTGGATGCCGTGGCCGAAGCCGACGTGCTTGGGCGTGGCGCTGACGAGGTGCGCCTTGTTCTCCTCCCCCGCCTCGCGCATCCGCACGAAGCGGTACGGGTCCCACCGCAGCGGCTCGGGGTACGCCTTCTCGTCCAGCATGGCCTTCCGCCCGTCCATCCGGACCCTGGTGCCCTTCTTGATGACGAAGCCGTCCTTGAGCTTGACGTCGGCGAGCGCAGTGCGTTGAAAGTACGCTGGAGGCGTGGGGCCGTTAGCTACCGCCAACGTGTTTGCGAGGAAAGGGGGGGGTGCTATCTGGGGAACTCACTAAGAACGATGGGCCGCAACCTCTGGGACTCTTTGCAGCAGCTGTCCATGAGTTTGAGTTTCTGGAAAGCCGTCTTCTTCAAGCCGTCTGTGCTGAGAACCCGAATGACTTCCTCTCGCAGCGGGCCAAGGATTTCCGGGTGTTTCGCAATGTCAATCATGGTCTGTGCCAGCAAGTCCGTCGTCGTATGTATGGCTACCAGTGAGAGGGCGATTTGGTTAGTGGTCGGGTCGTTGTTGTGGGGTGCCTCGCGGGAGAACCACTCGATCGAGTCGTTGTACGGATGGGGTTCACCCCGTGCCGCCGCCGCGGCCTTGACGGCAAGACGACGGTCGATGTGCGGCTGCAGGACGGTCCGGCAGCGCCGAAGCCGTCGCCGGACCTCGGAAAACTCAGGCATGAACCAGTGCACCACGGGGCGCACGGCGCGGGGCCACATGTTCAGACTGAAAGAGGCCCGGAAAGCGGCCGAAGTGTACTGCGACGAGCTCTCGATCCACTCCTTGTCGTTGCAGAGCTCTTCGCCCATGAAGATGCGGGATGACATGCGGGAAACGGTGAGCATGATATCGTCGGGGGTTACCGGGTGCCATTCTGGACGTCTCGGCGTTAGTTACGGTACTTATGCCGGCTCGTAGAAAAGGAGGCGAACCTTGGGAATCCGTGAATACGTCTTGGAGGGCGACGGTGGCTTCCTGCGATATAGGTGCCGTAAGGTTTACTGAAACGGAGAAGCTTCGTCAGATGTTGCCCCAAGACTATGAGAGCAGGGTGTGGCAAGAAAGGCGTATTACTAAGGGCTTTGGTTAAGTAGTTTTGAACAACCTTGATTATGCCGTCGCTTTCGCTAAACGGCTCAAAGCCGGGAAGATAGCCGTGACTGGCCTATCAAGCCATTATTGGTACTAAACTCAAGAGTCGACAGCCTGCCATGAAACCTAGACTCACATCTGATGCCGCCTCTGCGAACTCCAGCGCGCGATTGCTCTTGAGCTCGTCCACATACTTGGGCGGTATGATGAGCACGTCGCCAACTTCGGTATAGAGCTTGTAGGGCCGGTCCGGGAACTGGCCATCGCCCTGCTGCAACAGTTCGCCGCTCCGCCCCATCCAATCGACGAGTCGCGAGCGCCATGTCAGCTCGGTCGGCTTCTTGGGGTTCAACCGGGGCAGCTCCGGGTAGCTCTCCCGGCGGCTGTATGCCAGTAGAATGAAGAGCGTGACTGTGACCACGTAGGGCAAGTAGAAGGCCGTCCCATTACTGTTCCAGTCGTTCTGGAACGGGAACGCGGTCTGGGAAATGTTGACGAGAGACTTGAGCGATGACATGGTCACTGTCGAGGTACTGGTTCTATTGAGTAGGCTCGTTTATTCTGGGGGAGGATTGAATTTAGAACGTCGGCTCCGGGTTGCCCTGAGGTTTATAGCCATGCCACGAAGGCCGGAAATGTACGCGGATGATATAAACACCCGCACTGCGTCTTCGAGGAGGAATTTCGGCCGCTTCCTAACCCCCGAGCCCCCGACAATGGATGGGCTTTGCATACGCCACGAACAGGACTGAAACCGGTACTTGGAAGCGGAGAAGTGCCGATGGGACCCCCACATGGTGGTGAGCCCTGATCCAGCGCGTAAGATGAGAACGTCATACTATGTATGCCACTGTCTGGATTAAAGAAAGGTGAACGATAGCCAACCGTAACTATGCCCACTCGCTCAACTTGTTGCGAAGATAAGCTTGGCTGGTGGGTGTGACTGCCACTGTGTTCATAACAGCCACCGGCGAACTCGAAAGCGAGTACTTTGCCACCGAAAGAACTGCTACCAAGGGGTGGAGACCGATGATCACCAGCAATAGATGCATAAGGCATCTGCGTAAGTGTACCTATATATGTACGGAATATACGATGTAGTTGTACGTAAGTACATAACTGCGTTCGTGCAGTGAGCGGGTCCGATGCGTCGTACTCGTACTCGCATTCGTACTCGTACCATCCGTACTCACACTCACTGTGGTTACAGGGGCAACGACAATCCAGCCTTTCTTATTCGTCATTTGGGTGTCGGCATGACGGGAGATCGTTCAATCCCGTAGGCATCTGCAGTCTAACGGTACACTATACTATACCTTTTCGCTTAACTACACTTTCCTATCTAGGCTCTTATGTTGCATGAATGTGTTGGCGTCCTCCCGGGTGCATCGAAGGAAGTAACGGAATCTGACGTCATTGGGATCCCATCATGCCTTCAGGGGTAGAAGCATAGAGGCGATGCTGCAGACGTTAGCTCAGTAGGCATTAATCCATTCTGGATAGAAAGCCAGATCACCATGCGCAGCGACCTGGCGAAGAAACACGTGAAAGAGATGGAAATGGCATGCACGGCAGAGGCTCAAGTTCCGTGTGTTGACGCACCACAAAGTTCTACTGCTGTTATCTTCTCCCTTGGCAAGGGGCAAGTTCTGAATCAAGGATATGCAGCTAGAGCCCTGAGCCCCCTCCAAACGCCGGTAACAAGTCTTGAAGCAGATATAATCGAATTCCTCGAGGTGGTAGAGACGACAGACGGAAACATCCGAGATTCCCACCTGCGAGCCGAGTCGTTACATTGCCCCTGCACTTGTCAGACCTGGAGCCGGCTTGGCCGCTTGGGTTTCACGATCCAGCCGGCTGGTTCGGCCGGGAAGAAGCCCGCAGCTTTATTCCTTCCGACCCCTGTCTATTGGCATCCCGCCTTTTCCTTTTTGCAGGACTGAAGCCACTTCCAGCTCCGGTGGTTTCTTGTGGTTGCTGCTACACTTACGCCGTTGCCCGCCGGGCGAGATGCTCGGGACGACATGGAGAGCTGCCGTCGTGGAACGTAAAGAGACCCGATCTCAACTGTGCGGTGGCGGCCGTGGCTGTCCACGCTGCACTTAAGCATTGATGATGATGGTTAGGGTGAGAAGGACCCAGCAGATGCCCTCGTGTGTATCCAGCCTGACAACTGACCCAAGGCCTTCACATCCTCCTCCTACCGCGACTCCCCCATTGCATAGTTCCCTTTCGCCCAGACCCAAGACCCTACGCCCCCCCTCCTCCCTGCCTATCACTCCCTCACCTCCTCGATCACCGACTCGCCCCGGCTTTCGTCACCGCACGTCCACTGCCACGTCTCGTGCAGCTGCAGTCGCCCGTCGGGCAGCGTCATCGGCACTGAGCGGCAGCGGCCCGTCATTAACGCGCCGGTGCGGTTCACGTGGTGGTAGCGCATGTCGAGGCTCCCGTCGGCGGCGGCCACGGTGGCGATGAGCGATCCCCTGACGACGGAGCCGCCGGCGTACTCGCCCCAGACGACGGCGCCCTCCTGGTGGTAGTGGAAGAGGGTTTGGGCGCCCACCTCGCCGTTGGCGCTGTTGGCCGCCGAGCGAAACGTTTTGCCGTCGTACGAAACCATCGCGCGCGGGGGGAGGAAAAGGTGTGGAGAGACGACAATGATGCGGTTCGGGATACTGAACTGTCAAGAGTCGACGCGAGGGCGTGGTTGTGGTTGTCGAGGGTATGGGGATTGGATTTTACTGCGGTTCGAGCTGGACTAAAATAGTTGCAGGGCGCAACGCACCAGGCCAGGCGGCGCCTTGTTTGATAGACCGAAGTCGGACTATGATTCCTCTCAGGTATGGCTTGGCCAGTCGTTGATTTAGGGTCCAGCTGAGATGAGTCATACTAAGGAGGGGGTTTATCAACTACTCTTCAGCATTACCATATGCCAAGGTAGGGACGCTACCCACTAAGCCAGACGGAGCATTGAAGACATCGTAGGAACCCGGCAGCAACGACAAGAGACAAGAGTCGGAGATGAAACACGGCCAAGTTGAAAAGAAAGTCCGTTAGGACCGACATTGGTCAAAATTCACTATCCTCCGTTCGCCTCCGTCTATTGTGGCGTTAGCCGATGTCAGGAATAAGGGAAATCGCGGTCATGATACGATTCGCCCAAGACACAGTAGGCTGGCCGTCCATCCACATGCAGCCTGCTATGCCAAAAGTACAGATCCACGGCAACCTGATGTTGCCCCCGTTTCCCACCGTCACATCACATACACGGGTATTCACCGACACAGAGAGAAAGAGCTCTGGCGTCGAATTTACAGCAAGTCGCGCTTCACGAACTGCTCGCGCATGGCGCGGCCGAGGCTGGCAGGGCTGCGCTCGACAATGACACCAGCGGCCTCCAGGGCACTGATCTTGCTGTCAGCACCACCCTTGCCGCCGCTGACGATGGCACCGGCGTGACCCATACGGCGGCCGGGCGGGGCGCTGATGCCGGCGATGAAGCTGACGACAGGCTTGCCCTTGCCGTCGGCTCCGCTGATGTTGTTGGCCTTGATGTAGTCGGCGGCGTCCTCCTCGGCGGCACCACCAATCTCACCAATCATGATGATACCGTCCGTCTCCTCGTCCTTGAGGAAGACCTCGAGGCAGTCAATGAAGTTGGTGCCCGAGAAGGGGTCACCGCCAATGCCGACGACAAGCGACTGGCCCAGACCCTCCTGGGTGGTCTGGTTGACGGCCTCATACGTGAGGGTGCCGGACCGCGACACGATGCCAATGCGGCCACGCTTGTGAATGAAGCCGGGCATGATGCCGATCTTGCACTGGCCGGGGGCGATGATACCGGGGCAGTTGGGGCCCACGAGACGCGTCTTGGACTGCGACTTGAGCATGCTAGTTATCCGCACCATGTCTGGGGAAAAACTTTGGGTCAGGATCGAGTCGTCGGCCAGTGTATCAGGGGTTCATCTCGTACCGTGCTGGGGGATACCCTCGGTGATGCACACCACAAGGGGGATCTCGGCGGCAATGGCCTCCTCGATACCGGCAGCGGCCAGCGGCGGGCTATAGGTATCCAAGCGGTCAGTCCATGGCGCCACGAGCTCGCCTGTGCGGGCATGGATGTGCGTGTACGTGCGGCCACAGAAGGAGCACGAGCAAGCGCAGCAGCGAGGTCTGGGGGGGTATTCTTACGGGACGAAGATGGCGGTGGCGGTGGCGCCCGTGTTCTTCACGGCCTCGCTCACATTGCCGAAGACGGGGAGACCGAGGTGCTCGGTGCCGGCCTTCTTGGGGTTTGTGCCTCCCACAACCTTGGTGCCTGTGTTGGGGGGATCGTCAGAGGAGCGGGCGCCGCGAGGGACGGAACAAGGGGTAGGTACCGTATTCGATGGCCTGCTGGGCGTGGAAACTGCAAAGGGCGGGACTCGAGTCAGTCTGTGTTTTTCTCCACGACGAGACGAGACATATAGCTCATGCCCAACGATGAGGGCGCGATAGGAAGAATGGGAGGGGGGCGACGTACGTTCCCTGCTTTCCGGTGAAGCCCTGGAACAGGACCTTGGTCTCGCTGTTGATGCGCAGGTTCTCAATGGTCGAGGAGTAGGGGGTGCTGGAGGCGCTGTAGGCGCGTCGCGAGGCGTGACGCAGCAGGGCCGCGCCAGGCGTGCGAAGCTGTCTCGAGAAAGCCTGCATCTTGAGGGGGAGTAGGCCGGAACCGAGTCGAGAGGGGTGTTGCAGGGCGGGAGAGGGAGCGCGAGGAGACCTTGCTCACGGAGATGGGGTGAATAGGGAGGGGAGGGATGTATGAGACACAAAGGTCGTTAGGGTAGTACGGAGGAGTGGCTGCCGTAGCTTCACGAGCCTATCTGATCGTCTTTGCGCTGCAGCGGCGCCAGTCCCGTCTCTGGGCAAACGTCCCTCAAAACTTAATGCACTGCCCCACTGTATTTCTCCTCGCCTAGGTAATGCCCGCAGCAGCTGCGACGGGGCGCAAGAACTGCAGGAGCTGCGACCGACTTCCCCCGGCGCTAGGCTGGCCAGTGGCCGACTGGACCCGACGCCGCGGGAAAGCGTTACGCTGACCGGCCCGACAGTGCTGCCGCCGCTGCTTATCAGCAAGTCTTATCGCACCTACGCCGACAGTAGGTAGCTGACTAAAGTCCATACCTAGCGCGTAGGCAGGTACATGTAGGGAAGTGGTACCGCCACGGTAGAACACCCAGGGAAGTAAGTACCCTCGGTACCGCCACGCCTGGTTAGTACAGAGGGAAAGAGAGCTTGGGCTTGGGGCTGCTAGGCAATCGCAGCAACGCAACCACGCAACTGGCGACTGTCCGTGCCATAGCTCGAGAGCCTCGCCTACCTGGTCGACCTCGTCGTCTATCCCTCCATCATTCATCCCCATTCAGCATCACCACCGCTGCCCACGCCGCCCCCATCCATTTTCAATCACCGGCAGCTACGGCCACCCACGCCTGCTGTTTGTCTGGCGCTTGCTCGACGGCATCATTACCTCCGCGTACCCCGATTGCAACAACCACAGCCTCGCCGATTTGACCTGATCGGTCCGGCGCTGCACAACCGAAGTCGCCATGGTGAGTTTCGCCCGCCGTCCGTCCTGCATCTCGGCGCCAGCTAACAGCCATGGAACAGGGTCAGAACCAGTCTGGAATGGGCGGTGGTGGCCAGGATGGCCGTGACGAGAAGGACAAGAAGGTACCGTCTCCACCGCCATGTCATCATCATCGCCATCCCCATCACCATCCGCGACCCATGCCCATGCCCATCCGCCCTCATTGCTGACATTAGTACACTGCCGCAGAAGGAGAAGCCCAAGTACGAGCCTCCGCCCCAGCCTACAACCCGCATCGGTCGCAAGAAGAGAAAGCAGGCCGGCGCCTCGGCCGCTGCCAAGCTGCCCGCCGTCTACCCCACAAGTCGGTGCAAACTGCGTCTGCTGCGCATGCAACGCATCCACGACCATCTGCTACTCGAGGAGGAATACGTCCAGAACCAGGAGCGCTTGCGGAAAGCGAAGTCGGCCAAGGATAGTGCCGGGCCTCCCGTCTCGGAGCTTGACGCGGGCACCGACAGGAACGCCGACGAACGTGGCCGGGTCGACGACATGCGAGGCAGCCCTATGGGCGTCGGCACCCTCGAGGAGATGATTGACGACGACCACGCCATCGTGTCCAGTACCACGGGCCCCGAATACTACGTCAGCATCATGAGCTTCGTCGACAAGGACTTGCTCGAGCCCGGTGCCTCGGTCCTGTTACATCACAAGAGCGTGTCCATTGTGGGTGTGCTGACCGACGACACCGACCCGGCCGTCAATGTTATGAAGCTCGACAAGGCCCCGACCGAGTCTTACGCCGACATTGGTGGTCTGGAACAGCAGATCCAGGAGGTGCGCGAGTCCGTCGAGCTGCCCCTGCTGCATCCGGAGCTGTACGAGGAGATGGGTATCAAGCCCCCCAAGGGTGTTATTCTCTACGGTGCCCCCGGTACCGGAAAGACGCTGCTGGCCAAGGCCGTTGCCAACCAGACCTCGGCCACCTTCCTTCGCATCGTCGGCTCCGAGCTGATCCAGAAGTACCTCGGTGACGGCCCCCGACTAGTACGCCAGCTGTTCCAGGTCGCCGCCGAGAACGCCCCCGCCATTGTTTTCATCGACGAAATTGATGCTATTGGCACCAAGCGATACGACTCGACTTCGGGTGGTGAGCGTGAGATCCAGCGAACCATGCTGGAGCTCCTTAATCAGCTCGACGGTTTCGACGACCGCGGCGATGTCAAGGTCATCATGGCCACTAACAAGATCGACACACTCGATCCCGCCCTGATCCGCCCGGGCCGTATCGACCGCAAGATCCTCTTCGAGAACCCCGATCAAAACACGAAGCGTAAGATTTTCAACCTGCACACGTCCAAGATGAGCCTGAACGAGGACGTGGACCTAGACGAGTTCATCTCGCAGAAGGATGACCTGTCGGGTGCCGACATCAAGGCCATCTGCTCCGAAGCGGGTCTGATGGCCCTGAGAGAGCGGCGCATGCGCGTTCAGATGGCCGACTTCCGCTCCGCCCGCGAGAGAGTGTTGAAGACGAAGCAGGAGGGTGAACCCGAGGGCCTATACTTGTAGGCGGCACCAGGGGTTGCAGCGGGCCGGTTCCTGTACCACTAGCTTGGGGACGCCGTGATACGCGGAGATCACGGGAGACGCAGAATAGACGGTGGACGTGTTTGTCTTTCCTCCAACGGCTTGAGACGTGTTACAAGCCTGGCTTTTGCACATGGCTATAGGTACTCCACCCAGGTTGTGGGTAGGGCTCCGCTCTGTTGCTGCAGCGTACTCTTCTATAGTGCATGTCGCGGTAGGGGGCTATGCTGTATAAGCGGTGGGGGTAGATGATGAGGCTCCCCCCTTGACTTGAGCCTCTCAAATCCGAGCCAACGAAGGATTCCGCAGCGCCCATAGTATGAAAATCAGACATCCAATAACGCTGCTACGTCGGCTTTATCCTTGTTTGCTCTCGGTGCACCGAATGTTGGGCGAAACAAGGAGCAGTCTCCGGGGCTTCCATTTGCCATGTCGAACGTCCTGGGGCGTGTCACAAAATCATGCCTTTGTGACTTCTGGGCATTGTGTTTCCGCACAGTCATCGAAATAATGGTCTGTCTTTCGATACCAAGCAGTATAAAGGCTAAGAGAGGCCAGGGAGGGCGCCCCCTTAAGGCGGCCACGGTTGAACCAGAGAAAGCTCAGCAAATTGCCTACCTAGGTAGCTGATCCGAACGCAGACGTGGTACGCCGATACGACTATTGATTTGCAAGACCCCGAGCCGGCAAGGAAGGCAATCGAGGTGAGCGACAGTGGTAGCTTACGATGGCTAGATTGCATGGAAGAGTCCAAGAACTACGATACGGGCCATTGGCACGAAGTCGAGTAAAGCCCTTGTTCCGCGGGCACACGTCGCCCGCTGGATTTGCCCATGGCCCGAAGATACCCTCAAGTCTTTTCCGCACCGACACAGCGGAAAAAGATGGGGAGCCTCAGAACGGCGAGACCGAGACCGGGTGACAACGAGGTCGGCGTGGACGACGGAGGCGACGCCCCGCCGGCGGCCACGGGTACGGAGCCGCACACGGGCGTGCGCTAGGCCGTTGGACAGTCCCCGGTGGACACTGCCGCGGCGGGCGGGCGAGGGTGCGTGGGTGAGGACGCCTGATGGCTCGTCGCGCGAGGCGTGAAGAGATGTTGCTTAGAGGACTCACGCGGCATGGTACGGAGGATATGTTATGCTTCGATACCTGACCCATACCTATTTGGCCTTTGGGGCACTGGATTGGCTCCATATATTTCTCAGTCATGACAAGATTGAGAAAAGGCGTTTTCAGGCCGTAAATGATCTCTTGAAGGCAGTCCCAGCCCCTTTAAGCATGAGCTCTCGTGTGTACATGGTAGTACAGTTCTTGTGGGGATTGGATTGTCCTGGGAGTTTCCTAACCTAGGGGAATTGATCCCTGCCTCCAGGCCAGGAGACCCCCCCTGGCGGACGCTGAAACAAGCACATTGACACCGCGTGTCTCGTTGCGCCGAGAACAGACAGCGAAGGGGTTTGCAACCTGTTCCTTACAAGATTCCCATATACCGTCATTCACTCTATTGCTTTTCCACATCCATTGCTTGTGGGATTCGATCGACGGCTTTTCTCGTTTTCTCGGATCATAAGCGCAGTTGCGAGTCATCTTACAATAGCGCCTCTCGGCCCCGTCACTTCACCCTACCAAGGCAGGGGGTCTCGCCCTGCAAGACAGCGACTGAGACCAAGATACAGAGACGCGGCCGTAATCACCAAGATTGTGGTTTCTCCCCCCAGCCAGCCCACGATGCGCGTCTTCTCGGTCCTCTTCGTAGTGCTCAGCGCGGCGCTCGTCGGGCAGCTCTACAGCGCAGCGTCGACGGAGCAGGTATCCCGGTTCGAGGCCGACGTGCTGCGGACGCTCGCCTTCACGCTGGGCAGCGGGCTCGCCATCAACGTCGGCTGCGCGCTGGTGGCGCGGCGGCTTGACGAGACGGTCCTGCCGGGCACCGAGATGTGGTCGTGCGCGCCCTACGGCACCATCGGCGGCGCCCTCATCGCGCGCGCCCACATCTTCGGCCTCGGCGGCTACAAACCCGAGCACTGGGCCTACGCCTACAGTCTGCCCCGGCGCGCGCAGGCCTGGTCCCGCGAGGCCGTGGCCGAGGCGATGCGCGCGAGGAAGGAGGTCGTGGTAGCGGCTGAGCCGGGCAAGGAAGAGCTATGAGCAGCTTCTCCGAGGACTCGCCCCTCGTCTGTCTTGCCTGTGAATGGGTCCTTCTGCAAGGAGTTGCTTCCCTTGTGAAAGGCTCCTTCAAGCGCCCGCGGACTCGCTCCCCTCGCGCGCTCGCAACGCGCAAGGCCCGGCCCGACACCCAGTAAGGTTATCTCGGCTCCCTGCACCGCCTCAACCATCCGGGACTGCGCCATGATTGCATGACGTGTGGCGCAGCAGAAGCGTCATCTTGGCCGCCTCCAAGCTTGGAACCGGCAAGTGGGTGGGGATTGAGGGGCAAAAGAAGAGGTATCCATTGCCAGGCCCGAAGCTCCCCCCCCCCCCCCCCCCTGCCCTACTGCCCGCCTGCCGGCGTCGTCACGAGCAAACGAGTTCCTTGTCGCCCTTGTCTTGGCCTGCCTAATAGAGAGGCCACGGGCTTTCAGCCACGGTGACATGTGTGGTGTCATGCGTGCGTTGACGAAGGGCCCGGATTCGAGAAGCTACATCGTACGTAGCATAGGCAGTACAGATATCTGGGGTAGGCACCTAATGTACTCAAGTGCTTGCTTTAAGTACTCCAGTAGGTGCCTACACCCTCCTCTCGACTCCCTCTCCATAGCAAAGACATTCCAACCTACCTACCCATCCCGTTTCCGCCTCCCACCTGTTTCTATCCATTTCCTCTTGACGTATTCCGGTTCCTCATCCTTTGTCAACGAGGAGTTAGTCACGGTCTACGGCCGTCTTTCGCCCCATCTGCACGTTCGACCGACCTCCCCGTCGACCGAATCATGAGCAGCGAGAAGAACAACCCCGCCTTTGGGGGCGGCGCGAACCCGAACCCAAGTCAAGACCAAAACCCCAACTACTACGGCGACGAAGCCAACGTCGCCGGCTCGTCGGAACCTCACGATGACGCGCCTCCACCCCAGTACAGCGACCCGACGTCGGCGCATACAAGCGGCCAGCCGGACCTGCAGTATTATCCTCCGCCGCCGCCGGGCCCGCCACCCAATCAGAACCCCCCCAACCAGAGCGGCCACCCGCTGCAGTCGCATCCCGTGAACGCCCCGCCGCCGGGCTACGAGTCCCACGGCGAGCCGGGCTTCTCGGTGCCTTACGGCGATGAGAAGGCTCCGAATCTGCCGCCGCGGCCGGCCTCGGGCCAGGGACACCAAGTCCCCTACTTCCCGCCCCCGCCCGGCCAGGAGGGCAGTAGCGGCGCGCCGCCTGCCGCGCAGGCTCACGTGCAGGGCGCCGCCGCCGCTGTCCCCAGTGCTGCCGTGCCTCCCGCCGGTACGAGCTCCTACACGCCTGGTACGGGCGCCTATGCGCTCGGGAGCCAAAGCGCTGCCATGGGCGGTTTCGCCGCCGCCACCGGCAGCCCTGCGGCGTCGGCGGCGGCGGCGGCGGCGGCGAGTGCCGGCTCGGGCGCGGCGGCGCCTGTGCCCGCAGCCGCAGGTTCCTCGACGGCCGCGCCCGCCGATGGCAAGGCCGAGAAGAAGAAGACGGGCTTCAATGAGCGGCTTTACCAGTGGGGCCTCAAGGCGGGCGTGCCCGTGAACAAGATCACCAACAAGCTGGGATCCGAGGCTTTCTGGCCGACGACCATGGACAAGGAATGCGACAAGGCGGCGCGCATCCTCAAGTCCTTCTGCAAGGACGGCTTCTACACGACACCCAGCGACCACCCGCCGCCGTCGCCCGGCCACCCGTCGACGCCGGGCCCCAAGGGCGAGGCCAAGACGCTCGTCAAGATCCCCGTCGCCGCCATCCAGCGCGCCAAGGGCCTCGCCATCTTCACCACCTTCCGCACGGGCTTCCACTTCAGCGGCGCGGGCGGGTCGGGCGTGGTGGTCGGCCGGCTGCCCGACGGCTCGTGGTCGCCGCCCGTCGGCTTCCTCGTGCACACGCTGGGCGCTGGCTTCATGGTCGGGCTCGACATCTACGACTCGGTCTGCGTGCTCAACACGGACGAGGCCGTGCGCGCCTTCACGCGCCCGCGCCTGAGCCTCGGTGGCGAGATCGCCGTCGTGGCCGGGCCCGTGGGCGCCGGCAAGGCGCTCGATGCCGCCGTCGGCGCCGGCAAGCCTGTCTGGAGCTACATGAAGTCGCGCGGCTTCTACGCCGGCATCCAGGCCGACGGTACCGTCATCATCCAGCGGCCCGCCGCCAACGCTGCCTTTTACGGCGACGCCGACATCACCCCCGAGCGCATCCTCAAGGGCGACGTCAAGGCGGCGGCGGCGCCCGCGGCCCCGCCCAAGGACGGCGAGCTCGTCATGTGGCCCGCCGGCGGCCGCCAGCTGATGGAGGTGCTCAAGAACGCCGAGGGGAAGAAGGCCGACGAGAAGATCGTCAGCGAGGTGGGCTCGGGTCCGACGCCGGGCGACCTCGCGAGCACCGAGGGCGTGCACCACGATCCCGTCAGCAAGGAGGGCGCGATGCAGGGCGGGACGACGCGCTACGCCTAGGAAGAGGTGAATGACGCCGAGACGAGGAAAGTTTTGCGCCCGAGTCATCGGCGGCTTTTTCCACGCCAGCAACACAGCTTGATTACTTTTTATGTGTCTGTCTAATAATACCCCCCAATGCGAAACCCTAGACACTCGACTATGCGCGCGTCTTCTTATGCCGGGGTATGTTTTGTACTTATCATGTCTATGAAACCCATCAAGCCGATCCTCATTAGTTTCTCGTCCCGCCCCGGCCTCATTCGGCCGCCCAAAGCATTATCGCCGTGAACCCGGGGTCCAAACACGACACATTACCGCGACCTCGTGAAGGACCCCCCCCTCCCCACCCGAAAGCGCCCCGATGCTAGAGTTGTGTCTAGCAAAGAAGGAAAAACAAGCTCGTGGATCTCGTAGGCCATGGACATCGAATGTTGCTTGTTCATGTACACATCCGCGTCCGATGCCTTGCGCGTTCTCTCCCTTCTCGTCCTATCCCTATCCCCGGACTTACCGTCGCTGCAGACCCACAGTGGGCTGCACCTCGGGCGCGACGACGATGGGCCGGATGGAGCGGTCGGGGCGCGGGAGGCCCACGGAGAGCTGGCGGCGCTCCTGCAGGCCCAGCGTGCGCGCCAGCCCGAGGTCGGCGGCGGCGCCTTTCGGCAGCCGGATGTTGGCGGCGGGCCGGATGGAGGCGACGGGCTCGACCTGGGCGACGGGGCGGAGCTCGACGACGTCGGGCCCGTTCTCGCCCTCGTTGTTATTGTTGTTGGGGCGCCCCGACGCGGCGAACTCGGCGGCGTGGCGTCGGCACCCCTCGGCCGTGTTCTCCCGGTCGCGGCGCTCGGGTTGGCCCCGCTGGAAGACCTTTACGCCCAGGGCGTCAGGGTTTAGCTTGGCCGAGTACATGTGCACGGCGGGCAGGTCGACCGTGGTGCCGTCTCGCCTCTTCCTGAGCTTGGACGCCGGGTTCGCCAAGAGCGGGAGGATGAAACCGTTGGTCTGCATCGTGGTTTCGTCGACGGCGACGCCCGGCAGCACGGCGACCGTCTCGTCGCGCTTCTGGGGCGGCGGCGCCGCCGCCGGGATCATGCCGCCCGCCGCCGCCATGGCCACCGCCGGCATCTCCTGCACGTCCTTCGTCGCCGCCACGGCGCCCGCGGGGCTCGGGCCGACGGGCAGCGCCGCCGCCGCCGCCTGCACCGCCGAGGCCGGCGCCGTGACCGCCGTGGGCGGCACCGGCGCGTTGGTCATCTTCATGGCCTTGGCCGGCAGGTCCTGGACGCCGGCGAGCGGCCCGCCGGCGCTCGCGCGCTTCCTCCGCGGCTGCGCCAGCTCGACCCGGCCCCTCGACCCCCCTGCGCCGGCCGCCAAGGGGTTCGCCTGCCCGCCGGCGCCGGCCAGAGCCGGCCGCGTCAGCGTGGTGTTGCGCTGGCCGCCGCCGGTCAGCGGCACCACGTCTTGCGTCCGCAGCACTGTGGCGTCCGCGCCGCTGCCTGTCTGCGTGATCTGGATCCCCGTGTCCTGCTCCTTCGCGTCCGACGACGAGGGCAGCACCAAGGCCGAAGCTTCGCTGTGGGGGAGGGCGCAGGTTAGCCTTGCTGCGTTTTTTGGAGGGGGTTCCTGACTCTTTCTGGTCGCGCTCCCGGCGTACAAGAGAGGAAGAAGAAAGTCGACGGGGAAGAACTTACAATCGGAAGTTACTGGGTATCTTGTTGCTGATGATCTGTAGACTGCTGGACGGGGGCTGTTAGCGGGGGCTCTTCACGTCGCCGCCACCGCCCATATGGACAGAACGGGCCGGGAAACGGATGGTGGGACAGGGTCTCCCTTACCTGGGGTTGTTGCCGGCGTCGTTGATACCGCGGGCGCTGACGGGTGCGGCGACGGCGCCGAGGTCCGTCATGACGGCGAACGCCGCGAGGACGAGGTTATGCGAGCGCATGGCGGTTTGTGCGAGTGCTGAGCCTGGGGCTCGTAGTTGAGACGTGGGGGATGTGTCAGGAGCCACAGAGTAAAGGCGTCCAAAAGGGTCTGGAAGCGGTGGTGGTGATGTGGTAGTTGCGAAGAGTGGCCCTTATTGCTTGGTACCATCTTCATCCCCAGCGACGGCGCACCGCGAAATAATATACCCCTGACAAAGGGACACCATCGGCCCCCAACAAAACGCACACACCGGCGACGGCCTGGATATTGAGCTCATCACCGCTGTCTCACGTCTCTTGGTCTCGCGTCCACGCCCGGGCCGCTTGGGCCCACCCGGGCTCCCGCAAAAGCAAAGAAAAAGAAAGACGGCACGCCTCGGCTGTCGACGCAGCACCTTCTTCTGGCATTTCGTGACGTGCCTCGTGTGGGCAGACGGGACGGGCGTTTATGCCCAGGCGGTCGTCGGCAATGTCACACGTCAGCCAGTGTCTCGCCCCGACATCTGGCTCATTGGACACATCTCACCTGCCACGACGGGCGCTCGACCGTCTCGTCCGCTTCCAGAATTGCGACCAGAGGCATCGGATGCGGCGTTCGAGCGTGGCGTTCGATGGTTTGTCGCGCCGGGGCCGTCCGCGAGCATCTCCTCCACCGACTGCTAACAAGTCGGGTGAAGATCCCGACAAACGCGGGCAATGGGCCTGTCGTATTGGCTAGTTACCGATCTCCTGCTGCTTTCCGACCATCCGATTAGCTAGGATCACCACGCACGAATACACGAGATCGCCATGAACGGTCCTCCAGGTCTACGCAGCAGGGCTATCTGACGGCCCGTTTGAGTGTGGCCTGATTTCTCCCCGCATCAAGATTAGCAAGGGAATGGTTCGCCCTGCCGGCCATGTAATCAAATTGCCACCAGCGGCTGGCCTGCAGTCGACCAAGGTAATCCGAGTGTGACCTTCTCCAAGTATGGACGACACGGCAGACGGCCATCCATCTTTGCCGGCAGATCCAGAATTCCCGCATTCGTGACCCGTAAAGTATCGTGACGGACGCAGGTGCATTGATGGCACCGTGTACTGGGAAAAGCGCAACTCGCATGTAGGGGTGGATGGGCTATAAAGCCAGCAGATGATCCGATAAAAAAAAAAGAAGCCTAAGCCGGGTACATGTCACCCGCTGCCCTCTATACAGCCAGATAAAAAAATGCCATCGAGATGCGACTTGCCTTCCAGCCCATCCTGGGCGCCGCCGCATTATGGGGCACTTTGAGCCTCGCCGCCCGCCAGCCGTATGACGTGCGAAAGACCATCGAGACGTTCCGCCAGCCGCACGACGACCTCACGATCCTCTGCGCCCACCGGGGTCTCAGGTAAGACCGATTGCCCCTTCTCACGCGTGTGCGTACGGCTCTGCGGCACCGCTGACGGGGGCCCGGGTCGCCTTGTTCGGCAGGTGGAACGGCACGACGGAGAACTCGCAGGACGCCTACTTCCGGGCGGCCAAGGCGGGCATCGAGTGCATCGAGACGGACATCCCTCTCTCGCGGGACGGGCAGCTACCCATGGTGCACGGCCGGGGCGTCGGCCGGACGACGGACGCGGGCGAGCAGGCCGGGCGGCCAGCGTACAACCCTTTCACGGGCTGGGGCCATAACCCCAAGGTGGCCGATCTCGACTGCGTCGGCGGCATCAAGGGGCTGCACCTGCGCGACGAATAGGGCCGGACGCATCGCGAGACGATGCCGACGCTGCCGGACATGGTGGTGAGCCTGCGCGACGCCGGCGTCGGCGTCGTGCTGCAGCTCGACTTCAAGGACCTCGGGTGTATTGTGAGTCGGGGCCCTTTTCCTTGCCTCTTCCCGTTCCTTTTCTCTTCCCCCTTTCCCGATCCCAGGCCCTGATGCGCCCGTGTCGACGCGTTTCTGCCCACTTCACAGCTATGCGCCCGGCGACTTCGTCGATCCCATCACGACGGACCTCACGAGCTTCGACACGGCCAACTTCAGCCTGCCCCGACGACATCCGCTACAACAACTCGGTCTGTCAGTTCCAGGAGGACGGGGTCCTGCAGCTGCTCGACATGCTCGCCGAGGGTCTCTCGGCCGACGGGCGTGACCACCGCAGCGACTTTGCCTGGGTCCTGCAGCAAGGTTTCCGCTGGGTTATCGCCGACACGGCCGACCTGTAGCACGCACGCCTCCGGGCCAAGGGCAAGCGGAACCTGACGCGCTTGCTGGCCGACGCGAGGAGGAGGTGGGTGCCGGCATGGAGTGGTACAGATAGCGGGCGCCCGCGCACGCCCCCGATGCCGCGCCAGTCATGCCGTAGTTGTTGCTTTAGACGGCGCTGCCGCGTCGGGCCCCAGCCCGTGCTCTTGAACTCTCTGCCCGCGCATCGTGCCAGTAGCACCGGGCTTGGTAAGCCCCCTTGGTAGCTCGGCGAGGCACTCGGTAGCATGCCCAGCGCGATGAGGGTCCTAAGGGCACGGCACGTCCTTGGGTCGACTCCAGAGGCGAGCCAAGGCCTTCCTCATGCTCAACCAAATGCGCGGGCCAGCTCCCACCCCCCCGAGACCTTCGTCCGGCCGCAGATGGGCAAAGACCCAGTCGACCTCGTCTGCGATAATGTCGGGCCGGTCCCGCACGACGTGGTGGCCGCAGTCGGGCAGGTGCACGTACTTGGAGGTGGAGGAGAGGCGTAGCTGGTCCCTCTTGAGGCGCTCGTCCTCGGCGTCGCTGCGGCGCAGCAGGTCGCGCTGGGCGGCGAGGGCAGCCTCGGCAGGGGGCGTCGGGGTGGGGCCGGCGGCGGCGGTGCGGGCCTCGAGAGCGCGCACAACGCCGAGGAAGCTGTTGGCGCGGACGACGACGAGGGGCTTGGCGCCCAAGGGGCGGCGGCAGAGCTGGGCGGCGGCGGCACGCGGGTCAAGGCCGCCCTCCTGGCCCGTCTCGGCGAGGACGAGGCCGGCGACGTCGGCGGGTGCGGCCTCGACGAAGGCGCGCGCGAAAGCGCCGCCGTACGAGTGGGCGACGAGCACGTAGGGTGCCGCGAGGCCTCGGGCCGCGAGGTCCCGGCGCAGGGCGGCGACGGCGACGGCGACGGCGGCGGGCGCAGGGCCGGCGGCGCGGCCGCGCGCGAAGAGCAGCACGCTGTGGCCGCGCTGCACCAGCTGCCCTGCCAGCGCCATCCACGCGGGCGACGAACCCTCGGCTTCCTCGTCGCCCGACCCCGGGAAGCAGATGACGAGGGGCCGACCGTCGACGACGGCCGATGCCGCGTCGGGCACCAGGAGTCGGTGATCGGGACGCGAGGGCGTGCGACTAAGGGCGCTAGGCTCCCCACCGGCACTGCTGCTGCTGCTGCTGTGCGCGGAGGCGGGCATGATTTCCGCGGGGGGCGATAGTCCGTTTCTTAGGGGGGCCGACGGCGGCAATCTCGGCAGCGTAGATTCACGCGGCGGCCGGGATCATGACACGAGAGTACGATGGCTATTCGGTAGGGGAAGGCATGCCTTCCGTGGGCTGGGTAGCCGTGCATGTAGGTACTGATGAAAGAATTGCTCCGTACTTGACTTTGCGGGCGGCCGTGGCATCGGACGCCACAATAAGACCACCAGGTTCGCCAGGCAGCAGCGTTCCATCTCGTGTACTAACGAATAGTGCAGGCGCGGGCCCGAGCAGCGCGAGAGCCACCACTAGTGGGTACATTGGTACTTAAAGAAGGGAACGTAGAGCTAGAACCATCCCGTCCGTTCTTGTACTCTCCCAAATCTGTCTCCTGTGTCTCGCGTAGTGCAATTCTGGCCGTGAAGAAGCCTCGGCATGTCCCTGGATGCAAGAGGCCTAACCGACAACGAGCGTGCACCCACAAGACCTCCGAGACCTCCAACTCCGAGTCCTCTCCCAATGAGCCGGGTACCCGTTATGCATCGTTTACCTCATGTAAAAGGGAATGTAATTGGAATGTTTGCACCTGCCTAACAGAGGACCCCCGGCCGGTCGCTCACACCTGGGCCGGAGCGAACCTCCTTTCTCGCGAGAATGATGGGGGCTTGGAGGGTTTTCCATCTGATGCCGAGCAGTGGACCGTCCTGCATCACCACCGAGTAGAATGCCCTTAACCCCGTCCAGGCAATAAGCGATTGGCCGCCCACATGCCCGCACGCGTCCGCACCACTTTTGGGCGGGAAGCCCGTCGATCATCCGCCAGGACCAACCCAGGGCTTCCTAGGGGGGGAAGGAGGGCGGACTTTGATCGCGTCCGCAGGCCGAGCGCGGCCACCAAACCACAAGGCAGACGGGGCTCGTTCCGCATCGCGCCATCGCATGATTACCCACCGCGGGCCACGACAGCTCCGACGAACTGGTAGCCGTAACGGGATGGCGAGAGCCGGCCCGGGCCATGGCAGCCCTTCCGATCACCCGAGCCGCTGCGCACCGCCGTCGCTTGGCACACGTACACGACTTCTTACGATGTAGGCCCAACATCACGATGGTGGCATGAGGAAGAGGAAATGGGCCATGGCAACCACGGCCGCGTTGCTGCCGTCGCTGGAGGCTGGCCGCCGATCCATGGGGGGGAAGCGGAGAGCGCATCGCCAGATCGCTTCCGGCTCGGCCGGCTGGCTGTATATGAATCCCCAGCCCGCCGCCGTTGTCTGCTTCTGTCACTCCTGAGTCAACCCAGCCGTCTCTCGCCCGCCCGCCCCGCGTACGCACCTAGTCCGAACCCTCATCGCCCCATCGATACATCATGGCTCGTCTCCAGAACCTGCTGCTCCTCGGCCTGTCGGCCAGCCTGGGCGCCGCGGCGCCGTCGCCCAACCGGGCCCGGGCCACGACGCCGGCGCCGGCGGTGCAGGACGCCCTCTACGACGGGTCCTGCTTCTACCCGACGCCGGACCCGGCCTTCCCCGACGACCTGACGGCGTACACGGGCCGCTGGTACCAGGTGGCGGGCACGCCGCAGATCTTCACGACGGGCTGCCGCTGCATCTACGCCGAGTACGGGCTGACGACCAACGGCACCGTCAGCGTGCAGAACGTGTGCGAGCTGCCGCTCGGCATCCGTAGCGAGATCAAGGGCGAGGCGAGCCCCGTCGACGCCGCCTACGGCGCCAAGGGCACCTTCCAGGTCCGCTTCCCGAGCGTGCCCGGCGGCGGCGTGACGTGCCCCGGCCCCAACTACATTGTGCAGAGTAAGTCCATTCGGCGGGATTTTTCTGAGCCCCCCCGGAGGGTTGGAAGATAGCCGTGGAGAGAACTGACGGACGGGGCTGCCAAACAGAGTACGATAAGAACTATGCCATTGTCCAGGCGCCCTCATGGCAGGGACTCTTCATTCTCAGCCGCGAGCAACACCCGGCCGAGGCCGACGTCGACGTAAGTTTTCACACACGCACATTTCCACCCTTATTTCCGCCCTGGGGCGCGCTTCTGACTCGTCGGGCGGCAGGCTTGGATTCGCGAGGCCGGCGACTTGGGTACCGACTTGGCCAAGGTGAAGAAGATTAGCCAGGACAACTGCAAGTTCACCTAGGCATGCCCAGGTTTGGGTGTTTGCGCATGTGTGCGCCACGTGGAAACGGGAGCCCCGAGAGCGGGCACGCGGGCTAGGCTGGAATCGTTCATGGTGTTGGCCCACCACATGGTTTCTGTGTGGCTGAGGCTGAGCATGGCTAGGGTAGGGCCGGCTGTACCTTGCATGGTGGGTGTTGGTGTTGTTCGCCCTCCCCGCCTTCGCCGAAGCCGACGGAATGTCTTCCCTACTCGAGTCCTCTCCCCTACCTACCGACTAGAGTCCATTGGTATTAGTACGTAGTAGTAATATTTGTACCTACCCTTCCACGCTGCTTCACCCCCCTCTTTCCCCCTTTTGTAATCGACGCGTGTGTTCTTTAGCCAGCCGCATAGCGGCTTTAACCGGTCAGGACGGGCTTCACGGTTTCCGGGGCTTCCCTGCCATCTACTGTGCGATAGTAACAGTAGCAGATGCGAGGCATGGTTATAACGGGATTTTCTTTGGCCGGCGCCCGTTTTCCTCAGCCAAGCCGACTTCCCGCTTCGGGCGCGCGCACACGGGCTGATTGGCCTGCGGCTCGTCGTGAATGACGCGGCCTCTCGTCATGGACGGGGTACCAGCCAGCGCGCCCGCGCTTCCGGGGGGGGGAGGAGGGGGGCCCAGCCAAACGCGATCCTTGCCACCGCGAGTCTGGGCCCTCGTCGCCCCGGGGCGGGTCGGGGAAGCGGGCGCGAGGGCAAATGAAACGTCATATGTATGGCCCGCCCCGGCCGGCAGAGGAAGAGAGCGTGTGTGTGTTTGTGTGTGATAGAGAGGGAGATAGGGAAAGGGAGAAAGGGAGAGAGAACCCAGCAGGAGGGAACCCCCCAAGAATTAGCCAATGCCTCCCCGCCATTCCGTCACGTTTACCCCTCCATCCCAGGCTTCGTGTCTGGCCTGATCGCCGCCCCGTCGCCGCGCCCCCCCTTTTGTCCGTTTCCGTCGTCGCATTGCTTGCCCGCCCACGACCGCCCCGTGAGCAGCAGCAGCAGCAGCAGCAGCAGTAGCAGCTTGCGGCCGCCCCGCCAAACCCGTGTCATGAAGCTGCCGGCCTCGACCCAGCGCGCGCTCGCCGCCCTCGACGAGCCCGCGCCCGCCGCCACCGCCGCCTCGGCCTTTGCCAGCCGGTCCGTCGTCGCCAACAGCAGCAGCGGCCTCAGCAGCGGCAGCAGCACCGCCCGTCCGACGCCGCTGCGCCTCCACTTCGTCGGCCCGCCCCACTCCACCGTGATCCGGCCCGGCACCGTGTTGACCCCGCGCCAGTGCCAGAACCAGCCGGTCCTGGCCATTCCCATCTCCGCCATGCTGCGCCTGCCGCCCTCGGTGCGATTCCTAGCCCTGTGTCTGGCCCTGGACCCGCCGCTGCCGTCATCATCGCCGTCGTCGTCGCCGTCGTCGTCGTTGTCGTCGCCGTCGCCGCCGTCGTCGTCGTCGTCGTCGTCCGACTCCTCCCGGCAGCAGCAGCAGCACTACCACCATCATCAGAACCAGCGCCCGGGACCGCCCACCCTCCAAGGCGTGCGCGCCGACCTCGTGCCCGTCATCCACCAGGACGACGAGCGCTGGATCCCGCTGCTGCACGAGAACGGCCGCTGGGGCGCCGCCGACGACCCCAGCCACAAGCCCGTCATCGACTTCCTGGCCCCCGTGCCCGCCGGCCCGGGGCCGCGCCGCTACGTCTGGCTTGCCTGGATCCAGCCCGACGGCGTCTCGGCCTACGACGTCCTGCGCGCCACCGGCCTACCGCGGCCGCCGCCGGTTCCGCGTCCCCACGCCTCCGACCCCGGCGGCGACGGCGACGAGGCCCTCGTCACCGCCGCCGATCCCCGTCGCGCCCGCTTCGACGACGAGAGGTTCGAGAAGGAGCTCGGCCTCGGTGACGTCGTCGCCGCCAATTACTTCATCTGCGAGCCCGAGAACATGGCGCCGCCCGACGCGCGTTTCTGCGGCCATCGCTAGGACCGACGGACGCCCCCGCCCACCGCGGCCGTCGCTTGAGCGCCTTCTTATCACCACCACTCAAGCAGATATTCAGGAGTACCACCCAGGCACCGGAATATGTCGGTCCAGCCGTCGCTAGGCGTGAGGGGGCTTCTTGCCTTTAGGCGGGCTTTGGGTCGATACAGCCCACGCCGCGGGGGCCGGCCCGGCCATCACGGGCCATCGGGCCTACGTCGGGCGTTCATTACCCCCTTCATTCCGCGCGGAGAGGGACTAAAGCGGTGCTTCCGTGAGCAGAGAGAGAGGGAGGGAGGGTGAGAATCGCGTCTCCCTTCAGCGGGCTGGAACCGCAACGTAAGACGAAGGCGCAGAATTGGTGCCTGCCTACGAACACTTTCCCGTTCTTTATTTAGCATTATAGAATAACACGAATTCCACGATTCATTGTCAGGAGCGTTCGGAAAGCACGACCAATCTTTTAAATCCTGAGGAAGTAGATGCTTACCTCTTACCGCGGCGCATATGCTCCTCTTCCGTAGCCTCGCTCCAAGGAACCACAAGAGGTGCCCCGCTTCCACTCGGCACACGTGGTTAACACAACCGCCGGCGTTGGAGACGATGCTGCCGAGGATGAGGCTGAGCTACCAAAGAGGCCGACGAGGAGTTGCAGGACCAGCAGCCCCAGCCTCCGGACAGCGGGCTGGTTGATCACACCCTGCCCGCCGGGGCCACTGTTGCTGTCCATCCCGCGAGCACTTTGCAGTCTCCGTAGCGCCCGCTGTGACTAATTGAGCCGTCAACATCGCCGAGTCAGGGTCGTTGTTTCGTCTGGATAAAACGTCTAGTTAGTGGGCAAAGAGCGGCTCTGCTGCACGTTCAGATGAAGCGATGAAAGCCGCCCGGACAAAAGCCGCGCCAAGGGAACACGGAAGTGCTCGGTAGTTCCCCACGGAGGGGTGGCACCTTTGAACCCAGGAAATCGATGGGCAGTGTGCACCTGAAAGCCAAATCTGCACCTTGTGGGCCTCGTGTACTGCTTCGCCTCAGACGAACCGAAACCGAGTTTGCTGATGCCATGCTTGTCCCTATGTCCCCATTTCCGATTTTCTACGTATAATCTGTTTCGTTTCATTCCGTTTGCAGTAGTCTCATGGAGACCGTCCCTCCGGACGAAGGAAACTGAGCCGGCAGGCCTGCACATTCTGTACCACCAGTTCACACCACTTCGAGTACTTGAGAGATATTCTGGCACCTTGGCACCCTTACACTTCCACATGTCCCGATGGGAAATATAACGCAGATAGTGTCCCATACACACATTGCAAGCACCGCCATCCTGGCGAGATGCCGGAATAGGCCTGACCAGGCACCGCGTATGCCCTCAAAAGTGTATCTACAACAGCAGCCGGCGGCGGAAGTAGGGGACACTACTTACCCCCTCATCGTATGTTGGCGTTGGGCGGTCGTGTCTGGTGACGCACGCCTGTGTCGTCCCCTCCTCACCCAAGAGCCGCCCAGAAGGGTACTATGGTGGCGCTCATCGCCCAGGAGCTTCCGCCGGGCCGAGGACGGTGGTGAGAACAGTACTTCTTACCACCCCTGGCTATTCGCCTCAGCTGCCAAGGTTACCGGCTAGAAACGCACGGCTCCATTCATGAGTTCGGTCGAAACTGACACGCGTCGCGGGCGGGCAGTCTCTCGTCCTGGCCTCCCGGTGGTGTGCGTATCCGACGAGACGCATAAATTTGACGGGTCGTTCGTGGCCGCACTGTCGGTCGAGGCGAAGCTAACGCTGCATGCTCTTATGCACATCCGTGCTGATTAGCTCAGCTTTGAATGGAATCCCTATACCTAGACCAGGGCCAGAGACAGTCCGACAAGTGAAACATTTGGTCCATCAGTTACCGGGAAGTATCGACACTTGACTTACTGGCAAGTATTGCCGAACGTTTCCCATGATACAGCAATGCATCAAGCAATATTGAGTACGCAGCATATGCTTGGCAAAATGCTCTGGATTGTTGCTTTCCACAACACATGTTGGGAAAACCTTCTACGACCTCATCACTAAACTTCCGTTGTCCCTAGTCTTCTGAAGCTCATGGCGGACGACGATTCCAAAATAAATAGGGCCTGTGGTCCCGGCGAGAAGGACACGTTTTGCGGATCCTCAAAAAGCGCCCCGTTCCATCATCCGCCGAGCGAAGACCACTATCCTCAACTATACATCACATCTATCCGTTCGCTACGACAAAGCCCTGTTTTCCACCCTCATTGCGGCCACCCGCCTCGTTTTCCCAGTCGGAACTTACGGTTGGTCCGCGAGGGGCGGAAAGACGCACGCCGACGACGAAACAGTGATCTGTAGGTGGCATCATGTGATCACGAGAAATCCCACATCGGCAGATTACTCACAGGCGGCGTGTATTCCAGATTCATGTAGCTACACCTACCAGAACAACGGGCACGTTGTGCGCGGCAACGACGGTATCTACTGCACGAGCGTCATCGGCACGAACAGTCTCCACGGAAGTGAATCTTACCCTCCTTTCGGCCCCCTGGTACGCAAAACGTTCATTAAGCATTTCAGAATGCCGCGCCTGCCGTAGTGAAGTCACCTACGCTCAAGTTTCCGACAGCCATGCCTCGTCCGATTTACCGGTCCTCACGGAGGAGGAGACTTCAGCTGGGATGGGGGGCCTTGGCTCGCCCGGGCCCGTTTCGTGTCCGTTCGCCCCTGCATCAGCGGCAAGCAAGAAGGCACGGTCGGTTCGACGGCTGGGAGTCACAGGGCGAGGATGCTGGCTCTTGCTTAATTATCGCCATGGCCCAGTAAGAAGGCGAAATTCGGCCATGAACCTCCACCAAGTCGCCAGTCTTTATCCACTATCCCTCGCAGCTTTGCCGTCTAACCAAGGATTCATCCACGCGGGACCGTTGGGCTGTTTAAGTCGGCGCTTTGACCTCTTCAGGCGAGAATTGCACACGCAAGTGCCACTGTCTTCTACCAGGGAAAAAAAAAGGTAATACCGGCAGCACCGTTAGGAGCTGACCATGGTCGTTTCCACATACATGCCAGGCCCCAGGGTCCGTGTCCGTCCCCTCGCCGCAATGTTGACCCCCAACGCACTGAATCGATTCGCCCCGTAGCTTCCTCCAAATCCATAGGCGCGTGTAGCAGCCGAAACCGGCACGGATCCGTAGTCGAGCATCCGCGGAATATGCCGAGAGCTTAACTACCATTGAAACAGGCACCGGGCAGGTTTGAAATTCTCCAGGGGACCTGGAGAGGGTGGGGCCATCAGGGTCCAGGGCGCCGGAACCGGCCGGTACGGGGGCGCCGGCTCGGTTCGGTCCCGTAAAGCGGCAGAAGCACCAATGGGGGGACGGCTTTACCGTCCAGGCTGCCAAGCCTAACATGCATCCACCTGCTCAAGGCGAGGGGGAAACGTACGAGTGCATCCCTGACGGGCAGGGCGTCGGTGGCCCCGTTGCCACAAGGGCGGATGAATCTGTTTAGGTTTGTTGAAGCCGAGGAAGAAGTGTTTCGGTTCGTAATGTCGCCAAAGGCCATGGGCAGCTCTGCGCTGCGTTTGATGGTCTCATAAACCGGCTAGACCCCTTCGGTGTCGTCTTTCCATCGGGACCTAAACCTTCTGCATCGTGATCAAAATTCAAATACGTGTGTTTCTTTCAGGGGAATTTGGTAGGTTGTAATTAGCACGAGGTTGGGGGAAGGATCCAGCCAAGGTTTGAAATCTTCAGGTCCGCTTTTTTAATGGTAGTACAGCCCGGCTCAGAACGCTTGTTGCGTGCGCGGGTAGCAATTAGTGTAAATCATCACGCCGCCCCACCGGCGGCCTAGATGGCGCGTTCGTCGGGCCGCTCCCCCACAATGTTCTCGGTACTCGAGTCGAACTGGTTGGTCCTGACTTGGTACTCGCGCGTGATCTGGATGCCCTGGGAGTTATGCTTCCCCTTCCTGGACCCGAACGTGGCCATGTTCCAGGTGCCGGAGTTGCCGTGGCCCGAGGGCGCCCAGGGCTTGCGGATGCCGCCGTCCGACTTGCCCTGCGAGCTCCAGGCGAGGTGGGCATGGGGAAAGTGCTTCTTGAGGAAGGGCCGCAGCCGCGTCAGGCAGTTGCATATGACGCACAAGTTCAGCTCGGCCGTCGACCAGGGCCCCGTCTTGGGTTGGTAGTAGGTAAAGTCGGGGAGGGTCGCCAGGTCTTGGACGACGACGATACGGGCGATGGTGGCGATGGTGGCGCTGCGGGTGCTAGGTTAACACACGGCGTCTTCATCCACCATTTCGCATTGCAACGTTGCCACTCACCCGGATCCAACACCGAAGATCATTCCGACCATCAGCTTCTGTCGCATGGGCATGTTCAACCCGTGAATTACTGTCACATTGCGAGTCAGTACAGTTGCCAAAACGGCTGCTCACAGACTGTGCTTCGAGACGGCCACGTGGAGACCAAAGCGGAACCGGGACGAGGTGAGGGAGTGGTGCGGCAAAGGGGCAACGAGGAACAAGGGGGCCCACTAACCCGGAATCGGCAGCAGGATCAAGACGATATCGAAAATAATGTTGAGGAACCCATGAGCCAAAGTGCAGTTTGGCAAACACGCGGAGTTGCCGTGCACAACGACGTCGCAGGGCACGGTAATAATGACGACAATGACCACGGTGTACACGATGCAGCACGCGCCGATTACCAGGACCAGGACTCGAATCGGTCTCCCCGGGTGGATGCGGTAGTACAGCGTCAAGATGGCCAGCTTCGCCAGTGTCGGAGATACCATATACGTGGCGGCCATTGGGTTCACGTGCTGACGGCGCGTCACAAGCATGTCAGCCATGGTAGTTCCCGGGCATGCGATGGCGAGCTTGGTTCTGTCTTACCAACATGTAGATTTGCAGCTGGGCTACCGAGGTATCCCACATATGCTTGCCCCAACCGTATTGCAACGCTGTACCGTCGTCAGGACTCGGCGGCGCAGAATTAAGGGCCGACAAACCATACCGTTCATCTGAACGATGCTGAAGCCCACGCTCGCGACCCACGAGAGGGTGATGAAGACTGCCCGTGTTAGCGAGGCCGGGGCTCCGTCATGCTACGAGGGACCGGCGCCGCCGGCGAAGGACTCACTATCATCTAGCTCCCATTGCTTGACGATGCCGAGGGAGGTGTAGAGCCGGAGAGCCAGCGATGCCGTGGACAAGAAGAGGAAAACGGCAGTCGTAACAATGAGCGACACTTGGACATCGGTGAAGGGAGGGTTGAAGTTGGGCGTGACGCCCGGTGGCGGGGGCGCTATTCCGACGTTGTCCATGACCGCCTATGTCTATGCAGGTACGAAGAGACTAAAAGATGGCGGCTCGCATTGATCGGAAGCAAGAGCATGGAGATTTCCCACGAAACGAACGGTAGGCTGGAGGCGCCGCACCCGGAAAAACAGAAGCAGTAAAACAGTAATGAGCGTGAGTCGCAGCACGGAGCCGGAGTAGCGTAACAAGCCGGAGAAATGGAAGTAAGGGTCGATTTTCGCAAGGCAGCAGTCGGCCAGTACAACGGGAAGATTTTGCCCCCAATGAGGTGCACATAGGTGGGCCGTTATGACAGGCGCCGCGGCTGACGGCCGGGGTTAAGGACAGGGTCGGTCGCCGGGGAAGGCACTGCGGAAGCGAAGGAATAGGGGGGGGCCGCCATAGTCCGGCATGAAGGGGTAATACCGCAGCATGAAGGGGCAAATCCTTTTGGCGGTGGTGTGCTGCCATTTCTCCCTACCTCTGATGACCTCAGGCCATCTGGGAACGAGACGGACAATTTCCGTCTTGTGTACCGGTCTGGAACAATATCGGGCCTGCCTAAACGGCACGTAGCGCGAGGCGGCCCTGACAATGCCGAAAGTTTAATCGAGGGGGCCAAGTCAGACGTGACTATCCGGATCCGCAGCGGTCGAGCCGGGATGTCACTTTGGACCCTTGCTGACGGGGGTATGGACTGCCCCCGGCAGCGCTAGCTCCATTACCCTTGGCGGCTAGATGCACCACGGTACGTGCTCCGCAATCGCCCGGCCGAGTCCTACCCTTGCTCTCCGCTCGGCCTATTCGCTCCCGGCTCGGGGTGTTTGAAAGTTCCGAAGGAAGGAATCCATAGCATATATTCCTTGACTCTGCATATTCGGCGCCAATGCTGTTTGGTGCTGGCGTTAAGCGTCATGCAGGCTCATGGCCACGGTCGAGAGCGGTGCGAAGCCCGTCTGTCCCTACGCCCATCGTCTTGGCCGGTATCCCGTCTTTCAGCTTCCCGGCCGGCAGCGAACTAGATTAGCTCGATCTGCGGCGGCCGGAAAGCCTAGGCCGTAGATGGGCATCAGAGCGCAAGATCCACCCTAATTACAACGGAAGTGATAAGGGGCGGGCCGGTCACCACCACCCGGGACCCGGAACTCTACTACTCTGTCTATCTTGGTCCAGATCGGTACTAAGTAAGGGGCACACGCGAGGGCGTTACCCCAAGAATTTTAAGTTGGACGGTGGGCAGGCTAGGCGATGCAGGGGGGGAGGGCGGGGACACAACCATTTCGTCTCTGGACTTCGCATCATTGTCCAGATCTGTACATTTCTTTAAACCCAGTACAGCCCGCCCTAAGTGGTACCTGAGACGGAGTGCTGCAATTGGTAAGCCGCACTGAGGCATGGCCCCAATTGATATCTAAGTATGTAGTATGTGCCTTAAGAAAGGGCGAGGCCGATAGGTACCGCCCCACACCGCCTTATCCGTCTCACCACACCTAAAGATTCAGAAGAGAATCTCCGCGCTAAGCAACTTTTATAAAAGTGAGACTAGCCAGCCACTTGGTGGCATAGCCTAAACCTACCCTTATAGAGTAGTAGAAATTCGAAGGCTTCGCCTTGGGATGAGTAATCATCCAGTCCCTCTGAAATTAATAAGCTTGGATCCCCCTCAAGACGCCAACCCATCAGCACGCCACCAAAAAAAGAAGACATCGCCACATGTCGATTAATATAAACAATTCAATATCTCAACAATAACAATAGATACAAATAAACGGTTTGGCCTTAAGAGATCATGATACACTCCTCTATATCCGAGGACGATTCATCTTCGGATGTGACCGTGGAAGGTGCTTAAGATGAGGCAGTGGTTACGCCCCCTGTATGAGGACCTGTTCCCATAGCTTACTTCACCTCCCTGACCTCCAGCATCGTCATAAAACGCTCCTAGGTAGAGGGATTAACTCTGCGACGCTTTTCAGGCCTTTGTTAATGTAGTGCAGCCACTAGTTGGTGATGCGTAAAAGGTAGGGGACCTGCCAGTTGACAGATCCTGCTCTTAATAGCCTATGTATGTCCACGGTATCCAGTTTAGCAGACTAGGTTATTGTCCCCCCCCCGTGGTGGCACGCATTAGTTGGTCTCGTTCGCGTTTAAGGCTGACGATCTCGGCCGTTGCTTAGTCCAAGGCCTTGCCAGTCTTCCGAAACACTTATCGCAGCGTTGCGTTATTATACACTAAATCGACGCCACGTAGGTCGCGATGCAAATCCTGGACTTACCGAGCGCTCCTTAGAGTATTGATATCTAGAGCAGATATCTCTGTTAGTAAAGGAGTCTCTCTGGGGGGTGGAACGCACTAAGCTGCGCTCTCCAGTTAGTCGACCAGTTGCTGGCGAGCCAGTCTACTATTGAAGGCCTTACTGGGGTCCCTAGGATAGATTCCAGTTGCTCGCCAGCCAGTGGCTATATGCTCCGGCGTTAAGGCCTCCTTTCGAGCCTTGTTCTAGGCCTCTAGGAACTCCGGTTTCTTTCGCGTCATCGTGAGACTGGACGCGCAGGCCTCACGAAGCGTTTTTCGGTACGTGCGCTTTAACACCGAGAATAGTCCTAGGTTTAGAGGCTGGAGGACCTGCGATATATGCGCTGGAAGGAAGTTAAGCCAGACTTTGGCCTCAAAACAGCTAAATATAAAGTCCTCGCTATAGTTTAAGGCATAGCCATCTAAAATAAGATGTCGCCACTGGTAGGGGTCCTCTAGAGCAGTTAAAGGGAGGAACACCTCCCTTAGCTAGCGCAGGCCAATTAAATTGCTCGTCCAGCTAGCTGGCGAGGCCTTAAAAGACCAGTCGTTAAAGTCATCTTTGTCTAACTGGCAGTTAAACCACTGCTGTTGGACCGATTTCCCCTTAAAGATAACGAGAGGAGGTAAAGCGTATCCGCTAACAGAGATGGCCTCAATTAAAGTCGCCTACTTGCTACAGCCTGGATCTATAGTAAAGACCTCTTTAAAGGCAGACGGGCCGATTATTAACGGACTGTCTCTAAGGCCTATTTAGCAGCCAACCTCGTCTATATTCCAACTGTGCTCTGGAGGGACTTCTACTAGCCTTTAATCCTCCAACCTGGAGAAGAACTCCTCTATATTTTCTCGTAAGGCGCCGTTAACGCGCTGGAAATCCATTCCCTTGGACCTCACGGTCTTTAACTGCGGCCAGCGCTTAAGGAACCGGAGATGCTAGCGTTTTCTAAGGTGGTGTTAGCTGCCAGACGCCGCCAGCAGCGATTGAGCATATATGCGAAAGCGTAGGTACGGTGGTGACCAGCCTAGACGGGCCTACGTGAGGGCCCAGTCTGCTAACGCGCGCTCTAAATCTTTAGAAAGGGCCTGACGGTGCTCCTGAGCGTGTGTTTTTAAGGACTTCCCTTCGAAGCGGCGTATCAAATAGTGTCTAAAGACATGGAACTGTCTGGCGACCTCTCGAATAGAGGTGCCCTTCTTCACGATGGCGAGGGCCTCCAGCAGTTGCTCGTCATCCATCTAGTGGACCCTAAAAGAAAGAGCAGAAGATGAAGATTCTATTGACCTTAACACTAAGACCTCAAGATGTCTGGTTATTTATCTATTTGCCCTTTTGTTGACATCTGCCATCTCATCTTGGTGGTTGAAACGGTGGCGTGTTGATGGGTTGGCGTCTTGAGAGGGGTCCAAGCTTAATTGTCTGGTCTCTCGGCTGCCAGTCCGTCCCTCCGTCCCTCCGTGCCTCCATCCCTCCGCCATATTTGTGCTTCGCCGGCTACTCGAAATGGAGCCCAAACTTCGCGCGGATTCTGATTGACGAGATTTCTAGTCTTCGGGTTCAAGTTTTCCGTTAGCGTGCTTGCGAAGCCCATATGGAGTGCCGATTTAGTAAACGTTCGCAATTCTATTTTCCGAATGCTCCAGTAGATCATTTACGAAGCTTTACCCATAAAAAGGACGATCTAAAAGCACGAATACTCAGTCCCCCCTCCGGGCCGAGACCCCGAAACCGGAGTCATGGATATTCAACCCCTCTCTGCCTTACCACAAAGTGTCGGATCTTGGTCAACTCGACTAGACGGCTGCAAACATGCCGAGAGACAGCACAGAAGCTCCGGACAGGCCACCCCAAATTGATTGCTGGGCATAGACAACGTCAAGTGCTGTGTAGGTACTTGGGTAACGTACCTCAGATTCCCGATGGGACGGCTCACGGTGGAGTTTTGTGGCCCACGTGAGGGCTCCTGTCAGTCGGCCTCACCCTTCAGAGGCCCTTGCCGCCGCTCGTTCTCGGATAGGCACTTGTGTTGCAGAAGGGCGGGGCTTTCGTCCCGTTTTTCTTTTGGGCTAACCAGCCACGGCGAACCGGGGGGCCAGGATCATGACTCTTGACGCCTGCAGCTGCTCCCTGGCCGCCGTTCCTCGCCGGCGCATCGTATACGGCTCAGGAGCGGGTTGCCGCATTGGCAAAAGGCAGCACCCCCGAGTGGGGAAGTGCTGCGTGGCAGGAACTCCATACCCTCCTCGCTTGAGGGGATCCCACGCGAGGCGGATAAATGCCCGCCGCTATCCTGGTGAGTTCCAAGGCACGTCGAGAATCAACACTACGCGCGCTCTCCGTATCCTGCCCTCAGCGTGCCCACATTATAGCACACTATCGTTAGCACGCCATGGGTTCGACGCACGCCGCCCCCATGGCCGAGGGCCTGGTCACACTCGACCCGCTGCCCATGTGCCAGAACGACATTACGCCGCAGTGGCTGACTCGGGTCCTGGGCCATGAGGTCAAGGAGCTCACGCCCGTGATGTTCCGGCAGTCGACCTCGACCGTGTACATCGTCGAGGTCGTGTACGGCGAGGCTGACTGCCCCTTGCCGACGCGCCTCTGCGTCAAGGGCGGCTTCGACCCGCGCATGCTCGAGATCGCGCCGGCCATGATCTCGACGTACCGACGCGAGGCCGAGTTCTACCACTACATCAAGCCGCTCGTCGAGGACGGCATGCGGCTGCCCAAGACCTACTACTGCGGCACCAACCCGCCCGACGCCGGCGGGCAAGGCGTCGTCATCATGGACGACCTCAAGGCGCAGGGCTACGCCTTCGGCGACGCCCTCGTCGACTGGCCGGTGGAGCGGGTGCGGGCCGGGCTCGGCCAGCTCGCCGCGTTGCACGGCCGGACCTGGGGCCGGGGCGAGAAGGAGTACCCGTGGCTGGCGGGCGAGAACGTGCTCTCGACCGTCGTCTTCCAGCTCATGGCGCCCGAGCTGTGGCCCGCCGTCGAGGTCAACGTCAGCCGCCTCGGCGCGCCCGAGCTGGCCGACCGCGAGCGCATGACGCGCGTCTACCACGCCGTCTTCCGCCACCAGGACGCGCGCTACCGCTGCGTCATCCACGCCGACAGCCACATCGAGAACGCCACCATCGGCGCCGACGGCATGCCCGGCCTCATCGACTGGCAGGCCTTCGGCACCGGCTCGTGCTTCCAGGACGTCGTCTACTTCGTCAACAGCTGCCTCAGCGTTGCCGACCGCCGCCGCCACGAGGTCGAGCTGCTCTCCTTCTACCTCGACCAGCTGCACGCCCAGGGCGGCCCCCGCCTCGCCCAGGCCGACGTTTGGGACGAGTACCGTAAGAACTCGATGCACGGCTTCGGCTGGTGCCTCATTCAACCCAACATGAAGCCCCAGGAACTCACCTGGACCATGGTTGCCCGCATGGGCCAGGCCATCGTCGACCACAACACCATCAATCTGCTCGAGGCTCTGGAGGCTAAGAGCCCGCCCGCCAAGTAACAGAGATAGCTTCGCCCTACCGCTGCGCAGCCCGAGACCCCAGGATATAGAATAATGACATTGCATAGACGTGGCTGGGAATCGGGTGCGCTACTTAAGTGCTTTACTTATCTAATGCAATGAATATGCCGGATGGCTTCCGATTCGTGCCCTGCGTCTCCCCCCGCCCCCCCCCCCCCTCACTCCCTCAAATAGACGAGCCATGCGCATCCTATCGCTGATCATAATAAGCCAAGCCCATACCATGCACTTTTTCCGTCTATTCGCCGTCCAGAGTAACATCAACTTTGGTCAACCAATCGTCCGCCTGGCCAGAATTCTTCTGATCATCCGGCTCATCATTGGTCCCAGCATGGCTATTGCCCCTCCCCCACACCCCCGGCCACAGTTCTTCCACCACCTATCACCGAGTCGGTCCTGAATGGCTTTGATCCTCTTTTCAAGTCGCGCATTGGGAGCCTCTTGTTTCGCGTTCTTCTTGGACGCTCATACCTTTCGGCGCCCGATGGTTGACTCCAGTTGCCTGATCCTGCGGTCTTGATACTTGAGCATTCGCATCTGGATCTGGCTGTTGTTAGTTATCTTTTGTGCCAAGGACTTGCTTCCTCTGAAGATGGCGTCAGGATCCTCGTTGAATATTTCGTCCTGTCTCTGAACAAGGTCTTCGTTAACCCCCGGTTCGCTTGATGAATCATCGGACTGTTCGCGTTCAAGCTCAATATCAGGTTGGTGTCGGCTTCTATCGACATCCAAGGATCTCTGTCCTTGATTACCTCTGTTCTTGCTATGATACCCGCAGTCGTTTCCCGTTCTCTGATCACCTACGACCTTTCAGTTCGCCTCGTTTATTTTGCTCTTTGCCAGCGGCCAATTCTGGCGGTCATGATCTCGGTCATCTACCACCGCCGCGTGGAGCTGGCGTATATTTTCCTTATATCTTTGGAAGTATTCATACACGCTCATTCCCGATTCTTTACACGCCTCCCTGGGTGGAGGGTTGTCGCACGAAATCAACTTGTCAAGGGAATGGTATCCTATCTTGGCGCCGACTGCCGTCAGGGAGGGCCGCCAGTACAGCAGGGATGTCGCGTTTGTATGTTTATCAGCCACCATCCCAGTTAGACCTCGGGCCTCCAGAATATTTGAGATCTCGCTAGTAAGGTGCCCGAGACTGGGCTTCCCCTGGCTCACTTCCCCGAGGTTCCTGATCGTTTCTAACTGCGTTTGGTCGGGCAGCTTCAGGACACGCTCAAATTTTCCAGCCCAGTATGCGGCGTGCACTTTTGTCAGCGCTATCCCGGCGCCCATTTACAGAACCTGTAGATATGGCAGGCTGTGGGGTATTCCATCATCGGACATTTAGCAGATATGTGATGACTTGCTTTAGATCGATGCCGGGACGAAGTCATGTGATCCGCAGAATAGAATCCCAGTGCTCTAACGCATTGTTTGTCTTAATCTTTTTGGCCTCCAATGGATGGAACTTCAGGCACCTTCTACCCCGAAAACCGTATCAGATCCGCCGGTCCGGGTGTCTCATCTCGTCAGATGGAACCACGGTTCACTGACTCTTTTCTTTTCGTCCAGATAGTACTCGCGCTATTAGGCACGCGGCCTTGGTTTTGGGACAAACTGTTCAAGATTGTAGTACTTGGTGGGGCAAAAGGTACGCGACATATCCGCCTACCATATTTACTCCGGCAACCTTGGAACTTCAAGAATTATGGGTAGTCTGATGTGCGTCAATCGAGATGGGAAAATATTATGGTAACTGGACAAGCCGCAGTGCCGGGTATGATGGTATGTTGGATGGGTTGTGATCGATGAGCCGTGAACGTGACAACAACCGAAATGTTTGGTTCAGAGGCTGTATGGAAGAATCTGAGATGTAATGGAGATAAAAAAGACAGATATGAAGTTGGAGATCAGAGACCAAGGAAGGGAAGGGGAGATTTAGACGCGAGAAATGGGCCGGGGAATGGGGAGAAAGCTGTAACTGTTTGCCTTTTGCAGGTTTCTGGACTCTGACGAGTGGTTTTCTGTAGGAGTAAAGAGCTGGGGCTGTTGACGTCCAGAAACGGATATGATTCGTGGGCAGATGATGGAATGGGAATGAAAAGGGAAGGGAGTGAAGAGGCAGAGGAGAACGAGGAAGGTAGGAAATGATGGGGTCGGTGGGTGTTTATATGTATTATGTGGTATTGGCTCAGGCAATACAAGGCAAAGGAACGGAGAGGAAAGGGGATGGGTTCCATCCCTAATGTCTACATACCTACCCCGGTATAGTTTTAGCGGGCTGACACAGTTACCTCGCTAGGGCACTCGCATAAGGGCAAGCCGATATCAATAAGCGCGCGGGAAGGATGTTTGAGGAAGTCGTGATAAGCCAAGCAGATGTTAAATGAAACACGTAAATAATGCTTAGGGTAGGGAGAGAGCTACCCTCTTCATTATTGCCTGGGGTCCAACAGGTCCTCGTTCTACAAAGATAGAGCGAAGTTTGGGGAATTTACGAGTGGATAACAGGCCGATAGGAAAGTAACGTTGTGGCTCTCAGAGCCCACCAATGGTCCCCAGATGCTAAAATGTTTCAATGCGTGGGTAGAAATAGGCTGGAATGAGAGAGAAGGTTGAAGATCCCCACAACATCAAATCTCCAGAGGTATGGGAACATTAAGTGTGGCAAAACGTCTATGCAAGTATGCACTAATATGACTGCGGAAGCGTCCGCGCCGTAGCTAAAACACACGCTGCAACAGGCTTGAAATGCGGCTCACTAATGTAACCTGTGAATCGTCACTGCTCTGCGTCCATTCCGACATACCTGACCGTCTGCGCACCTCCTTGACATACTTGGGCCAGGTGTTGGTCAAGACGAGATACTTGATATGGCTTTCCGAAATGTCAAAAACGCCGTAGTGGAACCCAGCGGGGATCTCGCCGCGGTAGTCGATCTCGATGTCGGTGAGGGAGTTCGTCGGCATATCCTCGAAGTCGAAAGGCGTCACCTGGTTGGTTTCCCGCCGGCCGGGCAGCGTACGGGCGGGCTCATCAAATATGGAATCGAGGTGCCTCAGATGGCATGAGGACAGATTGATGGGGAATTCGGCGTCGCGGGCGCTGATGTACTCGACATAGATGCCGAGGGCGCGGTTGAAGCTGTCGCGGAGGCGCGCCTCGTCGGCCAGGGCGGGCCACGAGGCCTTCCAGACGGCCAGCTCGGTCAGGAAGCCGATGTTCTCGCCCGAGAAGTCGCGCAGGGCCGAGAAGTCCTGCAGCGGCTTGGGGTCGGTGCGGAGGACGTCCTCGAGCGCGCCCATGCACATGAGGCGGTCGTCGATCAGGTCCGGCGTTTCGGACCGGTACGCCTTGCCGTGACCGTGACGCTCTTCGGTCGACCTCTTCTCGACCGACGAGCCGCCCGAACTGCTGGGCGCTGATGTGTTGGATCGCGACGATCCCAAAACCGAAGCCTCAAGGACCGAAGACGATTCGTTGGCCCACCTCGCGTTCATCTCGAGCGTTTTGCGCGCCTCCCACTTCCGCTTCATGACTAGCCAGCATGGTATGAAGATGGTGAAGACCTCGAAGAACATGGTCGCCAGGTGAAGCCTATGCGGCGGGTCAGTCATCCGGCGATAGTGGCCTCCGGGTGCCTGGGTAAACTCACCATTCACTCGGCGCAAAGTACATGTTGATAGGTGCAAACGCGGGCGAGTAGCACGCAATCACAAACAGCGGCGTGGCGTGCAGACTTGAGAGACAGCACCCAATCGTTTGCATTCGCCAACCCAGCGTGTCCCGGATGCCCGCAGACTTAATGATAAGAATGGGAGCGACCTGTTGGAGATTCTGGTCAGTACTGGGGCGCCTGTGAACGGAGAAGTCGAGCCTCAACATACCAACCAAGTCCAGACGGCCTGCCAAACAAGCGTTGGCCACCATTCCCAGCCGCGGCCAAGGTCTGCCAGCTGTTCTATGAAGTTATTTCCGCGCACTTCAGACCCGGGGATACCGTACGTGGGATGGTACTTGCGGCAGGCCAGCCACATGCCCACGGTCAGAAGAACCTGCACCGTCGTCAGTGTTGTTGCCCATGCCTCTGGATGACCAGTCGTATCTGGTACCGCCAGTCCGATCTGTTCGTACCTGAAACACCATGCCGGCCCCGATATAGAAGAGGATTCTGTTGGCGTAGTCCATGTTGGAGAGTCGGCAGAGCCAGGAAGTGCCACTGCAGTCCCTTTTGCGCCTCCCGCCCTCGGCAAACCTTTTCTGCGACTTGGCATAATGCAGGAACCGGCTATTGGATGCGTGGAAGAGGGCGATGCCCAGGGGCAGCCAGATGCCCATGAAGAAGTACTGCACATCATATGCCGTCATCAGGTTCATAGTCATGCCAAGTGGGTCTGGAGAATTTGGAGTCAGCAGCTGTCGATGGGGTATTATTGTCATGCATTTGCGATGCTCCTCAGGGTCAAAACGACGGAGTCCGAGAGCGAAGGGACGACGACGGAGGAAATTCACAAGCTACTTACAGACCACCTGGGCCAGGCACCAATATGCGTGCAACATGGCGATACCACTGAGTGATAGTACTAGGCCTCGGACGCGGACGATGGGGTGGCGACGGTTGACGATCAGGTAGAGGGCCCCGGCCGACACGAGCAGTGTCCATCCCACCAAGAGGCAGAGGTAGCCGATTCCAATAGCATCCAAGTTGGGTGGCTGCGGCGGGAAGTTGTAAACGGTTAGGCCCGGCGTGTCCATGGTGGCGGCGACCCAACGAGCGGCCGGAGGCTGGTAAGGGTAGGTTCTGGGGTGAAAGGAGTGACACAGACCAGAAAACGAACATCAATCGGACCCGGAAACCGGGCTCGCGGCCCCCATTTATCAAGAGGATCTTGAGATGCGTGATCCGACTCACGATGGTGGAGGCTCGTAGGCATGTTGACAACGACGGACTAGCGGCAGTGGCTAAGAGTCTTCAACCTCTGGCTAGCCTCCTCACCAGTGAGGGGATTGGGCTACAGGGCCCCCTAGTCGAGAAGCAGTTCGCCCTAGAACGGCAGATCTCAATCTACCGCAACCCTTGCGTCTAGCCTAGCCTCAAGGCACGGCTTTTCGTGCAGCCGGCTTGGGTCGCTTGGCGTCATGGGGCTTAGTGTACCACCCCTATTCTCCTGTGTCCCGCTAGTAACCCCCACTGCCGTGAATCCCCCCCGGAGGCGGGGCGAGCTCGGCGAGGTGATGGGTAACGGAGCGTCGATCTTAGCCACGTTGTGGGAAAGAAGGGAAGCAAAGCGGATGGTAGTAAGGGAAACTATCGATTTATCTCATTATCGTAAGGGAGCCAAGAGCTTGATGATTACTGAAATGAACGAGATCTTGTTCGGCCCGTTCCCCGCGATCCATGTTACATGCCCGCCATGTCCGTAGGGTGGTCCGGGCTAGATCGATGTACATGCATTACCCGATCCCTGGGACAATGCCTTTCGTGAGGTGAAAGATGCAAACTCTGTACACTTCGTACACAGCCAAGCTTAGAAGTGGGCGTTCATCCGGGGACTGGGACTGGGGCAGTCATAGGAATGGAGCATACAAACACCCACCGAATTGCGCCACTGGACCCTCCCGTAAATTGGTAGCTCTTATATCAATAATATTGCATGGTAGTCGTCTGGATACGAGTCCTCGGCTTTGGCGGAGCCTCATTGCCAACATGGAGAATACCGTGGCTAGACGAGGCCACCCATTCCCGTTTGGATCTATTATTCCCACGGTTACAAACTAGCAATGCTTTGGGAGGCCGACTGACATGCTGTCTGGACGGCCGTCTTATTGAGCGGTGAAGCTCGTACGTAATAGTAAGCATTTTCGGAGTTGGAGCGGATGGTGCCTGTACACGCCTCAAGCTAACCCCTAGGTAGCCATCACGACTCGTGGGCGGAAGCCGACACGCTCAAGACGCTCCCCTGACAGTTGGCCTACCCCACAAAGCCACACCGAGCAGGGGTTGCTGAGCCAGCGTCGACCGTCCCGTACCACTGCCACATGCTGATGTTCGCAGCTGACGATAGGGTCAGGGCCCTATCGTGGCAGGCCGGGCCGTTCAAGTGCCGGTGACTAGCCGTGGGATCGGCATCCATGTGCGAAGTGAGACCCTGTCTGAGCGCAGCCGTCACCTGACTCGACCATGCGACAGCCCAGCGGAGCGCCTGACCAGGGGCCTACGCTACGGGTATGTTCTGGCAGCCGAGCAGTCTGGAGTTGCGAAGCCGGACCCGAGAGCGGAAGCGCAAAGGAAGCAACATCAGGAGGATGGCTCGTGAAGGAAAACGGGTTGACGACTGAGGACAGTCATTAGTGCTGCCCAATCCGTCACACCTCATCTTCTCAGCGTTATGGCGGGGGGGCTAAAGAGGCGACGGGAGGGCCGAGAGTGCCCAAGCAGCCGAATTTCCAATAGACTTCTCTCCGACTGGAGCCCGAGGAACAGTCGCAAGGTGACGTTACACGTCCGTACGATGGCGGAGCAAGATTTGGACGGATCATTCCGTTGCCGTGTGATTGGCCTCACGGAAAAGAGCCGTCGACGCCGGTTGTCCATGGGACTTGGGGCGGAACCAGGCTAGCCAGGCCTAAAGACATCCGTCGCCCTTATGGCGATCACTTTTAGCTGTGGCGGTGATTGTGGCGCTGGCAGTGGCTTTGGTGGAGAAGAGGGTGCCGGGCCAAAGAGTCGAGGTACGAAGGTATCTACCCCACTCGACTCACATCGCGGACTATCTAATTATCCGCTACAACTCCAGCCGCCTCTCCCCGTCAGACCAGAGCACGGTCGCGTCAGGTCTTTGATCAGCTAAGCAATCAAGTAACCGGTCGCATCGGCAGGCAGACGGTACCTCCGCAATCCACAACCACATCAATCACCACCCATCCGGATCCTCCACTACCACCACCACGCCCATCAAAATACGGTGCTCCTCCTGGTCAGTTCAAAGGTGTCCATGTCCTCACCACAGGATGTGGATTTCCGCGCCGTCGGCTTGGCCGCGGCGCCGCGGGCCGGGTTAACTTGCGGTCGGGATCACGTCGACACTGGACCTCTACCCACGGAGTGCGCTCTCTGGAAGAACCGGGATCTCGATAAGGTGCTTCGTCGTAAGGCGTCGTCACTTGTCAGCAAGTACTTGGGCTCGCGGTTGCATCGGTCGGGCGCGGACGGCGGGAACGCGATGTCCTCGTCTTCTTCTTCTTGCAGCACCCACGTCACCCGCTGTCGTTCTCGCTCTCGCCCTCGCCCGCGTGCGCCCACGCCGGAGTCAAGGCTGCTCTGCATTACAAAGCCGGGGCGGGCGGGATCCTCGGCGCCGCGTAATCTCTGTCGATCGAGACGCACGCTCGGGGGGGCAACTTTTCCCATCCCACCTTGTTTCTGCCCGCGCGAAGGAACTGTACTGACCGTGGCGCCGTGCAGGTAATTTGATGTGTTGCTGATGGCTGCGCCGCCGAAGGAGCTGTCGAGCGAGGTCTGCCACCACGCCGACGATCCGGCTGTTCCACATGGTGCCGACTTCGACATCGACAAGACCAGAGTGATTGTGACGCGGCTTGGCGACGATGAACCGGCCGAATTAAACCTGCGTATCCGCTTCCTTAGTAATCGTCAACAACTTTTCTTCCAGATCTTGACCGGTGCCATACCCCTCCGCTCTGAGGGGTCCAAGAAAACCTCGAGCGCCAAGTTCTATCTCTTCATTCCACCGAGCAGCATTCTGAACGTGCAACTCGTTGACGGGCAGTACTCGACCATCCTGGGCCAGGAGGCGTACCGGCTTCGTGTGGCCCTGAAAACGCCGCCCGACTTGGTCGGCCCCAAGCTTGACCAAGGGCACACGGGCTGGAGGGGCAAGAACCCCTCAGCCGTCAAGACCATCGCCAGCTTGGAGGCCCTTGCTGGAGTACGAGACTTGACCATCATTCTGCCGGTTTCGGCTACGGCAAGAGCGAACCTGGTCGGCTTCTGCAGGGCAGCTTCGCCTGCCGATAGTCTGCAGCCTCTGCCCTCGGCCTACAACCCAGCCAACCTGTACGGCGGCAAAGGAGGCCATAAGTATGTGCCTGCGGTCGACGGCGCTCACCCGGAGCCCGCTTCCAAGTCCACTGGTCTTCCACCTTACACCCAAGTTGTATCCTACCCACCCGCCTATGATGGGTTGGCGACCAAGCGTGACAGTATGTATATGTCCGGCGACCATAGAAACACTCTCTGGCATGCCGACTAACGATGATATGCAGCACCGCGTGGGGAGAAGCGCCGACGGACGAGTTCGTCGTCAAGTGACGACGGGCAGCTGGGTCGTGAGAAACCCAGGACGAGTCCGCGGCCTATGAGTCGCATGCCCGCGTTCGCACTGGACATGGAGTGGCTGAAGTCGTCGGTCCACCAACACCTGGAAGAGCTCAAAGTGCAATCCATGGCGCGAATGGACGAACGGCTGGACCTTCTTAGTTCGCAGGTGCAGTCGCGCGTAGAGGTACAGCTGTCCCAACTCAGCTCGCAGGTCATGGCGCGCGTCGACGATCAGCTGCGTGAGCTCCGGTCCGAGATCGATCACCACTTTGACGAGCAAGGCTGCCAGATGGACAACGAGCTGGAGGAGTTCCACGAACTGCTGGACGGGCAGCAGGAAGACCTCGAGCAGATGGGCCAGGACCTAGACGACGTCAAGACGGACATAGTGACGTGCCTAAAGGAGGACGCCGTCGATGGCATCAAGGAGGAGCTGAAAGAGTACCTCAACGAGGAGGCGCTCGAGTCGCTGGCCGACCTCGAGAACTTCGTGCAGTCTTGTGTCGAAGAACAAGTCGACCAACGCGTGCAGAGCATGTCGGAGGATGTCAAAGTTGACATTGAGAGAAGCGTGCTGCGTAGGACGCGCATGAGGATGCGCACGAGAAAGAGGCGGTGGCGCACGGCGTAAGGTGGTACTCTATAGCTGTCTATGTGTATAATCCGTCCCATATATGGCGGTGTATTTATGGCTTGCTGGGGTGAGGCCGACCGCCGTGATGCTTTGTCACTTTGCCCGTTTGGCGCCCAAGCAGGAACCGTCGCTCATCGCCTCTTACATGGGCTTGAGTGGCCAAGCCAACGGCTTCCGAGCCGCGTAGCCCAAAACACGGGGCGTTACTGCGGCGGTTGCCGTGGCGCCAGTGGTCCGGGCCGTGTCGCGCACGTTGGCTAGCGAGGCACCGTCGGCAACGTCGCCGCGGGCCTCGGGGTCGCCGGCCCCCAAGGACCTGATGAGTTCGACGTTGAGCTCGCCGCCGCGGAAACCGGCGTCTCGCAGGCCATCCGGACGGGGTCAACGTTTTCGGCGTGGGCCTTGGCGAAGTAGAGATCGACCTCGAGGCTGCGGCGGGCAGTCTCGGGGAAACAGAGCGCGTTGCTCTCCTGCGGCGGCGTCATGAGCGGCAGGTCGCATTGGAATGAGTTAAGCGCCAGCAGGCCCGACGGTACGCCCTGGTCATAGCCGAACGTGAGGAAGCCGCACGACGCGACGGAGGCGATGGAGTGGTTGAGCGCCCGGCGCTCGAGCTGATTAACGCGCCACTTTCGCTAGGACACATCGCCTATCCGCGCCAGGAAGTCGACGAAGCCGTTTCGTAGCGAACCTTCTTCCGCCCCCCCCTGGTTGGCCGTCCTGGCGTGGTCGCTGAGACTGCCGTCGCGGCTGCCGTGGCTGGGGTTGGAAGCCTCGAGCTTCTCGTTGTCAAAGACGACCATGCTGACGGTGTTGGGAGAGAGAAAGGGGGGCTCTGGTGACCCGACGAGTGAGAAGAGACGAGCCGCGAAGTAGTCCGGTGTTTATATTTGGCCAATGGTCTCTTTGTCACTTTTTTTTGTTTCGCTCCCTCCCTCTCTCTCGCGCTTCTTCTCTGTCCACCGTTCCCTCTCCCTCCTATGGGCACCCCATCCACCCGTCATGTAAGCCCAGGTTGCCTCCTCTCCGGGATGGAGGGTCCAGCTCCAGCGTTTCCCGGCCCAGCTCGAAAACAAGCCGGAGCACGAGACGCGGCGTACGACCACGTAGGACGCCGGGAACGTAGGCATTGACATGTGCCATGGCCGTCCGGCCGGCCGGGTGTCTCCATCGCCCTCCCACCCTCCTCTTCCTTCGTCACCAGTGGTTAGCGCAGGCAGGGAGCCCAAGCCGCCCACCCGACTCTCGCCGGGCGTGAGCGCGCAAGGCGTCACGAGCGGCCGGAAGTCCTGGGGCGAGGGAAAAATAGGTGTTTTCGCCAATCGTGATGCCGCCAGGTCGACCGCTAGGCTGACGGCGCCCAGCGCGCCAGGCCGGAACGCATATACGACCCGTTCCACTCTTCATCTCACGTTGGGCCCCCTCATACGCGTGTTGCGCTCCATGCCTTCCCACTGTCTGGAACGCCTTCCAAACGGCTGGTCACGGACGCTCGGAACCTGAGCGCCACCGCTGCGCCTGCCGTCGCTTTACGCCAGGCGTGTTGAGGTTGTTGGAGGGTGGGGAGGTCGCACACTGATCCAACTTCCCTACGTCCCCTGTGTGGAAGTAGTGTGTCCAGTGGAAGTGCTGTGTCTAGTGGAAGTGCCGTGTCCAGTGGAAGTGCTGTCTGCAGTGAAAGTGCTGTCTCCAGTGCAAGTGCTGCCGTGGAGACAGAGTCCTTGCCGGTTCGCAGGGAAAATATGGATACAAATCTCCCACCCCAAACTCCACTCCTCCCCCCATTCTTAGCAGAGTGCGTCGATTCTACACCAGACATGTGTCGAGGGGGAGTCTGCGTTGTGAAGACGGACGTTTTGGCTTGCTGTCGAGCTCTAGCATCCCACATGATAAGTAGGCGTGCGCCACCTACGCACATACTCGCGCCTTTCGTTTGGACCGCAATATAGGCTCGCCGCTAATGCAACTTGCATAGCAGGGCTGAGTGCTTCATCCGCTGACAGGGCGAAGCCAAAACCCGAGCGCTGCAAGTGGGTTCATGACCGTCGGCATCCTATCTTGGCCTTTTGTTTCCCTCTTTCTTTTCCTTTTCCTGCGTTTCTCTTTCTCTCTCTCTCTCTCTTTCACGCGAATACTCTCTCCCTCCCTCACACACACACACACACTCACGTGCACTTCTTTTTCCGCCTCCTCTTCCCTCTCTGTATGTGGGTCGCCGTGTGCAGGTGTTAGGGCTTCGCATCATATCGGAAGCGGCCGGATGGACCGACTTCTCAATGGCTATGCTTCTTTGGCTATGTGTATGTACGTCTCAAGCTTGTCGCGCCTTCCTTACACCGACGGCGGCGCGGCAGAAATGCTGGTCGGCGGGTGGCCCCTCTTCGCCGGCGCGGGCTCCAAGTCGCGGGTGCGTAGTTCCTGCATCAGGTTCGTGTTGTTGGACGAGCGGGCGACCCGCCGGATCAGGTCGGTCAGGTTCATCTCGATCTGCAGTTTGACGCCGTACGCCAGGGCCTGGTAGGACTGGTAGCTGGCGCGCGCGTCCCCGCCAAATTAGCCGTCCAGAGGAGCCGAGGCGCCAGGGGGAGGGACCGGTCTACTTACAGCAGGTCGTTGGGCAGGGACATCAAACCTACCAGAACCGCCTTCGCTTTCCCGCGTGAGACGGTGGTCCGACAAAAGGGGACGCGGCCTCGGATTCGCCCGTACTTACATCCAGACAAATCGAGACGACAACGGTGCCGACGTTGAACCAGAACACGGTGCTGTATTTAGAGAGGCCGTTGTCAATCAGGTCGCGGCGGACGCGGCGCAGGAAATACATGTTTAGCGACGCGTCGAGGCACAGGAAGAGAACCTTCTCGATGCGGTCCCACACGGCGTTGATGTGCTGCCATGTGTGGCTGATTTCGAGCTGGGCCGGGATCCAGATGATGAAGACGCTGATGTTGATGACGGCGGCGACGGCGGCGACGGCGACCTTGAGCTTGCGAGCGGCCTCCCGGACCTCCATAAGGACTTTGCCACTCGGCCGTCAGCATCCATCTGCTACACGTTTCGGCGTAGTCCACGATACTGAGTGCCCTCAGGCCCGAAAGACAGGAACCACGTGGCAACGCAGGGGACGAGTGGGAGGGGGTTGCGAACGAGAAATCCTGTTGCACATGACCTGGACGATCAGCTGCGTCTGCAGGACCCAACAGCAGAGGATGCCGAACCATAACCAGAAGCTCGGGCCCAGCACGTCCATGAGGTACAGGTAGCCGACGATGGCGTAGGCGTTGTTGGCCAGCCACTGGCCCCAGATCATGGCGATGTAGACGCTGATCCGGTGCGAGCGCGACCACGAGTGGGCCGTTTGGCGCAGGGCTGTCGCCGCCGTGAGGATGGCGAGGGCCGTCATGAAGCCCAGGAAGACGCTGGCAAGCGTCTTGGTCAGCCCGTCCGTCGGCTGCTTGACGAAATAGTTAGGTACCAGGAAGCCACCCATCGGGGGCGAAGGCAGCGGCAGGAGCAGATGCGGCCCATTCGGCGAGCAGGCGGCTTCGGGGAAAGGGGAGAAGCAGAAATTGACATCCAAGGGGAGAGAAGAGGGGCGCACAAAAACGGGGATCTAGACCGGGGGGGGCGCGCTCGCTGATGCTGGGGACTCATATCTGGAGAGAGGTCAAGGTGGGCGAGTTTGCAGGTGTGTCGTGATGTGGACGCCACAGGATATGCGGGGGAAGGATAATGGGATCCATGCTTCCCACCTTCCTCCTCACGCCGTAAATATTCGATGCACCGGGGAAACCGGAGAAAGTCACGCTCTGCTCCTTTCCACGTCGCGCCCTCCCTCTTTTGCGCGGTTCCCCAGCTTCCCGGGGACGGGCGGCCCCATACGGACACTAGGCAATGCCGAAAATGCCATGCCGCAATCCCGACCCTGTCTGGATTCAAAGCGGATGCGTTGGAGAGCCCACGGGCCCATGATGGATGGCAAGGCAAGGCAAACTTTTACGGCAGGGCAAACTCTAATTTCCCAACTGGAAGCGTGGCCATTGGTGGCCATAGGCTTGGGCAGGAGAACAAGCACCCATTGGCGTGCGGACAAGTGCCGCCCCTGCAAAGGAAGGCCATGTCACCGCCTCGTAGCCGCTTGGCCGATCGCCCGCCCCAAAATGGACGGCAGCCGTCAGCCGGTCGCTGGGCCGTGACGTAAGGAATAGGCAAGGCAATTCAGGCGAGCGAAAGTCGTGCAGGAGAGTATGGTCCGATGGGAACGACGGTTGGAATGGTCCGGAGGGCAAGGCGGATGCTTGTTTGGCGGTGGCACGGGTCTCAAAGTGAACGTCTTCTCTTGTTGCCTGACCTTGCGACTCTGGCTTGCTTCCCTCCATTCCGGCGACCACCACATCCACATCTCCGGACAACTTTCCGACCCGATAAGGCTTGGCGGTCGTCCTTCCGACCCCTCATAACCGTTCCGCATTTGATACCCCAAGAAACTGTGCACGAATCACAAGGTACACCCGAAGCAGGAATGAATGAATCAGCACGCAGTGATGACAACCACGCGTCACCCCAGCCACGACGACCACGCGGCTTCACTGGACGTTGGACTCGGATTACCACGCCGACGGCAGCAAAATCAGTACCATGTGGCGGGACAAGAGTCCGGCCCCTCGTGCCAGCCCTCCTCCTAGGCATGTCGAGTATCCACCGGTGAGGCGGGTGATATGTATGGGAACTTCAAGATGAATAGTATGTAATCAAGCATCACAGATGCCCTAAAGTCAAACGAATCCGAAATACACCCCCTGCCTCCTATCCCAAAGGCCCAGTGGGATCAGGCCGGCACCGTGTTTTCGTGGGGCAGGTTGATCCTGGTGTCCTGGTCGGCGGCGCGGAGAATGCGGCGGCCGGCCGAGTCGTGGACGAGGTCGGCGAAGGCGGCCTTTTCCGACTGGACGCGCTTCCAGATCTCGACCTCGCCGCCGCCGCGCAGGACGCCGACGCGCAGCGTCGAGAGGAGGTTATGGGCGGCGTTGGAGTGGTCGTAGACGCCGCCGTTGAAGATGGCCGTCGCGTCCTTGCCGATCGCCGACGCCAGCAGCGCCCGGCCACCCGGGTGGTCAGCCGCGAAGCCCGCCACGTCGTGGATGACGCCCGCGATGGCCACGAGCGCCCGCCCCGGCTGCCGCGCCGCCGCCACGTACTCGTCCCAGCTCAGCGCCGGCAGCTCGTCCAGCGGAACGCCCCAGTCGAGCTTGGCCCGGCGCTGGTCCAGCTTCTTCTGCAACTGTTGCACGCGGCCCTTCTCGACCTCGTTCTGCCGGAATTGCTTGAGGTCGTAGGCTAGGCCAAGCTGTTTCCACAGCCATATCATCCTACGAGATACGACGTTAGACCATGTTCAGGGAGGAACCAGCCAGAAGGGAATCTTCCAGGAGGAGCACAGGATACTTGCCATTTAGTAGGATCGTACTGGTACCACTCGATACCATTGCGGTAGTCCGAGGGGAACTCATGGTGATAATTGTGGTATCCTTCTCCCAGTGTCACGAGCGCGGTAATCCAGTTGTCGCGAGGGGAATTCCGGTCATCGAAGGGTTGGTCGCCCAACCAATGGGCCAGGGAGTTGATGCAAAAGGTGGCCTGCTGCACGAAGCAGCCGCGCAGGATGCCCGCATACACCAGGCCGCCGAGCAAGTCGCCCCAGAGGCCGCACACGAGGGCCGGGAAGACGAAGGCCATGGTCAAGACCGAGAGAAGATAGTGCTTGTGCTGCCAGGCCACAAGGGCGTCCTGGTCCAGGTCCACGACGTCGGCGCGGCCGATGCGCTTCGGGTTCTGCTTGAGCACCATCCAGCCCATGTGCGAGTAGGCCAGGCCTTTTCGGACCGAGTAGGGGTCTTTGTCCGTGTCGGTGTAGCGATGATGGGCCCGGTGGCCGCGCGACCACCAGCGGATAGAGCCCTGGACGGCACCGGCGCCGACAGCGGCCAGATACAACTGCAGAGCGCGCGACCCCTTGTACGACGTATGGGCCCAAAGCCGGTGGTATCCTAGGGGTGCTGAGAATCAGTCCCGCCGCTGCGGTGCATTCAGGAGAGATGCTTTCAGGCCACGTACCGGCAGTAATACCCAGACCGGTGTTGAAGTAGTAGAAAACGGCGAAGAGCGCGGTGTAGGGGTGCAAGGGCACGAAATAAGCACCAACGAAGCCATAGAGGGGAATGACGACGACAAAGAAGGTGTTCAGCCAGTTGATGTGCTGGAACCAGTTGGCCCAAGTGAAGGGCTGGTCGCTAATGTGAGGAAGTTTCTTCTGGGCCGCGGCCGCGGCCGAATTCTTCGGAGACATGGCGCACGATTGACGGGAAGGGCGCAGCCGTGCTGGTGCGGCGCCGATAGAGGAGCAACGAAAATGGAGAGGAGCTGTACGGGTCGCCTCTTCTCAACGCTCAGCCAGGGCGAGCAGAGCGAGGGCGTTAAAATATACCACTCCTGAACAACGGCCATCCTCACTCCCGCGACTCGTTCGTCGTCGATGGGAAATTGATGGCGATTCAACAAACTAGGACTCGTATGCAAGCGTTCAGGCACCCGCGATGGACCGGATGGAGAAAAGACCGGGTCGGTTGGGAATGTCCTCGTGCAACCACTGTCTTGCGACTGCGCGCATCAAAGCATAACGAAGACCGTAGGGCTGTACAGCTCAAATCTGTTGTCAGGCGTGAGTGCCATTTTGGCGGATGACATCTACGGGCATGGGGGAGATGTTCTTCGTCATGACGTCCTGCGAGGACGTCGATATCATTATGGTGCCACCCAGCCCAGCCAGTCGTTCGACGCAACAGGACCGCTCGTGCACCTCGCGATGGCCCGGGGTCTACCTAGCATGTTGGCCTGATAGCCCATGGGCCGGCGATGCGCGGCGGCGTGGTGGCCGTGGTGTCGTACTGGTTTTGCCTCGATGTCAGGCAACATGGCATGTTGTTTTAATTTGCGTTGGGGGTGTACAGCTTTTGTTGGGACCAAAGTCGCTGGTCCGCAGGCGCTACTCGTGCTCCGCCCCACCTTGGAATTGGGTCGCAAAACCCTCTGAAGCTCGTGACACGTGTGTGCTCTTGGCTGCTTAAAGGAGTTGCTTCGGACGCCCGTGGTCAGCAGGTTTGACTTTACTGCCTTGACTGCCGGGTAGGCGGGCAGCCATAGGCCTAGCCGGTTCTCGTCAGCATTTTGAGAGCCGTCCTGGGCCTGGCGGCCGGAAATGGCACCCACTGCTTTCATGCTTTCGCTTGTCTATGATGGCCGCAACTTGGCCGTGATTGCTGCCATAAAGAACGAATAACAAAGGGCCGTGAGTCCTTAATCAGTCTCACCATGTCCAATCAGAACGGTCGGTCTTGACAGCCATCGTGTGAAGACCCCAAGCGGAGAACTTACCCCGCGTTTCCCGGGGGCCTCGCCCCTGGAACCTCGTTCGATATAGCTTACTATTTATTCCGGACACTCCGCATCCAGGTACACAAGTTGACCACAGCCTCACTACTACTAAACACCGTGGACAACAGCAGATCCTTTGTCTCCAAAAACCCTAGGCTGAGCTTGTCCAGATGTTTCAATGCCAAGCCGGATGTTCCAATGCCCATAACCCCTTCTTTTCCCCCTAGCAACCAGCCCCCCGACCGCGTTCACCGTAGTTCCTAGTAGACCAGGTAAGTACAGGCTTTCTAAGCTGTGAAGAAAGTATCAGTCGTCTCGCTTTTTGCTGACAGCGCAGTGCTTGCAGCCTGTTGGTACTGCCTAATTACCTGAACCCCCCTGCCCAGTGTCGATAAGCAAAGCAGTCAATCCTACCACAGCCCAGAGAATTTGCCCCGGTACAGCCTCGACACAAGCCTGGAGAGCTGAGCCGGGAGGGACCTCCACGATTCCAGATCCGACTATGGCATCGTGGGCCCGCGAACCGCCGATCTTGTTCCCGTCCAACTTATAGAATACATTGGCCGGCGAGATGAACTCTAACTGCTTGCTGTCGAGCACATTGGTTTGCAGTGCCATTTTGACCGGGAGTTTGTCTTTAACGTCGTTGCGGTAAAAGGCACTGCAGATCTCTCTTATCGTTGCTTTCGTAGTGTCGACAACCCATTGGCGTATAGTTGCTCTCTTAACACAGTTGATATCACTGGCGGGAGAACCGTCAAACTCGCTGTTGCCGCGGAATTGGAGGCACATCGTATCGTCCTCACACTCTCCGGGTCTGGCAGCGACCATTAAAGTATTGAGCCATATATCTCCGCGCTGCTTGCAAGTGACACGGAACTTTTTTTTGACGGGATCCGTAGCGTCGCACCATGCTTCGAAGTGTTTATAATATCCAAGATGCCTTCTGAATTCGGGTACTTCGATTCTGCGGCAAACCGCTAGGGATTCCGGGCCTCGTTTCTGCAAGCTTCTTATGGAAACGCTTCGGCTTGAGAAGGAAACTCTGCCTTCAAAAAATCCCGGCCACGGTTCGAACGGCGGGAAGAGGGAAAGCAGAACCTCGTCAGTAGTTGGAGCTTCGCCTCTCTCTTCGACTGGGCCTTGACCCAGAGCGGCTCTTTCTTCAATGGGGATCTGGCCCAGAGCGAAGTGAAAGATGTGAGCTGCAAGGACCAGCAATAAAATAAAGAAGTGAAGCATGTCGGAGTAGTCACAACCAATGTAGCACATGTAGCAATTGATGAGTTAATATGGAAAGAAACGGGGCGGTTGTCTTTCCTTATATGAAAATTCTTCCGGCTAACGACGTATCAAAACTTGGCCCTATGGCGGAAATCTCGGTGGCAGCTAAGTTGATGAGCAGTCTTGGTTGACGGCGAATTCGGGTTGCTTGAGTGGTATGGCGCTACTCCACTTGATCGGAATCATGGCCTGGGAAGATGAGTTTACCGAATCTCGTGGTCTAAGTGACGGATCGGCATAATGCCAAGGAAATTTGGTCGCGCGGACGCAGAGAGGCCTGCGACGACCGGGACAAGGTTCGGACAGTCTGAATTGACTATGCCCAGGCTACTCTCGACACTTATTGCCAGGGTAGGCATTTTTGACCCGCACTACGTAATAGGAAAGGGGCTCAGTACTTCTTGTCCAACGCCATACGATTTGGCCCGGGAAACGCTTGAGGCACTACTCAAAAGTATCGATCGCACCAGCCCCAAACTACCCTTGGCGGAGAGTAGTAACCATTTTGACACTGCCGATAAAGTTTCCGGGAATCCGAAGTCGGGGGAAAGTCCTCGGTTAAGCTTCCCTTTCAGTCCGGCGACAGCAAAGAGCATAAGGCAACATGGGTTTTAGCCAGATTGGACCAAGCAGTGTGTCGCGATATGAGGTTATGCACAAGGCTTGGCACCGCCTGCCAAGCCACGCGGACATTTCCACCTCCCAGGATTTGCTTGGCAAGAGGGGTCTTGAGCTATAATACAGACGACTACACACACCTACCATCACGGTGTAGGAACCGTAACGGCCGCATGAAGAAATCCAAAATCACAACCCATCTGCAAAGCTACCTGAGCTGGCAGATGTTCGTTCTCATCTTTCAATCACGCTCCTTCCGCCATATTCGAACCAGAACCATCCCCCCTCGTCTCCGGGGACGGCTGTAACAACTCAGTGTTTGTACTTGGCACCCACCTCTTGCCTGACAGATCGTTTCCGTCGTATCACGCGGGGCTAGTTATCTGCTCGCCTGGTTTTTAGCTCATCGTCTGTGGCCAGCGCCCCTTCCATTCCAGTTGTTTAGGGGTAAACAGGTCGCTGAGTACAAGGGAAATCACCACAAATCGTTCCGTCGAGCCAAGTCGAGCTAAGGTGGGAGGATTGGGGGGAGGCTTCGCAAATGGTTGAAACGAATCCAATCTTGGGATTATATCAGTAATAATGCCATGCCATCCTAGAGGCACTGCAAACCAAAACCATGGGCTACTAGGATAACGAGAGCTTGCATATCTATTCAACAGCACCTGACGGCGATTCACCGGCCTGCGCCCCAACCCGGCCCTTCTGGAAGCGGAGCAGTTGCGCATAGACACCGTCCTCGTCCACCTGGCGCGGGACGAGGGCGGCGCAAGCGGGCAGCAGCAAGGCCTCGTCGATCTCCTTGTAGCGCCCCTCGGCGACGTGGATCAGCTGGCCGTCGCGGGCCGCGTCGGCCATCAGGACGGCGGCCGTCCGCGCGACGGCCGCCGTAGGCTGCACCCTGACGTCGATGGCGCACAGCGCCTCGGCCATGTCGAGCAAGATGCTGCTTGCGACCCAGCTCGGCACCAGCGTGTTGATGCGGATCGGCAGCCCGGCGCTCTGGAGTAGAGGCTTCAGACCCCTGCCGAGGCCGATGGCGCCGTGTTTGGACGCGCCTGGTACCGAAGGGACACATGGTCAGCCAACTTTGGCAAGCAACCCCAAGACGGGACAAAATCGGCGCAGGTAATAGTACTTACAGTAGTCGACCCCACGAAAGCGCTGTAACCCCACCGCCGAGGCGTTAATAACGATACTGCCGCCCTCGGGACGGCGGCGCAAGTGGAAAATACCGAGGGTGGCGGTGTTGATGACACCCTTGAGGTTCACGTCGAGCGTGGCGTGGGTGGGCTCTTTCGGATCCCCGGCGGCGTCCACGTCAGTCGACAAGTAGTCGGCGAGGGGCCCGATACCGGCGTTGGCGACAACGTGGTCAACCGGCCGGCCGAAGGCGACTTCGGGCTGCTTGAACAGTGACACGAGATCGGCCCACGACGACACGTCGGTCCGGGCGAACCGGTAGCTGGGACTGGGTCGGGTTTCGCTTTCCGGCTCTAGATCACCGTTCACAACCAGGGCACCCAGCGATAATAGCAGCTCGACCACGGCCAGACCGATGCCCTTGGAGCCCCCCGTGACGATGACGACCTTGCCCTGAAGACCCACCAAGTCCTTGTCGTCGATGCTGAACTCGGCCATGGTGTGAGAGCTGTCTGCAGTTGAAGAGAAGGAGAATGGGATGATCCTAAGGATGTAACGATTGCAGCTGTACTATTAGGAGCTGGCGGGAAGGAATCCTAAATGGGATGGAGGGTGTGACAAGGATGTCCCTCTCTACCCCTCACGGATAACCACATCCAGTTGGTAGGACCACCGCCCTCCAAGACTGCGGCAACACCCGGACGGAAAATCCTGCCGAAGGAGCATTTCATCAGGACGCTGACGGCGCAACTTCGGGTCGTTCATCCAGCCCGACGTAGTTGGACCCCGTTCGGCTCGCATCGGGAGAAGTCTCGGTCCTTGTTCAATGCTCGATCCATTTCTTTGTTACCGTTCGAGAGGGTCACCATGACTTCAGTTACAAATGATGAGCCTTTGCTATTTTTCGATATCCTTTCCCATTCGCTTTTTTTAGTTAATGAACGGTTGGTGAAAGGGCGGCTTCACTTCCACTTTCGCTTCGCGCGTCGGCGCGATATCCTCCATCGTTGCACAGTTCCACCATACTCATATCATCGCACCTGTGTGTGGGTTTTCGCCCGGAGCAGGCGCTCGATTGTTGTCCACTGGGGCAGTTAAGATCTGCCTGGCTTTTGGCCTTGCACACAATGATTGTAATGATCGGTCCCACCATGGGAAGGCTGATACAGATGACAGTGACGTTGGGCTCCAGGCAAGCCAGAAAATCAGACCATATTCCAGTAAACATTATGTCGAGCTTACGCTTGGCGTCAAATCCATCTTTGTACCCTTTCACCATAGTATCCATAAGGATATCAAGGCCCCTAAGACATACGCTGCTGCTACCACCGCTATAACCGCCGCTCCCTTACCTAGAGCCCCTCAGATAGCCAAGGCGCTTCCTCCCCGTCAGGAACGAGAGATCACCGTTAAGGCCACAGAGATAGAAGGACGCACCTACGCAGAGATCGTTCGCAAGGTTAACGCCGCCGCAGGGAGAGAGGCAGCAGTAGCAGCACGCAAGCTCCCTAGCGGAGACTACGCCATCACATGCAAGACAGCGGCGGAAAAACAAGCCCTAGAAGCCGACCTAGACTGGACTGCCGAGGCCTTCGGAGAGAATGCCTCCATCCAGAAGAGAAAGATCCTAATTGTGGCCCACGGTATCAACAAGGAAGCCATAGAGGCGAGCCAGGGGCAGCTAGGAGCCCAACTCCGAAACCAGCCTGGCGGCCCCATCGATGTCCTAGAAGCGAAGCTCCCTCGCAACGCCAAGACGTCGTCTAGGAAGGTCACAACTCTATATATCGCAGTCGCCACGGTCCAACAAGCAGAACAACTATGCCGAGACGGCCTCATCTGGCAGTATGGCTATTATCCATGCGAGCCTTTCGCTGAGGGAGCGCAGCTTAAGCAGTGTTACCGTTGCTATCGATATGGGCACATTGCCCGAGTCTGCCGCCATGCACGACGATGCGGGCTCTGCTCCTCGACTAAGCACGAGGAAAAAGAATGCCCGGAAACAGAGAATCAGAGCCGATATTGCTGTCCAGCATGCCGAGGACCACACACCGCGTGGTCTAAGGAGTGTCCAGTCCGCCAGGAGCAGGTCCAGATCGCTAAGGCTGCTTATGTCACGAGACCGAAGGGATTCGCACTGCCCTCACATGAACCCCCTAAGCCAACAGCCGAGGACTGGCAGACAGTACAGCCGCGGAAGCGTCGAGCAACCAGCTGCCGCATTAGAAGCACTGGCAGAGCCCGCAGCAGAGCCCACGAAGAGACAGACGACATGGACATCGAAACGCCGGAGTCAACACTAAACAGCATCCACGCTCGACCATGACAGCGCTAAGGATCCTACACTGGAACACGCAGAAAAGTAAGAAAGCACAGATCCCGGCAGTCGATGCCATCTCCGAAGAGTACGATATCCTAGCTATCCAAGAGCCCTGGAGAAACCCACATATACCGACTACCTACTGCCCGAGATCCTCCCCGTACTACCTTCTCTATGCCGCCGAGGGAGGCAGGGCTTGCATTTACATTAATAAGATGTCGCACTTCAGGGGACGTGAGGAACGAGGTTCTAGTTGTTCTATTAGGAAAAACAAAGGAAAACTATCTGAGGATCCAGAGGTAGATATAGTAGCTCCGTAGCCCGCCTGACAGGCTAGGCTCTTGAGCTTACATAAAGTCACGTGACCTGGTAGGCTTGTTAGTGACGATAGGCTCGTCTCGCGACACACCCCCTCAGCCGAACCGATCCGCTCGGTGTGGCTGAAAATCGCTTGGTAAGGGTCCTGTGAAGCGATCCTTTTGACATTTCGCTTGCGGGCTGCGATCATCCCTAAGATCGGACGATGAGTTGTTGTAAGTAATAGCCGCGCATTGAGATCAGACGATGAGTTGTTCTGATCAATAGCACGTCAGAACCCCTCGCAGCCGCAACTCGTGCGAAGTCACAACTCCTCTCTTTGAATGCGGCACGTCCGCATCTTGACTCCTCTCGTCGGTGAGAGCCGCTGTGCTGCTTCACTGCACGCGTTGCTTAGCGATATCTTCGTCGTCTAAACTCTCGCGCTGCTTCTGAGTGAGTCAGTGTCCCGTCACTCGCTGCCCAGGTGGATTTATCGCGAGTTTGGCAGCTTCGGTGAGCAACTTCGAATGGGGCGTGTCCTCAGAGGCTTAAGGGTATAAAGGAAGTCCTCCCCGGGCTTCTTCTTCCCCTTATCATCATCATTGCGCTTCCCACTGTCTTCTGCACTTCTTCTCTCGCCTTTCAGGCCATCCATCCAGCTTCTTCTCGCCATTTTCCAGTATCATCAGCAATGTCTGCCGGTTTGTTCGCACCTCGCCTGTTCTCTGGTGCTCATTTTGCTAACTTTTCGCTTCATAGCGGTTGGCCAGGGCAGTGGCGGGCGTGCGCCTTTCCAGGGCAGCGGCAAGCCTGGCCGCGATCACGAGGACAGCGAGTCCGACATAGACCCCGAGGAGCTCAAGCGTGCCAGAGAGCTCATTAAGCGCGCCAGGGCCAAGGACAAGGCTCGCAAGGCCGCCAGCCCGTCTCGCGCTGAGATGGCTATTCTGCGGCGCCAGAAAGGTGACTTGCGCTTCACACCCTGTCTCCCTGTTTGCGTGGTGCCGAGCGTCATTCTCGTGGCCATTGCCACGATACTCGCTGCCAGGTGCCTTGAAGTGCTACGAGTGCACTTTAAACAACCATCAGTGCGAGGAGGTGCCCGAGTGGCTTGCCCTAGCTGCTCGTTCCCTGTTGCGTGAGCTGAACCGCCCGGTCCAGAACGTTGTGAGTACCTTTTTGCTGCTGATTCTCCTGCTGGCTGTTCTAACAGGCTTGAAGCCTCAGATTCGTCGCATGAGAGCAACCGTGAAGGGCTTGCGCGACCTGCATGGCCTTCCCGATGACCACACGCTTCTTGGAGGCGACGTGGGCTCTCCTGAGCCTCGCAGCGCTCCTGCGTCCGACAGCTCTTCGCCGCTCTCTTCCCCTCCACCTTCTGAGTCTTCTCCAGCGCCCGAGACGCCTACGCCTGGCCCTAGTGCGCGTACCAAGCTGCCTGAGAGGCGTAGCGAGCGGAGAAAGTAGGACTTGAGCTCGAGCTCCAGTTCCTCCAGTGTTTCCGGCGACAATCCTGCGGAGCTTGGCCCCATTGTGGAGCTCAGGGAGCGCGCTCCTCGCGTGCAGTACCACACGAAGGAGGCTCAGAGGAAGGGAAAGCAGGGTCGGTGCGTTTATAGATACTAAAGCCCTGCTCTTAGCAGCAGGTAGTATCTTGTCCACGATGCTTTAAGATTCTTCAATCCATATGCGTTGTTTTCCATTCTCTGCTTCCTCAATCGCTTGTCGGATGTCCTGAAGGTTGAGAGTCGCTCTAAATTGCTCAAATCTCGCCCGTGGTAGATTCTTCGTTAGTCCGTCGGCTGGCATGTCCTTTGTGGCGAGATAGATCAATTGAAATGAGCCCCTGGAGTATTCTTGGCGGAGCCAGAGGTTGTGTATATCAACGTGCCTTAGCTTCGTAGATACCCTCTCCTGATTGCCGATGACAAGGCGTATCGTCTGCTGGTTATCGCAGGAGATGCTAAAAGGCACGTCCAGGACGAGTTGGATGTCTCTGAATAGCCTCTGAAGTGCCATGGTCTCCTTGGCTGTCTCGCTGAGCGCCAGAAGCTCTGCCTCCGTGGTGGAAGTGGTAACTGTCGCTTGTCGGCTGGCCTTCCAGGCTACTGGTCCTCCGAATAGCTGGATGAGGTATCCCTGGGAAGAACGACGCGTCTCCGGATCGTCTGCAAATGAAGCATCCGTTGAGATAACTAGCGCTTGTGGGATAGACTGCACTGGTTTCTTCATTCCGTAGCGTATCGACACGTATCGAGTGCTAAACGCGTACCGTATGCACCAGTCAGCTGCCTCGAGATGCTCTTGACTTGGATTCGTGAGGAAGCGAGATAGCTGTGAGCAGGCGAAGGAAAGGTCCGGCCTGATCATAATAGCGCTGTAGAGGATGCTCCCAACGCGTTCCTGGTAAGCTTTAACTCGGTGAGCTGGAGCAGTGTCTTGATAAGCTTCCAAGGCTGTGGACGGGAGTGGCGTCGCTGGTGACTTGTCGTCCTGGAGGTTAAAACGTCTCGCTATCTTCTCAAGATAGCTGTCATGCGAGAGCCAGAGTAATCCCTCGTTTCTCTTACGAGTGACCCTGACCCCAGGTAGTAGCCCACAGATCCTTGGTCTTTTAGCTCATAAATCCCCTTGAGGGCTTCGATTAAGGCGAGTGCCTCCTCTTTAGCTTGTGGGCTATAACAGACTAGGAAATCGTCCACATAGAACACAACGAAGATCGTGCGTTTCTCGTTATAGAACAGGCAGGGTTCCTCAGGTGTGCTAACAAGCCCAAGTCTTCGAAGTGAGCTCGAGAAGTCTCGGAACCATAGTTGAGGTGATTCCTTGAGTCCATAGAGTGCTCTGTTCAGCTTGAGACAGTATCCTGGCCTTTCATAGCCTGGTGGATGTTCCACGAAGATTGGTTCGGAGTTTTCTGCGAAAAGTGCGTTCAGGAATGCGTTGACAACGTCGAACTGTCTGACTTCCCAGTCGAAGTAGGCTGCTAGGGCCATGATAATCCTGAAGGACTTCGAGGCTAGCGTAGCAGCGTACGTGCTGGCTAGTGAAGTGACAATCTGCTTATCTCCTCGCACGCAGATCCTTGCTTTGCAGCGAAGGTGCTTGTTGTTCTCATCGAATTTATCGGTGAAAACCCATTTTAAGGGCAGCTTGAAGAGCGAGGGAGCGTCTGGAACCTCCTCCCAGGCTTTCATAGCCACTGCCTTGTCGATCTCGAGCTTGGTAGCTTATCTGAACTGCTCTCCTCTGGGGTGAGTAGCTAATTCACGCCAGAACTTGGGTGGAGGAGCGAAGCCCTGCGGTCCGCTTGGTTCGTCTAGCTCCTTGAGTGCTCTTTGAGACCGTGTTGACGCGAATATTCGCGCATGAATGGTTCTCAGGAGGTCCTCATCTTGGTTCGTGGCCTCCTTAGCGAGACAGGTGCTTAGGAGAGCATCGAGATGATCAGTCTCTTGTTGGGTTATCTCCTTGAGCCCGAATAGCAGCGAAAGGAACGACTGCTGATCCGTTTCCTGTTCTCTCTGGAGTCTCGAGCTCCTCCTCGCTGGTTGCGTCGGCTGTGAGGCTCGGGATCTCCTACCCCTAGTTGCTCTGCGGCTCTCAGGCGGTCTCTGGTCCGTCTCTTCGTCAAGAGGCCGAACATTAATTTCGTCATGGATCTTTTCTTGTAGATCCGTCTCTGGAGTCTGACCTTGCAGTCTCTGAGGAGCTATCCTCTGGTCTGGAGACTGACCATGCAGTCTCTGAGGAGCTATGCTCCGGTCTGGTGTCCCAGTTGAGCTCGTCGGCCTGCGCGCCGAGATGCCTGCTGGTTCTGACACTTCGGGTGAGCCTGAGAGTGGCCGCTCTGCTGCTCGTCCCGTGTTTTCTGACCCTGACTCTCCAGCAGTTGCAACTGGCTGGTGATCACTGGATCTATGCTGTGGTTCGCTTATGAGGTGTTCCGTAAGGTAAAGCATGCTATTTTCGCCCTCCGGCTCACTTGACTGGCGACCAGGCGTAAGAAGTCCTGTCTGTGCATCCGACATCCCAGGCCCATGAATTCCTTGGATGTCTTCAGGTGCGCGTCTCACCCCGAGTTCTTGTCGACTGGTCCCTCGGGTGTGTCCGGCACCCCCGAGTCCACGAGATGAGCCTCTCGAGTGGAGTCGGGACGTGTTTCAGGACTTATGGCGTCGTCTAGCTCCTCAAGAGCTTCCCAGAGCGGCATCGACTCGTTTGTAAAGCCTGCTTCGCTCAGTGGGATCTCTGAGGGCTGAACTTCCAGATATTCTATCGCCTCTGGCTCAAGACGTTGCGAGTCTCGGCTATAATAGAACTGCGTCTCGTCGAAGGTGACGTCTCGCGTCTGAATGACTCTGCCGTGCTTAGGCAACCAGATCCTGTAGATGTTCCTAGCGGCGTAACCTACTAGATAACCGATCTGAGCCCTTGGTTGAACTTTGAACGCTCGTCGGTCCAGCCCAGCCGCTCGTCTCTGATGTAACGCATACGCTTTGCAGCCGAACACGTATATCCCAGACCAGTCTGGCCGCAGGTCTACGTGGATGTCACGCACCTGAGCTGGGCTGTACCGCTCCTCATTTTGCAAAAACCAGGAGTCTAGCACCTCATCTGGGCTTCGGAAGCGTTGCGCCTGTGATGGGCACATGTTGATAAGCTTGGTTGCCGCTCTCGTTGCTTCCGGCCAGAGCGCCTCGGGTAGCTTGGCGTGCTCCCTTAGCTTCAGTGCCCTATTGATGACCTCCTGACCTGCTCTTTCTGAGCCCCCATTCGGCTCATGGGTGTTCGGAGGGGATATCTCCAGTTCGATTCCTTCCTCCTCTGCCCAACGCTCATATTCGGTCATGCCCTGGATTGCTATCACCCCCTTCTCCCCGTCGTGCTTGAGGATTGCGATGTGAAGGTTGTAGCGCCTGAGGACATGCCTTTCGAAGCTTCGCAGTATTCGAAATAGCTGCGTGTGTGACTTGGTAGGCGAAGTGAACGACCAAAGCTTTCCGCTGTAATCATCCTTCAGGACTATTAACCAGCGAGACCCATCATACCCACGTGGATAGTCAAATAGGTCCCAGAGCACCCTAAAGAATGGTCTTGGGGCTCTTTCTGCTGGAATTCGACTGATAAGTCGTCTGGCGTCCGTAAGTCTGCAAGTCTCACACTCCGTGAGCGTCTCGCCTTTGAAAGCGACATTCTGTCCTCTCTCAGCGAGTTTTCTGAGCGCATCTCGGCCTAGGTGTCCAGCCCTAGCATACCAGAGTGCCTCAGAATCCATCCGTATCCTTGGTCTTGTTTGTTAAGCTTCACCCGTGGGTGCTTTTCGTATAGCGGGAAACGCTCTCACTGTCCCAGCCGGTGCGGAGATGACTTGAGAGGCGAAAGAGAAGTAGGAGTAAAGAGGCTTGTATTCGAAGAACGTAAGGTTGCCTACTCTTTCCAACTTTCGCACCAGGACGCCTTCTCCGTGCTCACCATAGCGTAGAGAGCACTCTCTGCCATGGTACCAGATCCCTGCTTTCAGGAGTTTCGCCTCTGAGATGATGTTGGTGTGGAATCCTTCGACTAGTTGCACGTCATGTAGCACCAGGTCTACCTTGCCACCCTTGGGACTATTCAGTAAGCCCCTTAGGATCCTTGTGCCTGATCCCTTGATGGAAAAGGCCGACGAACCTGCCTCCACAACTGATCCAGGACGCGCAGGAGTGTAGCTTCCCTCCTCAAGTAGCTCCATAGAGTTGACAATGTGCGAGGAACCGCAACTGTCAACGACAGTCGACTGTGAGAGGTTGTGCGGGCCGATTTGAGCGGTAACAGCCAGGTTAATGTTGGCAGGCATGGGAAAGGTCTCAGGGACGATAGTAACCGCGACGAACGGTTCAGAGGTGGTCTGTCCTGCTTCCTCACCCGGCTTCTTCCCCTCGATGAGCTTGCGGAGTGTGCCCCAGTGATTGGACATGGCTCTTTCTCGTATTTCCTTTGCCTTAGCGTTGGTGAGGCCTCGGAACTTGACTCCGTTAGGTAGGAGGTCCGCAGAGCCATTCAGGGCAAACTGGAGACGTCTGCACACCCTGGGTTCCCATTGGTGCTTCTCTCCGCGAGGCAGGCAGGGACAGGCGTGTAAAGTGCCATTCTTCCGCTTTCTCGCCTGTGAGGTGGTCTGATGGGCTTCTCCTTGATCTCCTAACGTGGCGAATGACTTGTGACGTCTGTCTAGCGTGCTAGAAGAAGTCACCTGCTCAAGAAAGATGGAGCTCAGCTGAGTTAGCGTGAGTAGTTCCTTTCCCGTCACTTCGGCTTTGAGGATATCGTCCAATTGAATCTGAGCCCATTGTGGAGCCATGCGCTCACGAACTGCCTTTAGAAACGCCTTTATTGCAAGTGCGCCTTGCACTTCAGGGATCCCATGGGCATCGGCGAGAGCGTGAATAGCGGTGAACTCGGCGTGCCAGGCTTCTGGAGAGATTCCCCCTTTTGACGCGCTTGTCAGGACTCGCTGGTAGCGTTCTTGTATTGCGGAGAGGACAGAGGAGTCCGCCGGCTGATACTGCTTCCTTAGTTCCTTAAGAAGCTTCTGGAGCGTGTTGGTCTTGCTTCGCTCGACAGTCGTGGTCGTTCCGCTCTCAATAGCAGCGGTGGCATCGGTAGCTATTCTGACAAGCTCGAGTTTCTTCTCCTGGGCTTCGATGCGTCCGTAAGCTGCCGTGAGATACTCCTTTTTGACCGTCTGCTTGACCCATTCGGTCAGAAACAGATAATGGTTGTTAAGAGTGTTCCAAGTGCTTGTGTCGGCAGCAAAGGTTCGCAGTTCTCGTTGAAAGCGCCTCTCTGCTGCGTCCAGTGCAGTCGGAGAGTCTGAATTCGCTCCTTGAGGCTCCTAGTAGACTGGTCTTTCTGGAGGATTGTTGATGTAGCTGTTAGGCTCCGCGTCTGGGTTGATGTAGTCCCAGATACGTCGATCTTCAGCTCCTCTCCGAAGCGAGTTGTACCAATCAGGCCAGTCGTACTTGCTGACGAGCAGGACCTTCGTGAGCGTTTGGTCGGACATGTTGAACAGGGTTCGCAGTGAGGCTGGTCTCAGCTGCGAGTAAATGGATGGATGGATGGAAATGGGGTTTGAAGAGAGTCCTCACGATCCTGAGACTTGTGCAGCGTTTTAAGTGCGTTGAGAGACGCAAGTAAAGGCCGGGCTCATAACTGTCGCACTTCAGGGGACGTGAGGAACGAGGTTCTAGTTGTTCTATTAGGAAAAACAAAGGAAAACTATCTGAGGATCCAGAGGTAGATATAGTAGCTCCGTAGCCCGCCTGACAGGCTAGGCTCTTGAGCTTACATAAAGTCACGTGACCTGGTAGGCTTGTTAGTGACGATAGGCTCGTCTCGCGACATAAGAAGTACCCCCCGGCGCAGTGGACTTATAAGGCGCAGTCAGACAGGTGCAATATCACGATCCAGCTGCTAGATGGTCCTATAACAGTCATCTGCGTGTACTCGCCTCCTCCTGGATCGATTAGCAGATCAGACCTGCCAGCTATCGAAGCCCTCCTTACCGGTCCCCAGCCAGGACGAACAGTCCTCGTAGGAGACTTTAACGTCCACCACCCTGTCTGGGGAGGATACAACGTCCGACCTCATAAGGCAGCCGATAAGCTACTCCAGCTAGCAGAATCCTGGAGACTCCAGCTTATCACGCCCCCTGGAACACCGACATGGACTCGAAGAGGGTGCATGGACTCCACGATCGACTTAGCGTGGGCTACGGACGATCTCCGAGCTGCCTACGACGGGTATGCCCCATTTGCTGGATCCGATCACCTCCCCCAGGTGATACGCGTGGCTGGACCTCAAAACGACCCCCAGAATAAGCCACGGCGCAGCTGGAAAACAGCTGACTATAACCAGGCGAAGGCCGAGGCGACACACCTTCCGCAGCCAGGACTACTCGAGACACCGGAGGAAATCGATAGGTACACCGAAACGTTAACTAAGGAGCTAACTCGGATAGCCGACTTAGTTGCCCCCCTCCGCTACTCTAAGGGGAGAGGCAAGGTATGGTAGAACCATAAAACAAAAGAAGCTATAGAGGAGGAGAGACGAACCCAGCGAACATGGCTATCCGATAGGACAGACGCAGCCTGGCGAGCTCTTCGGCAAGCATCCCTTGCGAAAAAGAAAACAATCCGCACCGTAAAGACAGCGACCTGGAGAAACATGCTTCACGAGGCCTCTAGCCAGCCAGCTGGCGTCTGGAACATCGCGAGATAGGCTAGAACCGAAGGAGCCGTACCGCCGCTACCTCCAGCTGTCCCCACACTTCACACACCGCGAGGCGAAGCAATGACCCATAAGGAGAAAACGGAGGCCTTCCGAGAGAGGTTTTACCCTCTCCCTAAGGCCATGCATACCGGCTTCCGTATAACAAACCGGCTCGCAGCGCCTCTCGACATCGACGGCGAGGTGACAGCGGAGCAGGTCCAAGACGTCTTAAGCAAGGCAGGCCAGTGGAAAGCACCTGGGCCAGACCAGCTTCCGAACGGATTCCTTAAGCGCTTAGGAAAGCCCCTCTTCCAGGCCTTAGCCTCCCTAGCGGAAGCATGCTGGCGTATGGGATACTATCCAACAGCGTTCCGTAAAGCAGTGACCGTTATCCTCCGGAAACCAGGAAAGCAGCCAAACGAATACCACCAAGCCGGCGGATGGAGACCTATCGCGCTGCTTAACACCATAGGGAAGGTGATCGAGAGCCTGCTAGCGCAACGGCTAACCAGCTTTGCGGAAGAAAACGGGCTGCTCCCGGACGAACAGATGGGGAACCGAAAGGGCCGCTCCACGGAAACGGCCTTGCGGCTGCTAACGGACCTGGTCCGTACAGCCTGGAAGTATGGAGGCGTAGCAACCCTTCTATCGCTGGATATCTCAGGCGCTTTCGACTCCGTCGACCATGGAAGGCTCCTTGCCAACCTGCGTGCGCTGAGGGTCCCTATATGGACTATCAGCTGGATCCGAAGCTTCCTATCTAACCGGTCCACCACGCTATTCTTCGACGGCCAGGAATCGGACGAGATCCCAGTCCCGGCAGGCGTCCCACAGGGCTCACCCCTATCGCCTATCCTCTTCTGCCTCTATACAGCCGGTCTCTATAAGGCTCTCCGCGCCGTACCAGGGATAGCTACTATAGCCTTCGCAGACGACACGAACCTCGTGGGCTTCGGCTTAAACCCCGAGCAGACCTGCGAGCGGCTGGAGGCCGCTCACAGGATCTGCAAAGAATGGGCAGTCAGCCACGGTATGACCTTCGCAGTCCAGAAATATCACCTAGTCCACTTCTCTCGAAGACGGAAAGGTCCGGACACGAAGATAGCCTTAGAAGGTCACGAAATCGAACCAGAAGACTCCTGCCGCGTCCTTGGCATCCAGGTGGATAGACGTCTCTGCTGGGACGTACATATCCAGTCAATATCGAAGAAGATGGCAACGCAAGTCTATGCCTTAGACCGGATAGCCGGCTCGACATGGGGCGCGTCTCTCCAGCGAGCCCGCCAAGTCTATACAGCCGTCGTACGGTCTGCGATAGGTTATGGAGCTTCAGAGTGGCACCGCCAGATCTCGAAAAACAGAGCCAAGGTACTCAACGACGTCTAGACAGAGTGCCTCCGAAAGGTTACAGGAGCTTTCAAAGCCACGGCTGCTGCAGTGCTAGAAACGGAAGCCTACGTGTCCCCCTTAGACACGTGGCTCAACAGAAGGGTAGCGGCATCGGAAGAGAGGCTCCAACAGCCGCGTATCGCATCACTCATCCAAGCGAGATGTGATAGCGCAGCTAGATGGATCCTAACAAGACCGACTCGCCGGCGTAGACCGAAAGGCCCCGACGCTCCTAATCGTAAGAGGTGGCTAGACGAATGGCTAGCTGGAGACTCAGCACATAAGGCTGAGGAGAGAGACTGGCTTCAGAGATGGCAACAAACGCAGCAAAATCGAATAGCACGAGCCCCGGCAGCAACTAAGATGCCGCCAGACAAGCACGTCCTTAAGCTCCATAAGGGACTCCATAAGGCAGAGAGCTCCATCCTCGTCCAGGCGAGGACTGGTAAGATTGGGCTGCGAGACTTCCTTTTCAAGCGCAGGGTTCCAGGCTTCGACAGCCCATGGTGCGTCTGCGGTCAGGGCAGGGAGACCGTCCGACATATCCTCGTTTTCTGCCCAAGGGAGAGAGAAAGACGAGAGCATCTCGTCCAAGCTCTAGGAGAGCCGATCGACACAGACAGGATGCTAGACACGCCAGGAAAAGCTGGGATTATCGTAAGATGGCTACTCCGCTCGGGAAGGCTGGGCATGTTCCAGCTTGCGAATCAGCTTATCAGCTAGGAAGCGGGCACGCTGAGCCCGATCTCGGTATGGCAGGCTAGAGAGTAGACAAGTGCGGTGCGAGGCAGCGGAACCTAGGTTTTTCACCCGGCCGGACGTTAGCCCGGAACGGTTTTCCTAGGCTGAGATGCGTAGGGGGTCCTCATGGCCTTGATAGGTCGCTAGGTGTAAGAATAATAATAATAATAATAATAATAATAGTAATAATACGCACGATGGCCACCGTCGTGGCACTAAGGATGTCAGCCACTTTTTTCATCATGTTCTGGTTGGGTTGCTTCGTCCGCAACACTCACAATAGCCCCAGGAGGAACATGATAGTAAGCCCAATTTTCCTCCTTCGACTGACCTGCAGGGCCATGAGAGCTAGCATTGGGCGCGCGAGAACAGCAACATCCGTTATCAAGCTCCAGACACCCAATGCTATCGCACTGATGGAAAGGCCCACGCATTGAATGTTGGAGTCTTTGCTGTAGACCCCGTACACAAGAGGGGGGTGGACAACCATGGCCATTTGCCCCAGAGCCAGAAGGACCAAGAAAGTATTACACCACCGACGGATCCAGGGCTGAACGAATACCCGGAGGTAAAATAAAAGTATGGATAGCTTGCAGAGGCCGACGGTGGTGATGTACAGAAGCTCGTACGCGAGAAATAGCTAAGGCTCACGTCAGACCCCTTACTACTGTCATGAAAGAGCGGGGAACATACACGATGAATGAGGAGATAGTTTGACGCGGGTATGTCCCAGAGATGCTGGCCGATCCAGAACCGACTGACTGGAAAGAATACTACGCGGCGAACCCTAGATTGATGGGAAAGACACCCACAGTAGCGCGTGATGACCAGCATGGCCAGTGTTAAGCCTGTGTTAGTTGCAAGTCAGTGACCGATGACTTCCCGTTTCTTCGCCAGTAGTCTGCGGGGCGCGACGACTGAGGGAGGAGATATTTACCAGGACAGCGAGGACGCAGTAATCATCGAGGCCCAGCCCAGCGGCGAAGTGGATTCTTGCAAAGAAGCGCAGGGCCACGACAAGGACGGCCAGCCCGGCGACGGCCGAGTTGGCAACGAACAGCACATGAACCCTGGGATTTACGGGGAGGAAGACGGGATTGTCCATGTTGTTGGCGGGCCGCGATGGTCGGCGGCTGCTGGGGATTTCCGTTCATTTTCCCACAGGCAGCGCCGCTCTCTTGTTCAGCCTCACGGTGCCCCCCAGTTGGTGACGTGAAACTCCGAGTTTGCTCTCGCCGTCAGGGTTCGGCGCAGGGATATCCAGTCGTTGCGCCGGTAGGCTGGATTACAGGGAAGGGGCTGTAGCTCGCTCTACACTGTCCACCACCCCTTGCCTCTCTCGTGGGCCAAAAGCATGCTGGGTAGTGGCGAGACTCAGACTCAGGCTTATAGGTTCAGAAAGTACCAGGGAAATGGGCTGATTTCTTGGAATGCCATTCGCAAAGTGCATTGCCGGGCGAAAGGGCTGCCAACAGCAATCTTGTGTAGTCACGCAACTCACGGGTGGAAGCTGTCAAAACCCTAGTCAGCCAGGGACACCAGAGATCGCCGCCGTCGGGCTATTTCGTATTCTCAGGTCGCAACAAGTCGCTCTGTTGCTTTCTATCGAGCCCGGCAATTTGGTTCTGGCACCAAATCCGGTGTGGTTCCGCTGTGGGCTAGTGGCGAGGTTCCATCGCTTGCAACGCAGTTGGTTTGTACTGCTTGGCATTGGGGGGAACGGTGTGTGTCTGGCCCCATCGTCGCTCCACTGCCCTGGGATAGCGCGGCTGCGGCGTTCAGTACCTATGTACCTCGTATGGTATGGAGCACAAAGTGAGAAGCATCGTCGGCCGGCCTCTTGCGTTAGGTTCTGCGAGCATTGATAGACCGTTGCCCGTGCCAAGACGGGCCGATCATCGCTCTAATTTTAACTTGACTTCAACATTCACAAATCCGAGTTAGACCCGATCCAAGTCGCCGAATTAACCATGGTCTAGAGCATATCCTTGAACTATCGATGCAGTTGGGGCTGTGAATGCGTGGTGTTTGTTACAGGAGGCGATACAGCCAAGGGGTAGATACAGGCCAGGTACGCAGACTAACCTCGGCCACAGACTAACCTCGCTTGTGGGTGCTTGCCTGCCAAGCAAACAACACGGAATAGCGGGGCCGGGGTCCAGTCCTAATGAGAAAGAAGGCAATGATGGAAGCCTATGGGTTGGCGGATGCAAACCCGGCGAACCGGGCAACTTTTCAGTCACATCCATCACATCTACCCCTAGCTTCCCCACGTGTGTACTCCGTACGCGGTAGGTTTCCTTACCGCACATCAGCACGAAGCCAGACCTGGTAACCGTTGCGGCAGGTCACCGCAGCGGCAGTATGCAAGCACGGAATAGACCGATAGGGTAACCACTGTGCGGTGGTGAGAATGGCCCAAACAGAATTCCTGGCTATACGGGTACATTAATTCAAATGCCACAGCTACCGATCGCGGCTTGTGGCAAGACGAACCAAATTCCCAGGCACAGATCCTCTTCCCTCACAGCTCCCCAAGCTTCACGCTGATCATTGCGCATCCTCGCCGTCTCGTCTAACATCTCCCCCTTCGTCATGTTGGGCCGCATGGCAACCCTGTCCGCCGGTCTGATGGCGCTGGGAGCACTGTCGGCCTCGTTGCCCGTCGAGGAGGACGTCTTGTTCGACTACATCATTGTGGGTGGCGGCACGGCGGACATGACGGTTGCTTCACGTCTGTCCGAGGATCCCAATGTACGCGTCGCTGTCGTTGAGGCCGGCGCGGACCAGAGCTCCGACCCCAATATCTTGATCCCGGGCCTACACGGCGCTCAGGTTACCAAACCCGATTACGATTGTGTCGCGAGACGAGCCTATTGTCACTAACAAGCCTACCAGGTCACGTGACTTTATGTAAGCTCAAGAGCCTAGCCTGTCAGGCAGGCTACGGAACTACTATATCTACGTCTGGATCCTCAGATAGTTTTCCTTTGTTTTTCCTAATAGGACAACTAGAACCTCGTTCCTCACGTCCCCTGAAGTGCGACAGATTGGTTCTTCAATTCCGCCCGACAGGTACGGGATCCCCTCCCTCTCCCCATCGGTAGTCGCGAAGAAAATCCGGAGCAGTACCGAACTGACGCGACTCTGTCGACAGCCAAACTTGAACAATCGTATCATCAATCAGCCAAGGGGAAAGCAATTGGGCGGTTCCTCCGCCATCAACATCATGGTAATCATGCACCCAACACGTGACGACCTCGACTCATGGGGCGAGCTTGGCAACGAGGGATGGTCTTTCGACACATTGGCTCCCTACTACAAGAAGATGTCCACCATCACACCCCCCGGGCCCCATGCCAAGAAAACCACACACGTCGACGAGTGGTACGATCCGAATCTGGGAAACGGGGATGGGCCGGTACAGATGAGCTGGAGTGAGAGCTATCCCGCATCCCTCAACGGGGCTTGGGGCGAGACTTTCGGGAACCTTGGCCTGCCATTGACGCACGATCCGAGGTCTGGTTACGCTATTGGAGGATTTCAGAATATGCAAGCCGTCGACCCGAGGACCAAGACGCGCAGCTATGCTGCCACTGCCTTTAACGGTGCCGAGCAGCGGGCTCGGAAGAATCTTTCCGTCTTCACGAGCACCAAGGTCAAGAAAATCACGACGAAGCAGACAAGCCAGGGCGTGGTCGCCACTGGCATGATGGTACGTTCGGCATCAGGCACTGACCGCACGCTTTCCGCCAGGCGCGAAGTCATTCTCTCAGCCGGCACACTCCAGTCTACTCAGATCTTGGAACTGTCAGGTATCGGCAATCGGGAGCTCCTCGAAAGTCATGGCGTCCCCGTGGTAATTGAAAACGCCAACATCGGCGAGCATATCAGGACCATGCCTCCACAATGCAGCTCTTCGAGGTTCAGGACGGTATACCCACCATGGACTTGCTGAAGCAACCCGAGGTCATGGCCGCTGCCATGGCCGAGTATAAGACCAACGGCACCGGCGTCCTCTCCGAGTCGGGGATCGCGTCGGCCTACACACCTTTCATGGACCTCCAAGGGCTCCTGGCCCCCGCCGACCTCGAAGCTCTCCTCCTGACTCATCTCGGAGACCCGGCCAAGGACACGCAGGAAGTGCAAATCATCCGTAGAAACATGCTGAAGCAGGGCGGTAATCAGATCCAGTACCATCTCCTCCGTTCTTCGCTTCCAATCGCCGATGGCGAGGGCGTTGCTCCCTCCTTCGAGAAACCGCACGCCAGCATCCTCTCTGTCTTGCACCATCCCATGAGCCGGGGCAGTGTCCACATTACCTCACCCGATATTGACGTCAAGCCGACTTGGGATCCCAACTTCATGTCGCATACTCTGGACCTGGAGCTCCTAGCTCGGGCCTGTCAGTTCAGCGAGCAGATTGTGGCGACGGCGCCTTTCTCTGAGGCCTTCACCGGCGGCAACCGGTGGCCCGACCTGCGTGGGGACATAATTGAGGCGGCGAAAAAGATTGTGCGCCGGAGTACCATTTCGGCGTACCACCCCACCGGCAGCTGCGGTATGCGGCCCGAAGCGGATCGTGGCGTTGTGAACGCCAGGCTCCTGGTTTACGGCACCACCAACCTTCGCATTGTCGACGCCAGTATCATGCCCCTGGAGCCCGCGGGCAACATCCAGGCCACCGTGTACGCCGTTGCAGAGCGCGCGGCGGACATGATCAAGGAGGATGCTTCCAAGAAAGTGTAGGCTTGGCAAGCTGGATCAGGAAACTAGGAAAACCAGCGGTTGTGAAAATACTACGAGGAGTTGAAGTGCAATTATGAGGTAACGCTTACGAATGCGATAATAGGGATGACGGTCTCCTTGTTTGGCCGTAGATTGGAACAATAACCATTACCAAAGACCAAACCCAAGCCCCAGTCCTTTCAGCGCAACGCTTGCATTGAGTGACCCTTTTCACTACTCACTTCTGCTGCCCGTGCCAAGTTATCTTGTCGCCGACGTCGGCGTCTTCAAACTTCTTTCGTCCCCAGACTGTGGCCCGGACGAGTATTAAGATCGTAGCAGTCAGTGTCGTGAGAAGAATCGACCCCACACATAAGTTGTACAGCAAGTTTCTGAAGTCCACGAAGTGGTCGGACGTACCTAGACCTCTTGGTACAAGGCTACGAGGTAGGATGACGCTGTTGAGGACCAAAGTAGTTCAGAGGTTGTTGAATCGCGAAGAGTTCGGTGCAACTCCATGGATTTAAGATCGCGCTCAAGGTCGTCTGTAAGCTTTAGTATTGCAGTTCGTGCCCACTGCAAAAGCCCCGTATATCCGTGGAGAGCTTTCGAATGGCAAAGAGCCCTTGGCATATTTATGCGTCCAACAAGAGCGCATCGAGACGACGTGGTCGTAGAACAGAGCGGCGAGAATGGAACATTTCATGGGGATTAAAGGCATATTTCAAGGTGGCCTCATCGAGGCATTCCGACCACTCAGGTAGTTGAGCGTGGCAACATCCAAAAAGCAGAGCCTTTTTCAACTTTGCAGACCGAGATGTGCCGGTGAGAAGCCTGCTTATTGACTTGTGAGTTGCTGTGGCTTGCAAGTAGTCGTCATCTGAAAATTTTAATACTCCTAATCCTGATCTGGTGGGCGAGTGCCATTTTCGGTCGACCTTGTTGCCTGGAAAGCTTGACAGAAACAATATCAAGGGACGACGTTCACATGTTGCACTTCCTCCTACGCTTTCTAGAGGCGAAACCCCTTTGGTTGGTCGAAGAAGAGTTTTTAGCAAAGAAAATCGCGCCACCAGCTTTACGGGGTTTCGTTGCAATGGCCTTGATAGGACAACAGGTCGAAAACGAGGCCCCCCCCCGCGTCCTCAGTGTTGGGGGTACCGTTGAAGATGGAACACCTCGAATCCTCGTCCAGTCGGACGCACCTGTGATAGCGGCGTCGGAAAGTGCTGCAGATGAGTTGCCAAATCGGAGAAGCTGTCATAAAGGTAGAGACGGGCTCGGATACGGGCATTCGTGGGGCGGATTTGACTTGTCGTCTCGTTCTGCCGAATGTTCTGAAAGTCGGTAATGTGATCGAGGGAAGCCAGGCTACTTTCGATGGTACGCAAATCCAGCACAGATATCGTTGAAGATTCAAGGGAAGGCCGTCATATAACCGGATAACGAAGCTGAAGGCGATGTTTTCTGGAGATTGTTAGACAAGCACTGCAGTAAGGGCCAATGGATATGCCATGGGATGTTGTGGGAGCTGAAACAGAAGAAAATGCGAGAATCTCGGCAACTAGAGGTTAGTGGTGGCAGAATTTTCTTGTTTTAAGTTCGAGGACCCCCATTTCGGCCCCCCCCACATTTCGGCCCCCCAAAAACCAGCCACCGAATTTCCAGCCCCTCGACTTCTTTTTGAATTTACTTTAGCAAATTTGCTTTAATCTATCCGAAACTTGGTATCTGCATTCAATTTCTTATTATGAAGCAATATTCAGAAGCCGAACTTCAACAAGCCCTAACTGCTATTGCAGCTGGGGGTGGAATCAAGCAGACCTCTCGAGATTACGGCATACCGAAGTCAACACTGCAAAGCCGAATTAAAGGCCATCAACCTAGGCCCGAAGCCTTTGCAGACCAACAGAGGCTCAGACCAGTCCAGGAAGAGTTACTTACGAATTGGATCCTGACCCAAGCTGCCCTAGGGCTTCCACCTTCCCATACCCAAGTTAAGGAGTTTGCCGAACGTATCCTCCGGGCTCAGGGCGACAGCGAGCCACTTGGAAAGAGATGGCTGCAGGCCTTCCTACGTAGGAACCCAGCTGTACGGGTCCAGAAAAGCCGGTCTATCGACTCGCAGCGTGTTAATAGCGCCTCAATCGAGGTAATTCGCTTATAGTTCCGATATCTTCAGCTGCCGGAGGTCCAGAGGGTGAAGCCGGCTAACCGCCATAACATGGATGAAGCAGGACTCCTAGAAGGTGCTGGATCGAATAGTCTAGTACTTGGAGGTTCCAAAAAACGCTCAGTCCGAAAGAAACAGCCTAGTTCTCGTGCTTGGACGTCATTCATTGAATGCATCTCTACTCAAGGCCACGCCCTGCCCCCATTAGTCATTTTCAAGGGCAAAACGGTTCAACAGCAATGGTTCCCGGTCGATTTAAGCCAATTCAGAGGCTGGCAGTTCACTGCAACCGAAAACGGATGGATCACAGACGAAACAGCGCTCGAGTGGCTCGAGAAAGTCTTTATCCCGAATACCACCCCCGAGGACCCTTCCGAGTACCGCCTACTTATTATGGACGGCCATGGAAGCCATACAACGACTGATTTTATGTTCCAATGCTTCTCGCACCGGATTTATCTTCTGTTTTTGCCCCCTTATACCTCTCATGTCCTCCAACCTCTCGATTTAGCCGTTTTCAGTTCTTTAAAATCGGCATACCGGAAAGAGCTCGGATTTCTGACCCAGTTAACGGACTCTACAGTAGTTAGCAAGCGAAATTTCCTTACCTGCTATCAGAAGGCTCGTTTAGCTAGCCTTACTAGCCAGAATATCCGGAATAGGTGGAAAGCAGCTGGTCTCTGGCCAGTGAGTATAGCTAAACCGCTTCTAAGCCGGAATTTAATTCAAAATACACACCAAACAACACCCGACACAGTAAATTCGAAGGAATCCCACTCGAAAAGGGTCCTCTCAACACCTCCAACGAGATCCCATACTTCTATAGTGGTTTGGTCAACTCCAAAGAAGACGTCGGACTTTAAGGACCAAGTACAGCTTTCGAACCAGCTAGCGAAATACTCAACCACACAACGACTACTCTTCCGGAAGATCCAAAAGGCCTTTGATGAGAAGAACGTCCAATTGGCTACTGCTCAAAGGCAAATTCAGGCCCTCGAAGCTAGGATTGACACTATCAGACCAAGGAAGAGGAAGAAGGTGGATTTGAGCCCTAATTCGAAGTTCGCGAACATTGAAGACATCCACCGAGCTCAGTTAGCGGTCGGGGAGGTTGAAAATGGTCTAGATGAAGAGAGCGATAGCGAAAGCCTAAGTGAGGCCAGTTCCTGCATTAGAGTTGCTATTAATTAAGGCTGCATCTTAACTTCTATTGATATGGCTGGTTTTAAGCGTGGTGTTTTTAGGGGGCCGAAATGTGGGGGGGGCCGAAATGGGGGTCCTCGAACTTAGTCATAACTCGTTGGTGTGGTGTCAGGGGGCGCAAAGCCTGTAGGGAGGAGAGGTACACAAATACGATTCCCGATGTGCATAAGTACGTACTCACTTATGCGGTGTGAAGTTAGGGACCAAAACCAGACCCGCCCGGTATAAATTTTTTGACACCGGGTTCAAGAGTCTTCCGCATGTACAAGCATGTAGGCAAGGAGACGGCTATCGGAGATCGCATTGGTATCAAGCGTATGGCGGATTCAAGAGGCTGCGGATATCACGCACTGTATTGCCCCATGGCGGTCAACGCGCCGGCTCTTTCTGCAATCTATGTACTGCCTCACAGCTGACCTGCTAGTCTCACGCTGGGCAGGGCGTACCCAACCCGCCTCCCGTGGCCCCCAAGGATAACGCCGAGCCGCCATCGCCGCTCCCCGCTTTTTCAGTCGACGGGGACGCCGTCGGCGCCGACGAATTCGAGGCGGGCGACGCGCATGGGGCGACGGCGGGCGCCGACGGGGATCCACGCGGGGCCGGTGGCGAGGTGTTGGCGGTGGCTCGTGGCGAAGGCGGCGTAACGGGGGTCGTCGGGTGCGCAGGGGCGGAGGACGGGGGCGAGGGCGAGGGCGGGCGCGTTGGGCGGCCAGCGCGCGTCGTGCAGCAGCAGCGTGAACTGGTCGAGGCCGGCGAGGAGCGGCAGGCCAGCGCGGGCCCAGATGCGCAGCTCGGGGCCGACCGAGTCGCGCGCGAAGCCGCCTGTCGTCAGCGCGAGCCGCCGCAGCCCCCGGCTGTCCTGCCTCGCCACCCCGGCCCCCAGCGCCGCGAGCCGGCCGTGCTCGAGTGCGCCCAGGACGACGAGCGTGTCGCGTTCCGGGTCGAGGTAGAGCCGCCGCTCCGCCGCCGCCGGCTTGCCGTCCAAGTCGCACGACCCCGCCGGCGGCACGACGGCCAGCGCGACCGTGTAGTAGCGGCGCAGGCCCTCCAGGCGGGCCTCGGCGCAGGCCGCCAGCGGGGCCGGGTTGCCGCTCGAGCTGTGCCACGGCGCCGGGGCCGAGCGGGCGTAGTGCGAGCTGTAGCGGCCCGAGTGGAGCTCGACGGTGCGCGGCGGCAGCGCGGCGCGCCAGATCTGCAGGCGGATCTCGGCGGGCAATTGGCCGAAGAGCGGGAACTTGCTGGCTGCCGAGGCCGAAGGACCGGGTGAATTCGAGGGCGGGCTAGGAGGCGTCGGCGCCGTGGTGCTGCTCCTGGCTTCAGCGGCTGTAGCACCAAGCGCCTGGGGCTTCGGCGGTCCCTTTCCTTGTCCCTGTGGTGGTGGGGCGCAGTAGCCATCGTCTGCAGCTCCTCCGACCGAAGCGGGCCGAGGGTGAAGTGACGCCGTCATCTCGAGCACCGGCGACGATGTCGACGTGCCAGGAACACCCAAGGACCAGTCAGTGTGCACCGTATCGAGGAAGCGAGCGAGCGAGTGAGCGAGAGCCGCCATTTCGAACGTGGTGGTTGTAAAACGAAGTACTGGATGTAAGCATTTAATTCCGCTGCGGGCCCGGCAAAGCGTGTGACGTCAGGCAGCGTTGCAGCTCCGCTCCGGCAACAATAGCAGCGAAGGAAGGAGTATCAGTGCAGGCAGGCACTCGGTGATATTTGTTTAAAACCTCGCAGCCCGTGATGCGACGCCCTTTCCCCTCCCCTCTCTCTGTCGCTTTTTGCTGAACACACGCGCCCAATCGGGCTCTCGGCGGTTGGTCTGCTGGGCTGGATCTAACCACCCCAGGGCGCGCCCTGTATTTCCCCGAAGGGCGGCCACTAGGGGGACCCTCGATAGCGCCATCAACCCCGGCCAGGATCACCAGTAGTCATGTAAGTACCTGCCAGCAGAGGCTAAGCCCAAAAATGCCAATTTGTCCCATGACAACAGGGGTCCGTGTCGGTGAGAAGCTCCATTCAACTACTCGCCCCATCTGTATGCTTCAACTGAAATGACTGATCGCATACAGTGCTCGCAGCAACGTAGCTGCGCATTCCTTTGGCCGCAAGTAACCGCACCACCGAGCCGACCGACGGGAGAGCGGCAGAGCCCACATGGCAGTGTCGCTGTTTCAACCGCACAGCGCCCTCTGAGCCATCTGTGACGCCCAGAGCCGCGCCATCCCCGCCCCGGCTGCCCGTCTCCGACGACGTCGACTCCATCGCTTTTGCCCCGTCTCTGACCACTGCGCTCCGACAACGTAAGGGTGTTTGGGAGCATTCCTCTTTCACTAGCAAACCAATGGCCGTCATAGTGTACGTTACCGCATTCACGAGCGCGGGAAAGACCGTGCCTGGGCTTGGCCAAATTGCACTCACGCTCGGCGCCACACCTCACCTGGCTGTCCCACGCCGCGCCCCACCTTGCCCTTCAGCTTGATTCCCGGGAGAACGAGATAGTCTTGACAGACTCCAAGGACCGCGAATGTCTGGAAAGCTAGGCAGTTACCATGGTTTTGGATTCCGGCGTTGGGCTGCCATCAATAATGTCGGCAACATGCTGACCGAGTATCCCGCGTCCATGTCTATGTTGTGCCTGGCGGAAGCTTTGGCGTCGGAGCTGCACGAGTGAAGTGCGCGGCCGCCAGGTGGTACTGCTCCGCCCTATCCAATTCCGAGGCGGCGATGCTATGGGGCTTGACAGACGGTGCAGTTGGTATAGGCAGTGTTGCCCATGGGGTGATGGAACGGAGTAGTGCGGCAACAATTGAACAACATCGGAGGACTAGAGACGCAACGCCGAATGGCGTGGCCCTGTTCCGAATTGATACCAAACTGATAAGCCATGCTGAATTTAGACTGTAAGAGACAATGCCTTGCCTTGGTAGGCACTCCTGCAACGTCGCTCTTGCGCACAGCTATGCTGCGTCCCGTGCTAATTGGGAAGCAGCGGGGATTCTTCGTCGGGCGCCGATCGGGCGGATGCGTCCTGAGTATCCTGCGCATCGTCCGGGTATTTCTCAATCGCCTTTTCCCTCAAGATCCACCCTCCGCAGAGGCCAGCACCGGGGCCTAGTACGACGGAGAGGATCAGGGAGCCAAGAGTGAGGACCACGCCGGCCTCCACCAACAACCAATAGACAACTGTGGCGGCCACGATGGCCATGTCGATTTCGATGAAGTGACCGACGGCGCGCGTCATCTCCCTTCGGTCCTCACGGGCGAAGAAGTTGGCGATGAGGGCTCCATGGGCCAGTACTGAGCACACGACAGGCACCGCATACACCGTCAACAGGGCGGGCCAATACGACTCGAGTTGAAAGGGCCCGGGGTCGCGAACGGCATTGACACCGACTATCTGAATCACATGGCGGACGATGGCAACCCAGAGAGGAAAGAAGAGCCACACGGCAATGGCTATGGGGTGGCGGGACACCAGCATGGCGACACTCGGCACCACGAAGCCGACCCAGACGGCGATGGGGATAGCGAGCACCTCGACCTGGCTGGACAGGGCGCGCACCTCGCGGTCGATGTCCGGGTTGGCGCCACGGACCTGCTCGGCCGTGGCCGACTCGCGGCGGAGCTGGATCTGCTTGGCGCGGCGCAGGAACGAGGGCAGCAGGACGAGGTCCCAGACGAGGGGGCCGACGATGGGGAGCAGGTTGAAGAAGAGCCAGGGCACGGTGGGGCGGGTGAGGAGAACAGCGCGGCGGTTGCTGAGGCGCTCCGACTCGACGAGGCTCACTGTCAGCAGCGCGCCGAGGAAGGCGAGCGCGGCGGCGAGGCGGGCCCAGGCGCGCGCCGAGGCAAGGGCGAGCTCGAAAAAGGAAACGAGGAAGCAAGCGGGCGCGCCTAGCACGGGCACCTGCGCCACATAGGGCAGGCGCGCGTGCGCCCGGCACTGCGAGTAGAGCGCTGCCATGTTGAGCGTGTCGTCGGGCAGGACGAGCAGAAGGACGGTAGCGACGGCGAGCAACACCGGCACGACGAGGAGGAAGGGCAGCCGGAGCCTGTGGACCAGCGGCCGGTGGCCCGGCGCGGGGAGCAGGTTCCGCAGCATCGCGGGCGCGGCCATGACGGAGTCTGGGTTTAGGGCCGTAGATCAGTCGGTTTCCGGGTTCGAGGTTGCGAGGCGCCACAGGGTAGGGCACATGATGAAGAAAAGGATTAGGAGAAGAGGCAGGCGGAAGGAGACGATGATGTCGTTAGCAGCTCTCCCTGAAAGCCAGAGCTTGCCGGATTGGGCAAGCGTCGTCATGGGAGCTAAAGGTCCGGGGAAGAGGAGGGAATGGACCCACTCTGAGAAGGAGTGCCGCATCGACGGTGGCAATGAAGGAAATGCACATACTAAACACATCAATAGATGCAATGCACTTGTTAAACACTTATCCAAAGCCATTTAATCCCCAGCGTCGATGCATCACAAGCCCGACAATGCGATGCGGGGTGGAAGGCCGTCGTGTCCCAGCCATTTTGCACATCGCGTCCACCAAACTCGCAAGCGGCTGCAAGGGGTATCTATTCGGAGAAAAGCGGGGTGTGCAAGCTCAGAAACCCAACCCAAGTACGCCTCTAAGAGGTAGGCACTGCCAAACGCACAGTGATGCGGCTGCTGGAGGTAGCAGGCAAAGAGTCCATCCGTTGCGTTTAGATGGAAATATTGCACTCGCCGAGGCTGGCAGGCCGGAACACGAGCCAGTCCAACCCCACCGTCATCTATCCCAGTCATGATCCAGGGCTCTCTGTGCCCCCCCGAATCTCTATACAAGTATACAGTAATTTGTACAGGGTGGTAGTTACATGCCGCCTGGCGCCTAGACGTTGAGCCTGATTCTCCGGAGGATTCGCTCTCGCACAATACGACTGGCAACCTTGCCACCATGCTGCAGTGAGATGGCACCGATGACGGCGTAGATGGTCCCCGCCATCACCGTCTGCACACCCGACTGCTTGGGGTCCTCGGGCTGGACCAATTCGTCAGCAGGGTTGGACCGGGAGGGGGGGCAAGGCCATCTTAACTTACAAATCTCGGCTTCCACCGCACCACCTCGGCGATGCCTGTTTCTATGGCCAACTTATGCAGTTTCCTCACCGACAATACATTGTTTGGTTGTACCACGCTCAGTTTGTCGGCCTTCTTGAGCGACTCGGGCTCAAAGGGCTCACGTCTGTCCTTGAAGATATCCTCGGGAATGCTCCTGGCCATCCGGGACGCCGAGGCCGTCTGCTCGACAGCCTCGCCCACGAGACTCTCGGGGGCCGACTCGGCCACCGTAAACTGCGAGGCTAGTATGGCCTGCACGCACTCGACCGTGCAGATCTGGCGGCCCAAGAAGGCGAGTCGGTCGTTCATGCCCCGGCGGCCCTGGTCGAACGACTTGTGCGTCACGGCCAGCCACTTGAGCTCCTCGGGCAGCAAACGGTCGCCCGAATTGCCGAGGAGGTTGGCGAGGGCGATGTTGAGCTTCTCGGGCGAGTCGTTCACGCGCCAGACGGACCGCGAGGGGTCTTTGGTGATGTGCGGGCTGAAGGGCGCTTTCATGCGCTTCGGGGTCTGAGCCCAGCGGGGCATTTCGGACGCCTCGGCGGCGGCCGGGGAGGCAGCAAGGGCGGCATCGTCCCGAGGTGACGGAGTGGAGGAGAAGGAACGCGGTGTGCACGAGGAAAGGAAAGGTCGTGCGACGGCGGCGGGCTGGGCTTTGGCCGTCTGCAAGGTGTGGCGGGCCAGCTGCGCCGCTGACCGAGAGGCGTTGAGAGCCATTGAAGGTCTCGAAGATCGGGCAATGGACGAGCCGAGCTGTCTGGGTTCGAATTCAGTGCTGCTGCGGCGTGTGCTGCTTGTGGGCGTCGTGTCGTCCTCGGCGTCGGCGTCGGCGTCGTCCACTTGACGACCAAATTCCACTTCGCGATTGGACGACTGGGAAATTTTCGAGCTCCAGGGCAGCTGGGAATGCGCTGTCACGTGGTCGCGGGGACCAGGCGGGCCACCGGAGATAAAGCGGGCGGAGGCTCCAGGGCTTATCTCCGGACCCAATGGCAGTGAAAAATGCTGGACACTAGGGGCCATCCACCATCTCCATCCATACTGGGTCCCGCTGGAAGGCCCGCCAATTTACACACCCTGACGGAAGTACCTCCAGGCCTACACGTCGAAACGCGTCTTCCAGCCACCCCGTCCAGATTCAAGCTGACCCAGCCTGTCCAGGCTCAGGCTGAAACCTGCAGTTGCGAGCCGTTTGCCGCAATCGATTCTCCCCAAAATGTCGCTTTTTTCCTGACGTTCATGATTGTTTCGCAATCACCACTCACTTCTCTGTCCGTCTCCTGTGGAAGAACCGCTCCGCCATGGCCGCCTTGAGGCACTCGCTCGATGGCGCAAAGGGCCCTGTCGCTGGCCGGGCCCTCGCTGGCGAGCTCGCCAAAGCCCTCCCCAAAGACGTCAAGTTCCAAGCTCACCACCTCTCGACACCCCCCGAGGTCACCGACGCCCTCTGCCATCCTCCTGCCTATCCCGCCACTGCTACCGACGGTGATGGGCCCGAAAGACGACCCCGAAAGCCCCTCAAGACGTACTGCGAGAAGCACTTTTTGGCCCTCTCGGTCGAGGACCCTGCATCCAAGCGTCAGGTCGCCGTCCTCGCCCTGGAGATCTACGTCTACACGACATCGTTTTCCACGGTCATCTTCGTCGCCAAAGCCGACTCCACCGGCTATCTCAGCCTGCTCGATTTGCCTAAGGGCACTCCGTCCCCCATCCGACAAGTCACCGTCGCCTTTGTCTCCTTTCTCCTCAAGCACCGGCAGCGCAAGGGTAAACAATGCGTCGTCAACCTGTTTGCACGCGCCCAGAGCCAATATCTTTTCCCCGGCAGCGCCGACAACTCTGGCAAGCATATCCTCGATGACCGCGGCCTGGTCAAATGGTGGTGCCGTGTGCTGAACCCCCTGCTGGAGGACCCGGAGACAGCCAACCAAGGGTGGGAGCGCGTCCATGGATATTTGGTGGTGCCGGGACAGGACGAGTACGAGACGCGCGCCTTCCTCCCCCGAACCCCCCATGTGGCACAGAATTGGACCCTGGGTGACCCTCTGGAGCATCTATCACCCTACACGGCCGATCCCCAGAGTTACGGGGCTAACGTCCCCCCGCGGTGTCTCATCCCCATGTACCCCGACGATCCCAAGGCGCGCTTCGTCGACGAGCTTGAAGAGACCATCTCCCGCAGACAGAAGATGCATCGCGGCTGGTCATCCCCCAAAACACTGGCTGAGTTCTGGGACATGATGTCCTACCGACAAGAATGCTCAAGCGGACGGCTCACCGGCTTTATGTGGCTAGTGTTCGATCCACCGGTATCCACGTCCATGGCGTCCGTCCCTATGGGCTCCACTAGCGCTGCCCCTGGGGGTCCTAGCCAAGATGCAGCGAAGTCATCCCCTTCTTCCCGAACGAGCCTGGTATCTCAGTCGGGTCCGACCGAGGAGGGACGGCCGAGAAGGAGGAGGAGGGTGTTATCGGGCCCCATCATTCCCCGTCCGCCCCGTATCAAGAAGCATCGACGCCAAAACTTCCCGAAGCTCAACGAGACTCCGCACTACTACTGGCCCGAAGTTGGCAGAGGTGTCGTTGTCCTCGATGACTCGGACTACTCGCGTGCAGTCGAGGTGCTGCTGCATACCGAGTTTGCCTCGTTAGAACAAGCGGCGCAGAGCACAGAGAAGTGGCTCAAGCAGGTCAACCTGGGAGAGACGTGGAGTGTAGCTGTTGTCGGCCGTCGCCAAAACCCGGAACCCGTCGGCACGTCGGCGACGGGAGTCGTCAACGACCTGTCCGGCATGGTTAAGCGCAAACGTTCGATCGAGAGAGCAGCCGTCTCTGCCACAGCACTTCCTATCAACACGTTGGGGGCTGGCCTGGTGAGGAAAAAGCCCAAGGCTTCGGATCCATTCACCGCAGACACAGCTGCCGTGGCCCCCAGCTCCGAGGTTCCGGTGAATGTGCTCGGTGCAAACCTCGTCAGGAAGAAGCCTAAGGATTAGATGTGAGTGTTGGCTGGGGCCATGTGTTCATTTTGAGGGCAAATTTTCGTTTTGCATGGCTGGTTTTCGGCCTGGAGTCAATGGCAGCAGGGAGGCTGCCGCGATACCCCTGGATGAGGGCTACGGTGTCGGCCCGTGTACAGTAGTAGTACCATAGGCATCATATCAACACGTATCGCCGCAAATTTGCCGTCTTATGGCGCTCGTGACGGTTGTGAATATGTTTCAATATTTACTGCGCCCGATTCAGCTCGCAATGGTCATGGATCACCTGGACTGCCAGCCACGCCACTTGACATAGTCAGATTCACACTGATCCTAGCCATTGCTTGCTCATCGTGGCCATCGGTGCCTCCTTGCCTCCATTTTCAAATGGACCTCGTAATCGGTTGAGGCTGGTTACTAGACATTGACTCTTCCCTGGCCGTGATATCTATATCGTCATTACAGAGTCAGCGAGTGACAGGCCCGTTGCAAATCACACAACAAGTCGCCCAACCGGTGGTTTCCCCGGTTGCATTGCGTGCCCCCAGCTCGGTCGGCAGCACGTCCTACTGACCATCAGTGGCCATGCCAGTTCGCAACATGGATCCGAAGCTCCTGCTGCCAGATCAAGAAGTTTAAGAGTAAAGACGCAGATGAAAATCAACAGATATAGTGCATGTTGCCTCACCCAAGGCACGCGTCGCGGGACCGGCCGATCAGCAAGTGCAAATAAGACATGCAACGTGTCGTGTCCTGAGTGCCTCTATAATAGCCACTATGATCATACATGCGTGGCCTTCCCTGAGTGTTTTCTGGTGAAGTGCGTCGGATTCGGACACCAAACGCGACCAGACTTGGTTAGGAAGAATACTCCCCAGCAGCGCTCTCTCGTATCACCTGCTTTACTCGAACCTCTTCCGCCGCGTCGTCGCGAATGTTCGTACCTTTTCCGTCTCTCGTTCCGCTAAGGTCATCCCCCAGGCTGAGCATCAAAACACGTATTTCCTCTGCTGCCGCGGCGCCGTTGGCAGCAACGACGGTCGGGAGGGGGGGGAGGGTCGGCGGCAGCGAGTTGATGACTGCGCCCCCGTCGGGGTACCGCCCCAGACCAGCGATCCAGACTCGCACTCTCATCAGGCCACCGAAGCCGCGGCACCGACTCTCTGGGATCCGAAGCCGACGATAGCGCAAGCGGACAGCAGAGCGGAGGGTGAGCGGTTGCGCTTCCATGGTTCTTATCTGGCCGCCCCTGTCGCCTTGGCACGCGGTGACGTTGCAGCTGGCGACGGGTCGTACATTGTGGAGGCTAAGCCGTTGGGGACTCACGCCGCAGCGCCCGTATCGGCACGTAGGCATGGAAGCCGCTCGCTGCCAGGCGTTCATTCGTGCTGGCCCATGAATTCGCATATATCGTAGAACGTGGCGCATTCCGCATTCATGGTCATCTATCAATAAGAACCTCTATCCGCCTCTCTTCGTCCTCGATGCTTCAGGGGGGGCAGGCGTCTCCTACTCCGCGCTACCCACACCCCACGGGATCGGCCGGCCAAGCTTGGCAGCGATCATCGAAAACCCCTCCTCTGCCTTATCGTCCCGTCCTCTTGCCATGTGGCAGACTTCCCACCACCCACGCCCACCGGGCTTCGGGCAACCCCAAAGGGGAATTCCGATCTTGGCCTCTGAGGCCCCTGGGGGATGGGCGTCGCCTTCCTACTCGCCTTTGTTGTACGCAGGTAGACCCCGCGATGGAGCCCGACGTAAACTGGCGGATCGACGAGGAGAAGCCAGGATGCATTGCCAGAGAGTGAATGGCCTGATCCCGTTCCCCTCTTTCTTCCCCATCCACCCCTATCCCATCATTGCAGAGAGCTGAGCCTATTCGTCTTGGGTGGTCTGGTCTTCAGTATCGTCCTTGTCCCCCACCTGCTCCGTCGTCGTTGCATTGATTTGCCCTCGGGTTCTGGACATTGCGTAGCCGTTTGGCCGTGTGTGCTCGGCTCTAGCGTAGCGCGGGCGGAACGCCCAAACGGCGCAACCGGGACGCATCACCAGAGACATCGCAATCACAAGCTTGGTCCTGGGTTCCATCGACAGCGGGGCATGAGCGGCAGCACTGCAGCTTCTGCCTCTTCCATCTTGCCAAGGTTGAGACAAGCGCGAGGGCGACGTCGTCGATTGATTGCCTTTTGAGCGCTCCTTCCTTCTTCGCGGACCATCTACGGCCATCTCACCGCCTCGTGCTACTAAGGCCGACTTTTTCACCCTCGCATCTTCTCGGCATCGCCCACCATGGCGGAACCCGCCAACACGCCGTATCCGCCGTCGACGCCCATTTCAGCGACCCCGCGCTCCGCCTCGCCCGCACCGCCACCGCCGGCGGCACTTGCGGGCCCGACGACGACATCGCCGCCGCCGCCATCGGGCGCGGGGCCGAAGCCCATCGTACTCCACATCGGCGACGCCGTGCAGTACAACCCGCAGACGTACGCCGCCTTCAGCGCGGCATTTGACGTGGTGCGGCCGACGGCGGAGGAGCGGGTGCGGCCGGCCTTTATGCGGGCGCTGCGCGAGGGCCGCTGGGGTAACTTCGCCGCCATCTTCCGGCCCTTCTGGGGTAGCGGCGGCGAGATGGGCCGCTGGGACGCCGAGCTCATCGCTCTGCTGCCGCCGGGCGTGCGCGTCTTCGCGAGTGCAGGCGCCGGCTACGACTGGGCCGACGTGCAGGCGCTGGCGGACCGCGGCATCGTCTACTGCAACGGCGGGCTCGCGGCCGCCGAGGCCGTCGCCGACTTCGCCGTCGCCCTCGTCGTCGCCACCTTCCGCTCCCTGCCCTACTGCCTCACAAGCGCTGCCGCCGCCGACCCGGCCCGCTTTCAGCGCTGCCACGAGGCCGCCACGGCCCGCAGCCGCAACCTGCGCGGCCAGGTGCTCGGCCTCGTCGGCCTCGGCCACATCGGCCAGCAGCTGGCCCACAAGTGCGGCGCCGCCTTCGCCATGGACGTGCGCTACTTCGACGTCGAGCGCAAGGAAGACGCCCTCGAGCGCCGGCTGGGCGTGCGCTTCTGCCCCACACTCGAGGCCCTCTTCCGGGCGAGCAACTGCGTCGTGCTGTGCGCGCCCGCCGCCGCTGGCCGGCTCGTGACGCGCGAGACGCTCGCCTGGCTGCCGCCGGGCGCGCGCCTCGTCAACGTGGCCCGCGGCGCCCTCGTCGACGACGAGGCCCTCGCCGACGCCCTCGAGGCCGGCCGCCTCGCCGCCGCCGCTCTCGACGTCCACGCCGACGAGCCGCGCGTCCACCCCCGCCTCGTCGCCCTCGCCGACGACCGCGTCCTGCTGACTTGCCACAACGCCGGCGGCACCGTCGAGACCCACGTCGGCTTCGAGGAGCTCGCAATGCGCAACATCATGGCCGTCCTCGCCGGCGGCCCCGCCATCACCCCCGTCAACACGCAGTGGCTGAAGACGCAGTAGCGAGGTTGTGCCCCTGGGGCTTCAACACCGACGTTCTGCTTTACCGAGCGACATGTATATATCGGTGACCTACTTCATATACTGTCGATTATGTTGCGCATCATTACACGGCGAATATAGATCAACGCATGAGTGACCTCTTTCTACTACATGTATACATGAAGCGGAATGGCAGTCTGACAGTCCCCTTCCCCGGCGGCATCTTTGTGCAGTGGCGCTTCTCTCGCTACTTCGTTGATGTTCTTTCCAACCGATGCCCATAGCCGAACAAGGTTTTATGTAGATGGGTACTTGAGCCCCGAGTGATTATGGGCAATGATAGGCCAGATACAGGTGTATCGAGGCGCCCTCTCTTATTTCGTCTAGCGCTCACTCACGTACAGCCCCCTTCTTTGTAAACGCCGCCATTCTGTTCAATGTAAATGCCTCCCTCACCATCATGTTTCCGCCTATTGGGGGTTCTTGGCCCAGCTCCCCCCTCTTGTGGGAGTTCAAATTTCAATATGCAGTTGATCCAGTGCGGCCAGAGTACCTGACTCATAAACCCCTTCCCTTAGCGGTTGAGTTCCATGTATCGTCCATGTGAAGATTGCCGCGTCAACCCGTGACGCTGCTACTCCCTTAACCCCTGGAACTATTGATTACGGCGCTGACGCACTAATACAGGCCTCTTTCTCGTAATCCCTCGGACGCGTCGAGTTTAGGAGCTACACGTACTTTATCGGCGGCGTAAGCCTCAAAGCAACAGTTAAGGTGTACCATCCAGCCAGATCAGGGTTCCCATAGCCATTGCTAGATATCGGGCCTGAGGGGCGAACACTCGGGCCGAACCGATGGACACCGTCCCGCCCACTGGCAACACACGAGGACACCCCCCGGCCGTACCTGACGCCGCGCCTGTACAATATTGAAGCTTCAGCAAGCATAACCCGGCAGCTCGGCCTTAACGTCGGAAGGGTGCGCAGTGGAATTTGCAAGAAAGAAAACAGGTACCGCGGGACGCTGACGGCTATGTGACAGGCCCGGAGAAGCTTCAGCCGGTTAACCGCGACCGGTGGCCACCTATCAATCGGAACGGAAAACTCTCGTCCAAGTCATGGTACAATGCTGAGAGACACTACATGTCACAGGCCTTGGTAGTGGTCGCTACGGCCCGGGAAAGACGTACTAATCACAAGCAGAGGTTAGCATTAAGAAGCAGATGAGCATGAAACATTTTGAGGCTTCTTGGGGGTCGCAAAGTACGACGTCAAAGATCCGCCGTGGGGACGCCTGTATGGTAGGAAAATAGCACCAGATCCATGGGGCGGCAGCCAGTGAAAGCCGATGGGCACGAGAACGTGTGTTGGTATTAGAATAAGCTCGAGGGTAGTGGCTTCTTAGCTGAGCCGCTTAGGGTCCAGTGAATCTCGGGCATGCGTGTGTGTCAGTACGGAGCTCCTCGATTCTCTGTGCAGGGTACAAGGGGGATAACCGCCACTGTCTTCTAAGCCAGCGCTACCGATCTCTAGGACGATTAACTTTACGTGTTTTTACTAGAAATCGTATTGAATTCCTTAATACGCCTTGTAGAAGAGGCGAACGTGGATAAATGCTTCGACCAGTCCGCGTAGTCACCGAATAGACGACATTACCATTGTACGCAGCATCGGCCCTCCTCCTGGCGCGCCTTCTTCACTACCCACCACTCCTCCTACCCAACTATGCACTTCTCGAGCTTCTGCGCTCTGGCCGTGGCGAGCCGGGCCCTGGCCGCTCCGGCTCCTGACGGCTCCGCACTCGAGGCGCGCGAAAAGCAAAGCCCCTGCTTCAAAGGCGGCACCACGTGGGGTTCTCACGGGGCCAAGGCCATCGCGCGGGATTTTGCGCGCATCGTGTGCCAGGACGACCTCGGCGGCCGCTTCTACGAGCGGCGGGAGAAGCGGTCGAGGAAGACGTCGCTCAACGGCCAGTGGCTGCCCAAGGTGGTCCAACTCACCATCACCTACGAGGGCGACCGGGACTTTGCCCTCCTCACCTCGACCGACTGCCAGGGCAATCTGACCTGGCTCATTGACCGCTGCGACAAGGGCGGCGTCTGGAACGACGGCAGATGGGACTTCGTGTACGTAAAGCCGCTAAGAAGATGCTTCTCTCGGCTCGGACTAACCGTCAAACTTGTAGGAGCGATCCGAACGTTGGATATGTCTGAATGAACAACGTTGGAAAGGATGGCATGGGGTTGAAGAAGTATGCGATTCGGAGAGAAAGAAGGCAACGGTGCCCGCGTCAAGTATCGTCTCATTAACGAGGCTATTCGCAAGGGCTTGGGCACCAACTGTGGGTCGCTGGGCGTTTTACTTGGATAGGATATCGGATAGAGGGAGGCCTGGTCTAAGTTCGAGGACCCCCATTTGGCCCCCCCCCACATTTGGCCCCCCTAAAATATTCACCGCCATCCCAGCCACCCGAATTAATATCTTCTATTTCTTCACCAATTTTACTTCGAGTTAGCTATAATTTAATTTAAAAGTGTACTAAATAAAGATGAAGCCATATAACGAACAAGATCTACAAGGTGCTCTCGATGCCGTCGCTAGTAGAGCTTCAATCCATCAATCCGCTTAAGAATATGGGATACCAAGGTCAACACTTCGGAACCGAATTAAAGGGCATCAACGTAGGTCAGAAGCTTTCGCATATCAGCAGAGGCTTAGACCAGTCCAGGAAAAGCTACTTACAGCTTGGATCCTAATTTAAGCTGCCCTAGGGCTTCCGCCTTCACACGCCTAAGTTAAGGAGTTCGCCGAACGTATCCTCCGGGCTTAAGGCGATAGCAAGCCACTCGGAAAGAGGTGGCTACAGGCCTTCCTACGCAGGAACCCAGCTATGCAGGTCCAGAAGAGCCGGTCTATCGACTTGTAGCGTGTTAATGGCGCCTCAATCGAGGTAATTCGCTTATGGTTCCGATATCTTCAGCTACTGGAGATCTAGAAGGTGAAGCCGGCTAACTGCTATAACATAGATAAAGCAGGACTCCTAGAAGGTGCTGGATCGAATAGTCTAGTACTTAGAGGTTCGGAAAAACGCTCAGTCCAAAAGAAACAGCCTAGTTCTTATACTTAGACGTCCTTTATTAAATTTATCTCTACTTAAGGCCGCGCCCTACCACTATTGGTTATTTTTAAGGGCAAAACGGTTTAATAGTAATAGTTCCCAGTTGATTTAAGCTAATTTAGAGGCTGGCAGTTCACTGTAACCGAAAACGGATAGATTATAGACGAAACAGTGCTCGAGTGGCTTAAGAAAGTCTTTATCCCGAATACTACCCTAGAGGACCCTTCTAAGTACCGCTTACTTATTATAGACAGCTATAGCAGCTATATAACGACTGATTTTATATTTTAATGCTTCTTATATCGGATATATCTTCTTTTTTTGCCCCCTTATACCTCTTATATTCTTTAACCTCTCGATCTAGCCGTTTTTAGTTCCTTAAAATCGGCGTACCAGAAAGAACTCGGACTTTTAACTCAATTAACGGACTTAACAGTAGTTAACAAGCGAAATTTCTTTACCTGCTATTAGAAGGCTTATTTAGCTAGGCTTATTAGCTAGAATATCTAGAATAGGTGGAAAGCAGCCGGTCTTTAACTAGTAAGTATAGCTAAGCCGCTTTTAAGCCGGAATCTGGTTTAGAATACATATTAAACAACACCCGATATAACAAAATCGAAGCAATCTTACTTAAACGGAGCCTTCTTAACACCTCTCAAGAGATCCTATACTTCTACAGTAGTTTAGTCGACTTTAAAGAAGACGTCAGACTTTAAGAATTAAGTACAGTTTTTAAACCTGTTAACAGAATACTCAACTATATAACGGTTACTCTTCTGGAAGATCCAAAAGGCCTTTAATAAAAAGAATGTCTAATTAGTTACTACGTAAAGGCAAATTCAGGCTCTCGAAGCTAGGATTGAGACTATGAAACTAAGGAAGAGGAAGAAGGTAGATTTAAGCCCTAATTCGAAGTTCGCGAACATTAAAGATATTTACCGAGCTCAATTAGCGGTCGGGGAGGCTGAAAGTGGTCTAGATTAAGAGAGCGATAGCGAAAGCCTAAGTGAGGCTGGTTTTTGTATCCTGGTTGTTATGAATTAGGAATATGTGGTCGGTTGAAGTAGGAAGGTTGATTTTCGTACGATTAAGCTAAGGGGGCCAAATGTGGGGGGGGGCCAAATGGGGGTCCTCGAACTTAATACACTCACTGGGACTCGAGAATCGGTCTCTTGGGCGTAGACCTCGTCCCTGTACTCCGAGTGAGCATCAAAGGTGCCTCGGATGGCCAGGAGCCGCCGTGTTCCGTTTAAAAGGGTGCTTGGCACTTTTAAGGTAGCAGGACGTAGTCGGGTCATTGGCACTTACGCAGCTTCGTATGTGCTTTCAAAAGCATCGACATTTCACTGCAACGTATCATCGCAACATGCTATTAACACCGGGGATATGCGCAAACCCTCTAATTCCTCCTCTACTTGGACCCAGCTGAATGACTAGAAGATCATGATGCGCTTTTATTAATCCTTGCTTGTATCGTGCATAGCACTCCATATATTCAAGGATAGTGCGTCTCGGTAACGCGTCTTCCGTCGTTCCGTCTATGCCTGTTACGGCATGGGTACATAGGTACAAGGGCATGGCAACGCATGGACGACTTACCGCTGCCTGGCGGTACGTACCGCCGCTGGCTGGATATATTCCTGCCAAACAGTGACTGAGAGGAGCCTGTTCCTCCTCTTCTTTTCCTCTTCACTTGTAGTTTTCGCATCTCAATAGAACCTTTCGGTCATCAACAGATCCTTCGTTCCTTGAACCGTGACAATGCCCGGAGACCCTCGAAGTGCGTTAGGCGATGCTTGGTGTTGGAGCGCGTGTTGACAAAGTCAGGGTTGTTCAACGTCAGCTCGATACCGCCCAAGATAACGTTATCGACGGTCTCGACGCCCTGGATAAAACTAAAGGCACGGAGCGCGGTTAAGAATGCAGCCAAGATAAGAAACGGTAAGTACGTGTCTAATATACCTGTAATCCTGGTTTCCTACCTCATACTTCTAGGAGCTAAACCAACCTCGGGAAAGAATCTTTTTATTTTAGAGGTAGGGCAAAACTTCGGATAGAACGCCATTTCTCTCTAAGCTCGGAGTGGGGTAGCCGTGATCTAGCCGACGGACGTATTGTAACGAAGCGCTATACCTAAGTACTGCGTGACGTAGGGTTTGTACAATCAGGGACAGAGAGCGTCTGTCTGCTTGAACACTGGTCGCTAAGCGATTGACTGGCTGAAGGTGCTTGACTGGATAACTGGTTGACGACGGTACGGATGCGTGTAACTGATCTCACGATAGGTCGTTAGGCGTTAGCCCATCTTCTTCTTCTTCTTCTTCTTTGTATTTATCGCCGTGTTGGGACAATGTCCCGCCTCCCAGGGGGCATCTGGCGTGCGAGAGTCTATCTACATATCTAGATATCCCGCATATCGAGCCTAATGGCAATCTTTTAGTCTAGCCGTCTCCATCACTCCTCCGTGCGAGTTTGTTCCCGGCGCTGGTTCTGTCTGGGTGGCTATTGCCTTACGTAGAGTGACCTCTACTGCCTGTCGATGGTGGGCATATATCCTCGTAGTACTTTGTTAAGGAAGTAAAGAGTTGAAACTGCTCTAGGCTATGTATCAGCCTTTACCAGTATGCTTGTAAGGTTTCTAGTTCGGGGTCGAACTTTAGCCATCGGGCCCGGTGCCTTCGCGTTTTACGGCAGTAGACTAAGTGCTCTGGTGTTCGTAGTAATCGGCACGCGCATCGATCGTACCGCCTGTGTTGTAACTTCTTATGGTACCAGTCGAAGTCTCCGTGCCCTAACCAGAGTGCAAGAAAGTTATGGAGTGTTCGTCTAAGGAGATCTAGCTCCTTTAGTGTCTTAAGAGTTGCTATAGTGAATCTAAGTTTTCGGTAGCGTTTACAGCCTTAGGAGGCTTCCTCCCACCACTTTACGAACTGGTCCTTAACGATCGTCTTTCGGAGTCTCTTTACGCCCGCGTAGGTAGCCTAGGAAGGGGCGCTTATAAGCAGCGCTGCTCCTTCCTTCGCAAGCCTGTCGGCCTCCTCGTTACCTTGGATCCCTTCGTAGCCTGGCACCTATCGAATATGGACGTCGGCAATCGTTGCTAGCTCTTGGAAGGCGAGGAAGGCCTCTTATGAGCTTTTCGGCGCGTTTCCTATAAGGCCCCGAATAACCGACGTATTATTTAAGCAGACGTGGATTGTCGTGCCTGGGTCCACCCGATAAGCTCGACGTAGACCTTGCCACGCTCCGACGGCTTCTCCGTTAAAGACGTCAGCAAGGCCCAGTTGTCCTTTATTTTAGTACAGTTTCTATCTGTTTCTATAGATAGCAAAGCCCCAGCCGACAGCCCCGTTAAGTCCTTTCGACCCGTCCGAGAAGATTACAAGGTGGGTATTAGGAAGCTTCGACTGCCACGCTGTAAAGTCCTTCGCCGCTGTCTTTTTATCTTTCGGCGGCTCTTACACCGGTGTGTATCTCCTTAGGAGGTACTGTGGCCGCGGACAACTAGGCAGGAGTCTGGCTGCTCTCTGGAGTCTGGTCTGTGCTGGCTGTAGAGAGCCGTAGCAGCGGCCTGGTGGGTAGGGCCGTAATGCCGTTCGCGCTGTTAGCATGTGGTCCTTATCCACCGACTAGAGCCGCTATCCGAAGTGATAGAACGCCGCTTCTAGTGCGATTCGTGCCGTTGGGACCCCTGCGTCCCTATATAGCGTGGCTATCGGCGTTGTCCTCTATATAAGTAGAACAGCCCGTATCGCTTCTCTTAAGACCCGGTCTATCTTATCCATATGCGCTTCTTACCGGGTTGCCACTTCTGTACTGCGTTCTTTGCTAACGATCTTTCGGGTCTTCGTGCGCCCCCCGTACTATACCTCGGCCCTGTAGGTAAGAATGGGAAGAACGCAGGTAAAGATGGCTTTCCAGAGGGCTCTTAGCGGAGGGCCTCGCTGGGTGTTGGCTAGGCTCCGGAGGTGTTGTACGACGTTCCACGCTTATGCCGCTTTCCTCTTCACGTGCTCTATAAACCGAAGCTTCGGGTCGAACCAGACGCCGAGCTATCGTACGGGCTTCTCTAAGGCGTGCACCGTGAGGCCGTGGTCTCTTACCGAGACACTCGGAAGTCCCTCCGGGTTCTTTCCGTATGTAAAGTGGAGCAGATCGCTCTTCTCCGGGTCGATCGTGACCTTGTTTTCTCGGCCCCAGTTTAGGACATCGTTTAGGTCGTTCGATAGCTGTCGTGCGTTCTCTTAAAGGGACTTGCTTTCTCGGTAAAAGCATATATCATCCGCGTATCTAAATCGGTGTCTTATATCCTCGAGCAGGATGTCTGCGATATATAGGAGGAAGAGGATAGGGGAGGCGGGGGAACCTTATAGCAGACCGCATTAGATCGTCTGTGGTACTGTTATGATATCCTTAAGTCGAATCCGCACTTGTCTTTCTTCTATGAAGGAGCCCACGAACTTCACTAGCGGTGTAGCCCAGCCCTGTTGTCTTATACGGAGCATAAGCCACTTCTTAAGCGTTGCGTCGAATGCGCCTTTCACATCCAAAGTGAGAATCGAGGCTGTACGCCTAGTCTCTAAGGAGTGTTCAATCTCGTATATTAAGCAGGCAAGGAGGTCCGAAGCTGCTTATGTTAGCAAGGCGCCCGCTTATTATAGGCTAACTACCTTGTATAGGAGTGCTATATTGGCGATCCGCCTCGCGACGAGCCTTTCGAGGCCTTTCCTAAGACAGGAGAGGAGGGCGATCGGTCGCTAGGAGCGAGGGTTTGAGAGGTCTTTCTTATTCGGTTTCCGTAACATCACGACCTTGGCTGTTCAGAATAGGCGTGGGTGGTGGCCAATCCGTAAGCAGGCCTAAAAGAGGGATCGTATCGGCTCTTAGATGGCATGCCAGCACGCTTTAAGTAGCCTTACCGAGATGCCATCGACTCCTAGTGAGGTGCTTTTCACCGCAATCGTGGCAGCTGTTAGCTCCTCTCTGGAGATGTAGGTGTCCTAAGGAAGGGCGCGCCGCGGTATTGTCGGGATCTCAAGAGGGTCGCCCTCGAGGTCTTCGGCGTCCGTGAACCGCTCTAGGAGGGCCTTACAGAGGGCGTGTGCCTTCTCTTCCGTGTCTTCAATCGTCTTGTCCCTAATAACGAGCGGGGGCGATGGAATAGCCGGCTGTAGCTTATACCATTGAACCACCTTGTATAGGTCTTCGTTTAACTAGATCGAGTCGATTCGCTACCGCCAGTATCTCCGCTTCTCTTATCTCACTACCGCGAGAAAATGTTTTCGCTCTTCGAGGTGTCTCCAATCCCCTTAGCAATGTCTTCTTACTCGCCGGAATGCGTCCCGGGCCTCCCAACAGGTGTCGGTCCACTATAGTGCGTCACGGCCGTTTTTAATAAGTTGTTTCCCGATTGTTTCTAGCGCTTTTCGTAAAAGGCTCAAGATCTCCGTCGCCTGCAGGTCCAGCTGGTCTGTTATAGGTGTTAGAGGGAGTGGCATGCAGCTTTGCAGACCTAGTTCGATAATACCGGCGAAGGTTTTCAGTTTATTTTCCGGTATAGAGTATCGATACTGTATCCTAAATATGCGACCGTTCCTTAAAATGGAGAGTCGGATCGATTCGTAGTCTGCCCCTGTTTGGAGTTTGGAGTCTACCACCGCTATAGCGAAAGGGATGTTCGAGAATGTTAAATCGATAATATGCCCCGCCACGTTTGTCGGGACTCCTATCTCTCCTACATAGCTGAGTCCATTTGCGACAGCCTAATCGTGGATCTCGAGCCCCGCGTTCCAGGTTTATCGGATATTTAGGTCCCAGGCGTTGTACTATACGTTAAAGTCCCCCGCGACCACACAATTAGGTGGTGGTTGTAAGGCTAAGAGGAGTCGTGTTGCCTAGCTTAGTGGCTCGTCTAGGGGTCTGTATACGTTAATGAAGGTGAAGTGGTCGATCTCGAGCTATAGGAGATCTCTAGTCTTCCATGGCCTCTTTAACCTTGTCTTCAGCCTGCTATCTTTCCGGATATAAGTTATGACCCGGGGCTAGGTGGAAGTGCTGTCCCAGTAGTCGACCGGGACGTAAGCACTATAGCTTAGGTGCGAGTTGAATCTGTTCCTGCCGTCGTTTATAACGGATGGCTCCTACACGAGAATCACGTCTATGTGGTCCTCCCAGCATTGCTGTAGTAAGGCCGTGTGGGCTGGTGACGATTTACCTACATTGGCCTACGCCACCTGTAGGACTTGTTGTCCTAACCTGGTGTGTGTCGAGTGCGTCCAATCGCTTGCCCTATTCATAGTCTACACTAGCTATGCTGTCGAGCACGCAGTAGTTGATACGTGGGATATTCCGTTGGCTGCGCTTCGTCTTATTCTCTTAGGTGAACTGAGGTCGTCTTCCTAAGGCTTCCGGGGGTGTATAAGTCGGGTCCTCTATAGCCATATCGACAGTGTTCCTATCGACATTAGGCGTGTCTAATCTTAGGCTAGATTCCTCTTATATATTGTCTCCCTAGCTTGTTCCTTAGGGTTAGGCTGTCTTGTAGAGAAGGCTGCCTGTCTAGCGGATCTTGGCGAGCTCATTTCGTATAACGTAATCGATAAGCGAGTGCAACAGACAAGTGAATGCAACACTAACCAAATTCCACGCGACACTTGCACTAAAACCAAGATTCCATCACAACCAAAGATGCAGCATAGGAGCGACGAAAAGGATATAATCCTAGCCATTCAGGCTATGGAAAGAGACCCGGAACTTAGCGCCCGCGGCGCTGCAAGGCTTTACAGCGTGGACCATACAACCTTATGTCGCCGCTGGCGCGGTCGCCTTTCGCGACGCGATTCTGTACCGAAATCACGAAAACTGACGGACCTGGAGGAATCAACGATTGTTTAATACGTTCTTGACCTGGACTCTCGCGCTTTCCCTCCAAATCTCGCTCGCGTGGGGGATATAGCCAATCAACTGTTACGCGACCGCGACGCGTCACCGGTTGGCAAGCGCTGGGCTACAAACTTCGTAAAACGACAACCCGAGCTCCGGACGCGTTTAAATCGGAGATACGACTACTAGAGGGCCCAGTGCGAAGATCCAGACGCGATAAACGCGTGGTTTCGGCTTATACGGAACATAATCGCGAAGTATGGCGTACAAGAAGCGGATATTTACAACTTTGACGAGACAGGCTTCATGATCGGCATCATCTCCGCGGGCATGGTCGTTACAAGCGCTGAGAGGCGTGGAAGGCCGAAGATAGCCCAACAAGGCAATCGGGAATGGATTACAGTGATTCAAGGCGTCAACTCCTAGGGCTGGGCGATCCCGCCATTCATCATCGTTGCCGGCAAATTCCACCTCTCCTCCTGGTACGAAGATAGCCAGCTACCTGAAGACTGGAGGATTTCCGTTAGCGAAAACGGTTGGATAACAAACAAGCGAGGTCTGGAATGGATTCAACACTTCGACCAACACACCAAAGGGCGTACAACCGGGGCGTATCGTCTTCTCGTCCTCGACGGCCACGAGAGCCACCACTCGACCGCTTTCGAGCTCTATTGCTAAGAAAACAGGATTATTACTTTATGCATGCCTCCATACTCGTCCTACCTCCTTCAGCTGCTTAACGTCGGTTGTTTTAGTCTGCTTAAGAAAGCATACGGTCGACAAATCGAAGAGTTGATACGCAGGCATATCACGCATATCACAAAGGCTGACTTCTTCCCGGCCTTCTATAAAGCATTCCAAGACGCCTTAACTGCTTAAAATATTTAAGGAGGCTTCCGAGGAGCTGGCCTTGTCCCTCTTAGCCCAGAAAGTGTCATATCGAAGCTGGATATTAAGCTACGTACGCCGACGCCACCGGAGTCGGTTACAGAGCTGCCCACACCATGGTTTTCCAAGACACCTGACAACCCAATTGAAGCAACTTTGCAGACGCAATACATTAAGCGTCGCATCTCGCAGCATCAGAATAGCTCGCCGACGTCAATTTATCGCTCGATTGACTAGCTTACGAAAGGAACGCAGGGTATAATGCACCAAGTCGCATTACTCCGCGCCAAGGTACAAGACCTTCGATAGGCAAATAAGACGCTAAGTAAGCGTCGTAAGGCAAAAAGGACACGTTTACACTAAGGAGGATTACTGACGCTACAAGAGGGACAAGATCTTATAAGATAAACAGGCCCTCCAGAGTACTTACAGCAAGACGGGGAAGAAGATTGTATCGTTGTCGGGGGGGTTCAGCCGAGGCAACAGCGCTGTAGACGATGTGGAAATGGAGGCCATAATGCACGTACTTGCGGAACTGATGTCGGTGCATTTCAGGAAGGGGATTCGGAATAAATCAGCTTGATTTGAGCTTTTTTGGTTGAGATATAATGATAATAGTTCGGTCGGTGAGATTTAGTGTTGCATTCACTTGTCTGTTGCACTCGCTTATCGATTACGTTAGGGCGTACTAACTTGCCCTTCTTCACCACTGGCTTCGCCAGACAGTTCTTATAGTTCGCTGGAGCTAGCCCGTAGCAGTTCGCACATCGTGGGCGTTCCTAGCACAGCTGTGGGTGGTTATATCCTGCCGGGAGCCGGGCGCTACAGTTCTCGTATCTATTAGTTCGTGTGCAGACTCGGCTCGGGTGGTATCCTTAGCATCCTGGGTTGTGTCGACTGGGAGGCGTGCGCTTCTCGATTAGACAGGCGAGCCCGCTCGCTACGAAGAGCCGAAACGGAAGGACTTTCTATAGGAACGAGACAATACATGATCTCTTGTTCGTCCCCAGTATCGGTTCCTATCGCGACCAGCGCACGCTTACTGGCTCGACGCCGGTTTACACAATGACTTCATCTTATAAGAGTGCTTCGGTCTCGAATATCTCGCCGAAGATATTCGGAAGGCGTGTCGGGTAGCCAGGGACCACATAGTTAACCCACGTAACCAGGACCTCGACTGCGTTAACTCGGAGGCTTCGTGCTAGTTCTTCCTTCCTTTAGAGAAGTATCTCCTTCGTTTCTTTGTTTCTTAGGCAGACGGCGACGCCTATAGCTGTATAGTAGACATCGGGGACGTCGACTAAAGATAGGTCGAGGGTCTTACACACGGCCTGTTATAGGGCGAAGTTGTATTAGGCATATGCCCAGTTTCGGTGTGCCTCTGGGATCCTCATAAGAACTCGGAGATCCTCTCGTTGATTCGCTTACTGGATCCGCTTGTTTGCACCGTCTTAAGGCGGTGGTTTCTGTCCCGCTCGTGCGACGTCGGCCTAGCTGCACGTGGGGGCCCCGAGAGGTTCCACACGGGTCGGGCCGGTCTCCAGCAGGAGGCGTTCTTTCGGGTGGGGGCAAATTATGTCCCTAGTCTTCCCCTGTAGAAACACTGTAAAACCTTTCGTGATCTCCGCAGCTAGTTCCTTATCTTCGTCGCGGTATTCTTCGATAATGCTATCTAAGGCGTGAGCAATCTTGGCAAGCACCGATCGTCGGGTGTTATGTCGTTTATCTATATCACTCAAAATCGGGGATAGTGCGTCCGAAGCCGGATAGTGTCCTTACACTATAGTCGCGGCTTCTTCCGTCGCCGAAGTTTCTCGAGTGTCGTCGACCTTCCTTCGGTTTCGCAGTGGACCGTTCGTAGGGGCCTTATTCTGCCCCGTTCGCTTCCTCTTGTGAGTATAAGTGGGGGAAGCTTCTTTAAGGTGGTCGGGAGAGTCGTTTCCCGTCATCACCTCATCGGTGGTGTCCTCACAAGGAGGTGAAGCCATCACGATGATGGTCCCAGAGTCCATCTGGCCTCTGGGTTGGCGTTGAGTCGCCGTTGGAGGCCCCCTATCCCCCGGGTCTAGTTCTCTGCGCTTTCCATAGAAAGAGGTGGGGAATAGAAGGTTTGCACCTTAAGCAGCCCGCAAGGGCATATCCCTCTCTAGGACCACCGACATGCGCATCCGTCCTCTCGAGCTATAGCACGACCTCCTCGACCTGCAGCCTCCTAGGATAGCACCTACGCTAGCGACACTCCGACAGAGAAGATGCCCTTTGGCACAATCGAAGGCAGTCCGTCTCATCCTTATCTCCAGGTCCCTGGGCTGGCCTAATCCAGCTGTTCATCCCCTTCCACGGCAAGTCCTCGAACCGGTTCCATCTTTAGTCGACCCTAGTGCGAGTAGGGGACGTAGGGGCTACCCTGTTCTTCTGCCGGTCCCGCGGTCGTTATGCTATACTACGGCCCACCGGTGTCCTAGGGTGGCGAGCCCTAGACCGGCTTCCCGTTGCTCGCCGCCATCTCTGCCGGCGAGCCGACTATGTCTTGCCGTAGGCCTTCGGTAAGGGGTACCACCACGCCGGCATAGTACCCTGTAAGGCCTCGACTAACCTGCCCTGATCCACTATATGTTCGTCTCCGGAGCGGTGCGCTGTCACCCCGAAGGGCGACACGGGCGGCCAGCCGTAGCCACTATTGCCTTAACGACTCCGTTCCCGTGCTCTTAACAACTTCCATTACTCCGTACGCACGCCCACTTAGGTATTCGTTCGATGCCCTCGCGGCTGTTCACTGCAAGCCGTCTCAGAGCTCGGCAGGGCCGAGGGTGTCCTGTTGTCGCCTCGAGAACCGAGTCGACGTTGGATGGTTTTTTTACCCAAATCCCTCTATAGAGACGAGGGCCTTCGCTGCGCGGCTGGTTTGTCGTCGATCCGGCGTCGCGCGGTGTCGATTTTCGAGGCAGCTTGCTGCGTTTGGCGGGGGCGAAAAATTTTCGGTCGTGCGACGCCCGAAAATCCCGCATCATAGACCGTCTCAGCACAACTCCGGTGCAGCGACACAGCGACGCAGTAATGGCGCCTCGCTGCACTTTCGTGCAGAATGCGTCTCTACATCGGCTCTCCCTCAGTCAATTGACCTAGGAAGATTTCCAGCCGGCGCCGCGGGGAGGCTGTAGAGTCCGACTTCGCCAGCCATGTTAGCCCATCTTCTTCTTCTTCTTCTTTGTATTTATCGCCGTGTTGGGACAATGTCCCGCCTCCCAGGGGGCATCTGGCGTGCGAGAGTCTATCTACATATCTGGATATCCCGCATATCGAGCCTAATGGCAATCTTTTAGTCTAGCCGTCTCCATCACTCCTCCGTGCGAGTTTGTTCCCGGCGCTGGTTCTGTCTAGGTGGCTATTGCCTTACATAGAGTGACCTCTACTGCCTGTCGATGGTGGGCATATGTCCTCGTAGTACTTTGTTAAGGAAGTAAAGAGTTGAAACTGCTCTGGGCTGTGTATCAGCCTTTACCAGTATGCTTATAAGGTTTCCGGTTCGGGGTCGAACTTTGGCTATCGGGCCCGGTGCCTTCGCGTTTTGCAGCAGTAGACTAGGTGCTCTAGTGTTCGTAGCAATCGGCACGCGCATCGATCGTACCGCCTGTGTTGTAACTTCTTATAGTACTAGTCGAAGTCTCCGTGCCCTGACCGGAGTGCAAGAAAGTTATGGAGTGTTCGTCTAGGGAGATCTAGCTCCTTTGGTGTCTTGAGAGTTGCTGTAGTGAATCCAAGTTTTCGGTAGCGTTTGCAGCCCTAGGAGGCTTCCTCCTACCACTTTGCGAACTGGTCCTTAACGATCGTCTTTCGGAGTCTCTTTACGCCCGCGTAAGTAGCCTGGGAAGGGGCGCTTATGGGCAGCGCTGCTCCTTCCTTCGCAAGCCTGTCGGCCTCCTCGTTACCTTGGATCCCTTCGTGGCCTGGCACCTATCGAACATGGACGTCGGCAATCGTTGCTAGCTCTTAGAAGGCGAGGAAGGCCTCTTATAAGCTTTTCGGCGCGTTTCCTGTGAGGCCCCGAATGACCGACGTATTATCTAAGCAGACGTGGATTGTCGCGCCTGGGTCCACCCGATAAGCTCGACGTAAACCTTGCCACGCTCCGACGGCTTCTCCGTTAAAGACGTTAGCAAGGCCCAGTCGTCCTTTATCTTGGTACAGTTTCCGTCCGTTTCTATAAATAGCAAAGCCCTAGCCGACAGCCCCGTTAGGTCCTTTCGACCCGTCCGAGAAGACTACGAGGTGGGTATCGGGAAGCTTCGACTGCCACGCTGCAAAGTCCTTCGCCGCTATCTTTTTATCTTTCGGCGGCTCCTACACCGGTGTGTATCTCCTTGGGAGGTACTGTGGCCGCGGACAACTAGGCAGGAGTCTGGCTGCTCTCTAGAGTCTGGTCCGTGCTGGCTGTAGAGAGCCGTAGCAGCGGCCTGGTGGGTAGGGCCGTAGTGCCGTTCGCGCTGTTAGCATGTGGTCCTTGTCCACCGACTGGAGCCGCTGTCCGAAGTGATAGAACGCCGCTTCTAATGCGATTCGTGCCGTTAGGACCCCTGCGTCCCTGTATAGCGTGGCTGTCGGCGTTGTCCTCTATACAGGTAGAACAGCCTGTATCGCTTCTCTTAAGACCCGGTCTATCTTATCCATGTGTGCTTCTTGCCGGGTTGCCACTTCCGTACTGCGTTCTTTACTAACGATCTTTCGGGTCTTCGTGCGCCCCCCGTACCATGCCTCGGCCCCGTAGGTGAGAATAGGAAGAACGCAGGTAAAGATGGCTTTCCGGAGGGCTCTTAGCGGAGGGCCTCGCTGGGTGTTGGCTAAGCTCCGGAGGTGTCGTACGACGTTCCGCGCTTATGCCGCTTTCCTCTTCACGTGCTCCGTGAACCGAAGCTTCGGGTCGAACCAGACGCCGAGCCATCGTACGGGCTTCTCTAAGGCGTGCACCGTGAGGCCGTGGTCTCTTGCTGAGACGCTCGGAAGTCCCTCCGGGTTCTTTCCGCATGTAAAGTGGAGCAGATCGCTCTTCTCCGGGTCGATCGTGACCTTATTTTCTCGGCCCCAGTTTAGGACGTCGTTTAGGTCGTTCGATAGCTATCGTGCGTTCTCCTGGAGGGACTTGCTTTCTCGGTAAAAGCATATATCATCCGCGTATCCGAATCGGTGTCTTGTGTCCTCGAGTAGGATGTCTGCGATATATAGGAGGAAGAGGATGGGGGAGGCGGGGGAACCTTGTGGCAGACCGCATTAGATCGTCTGTGGTGCTGTTATAACATCCTCGAGTCGAATCCGCACTTGTCTTTCTTCCATAAAGGAGCCCACGAACTTCACTAGCGGTGTAGCCCAGCCCTGTTGTCTCATACGGAGCATAAGCCGCTTCTTAAGCGTTGCGTCGAATACGCCTTTTATATCCAAGGTGAGAATCGAGGCTGTACGCCTAGTCTTTAGGGAGTGTTCAATCTCGTGTATTAAGCAGGCAAGGAGGTCCGAAGCTGCTCGTGTTAGTAAGGCGCCCGCTTGTTGTAGGCTGACTACCTTATATAGGAGTGCTGTGTTGGCGATCCGCCTCGCGACGAGCCTTTCGAGGCCTTTCCTAAGACAGGAGAGGAGGGCGATCGGTCGCCAGGAGCGAGGGTTTAAGAGGTCTTTCTTATTCGGTTTCCGTAACATCACGACCTCGGCTGTTCGGAATAGGCGTAGGTGGTGGCTAATCCGTAAGCAGGCCTGGAAGAGGGATCGTATCGGCTCTTAGACGGTATGCCAGCACGCTTTAAGTAGCCTTACCGAGATACCATCGACTCCTGGTGAGGTGCTTTTCACCGCAATCGTGGCGGCTGTTAGCTCCTCTCTGGAGATGTAGGTGTCCTAGGGAAGGGCGCGCCGCGGTATTGTCGGGATCTCAAGAGGGTCGCCCTCGAGGTCTTCGGCGTCCGTGAACCGCTCTAGGAGGGCCTTATGGAGGGCGTGTGCCTTCTCTTCAGTGTCTTCAATCGTCTTGTCCCCAATAACGAGCGGGGGCGATGGAATGGCCGGCTGTAGCTTATGCCATTGAACCACCTTATATAGGTCTTCGTCTAACTGGATCGAGTCGATTCGCTGCCGCCAGTATCTCCGCTTCTCTTGTCTCACTACCGCGAGGAAATGTTTTCGCTTTTCGAGGTGTCTCCAATCCCCTTAGCAATGTCTTCTTGCTCGCTGGAATACATCCCGGGCCTCCCGACAGGTGTCGGTCCACTATAGTGCGTCACGGCCGTTTTTAATAGGTTGTTTCCCGACCGTTTCTAGCGCTTTTCGTAAAAGGCTCAGGATCTCCGTCGCCTGCAGGTCCAGCTGGTCTGTTATAGGTGTCGGAGGGAGTGGCGTGCAGCTTTGCAGACCTAGTTCGATAATACCGGCGAAGGTTTTCAGCTTATTTTCCGGTATAGAGTATCGATACTGCATCCTAAATATGCGACCGTTCCTTAAAATGGAGAGTCGGATCGTTTCGTAGTCTGCCCCTGTTTAGAGTTTGGAGTCTACCACCGCTATAGCGAAAGGGATATTCGAGAATGTTAGATCGATAGTATGCCCCGCCACGTTTATCGGGACTCCTATCTCTCCTACATAGCTGAGTCCATTCGCGACGGCCCAGTCGTGGATCTCGAGCCCCGTGTTCCGGGTTTATCGGATATCTGGGTCCCAGGCGTTATACCATGCATTAAAGTCCCCCGCGACCACACAATTGGGTGGTGGTTATAAGGCTAAGAGGAGTCGTGTCGCCTAGCTTAGTGGCTCGTCTAGGGGTCTGTATACGTTAATAAAAGTGAAGTGGTCGATCTCGAGCTATAGGAGATCTCTGGTCTTCTATGGCCTCTTTAACCTTGTCTTCAGCCTGCTGTCTTTCCGGACATAAGTCATGACCCGGGGCTGGGTGGAAGTGCTGTCCCAGTGGTCGACCGGGACGTAAGCACTATAGCCTAGGTGCGAGTTAAATCTGTTCCTGCCGTCGTTCATAACGGATAGCTCCTACACGAGAATCACGTCTATGTGGTCCTCCCAGCATTGCTGTAGTAAGGCCGTGTGGGCTGGTGACGATTTACCCACGTTGGCCTGCGCCACCTGTAGGACTTGTCGTCCTAACCTGGTGCGTGTCGAGTGCGTCCAATCGCTTACCCTATTCATAGTCCACACTAGCCATACTATCGAGCACGCGGTAGTTAATGCGTGGGATATTCCGTTAGCTGCGCTTCGTCTTGTTCTCTTAGGTGAACTGAGGTCGTCTTCTTAGGGCTTCCGGGGGTGTGTAAGTCGGGTCCTCCATAGCCATATCGACGGTGTTCCTGTCGACATTAGGCGTGTCTAATCTTGGGCTAGATTCCTCTTATGTGTTGTCTCCCTGGCTTGTTCCTTAGGGTTGGGCTGTCTTATAAAGAAGGCTGCCCGTCTGGCGGATCTTAGCGAGCTCATTTCGTGTAGGGCGTACTAACTTGCCCTTCTTCACCACTGGCTTCGCCGGACAGTTCTTATAGTTCGCTGGAGCTGGCCCGTAGCAGTTCGCACATCGTGGGCGTTCCTAGCACGGCTGTGGGTGGTTATGTCCTGCCGGGAGCCAGGCGCTGCAGTTCTCGCATCTATCAGTTCGTGTGCAGACTCGGCTCGGGTGGTATCCTTAGCATCCTAGGTTGTGTCGACTAGGAGGCGTACGCTTCTCGATTAGACAGGCGAGCCCGCTCGCTGCGAAGAGCCGAAACGGAAGGACTTTCTGTAAGAACGAGACAATGCATAATCTCTTGTTCGTCCCCGGTATCGGTTCCTATCGCGACCAGCGCACGCTTACTAGCTCGACGCCGGTTTACGTAATGACTTCATCTCGTAAGAGTGCTTCGGTCTCGAATATCTCGCCGAAGATGTTCGGAAGGCGTGTCGGGCAGCCAGGGACCACATAGTTAACCCACGTGACCGGGACCTCGACTGCGTTAACTCGGAGGCTTCGTGCTAGTTCTTCCTTCCTTCGGAGAAGTATCTCCTTCGTTTCTTTGTTTCTTAGGCAGACGGCGACGCCCGTAGCTATATAGTAGATATCGGGGACGTCGACTAGAGATAGGTCGAGGGTTTTACACACGGCCTATCGTAGGGCGAAGTTGTATTGGGCATATACCCAGTTTCGGTGTGCCTCTGGGATCCTCACGAGAACTCGGAGATCCTCTCGTTGATTCGCTTGCTGGATCCGCTTGTTTGCACTGTCTTAAGGCGGTGGTTTCTGTCCCGCTCGTGCGACGTCGGCCCAGCTGCGCGTGGGGGCCCCGAGAGGTTCCACACAGGTCGGGCCGGTCTCCAGCAGGAGGCGTTCTTTCGGGTGGGGGCAAATTGTGTCCCCGGTCTTCCCCTGTAGAAACGCTGTAAAACCTTTCGTGATCTCCGCAGCTAGTTCCTTGTCTTCGTCGCGGTATTCTTCGATAATGCTATCCAAGGCATGAGCAATCTTAGCAAGCACCGATTGTCGGATGTTATATCGTTTGTCCATATCACTCAAAATCGGGGATAGTGCGTCCGAAGCCGGATGGTGTCCTTGCACCATAGTCGCGGCTTCTTCCGTCGCCGAAGTTTCTCGAGTATCGTCGACCTTCCTTCGGTTTCGCAGTGGACCGTTCGCAGGGGCCTCATTCTGCCCCGTTCGCTTCCTCTTGTGAGTATAAGTGGGGGAAGCTTCTTTAAGGTGGTCGGGAGAGTCGTTTCCCGTCATCACCTCATCGGTGGTGTCCTCACAAGGAGGTGAAGCCATCACGATGATGGTCCCAGAGTCCATCTGGCCTCTGGGTTGGCGTTGAGTCGCCGTTGGAGGGTTGTTAAGGATTTGGCAGTAAATAGCGGGCTGGCACTAACAGCGGATGCCAGAAAAGAATAAATAAGAAGGAAGGTGCGTTAGCCCATCTATGGGTAAGATAGATGCTTAGATTGATCACTGAGGTTACTCCCATCTATGGGTAAGATAGATGCTTAGATTGATCACTGATGTTAGCCCATCTATGGGTAAGATAGATGCTTAGATTGATCGCTTAGCCCATCTATGGGTAAGATAGATGCTTAGATTGATCACTGAGGTAATGACTGTCTATGTAGGAAATCCTCCTGACTTATATACTAAGTCATTCCCTCACTGATACCTTGGATCACCTTGTCCTCCTCAAGGCTCATTGGTGAGCCTACCGGGGATCACTGGTGATCCCTCCTTGGATCACTGTTGAGCCGTGATCCATCCCTGGTGATCCACCTAGTACGTTGTCCTGGCCTGAGGCTGAGTGTGGGGTGACGTGGGGTACTCGTGGCTTGTTCCCTTGTGGCTGGTGAAGAGGGGTGGTTGGTCCGTGCGTTGTCCCGTAGCGCTGGGGCTCCCAATAGGCGCACGGGTACCCGTGCGGATAAAATCGCACGGGACCCGTGCGGATTCTGTTTATAGCTTAGCGTGCCTTGGTTCCGGCCGACATCGCACACTTTACGCGCTATAGAACGCGCTGAGACGCGCTCGCGTGTTACTTTTGTCACCATCACCATCCTAAGACTTGTCTTGCAATGGCAGCTATTACCAATATCCACCAAAAATTCCCCGACGACTGTCTTCCTCCAGAAAGCACCTACGAGTCCCGAGATGCCTTAGTCACAGCTATCAACAAGTGGGCATACACTAGAGGTTACGCCTTCGTTACAAAAAGGTCAACAAAGGAGAAGACTGGCAGGCTCTCGGTCGTGTACGCATGTGATCGGTCATGCCGCGAATACGCCTCCGGAAAGGCCCGCCAGCGAAAAACATCTACGCGCAGTAACAACTGTCCGTTCTCGGTGCTAGCAAAAGAATCACGAGGCGGGGATACATGGACATTGCGACACCGGCCCGATCCGCAGTTTGCCCAGCACAACCACGAGCCGAGTCTACACCCATCCGCCCATCCTAGGCATCGCGCACTTGATACCGAAACGAAGACCCGCCTCTCCAGCCTTTCGAATGCTGGCGTCCCACCTAAGGAGATTCGAACGTACATACGCCAGAACACGGGTTCCATTGCAACGCAGCAAGATATCTACAACCGTATCGCGGACAGCAGGCGCGAGATATGCGAAGGGCAGAGCACGATCAATGCCCTAGCTAACCAGCTTAACCGTGAAGGGTTCTGGAGCCGTTTACAGCTCGATTCGGAGAACCGCGTTAAGGCTTTACTTTTCGCGCATCCAAAGTCGCTGAACTATCTTCAGGCTTATCCGGATGTTTTGATTCTCGACTGTACCTACAAAACGAACAAGTACGGAATGCCGCTCCTAGATATAATCGGGGTAGACGCTTCTTAACGGTCCTTCTACATCGCATTCGCATTTCTTAGTGGAGAGAGCAAGGAGATTTCATTTGGGCTTTAGAGCGTCTACGGTCACTCTACGAAATCAGCAAATCCCGCCCACCTTCAGTTATTCTTACCGATCGATGTCTTGCTTGCATTAACGCGATTAAAGTATGCTTTCCCTCTGCTACTTCATTGCTATGCCTTTAGCATGCGAACAAAGCCGTCCTTCGTTACTGTCAGCTATCATTTGCTACCTAGCCACAACTCCGAGACTCCGAAGCCGACAGATCTGCAAGCCTTAAAGAGTGGAACAACTTTTACCAGCATTGGCACCAAATTATTCGCTCTCCTACCGAGGAAATATTTAACACCCGTGTGTCTATATTTGAACAGCGCTATATTACGACACATATTCGGGACGTGGCCTACGTTAAGGAGACATGGCTCGACTTATATAAGGAAAAGCTTGTGAAGGCCTGGGTTGACAGCTACCCTCATTTCGGCAATGTTGTCACTTCGCGCGTCGAAGGCATTCATGCTCTTCTTAAAAGCCATTTAAAAAAATTAACACTTGATTTATTTGAGGCTTAGAGGGCTATCAAGCACGCGTTGATAAACCAACTTGGAGAACTAAGGTCCAACCAGGCAAAGCAGCAGATTCGGTCCCCGATTGAACTGTCCGGTCCACTCTATGGTGTGGTACGGGGCTGGGTATCACAAGAGGCTCTTCGAAAGGTTGAAGAGCAGCGGAAGCTCCTCCCGATAAGCGGTCCGCTACCATGCTGCACAGGCGCATTCTCTCGGTCGCAAGGCCTGCCATGCGTTCACACACTTAAGGCTTTGTTATCCGAAGGTAAAGCTCTCTATCTCGGGGACTTCCATTCTCATTGGCACCTAGTCCGAAGTGGTGCCAAACCTTTCCTTTAAGAGCCTCGCCAGCGTATCGACTTAACAGCTGCCAAGTCCTCTTTACCACGGTCAAGCAATCGACAGGAGCCCAGCGGCTTTGAGGCCGTTGAAACCGCAACTAAACGAAATGGTCCAGCAATATGTACCAGATGCAACCGTCTAGGCCATTCGAGGGTGTCTCAATTATACCCCTAAGGCACGCGGAGCTACAACTTCGTGTAGAGGCGGCGGCATCACAACAGCTGCAAACAGTACCGGAACCCCTAGCCGACACACCGATGTCTGAAGCTATGTCCGAGTTATTAGCGTCTGGACCTCCACATGAGTCTCCCGCCCCCGACTTCCTGTCCGACTCGCCGACTCAAGAAGATGCCACGGAATATATCCTAGAAGAGATCGAAGCTCAGCTTTCAGAGGAGGTCGAAGCTCAGCTTTTAGAGGAGATCGAAGCTCAGCTTTCAGAGGAGATCGAAGCTCGACCTACAGAGGAGGTTAATAACCAGTCTTCGAGACGAGTTAAAGATCAAGCCTCAGGACAAGTCGAAGAACAGCAGCAGGCTCTAGAGCAGCCTATAAAGTACACCGACCCAAAAGCGATATACCAAAGATATGTCGTAGAAAGAGAGGTCTGGAAGAAGACCCTACCTCCGGGCACTTATTCTAATAACCAGATGTACAGGAAGGCAATGGGGTTACCACTACGGTATAGCAAAGCGGAGTACGATTGGTGCTTAGATTATAAGCAAATGACGAGGCGTTGTTTAACGCCAAAGGGGGGACGGGACTGGACGAAGGAGGAAATGATGGCATATCTAGACTGGGAACGATCTGAGACAGAGCGGATCGATGCTCAGGTGGCAGAAGAGTCGGCAAGCAGCCTACCTAACCGGAGAGGCATGGGAAGCCTTTGGAGAAGGGCAGGACAAGACTGCGAGGAGCAGCAGACTATATACGCAGCAAGATTCGTATAGCGGAAAGTAATTGAAGAGGTACAGGATAACGACGAGCTGGTTGCGGTATCCTAGACGAAAGCTGGGCTGTGCTAATTACCATACTACATAGGGAGAGGTGCGATGTCGGCCGGAACCAAGGCACGCTAAGCTATAAACAGAATCCGCACGGGTCCCGTGCGATTTTATCCGCACGGGTACCCGTGCGCCTATTGGGAGCCTAGCGCTGGTCATAAGAGGGTTGTTTGCTTTAGCCTGGAATGCGGTGTTGTTGGTTCGTAACATATCGGCCCTTAGCGAGGTGCTCTTTACTACGATTATAGCGGCTATTAGCTCTTCTCTTAAGATGTAGGCATCCTAAGGCAGGGTACGTCGCAGTACTATAGGGATCTCGAGAGGGTCGTCCTCGAGGTCTTCAGTGTTTATAAAACGCTTTAAGAGAGCCTTATATAAAGCGTGTGCCTTTTCTTCCGTGTCCTTAATCGTCTTATCTTCGATAACTAAAGGTAACGCTTGTAAGGCGGGCTGTAGCTTATGCTATCCGACGACCTTATATAGGTCCTTGTCGGACTAGATTAAGTCGATTTGCCGTCGCCAGTACTCCCGCTTTTCTCTCTGTACCACCGTAAGGAAGCGTTTCCGTTCTTCTAAGTACCTCCAGTCCCCTTAGTGTTGCTTTCTTGCTTATCGGAATGTATCTTAAGCCTCCTGGTAGGCGTCGGTCTACTATAGTGCCTTACGACTGTCCTTAGCTAGCTGCTTCTTAATTGTTTTTAGCGCTTTATATAATACACTTAAGATCTTCGTTGGCTGTTAATCCAGCTAATCCGTTATCGGTACCGGAGGAAATGGCGTGAGGCTTTGCATACCTGTAACGAAGCGCTATACCTAAGTACTGCGTGACGTAGGGTTTGTACAATCAGGGACAGAGAGCGTCTGTCTGCTTGAACACTGGTCGTTGAGTGACTGACTGGCTGAAGGTGCTTGACTGGATAACTGGTTGACGATGGTACGGATGCGTGTAACTGATCTCATGATAGGTCGTTAGGCGTTAGCCCATCTATAGGTAAGATAGATGCTTAGATTGATCACTGAGGTAATGACTGTCTATGTAGGAAATCCTCCTGACTTATATACCAAGTCATTCCCTCACTGATACCCTGGATCACCTTGGATCACTACTGATCCAACTGATCCCTTAGTGTTGGCTCACTAACACTGTTACTGATCCTGTACTGGAGGCTCACCAGTGGCCCCACTGATCCATCCCGTGGATCAGTGCCAAGCCTAGTGATCCATCACGTGACCTAGCCTTGGCGTGGCTTGCCCTTGGGGCTGGTGTCTCTTGTCCGAGGCTGGTCTCCCTTACTTGGTGATGTAGTAGGCGAGGTCTTGGCTGCATGGGCGCTTACCCGCTTCCATAAGATGCTTGTTGGTTCGGGTCGTCCGTAACAATACCTAGCTTGACGGTGCCGGTAAAAGCTTTAAGTTTGTGGTCTGGTATCGAGTACCGGAACTGCGTCCCCTATATCTGTTTACCTCTAAGGATCGAGATTCGGATCGTTTCGTGGTCTGCTCCTGTCCGAAGCCTCGGGTTTACCTCCGCTGCCGTAAAAGGGATGTTAGAAAAGGCTAGGTCGATGGTCCGTCCCGCGGCGTAGGTAGGGATCCTAATCTCCCCAATGTAGCTAAGCCTGTTGGCGACAGCCTAGTCGTGGATCTCGGAACCTCCATTACAGGTTAAGGCTATATCGGGGTCTTAAATGTTATACTAGGCGTTGAAGTCCCTTACGACAATGCAGTGGGATAGTGGTTGCAGGTTTAATAGGAGTTGTGTCGCTTAACTTAGCGGCTCTTTTAAAGGTCTATATATATTAATAAAGGTGAAGTGGTCGATTTTGAGCTATAAGAGGTCTTTAGTTTTTTATAGCCGCTTTTATTTTATCTTTAGCCTGCTACTTTTATTAATGTAAGTTATAACCCGAGGTTAAAAGGCGACTTTATCTTAGCTATCGACTAGGATGTAAGCACTATAGCCCGGGTGTAAGTTGAATCTATTTCGGCTGTCTTTTATAACAGATAGTTCTTATATAATAACTACGTCGATATAGTCCTCCTAGTATTGTTATAGTAAAGCTATATATACTGGCGGCGATTTATTTACGTTAGCCTACGCGACTTATAGAACTTATCGTTCTAGCTTAATATATATTAAGCATGTTTAGTAGTTTGCTTTATTTTTCGTCCCTAGGGCTTATATAATCGAGCACACTATAGTCGATATATAGGATGTTCCTTCGATTACGTTTCGGCTTATCTTTTTAAGAGGACTGGGGCCGTCTTCTTAAGAATTCTATAGGTGTATAAGTGGGGTCCTCTATAGTTATATTAGCGGTGTTCCTGCCGGTATTTAGTCTGGCCTCCTCTTATATATTGCCTCCATGGCTTGTTTCTTATAGTTAGGCTGCCTTATAAAGCAGGTTGCCTATTTAGCGGATCTTTATAAGCTCGCTTCACGTAAAGCGTATTAGCTTTCTATGTTTTACCACTGGCTTCGCTAGACAGTTCTTGTGGTTTACTAAAGCAGGCCTATAGCAGTTTGTATATTGTAGGCGTTGCTAATATAGCTATAGGTAGTTATATCCTACTGGGAGTCGGGCGCTATAGTTTTTATATTTATCTGTTTATATGTAAAATCGGCTCGGGTAGTATCCTTAGTAGCCTAGGTTATACCTGCTAAGGGGTGTCCGCTTTTCAATTAGCTAGGCGGGCCCATTTATTATAAAGAGCCGGAACGGACAGACTTTCTATAGGAACGAGATAATATATAATCTCTTATTTATTCCCAGAATCGGTTCCTATTGTGACTAGTGTATGCTTACTAGCTCGACACTGGTTTGCATAATAACTTTGTCTTATAATAGAGTATCTATCTCGAATGTCTCGCCGAAAATGTTTAAGAGGTGTGTTGGGTAGCCGGGGACGATGTAGTTCACTTACATAATCAGGACCTCGACTGCGTTAGCTTGGAGGCTTCGCGCTAGTTCTTTTTTTCTTCAGAGTAGTATCTTCTTTGTTTCTTTATTTCTTAAGCGGATAGCGACACCTGTAGCTGTATAGTAGACGTTAAGAACGTCGGCTAAAGATAAGTCGAGGGTCTTATATACAGCCTATTATAGGGCGAAGTTATATTAAGTATATACTTAGCTTTAGTGTTCCTTTAAGATTCTTATAAGAACTTGGAGGTCCTTTTATTAGTTCGCTTACTAGGTCCGCTTATTTACGCTGTCTTAAGGCGATAGCTTTTATCCTATTTAAGCGATGTCAGCTTAGCTATATATGGGGGCCTTAAAAGGCTCCGTATAAGTCGGGCTAGTCTCCAGTAGGAGGCGTTTATTTAAGTGGGGGTAAGTTATATACCCGATTTTAGCTTATAGGAACGCTATAAAACCTTTTGTAATCTCCGTAGCTAATTCCTTATCCTTATTATAGTATTCTTCGATAATGCTATTTAAACCGTGGGCAATTTTAGTAAGTACCGATCTTCGGGTGTTATATCGCTTATTTATATCGCTTAAAACCAGGGCTAGTGCGTCCAAAGCCGGCTGGTGTCCTTATACTATGGCCGCGGCTTCTTCTGTCGTCGAAGCTTCTCGAGTGTCGTCGACCTTTCTTCGGTTTCGTAATGGACCGTTCGCAGGGGCCTTATTCTGCCCCGTTCGCTTTCTCTTGTGAATATAAGTGGGGGAAGCTTCTTCGAGGTGGTCGGGAGGATCGTTTCCCGTCATCACCTTATCGGTGGTGTCCTCACGAGGAGGTGAAGCCATCACGATGATGGTCCCAGAGTCCATCTGGCCTCTGGGTTGGCGTTGAGGCGTCGTTGGAGGGTTGTTAAGGATTTGGCAGTAAATAGCGGGCTGGCACTAACAGTAGGTGCCAGAAAAGAATAAATAAGAAGGAAGGTGATAAGACTTAGGTGTCGCGCCGTGAGGGCATTCCCAAGGTTGACAACCTGTTAGTGGGGTCACGTGAGTAGCTCCACAGGAGTCTTGGCAAGCTTCAGTATATAGTCCGTCATGTCTGGCATCTTTCCTTGCGTTAGTTTTTCCTTGAATGAACAACCTTGAAGTCTGTTTCTATCTTGCCAGTACCGCTGTGGTGCAACATTGGGGGAATTGTAAGCTAGGGTACCCCTTCGCGAGCCAGGTGCTTCGCGAGACACCGGTTTCAGAGACGTCTTAAGATGCCCCCTTCTAACAGAAAGACGAATATCTTAATAATTATATAAGCTAAGATCTTCGTTTTTGTTTTCAAGAGACGATAATACACTCCACTATACTGCTATCGCTGTCTTCTTCTAAATCTGACTAATCTACCTATCCTTCTCCATCCGAATCCAGTTCTGGCTTATTAGGTAAGATCCCTATCTCCCTTTTAACTCTTTTGATGTCTTGAATAGTAACGAACTGCTCTTACGCTATCGCATGTACTTTACGCTGTTTCTGAGGCTTTTGGCGTTCTAAAGCAGCTGCTAGCTGGTCTCTCTTATACATAAGGCTCGAGATTTGGCCTGCTGTTTCGTTAAGGGTCTTGCTAAGCTTGCGAACGAATAACCGGAACGTTAGTAGACCGTATGCTGGCTCCAGTGTACGTATATCTCGAGCGATGTTGTTAACTTACTGTGAACTCTTCGGTGTGGCGAACACTATAGTAAACATGGCTGCTAAAGAATCCGTCTTTAAAGGCCTTGTTTTTAGCGTTGAAGGCCGGTCTGGCAGGTCCTAGTCTAGTTGCCTTACGAGCCTGCTATTTAAAGGCTTAGAACAGTCCCTTAAAAAGATTCCGGTCGCTTTCCAGCTAGCGGCTATATTAGCTAGTGTGAAGGCCTCCTTACGAGCTTTATTCCAGGCCTTTAGGAACTCTGGTTTCTTCGGAGTTATCGTTAAACTAAATACGTAAGCTTCACGAAGGGACTTCCAATAGCTGCGCTTTAACACTGAAAAAGAGCTAAGGTCTAAAGGCTGGAGAACTTATAAAGTGTGCGCTAAAAGAAAGTCGAGCTAGACCTTCACTTTAAAGTAAGCTAACATGAAGTCCTATGTAATATAGCTCCTATAGCTATCTAGAATAAGGTGTCGCTATCGGTTTAGCGTTATTGTCGTCTAGGGTAAAAAGATATCCTTTAACCACCTCAGGGCAGTAGAATTATTCGTCCAGCCCTTCTCGGAGGTGCTGAATAGCTAGTTATCGAAGTCCGGATTGTCCACTTGGCCCTGGAACCATTGCTGCTGCACTTCTACGCCCTTAAAGATGATAAGGGGCGACAACGCACGACCGCTAGCTGACACACACTCCAGAATCGTCACCCACTCGCGGTTTCCGGGGTCCATGGTAAATATCTTACGTAGGGCAGCTGGGCCGATGACTAAGGGGTTATCTCCAAGCCCTATCATGCTGCCAACCTCGTCGACGCTCCATGTATCCTCTGGCATCACCTTAGCAAGGCTGGCGTGATCGAGACGATCGAAAAACTCATCGATATTAGTACGCGACGCGCCGTTAAAGCGAAGGAAATTAATGCCGGTGGATCTGACGGACTTAACGCTGGGATTCCTCTTGAAGAAGGCCTTATGCCAGTTCTTTCCGAGGCGATGGTCGCTGCTAGAGGCCCTCACGAGCGCCTAAGCGTATAGACGAAAACGAGAGTGCGGTGGCGCCCAGCCAAGTCTGGCTTGCAACAAGGCCTAGTCGACTAGTTGTTGCTTAAGGCTAGGAGACAAGGCCTGGCGCTTGCTATTGAAGTCCTCTCTAGTGTCAACACCATTAATCCGGCGGTGTATATAGTCCTTAAAGACATAGAACTACTTAGCGGTCTGGCGAATCGACTGGCCAGCTGCTATAAAGTCTAGGGCAACGATAAGCTAATCTGAGTCCATCGTAATAGATTCATAAGATAGAGGGGATTGATGGGGTTCTAGAAAATCTATTAGAATACCAGGAGACCTTCTGGTTGTTAATATATTCGTTATTTCGGTGACCGAAATGTTAGTGCGACGCCCCTGAAACCGGTGTCTCGCGAAGCACCTGGCTCGCGAAGGGGTACCCTAGCTTACTGAAGATTTTGTTGAGACGGTGTCCAACGTTTCGGATGTTCCATTCGTCAAAATTGGCGGGCTTGTCGCTGGCGCTGCGGACGCGTGATTCGAGCGCCGCGTCCACAATGTCCTCTAAGCAGCGCGCCTTTTCCTCGGGATCCAGGACGGCGATGTTCTGGAAAGGGTAAGGCACCCAGCCATCGCGGAACCGGACGTACGAATCACGCTGAACCCGCCACCGTGGTTAGCCAATGGGCACCAGCTACCCCATTCGGAGATAGGGAGGGAAATGCGAGCGATATCGACGGTGATGCGCGTCCAGACAGATATACACGTCGAAGTTCTCACTAGTGCGTTGTGGACCGGCATTTCCCAATGTCTCCATTGTTTTAAATGTGAGTATTGAACTAGGCTCTGCAGAATGTTTTAAGGGCCGGCAAAGGTACAGTCAGTTGACGACATTCTTCATGTTGCGCTGGTATTGAAACCTGTACAGGACCATGAAAAAAGGACAATCAAAGATTCGACGCCCTGAGAAAAGCTACAGTGCACAATATAAATACTTGAGACTCCTTAAAGAGGAGTCCATGCCGCCCTCCTTCAAAATTGTTGGGGTCCGCTGCCGATAATCGGCGAGACGGCCGCGTTACAGCTAAGAAAAGCCGCAATCGGCTGATGTACAGCCTAGCGATCGTTTGCATGTCGGCACACACCCCGACGAACGGTCATATTGCCGGGGGAATGAATGATAACGTATTGCCGGCAAAACGGTGGGCGAATGCTTGGCTTCGGGCGCGTTGGTGCGAGTAAGCAATTGCGCCATCAAGAGTGATATGGCGCAAGGCAGACCGACAAGCCACACCTGTCCAATCACTACCCCGCCGAAATGTACTTATCGCAAGAGGTGTACTAGTAGGCGGAGAAGCGATGAGGGGAAGGGCGGCGGCGCCCGGCGCATGTGCCGCCGAATGACCGGCCGAGCCGCTTATAAAGGGCGGCCGGCGCGGCTCATCATCCACGGCAACCATTCTGCGACTCATAATTTCTCCCGGGTTCTGAATAGGCGTATGTCAGTCAACGTCGATATGCCTCACGCACTCCCTCAGCTGTTCAGCTACGATCATGTGCCCGAGACCAAGGAAGACCTCGACTGGGCCGATCGTACGTATCTCTCCTCGCCGTGGGATGAGGCTAATAAGGCTGACCCGGGGAACCCGCAGTGCCGACGGTCGACCTAGGGCTGTACGGCACGCCTGAGGGCAACAAAGCGCTGGCACAGACGCTGATCGAGGCGATCCGCACCAAGGGATTCTTCTACGTAACGCGGTTTGGGATCCCCTGGGAGGCAGTGGATCGCCAGTTCGCGCTGGGGCAGGCCTTCTACGAGCTGCCACTCGAGGAGAAGCTCAAATACACGCCCGACTTGGACGCGGGCGATTACAACGGGTACCGGCCGGCGGGCCGCCGGCTGCTCGGCGGCGGCGTGCCGGATAAGACCGAGGTGTGGAACATGGCGACCAAAGACGGACACATTACGCAGCCAGTGCCGCCGGTGCTGGCGGACAACCTGGCCGAGATCGAGTCTTTCGCCAAGGATCTGCATGACAAGGTGCTGGATCCGCTGAACCACCTCATCGCGCTCGCGCTCGAGCTGCCCGAAGACTTCTTCACCCATCTGCACCGCTGGGATGTGCATGACGAGTCCCACCTGCGCTACATGAAGTACTCCAAGTTTAGCCCGGCCGAGATTGAGCGCCTCGGGGACGGCTTGTGGTCGCGCGGCCACACTGACCTCGGCACCATCACTCTGCTCTTCCGCCAGCCTGTCGCCGCCCTGCAGATCAAGGACCACGCGACGGGGGCCTGGAAGTGGGCGAAGCCACTCGATGGGAGCCTTACCGTCAACACCTGCGATGCCCTGTCCTTCCTCACGGGCGGCTACATCAAGTCCACCATCCACCGTGTGCGTTGTTTCTACCTCCGTCGCCCGTCTGTTCCCCCATGTCAAACTAACTCCCCGCAGGTCTCCGTCCCGCCAAAGGACCAGCGGCACGTCGACCGCCTCGGCCTACTGTACTTTGCGCGCCCGCAGAACGACTTGGTCCTGAATACCATCGACTCGCCCATCCTCAAGCGCGCCGGCTTCACCCAGAACGAGTTTGAGCGTGGCGGCCATCGTGTGCCTACTATGGGGGAGTTCACCACCCTGAAGCAGACCTGGCAGCAGACCAAGAAGACGTTCGAGGAGTCGTACGAAGGCGCCGAAATCCTGCCCGGCTTCAAGGGCGTCTACCATAAGTGAGCGCTGCGAACGGGGGGCGTTTCTTTTCACACATCAAACTGGTTGGTCTGTGGTGTATTGCAAGTACGTAAATACCAAGGTGGGATCCTGAGAATTAGCTGAGAATTAGCGGTTAAATACACACTAAGGAAGGTAAGTAGGAAAACATGAAGTCAAACTCATGCGAGACCTGAATTAGGAAGTTCTTCTTATGTTAATTCGAGACGCATTATGAACTCCCGACCTTTCAAGGGAATTTTACCAACAGCACATGAGGCATCTTTTCAGACCACTTCCCCATACAACCGATTTTGTGTCAAGTCACAGATTGCTGAAATCCTGGAAATTTTATCTGGCCAGGTGCATTTCGGTTTGATGATTTTTCTTGTCAGTTCCTACAACGCCGTGCTTTTAGCACTGCCTCACGTTGCTCAGTATATGATGGCCGTCTTCGCCATCTGTGCAGATACTTACGAATCGGCGACATATTGCACAGGTATAATCAATTTGTTTTCTTGTATCATTCATATATTTTATGTGAGAGGAGCCTGGAGCCTGGAGCCTTACACCTCGACGCAATCTATGGCTCAAACTTTGACAAAGCAGCATAGTAAGAGTACATACAGCAAACCCGCAGCGGTTCACTAGGCCCAATGCGATGTTCACGGGATGGCAGAGACTAGAGCCAGATGCAAATAAATCTTCTTTGCCGAACTAGAGACAATGAATTTCCTCTCCAAGTAGTGGGGCGGTGCTTAACTTCGGAAGCCACCACCCGCGTCTTGTCTTTCGTGCAGCCTATGCGTAAAAGAAACACAGAGTCCATAACATTATAGGAGCGAGTGGCACGTACACGCAACCAGGCCATGAGTAGCTTGCATTTCTTGGGCTTGCAGATCGACAGAGCCCGCTTCGAAAAGCCAGGTGGGTGGCTTGCCGGAAGGAATCGATTCTCCACTGGCCATAACGTTTACATAAGAGACTCAATTTCCCTTCCCTGTTTCTTGCCCTCTCTCTACAATGAATCATCTTAATCTCAGCTGGGAGTCCAATTCCATTCAACAGCGACAGGGCTGTCCTTCTCTTCGTGGCTCGCTGTGCGGAACGCTGGCTGCTAGCTGCGTATTATGGGGGCCTTCCTCAGATATTCTCATAGCTCTGCCTGAATACTACATTTGAGGCATTAGGAATACATTAAAATGGAAGTTCCCGGACGTGTTCGGCTACTGCCGAGCTGATAGAAAGAAGCATTCCATTTCGCCGATGGCTGATCGATGTCAGGCACCTGCGATTACATTACGTGGGGAACTATGTAGCTAACAGGCCGCGGCGCACTCAAAGCAATCATTTTGCCGTGGCAATAGCCGCATTCCGATGGCACAGCGGCTCTTACCCGAATGAACTAAAAGCCATACATGCACGTTGTCATGCACCAATCAAGCATGTACGGCGATAGGATATGGCGCCATAGCAGTGGATCCTCACGACATCCGGCACAAGCACGTCGGCATTTTCCCCGCATCCCACGCTCGGCAACGAAACCCGAATTTCGCCACATGGATGGGAAAAGGCACCGCCGGCGCCGCGGTCAGAACGCCGGGCGGGCAAGGGCCGACATGTGTGGCGGTTAGCGGCTCTCGGGTGCTTGCGGATTAATGGTCACATTGAGCGCGAGGGATTCTTGGCAGAGGAGCCAAAGGCGACAATTCGGCTCCTTCAATTCGTCTCGCAACTGATAAGAATGGCGAGCAGACCACGGGCAATGTCGTGCTTGCCGCTTATTTACTCACCCGGAGGGATTCTCAACAAACAGCTAGACGGCACCACCTCCTATAATACAGTCGTAGAGGCAGCCGGGGAGCTTTTTATCGTGCCGAGAAGAAGGGAGTACCTGCCAACGTGGTGATTTATTTGACATTACCTAATCAGAGCCATGGGCCTCTACGCAGCCGCCAAGAAGAACCCGGTGTTATCGGTTATGATTTCGGTCTTTGACTGGTATCGTAGGTGCTCGATTCTCTTGGCACCAAAGGTCAACAGCCACTGACGTAAGCACTTGTAGCTTCGCACTACCCCAAGGAAGAACGGAAGCTACTGCGGAAACTCGACCTCTCAATCCTCATTTTCGGCTGCCTTAGCTGTTCGTGCAATTGCTCATTTTCGCTTGTAAGGGTCGGCAGCTGATGCATTGGGAATTTCCTAGTCTTTTGTCGAGTAGGTGGTGAATATCCTCACAACATATGGCGTGTTCTGTATTAATCAAACGGCTGCAGTTTCTTGGACAGCAGAATGTCACCAACGCCTACGTTTCGGGAATGCGGGAGGACCTCCATGCCGTTGGCAACGAGCTAAATTACTTTGTCGTTGCTTGTGAGTCGGATTCCTTCAGTCTACCCCAACGAGCCTCTTATCTTGGACACTGAACTCATCCCTTAGACAATACCGCATACGTCATCGGACAGATTCCGCTTATGACTCTGCAGACCAAGTCTAGAATGTACGTAAACACCATCTGCTTGTCTTTACAAACGCTAATCATTGGGGATAGCGCACCGTTTCTCCTCCCATCGTTACAGATTACATGGGCTATCATCGCCTTCTGCCAGTCTGAAGTTCAGCAAAACTGGCACCTGTACATCCTACGCGCTATTACAGGATTTCTTGAAGCGTCATCCTTTGGAGGCACGCACCTTATCCGTGAGTAGCTTGCCTTTGTCTTCTGGTAGAAAGTGGTTTTGACCCATTGGACACTAGTGGGTTCATGGTTTCGCAACGAAGAGCTCTTCAAGCGAGCTGGGGTGTGGTTTATGGGAAACTCGCTCGGATCTATGTTTTCAGGGTACTTACAGGCAGCTGCTTATCGCAACCTGAATGGCGTTTACGGCCGAGCCGGATGGCGCTGGCTCTTTATTGTCCAGGGCATCATCACGCTGCCGCTGGCGTTTCTAGGATTCGCGGTTTGGCCCGGTCTTCCATCTTCGCCTAAGCGTTGGTACTTGACGGAGGAGGAACACAGTCTGGCTGTGCGACGGATGCCGACGGTGGAGCAGGAAGGAATCACGTGGAAGACGTTCAAGTACACCCTCAGCCGGCCGATGTGGTGGATCTGCGTTCCGTGCTACATGTGGGTTCCCCCTGCTGGCCCCGCCACGATGGACAAAGACGAAACTGATAATCCATCATACAGCATGTTGTGCCAGGCGCAATACTGGACGGGGTATATGGCGCTATGGCTCCGCTCGGAAAATTATTCCATCGAGTTGGTGAACATTTTACCTACCTTTATCGACCTACTCCGGGCCCTGTCCTCCTGGTTCGGGACCACGCTTGCGGGTTGCTTGAGCTTGCGTGGTCTTTGGACGTTCCAGTGCTCACTGGTTCTGTTCGCCATCCTCGTCCTGGCCGTCTGGAACGTACCCGATGCGCTCAAGTTCGTCGCCTTCTATTTTGGCGGGTTTTCGGGCATGGCCTCGCCGATTCTTTACTCGTGGGTGAACTCGACACTGAAGGAGAACTACGGCGAGCGCGGCCTCATCATCTCGTCGATGATGACGCTCGGGTTCTGCGGGCAGATCTGGGTTCCTCTTTTTACCTTTCCTACCGTCCAGGCGCCGCGCTTTCCCCATGGCTACCCGGCTGCGGCCGTCTTCGAGACGGCTATGTGGGCCTTTTTGATGTTTGGCGTCTGGTACATGGCCCGCTGGAGAGTGAAGAACCCAGACCTCGAGATGCGCCTGGCGACGGAGGGAAGCGGCCCCGAGGAGGCGGCACAATCTGTCTTGGCAGATCGAGGCGACGCCAAAGAACCGGAAATTGTGAGAGTCAAGTCATAGAGATCGGGTGGGTTCATGATACAAGGTTACAAGTTTGGGGGAAGCTGGGCTGTGGTGGTGAGATGCAGGTACTGAGTTAGACGTAGGGTTTCCGGAAGCATTCAGTTAGCAGAAGCACAGAAACCAGTGCCACATCTCAGAATGGTGTTGTCTTTACAATGAGTTCGCACCATGGTCGGCGCCGTCTTTCTGTGGCGGGAATAGCATCTTTTTGCGACAGGAACCATATGCTCACCCTCAGACGACGTAACAAATGGGGCCCGAATTCCACCTTGCTGGGTAGCAATGCGCTTTAAATGGTACGAGGTCTTACAAAGAATGGATAGGGGCTTTTTGATGTGCCGAAAATCTGGATGTCCACCACGGGACGTTGGGTACGCAAAAGGGAGACAAGATGTAATGGCCTGCCATCCCACGCAAGAGTGTGTCTTACAGAAATGAGACTTGGGCGTCAGGAAAGCCTGATTTTACCGCATCCGTGCCAAGGGAAAGAAGACCCTGGGGGCCATGCCGCGGCCATTTTTCTCAGGCAGGCGGGGGAAACTGGTAATCGAGAGGTGGGTGGTGCATCAGCCACTACACAGTACGGGATGTGACGAGGCGTGTAAGAAGCGCTTCTCTCTGCTCTCTCTCTCTCTCAAACAATGGCCAATCACGGCCTGACGGGTAGCGGGCGCGTTGTGGGCGTTGGAAACACAAGGAGCAAGACAAGGGCAGTGGCTGGTAAGACAATCAATCCATGACGAGCAGCCAGCCACATCAGTGTTGATTTTGGACGCAGGTGGTTTGATGCCGGAGCCGGTTAGCCGTTAAAACTGGGCCTTGCCGTGGCAGATCTCCCGAAGGGCAGCTTGCCGTCGAATGAAGGAGGAAAGAAGATGTTTCGCTTTGGCGTGGGAGTCCCAGCAATGTGGGAGTGCTACCGTCAATTATGTGAGTCCTAGCATCAATTGTACGTCATCCCGGCCCGATGCGCCAGCCAGGGCGGAATAAACGCTCCATGGAGACCCGTCAAACTGGGCTGGCCTTTTCAGACGCGCTGGGATTGGATGGATGATGAATGTTGCATGACAGCCTTAGCGCATCGCAGTTACGTCTTCCAATACTCCCTCCCGTACCTGAGGGGTGGAAGACATGCAGACCTTCTTACAGAAACCAACCGCCACTGTGCTGGAAGCAAGAAGACGAGAAGCCGCCTAACAATCGAGATGACTGCTTGCCGTGTGCGAAAAAAGTCACCCTGTCGCGTCGCATTGTTCCTCCCGTAAGGGGCGTGGAGACCAGGGTAAGGGTACACGGCAATGTCTATCATTACGTGCGCCAATGCCTGAGGGCAGGCATATCAGCTAAGGACCTCGTTACACCAACGTCCGACGTCCCTATGACGATGTCGCGACCATATTTGGGTATAAGAATCATGGTTGAGAACGAACAACTAAACCCAAGGGAAGAGATACCATAGACAAGATCTCGCCATCATCACAACCTTCTTCACAACTCTCCAGACGTCCGTCCATCCGTCTGTCTTGGTGCAGACCCAGTGACCTGCCCCCGTCGAGGTGCATCCTACAACAAACAACCTTTTGATTCCCACCTCCCACAAAACGTATTCCACCATGTCGTACCTCGAGTCCTTTCGGTCCTCCAAGGCCAACTCGATCCTGCAGTCGCTCCTGCGGCTCCTGCAGTTCCTCTCGGCCGTCACCTCGCTGGGGCTCTTCTCGGCGCGCCTCTCGCGGGTCCTGCGGCACGCACGCGGCGAATACACAGCGGCCGACGGTGCCGTCGAAGGCATCCTGGCGGCCGCCTCACTGTACACGCTCGTGGCCCTGGCCATGAAGGTCGGCATCCGCCGCGGGGCCCCGAGCTGGCTGCGCTGGCTGCTCGTGCTCCTCGACATCCTCTTCGTGGGCGCCTTCATCGCCGTCGCCGTTCTCACCCGCCCGTCGGGCGGTCCGGCCGGCCCGCACGCCGGCTCCTGTCGTCGCGTTGCCCGCGTTGCCGGCGCCGTGCTGCCCTCGTCCGTCCGGAACGGTCTGAACTGCAGATTGCCATGGGGTTCCTTCATTCTGGCCATCATCAGCACGTGAGTGAAACCCTAATCGACGCAGCCCCCCATTCCCTTCGTATAAACCTTACCCAGCCCCCACTTCGTCGGTTCGTCATTCTTCGTTCAGTACACGTGCTGGATTTCGTGCTAATACTGGGTTGTTCTCTCCCTTTCTAGTGTCTTGCACGCCGCCACCGCCGCCTTCCACGAGATTCGCGACCACCACAGACGCGAGGTTTACAACGACGGTCCCGGCTCGCCTGTCGCCAAGGAGAACAAGAAGCATGGCTCCCGATTCTAAATGTACTTTCTGCCTTATTTGGGTGGGAATAGCAAGCGAGGATTTCAAGTTGTTTATCTACTTAATGAACAGGATGGTACTTTGTACTGGTTAGAGCAGATTGTAGGATTTTAGACGCTGATTACGGAAGGGGGCTTATATTTATTTTACCCATGCTATCTTTATAAAGTCTACTTGTAATTACTAGCCTCTTTCTCCTCGTGTATCCTCCTATCAGTTTAGCCCTTGCACGTTCCTCAAGTCCTGCTGTCGGTCTTCTTCCTCTGGAACCTTTCTCGGGATTCTTTCGGCTCTTTTCGGCGGTCCGGAGGTTTCACAGACACGCTGATCTGACAGCGCTCTTGAGTTCCCATCGTTGCAGTGGATATTTACTGGATGTCAGCTTTCCAGCCGTAAGCGCTTATGCTGAGAGCTGAGTGAGCGTCAAGCGAATGACACCGGCCGCAGTCGTGTCTAGGGCCCCACTCCGCCGGTTTGAGGCGACAGTTCACCGCTGCCCTCTAGTATAAGCCGCTGACTTCGATACCCTCGTTACGGTACCATGACTTGGCATCATTTGAAGCACCGTTTGCGGAAAGTAGCTAAACCACTAAAAACCTCACTCTTGAGGCTACGGGTACTTGCGGTTCAATGAAGCTACTTGCAGCTCCCTGCGTCTTATGTGTGCCGGCGAGAATGGATTGTCGCAGTGTTCTCGTTCGTAGGGGTACCCTTGTCTCATGCAGAGTGATGGGTGCGGTACTTGGTATGAATTTGGCCAATGAGCAGCAATAGATCTACGTGGCCCAGGAATGTGACACCGGGCTCACATAATACCCCATCCTTCGCAAAACATCATCTGTTCAGCTCAGGAAAGACCTCTATACCAGTCACCAAGATGCATATAAGTAGCCCTGATAGTACTACCAATGCGAAAAGTGTCAATTCTTACTTAGCCATTCCAGAAAATATACTGGCCTGTTGCCACAGCACTACCATCCCCCGATAGTACTCGGCGCCAGACAGCGTGTTGTCCGCTTTCACCTTCTTTAGCGAAATACGACGGCACGCAACCTTACCTCTTATACCAGATGGCGTCCTCGAGCCCCGTTTTCGTCTTCGTGCCCGGCGCGTGGCACCCAGCGGAGGGCTTCGACTTGGTGCGCGCCCAGCTCGAGGCCCAGGGGTACGCAACGGAGGCCGTAAGCACCCCGTCCGTAGGTGTGCCCGAGACAGGTCCTGAGCGACCGATCGGCCTTGCGGAAGATGTCGCTGCCGTTCGCGATGTGGTCCGTCGCCTGGCCGATGAGGGTAAGCCCATCGTGCTCTGCGTCCACTCATATGGCGGCCTGCCCGGACCTAACGCCCTGGGTCCGGAAGAGAAGTTGGGATTCAAACACCGCGCCGCCGCTGGAAAGTCTGGGGGCGTTGTCATGCTCGTCTATTTGGCCGCCGTTGTGGTTCCTGCCGGGCGCAGCGCCTATAATGAGCTGGGCGAAGGGTTCCTGCCCTGGATGCATGTCAAGGTAACCGAAGCCACAACTACGCTACCCGTGACTCGAAGCGAATGGGCATAGTGAGGCTTATCGGATGGTTTTGACGCCTTGCTGACCAGCCCCTTCACGCACACAGGAGAACACCTTCACAGCCATGGATCCGGTGAAATATCTCTACCACGACGTCCCGGAAGAGCTAGCAGCGAAGGCCGTGCAAATGATCAAGCCGCACTCCAAGCAGACGTTTCTGGACAAGGCCACCTACGAGCCATGGAACGATAACGTGAACTGCGCCTATATCTTCTGCGACCACGACCAGGCCGTCGTTCCTGCTTATCAGGAGGTTGCCATCGACAAGCTCGGCCCCGATGCCCCAGTTTACCACATGGACACGGCGCACTCGCCCTTCCTGAACCAACCCAAGGAGCTTGCCGACATCTTAGTCGAGGCCGCCAAGGTTGGCCAAGAACGGAGCTGAGTGTCCAGACGTGTAAATACTGCGCATCAATTGAGTTCATCATACGAGAGATAGCTTACCGAATGGGGTAAGGAAAATCTGGTCCACAAGATTCGGCGAAGGATGCTGCGATAGCGTGATTCACTTACAAATTCTGAATATACTGGATAGCTTCATATTACAAGAGGGCAAAGCTTTAAACCCCCACTTGGTCTGCAGAAAGAAGGAAATCGTGGCGTGAATAACTATTTCAGGCCCCTCAGTTTTTCGTCTCTGGACCATAGCTCGCAGTATATGATTGAAAGCGAACAGGGCGCCCACGTTCAACACGGTCAGCCAAAGAGTCGATATGTTGACTAATAGTGCCCGCTTTGCGCCCAAAGCTTTGCGGCTAAAGCTACTGTGGCAATATGAGGTTATCACCAGTTTCGCCTATCAGGTCACGTGAGGAGCTATATGGACCTGATGTAGGCCCTATGGAGCATGTGGGGAGCGATCCCCCGCTACGAGCATAGTCTGCCATATCTGGCCCTTTTGTTTGTCCTTCCCAATGGATAACCTTGAACCTATCGCTTGCCACGCACCCCCTCCCAGTGCGACAGCTACCTTATCAGTTATGAAGGCAAACTCTCTCATCCCTGATCGTCAAAGATTCTGGCACTAGTCCATGCCAGACGCCCCATTTTCCACAGTGCACTGTTCATACAAGTCGGTAGTGATGTGACTAGTATTATTCCCCTCGCTGGGAATGTTTGCTCCGGCCTTGCTGCCGCTGTCGACATCGTCGCTACTACTGCTACCCGCTGTAGCTGTCTTCACCGGTCCCTCTGCTGTTTTCGGCCCTTATATCTGTGGATAGAGGCTTGGCGACCTTACTATTATAGTGGTTGGCTCGCCCGTGGGGTTATTAGCACTATTCAATAAGCAAGGGGCTAGGGTGGGGGACCTCGTGCAGCGCCTCCCGAACGCAGCTGACGATCTGCCCAGTTGACCAACCAAACCCTCTCGACAGTATAAGTGTCCTATCATGAGCGCAATTTCGGAGCATTGCCATAAGCCCTCGAACCGCCGGATTCTATTCGTATCCTGGACTTGCTACCGTCGTGGAATCCCGCTGCGCAGCTACGATGCAACCTCCGCGACGTTTCCCTCAATGGAGACAACATCACCACGTACGAGACGCTATCCTACGTGTGGGGAAGTCCCGAGGGCAGCCAAGCTATTATCTGTGATGAACAACGCCTCCTAGTCACCACAAACTGCCGCAATGCCCTGCATCGGCTTCACTACCGCCTTCGCACCCGGATTATTGATCGATACCATCTGCATTGATCAGCGGAAGAGCGAGATCAGCACCAAGGAGCGACTGCTTCAAGTAGCACGCATGGGGAATATATACGCGAGGGCATCCAGTGTGGTCATCCGGCTTGGGCCTAGCGTCATATCACGCCAGCTCCGACTCGTGGAAGCTCTGTACGCGCGCAAGCCGGATACGCCGAAAACATCCCCTTTGCGGGCGTGGTGGTCCCGTGAGTCTCTTCTCTTGACTATTTTCACTCCGGCCCGCTAAACACCGCTCGACTTAGTACGGTACTCCCATTATCACGAGAAGGATTTGAGAGTACACGTCGGCAAATCATGAGGAACTCTTGGTTCACGAGGATTTGGATGTTTTAAGAGAAGATATTTGCCCAGTCGTCCCTCTTCCCATTTGATCGTTCCTTGATTCCGTATCACCGTTTCACACCCAGCCTTATTAAGTGCGACCTCGCCTCTACCCCCAAAAACCTTTTGATTGAATTTTGCTACTATATGAGGGAGTTGCTCAAGTCCGTCAACCGAGGAGGCGAGCACGAGTACGAGGAGAAGCTTAAAGATTAGGAGCTGAGAATGCTTCACTGTCTGACTGCTGTTCAGTGTTCTCAACCTCATGACAAAATCTTTGGCATATACGCAGCTTGCGCGAAAAGGCGGAGTGGACCTGGCACCACTAGATTACACCAAGGATATTGCACCGCTTTTCCAGGAAGTCATTGTGTCTTTTATCATAAGATACAAACGTCTGGATCCACTCACGATCACACTCCCAGCAGCACCTTCGACGGCTTTCCCTTCCTGGGTGCAATGGTTCCAGGCCAACAAGGGAACGCCCATCGTATGAATTCGAGACTATTAAGGCTTTGTTCTGTCTGCAAAGTCTTGCTCACAGACCCGAGCTTTCCACCTGGATTCACACCATGAGATACCCCAGCATGGAAGAAGTCATTTCAGCTTTTCAGGAGCCGGGTCCCAGCCCTACAGATTACCTTCGCCGCTTCAGAAAGTCCTTCGGCGCCCTGTCCGACTGGAAACGTCAGGCGAGTGCGGTACAGATGGATCACATTGACCGTAACGTCAACTACGCTTTTATCACGTTTAATGGGAGCCAACTTGGCCGCGCCCATCACCTCTGCTGAGAGGGTGACAGCATGTGGCTCCTCGCAGGCAGACAGTGGCTATGGTGCTTCGGTCGCAAGAAACTGCGGGCTACCGTATCGTGGCCCTTGCCTACATAACCAATGTCATGAGCGGAGAGCGGTGGCCTGATGACGGGAGTTGCCTGAGTTGCATCGATATTTTCTAGCCAAATTATTATATTGAGCCATCTCGGACGGCCTCTCGAGTGTATGTTAGGTGGAACTTCCATTTGTCCACCGAACAACCAAAAGTGGGGTTTCCAGACATCATGTTGTGTATACAACATGCTTCAACAAGCTCTCCGAAGACGGAAGCTAAGGATAGGCGGGATCTGAGTGAAGTTGGAATGGGATTCCTCGCGTCCCTCAACGGCGTGTTCCGCTGTGAAGGCAGGTTCTTCCATAGCATCCATGACGAGACCGGTGTTGAAAAATTCACCGAAAAGCTCGTGCAGGGAACGATGGAAGTAGACCTAGAAATCTCAGTCTCAGTATTTACCATCCATTGCCGGGATGATGGGGTACATGGAGGTAAAGTGCTGATGCCTACCTGTGGCGCGGGTTGCCCGTATAGCGCTACTCCGCGATATGGTGGCACATCGAGGTAGTTGCGAATCACCTTGGCCCGGACTACTTCAGAATTCTTTGTGGAACCTTCCTTCAGAGTGTGCAAAACCTCGATACTGCGACTGGCGCCGGATGTAAAAAAAACAGGGTGAAGCATGGTGGCGACGAAACTGCCCTAGTGTGTCAGCTTTCCGCCATGGGAAAAGTGGCTTACTTACGCCCCGTTAGGTTTCAACAGCCGCGGAAGTGCTTGAGCGAGCGGCTCCAAAGTTGCGACGTCCATGATGGCCATGTTCATCACAATGATATCGAAGGCGCCAGGCTGTTGGCTAGTTTAACAAAGCTCAAACTAGAAGTTTTTGGGTATGTGGACTTGCCGTTTGAGGGTCTTCCAGCAGTGCAGAAAAGTCACTCGGCTGAGTAACATCCAGCAGGCGGTAGGTGATTTTCGACTTGTGCTCCATCGAATCGCGACCTTGAGCCCTTTTCAGCATCTCAGTACTCCCATCCGTGGCCAGTACAGAGCCACACTGGCCGGCCAGCCAACGAGCCACGATTCCATTCCCTGTTGCCAGATCAAGAGCATGGCCATCAGGGGTTATTTTGACCATGCGTTCCAGGGTTGGGCGCTGTAGGATCTCCCAGTACTTGTTGCCATCGCTACCAATACCTTCGTCCCAGTAGGTGGCGTTTGCATTCCAAGAGTCCAGTGACTCGCGGTGGAATTCCATTGTAGCTGCGGCTGTTCAGCGTGGAAATTGTACTATTGAGGAGTTAATACTACAAAAAGAAGGACATGGGATGGTCAGAAGAATTCGCAGCCGCTATATACCAAACGAAGGTATAGTCCATGGATGTTAGGGTGGGCCGACGACGGCCCATTGATTGGTCCGCTTCCACAGCCACATCCCGTTCTTACGATGAGTCACGCCGGAAGCTGAACCTGTGCCACTAGTCAAATCGAAACCAGTAATATTCCTACCTGATACACAGCCAAGCACCGAAGACCTGTATAATAAAGCATAGTACGAAATGCTATGTCATTACTGACTGTATATCGTATGAGCCCAACGGTGCCTACTGTGCGCCTCTTTCTTCTTGGCAGTGAGGGGTGAGACTTGGCACAAAAGCCCGGCATTCTGACGAACGGGGCTGGGGACATCTTGGATCTTTTCTGTCCGACCATAATCTCTTTCACAACGTACATCCAGAAGAAATACAATACTGGCTTGAAACGTGCAAGCTTATGATGCTTCACAATGACATGCTTGTGGCTTACAGCTTTGGCAGACTAATCGGACTACGAACTGCAGCGATTGGCATCTCTTAAGACTTGAGACAAGAGATGCAGGTTTCGCTTGGACTCCTGTGAAGAGCCCTCTAGATGTCTCATCGCTCTTGTATTGACAGGTGAACGCTGAGGCTTATTGGAGTCTTGAGCGTCTGCTCGCAACCCAGGCAAGGGCAATACATCATTTACCGATCTCGTTGTAGTTCTGTTAGAACACTGTGTATATTTATCATATGTAGCAATAGTCCACCGTTACAACACCCTAAATATTTAATTTCAAGGATGCATCACCAGGCTCAGCATCACAACTGCTCATGCAGGCCTAGGCGGACATATTTAGCTGCATTCTGTTAGAATCAGTATTAAACCTGTGGCAATATGAGGCTATCACTAGTTTCGCCCCTGAGATCACGTGAGGAGCTACTGGTACCTGCAGTAGGTCCTATGGAGCATGTGGGGAGCGGTCCCCAGCTACAAGTATATAGTCTGCCATCTCTGGCACTTTCTTTTGTCCTTTCTAATGGATAACCTTGAACCTTTCGCTTCCCAAGCCTCCTTCAGTGCGACAGTTATGAGCCCGGATTGCTTGCATACCTTTATTTCACAATAGAGACACTACGCAGGACGCCTAAAGAGCGTGGAAATCACCTTATACCCCCTTTCTCACTGTCCAACTCTTTTTAAACCCCCTAAGCAGTCCAGCTAGTGTCACGTGGTGGACCGTGACAGACCGTACCGGCACAGGGCAGCCTCTGAGACATCCTAAACTGGCTACGGATTAGTCGTCCCGTGATGGAGTTCTGTCAAGACCGCTCGGTACGGACCTCCGTTGGGGATTTAGATAAGAAGTCTGCGACCGAGGAGACTTCAGTTGTAGCTCTTCAAGCTACGTCCTGTCCACCAAGCCTGACCTATACCGACCGAATAGGAACCTGGACCTATAGCATAGAACCTGAATCGACTCCGTTATCCGCCTGCCTGCCCGCTCCTTGACAGCTAGCCTGACAAGCTACGTTCACTATAGCCAACTTTAGGATCTAACAAGTCGCTTTAATCACGAGATACGACTAGCCTGAATAGTATAATAAGCTTCGTATGGCCGCTAAGGAGCAACGTATCTAAATATACGTCGATCTTGAAGCCCCAACCTCCGAATACCTCATGAATCCCCTAGAGATACCTAGCTACAAAGCCTCTCTAAAGAGCGAGTCGGAAGACACGAAAGCTCTTAACACTGCAGATTATATATACACACGCGAGCTTAGGACTTACTCAGCTAAGATCAACAATTGGAACGCCCTTTAATATTATTATATCGCTCTTAGTTAGTAGGTAAAGAGCACAGTTAAGAAGGAGTATCTTTAAGCTGCTTATAGCCGAATCGAAGAAAGCTTAAATATAACAAAGTCGCTTTAAAACGTCCTTAAGGAGCTAAAGAAACAGTATAAGCCTTCAGATATTTCTATTAAAACAGCCGTTTATAAACACCATTAAGTAGTCTTAGTAAGCGCTTTAAAAGAAGGTGTAGCTTTAAAAGCCTAGTATTAAGAGTTTATAGCCGCCTATATACTAACTAAGAACTATAAAATATTAGAGGTAGAGGGCAACCTAGTGTAACGAACGCTATACCTAAGTACTGCGTGACGTAGGGTTTGTACAATCAGGGACAGAGAGCGTCTGTCTAGCTTGAACACTAGTCGTAGGGTAACTGATAACTGAGGGTGCGTGACTGGGTAACTGGTCTGAACTTCGGAATAGGTCGTTAGGAGATTACTCCCATCTATAGGTGAGATAGATGCTTAGATTGATCACTGAGGTAATGACTGTCTGACTAGGAAATCCTTCTAACTTATATACTAAGTCATTCCCTCACTAATATACGTTGGATCGTTGGATCGTGAAATCCCAAGTCGCGATCCTATAATCCAGTGGATACCTTGGATCGTTGGATCGTGGATTCCTTATTCACGATCCTATGATCCATCACGTGATTTAGTCTTGGCGTGGCTTGTGTGGCTGCTTGTGGCTAGTGTCTTGTTTGTTTACCGCATTGACTTGTTTGTTTGTCTGGCGGTCCTTAGCTGCATAACGCTTGTCTGTTCCCGTAGGCGGTTTGTTGGCTCGTCTGGGTCGTAACACTACCCTTCCCCTCTTCAAGGTCTTTGTCCCTAAAGACAGGGTCGTATAATAGGTCGTCCACAACGCCGGGTGTTGGTGAGTTCTGTATCCTTCCTTCTTCATGTTTTTGTGATGCATGCTCATCATGTCAGGTCGAATTAAAAAACGAAAATCTCGTGCGATTAAGACAGAACAACGCCTATCGCTATTCGTCGCGATGTCATCTTCTGCTACTGAGCGTTCCCCTGGTTGTTCGGCTTGTGTTCGTCGAAAAACAGCTTGTCGGGTGTCGGAGCTGGATTCGACTCGTTGCTAGGAGTGCGTTGGTCGTGGTCTTGCGAAGTGCGACGTCTTTAGTCTGTCGGCTTTGGACATGCAGGCCTTAGTACATCAGGACTCTAGGTTGGAGGCTGAGATCGAGGAGATCGAGGAGGAGCGCCGTGCTCTAGACGAGAAGATTCAACGTCTTCGGAAACAAAGGAAAATATGGCGTGAGAGGTTGGCGCGCGCGATTAAGCGCGGGCTGAAGAGCGTCGAGGAGTTGGATCGTGAGGAGGAGGAAGAGCGTCGCCGTGCGACCGAGGCTGTTCCGGCTTCCTCCGATCTTCCGATTACTTCCGACAGCCTTAGATTCGAATGGAACGACGCGTGGCTCGACGCGGGGTCGGATCCTGCTATGTGGTCGTCTTTCGGGGTTCCCCCTGGAACTTCCTTAGGGTCTGCTGCGCGTTCTTCAAGTGGCCAATAGGTTCCCACGTGTTTTCTTCTAATGAGTATCCCTTCCATTTGACGAGGTATTTCCAGTTGTTTCCGAACTTCTTTTTATCGAAAATTACTTCTACTTTATATTTATACTGATCTGTTTCGACTTCTAGGTTGGTTTCGATTTAGGCGTTCTTAAGAGCTGGTTCGAGTAAGGAAATATAGAATACAGGGTGTATCCTTATATTGCTAGGTAACAATAGTTAGTAGTTGGTTTCTAAAATAACTTTTTCAACTTCGAATAGTCCAATCTTCTTAAAGTCGAGTTTGTCGCTTAGTCGTTTGGTCTTGATGTTTTTGCGGAGTAGGTAGACTTTGTCTCCCCTCTTAAAGGTTGGTCCCTTTAACCTTACTTAGTCGTAGTAAGTCTTCATTCTGTTTTGTAAGAATATAAGGTTTTCTTGTAGTCCTTGTTGCAATTCTTTGAGTTTGTCCACTGTAATTATTGCTATTGGCGACAATTCTCCTAGTAGAGGTGCTCGTGTGATCTCTAAGTTGAATCCATAGTTGGCTCTGAATAGTGACATACCGAGTGACTCGTTATCGGCGCTGTTGTAGGCGAACTGAGCTGTTAGTAATAACTTAACCCAGTTGTTTTACTCGTAGTTAACGTAGCAGCATAGATATTGCTCGAGTGTTTAATTCATTCGTTCCGTTTGTCCATCCGTCTACGGATGATAGGCTGTGGATAGTTTATGCTTGACACCTAGCTGTGTTATAAGCGATTTCCAGAATTTACTCGTGAATAGCTTATCTCGATCGGAGATGATTTGTTCTGGCAACCTGTGTTGGCTGACGACAGTCTTAAGGAAAGCGTATACGAGTTCGTCGGTGTTGCTTGCTTCCTTATATGGTATGAAGTATATATACTTCGTGAGTTTGTCGGTAATAACGAGGATGCTGTCGTAGGTTGTTTATAACATTGGTTCCTTAAATGGTGGTAGCTTCACAATGAAGTCTAGCGCGATTATCTTCTAGGCGCGGTCCGGTGGTGGTATCGGCTGGAGTTCTCCGTACAGTTTATGTCTCGAGGCTTTTGCTTTGTTATATAGGTCGCAGTCCTTGATAACTTTGGTGACTCGTTCTTTCAGTTTCCGACAGTCGTAGTGTTGTTATATTCGGCTCGTGGTTTTAAAGATTCCTTAGTGTCCATAAACGGGGTGTTCATGTAGGTTTTTGATCAATTCATCCTGAAGTTGTTCAGGTATCTCGATTTTGCCGTTGTACTATGGTGGTTCTTCTCCCTTGAGCTCTTTGATCTTCTAGGTCCAGTCCTTATAATGGACTTGGTATATTGCGTCTAGCTGCCTATTAGGCACTAGGTTTCCGTTAGCGTCTTCTGTTAGGATAGTGTGTGTTTCCACTGTAGGTTCTTGCTTTAAATCCGGCTGGCGGCTTAGGGAATCGGCCTTGCCGTTCTCATTGCCCTTCCGATAGATAATGACGAAATGGAATTCGGAGAGGAATTCCATCCAGCGGATTTGTCGCTTATTCAGTTCCTTCTTTGTTGTGAATGTCGCGAGATTCTTATAGTCGGTGTATACTTTCACTTAGTATATTGTACCACTAAGGAAGTGTTTCCATTACTGGAATGCTTCGATAATGGCTATTAGCTCCTTGTCGTGAATCTAGTAGTTGAGCTATGGTCCATTGAGTTTCTTTAAGAAGAATGCTACTAGGTGTAGCTTTCCATTCTCGTCGGCCTAACTGAGTTGGCCTCCGATCGCGTAATCTGATGCGTCGGTCTCGACCTCGAATGGTTATGTAGGATCTGCTATACGTAATACTGGTTCGTCTGTGATCCTTTTCTTCAATTCTGTAAAGGCTTGTTCTTCTGTTTCTGTCCATTGGAAGTCGATGTCCTTGCGAGTCAGGTTCGTCAAGGGGGCTGCGATTTTTCCGAACTGAGGAATGAACATCCTGTAGTAGTTCGCTAATCCTAAGAAGGATCGTACGTCCTTTACTTCTTAGGGTGTTGGCCATTCTTTGACTGCTGAAACCTTAGCTTCTTCTATCCGGATTTCACCTGCGGATATAACGTATCCGAGGTAGTTGACTTTGTCTTTTTCGAATTCGCTCTTTTCTGGATTTACTAGCAGCTTTGCGTCCCGTAAGGCTTATAGCATAAGTCGGACATGTTCGCAGTGTTCCTCGAGGCTTTCGGAGTAGATCAGGATGTCGTCGAGGTAAACAACAACGAACTTGTCGATAAATTCCTATAGGACATGGTTCATCATATTCTGAAAGCTTGCTAGTGCGTTAGTTAGGCCGAATGGCATCACCAGGTATTTGTAGTGTCCGAATTTGCAGCGGAAGGCAGTCTTCCATTCTTCGCCTTCTTTGATTCGAATAAGGTTATATCTGTTAGGTAGGTCTAAAGCCGTGAAGATAATAGCTCTGCTTAGCTTATCGCGTAGCTCGCTGATAAGCGGTAGGGGGTAACAGTCTTTAATAGTGATAGCGTTAAGTTCTCGATAGTCGACATATAGTCGCCATTTGACTTTGCCATCTTTTCCCGCTTTCTTTAGAACAAATAAAATTGGATATCCCGCTGGTGAGTTCGATAGTCGAATATTTCCTTTCTCGAGATTCTCCTTAATATATTCTCGGAGTACTTGCTCGTGTTCTGAGTTGATCGGGTAAATCCTGGAGGGTTTCGGTTGTTTCCCTTCCTATAGGGGTATCTTATGGTCCTATACGCTATGCTCTGGTATTCCTGTAAGCAGTTTTCCACTGAACAGGTCGCTGAACTCCCGATACTGCTCTAGTACTTCGGGTCTGGGTTCTAGCTCGACTTCCTTAGTTCCTTTTATTATAAGGTAGACTCGAAGGGTCGTAAGCTTACTTGAGGGTCTGTTCCGTTGACGCTTCTTAAAGGCTAAGTCTCTTCCTGGTGTATCCCACTGAAGTTGGCCTGTTCTCCAGTTGACTCTGGGATTGCTCTCCCGCAACCAGGGTATCCCCAATATCAGGTCGTATCCCAATATGTCTGCGATGTCGCACTCGAGTCGCTCCTTTCGATTCTGGACTGTCACTAAGAGGGGCGCAGTCTCTTGTAATACGAGTCCATCGTCGTATTGGAAAGCTTCTCCATCGGCAGCGTGGAGTCGGTATAGGGCGTCCTTTTGCTTCCATGGTATCTAGAGCTTGTTGACGATTCGTGGAGAGAAATAATTCCCTTAGGCTCCGCTATCGACTAGCGCAAGCACTTCGTGTTTTAGGACCTGTACTGATAGTACTAATGGTCCGTTCACATCGCGATCCTTTTGGTATATCGCGTACAGGGACTTCTTGTCCTGTTAGGCCAGCTGTAGTCCCTTTATAACTAGCGTCGGTCGTTTCCCGACTGTTTAGCTTGTCGCCTGCGAGCAGCTCTGACTTGTCTCGCGGCTTCTCTGTCTTGCCAGGCTCCCCGACGTCTTAGGTGTCCGGTGAATTCCCTTAGGGTTGGATCGTCGTCTGAAGACGATATGTGTTTCATTAGGTCGACGCATTTGTCGGATAACATCTCTTGTGTCTCCCTTTCTTCTCCTTAGTAAGAGGTCGGGGCTCGGATTAGTTCCTTAGCTTCGTGACTGCCAGGAGGTACGAGCAGCTGTGCTTGCTTCTGCTCTCGGAGCTTCTCTTCGTAGCTTTCTTTTATCTTAGTCCATGCTTCGGCCTTCTTGACCGCATATACGCGGCACTGGTGCGTTGTACATTGGTACCATTCGATACTGCCAGCCATACACTTGCGAGGGTACTCTCGGGGTGCTTTAAGTAGCATATACCCTTCCCGGTCCGTGAGTTGGACAACGGTTTTATCGATTTCATCCTGCGTGTATAGGTTGTAGATGGCTTGTCTTACGATTCGTCGCGGAAATGTGTGGTTTCTAAGTTTCTCGCCGAGGTGTTGCATATACGAGTCGAAGATACAGGAGATCCATGCTAATTCTTCGTGTCGCTCTGCTCGAGGGTGCATTCGCTTATCGTCACCGAATCCTGACCGTTGCATCGGCCCGTGATCTCTGGCGATGTTCATGAATCGCTCGGCAGCGTCGCTTCCTTCGAGGAACACTCCCTTAAATAGGATCTATCCGTTGTGGTCGATAGTCCGTCGTTAGATAGCTTGTTTATTTAGCTCCTCGTCGGTATAGCGGTTCAGCTCGTGGGGCTCTAGAAATTCAACCCATCTTTGGAGCTGTTCTTCATTGCTGCTGTCTATAAGGTAAGATCCTTCATCGGGTTCTTCCTGGATGACTTGTTGTTGTATTATCCTGATAGTACGAGTTTGTCGTGGCTTTCGAGGGTACCATCCGGCGCCGTCCTTAGCTGACCGATGGGTGCCACAGTTATTGTCGTAACATGTCGTCCAGCTGAGGTCGTCATGGTCCACACTGGGGGTACTCGTGGTTTCCTTTCCCACTCCATCTAGTGCCGCGACCTCCTATCTCTGGATAGCATTAGCCCGTCGTTCTAAAACTGGGTTCCATTTGCGAGGCTTCTTTAGTTCCGTGCACCAGCGTGCAGGGTGTCCTTTCTTCCCACAGTTGTAGCATTCGCCGTCGAACTTCGGCTTACTGTGGTGTGTTGCGTTAAGGTCCATTGGTCCGGAATGATTACCGTAGGAGGTCTTGTTTCTCCATCTATCATCGTTACGTCGGAAAGGTTGAGTAGACTGTCGCTTCTTTCCAGTGTTGGCATTTATGGGTTTGTGGACAGGCTGTTGGCCCTTGCGCTCCATCTTTCTCTCGTAGAGTCGGTTGTCGATGCGCACCACGAGCTCGATATACTCGGAGAGCTCGCTAGGGCGATCCAGTCTGGTCACCTCGTCTTTGACGTCGTCCTTGAGACCTTGGTAGAATTGGGCGATATAGGCGTCATCGTCCCAGTCTAGTTTGGAGATGATCTGTCGGAATCCGGCTGCGTACGCGGCGGCGGATCCTTTCTGCTGATGCTTTATAAGCTGTCGTTCGGCCGTGCGGACTTCGTCAGGGCTTCCGAAAGTGCCCTTCAGCTTGGCTTCGAACGTCTCGTAGTCTCCGAAGATCTCCTTGGTCTCATCGTCCTAGATGCGGTCCTCGTTGGTCAAGTAGTCTCTCATCGTGGGTTCGAACCACGATAGGGCGTCGCCTTAGAGGTATCCGGCGATGCACATGACCTTATCGGATTCGTTAAGGAAGCTGGAAAAGTAGTACTTTAAGTATGCCTTGGCCTGAGTAAGGAACATCTGTACGTTCCCGTTGCAACCGTCGTACAGGGTCGGGCCTAGGTACTTGTGTCTCCCATAGTCGACGTTTCTGCCGTTGACCGCGTGCTGGAGCTGCTGGTTTTCCTTCTGGAGGGTTTCAACGCTCTGTCGGAGGGCGTTGATGACATTGGCGAGCTCCTACGGCGTGTTGACTTCCTGCGTGGCCTGAGGGGCGGCTCCCGTAGCGCTGTTCTGCGCAGGGGTGGCCCTGGCCGGCTGAGGCGTGACAGGCGTAGGGGTTTGAGGTGCCATTGCGTCGAGAGGTTAGTGTCCAAGTAGTTGACAGTGACTGACCTGAGCACGAGTGATCAAAATATAACGAACGCTATACCTAAGTACTACGTAACGTAGGGTTTGTACAATCAGGGACAGAGAGCGTCTATCTAGCTTGAACACTGGTCGTAGGGTAACTGATAACTGAGGGTGCGTGACTGGGTAACTGGTCTGAACTTCGGAATAGGTCGTTAGGAGATTACTCCCATCTATAAGTGAGATAGATGCTTAAATTGATCACTGAGGTAATGACTGTCTGACTAGGAAATCCTTCTAACTTATATACTAAGTCATTCCCTCACTAATATGCGTTGGATCGTTAGATCGTGAAATCCCAAGTCGCGATCCTATGATCCAGTGGATACCTTGGATCGTTGGATCGTGGATTCCTCATTCACGATCCTATGATCCATCACGTGATTTAGTCTTGGCGTGGCTCGTGTGGCTGCTTGTGGCTAGTGTCTTGTTTGTTTGCCGCATTGACTTGTTTGTTTGTCCGGCGGTCCTTGGCTGCATGACGCTTGTCTGTTCCCGTAGGCGGTTTGTTGGCTCGTCTGGGTCGTAACACCTAGCTACTAAAACGTTCCTTAAAGCTATCGGGGAGCGACTTGCTTCTTAATAAGCCTAGAACTAACTGGACAACTTCGTTGCAAATAAAGTTATTAGTAAGGAGTCCCTAAAACTAATCGAGCTAAGCGCTATCTTTATAGAGCAAGTTAATTCTAGGACGCTACTAGGAGCTAAATAACGATCGTTTGTAACGTTAAGCGGAACCGGCGTCGCAGACTAAGACTCTTTATTAGCTAGCGGAAAGCTAAAGTGCTCTTACAATTTAAGATAGCCTTATAAATAGAGGCCTATAGATTGCAGAAAACTGGAATACACTGTTAGGGGCTCTGCAGCCCCCCTTAAAGATAGTAGGGCCTTTAACTTAATTCTATAGTTGGAGATTAGGAAAATCCTCGAGCGCTTAAAGGATAACAAATGGAAGTCGCTTAAAAATGAGCTCGATAAGCTAGGATAAACTAACAACTCCTCGGCTGGACTCACAAGTCACATCTTAGCTATTAGCATTAATTCAAAGCTATTCTAGATAGATACGCATATTAACCTGGCAGTAGCGTCGCTTACAAGCCCTTATATACTATCGTAATCCACGATTGTCGACAGTTGCAGGTTATCTCACATTGTAAACGACATCTCTATACTTCAGGAGGGATCCTTCGTTCCGGCACCTCCTAGAAGAGTGGTGAAGGCCGGGTCTTTGGCCTTTAGTATTAGAGGCACCGGCATATACGTTATTAAGGGAGCATTCCTTAGTGTTGGTAGTGTTAAGCTGGACCTCACGCTACGTAACGTGGACTTAGTTAAGAGTTTCTATATTAATATTATCTCGGAGTTCTTACTATACGACGTAAGTGTCTGGTACTATAGTAAGGACTGCACACTAAGGGTCGGTTTGCTTATAAACAGTGCTATGGTATAACAGTTATAAAGAATAAGTAATCTAGTATTTCTCAAATATAAGCCTTTTTAATCTTTCTACTCTATCGCTCTACAAACCCCTTAGCACTGTTAGAAACGGTTCAATCGTTTGCAGCCGTAAGAAGAGCCCCTATAAACTATATATAGGTTAAGAAAGCAGCAGTGAGAAAGGACTCAGAGGCTATATAGCACGCTAAGACTGGATACCTTAGTGTATCGGCCTTAAGGATACTTTTAAAGCAAAGTAAGAACGTTAGTATTGTAGGCGAACTTATAGGGATATATAAAGTCTGCAGATTAGCGTATGCTAGTAAGGTTGTCAGCCGATAGCCTATAGAAAGAGCCTTAAGGCCGTTCCTTAAGGTCCTTTAGGACCTATGTTGCAGGTATAGGACTTATCCTATACCGTTCTCTGTCACTACGGACTAAGCTATGCACTTAACGAGAAGCTAGTCCTTTAACCGAGCCTATCCTAAAGCTCGGGCCAGCCTACCCTGGAGCACGGGCCAGCTTACCCGCAAGCATGGCCCGCTTTACCCATAAGCGTGGCGTTCGCCACGCGGAAGCTTCTGCAAGGTTCCACGAGTTTCCACGAGTTTCTACGTGACTCCCTGAAGCTCCCACGAGCCCCCATGAGGCTCCACAAACCTCTATAAGGTTCCATATGCTTCTAAGCCACGTAATCACTTACGCAATCACTTACGCGTCCTCTTCCTTGTATTACTAAGAGGATAAAGGTTTAACGGGTATAAGTAAAGGCTGAATCTCCCCTCTTCGTGTAACTAGTCTGTCCTGAAGCAAGCAAGCACACGAAATACACTCTTGTTCCTCTTGAAGAGAAGTTCCTTATCCTTCCGTGTTTCTTTATAGAAACGACCTCCGAGATCGAAAGAGCCCTTATAAAGGGGTTGCTTCCTCTTTTCGATCAAACCACCACTTCCAACAACCTATTTGACTTTCCTAAAGAATACGACGGTTCCTAGTGGCTACTGGTGCTGAAGGACAACTATAGTGGCAAGCTTTAGTCCTTTCCAACGCCCTCGAAAAGCCATACCTAGATATTCAATATTATCAGAAGCTTCAAGAGGCATGTTCTAAGACGCTACAACCTTCACCTCTATATTCTTAAGCACAACGGGGAGAAGGGCGTGATAGCTATTAATAGTATAACCAAATACGAGCGCTAAGCAGACTCTGAAGGGATAGAGATTTAAACCTTACCCCTATACGCACACGAGCCAAATGGAGCCCTTAAGAGAGCTAGTTAAAAGATAATTGTTCGATCCCTAAAAATGCTATTGTATGCTAGCCTCCCTAAGGTGCTACAGCTAAAGTTAACCACCGCTGCGATAAAGCTTATCAATATAAGCCCAGCTTAGTCGTAGCGCTTCCGAAGCCCTAATAAGGTGCTAAACAAATGGTTCTCTCTTAATCAGACGCACTATAGCCCTTAAGAGCTGCGAGAGGCTTAGGCAGACCTCCAACTAGACTAGAGCGGTATATATGTCTTCGGATGTAAGGCTTTTGCCTTTCACTTAAAACACGCTGCTAAAGCATACCGCAGAGCGTTTAAAGTTTAAAATAGGGCATAGATAGGATATCTAGTAGGCTGTACCGCTACCAATATCTACAGAATCTAGTTGCTAAAGCACGGTAAGGTCATTTAAACGCGAGACGTTATATTCGATAAAACGCAGTTCTATAATGGAAGAGAGTTAGAACAGCTGGACCCTAAAGCGCTAGAGTACTTATAGATTAAGCTAGGAGACATCCCTTTAAGCAAGACAGGCTTCATAAATGAAACACTACAGCTTTAAAATAGGCTCGAGGAGCTAGATAATATTGTCGGTATAGCATTACGTCCTGAAAGCTCTTAAGAAGCTCACCTTAGAAATTTAGAGGAAGGCAACACCCGAGGGACCAGTCGATAAGAACTTAGGGGGGCGACGAGCTTGTATTCTGCCGTGAGTCAGACTCATTTCTGAACCTTTCCCTTTCCCCTCTCGCTCAGCATTCCAAGAGTATGGAAGAGGAAAGTCACCTGAATGAACAACGAGACTAGATGGCTGATCCCCTTCTTTCCAGTTCAAACCGTTCGGGGCCTGCTGATGCCTTCTGCCTGTATTGTGGACCGGTTTGGTTTCAAAGATGGGCCTTGCCGATAGTGGTCATGCCGAGGGTGTAATTTTGGATATTGTTTACTTTGAGCGTTGATGCCTGGTGTCCCTGGGTAGTAGCGAAATGATTGGGTGGGTTGCTTCTCCGAAAAGGCTATCGAATTGAGCCACTCGCCAGCGACAGCGCTAAGACGACCCACTGTGATGAGCAATAAGGCTATGTGAGCGCCTACCTTGAGACCACATTTATTGATACGGTGGATAAGCAGTGCGTTTCACGTGATGTCTTCTTATCGCCGGCGTAGCAAGCAGGCTTCTTCTCTTCTGACGCTATAAGATAATAGCGTTTCATTTACCCCTCAGCTGACAGTTCTCGCCTGCGGCCACCATATATTCATGGGACCATAAAACCACTGCCTATCTTCGCAGGAGCACCGGGCTATTATGCTTTTCTTTCTCGTTTCTTCACATCAGCCGCTCATTAAGGCGCAGGCCAAAGGTGCATACAAACATGCTCGTTCAAATGCTAATCCAGACGCTCTGGTACCAGCCCCTCAACGTCCTGGTAGCCGAAGTCATCCTCCTCGTCCTTGTGACATGGCAGTTTCTGGCGTGGCGGAGTCTCAGATTAGCTCCGAACGCCCCGCCACTCTACAAAGGACATGGCCTGTTCGGCTCGCTGCGCTTCACCACTTCACGGGCCGAGTATCTGACCGAGGGTACCAGGAGGAGCGGTGATGGCCAATTCAGCTTCTGGTACGGCGGTAACCACGTGGTAGTCGTGTCGGGAGAAACAGGCCGCACCAGCTTTCAAACATCGCGCAACTTGGATCCCAGCGCTGGGTAGACACCCCTTACCGCGCGAATATATATCGAGGAGGACCAAAACTAACCGCAAAAGAGTAGCTTCGCCGCCCTATTTGGAGCCTTCTTAGACCTTAGCGAACAGACCAAGGACTCCATCCGCAAGAGTATGCTAGTCTACAAACGCTGCACTCACAGCGACTACATGAGCACCAACTTGCACCACTTGGTGGCCGACAGCGCCGCCCACATGTGCAGCAATGCAGACGTCGGAGGCGATGGCGTCGTCGTTGATATCATGAAGTTCATGGGCCCGTTGCTATACCAGCTCACGCACCGCATGGCCGGGGTCCACGACATCGCTGACGACCCGCGGCGGCTGCGCGCGACCTGGGCCGTCTACGCGCCGCTCGAGGACTCTCCTTACATCGATATCCTCCTGCCGTGGCTGCCGACAGCATCTAAGATCCGTAAGGTTTGGGGGTATGCCAACTTGCACTGGACCATTAGCAATATCGCCCAGAAGAGGAAGGAGACCGGGGACAAGGCCCGGAAGCCCGACATGCTACAGATGCTCATTGACAACGGGACTAGCAGCATATGGCGGTCTTCAGTATGTTTTTCGTCTCCCGCCATTGTCTACTTTCTTCCAAGCATTCTGTTTCTAGAAAGGCGTTCTCGGACACAAATACTTACTAGTCTCGGCCAGACCGTGATAGGAGCTGTCATGGCCGGCGTTTTCAACACGACCTTTTCCACCGTCTGGAACCTATGTTGCCTGGCCAATAACCCGGAGTGGCTAACAAGGGTGCGCGCTGAGATCGAAGCTGCCATAACTGAACACCAGATCTCTGAAACCGAGTCAACGGCGGATGCCCTCGGGCATCTCACACTCCGGGAGTGGGAGACAAATTTCCCGTCGCTACAGTCCGCAGCCACCGAGAGCATCCGTTTCACCATGGCGGGGGCTGTTGTGCGAAAAAACATCGGCGGCGACAACCTGCCAATCGGAGATACCGGCTACGTCATTCCGCGCGGAAGCTTGGCCGTCCACGCCACGGCCGACGCCCACATGAACGAAGCGATCTATCCCGAGCCGCGGAGATGGGATCCAAGCCGGTTCCCGCATGATAGTCAGGCGCAGGGCGCCGATATACCGCACGCCTATTTGGGCTGGGGCTCAGGGAACCATCCGTGTCCAGCTCGGAGAGTGAGTTCACATCTCTCGCCAATGCGGTTTTGGGGAAAGCGAAGAGAACGTAACATCAGACTGAAAGTTTTGTGCGCAGTTTGCTGAGTTAAACCTCATTGTGGCGACCGTCTTGTTCATCGCTTCCTACGACTTCTACCTTTGTGACAAAGCCGGCAATAAAACACACGGTCCGTTGCCCGCCATCATCTACAACCGGATGGGCGCGGGACTCCCGGAAAGAGAAATATACATGAGATGTCGAAAAATGACAAAATAGTAAAGGTTAGGAAGGCAAGGCATGTACCATTTACAGTTACCCCTGGTTAAAGAATAGCAGTAATGCATGTTCAAGCCTAGTATTTAAAAGGTAGTGGGAAGCTGCTTGAAGTATTAGCGGGCAGCCCACAAAGAGGGGCAGGTCTCTAATACTAGCGGTGACAAGGCCGCCATAGGCATCGTTACCAATGCCGAGATCAGCATATCCCACCTAAGGCATGCCGATGACAAGTCGCTGGTGCGTTAAGCAAATGAAGAGGTGTGCGTCATAATGAGAAAAGGAGACGTAGGGATACAGTTCAGGACTCAAAAAGGGAAATATTCAGTAAGGAAATTAAGAAATTTGGATGATGCTAAGTCTTAATGACAGGGAACCTACTACTCACTAGCAGCTCTTCAGGCGACGTCATTGAGCTGTGTTTGGAAGTCTGTAGGTATAAAAGAGAACAATTCACTATGATACTGGGCCTTAATTTGCAATAGGAGCCCGGCCTCAGCTAGGTCCTACATGCGCCTCGCCAATGGCAAAACGCAGTGCACAGGACGACGGCAACTCACAGTTTCCGGCCACCATCGTCTCACTTCATCATCGAGTCGCTACGTCACTAAACAAAGGCGAAAGGATGTTACATGAACACGATGCAAGCGACCCTTTCTGTCACTATAATCTAGGGGGTCGATTAAAGGACAGGCCCATCAAACCGCCACACGTCTGGCGACAGTTAAAGGTGCTTCTTTTTTACTTCAACACCGAATATATTAACCACCTACGGTTATATTTATTGAAAAGTTATACCATTCGAATTGTCACATTCTATTCTTTCGTTTAATATCTATTATAATACATAAACTATAGCTAGCTACCGCTCTCCTCTAAGTCTACTAAGGAGATTCCATCTGGTCTGTCGCTAAGTAATATACAGTCTTTAAACACTACCTCACGCCTTATTTCGAGTGCAAGCCTTTTAAATGCACTATTCAAAGGCATCGTTAAGCCCTCAGTGAAGTCTAGGAGCACTGGCTAGTCTAGTGGGTGTTGCTTTAGGCTAGACTTAGCTAGGCTCCTTAGCATAACCGCTTTAAGCTCTTCGCGTAGTTAATTATCTGTCAGTCTGGTAGCAGCCACATTATTAGAGATAGGTAGTATCGCCGTTTTTTTAAGCGCTAGCCACAGCTGAAGACCATACTCTTAAGGGGAATGGGTTTCCAGCGTGTCAACAGCGCCACACGCGAAAACATCAAGGAGTTCTTCTCAAGGCTAAATAAGGAGCGCATCCGCGATATCCTTAAGGAGCACATGTAGAAATTTAATAAAGTTGGAGCTCAGATTAGCCTTAGAGACTTCTTTTTTATTATCGGACAGTCTGCTCTCACAAAGGTCTTCATTTTAGACACCACAAGAGATAAGTAGAGGACGTCTTTAAAGTCTGTTTTTATAGCTAACCGAGCCCTATCTCCTTTAGTTATCTTTAAGGGGAGGCAGGTCTAATAGCAATAGTTTACCACGTAATCAGATAACGAGGACTTTATAAACTAGCAATTTAAAGCTTTAGGCTGGCTAGACCTTTAATTTAATTGCCTTGCGCTAGTTAAGATAGGTGTTCTTACTATAGACTACTCTAGACGACCCTAAGTAGTGGCGCCACCTTATACTTGACGGCTATGTTAGCTATTATAGCAAGGAGTTTATATTAGAGTGTTTAACGGCTAAGGTCTAGCTATACTTCCTTTTAGTATATACTTTGCAAGTTCTTTAACTTCTAGACCTTTGCCCTTTTTCAGTGTTAAAGCGCGCGTACTGGAAACACCTTCGCTAGGCCTGCGTATTTAATCTAACGATGACGCTAAAGAAACTGGAGTTCCTGAAAGCCTGGATTAAAGCTTAGAAGAAAGCACTAACTTTAAAACACATTGCTTGTTACAGGTTGGGACCTGGGAGATAGGCTCAGGCGCACCTGGCCTGAGCGTCTCACAAACCCCTCACATGTGGCTCCGAGTAGGTCTCTCCATTCGAACGCCAGGCTAGTGGTCAAGACCTAGGAGGGGGGGAGCTGAGCAAGCGATCCGAACGTTCCGATCCGAACGTTCCGGTCCGAACGTTCCTATCCGAACGTTCCGGTCCAGTCTCGCAAGATTTAACGAGACGCTGCGCCCGGCCTCCTGAAGACGGTTCTCTTCTCTCTTTCCCATCTAGAAAATAAACAGCATTTGGCCCCTTCGATAGTGCTTCAAGGCTCAGCCTCTCACACCCTACTTTATTTATATTATAACAGTTAGCTGGCTTTACCCTTTAGATCTCTGGTTACTGAAGATACCGGAACTATAGTCGAATTACCTTAACTAGAGCGCTATTAACACGCTGTAAATTGATAGACCGGCTCTTATAGACCTATACAGCTAGGTTTCTATATAGGAAGGCTTGTAGCCACCTCTTTTTAAGTGGCTCGCTGTCGCCCTAAGCCTGGAGGATACGTTTAGCGAACTCCTTAACTTAGTGATACGTGGCGGGGGTAGGTAAACAGTAATAAGGTGCGGTATCCTTGTCAAGGAGGGGTCCTGCTACCCCACCTACCTAGTTGGGATATCGCACCATAGATAGTTTCCTGCCCTGACAGCCACTTCGTGGCCGGCGGACGGAATACATCATCTTTCCCCTTCACCCCAGTCTACACCATATCACTTAGGCATACAAAGGTGGAAGCCTTAGGACAGCTTAGGTAAGGATCCAGGTTGTAAGCAATTCTTCTTCGACTGGCCTGAGCCTCTGTTAGTATGCGAACGTATCTGACCTGCTTTGTTAGCGTCGAAGTCTGTTTTATAGTGTTGATTTCAGTATGCCGTATTCTCGCGTAGTCTACTTAATTCCGTGCTCACTTGTAACGGAGCTAAGTGCCCTTTATATATCTTCTTCGGAATACTGTTTTATATTAGCTATAACTGTTATAATATGAGTTTACAGAAAGATTGGACGCCAATTGAGTTCAGAAATAAAAAGAACGTCCGAAAGGCCGAAAATTCGGTGGCTGGTTTTTTGGGAGCCTGAAAGTGGGGGGGCCCGAATGGGGGTCCTTGAACTTACTCTAACTCATTTAGTCTTTAAAGTTCGATATCTTTTTTAAAGTTGATTAAACTATTACAAAAGTATAAGATCTCTTAAAAGGTTTTAAGAAGGCTTTATTTAAGTAAGATTACTTTAATTGTATTATCTCGGTGTTATTTAATAAGTGTTTTAAACTAAGTTTTAACTTAAAAGCGGTTTAGCTATATATATTAACTGAAGACTAGCTACTTTCTATTTTTTCCCGTTTTTCTAGCTGGCTACGAGTAAACTCAACTGTCACACCACAGCGACACCGGCAAGATAGAAACGGATTTCAAGGTGGTTCATTAAAGGAAACTAACGTAAGGAAAGATGCTAGACATGGCAGACTATATACTGAAGCTTTCTAAGGCTCCTGTGGAGCTTCTCACGTGACACCACTAACAGGTTATCGACCTTGAGAATACCCTCACGGCGCGACACCAATGATACTATAACCGCCGCCGAACCCGTTCTCATCCCATAAACCAAGGAGGAGTCTTTAACACGGATGCTTATCAAGCGCGGATGTTCACGCGCCCAGTCTAAAGGATGTAGGGGCCAGAGCAAATGAAGTTGTTGACTATGCAGTCCTAGTTGCCTGAACCGTCACATTGCGATAATGTTGATCTCTCATCCTTTTTATGAGTAGTCCTACTGACATTAAGACGTTGGTGACTATTTGGCAGCAGTGGAGGGTGAGTATAAACACATCACTGGCAGTTCATACAGCCACATGATGAAAGTAGTCTACAGACACAAGCGCGATATCGTTGTCTTTCCATGCACTTCCTTCGACTAGTCTGGTGACCGACTATCTATTGTGTCGGCCCTGTTGTCCCTCAACTGACGACTTGAGGTAACCCACACGTGCCCAAGTCTTTCCTCGACACGCCATCAAGTATGCTACTGTTGTGAAAAAACACGACACCGCTGCCCCATATTCCTTCTTACTACAGTGGCCAACACGACTCTGCACTATTCCATTGGATACCGCCGTGACCACGACAATTGGCGATTCGGCTTGTCAGTTGAACGTATTTGGAAGCCGCCGCCAACGGGGTCGAAAAGATTGTAACTGTATTGGGGACTTGGCCGGGCGGCCCGTGTTTATCATCCTCCAGTCCCGCACACGCGCATTACCAGTAGCAATCGTTACCGTGGAGCACACAGACGGACCCGGCACTTTCTTGGGGGCGCAAAGGCGTCGTCCCATTGCTTGCGGTGCCCTGATTAGGCGGTATGGCATGTCCTATTCTGTTGAATGAAAGCATGCTCAACGGCCCAGCCAGCTGTTTATCGCCATAACAAAGCCTATTGAGGCTGCAATCAAGAGCCTGACGAGGGACGCAAATGCGCTTTCCAGGAACGCGCCGTGCCATGACGCGAGCTTAGGCACCATAATCCAGACTCACTTATCTTCCACAGGCTAACGCCTTGGATTCAACGGCCGGCTCTACACGTCCATTCTCACGCCGTGGTCGAAGAATAGTCGCCGCCGCCGCCGCCGTTGACGACCCAGCCGGGGTCGGCGAACCAAGAGACGGCCTCGGAGCCCGTGTTGCCAAAGGACTCGAAAGTGAAGTCAAAGCCATCCATGGCGCCCTCGAAGGCGTTGTTGTTGTCAAGGCCCTCGGGCGGGTCGACAGGCGGCAGCAGCGGGTGGTGCAGGGCGGCGCCGGCAGGCTTGGGCATGCTGACGACGTGGGCGGGCGCCATGTCGGCAAAGGCGGCGGCGCGAGCGGCCACGATGGGCGGCGTCGTGCGGTGGTGCGCCAGCGGCGTTGTCGTCGTCGCTGTGGCCGCCGAGCTGCCGCTTCCGCCACCGCCGGGCGTGCCGCCGAGCACTGCGTGGTTGTAAATGGACGGTAACGACCCGGCCACGGGCAGCGACGGCGAGGCCAGCACTGGGGGCGACGGCATGAGCTCATTGATGTCGCTGATGTCTATCTGGCGCACCGGGTTGTGGCGCGACAGCACCTGTTGACCCGGCACCACTACGCGGGTCACATCGGGACTGCCAGGGTAGCTCGGCGTGTTGGCGGCCGAGACGCCGCGGGCGATGAGATTTTCCAAGTCCGAGTGCTGGGTAAAAAACGCCAGTTAGTACGGCTAATAAACGAGGGCGGGCCCGTGGACGGGGGATACGTACGATGGCCTGCACCGCCGGAAGGTGTGACATGTGCTTCGTAATGCGCAGGCAGCGCTGGGCGTGCTCGTGTACTTGTTCGGCGGTTGCCAGGTCTTGGCCGGCGAGGGTGCGATGGCCGAAGAACAGCATACGAGCGCACTGGTAGGCGCACATGGCCAGGTCGGTGTCGGTCACAGGCAAGCCGCCGTCGAGCGACATAATGGTGCGGAAGATGTCGGCCGTGGCCAGGGCATGCTCAAAAGACTGGCGCTGGCACATTTCAACGAAGTGGGGTGGAAGACGGTCTAGGGCCGGGCGTGGCAGAGCCTCCTTAAGCCCGGACAGCACGACACGGTACAGGTCACAGTGGCACTGACGCCACCAGACGTGGATCATAATGAAGACGCACAGACGCGGCGAGTAGGCGCGCAGCTTGACGTTGTTGTCGGAGAAGCGGAACGAGGCGGGCAGGTGATCGTTGAAGGCGCGCAGCTCGCCGGCCAGTACGTCGACGAGTCGCGGCAGCTCCCGCAGCTCCGTCTCGGGCATGGCCAGCACGTTCTTGGTGCAGTAGAGCACGCGGCTGCGGATCCAGAGCAGGCGCACGTGCAGGGCCAAGGAGCCGACGTCGTCGGGAAATGGACGCGTCGGGACGGGACGGAGATGCTCGGTGACCTGCGGCAGGTCGAACTCAAAGTTGCGCTCGTTGCACGGCAGCTGGATATGCATGGCCTCAGCCGGCAGCAGCGTGAAGTCCGGGTAGCCGCCGTTGATGCCTGAGTCGATGGTCATGAAGGCCCACATGAGACGGCGTCGCGACTCACGCGCAAGGAAGCAAAGGTTGGGGTTCTCGTAGTTGAGCCGCAGCGCGTACGAGAAGCGGCTGGCTAGAGCAGCGAGCATAAAGGCGCCCGTGAAGCGGCGCGTCAGCATGCGGTACTTCATGATGAAGACGAGGGCCTGGATCTTGATGGTCGACGGGTTCTCCATGTCGCCAAGCACCATGCGCTGGCACTCGTCGATACACCGGCCGCCGTACTCCCGCGCGCCGGGTCCGAGGTCCGTCAGTAGCGACGTGATGCCGACAAGGGCCAGCAGCAGCGCCTTGTCCATCATGCCGGCGTGGTAGCGCTGCATGAGCGAGGCCCGATGGAGGAAGGAGAAGACGGGCACGTGATGGACATGGCGGAAGAAGCTGTCAAATGTGCGGCTGATGAGGGCCTTGTCAGGGAAGGTGATACTGCCGGAACTAGTCAATGAGGACGAGTATTACAACTGTCTCGGTCGACAGTAGGGAGGACGTCTGCGGGGCCGATGCGCGAGCAAACGATGGGCGGCGATAGGGGGGAGAGGCACTCACGGTTCGTGGTTTAAGGCCCAGGGGCCGTAGCCGCCCTGGCCGTGGGAGAGGCTCTGGGATTTCCCATGGGCCGCCACATGGTCATCGCGTACATGGCGCCTCTTCTCGGGCGGCTCTGACGCAGCCGAATCGTGCTCGGAATCGCCGGCGGGGCCCGGCGACATCGTGGTCGCGCTGGCGCCCTCGCCGCCGCCGCCGCCAGAACCGCCTGACCGCTTGGTCGGTCGGTAGACGCACTCGAGGCCCTGCGACTGACAGCGCTTGCATTTGGGCGTTTCACCACTACATCGGGCCTTACGCGAGTGGCAGCTGCTGCAGGCAAGACGCACTCGGCGGCGCGGGAGGCTGAGCGGGCCACCGGCGCCGTCGCCGTCGGCTTGGGGCGACGGACCCGCAAAGGAACACGTGAAGCCCAGGCGGTCGCAGTTTGCACACGAGGGCCCGTCCCCGGCGATGCACTTCACCTTGCGCAGGCGACAAGGCTGACAGGTCCTGCGCTGGGCGCCATCGCCGGCAGCCGCCGCCGGCATGGCACTGCTGCTGCTGCTGCTACGCGCGTGATGGTGATAGTGGTGGTGGCTGGGGCGATAGTGGTTGTGATGGGGCGTCGACAGGGCCGTGGCCGATGTCGTGGTGACGGCAGCCTCGGCGGCAATTTCGGCGGCCGTGTCCCTCTCGGCCACCTCCAGACTCATGTCCTCCATCTCCATATCGCACGCGACTGTTCTGACGCGTGGGTGGTCGTGAGGGCGAGCGGCTGACGCATGGATGGGTTCCGGCGTCGTGAACCCCGGCGATTCCACATCGGCGAGCGCAAACGAGCAGAAGAGAGGATCTAGGTGGCCCAGCCTCGAAAGCGCGGGGGAAGCGTTGACACGGCCTGAATCCCCTTCGGTGTGGCCCGTCAACTAATGGGCTTCGCGTAGGGGCGCTGGAACGGCTATAACGAGCCCTGTTAGCGGTCAATTTGGGGGACCTTATGGGGCCCGGATGCCCTGATTATAGTGGGGAGGTTGGTGGTGGAGCCGAGTCAATTCCCTATCGTCGGCTGCTGTCCGGCCAAGCACCGAGCGAATCCGAATGGCGGCGGGATCGTTCCCGACAGCGACGACGACACACAGGAAGGCAAAAGATCTACCGTGCGTGCAGAGGTACAGAATCCCGCATCGGCGCTGTTTCGGTTCCTTTATTCTAACTGTCTGATAGTTGGGCCCCGTCGGATCTCAACTTCGAGTCTGGGATATTCTTCGGTGTCGGATGGGGAATAGGTTAGCACCTCAGTACTTGGGTTCCACCTGCTGTGTGAGGGCAAAGCCAGCCATTTGTTGGCTAAAGTACTTACTTATTTACACACTTAGCTTAGCAATGAATATGCACAGGCGTTAAGCCGACCCTGCGGCATTCTCGGTTTGCCGACGGATGGCGAAATACCTGGAGGAAAGCACATCAGCCTGGCCCGTCACATACACGTTGCACAACCGGCCGAGTCCGGCATGTTCGTCTCAACGTCGCAGCGAAGGCTAGGGGGACAAAAGGGTGCTTCTAAAAGCACCGCCCTCGGCTGCCGATCAAGCTTCCCCTTAACGACACCGATGCCAGCCATGTCCAGGGCTGTTCGCCATACTTACCTAACCCAGCGTGCTCCAAGGGCCTAAATCTACCCCATCATCTCGTTTTTGCCTTCGGTCACAGCCGAGCGGCTCCCTAAAAGGACGGGTCAGCGGCGCCGCTCCCCTACAGGTTTTTGCATCATGGCGTCCGGGGTGGCGGGTCCTTTGCCGGCCGTCGGTCGGTCGCAACCGGTTGTTGGCCTGTGTAATCTAGTCACGCTACTAAGAAAGGTTTCGCCGACGTAAAGACAGACATCTCATTGTGTTCCGTGAACACGCCCACATGCGACTATCGTAAAAAGAAAGCGACTCTTAAAAGGCTACACACCACACTAAGGATTCCCAGGTGCTCACTGACCCTAGTACTAAATCAGCGCTTTCCAGCTTATCTTTGGGAGAGCGGACGGGATCCTGAGTTTTCTGTAAGCTGTGGTCGTATGTGAAAGCCTGGTTCCTTATCGTGGCTCTCATCAACTTGGGGGAAAACGAATCACATTCAGATCCCATTTTGTCGGTACCCGGAAGCGCCTATGGCGTTTTCATTAAATGATAGAAAGTACTTGCATATCGCGAGGCTGGAAGTTGTGCTGAGATGATTTGCCGTTAACCGGTAAGCGGTGGCGGCCTATGTAAAGAGATAGCCAAGTAAAAGACCTAAAAGGTCGGGCTGAATAACGTTAGCATACAGAGTCATTCTATATAGCACCTATAATGCAGTGCATATGAATTATGCATTAGTTACATAAGAAAGGTAGTGGCAGCCGTAGATATTTTAAAGATCAAGTTAAGTAAAGCTTATAGCTTATACGGCTATTACTTTAGAATAAAAGATATTTAATAAGTGTTGGAAGTGGTGGTTTGATCGAAAAGAAGAAGCAACCCCTTTATAAGGGCTCTTTCGATCTCGAAGGCCGTTCCTTAAGGATAAAGGAACACGGAAGAGTAGGAACTTCTTTTAAGGAGAGTAGAGAGTGAGATTTCTAAGTTGCTTGCTTGCTTCCGAGACTATGTACACGATGAGGGAAGATTTAGCCCTTAGTTATACCCTTTTAACTCTTTATCCTCTTAGTAATACAAAGAGGAGACGCGTAAGTGGACGCGTAAGCAGTGACGTAGCTTAGAAGCACGTGGACGCTTATGGAACCTCGTGGACCACGTGGAGGCTTGTGGAACCTCGTGGAAACTCGTAGAAACTTATAGAAGGTTCCGAGTAGCGTAGGCCATATATACGGGAAAAGTGGCTCTAGCTTTAGGGTAGGGTGGCCCGTGCTGTCGGGTAAGGTGGCCCGAGCTTTAGGGCAGTCTTGGTTAAAGGACTAGCTTTTTGATAAGTGCATAGCTAAGTCCTTAACGAAGGATAACGGTATAGGGGTAAGCCCTATACTTTTAACAATAAGTGATAACTAAGTAAAAAAGATTTTTACTCTTTTATAATATATTTAAATACTCACTTTTATTTTTATAATATAATTTTATATTAATAATATTAAATTTCTTTAAAAGCTTATATAGTAGCATTTCTTAACTGAAGAACGTATTAAAACACTGTTAAAAGAAGTGGTTTGATTGAAAAGAAAAAGCAACCCTTTTATAAGGGCTCTTTTGATCTTAGAGGCCGTTTTTAATAGATAAAGGAATATAAAAGAATAAGAAGCTTCTCTTCGAGAGAAACGAAAATGTATTTTATGTGCTTACTTACTTACTTAAGGATAGATTCAATACAGGGAAAGAGGAGATTTGGCTCTTTCTTATACCTGTTAAGCTCTTATCCTCTTAGTAAAACGAGAAAAAGAACGCGTAAGTGACTACGTAAGTGATTACGTGGCTTAAAAATATATAAAACTTAATAGAGATTCGTGGAGCTTTATAGAGGCTTTTAGAAGCTTTAGGGGGCAACGTAAAAACTCGTGAAAACTCGTGAAAACTTGTGAAAACTTGTGGAAACTCGTGGAAACTTCCGGGAAGCGTACGCCACGCTTGCAAGTAAAGCGGGCCATGCTTGCGGGTAAGCTAGCCCGTGGCTCAAAGTAGGCTAGCCCAAGCTCTAGGATAGGCTCGATTAAAGAACTAGCTTTTTGTTAAGTGCATATCGTAGTCCGTAATGAAAGAGAATAGTATAAGACAAATCCTATAATGTGGATGTCATACGAGTGGGCCAGTTATATAGGTAGGCCACTTTCCACTCATTTCAACTCTTCCAACTTTAATTGCCTTTAACTGTGAGAGGCTGAGCCTTGAAGCACTATCGAAGGGGCCAAATGCTGTTTATTTTCTAGATGGGAAAGAGAGAAGAGAACCGTCTTCAGGAGGCCGGGCGCAGCGTCTCGTTAAATCTTGCGAGACTGGACCGGAACGTTCGGATAGGAACGTTCGGACCGGAACGTTCGGATCGGAACGTTCGGATCGCTGCTCAGCTCCCCCCTCCTAGGTCTTGACCACTAGCCTGGCGTTCGAATGGAGAGACCTACTCGGAGCCTCATATGAGGGGTTCGTGAGACGCTCAGGCCAGGTGCGCCTGAGCCTATCTCCCAGGTCCCAACCTGTAACATTAACTTAACTAATAGTTATGAAACACTCTTTTAGCGAGTTTAGAATTATTCTAGCGATCTAGGCGATAAAAAAGAACTTCGAACTTAGCTGTTAATAAATAGCTGCTATCTATAATATCTCGAAAACTACCCTTTAATATAGAATAAACGGAAAACACGTCAAACGTGATATACGCGCTAATAATACTTGTCCTACCAAATTTAAAGAGAAGAAAGTTATCTAGTATATCTTTGATCTAGATTCGCAAGGATTTACACCGCGGTTACACAATATAGAAGATATAGCGAATGTTATCGCCGTGTTGTACGACACGATATACGTCGGGAAACGTTAGGCCGCGAACTTTGTTAAGCGACAACAAGACCTCCAAACGTGTTTTTTGCATGTATACAACTATTAAAGGGCCGTCTATAAAGGTTCTAAAAACATCGCGGGCTAGTTCGCGCTTTTTACGAACCTGAAGGCTAAATACAGCATTTAAAATAAGGCTATTTACAACTTCAACAAGACCGGCTTTATAATAGGCTAAATCACGTTTTTAATAGTTAAGACCGGTGCCGATTGGAGCGGGAAGCAAAAGAAGGTCTAGCCTAGCAATCGCGAATACGTTACTATGATCTAAAGCGTCCATTCTAATAGCTAGTATGTCCCGCTGTTAATCGCGTTAAATGGCGCTTACTATCTTGCGAACTAGTACGCTGACAGCACTCCCCTACACGACTAGGTAATTAAACGGACTTAGAATAGATAGACCGATAACAAAACGGGCCTAAAATAGATTTAACATTTCGAAAAACATACCACGTCGCGTATAAAAAGCTTATATCGTCTATTAGTAATCAACGAGCACAAGAGCCACGCTTTGACCGAATTCTAGGCTTTTTATAAAGAGAAGAATATTATCACAGCCTCTATATCTCTACACTTATTATATCTATTCTAGCCACTTAATGTTAAGTGTTTTAGACCTTGAAAGCGGGTATATAGTCGTAAGATGAAAGGGTTTATAAAGTTACTTGTTAACAATATTACTAAGGTTGAATTTTTAATCGCTTTTTAATCCGCCCTTTTAAAGGCTTTTATATTTTATAACGTTAAAGCTGGATTCTGTAAAGCCGATTTAATCCCTTTCGACCTAAATAGAGTGCTTGTAAAGCTCAATATGAAGTTATCGACGCCTTTGCTTACTAGAAGCTTTCCGGCCGCGAGCATTCTATTGTTACAGCGCGTCTGGACCAACTGCTCGTTGAGGCACAAAGCAAAAGCTTTGGGAATGATCCACTTATTAAAGTCATTCTGTCCAGTTCTGCACTATAAAGGCTACTCCTACAGAGACCAATCTATCAGGCCGTAACACCTATAGGCCTCCTAGATGCTATATAACCTTATTAAAGCGACTTTGTAGACTAATTTCATTAAAAATCAAGTCCGCTGTCATTAAGAAAGCTCTCTAACACCGATTTTATCAGCAGTGGACCAGTTTGCTAAAGGTGTAATAGCGATAATACACAAGGTTGCTCTTCTTTAAGCGGAGAATAAAACCTTTTAAGAGGCGAATTCTAGCCTCGTAAAACGTTGGAAAGCGAAAAAGACGGGTTTATATCAAGGAGGAACACTTGAGATTAGCGAGGCTTAAGATCTTTTAGATCAAAAAGACGTCGATATGCAGTTAAGAGAGGAAACGCGTGTAAGCAGTGGTTGGGCGACGAGTAGAGAACCGCGCGCTCAGCGGTGTGGCATCTGCAGAACGGCTAGGCATAATACGCTAACATGTAAAATAGATGTAAAAACATCTAAAGAGTTGGATTCCAATTAGTTTAAATTAATTTAAAGCGTTGTGGGTAAGTAATTGTTACAGGTATAGGGCTTATCTTATACCGTTCTCTGTCATTACAAACTAAGCTATGTGTTTAACGGAAAGCTAGTCCTTTAACCAAGCTTATCCTAGAGCTCGGGCCAGCTTACCCTGGAGCACAGGCTAGCTTCTCCGCAAGCATGGCCCGCTTTACCCGCAAGCGTGGCATACGCCACCCGGAAGTTTCTGCGAATTTCCACGAGTTTCTACGTGGCTCTCTAAAGCCCCCATAAGCCCTTTTGGGGCTCTATGAACCTCTATAAGGTTCTATATGCTTCTAAGCTATGTAGTCACTTTTGCAATCACTTACGTGTCCTTTTTTTTGTATTACTAAGAGGATAAGGGTTTAAAGAGTATATAAGGGCTGCATCCCCGCTCTCTGTGTATCTAGTGTATCTTTAAGCAAGCAAGCAAGCATACGAAATACACTCTCATTCCTCTTGAAAAGAAGTTCCTTATTTTTCCGTGTTTATTTATAAGAAACGACTTCCGAGATTGAAAGAGCCCTTATAAATGGTTGCTTTCTCTTCCAATCAAACCATCACTTTGAACAGTATTTGATTAATTTGTTGTAAAGATGCTTAAAAGTGGCCCACTAGTATAACTGGCCCACTTGTATGACATCTACGTTACTTACAACATAAAGTTAACACTTCGTTTAAGCCTTGTTTTCTTAAATAGTTTTGTTAAGATACTTTGTTATCTTTTGATTAGAACTTTGTTCTTTTAGTGGGGTTAAAGGTAGGCTACTATATATTAGACTTAAGTGAGGGTCTATTATATAAGATAAACCATTCTCTAAAAGTTGTGGATTATCAATAGTAAACTATTTATGAAGAAATATAGTAAGAAGTTAAGATAATAAAGGGACAATGTTAAGATAAAAGGTAATAATAAAGAAATGATATTAAAACAAAAAGTAATGATAAACAAAGATAAAAGAAGTGAAAGTCCTAAATATGCGGGCACTTATATACTATTTAATCTTTTAATATAAAATGATTTAACATAAAATTAATTGACTCGTTTATAATAGACCGATGTCGAGGTTGTAGATAAAAGTAATCTTAAACTAACGTTATTTATGGTAAGTGAATAATTAGTCAAGGCTTTATATTAGACCTTTTAATCAAATGTGCTAGCTATAGAAATTTCTTATTAACAAAAACTAAAGTCTAATTAACGGGAAGTAAAAGTTAACTATAATAATTTTTTTTAAATTAATAGAAGAAAGAGGTGTTTTAAGAATAGAAAATATTTACATATACAAGCTAAAGTTAATGAAGAAATAGAAAGGTCTTAGGAATAGAAAGTTTCTACCCGTTTAAACTAAAGTTAACAGAAAGGGGAATGTCTTGGGAGTAGAAAGTTTCTACACCACGAAGTAAACTTTAAATGAGGAGTAAGTTGTAAAAAAGAAAAAGAGAAGGAGAAAATAAATAAAGGGTTTTTAAAGAGATTTTATCTCTTTATAAGTGTCATTTAGTTATGTGAAGTAGCTATAGTTTAGTTAAACACAAGGGGAAAGCTTAATTAATAAGCTAAACATTATCTATTTTTTACTTATAACATTAAAGCTCGCTAGCTTCTACGCTTATCTCGCTTATTAAGACTTTGTGTTGGAAGTGGTGGTTTGATTGAAAGAGGAAGCAACCCTTTATAAGGGCTCTTTCGATCTTGGAGGTCGTTTCTTATAGAGAAACACGGAAGAATAAGGAATTTCTCTTTAAGAGGAACGAGAGTGTATTTCGTATGCTTTGCTTGCTTGCTTGCTAGCTTGCTTCAGGACAGACTAGAAATATAAAGAGGGGAGATTCAGCCTTTACTTATACCTATTAAACTCTTATCCTCTTAGTAATATAAAAAAGAGGACGCGTAAGTGATTGCGTAAGTGATTACATGGCTTAGAAGCATATGGAACCTTATAGAGGTTTGTGGAGCCTCATAGGGGCTCGTGGGAGCTTCAGGAAGCCACGTAGAAACTCGTGAAAACTCGTAGAAACTTGCAGAAGCTTCCGCGTGGTGTACGCCACGCTTATGGGTAAAGCGGGCCATGCTTGCGGGTAAGCTGGCCCGTGCTTCAGGGTAGACTGGCCCGAGCTTTAGGATAGGCTTGGTTAAAGGACTAGCTTCCCGTTAAGTGCATAGCTTAGTCCGTAGTGACAGAGAACGGTATAGGATAAGTCCTATACCTGCAACACTTTGACTTAATAAGCAGAATTAGCGTAGTGTTATTCACTTAGTTTATCAGAACTTCAATTAAGCGATGGTGGTGATCTTTTTAAATTTATCGCGCTTACCGGAATTTGAGCTTAATAGGTAGTGATTTTCTAAGGGGTGATCTAAGTATGGTGTCTATATAGATTAGAAATGCTACTATTTAATACGTATATTAACTAGTAACTATGTAACGTGTTAATCCGAGTATAAAAGGAGGATGCCCTTCAACTATGAATATAAAAAATAAAAGAACACTTATACTTGCTATTTTATTAGAAAGCCTCTTATTTAGATCATTAAATAATATCTGTCCTCCTCAACGTTATATAATATCACGTGGTCCGCCTTAGAACTCTACGTATTATTAAAGTATATAAAGTGAGAGGAAATCAAACCCTTTAATACATTAGTTTCTAAAGGTACTCAAACTTCTCTCCATTAATAGGTTCTTAAATCTTATTAGTTTTTTGAATACTTAATCTAATTTATTTAACTATTAATCAAGATGTTTAAGGATTGAGCTTATAAGAGATAACTATAAAATAAACAAACTTTAAATGAAGAGACTTAAATAAAAGAACGCGGTTATAAGGTTGATCTAAACGGAGTGATTACGTGCTCTTATATTAGATATCATAATCGATCACGTGTAGAAAGCCTTATTTAAGAGTCGTAGTAAGTGAAGAGGTAAGAAGTAAAGATTAAAGTTATAAGTAAAAGAAGTGTGCCTTTATAAAGCACGGTAGTTAATATGTTAAATTATATTATATATGTGTCTACGTGTTTCTTATATAACAAAATATTAATATTTAAGCGTTTCTATTTAAAGTGCATTAACTTAATTAAAGTTTAAGCCATTATTCCCTATCTCCGTTTTAGCATCTATCTTACTTATAGATGGGAGTAATCTCTTAACGACCTATTATAAAGATTATAGCTATTAACCCGTTAAGCACCCTTAGCTTATTAGTTATCTTATAATTAGTGTTTAAGTAAATAGACGATCTCTATCTTTAATGATATAAACCTTACGTCACGTAATACTTAGGTATAGCGTTTTTTATAAAGTGCTTAATAAGTTAATGTTGCAGGTATAGGACTTATCCTATACCGTTATGCTTCACTACGGACTCAGCTATGCACTTAACGGAAAGCTAGTCCTTTAACCGAGCCTATCCTAGAGCTCGGGCCAGCCTACCCTGGAGCACGGGCCAGCTTACCCGCAAGCATGGCCTGCTTTACCCGCAAGCGTGGCGTACGCCACGCGGAAGCTTCTGCAAGTTTCCACCAGTTTCCACGAGTTTTTACGTGGCTTCCTGAAGCTCCCATGAGCCTCCATGAGGCTCCACGAACCTCTATAAGGTTCCATATGCTTCTAAGCCACGTAGTCACTTACGCAATCACTTACGCGTCTTCCTCTTTGTATTACTAAGAGGATAAGGGTTTAACGGGTATAAGTAAGGGCTAAATCTCCCCTCTCCATGTATCTAGTCTATCCAGAAGCAAGCAAGCAAGCACATAAAATACACTCTCGTTCCTCTTGAAGAGAAGTTTCTTATTCTTCCGTATTTCTTTATCTATAAGAAACGACCTCCGAGATCGAAAGAGCCCTTATAAAAGGGTTGCTTCCTCTTCCGATCAAACCACTATTTTCAACAGTTAATAACTATAATTCTATCATACGTTATTAGAAGCTTACTCTTATTTATATGTAAGATAAATGCTTAAATTGTTCACTAAGATAATAACTATTTAATGAAGAAATTCTTTTAACTTATATGCTTAAGTTCTTCCCTTTTTAATATACTAAATCATAAAATTACTTAGGTGATCTATATTGCGGCTTAATAGCTCGACGACTTGATTTATCGATCCATCTTAAATTATATAATCTTAGCCATGATCCATTACGTGACTTTCTTTTTAAAGCCTTTCTTTATTATTACCTTTCCTATTGATTATTTCCTTTATAGCTGAAGAGTTCTTAGATGGCTAGTGTAGTGCTGATGGGTAAAAGGTAGGTGACCTGCCATTTAACAGGTCCTGTATTTAATAGCCCATGTATGTCCACGGTATCCAATTTAGCAGACTAGGTTATTGTCCCCCCCGTGGTGGCATGCATTGAGTGCTTAGCTATCTTTCTTAGCTTAGATCTTTTAAAGTCGTAACAATGTCTTATAATCTCTTTAATTAAATAGCTTATTATAATAACGCTTATATATATACTGGTTTAATCAGGATGGTGTTAAATGATACGTGGATTTTCTTTTTTTTCGGCTTTTTAAACTACTTTCTACTTAGCTGCATGTTATAACAGACGCTATACCTAATTACTGCGTGACGTAGGGTTTATACAATTAGGGACAGAAAGCGTTTATCTAATTAAACACTAATCGTAGAGTAACTATTTGTAATGGGTTGAACCCTTTCTAGCAAGGACTCAGGGAATACCCTTCGTACAACCCACAGGATCCATAGGATCCACAGGGTTCACAGAACTCTCTGGCATCCCCAAGAGCTTACGACTGGAGACAAGAGACCTGTATATAGAGCAGCACTCCAAACGCTGGACAGAAGGAGGAATCTCTTCCCTAGAGATTCCTTCTTGTACAGACAGACAATAGACGTCAGAGTGTAACACTCGGTCTTGGCCCCTTACACTATTAATCTAAGATTGCTTAACTGGGTAACTAATTTAAATCTTTATAATAGGTCGTCAATTGGTTATTCTTATCTATAGGTAAAATGAATACTGAAATTAATCACTAAGGTAAGGACTATTTAGTTAAAACATTTTTTAACTTATATACTACGTCAATTCCTCACTTGAATATATTGAGTATATCAAATAAGCTCACCCCCCTACCAAAGAGCCAACCCCCCAAACGGCCAGAGGTCAAGATAGCCTCACGCGATGGCAACACTACGGATCAATTGAAATATCTCAACAACCACAATAGCTACACACAAGTAGACTGATCTTAAGAGACTATGATATAGTCTTCTACCTCAGAATCGACTTCTTCGTCCGATCCGTCTGTGCGGACAGCTTCAGATTCCGCAGTGACCGTACCCCCTATATCTTTAGGGGTCGACATCTCCTCCTTGACTTTGCGCACCTCCAGCATCGTCACGAAACGGTGCTAAACGGTTGGCTGAACCTTACGTCGTTTTTGGTGCTTCTAGCGATCTAGCGCTGCAGCTAATTGGTCTCGTTCGTGCTTCAAACTGGAGATCTTAGCGGTCGCTTAGTCCAAGGCCTTGCCAGCCTTCCGAAACACCTAGCGTAGCGTTACGTTGTTATAGACTGGATTAACACCACCAAGGTCCCGGTGGATTACGCTGATCTGATGTGATGTCCTCGGTGTCTTAACCTCTAAAGCAGACATCTGCGATAGCAGAGGGTCCTCCTTTAGCTGCGGAACACACTAATTTAACCCCTCTAGCCTATCGCGGTTATGCTGCCTCGCTAGTCGGCTATTAAGCGGCTTGCTAGGGTCCCTTAAATAGATGCCGGTCGCTCTCTAGCCTGTGGCAATATACTCTAATGTTAGAGCCTTCTTACGAGCCTTATTCTAGGGCTCCAGAAACTCTGGCTTCTTTGGAGTCAGTGTTAAGCTAGTAAGGCAGGCGTTATGTAGGTATTTCTGATAAGCTCGCTTTAATACTAAGAAAGGGCCGAGATTTAACGGCTATAACACTTAAGAAGTATGAGCTAGTAAAAAGTTAAGCTAGACGCGTGCCTTTAAACAGGTCATTATAAACTCCTTAGTGTAGTGGCTTACGTGGCCGTCGAGGATAAGGTGCCGCCACTGTTTAAGGTCTTCTCAAGCCATCAGAGGCACGAATATCTGCTTCAGCCAGCGCAGCGTAATTGAATTGCTGGTCTAGCCAGCCTATAAGGCTTTAAAAGACCAGCTTTCGAGGTCCTGCTTGTCGACTTAAGAGTTAAACCACTGCTGTTAAACTGCCTTGCCCTTAAAAATCACTAGCGGAGGCAGCGCGCGGCCAGCGGCAGAGATTGCTTCTAGAGAGGTCGTCTACTCGCCTCGAGGCGTATCTATAGCGAAGATCTGGTTTATAACGGCAGGTCCGATAACGAAGGGGCAGTCTCTAAGGCCAATCTAAGAATCTATCTTATCGAAGTTCCAAGTGTGCTCTAGTAGGATGCTGGCGAGGTCTTCGTGGGCCAGCCTTTCGAAGAACTCCTCAATATTGGCGCGAGAGGCGCCGTTAAGGCGCTGGAAATCCATGCCAGTGGAAACCAGTGTCTTCACCTGCGGCCAGCGCTTAAAGAACCGGTAATGCCAGCATTTTCTAAGGCGGCGGTGGCTTCCGGAGGTGTTAAGGGTGGACTAGGCGAATTGACGAAAGCGGCCGTGTGTTAGAGCCCAGCTAAGGCGGCCTTAAAGTAACACCCACGCTATAAGCTAGCACTCTTGCTCCTCAGTGAGGGCTTGGTGATACTCCTGGGTATGCCTTTTCAGAGGCTTGCAATTAAATTTGGTAGTCAACAAGTGCCTGGTAACGTTATATTACTTAGCGACTAAGCGGATTAATTAACCTTAGGTCACTTAAAGGTGAGCGGTAGCCAGCTGCACTTTATCTATCGATATAGGTATCAAATAAAAAAGCGGAAAACGGTGATTCTCGAGATATCATTTTCTTATCTGTAAAATGTCTGATTGTTTAAGTATTCGGTGTTGAAGGTCTGTGATTGCCTTATCTGTTGTCCGAAACCAGTGGCTGTTTGGGGGATTGGCTCTTTGGTAGGGGGCGAGCTTATATTATAATCCCACATATCCTTATATGTTGGATAAGTAAGCGATAGGGGTTAATATACGGAATATGTTCGGTAACCATATATCGCTCATATTATGTCACGTGATTCCTGGTTCTCAATCCGGAGCTGTCTTTCCTTCGGTGTTGTTCCTCGTCGTTCCTGGGAACGTTTCCTTGACTGGTCCCTTCGTGGCAGGTGGGATGCTGGAGTGGCTGGTGCGTTGCCCTAGCCACTTTTCTTGGCTTAGGTTCTTGGGGTCGTAGCGCATGTTAACCTATAAATGCGAAGCGAATGACTTTCGCGCAGTGAATACAGCCCCGCAATCAAATTTGCAGTGGATCTAGCACTTCGTGTCCTACTTTGTACAGCGCCGCCAGTTGCGCCGCCAGTTGCACCGCCAATTGCACAGCCAGTTACACCGCTAGTTACACCGCCATCGAACCTTAAGCTCCGCGTCGCCTGTAATGTTGCTCCCTCTTTTCCGGTCTGTTTATGTCTAGGATGGCATGACCAACGGCGGAAGAATTGACCAGACAACAACGGTTGCTGGGTTGCCCCTGTTATCGTTCTCTGAAGGCAGCAGTCCTATGAGTTTCTTAAAGCAATCATATCATAGCCCCCAGAAACCGCTATTCCATGTCCCTCTCACTAGCGAAGTATATTCACACCCCGACCTCTAGTGCGCTATTTCTTTTCCCCTGTAGGGTCACTGATCGTACGGCTGTGTGTTACGAGAGTCCCTGCCATAAATGGAGATGTAAATGACCCTGCAATTCGCGCTGTAGCTGGTACGGAAATAGATGTCATCTGTGACCGTGCTGCAGCTTGGCAGTGCCCGAGTCCCCAAGTCCCGGTGCTTGCAAACCAATTAAGCGCTTGGACAGTTCCGAGAACCCCTCAACCAAAAGTTCAATTCGCAAGACATCGGAACTCAAATGATGGTTTCCCGCTTTTCCATTCGTCTCAGTACTGCCTCACACGGCTGTGCGTCCAGAGTCACGATTCGCTTAGGTCGCCGACTTTTCGCCTGCTCTTTGTATTTGTTTGTCTGAGGGTAGGAAGTAAATGGGCTATAAATTCTACAGGAACCTCGCCTACGTACCGGCTATTCTTTTCTCTACATCAACTCTACATCTTCTCTGTATCCTTCTACCCATCTCATCATACCGGTCCATTATTCCTTGAAAACCAGTAGAGCTCAACGACCCTCAAGATGTACACTCAACCTCTTTTTATCCTAGCTGCTGCTAGTGGACTTCTAACTTCGGCTGTCAATGCCCTCCCAATCAAAACTCGTCAGATGTAAGGACCCCGTCGTGCCTATGAACTTAGTCTTGAGACCTCAGCTGATCCCCAAATTCAAAGTGGGAATCCAATGTCCTTCCTCCCAGTTGGCACGTCTCTTGAGGGCTTGAAGACCATTACTCCCGTCCCTGTCAATATCAACACCGAAACACCCGTCAATACCAGCGGAATGTTTAACGGCGTCGCGGACGCCACCGCTAAGAGTACTTCCTCCGGTATTTCGGTAAGTAGCCGTCAATATATGCTATACTACATTGACATGATTCGACTAACCACACAAATGTGCTACAAGGCTCATGACCAGACGCAAACACCGCCTGGCCCCTATGGTCCGGCTGGCTCCCATACTCCTGGTAGCCCGTACGCTCGATCGGCTTAAGGCTCTTCAATGCCCTCTGAAATGGATGGTGCGGTGTGCGGTTGCGTAAAGAAAGATATTCTCATGAACGGTTTAGGTCTTACTGTGATAATCATCATAAGTGGGCGATAAAGGAGTAGGGTTTCTATAGGATATTATGACATAATATATTTAATAACTATTAAGTGTCGTATTTAAAAGATAAGTTATGGTTAGTTAACGCTTCTCTTGATATATACCATGCAGTATTTAATAAACGGCTATGGCTGTTAAGAAATTCATTCTGTTTAAATCATAAGTTAGGTAAAGTACTCCTATTTCTCTGATAGTACTTGATATTATTATTGCATGGCTCTGTGACCTTCTGTATACCCCCGATAAAAAACTAAGCGAGAGACATCCATCACTAAGACCCGCTTCTTCCACTTTGCGGCCTTAGAATTTCGTGGAGAAAACGCAATTATTTCAAAACAGCAAGAAAGCATGTGAAGGGTAATTAGCCGGGGCCCCTCATTTTCAGATACAACCCTAGTTTGTCGGGTAACTCTGGTTCGGAGGGTAGCCCTGGCTGGTGGGGTAGCCCTGGCTGGGGGGGTAGCCCGGGCTGGATGGGTAACGAACTGGGGGGTAGCCCTGAACCGGAGGGTAACCCTGGCTAGGAGGGTAGCCATGGTTAGGGGGGTAGGTTTCGATTTCGCGGCACCCTCCGGAGCAGCCCACTGTACCGAGAGAGGAAGCACAGAGGAAGTTGCCCCAACCACTAGCAAATTTCAAACGTAAGTTAAGAATGGTATGTGTAACACGGTTGGATGGAAAATAACTTACGTATTGCCACACCCGCCACTGCCCCCGCCAAGAATGCCGTTTAGGGACCCTCCTCCTAAACTGTGTGATCAAAGTGATTCAGTATAGTATAACAAGATTTATATGGGTGGCGGGAGATGAACATACTCGGGGGTTCTCGTGTTCAACTTGATGGCTGCGGAGCTTACGCCACCGACGAATACGGCGAACGCCGACATGGCTACAACCTTGAACAGCATTTCTTTTATCGTAAGCCTTTCGGTAGGAGAGCCAGTAGTCGATGGTGATGATATTCATGTGTGAATGTTGAACCACGAAGAGAATCTAAGATGGTGCGAGAGCTCCCATTTATCCCAACTTCAATTGGACCGGCGTTTTCTCCGCTTTGCATTTAACGTCATGTGGTGGTAGGATACACACTTGGTAAATCCACTATTTCTGACCAGATAGTACATTTAGGGTGAATCCACCAACAGAAAGTTGCCAACGTTCCCTAAAGAGTCTGAGACAGTTCCAGCTGAGCGGTATGACAAACGGTATTCGTAGCCAATAGATTTATACGAATCTTTGTATAACATACGTAAGGAGCATAGGAGCACAAAATTAGCAAGAGTTGGTTTCCTTACACTCGACTTTTCTCTTGTTGATTAGTAGATTAAAGACCAAGTAGCGTATGAACGACCATGGATCACTCGCTCCAGTCATTTGCGGCAGTAATCAATATGTTTCCCCTTCAGTCGTTGCCTAGGATGCATGGATGCCCGCATCTTTAGCTTCCTCGTTAATGATGAGGAGCATTATGGACAACAAGCGAATACACTTAGAGGCACGAACAACTAACACACTAGGAACTATTTCCGTTAGTTCGCATAAAGAGTCTTGTCATACGTCATGCAGGTCTCAACCCCGCTGGGAGACGTGGCGATTTATGCACACGAGTAGCAGTAATGAGAATACGTATCACGAACCAGTGTTTGATTCGTCAGCGGAGCACCATGGATGCAATAGGTATCTAGGTAGCACGGTCTTATTCACATAGCACTGAAGCTTACACTCCAGCAGAATAGATGCCCAAGCCCTATGTGACCTATGTAATATGGACTTCGTGTCTAGATCCCCTACCTGCATCTGTAATCCGGAACAGTAGGATTCTTTCGCACCATAGCCGAAGTGAAACATCGGTACCTCTGCCGTTTCGGGTGTGAATTGCATTAGCTAGCTCTCCTGGAATAAATTTGAGCATAATTCTGAACTTTTCTTTTTCCCATGTTAGCCCCTTAGGCGTCTAGCGCGCGCGCAGAAAAGGTGGATCGCCACGTTTGATTACTTATCCTCCCATCTTGTTGATAGGTGGTTCCCCGCCCCTGCTTACTATGTCTCGTTTGTGGGCGAGACACTGACCATGCACGCTGGCGAAAAATCGATCGATCTATGATGTGAGACCACGACCAACTGCGATCAGGCGACTGAGGATCCATGTAGTTGGGACGAATGGTCTTACTAAACTAAGACACCGCATGACGATCCCAAGGAAATGCGACCTGGTAATTACGATGCATAATTCCTTGCCCGATGATGACGTAGCATGTGTAAGGAATTCTCTAGCACTTGTAACGGTTGCTTCCAATCGCCACGTTAGCACACTGCATACTTGAACCTTAGTAGGCTTGTCTTCAGACGCGATACATCATTTGTCACACCTGTTAGACTAGAAGGACTATCGAGATGTTCTGGGCAAAACCTGCACTGGTTCTGGATGATTTGCTATGGCCTGGGCCACCAGCTCCGAGCGCAGTGCCGTTATGTACTTCAAGACCTGTGCGAAACCGGCGCTAGCTCCTGGCTTGTCCCGAATTTACCCAGATCGTCTAGTTTCAGATGACCCGTACAGCTGGAAATCTAGGCACACGAGCTTCTGACCCTTGGTTTCACCCGAGCCAATCAGCGTTGGGCTTTTGCTGGCATTGCCTGCGCCGCAGCCCGTGCTTCGTACGTATCAGACATCCTAAGAGGTACAATATCTAAAACATGAGGCTAGCGGTGCCTTCTTATTTATCACACAACGAGGAAAAAGCCGCCATGGTAACGATGATTATCAGTAGTTCGGATGTTTATTAATCATCCGGACATTTATGAATAGTTCAGATATGAACAGTGTCTTTAGAAAATTCCAAGGAGGAAAAGAGTCTACTGTACTCTATTTCGCCGTTGTCTCTTAGTACAGCATCGGAAGATCCTTGACTCTGACATTTATCGGATATTATCCTTCCAGTGATACCTGTAAGCATTTTGCTAAGGATCAACTCTCTTTATTAACTCAACATCGACCTCTCCATTTGACGTGGGCCCTCTACTTAGCTGATGCGAAGCACATATGCTAGAGAAGCTTAACACCTAGACCGACAGGCTGTTGGAGGATAATGCCAGGCCCAGTGATTAAAGACTCCCTACATGGAGCACCAGGTGTATCGGCGATGACGGCCGCAATGACACCCTTTTCCTCAAACACCTCCGGAATCGTGACTCTGATTGCTTCTCCGGGCCACCTCCGAGTATCGATAGGTACAGTCTCGTTTCGCACACCGTGAAAGAAAACCGCATAGTAGTCCTTATCTCCATGGAACTCCGGTTGGTGATTCGGGTTAGGGAACGCAATCTCGATTGTCGACCCAGGGGCCAAAGATCTTGTGCCTTTTGCAGCGCTCAATGTGGGGAGTCCCCTATGCGGAGTCGGGAAAACCGGGTTCTCCTGAGGGCAGCTTCCTGGCACGACGAACTCTGCGGTACCTTCTAAGACTTCGGTAGCATAAGGAAAGATGGTGTCGGATGGACCGCCAAAAGGGTTTGTCTTCCATATCTCGATGAGAGACCAGACCTCATGGCGGGTTTCGGTCTCGGCAATAGCGAGCATGGCACCTTTAGCCGTGTTCAACTGGACTTGCTGGACTAGGCCGGTGAGGAATGCCATGCTTGAGATCTCTAGGACCGTAACCAAGGCTAGGAAAGACACAGCGTCGTCGAAAGGAAAGGCGTATTGGCAGGCTCCTGGTTTGACTGAGGTTGGGGAGATCTGGTTCTGAAAAATCCGCAGATGGCCAGCTTCGTTGTTTCTTATCTCCATTATCCTCTGGTATGTATCTTTTGGCATGCCCAACTCGATGAAGGAAGACTCATTGAAGCGTTCCACGGCTTCCTGGTAGAAGTTAAAGATGACCCATTCAGCGGCTAATAGGTTCTGCCAAACACGGTCGTCTATCCCAGGGCCGCCTTTTCGTGTGGGGAGTACTGCGTCGGTAAGGTTGCCTGGCCAGGTCGGCGACTTCCCCCAGTACGTGCTGAATATTGGGTCTTCTCCAGGAACAGGGCCCCAGTTTGGGTCGGCAAGCATCTGGGACTCGGTGTAAATATCGCTCCCAGTCACCGGGGCCGAAACGACAGTAGCGCTCCAATATAGCACACCGACAATGCACAACACAGATCGAACGAACATTGCGTTTCTCTGATCCTTAAGGAATGGAAAAAGCGGGTACCGGGCGAAAAGGTGAAAACAGTTAGAAGCCGACAAGGGTTAATGAATGTAAGGAATAAGTAAGTCCTTAGAACAATCGACTTAAGGTGGACAATTCTGATTAATATATAGATACCATAGTGTTGTGTAGGAGGAAGGGGTTTAAAGACTGATTCAAAAGGAAATTAATCTCATCTTATGAGAAAAAGAAGAGATAAGTGCGTAGTTAGGGGTGAACAAGCCTTACCCGTAGCGTTGTCGTAGTCCTCTAATTAAAGCACCGACGTCCTCGCGCCATCCACGAAGCTCTTTAGGGCTGTAGAATTCTAGTGCATCAGGAAGATTGCCGAAGCGAACATGTGGCAATATGAGGCTATCACTAGTTCGCCTGTCAGGTCACGCGAGGAGCTATAGGGACCTGACGTAGGCCCCGTGGAGCATGTGGGGAGCTATCCCCAGCTACGGGTATATAGACTGCCATCTCTGGCTCTTTCTTTTGTCCTTTCTAATGGATAACCTTGAACCTATCGCTTGCCACGCCTCCCCCAGTGCGATAGAATATTTATGATCTGTTTCAATGGTAAATCTTTAACAACGCTACTATATATTAGCAGCTTTTATTTTTCTGGACCTACCCTAACGTCGACATGCCTACGCGTGATAAGATGCTAATCAATAATCAATTAGTGAATTCTATAAGGCCATCTTTTATTTGATTCATGCTTAACGATATCTATTTAGATGAAAGCAGTCGGTGTCCGATTATATGGCAAAAGATGTATTTTAACAGTAGAAGGCTGCTGCATGCTTCTCTAGTGAGAGTTCACGACTCGGTGCAGCCTTTAGGCCCTTGTCCAGTTTCCCAACATCATAAAAACCACATGCGAGGAGGTGAAAAAGCGGACCTGAGTCCTTGCCCCGCATCGACCGAGTGTTAAAGGGGAATGATCAATAGTGTTACAGAACTAGCTGCCCGCTTTACGTTGATGTTCCTCTATGCTATCTAAATCCAGCACTTTTCCCGATTTGAAAGATGAATCAAATACTGTGGGCGTCGTGGCGATCAGGCTTAATCTGACTAGAGTAGGCCAAGTGTCGAGCATGTCTCACTTGTCCTAATTTGCGCAGATCATTAAAAGGAGTGAATTCATTGGCTCGGAATGGAGGATCCGAGACATCTGCCGGTCCTACGAGGCCTTAACTCGTGGTTACGAGACCTATGATGTCGATCCGGAACAAACGCATTGGGTTTTTGATCCGAAGCCGTGAGCTGGAATTTCCATTGGGCAGCACCAAAGGCAAACGGGCGGTTCGATTGTCGCACTGCTCTATATCTCGTGGACACAGTAATATGACTAGCCAGTTCAATAAGCAAAGTCGTCCGCCGTGGGAACTAACCGCTAGAAGTTATATATTCGAGTGGGAAACAACAAATGCCCATGTTCCTCACATCCAAATCATTTCTCTCCGTATAACTTCTCACTCTCGGAGTGGCTCGCTAAAGAGGCTGTTCTTCCTTCCTTTCCAGCATTATAAGTGATAAGAGAGTGGCTCAACAAAGCTTCTAGATTTGCAGCCTATCTATCATGAACAATGCATCAAGGGGTATTGGGTGGGAAGCACTACATCAGCATCCTTGGGCTTATGCAACTATCCCACTTAGCTTCCTTTTCATATCGATTGCCCTCCTTTCTTTGAAAAGACCTGCTAGGTCATACTCACCTTTCAAGTTTCCTCTTTGGGCACCCTTAGAGATAGTACTTGCTACTTATCTCATCACATCAGGTGGCCTTGGAAGCCGCATATAGTAAGTTGCACTATAACAGTGTAGCAGCTTCAGCTTTAACTGATAAACAAAAGTTGCCTATTTCGTCGCTATGGAGGCTGCTTATATGGCATCACCTCTAAGCACCAGGTCCTCATTAATTATCCCCACATTGATCGGCTTCTGTCGCAAGGCCCTCATACCCTCGACAACTTCTCAAGTCAGCTCAGTCTCATGATACGCATTTTCGGTTGCCCCGACACATTCGATTATCGGCGCGATTGTGAGCTTGCAGTGAAGAAGCTTCTCGCTGTCGTGGAGAAGCAGTTCGCTAATGACGCTCACTCGACGGCACTCGTTAAGAAGGCAGAAATCCATCGGAGGGTTATGAACTTAGTGGGATCCTCGACATCCCCCGATACACAGCCGCCGTGGCAGCGCTTCGCAAAAACTTGCTTGGTCGCCAATAAAAGCCTTGAAGGCCAGCACACCATCGAGGTGGATCTCTACCGCCTTATCTGCGACTTTGGGGCCCACGCAGCGATCGATGTGCTTTATGGGAAAGACTTCCTAGATCGCAACCCATACCTGCTGGATGACTTTTGGGTATTCGACCACACTCTGTTTCCGTATCTCATGGTTGGTATTCCATCCTGGGCGCCTTTCAGATCCATACGAAAAGGAGTCGAAGCACGTTCCCGCCTGCTATCCGCACTAGAAGGATTATATCGTCGTGTCGATCAAAGCCAGTCAGCGGAAGCAATTGACTTTAGTGCCGACATGTCAGATGTCGGTGCCGCCGGTGGCCGAAACGAGGTCTACAGCCTTCACCATATTCCTATGACACACCGCGCCGCCATCGATTTTCCTTTCCTATGGGCGCAGAACGCGAACACTCAGCCTTTATTGTTCTGGCTCATCACTCTGATCCACTCAACTCCAGGTCTCTTAGAAAGGCTTCGCGCGGAGGTAGCCCCTTTTGTTACCGTCACAAATACCACTCTCCCCGAGATCGAATCGCTCGATATTGATGCGATACACAGAGATTGCCCATTACTTAAGTCTGCGCTCTACGAAACGTTTCGACTGTGTAGCGATCCTACGTCGATTCGACAAGTAGTGCAGCCGGTCAGCCTTTCCGAGGACGATAACAAAGATTTTCTTCGACCTGGAACATACCTTTCTGTGTCTCTAGCTGCTAGACAGAGAGATCCTTTATATTTCCCCAATCCTAACGACTTTGCCCCGGAACGGTTTTTAGGGTTGCATAAGGACGGAAGGCAAGTCCCGCGAATGGGGAAGCTGAGACCCTGGAGCATTGGTCCAGGCTCCTGTAAAGGAAGAACGTTTGCCGAGAAGGAAATTCTGACAACGGCCGCCGCGATCATTACTGTATGGGAGATACAGCCGGTTAGCGGAGTATGGACGGTGCCTAGGATGGCACCAGGTACAGGTGCGAAAAAGCCACTGGATTCGCTTCGCGTTCAGCTAACGCGTAGAGCTTTAGCCACGGATACGGGTGGAGGTACATGAGTATAGCCTATAAGTCTTCATATACGGTACAGGTTATAAGTTATGGCAAAGGGGAGCTAAGTAGGTTTTAAGGGGTTGCTTTACCCTTATTATAGAACACGTTATTATGTATTTTTAATTCAATATAATTAAAAGACCAACTCCTTAGATTCTACCCTATTATATAACCTTAAATATATATCAACGCTAACTTTAAAATCGCGAGAATATTATATAAAAATAAAACATATTTTAATAAATAGTATTTAACTAAACAGTTAACTAACTTAAGCTTTACTTAAGCTACGTAGTTAATTAAGCTACTATTAAGGTTTAAGGAACAAGAGACCTATTGATATGTGACGGACCTAGGGCCCTGCCAATCTGGGCTAGCTGTTAAGGCCCTGCTACCTAAGGAAGTGAGGGCCGTGTGCTCGAGAGCAAATAATCCTGGCAGCGCCGCCAGCGCTGTAGTAGACAGCTTAATCTCTCTTCTGTTACTACCTTGGTTAACGACTCATTAAATGGTAGCATCTCTTTTCGGTCTTTAAGGCCTAAACCATTGATTTTAGCATCGTGTAAACGGCTAGATCATTGTGTTCCACGCATATAACGAAGTCGTAAGTCCATTCCATCGTGACGATCATTAACAGAGTCCTAAAGGCAAAGTTAATAATCTGTGTTGAAAAACACTAACGGGTTATAAATCCTCGTGTTGTATCGGTCGTCTAAATGAGCGTATTAAGGAGTCTTAAAGGCGAAATAAGCGTGTAGATTAAAATAATATTAATGATACGTGGCGAGGGTATTTAAACAGATAATAAAGTGTGGTATCCTTGTTAAGGAAAGGTCTTGCTACCCCACTTACCTAGTTAGGATATCACACCATAGATAGTTTCCTGCTCTGACAGCCACTTCGTGGCCGGCGGGCGAAATACATCATCTTTTTTCCCTTCACCCCAGTTTTTGCCATATTAATTAACTATTATAGCTGCTATTCACCGCGGTTATAAATAAGAATAATATTTCCAACGCCTTAAACGGCGAGGTTAATATTAAAATAATTAGCCTAAAGGCATTAATTAATCACTTTAGCCTACATTAATATTAACGCTTTCGCTTATACGCTCGCGACGACTTAATGGTTAAACGAGCGCGCTGATAAGGCTAACAATAATACTAATAGCTAGAGCCCTTAACTAGTCACTTTAGCAAACACTAATACTATAGATTTTAACTTAGAGACTCTTCCTATATAAGACTCCTTACGCGCTGAGATAGCTGAAATTAAGGCTAATCTTTAACGTTAATGTGAGCGCGAGACCGAAGACCTTCAACGCTAATTTTATCGCGTTGCTAAGAAATTTAAAACCTTAATAGTGCTATTACGCGTTAAGATAACTAAAGTTAAAGCTAGCTACTAACACTGGCGTGAGCGTAAGGCTAAAGACTTTTAACGACGCTAATGTTAGCGCGCCGCCAAAGAATCGTAACGTTAATTTTAATAGGGCTTAAAACAGTATAACAATAAGTAACTACACGTTAAAACGCTCACTGATGTTGCCACCGTAGTTAAAACCGCCTTTATTAACGCCGCATTCGCTTTAAATGAGGAGTTGAACGCTGTCGCGACGGCCGCCGATAACACCACAGCGCTTAACACTAAGAATATTAATATAGCTTTTTTTTAAAACGCTGCCGACATAGTTATTACTTAAGGCGTTACTGACATTAAAATTTAAACTAAGGTTAAGGTTAAGACTTCTATTGATAACGCTATTATGTTTAACGCTGAAAATCTCGACGTAGATGTTGTGGAGTGTTCCACTTTAAACTTTAAGGTTAATGCTGCTAACACTACTAACGCTGCCACTAACGCTGGCCTAGCTAATAACGTTGTCATCTACGCAAATCTAGCTAGAACCGCTATACCTACGTGGATCGCTAGCCTTTACTTTGTATACAACGCGCTCTAATAGAGAGCTTAGTAATTAAAAGAAAACAGCTAAAGAAATAAGGACCGTTATCTATTAAAGTTGCTTATTAAAGGTAAAGAGAGTTCTTTTATAAGTCGGCATATAATACGTTATGGACTTAAGGCCCTGCTAATTAAAGGTAGCTGTTAAGGCCCTGCTACTTAACAAAGTGGAAGCCGTGTGCTCAAGAGTAAATAACCTTAGCAGCGCCGCCAACGCTATAGCAGATAGCTTAATATCTCTCCTACTACTACTCTAGTTAACGACTTATTAACGTGGATGTCATACGAGTGGGCCAGTTATACGAGTGGGCCACTTTTAAGCACCTTCACGACAAATTAATTAATTACTTAACCACAACGCCTTAAATTAATTCAAACTAATCGGAATCCGACTCTCCAGATGTTTCTACGTCTATTTTACATGTTCGCGCATTATGCCCAGCCGTTCCGCAGATGCCACACCGCTGAGCGCGCGGTTCTGTCCTCGTCGCCCGACCACTCCTTATACACGTTTCCTCTCTTAACTGTGTATCGATGTCCTTTTGATCTAAAAGATCTTGAGCCTCGCCAATCTCGAGTGTTCTTCTTTACCGTAGACGCGTCTTTTTCGCTCTCCGACGTTTTGCAAGGCTGGAATTCGCCTCTCAAAGGGTCTTGTTCTCCGCTCGGAGAAGAGCGACCTCGTGCATCATCGCCATTGCACCCTTAGCAAACTGGTCCACTTGTCGCGGGATGACATCAGCACGCTAACCACTGAGCCAAAAGACTAGGTAGACTGGATCGAAGATCCAGTCTATTAGCGTGACTTATGTACTGGGAGAGGTTCCCAGCTAACCTCTCACACCACTGCTGATAAAATCGGTGTTAGAGAGCTTCCTTGGTGACGGCGGACTCGATTCTTAATAAAATTAGTCTGCAAAGTCGCCTTAATCGGGTTGTGTGGCGTCTGAGAGGCCCATAGAATACTCGCGGCTGGAAGGCTTCTAATAGGCGAAGGTGTCGATAACTTTATATCCAGCTTTACAAGCACTCTATCCGGGTTTAGAGGGATTAAACCGGCTCTAGCAAATCCAGCTTTAACGTTATTAAATATAAAAACTTTTAAAAAGGCTGCTTAAAAAGCGATTAAAAACTCGGCCTTAGTGATGTGGTTAATAAGTGACTTTATAAACCCTTCGATTTCGCGATTATACACCTACTTTAATAGGCTGAAACACCCCACATTAAGTGGCTAGAGTAGATGCGACGAGTGCGGAGGCATAAAGACTGTTATAATGTTCTTCTCTTTACAAAAAGCTTGGAATTCGGCCGAAACGTAGCTCTTATACCTATTAGAACAGACAAACACTAGGTGTAGTGCCTGGTGGAAAGACGCGGTCGTGAGGTCGATCCCTGATAATGTGATAGACATGCCCTCGATTTAGGACGTGCAAGTCCTTGATCAAGGGTATGTCTATCACCCAAGTAAAAGTGAGGTCCAACTGGGACAATAACTGGGACAAAACGGTTACGAGTGATGGTCTCAAAAGATAAAAGGAAGTGAACATGTCTTGTTGTTGTCTTATCTCTACGGTGGAAGCTGGACAGCTACTTATAGGTGCAAGTCCTTGATCAGACCCCTGGCATTGGGTGCTTACGTACCCTAGCCCCGTCTCAACCGTCCCCCAGTTGGGAAGCGATCGTACCGAATGTCAAAATGAAAAAGCATCACAACTAAAATACAGTGTGTGTGAGAGCGACCAGACTCTAATGAAGGGGCTAGTCTATGCAAGGCCTTGATTAGTCTGATACCCCGTAGATGTCCTCCTCAATCTCCTCAGGCTCGTTCCCTGCGACCATTCCTGCGCGACGGGCAGCGCGCTCTTGTCGGCCTCTATGGACCGGCAAGTTCTGTCGCCAAGCGTCCTGCAAGGCGGTCATGCGAAGTCGCATGTCGTTCCATCCGCGCCAGTCCGCAGGCGCCGTGGGAATGGGACGGGTCAGAGCGTCCTCTCTGGTATCCCCAACCCTTGCGTAGCTTAAGCGACCTCCTTGATCAAGGGCTTGCGCCCGTTGTCCTCTTGTCATTCCCAGGTAGGAACCGTCAATGTCAGAGACAAGGTCTTGCCCTGTGCTGCTTGGGTCGTACGTGTATGTCGGCATGGGAGGCTGCTTGTGGTGCTTGCTCTTAGTTAATGTACCGACCTGAGGGTACTCGCTCTTTGTTAAGTCCACGTCCGGATCCGTGGGGTTGTCCTGCGCAGGCTCCTCGGTATGCGCTGCTTGTGCGGGCTCTGGGTTACTGGCGGCATGTCTCTCCGACCTGGTGGATCGACGGGTCTGTCGTCGGCCTCTGTCTGCTGGACCTCCTGGCGTGGGTCGCTCTTGAACAGCGGCTTCCTCAGGGATTGTGGCCGGGATCTGGCCTCTGGAAGTCGTTCTCGTCAATCCGCTGTTAGATGGGCCTGCTGTTGGCTCGTTGCCAGTGTCGCCAGGTCTCTGTGAAGAGCTTGACCTAGGGGTAGCAGCCGTACGCGTAGGCGTGGGAGTCGTCAATGTCATATTCGAGATACCTCTGCGCGTTAATTCTCTAGCTGAGGGCGGCGCTATGCGACCACCAGATGGCTGACCTGACGCCTGGCCTGTGGACGATCCCCTCTGTCTGTTGGGCGGTGTGGATGGTGCTTGTCTCTGATCAGGCCGTGCTCTGGCGGCAGGCGTTGATTCTTGGGAGGCTGGTCTCGATGCTGGTCGTGATGATTGTCTTGTTGACGTCTGTGTGGACGGTGTATCCGGATCAGTGTTCACTGCGGCCCAGGTCCGCTGCATGTCCACATTCAACCCAACTGACGCTGCCAGTTCGTTGACCATGACATAGTCCAATTGGTTCTCCACCCCGCGCAGCTTGCTGGAGATGTGCACGAAGTTGCTGTCCTTATTGATGTTGTACACCATCCAGATGACTGACAGAGCCATGTAGGCGTGGCGCCAGCGTTGCTGTCGGTTACAATAGCAGGGCGTCCAGCTGATCTTGAGGTTCGGGAACCTGTCGGCAAGGTTGGCTCTGCTTAAAGCCTGTCGAAACAACTCTCCTGTGTTTTCGGCAACGACCTGGTTATCTTTGTCGCCAAACGTGTACACCATAGCACGCTGTAGTCCTGGTGCAAAGATCACCAGCGGCCAAGGACCATAGTCCTCATCGTCATGCGCTGCTCTGCAGATGCAGATGTAGCCGTCCGCGTAGGTCGTTCGCAATCGTGCTTGCATGTCGTTGTTCAGGTCGTTTGGGGCGTTGGGCTTGTCGTCAAGCGCCGACGGTGTGTCTTCCGTCAAACACCACCTGAGCGTCGTGTTGATCATCGATGTGAGGGCGTCAAAGTCCGCTCCTAGCATGGTCTTGCCTTCGGCGTACCTGAAGATGGTACGAAGGACAGCGTCCTGAGTTCCTGTCTTCCAGTTCTTCTGGTTCGTGATGGGCAAGGGTCTTGTCAATGACTCGCGCATGGTCTTGATCGGGGTTGACTGTAGTGAGTCCCAGCTGCGTACTGGTGTGTCGTCCCTTGTGGTGCTTTCCCACTTTGGCATGGGTACCGAGGATCTCTCGCGTCCAATTACTCTCCCTAGGTTCTCCAGTTCGTCCCAGTGGAGTGAGCTGATCCTTGATCCGGGCTTGGTCTCTGCAGACAAGTACTTAGGCGACTCTTCTAGGGGTAGGAGGTTGTCTTTGTCGGTTCCATGGTCATCGATACCGAAACGGAAGTTGCAGTTCTTCTGCATGACCTGGTACATCCGTCGTATAGCAGCGGTGAAGTTGCGTTGATTAACGACTTCCCTGACGACCTCCTTGATCAATGTACCTTGAGAGAGGTGCCAGGCCAGCAGGATCATGAAGTGGTTGTCTGCCCAGCATGCACTCGCGTGGATGCCCTTGTAGATGTGGACTGCTTTCCCCCAGTTGCCTTCACGTCTCCCGTCTAGGATGCGCTCCCAGACCACTCGGCCGGCGTGGTACCCATAGTCGAGGTACTGGTCGTCTGTTATTTTGAAAGGGGAGAAAACGTGGAGCCGATTCTTGTCGTAGACGCACAGCAGGTGGTTCTCTCTGTCGCTGTCTGGGTGCTTCGCGTTGATCATGATGGCAAAGTTGTCGCACAGTCCTTTCTCCCAGTTGGACCTGGCCATGGGTGAGATGTGCTCTTTCCATGTGCTGTGGTTTGTGTTGATCGTGCCAAGGAAGACCGTTCTTTTGTTCGCATTCCATAACAGCGCCAGGATCTTCTCGGTGTCTGGGTAACTGACTGGTCTTTTTAGTACGAACCGACGTACTGCTTCCCAGATCGCTGCTGAGTATGCAGTTGGTTCCGCTCGGTCGCGGGTCACTTTCTCGGCCTTGGTCGCGACTGCCGTGTCCGGAAGCTTTGTGATCAAGGGAATACCGTCCTCACTGCGTTCGAATGGATGGCTGATCGGGAGGTTGTCGTTGGTCTCGACGCTCCAGAGGTCAGCGTCATAATCCTTCGCAATACTCTCTTGTAGTGCCACCAGCGCTGCCTTCTTCCCTTGGAAGACGTTGAAGTCTTCCATCTGGCCGAAATGGACGTCTTCCATAGTGGAAAGTCTTGATCAAGACAGGAAGGTGATCAAGGTAGAATAGGGTTCCTTAACAGTGTGCAGTTCGGGGTACGAGTAGTGTGTGATGTTCTCTGGTGACCAGAGGTGCGGAGGATGTTGTTGGAGGGAAGAGGAGTGCTTGCGGGAGCAGAGGAGCGATGTCAGATACTTATCCTTGGAGGCTTTTGGCCAGGAGACTCCAGGTCGCTTTGTGACTCGTAAGGAGGGCGCGTGACTGCTTTCGGTGAGTTGTTGATTGCGGTATTGAATGGCCATCCGATGTTGTTAGTCACTTGTTGTCATTTGGCGTTGGGAATGATTGCGGAGTCTCGACCTGACTAGGCTGTACCCGTCCTTGTTCTTCTTTTGTTCTTTGCATCATTGCGCCTCTGGTCTCTCTTCGTCCCCCAGAACAACACACACACTCATGTCTTCATTGTCTTGATCAACATCTTCCTCAAGTTGTCGCCATGTCTTCCCAGCATCTGGAGCGGTACCGGCTGCCTCTCTTATCGCAGTCGCAGCGGCAGGGGTTTCGCGACGGGGCTGTGTACACTGTGCGCGCCAACGAAGCAATCCATTTGATGCCGGCTGTTGAGGAAGGCGACGAAATGGTTGAACTGCATCTCGACAACTTGTCGCAGGTGCGCAAGTTCTTCTTAGAGCACTCGGAGTTTGGCAAGGGTAGGCGCGACAAGAATTCGAAGTCGATTTCGCATACTCATTTGGCGGTAAGTCGCTTCCCTCTGACCAGTGTGCTTGGCCCCGTTCTGACCGGTGGAATGTCTTGATCAGATCCTGGGCCATCTGACCATCACCACTATGCCCTCCAATGAGCACACCTATTTGCAGTGGGTGTTCGACAGAGCGTTGTTCGAGGGGAAGGATAATCAGGCTGTCCAGAACATCTTGGGGTGGTACCGCCCTGATCAACAGCTTCCACCCATCTTTGTGGAGGCAAACCGTGGTGGTCCCTTCGGCTGGGTTATCGGCAAGTTGCTATCCCGAGGAGAGACAGCAGCTGCTGTCCTGGTCCAGGCGTATGGGAAAGCAAACCCCATGCCTTGCGAACATTGCGAGTCCCTGCTGCGGGATGCTGATACGGAGGACACGCGCGGCATGGCGCCATTCTTCGGTTGTGTTTCTCTCCTCAGTATCATGCGAGTTGCGGTAACTGCTTGATGGTTGGACGCAATACCTCGTGCAGCTGGTGTATCCATGGGAAGATGCTTGGAGATCTTCAGAAGAGGGGAAAGACGAAGCTCGGCCTGTCGTCTGCTGATACCAAGGGCGGCTTGGTCATCAAGGGAAAGGAACTGGAAAAGATGGGCAGGGATTCCTTTGCTGTCCAGGCTTCGTGGAACTGAGGTAGGGGAAAGGTGTACGCTGCGCCTGTGTGTACCCTTGATCAAGGCATGCGCGTTCGGAGTCTGGTCTTTCTTTGGTCTTTATGGGCCAGCTTCATGCTGAGGCCATAATTCATATCCAATCGTCTTCTTCATCGTCGCTTTTCAAGTTAAGATATGCTGCTGTGCTGGACAGCAGTCATCAGGTAACGAGTGGAATGTTCTGATCGGCGCTTTAAAGCGCAGGATCTGAACTGAATATCGTCGTAGGGGTACAACACGTCCCCCAGAACAGTAGAAAGGAAAACGGGAAATCGGTGAAACTGAGGAACTGTGCGGCGAAAGTACCACGACTGTCCCTTTTAAACAAGGTCGTTGGGAGGCCTAAAAGTACTCGGGATACTTAACGTAGCCTTCCCGTGTGCCCAAAGGGATCTCAACTTGGATTCTTGACTGGGTCGGCGGTAGTCCTGAACTCGTGGCTTCATCGATGCTGATTTCTTGCGGAGGTTTCTTCAGTGGTCTGCCCCTTCTTTTCGGGGGTGGTTTGTCTTGATCAGGACCAGGTATAGGTGCTTGAAGGTCCTCCTGACTCCATCTATCCTTGTCGGTATCAAGCGGTTCCCAGGTTCCGTCGGGGTCCTTCCTAAAGGCCTTCAGCCTGTCGCCGTGAAAGACTCCTCGGATGGGGACTCCTGTGACGTCTTGGAGCTTGAAACGGTTGTGAGGCAACGCTTCGACGATCCTGTATGGTCCCATCCATCGGTACTGGAGCTTCCGGTCGTTGGACATGTCGATGTGGCGGACGTAGTCGTAAGCAAGGACCAGATGCTCAGTCGTCAGCGGTGAACTTCGTAACTTGGCCTTGTTACGTTGATCAACGTCTTGCGCACGTCGTTTTCTCTGAGACGCGATCGCTTGGCAAGTCGCTTCGATGTCCGCAGGTCGGTTCTCTAGCATTCGCACCCTTCTGGTGATCAGCTCTTCTTGGCTCATATCTTCGTTCCAGTTCATGATCCGCCACGTCGGAATGCTCAATTCGAAGGGCATCAAGGGTTCCCTTCCGTACAGGAGTCGGTATGAGGACATGCCAAAGTACCGGACCACGGTCCTGTCGGCCCACACAACTAGGGGTAGTAACGCCACCCAGTTCTTGCCAGACCCGTCGGTCATCTTCATTAGCGACTTAGCAATGCTCTTGTGCCCGTTCTCGATCAAGCCTTGAGTCTTCGAACTGTAGGCGGGTCCTGGTGTGACTGTGAAGCCTAACTTCTTGCCAGCCTTGATGACCTCTCCTTTGTTTTCTGGGCCGTTGTCTACTTTGAGGCGCTGGAAGCAGCCATGCTGGTAGATGATGCGTGACTTGATGAACCGCACGATGGTTGCCGAGTTGATCTTCTTTAATGCCATGGCCTCAAGGTAGCCTGATGCTTCGCAGCGCGCTTCGACAGTTGCGGTGAATCCTTGGCAAGCTGGCATGTACTGTACGTCGAGTACCCAGGTCTGAAGGATATCTGTGGGTTCCGTCCAGAGTTGCGCATCCATTGGTCGCTGATCAGAGGCTTTCGCACACTGGAGGCACTCTGACTGCCACTGCTTGACATCGGTGTACATATTGGCCCACCAGTATAAGTTGGCAATCCTCTTGTAGGTCGCGTCTCGACCTTTGTGTCCGAGATCCTCGTGTGCCTGGGCGAAGATATTCTTCTTCTGATCAAGGCTTTCCACAGCTCTGCGTGGTGGTGACTTGGCTGTGGCCTTACGAAACATCACTCCTTCGTGGACAAAGAAGCGGGTGGCTTCCGTCTTGAACGTAGTGACTACTCTCCTCAGGTGGGGAGTGGTAGGGTCTCGTAATTGGTCTGGCAGCTGTAATGTCTCTAGGTAGTGGCGATACTCGGCCAGCTTCGTCTGTGGGTTCTGTTGATCAGGCTCGGTTGTGTTGATCTTGGCGTCAATGAAGTCGTCAATGTCCCCTTCGTTCGCGTCGTCGATGTCGTCGGATAGTCCTCTGCCCTTGCGTGACAATGCGTCCGCGATGACGTTCTTCTTGCCTGGCAAGTGGTGTACTTCGAAAGCGAACAGCTTGATGTATGCCAGCCACCTTGTCAGTGGTGCTGATGGCAGTAGGTTCATTGAACAGTCATTGAGCTGGTCTCGCAGCGTCCTAGCGTCCGTTTCCAGTCTGAACTCGGCGCCAAAGAGGTACAGTCGTAGGCGCCGTAAGGCTCTGACGATGGCGAGACACTCCTGCTTGCCGGAGTCGTACTTCTTCTCGGCGTCGTTCCAACATCCGGACTCGAAGCGAATTGGCCGGTGCTCATCGTTAATCAGTTGGCCAAGTTCAGCTCCCCAGCCTGTACCAGATGCGTCGGTCCTGAGGTAGAACTGATGGGTACCGTACTCTGGTTTTCGAAGCGCAACTGCGTCTGCGATCTCGTTCTTCAGGGTATTGAGTGCTTGATCTTGATCAGGACCCCAGGTGAAGGGCGCTCCTTTCCGTAGTAGCTCTGTTAAAGGTTGCGATTTCATGGCATAGTGGTTGATCCATGCTCTAAAGCATCCTGCCATGCCGAGGAAGCTCCTTACTTCACTGACGTCTCTGCAGGCGTTCCACTCGCGGATCTTCATAACCTTCCTCTCGGGTGGCTTGCGGCCATCGGAACCGCACATGTAGCCAACGATTTCGATCTGGCGCTGGCACCATTGGGACTTGGCGCCGTTAATGGAAACTCCGGCGAGCTCCATGTTGAATAGCACGGCATCCAGGTTCTCTAGATGTTCCAGCACAAAGCGTCGGATGCCAGGGAAGCGCTCTTGATCAGCATAACGCTCCGTGGGTCCTTTAACTGGGACGTCGTCGAAGAAGAAATCGGCCTTTTCCTTGGGAATGTCAAACAAGATCCTGGACATCACTCGAATGAAGTGACCTGGTGAATTGGTGAATCCTTGCGGCAATGTCGTCTGTCGTAGGACTCCAAGCGGTGTGGAGAACGCTGTCATGTCTCTCGAGGTCTCTGCGAGTGCGCAGTGGTCGTATCCCGAGAATAAGTCGAGTCCGGTGAGTATCTGACAGTTTGCGAAGGGCTCAGCGAACTCGTCGCTACCTCTGGGCAGGAGCGCGTCTCTAATCGTGACACCATTAAGGCGTGTAGCTGAATTGATAAGGCGTACGCTCCCGTCCTTTTTCGCAACGACGAACCAGCTGTTGCGGTATGGTCCGTGGCATTCCTCAAGCCAACCTCTCTCGAGTCGTTTCTTCAGGGCCTCAATTGCTTTTGGTAGTAGCGCTCCAGGGATTGGGACGTTCTTTGCTTGCCATGCCACATGCGGTACCGTCCGAATGTCGTATGGGGGTGAGATCTCGTGTCGGATTTGGCCCATCTCCATTGGGTCCCATGCCAGACAGGCTTCCCGATTCTGTAAGATCTGCTTTAGGACGGCCGTTTCTTGAGGTGTGAGCTCTGAGGTCTTGAGCTGATCAAGGACTTCCGCCCATCTGTCGTCGGTTAACCTTTGTCCCAATGGCATGGTCGTGAAGCGTGGTTGCATATTCTTCATTGGCCCGTCCTTTGTTCTCGCAGGCATCTCGATTCCTGCCAGCACTGCACCTTTCCAAGACGTGGAGCCTCCTGGAATGCTACCATCTGAAGGGTAGTCGTCGACGGGTTGGACCTTTTGCGCCACTGTTTTGTACATGGTGTTGACTTGACTCGAGATAGCGTGTTGTCGGACCTCCTGTCCTCGCTGGAGAGATGAGGGCAGTCCTGATCTGCGGCTCGCAGCCCCATCGTCCCCCATAACCTCATCTCGAAGCGACCGTAGAAAGTCCAGTAGGGTATCGTCCGAGAATCCCAGGAGGACATTGTCCTCATGCTCATCGTATGGTGGAGACTCTTGATCAGTGCTATCCGCCGCTCTGATGACGTTCAGGGAGAATGCTGTTAGTGCGATCTTCTCAGAATCCTTGTTGGGGTGGTGCAGCCTTTGGATGCTACTGCGTCGGCTGACAAGCGCAGTAGCCCGGCTTTTTCCGTCGCTGTGGCCATTGATCGAGACTTTCCACTAGTCTGCTTCTCGTCTGGTGTGATGGGGACTCTGATCTTCGTGTTGCCAATCAAGAATTCCGCTGAGGGCTTCGTATCCACAGGAACGTTGTAGATAAGCGTAGCACGTGTCTTTGATAGGAAGGGCAAGCCAAGGATCATGTCGTGGCCTGTTGTCTCTGCGCGCACCACTGCAAAGTTGTCCTTCACCTTACAGTCGGCGAGCCACACGTAATCCTCTAACATGCCAACGGTGCTAGTGGGCTTGTCGGTCTCCGACCATCCTTTGATTGGCATTGTTCCGTCGACCACGTACAGCGAGTTCTGTTCGCAATAGCGCGACGAGATAATGTTGAGCGCCGCCCCTGTGTCGACCAGGGCCCAAAGGATGCTCTCATCTCCGGTTGGTCCGACTCTCACTGGGATCCTTCCCAAGGGCTTTGTCCCGACTGACATGCTCGCAATCCTCTCGATAAGCCGCGCGTCCTTCTGATCAGGGGTTCGGTCGAGTACCGCAGGTAAGCCCTCCATACTGGCTTCTGGTTGTTTGGTGCTTGTCCGTACCAAGTTGACCGTCCCGGGGTAAATACTTTCGTCGTCCTTGGGTCTCGTCCTCATGCTCCTGATGACGCGCTTAGTTGCCGTCTCGAGATCAACGACCTCCTCAATTCCTTGTTGTCTTTCGACGCTCTCCTTTGCTAACTCGAGCAATCCGAGACCAGCGGCTGGGACTTCACTTATCAGGTCCAGCAGGCTGATCGCGACGTTCTTGTCGCCGACAGTTCGCTGCAGTCGTTCCTTCCAGCGCTTGACATCTTGATCAGTGGTCTGCGCAGACAGTCTCATCTCTGGCCCCATCGACTGGCTGGGCTCAGCGTCCTTCATGACGTATGAACCATCGTTCTTACGTATACGCTTCTCGGCAGCGTTCACAGCCGTCTCTATGTCCGAGTCCTGGATCTCTTCGACTGTCGCGACTCGGGCGATCGGTTCCTGCTTGGCTTGTACGACCCGGAACCCATCGTTGTCATAGCCAGTGACTTCGTACTGGAAATCTTGCCCAGGTGCGGTAGCGACCGTGAGGTTGTCGCAGAGTTCGATAGTGGTGACGGAGGGGTCTTTACGCCTTGATCAACGATGCGCCCATGCTGCTGGCTCTCTTCGGCTTTGTGTATGGCGACGTCCTCTTGGGTGATCTGGCTGGGCGTCGTGAGGAACAGCATATTCCTAGCAATCGCCTGTTGTCTGTACGTCCCCTCCGATTGACGAAAATGTCCTTCAGCAACTCCCAGAGGCAAGGGATCCTTCGGCGTCTTGTCCAATCGTTCAGGTCTTCCTGGAGCCATTCGCCTGGTTCCGAACGGGTGCCCATCCGCCATTGCTTAAGGTCCGGCACAAAGTGAACCACCTTCTCCTGTTCCAGGTAAGCCTTGCAAGGGCACCGCGGGCTCTTATGGTCAGGCTTGCCACAAACATAGCAGCTATCGAAATCATGGAACTGGATGAACTCTGGTCGGCTCTCAGGGATGATCCTGTCGAACGAGCCTCGTCCCCCTCGACCTCCTTGGCCGAAGCGAGAGTAACCGGAGGGTCCCATGGCGTTGATCTGGGGTGGGTCGCGTTGATCATCGCGTGCTCCCAGTGCCGTCATCATCTGGATCCTCATATTTTCCATCATCGCTCGAACTTCATCCATTGGGTCTGGCTGGCTTGGCTTCTGCTGCTGCTGAGGCTGAAAAGGCTGGTACGGATTAACCGGCGGAGGTTGCTGAGCCTGGACTGGCGGGTTCAGTTGTCTTGCGGTGCGCGCGGTCCTCTGATCGTGCATCGCTTGCTCTTCCGCATGGATCCTGGCGCTCTCAGGGTCTAGTCCGTTGGCGAAGGTGATTTCCTCAATCATCCACTTCAGCATGTGACTGCAGGTCTCCTGGTAGTCGGCTCCAGGGTTCCATTTGTACAGCTTGTGTTGGATGGACGGGTGGAATCTCTTGATCAAACCTTCCTTCGTCGCCCTGGCATGCGATCCAGTGGATCCGGCCACGTTCTTAAGCTCCTGCGCGAGGCGCTGGTGTTCTTGAATGTAGCTGTGGATCTCCTTATAGTCGCTCAGCTTTGGTCCCGACTCAAGGTCGTTCAACTTCTGCGTGACTGGAATCTGCTGCAGCAGATCCCCCATCTTGAACTCCGAGATCATGTTGGCCTTCATCTCTCTCCAAGTCTTGCTTTTGTCGAGACAATTCTTGACATTGAACAGCGTCTGCTGACCCTCGCAATAGGCCAACACTTCGTCCATCAGGTCTTGATCAGAGAATCTGTACCTTCGCATGTGCAGGTCAAACATCTCGAGAAAGCTGGACACGTTGTTCCCATCAAAACGCAAGTGGGGGTATCTGCTGGGGTCCGGAGGGGTCGCGACATCGCCCATACCCAGGGAGGAACTTCCATTGGATGCGCATGGCCTTGATCAGGATGAGGATAAGCAGGACCTGGCCCGTCTTGCGTTCCTTTTCCTTTCTCAGTTGCCATTGCATCCAGTTGGTCAGGGTCTGCCTGCGAATGTTGCTGGTGGACTTCGTCGTTCGGCGTCTTCTCAGGGGTATTGTCAATTGCAAGGCTTTTTGGGGCAAAGTTCTGATCAGAGTCGTCGGAGGTAGACATAATACTTGCTTCGTGCTCAGTGTCCTGTCCATGATGTCCCCTTTCATTGTGACGATCATAAATAGTCACTCGACTCTGAGGTCGTAGCCATCTTGGCCGACGACTCTGGTAACTTCGTCTCCTCTTCCCCGCACTTTGTTGATCAGAGCATCGCACTAACTGACCTTCCCACTTGGGATAGTCCGCAATTGTTAGTCTTATCTTTATGGCTGTCTGGAAGACCCTTATAAGGAGGTCTAAAGTGGACACTAGTCCACCTAGACTCCAGCATGCCATTCGCAGTACCATAATTAGTAGTATCCACATCTTATCTTGCAGCTCATACAGTGCATTGCTGGCTTCAGCGTGCCGCTTAACATGACTCGAATTGTCAGCATCGCGCTGTCCTTGCTGGAAACTTTTCCGTTTTACCCCAACATTGGGTCTCTGTGCATTTCGTAACTGGCGCTTTTCGCGCTGATCAATAATTCCCACCATCATGTGAGGTCTCGTCGGTAATCAAAAGAGGGGTAATACTTCCCGAAAGTCCGGTCTGTTGGGGTACTCAATCTTCCTCAACAACAGATCCGCAACACGGTATCTTCAGCACGTCTTCAATGCTTCATCGTCTCTCTCTCTTCTGACTGTTAATCAAGAGGTTCACAGTTCGAGCCTGTGGGGGAGCCATAGAACAGACAAACACTAGGTGTAGTGCCTGGTGGAAAGACGCGGTCGTGAGGTCGATCCCTGATAATGTGATAGACATGCCCTCGATTTAGGACGTGCAAGTCCTTGATCAAGGGTATGTCTATCACCCAAGTAAAAGTGAGGTCCAACTGGGACAATAACTGGGACAAAACGGTTACGAGTGATGGTCTCAAAAGATAAAAGGAAGTGAACATGTCTTGTTGTTGTCTTATCTCTACGGTGGAAGCTGGACAGCTACTTATAGGTGCAAGTCCTTGATCAGACCCCTGGCATTGGGTGCTTACGTACCCTAGCCCCGTCTCACTATCAATCATTAATAGACGATATCAGCCTGTTGCGCGCGACGAGGTGTGTTTATCGAAATGCCGAATCCTGTCTAGGCTGGTCTCGTTATCTGTCTATCTATTCTAAGTCGGTTTAATTACCCAATCGCACAGGAGAGTGCTGTCGGTGTACCAATTAGCGAGGTGGTAGGCGCCTTTTACCACGATGAACGGCGAGACACACCAGCTGTCGGAATAGACGCCCTGGATCACGGTAACCCATTCCCGATTGCTAGGCTGGACCTTTTTTCGCTTTCCGCTCCGATTGGCGCCGGTCACGACTATCGAGGACGTGATTTGGCCCATTATAAAGCCGGTCTCGTCGAAGTTGTAGATATCCTTATCCTGGATGCCGTACTTGGCCTTCAGGTTCGCAAAGAGCACGAACTAGCCCGCGATTTTTTCAGGATCTTCGCAGAGGGCCCTCTAATAGTCGTATGCACGCGAAAAACGCGTCCAAAGGTCTCGTTGTCGCTTAACGAAGTTCGCGGCCTAACGCGTCCCAACACGTGACGCGTCGCGCGACGCGGTAATGACATTCGCCATATCTTCCACATCGTGCAACCGCGGCGCAAATCCTCGTGAATCTAGGTCGAGGATGTATCGGACAAGCGTCTTCTCTTCTAATTCGGTAAGACGAGTATTGTTGGCGCGTATATCGCGTCTAGCGTGTTTTCCGTTCATTCTGCGTTAGAGGGTAGTTCGCGAGATATTATAGATAGCCACCGCTTATCAACAGCTAAGTTTAGGGTTCTTCTTAATCGCCTGGATCGCTAGAATGATTCTAGACTCGCTAGAAGATTGTTCCATAACTATTAGTTAAGTTAAAGGCAATTGAAGTTGGAAGAGTTGAAATAAGTGGAAAGTGGCCCACTTGTATGCCTGGCCCACTTGTATGACATTCACGTTACCTTTTAATGATTTAAGAGTTCTATTAAGGTGCGAAAATTATGGTGAGACAGGAATAAGGAATGATAGCTTAAATCTTAATTAAGCTAATACACTTTAAATAGAAACTGTTAAAATTGGTGGTTTAATCGGAAGAGGAAGCAACCCTTTTATAAGGGCTCTTTCAATCTGGGAGGTCGTTTCTTATAAAGAAACACGGAAGAATAAGGAACTTCTCTTCAAAAGGAACAAGAGTGTATTTCGTGTGCTTTCTTGCTTGCTTGCTTCAGGATAAACTAGATACACGGAGAGGGAAGATTTAGCCTTTACTTATACCCGTTAAGCCCTTATCCTCTTAGTAATACAAAGAGGAAGACGCGTAAGTGATTGCGTAAGTGATTACGTGGCTTAGAAGCATATGGAACCTTATAGAGGTTCGTGGAGCCTCATGGGGGCTCGTGGGAGCTTCAGAGAGCCACGTAAAAACTCGTGGAAACTGGTGGAAACTTGCAGAAGCTTCCGCGTGGCGTACGCCACGCTTGCGGGTAAAGCGGGCCATGCTTGCGGGTAAGCTGGCCCGTGCTCCAGGGTAGGCTGGCCCGAGCTCTAGGATAGGCTCGGTTAAAGAACTAGCTTTCCGTTAAGTGCATAGCTTAGTCCGTAGTGAAGCATAACAGTATAGGATAAGTCTTATACCTGCAACAGAAACGCTTAACCGTTTATATTTAGCTATAAAAGAGATAGATATAGAATATAATTTAACTTATTAACCAATATGCTTTATAAATACACACTCCCTTAACTCTTAACTTTAAACCTCATTTTCTACCTCTTTACTTATTATGACCATTAATTGAGACTATTCACACGTTCTTAATTATGGTATCCAATATAAAAACATGTATTTAATCCGTTTGAATCAACCTTACAACCGCGTCCTTTTATTAGACTTCCTTCATCTAGGGTTTGTCTATTCTAATATAGACTGCTATCTTTAGCTCTTTTTTTTATTCTTTTTAATAGATAACTTTAAACCTATTGCTTACTACGTCTCTTTTAATGCGATAGTTATGAGCCCGATTACACGCTTACCTCTATCTCATAATAGAGACGCTATATAAGACGCTTAAAGAGCTTAGTAATTAACTTCTATTTACTTTTCTCATTATTTCAGTACATTCTCGCCTTAGTTACGAAGTACAACTAGCTTAAATGATATAATAAGCTTTGTATAGTGGAACCGGGAAACCCCAAACTGTAGGGAGTCTGGTGGAAAGACACGGTCGTGAGGTCGATCCCAAGGGACAATTAGGTGAGGATATCGTTAATCAAGATGATCCTTAACGTAGGGAAGTAAAAGAAGCTCAGAATAGTCACGAAAAATGAGCGTGAAGTGCCGTAGTAAGAGTAGCAGTGTATTAAAAGGAGGGAAAAAGCGCGCTGTCCTAGCTGACTTAAGCGCCCTGGCCCTGTCTCAATAGTTATTAAAAAGCGACTTGTTTAAGCGTATATCAATGTTAAGGCCGCTATAGTCGTAAGAAGAGCCCTTATAAGCAATATATATGTTGCAGGTATAGGACTTATCCTATACCGTTCTCTATTACTACGGACTAAGCTATGCACTTAACGCAAAGCTAGTCCTATCTTAGAGATCGGGCCAGTCTACCCTGGAGAACGGGCCAGCTTACCCGCAAGCATGGCCCGCTTTACCCGCAAGCGTGATGTACGCCACCTGAAGCTTCCTGTAACGGAATAATACGAATCGAACGAGGTGACTATGTGCACGCAATTCCAATGACTGGCTGTCTGTATTGACTTCAATCTGGCCGTCCCCTCGTTTGTGGGCGCGGCCAGATTCTGCATAATGGCGCCCCGGATTAATGTGGCGCCGCTCCGCCGTTTTGGCGACCGCTCTGGCGCTCGCTTTCCGCTGGCGCGCCGACGCACCGCTGATCCGCCCGCCCGGCCCCTTTACACTATGGCTAGCTACTTGTTCTTTACAGATCTTATAAGCGGCTTTTAACTACTCGCAGGTTTACTCTAAGTTTAAGCCGAAGCCCACAAGGTTTATGTTGTTTATAAAGGCTATAGTAGCTATCCTTAATATAACGCGGAGAGCCTTATAAAGGCAAAAGAGGATAGGCGATAAGGATAAGCCCTACAGGACACCTGCCAAGACTAGGATCTCGTCCGATTTCTAGCTGTCGAAGAATAACGTGGTGGACTGGTTAAATAAGAAGCTTTGGATCTAGCTAATAGTTTATATAGAGACTCTTAGCGCTCGCAGGTTAGTAAGGAGCCTTCATAGTCGACGGAGTCGAAAGCGCTTAAGATATCTAGCGATAGAAGGGTTACTACACCTTTATGTTTCCAGGCTATGCAGACTAAGTCTGTTAATAACCGCAAGGCCGTTTATATAAAGCGGCCTTTCCAGTTGCCTATTTATTCGTCTGGGAGCAGTCCATTCTCTTTGGCAAAGCTAGCTAGCCGTTACGCTAGTAGGCTCTCGATCGCTTTCCTTATAGTGTTAAGCAGCGCGATAGGTCTCCATCTGCCGGCTTAGTGGTACTTGTTTAGCTGCTTTCCTAGCTTCCGGAGGATAACGGTGACTGCTTTACGGAACGCTCTTAAATAGTATTCTATATGCTAGCACGCTTCCGCTAAGGAGGCCAAGGCCTGGAAGAAGGGCTTTCCTAAGCGTTTAAGAAATCCGTTTAAAAGCTGGTCTAGTGTAGGTGCCTTCCACTAGCCTGCCTTAATAAGGACGTCTTAGACTTATTCTGCTATCACCTTGCCGTCTATATTAAGAGACGCTATAAACCGGTTTATTATTTGGACGCCAATATATATAGCTTTAAGGAGAGGGTAAAACTTTTCCTAGAAGGCCTTTGTTTTCTCCTTATAAGTCGTTGCTTCGCTTAGCGGTGGGTGGAGCGTAGGGACGACTGGAGGTAGCGGCAGCGCGACTCCTTTGTTTCTAGCCTATCTTGCGATGTTCCAGACGCCAGCTGGCTAGCTAGAGGCCTCGTGAAGCATGCCTCTCTAGGTCGCTGTCTTTATAATGCGGATCGTTTTCTTTTTCGCAAGGGATGCTTGCCGAAGGGCTCGCTAGGCTGCGTCTGTCCTATCGGATAGCTATGCTTACTAGGCTTATCTCTCCTCCTCTATAGCTCTTTTTATGTTGTGGTTCTACTAAGCCTTGCCTCTTCCCTTAAAGTGGCGGAGGGGGGGAATTAGGTTGGCTATTTAAGTTAGCTCCTTAGTTAACGTCTTAATGTAGCTATCGATTTCTTTTAATATCTCGAGTTGCCCTAGCTGTAGTAAGTGTGCTACCTCTACCTTTGCCTGGTTATAGTTAGCTGTTTTTTTAGCTACTTTGTGGCCTATCTTAGCTGTCTATACGGGGTCCAGCTACGCGTATCAGCTATAGGAGGTGGTCGGATCCAGCATATAGGATATATCTGTTGTAGGCAGCTTGGAGATTGTCTATAACCTACGCTAAATCCATCGTGGAGTTTATGCACCCTCTTTGAGTCTATGTCGGTGTTTTAAGGGGAGTGATCAGCTAGAGTCTCTAGGATTCTACTAGCTGGAGCAGCTTATTAACTGCATTATAGAGTCGGATATTATATCCTCCTTAAACAGGGTGGTGGACGTTAAAGTCTCCCACGAGGACTGTTCGTCTTAGCTGAGGTTCGGTATAAAGGGCTTCGATAGCAGGCAGGTCCGATCTACTAGTGGACCTAAGAAGAGGTGAGTATATATAGATAACCGTTATAAGACCGTCTAGTAGTTAAATTATAATACGACACCTATTTAGTATAACGAAGCGCTATACCTAAGTACTGCATGACGTAGGGTTTGTACAATCATGGACAGAGAGCGTCTGTCTAGCTTGAACACTGGTCGTAGGGTAACTGATAACTGAGGGTGCTTGACTAGGTAACTGGTCTGAATTTCACAATAGGTCGTTAAGAGATTACTCCCATCTATGGATAAGATAGATACTTAGATTGATCACTAAGGTAATGACTATCTGACTAGGAAATCCTTTTAACCTATATACTAAACCATTCCCTCATTAATATATGTTAGATATGTTGGATATGTTGTGATCCCACATTTCCTAACGTATTGGATAGGTAAGCGACAGGGGTTAATATGCGGAATATGTTCGGTAACCACATATCGCTTATATTGTGTCACGTGATCCCTGGTTCCCAATCCAGAGCTGTCTTTTCTTTAGTGTTGTTCCTTGTTATTCCTGGGGACGTTTTCTTAGCTGGTTCCTTTGTGGCTGGTGGGATGCTGGAGTGGCTGGTGCGTTGCCCTAGCCACTTTTCTTGGCTTAGATTCTTGAGTCGTAACATTTAGCTACGCCTTATATATCCACTCCATTAAGGTGTACTTCTTATTAATATAGTTACAGACCTTATCTCTCTCGATCGCGTGAAGTAGGTAATATAAAGAGGATCTCAAGCAGTAGGTGATCGGTATATATAGGTTTCGCTAGGGCTTTTAAATAGCTAAAACGTCGTACTTTTTAAAGATAGCATCAACTACTAGGATCTATGCTTTCTTACTTTTCTACGTGTTCTAGTGTAGGATTCTTAGCGCTATCATAGTCGAGCGTGGATACTATTTAATGTTAACTCTGGTGTTTCGATGACTATGGCGTCTATCTCTTTGTGGGTTCTGCTGCGGGCTCTGCTTGTGCTTTTAATACGGTAACTGGTTACTTAACGCTTCCGCGGCTATACTGTCTACTAGTCCTTATCTGTTAGCTTAGGGAGTTCTTACAAGAGCAGTGCAAATCCCTTTAGTCTTATAATGAGACGGGGCTAGGGTACGTAAGCACCCAATGCCAGGGGTCTGATCAAGGACTTGCACCTATAAGTAGCCGTCCAGCTTCCACCGTAGAGATAAGACAACAACAAGACATGTTCACTTCCTTTTATCTTTTGAGACCATCACTCGTAACCGTTTTGTCCCAGTTATTGTCCCAGTTGGACCTCACTTTTACTTGGGTGATAGACATACCCTTGATTAAGGACTTGCACGTCCTAAATCGAGGGCATGTCTATCACATTATCAGGGATCGACCTCACGACCGCGTCTTTCCACCAGGCACTACACCTAGTGTTTGTCTGTTCTATGGCTCCCCCCCACAGGCTCGAACTGTGAACCTCTTAATTAACAGTCAGAAGAGAGAGAGAGACGATGAAGCATTGAAGACGTGCTGAAGATACCGTGTTGCGGATCTGTTGTTAAGGGAAGATTGAGTACCCTAACAGACCGGACTTTCGGGAAGTATTACCCCTCTTTTAATTACCGACGAGACCTTATATAATGGTGGGAATTATTGATCAGCGCGAAAAGCGCCAGTTACGAAATGCACAGAGACCTAATGTTAGGGTAAAACGGAAAAGTTTCTAGCAAGGACAGCGCGATGCTGACAATTCGAGTTATGTTAAGCGGCACACTGAAGCCAGCAATACACTGCATAAGCTACAAGATAAGATGTGGATACTACTAATTATGGTACTACGAATGGCATACTGGAGTCTAGGTGGACTAGTGTCCACTTTAGACCTCCTTATAAGGGTCTTCTAAACAGCCATAAAGATAAGACTAACAATTGCGGACTATCCTAAGTGGGAAGGTCAGTTAGTGCAATGCTCTGATTAACAAAGTGCAGGGAAGAGGAGACGAAGTTACCAGAGTCGTCGGCCAAGATAGCTACGACCTTAAAGTCGAGTGACTATTTATGATCGTCACAATGAAAGGGGACATCATAGACAGGATATTAAGCACGAAGTAAGTATTATGTCTACCTCCGACGACTCTGATCAGAACTTTGCCCTAAAAAGCCTTGCAATCGACAATACCCTTAAAAAGACGCCGAACAACGAAGTCCACCAGCAACATTCGCAGGCAGACCCTGACCAACTGGATACAATGGCAACTGAGAAAGGAAAAGGAACGCAAGACAGGCCAGGTCCTGCTTATCCTCATCCTGATCAAGGCCATGCGCATCCAATAGAAGTTCCTCCCTGGGTATGGGCGATGTCGCGACCCCCTCCGGACCCCAGCAGATACCCCCACTTGCGTTTTAATAGGAACAACGTGTCCAGCTTTCTCGAGATGTTTAACCTACATATGCGAAGGTACAGATTCTCTGATTAAGACCTGATGGACGAAGTATTGGCCTATTGCGAGGGTCAGCAGACGCTGTTCAATGTTAAGAATTGTCTCGATAAAAGCAAGATTTAGAGAGAGATGAAGGCCAACATAATCTCGGAGTTCAAGATAGGGGATCTGCTACAGCAGATTCCAATCACGTAAAAGTTGAACGACCTTAAGTCGGGACCAAAGCTAAGCGACTATAAAGAGATCCACAGCTACATTTAAGAACACCAGCGCCTCGCGCAGGAGCTCAAGAACGTGGCCGGATCCATTGGATCGCATGCTAGGGCGACAAAGGAAGGTTTAATCAAGAGATTCCACCTGTCCATCCAACACAAGCTGTACAAATGGAACCCTGGAGCCGACTACCAGGAGACCTGCAGTCACATGCTAAAGTGGGTGATTAAGGAAATCACCTTCGCTAACGGACTAGACCCTGAGAGCACCAGGATCTATGCGGAAGAGCAAGCGATGCACGATCAGAGGACCGCGCGCACCGCAAGACAACTGAACCCGCCAGTCCAGGCTCAGCAACCTCCGCCGGTTAATCCGTACTAGCCTTTTCAGCCTCAGCAGCAGCAGAAGCCAAGCCAGCCAGACCCAATAGATGAAGTTCGAGCAATGATGGAAAACATAAGGATCTAGATAATGACGGCACTGGGAGCACGCGATGATCAACGCGACCCACCCTAGATCAACGCTATAGGACCCTCCAGTTACTCTCGCTTCGGCTAAGGAGGTCGAGGGGGACGAGGCTCGTTCGACAGGATCATCCCTAAGAGCCAACCAGAGTTTATCCAGTTCCATGATTTCGATAGCTGCTATATTTGCGGCAAGCCTGACTATAAGAGCCCGCGGTGCCCTTGTAAGGCTTACCTGGAACAGGAGAAGGTGGTTCACTTTATACCGGACCTTAAGCAATGGCGGATAGGCACCCGTTCGGAACTAGGCGAATGGCTCCAGGAAGACCTGAACGATTAGACAAGACGCCGAAGGATCCCTTGCCTCTGGGAGTTGCTGAAGGACATTTTCGTCAATCGGAGGGGGACGTACAGATAACAGGCGATTGCTAGGAATATGCTGTTCCTCACGACGCCTAGCCAGATCACCCAAGAGGACGTCGCTATACATAAAGCCGAAGAGAGCCAGTAGCATGGGCGCATCGTTGATCAAGGCGTAAAGACCCCCTCCGTTACCACCATCGAACTCTGCGACAACCTCACGGTCGCTACCGCACCTGGGCAAGATTTCCAGTACGAAGTCACTGGCTATGACAACGATGGGTTCCGGGTCGTACAAGCCAAGCAGGAACCGATCGCCCGAGTCGCGACAGTCGAAGAGATCCAGGACTCGGACATAGAGACGGCTGTGAACGCTGCCGAGAAGCGTATACGTAAGAACGATGGTTCATACGTCATAAAGGACGCTGAGCCCAGCCAGTCGATGGGGCCAGAGATGAGACTGTCTGCGCAGACCACTGATCAAGATGTTAAGCGCTGGAAGGAACGACTGCAGCGAACTGTCGGCGATAAGAACGTCGCAATCAGCCTACTAAACCTGATAAGTGAAGTCCTAGCCGCTAGTCTCGGATTGCTCGAGTTAGCAAAGGAGAGCGTCGAAAGATAACAAGGAATTAAGGAGGTCATTAATCTCAAGACAGCAACTAAGCGCGTTATTAGGAGCATAAGGACGAGACCTAAGGACAACGAAAGTATTTACCCTGGGACGGTCAACTTAGTACAGACAAGCACTAAACAACCAGAAGCCAGTATAGAGGGCTTACCTGCGGTACTCGACCGAGCCCCTAATTAGAAGGACGCGCGGCTTATCAAGAGGATTACGAGCATATTAGTCGGGACAAAGCCCTTGGGAAGGATCCCAGTGAGAGTCGGACTAACCGGAGATGAGAGCATCCTTTGGGCCCTGGTCGATATAGGGGCGGCGCTCAACATTATCTCGTCGCGCTATTGCGAATAGAACTTGCTGTACGTGGTCGACGGAACAATGCCAATCAAAGGATGGTCGGAGACCGACAAGCCCACTAGCACCGTTGGTATGTTAGAGGATTACATGTGGCTCGCCGACTGTAAGGTGAAGGACAACTTTGCAGTGGTGCGCGCAGAGACAACAGGCCACGACATAATCCTTAGCTTGCCCTTCCTATTAAAGACACATACTACGCTTATCTACAACGTTCTTGTAAATACGAAGCCCTCAGCGGAATTCTTAATTGGCAACACGAAGATTAGAGTCCCTATCACACCAGACGAGAAGCAGACTAGTGGAAAGTCTCGATCAATGGCCACAGCGACGGAAAAAGCCGGGCTACTGCGCTTATCAGCCGACGTAGTAGCATCCAAAGGCTACACCACCCTAACAAGGATTCTAAGAAGATCGCATTAACAGCATTCTCCCTGAACGTCATTAGAGCGGCGGATAGCACTGATTAAGAGTCTCCACTATACGATGAGCATGAGGACAATGTCCTCCTGGGATTCTCGGACGATACCCTACTGGACTTTCTACGGTCGCTTCGAGATGAGGTCATAGGGGACAATGGGGCTGCGAGCCGCAGATCAGGACTGCCCTTATCTCTCCAGCGAGGACAGGAGGTCCGACAACACGCTATCTCGAGTTAAGTCAACACCATGTACAAAACAGTGGCGCAAAAGGTCCAACCCGTCGACGACTACCCTTCAGATGGTAGCATTCCAGGAGGCTCCACGTCTTGGAAAGGTGCAGTGCTAGCAGGAATCGAGATACCTACGAGAACAAAGGACGGGCCAATAAAGAATATACAACCACGCTTCACGACTATGCTATTAGGATAAAGGTTAACTGACGACAGATTGGCGGAAGTCCTTGATCAGCTTAAGACCTTAAAGCTCACACCTTAAGAAACGGCCGTCCTAAAGCAGATCTTATAGAATCGGGAAGCCTGTCTGGCATGGGACCCAATAGAGATAGGCTAAATCCGACACGAGATCTCACCCCTATACAACATTCGGACGGTACCGCATGTGGCATGGCAAGTAAAGAACGTCCCAATCCCTGGAGCGCTACTACCAAAAGCAATTGAGGCCCTGAAGAAACGACTCGAGAGAGGTTGGCTTGAGGAATACCACGGACTATACCGCAACAGCTAGTTCGTCGTTGCGAAAAAGGATAGGAGCGTACGCCTTATTAATTCAGCTACACGCCTTAATGGTGTCACGATTAGAGACGCGCTCCTGCCTAGAGGTAGCGACGAGTTCGCTAAGCCCTTCGCAAACTGTTAGATACTCACCGGACTCGACTTATTCTCGGGATACGACCACTGCGCACTTGCAGAGACCTTGAGAGACATGACAGCGTTCTCCACACCGCTTGGAGTCCTACGACAGACGACATTGCCGTAAGGATTCACCAATTCACCAGGTCACTTCATTCGAGTGATATCCAGGATCTTGTTTAACATTCCCAAGGAAAAGGCCGATTTCTTCTTCGACGACGTCCCAGTTAAAGGACCCACAGAGCGTTATGCTAATCAAGAGCGCTTCCCTAGCATCCGACGCTTTGTGCTGGAACATCTAGAGAACCTAGATGCCGTGCTATTCAACATAGAGCTCGCCGGAGTTTCCATTAACGGCGCCAAGTCCCAATGGTGCCAGCGTTAGATCGAAATCGTTGGCTATATGTGCGGTTCCGATGGCCGCAAGCCACCTGAGAGGAAGGTTATGAAGATCCGCGAGTGGAACGCCTGCAGAGACGTTAGTGAAGTAAGGAGCTTCCTTGGTATGGCAGGATGCTTTAGAGCATAGATCAACCACTATGCTATAAAATCGCAACCTTTAACAGAGCTACTACGGAAAGGAGCGCCCTTTACCTGGGGTCCTGATTAAGATTAAGCACTCAATACCCTGAAGAACGAGATCGCAGACGCAGTTGCGCTTCGAAAACCAGAGTACGGTACCTATTAGTTCTACCTTAGGACCGACGCATCTGGTATAGGCTAGGGAGCTGAACTTGGCCAACTGATTAACGATGAGCACCGGCTAATTCGCTTCGAGTCCGGATATTGGAACGACGCCGAGAAGAAGTACGACTCCGGTAAGCAGGAGTGTCTCGCCATTGTCAGAGCCTTACGGCGCCTACGACTGTACCTCTTTGGCGCCGAGTTCAGACTGGAAACGGACGCTAGGACGCTGCGAGACCAGCTCAATGACTGTTCAATGAACCTACTGCCATCAGCACCACTGACAAGGTGGCTGGCATACATTAAGCTGTTCGCTTTCGAAGTACACCACTTGCTAAGCAAGAAGAACGTCATCGCGGACGCATTGTCACGCAAGGGCAGAGGACTATCCAACAACATCGACGACGCGAATAAAGGGGACATTGACAACTTTATTGACGCCAAGATTAACACAACCGAGCCTGATCAACAGAACCCACAGACGAAGCTGGCCGAGTATCGCCACTACCTAGAGACATTACAGCTGCCAGACCAATTACGAGACCCTACTACTCCCCACCTGAGGAGAGTAGTTACTACGTTTAAGACGGAAGCCACCCGCTTCTTTGTCTACGAAGGAGTGATGTTTCGTAAGGCCACAACCAAGTCACCACCACGCAGAGCTGTGGAAAGCCTTAATCAGAAGAAGAATATCTTCGCCCAGGTACACGAGAATCTCGGACATAAAGGTCGAGACGCGACCTATAAGAGGATTGCCAACTTATACTGGTGGGCCAATATATACACCGATGTTAAGCAGTGGTAGTCAGAGTGCCTCCAGTGTGCGAAAGCCTCTGATTAGCGACCAATGGATGCGCAACTCTAGATGGAACCCACAGATATCCTTCAGACCTAGGTACTCGATATACAATACATACCAGCTTGCTAAGGATTCACCGCAACTGTCGAAGCGCGCTGCGAAGTATCAGGCTACCTTGAGGCCATGGCATTAAAGAAGATCAACTCAGCAACCATCGTGCGGTTCATCAAGTCACGCATCATCTACTAGCATGGCTGCTTCCAGCGCCTTAAAGTAGACAACGGCCTAGAAAACAAAGGAGAGGTTATCAAGGCTGGCAAGAAGTTAGGCTTCACAGTCACACCAGGACCCGCCTACAGTTCGAAGACTTAAGGCTTAATTGAGAACGGGCATAAGAGTATTGCTAAGTCGCTAATAAAGATAACCGACGGGTCTGGCAAGAACTAGGTGGCGTTACTACCCTTAGTTGTGTGGGCCGATAGGACCGTGGTCCGGTACTTTGGCATGTCCTCATACCGACTCCTATACGGAAGGGAACCCTTGATGCCCTTCGAATTGAGCATTCCGACGTGGCGGATCATAAACTGGAACGAAGATATGAGCTAAGAAGAGCTGATCACCAGAAGGGTGCGAATGCTAGAGAACCGACCTGCGGACATCGAAGCGACTTGCCGAGCGATCGCGTCTCAGAGAAAACAACATGCGCAAGACGTTGATCAACGCAACAAGGCCAAGTTACAAAGTTCACCGCTGACGACTGAGCATCTGGTCCTTGCTTACGACTACGTCCGCCATATCGACATGTCCAACGACCGGAAGCTCCAGTACCGATGGATGGGACTATACAGGATCGTCGAAGCGTTGCCTCACAACCGTTTCAAGCTCCAAGATGTCACAGGAGTCCCCATCCGAGGAGTCTTTCACGGCGACAGGCTGAAGGCCTTTAGGAAGGACCCCGACGGAACCTGGGAACCGCTTGATACCGATAAGGATAGACGGAGTCAGGAGGACCTTCAAGCACCTATACCTGGTCCTGATCAAGACAAACCACCCCCGAAAAGAAGGGGCAGACCACCGAAGAAACCTCTGCAAGAAATCAGTATCGATGAAGCCACGAGTTCAGGACTACCGCCGACCCAGTCAAGAATCCAAGTTGAGATCCCTTCGGGCACACGGGAAGGCTACGTTAAGTATCCCGAGTACTTTTAGGCCTCCCAACGACCTTGTTTAAAAGGGATAGTCGTGGTACTTTCGCTGCATAGTTCCTTAGTTTCACCGATTTCCCGTTTTCCTTTTTACTGTTCTGGGGGACGTGTTGTACCTTTACGACGACATTCAGTTCAGATCCTGCGCTTTAAAGCGCCGATTAGAACATTCCACTCGTTACCTGATAACTGCTGTCTAGCACAGCAGCATATCTTAACTTGAAAAGCGACGATGAAGAAGACGATTGGATATAAATTATGGCCTCGGCATAAAGCTGGCCTATAAAGACCAAAGAAAGACCAGACTCCGAACGCGCATGCCTTAATTAAGGGTACACACAGGCGCAGCGTACACCTTTCCCCCTACCTTAGTTCCACGAAGCCTGGACAGCAAAGGAATCCCTGCTTATCTTTTCCAGTTCCTTTCCCTTGATAACCAAGCCGCCCTTGGTATCAGCAGACGACAGACCGAGCTTCGTCTTTCCCCTCTTCTGAAGATCTCCAAGTATCTTCCCATGGATACACCAGCTACACGAGGTATTGCGTCCAACTATCAAGCAGTTACCGCAACTCGCATAATACTGAGGGAGAGAAACATAACCGAAGAATGGCGCTATGCTGCGCGTGTCCTCTATATCAGCATCCCGCAGCAGGGACTCGCAATGTTCGCAAGGCATGGGGTTTGCTTTCCCATACGCCTGGACTAAGACAGCAGCTGCTGTCTCTCCTCGGGATAGCAACTTGCCGATAACCTAGCCGAAGGGACTACCACGGTTTGCCTCCATAAAGATAGGTGGAAGCTGTTGATTAGGGCGGTACCACCTTAAGATATTCTAGATAGCCTGATTATCCTTCCCCTCGAATAACGCTTTATCGAACACCCACTATAAATAGGTGTGCTCATTAGAGGGTATAGTGGTGATAGTTAGATAGCCTAGGATCTGATCAAGACATTCCACCAGTTAGAACGGGGCCAAGCACACTGGTTAGAGGGAAGCGACTTACCGCTAAATGAGTATACGAAATCGACTTCGAATTCTTGTTGCGCCTACCTTTGCTAAACTCCGAGTGCTCCAAGAAGAACTTGCGCACCTGCGACAAGTTGTCGAGATACAGTTTAACCATTTCGTCGCCTTCCTTAACAGCCGGCATCAAATGGATTGCTTCGTTAGCGCGCACAGTGTACACAGCCCCGTCACGAAACCCCTGCCGCTGCGACTGCGATAAGAGAGGCAGCCGGTACCGCTCTAGATGCTGGGAAGATATGGCGACAACTTGAGGAAGATGTTGATCAAGACAATGAAGACATGAGTGTGTGTGTTGTTCTGGGGGACGAAGAGAGACCAGAGGCGCAATGATGCAAAGAACAAAAGAAGAACAAGGACGGGTACAGCCTAGTCAGGTCGAGACTCCGCAATCATTCCCAACGCCAAATGACAACAAGTGACTAACAACATCGGATGGCCATTCAATACCGCAATCAACAACTCACCGAAAGCAGTCACGCGCCCTCCTTACGAGTCACAAAGCGACCTGGAGTCTCCTGGCCAAAAGCCTCCAAGGATAAGTATCTGACATCGCTCCTCTGCTCCCGCAAGCACTCCTCTTCCTCCAACAACATCCTCCGCACCTCTGGTCACCAGAGAACATCACACACTACTCGTACCCCGAACTGCACACTGTTAAGGAACCCTATTCTACCTTGATCACCTTCCTGTCTTGATCAAGACTTTCCACTATGGAAGACGTCCATTTCGGCCAGATGGAAGACTTCAACGTCTTCCAAGGGAAGAAGGCAGCGCTGGTGGCACTACAAGAGAGTATTGCGAAGGATTATGACGCTGACCTCTGGAGCGTCGAGACCAACGACAACCTCCCGATCAGCCATCCATTCGAACGCAGTGAGGACGGTATTCCCTTGATCACAAAGCTTCCGGACACGGCAGTCGCGACCAAGGCCGAGAAAGTGACCCGCGACCGAGCGGAACCAACTGCATACTCAGCAGCGATCTGGGAAGCAGTACGTCGGTTCGTACTAAAAAGACCAGTCAGTTACCCAGACACCGAGAAGATCCTGGCGCTGTTATGGAATGCGAACAAAAGAACGGTCTTCCTTGGCACGATCAACACAAACCACAGCACATGGAAAGAGCACATCTCACCCATGGCCAGGTCCAACTGGGAGAAAGGACTGTGCGACAACTTTGCCATCATGATCAACGCGAAGCACCCAGACAGCGACAGAGAGAACCACCTGCTGTGCGTCTACGACAAGAATCGGCTCCACGTTTTCTCCCTTTCAAAATAACAGACGACCAGTACCTCGACTATGGGTACCACGCCGGCCGAGTGGTCTGGGAGCGCATCCTAGACGGGAGACGTGAAGGCAACTGGGGAAAGCAGTCCACATCTACAAGGGCATCCACGCGAGTGCATGCTGGGCAGACAACCACTTCATGATCCTGCTGGCCTGGCACCTCTCTCAAGGTACATTGATCAAGGAGGTCGTCAGGGAAGTCGTTAATCAACGCAACTTCACCGCTGCTATACGACGGATGTACCAGGTCATGCAGAAGAACTGCAACTTCCGTTTCGGTATCGATGACCATGGAACCGACAAAGACAACCTCCTACCCCTAGAAGAGTCGCCTAAGTACTTGTCTGCAGAGACCAAGCCCGGATCAAGGATCAGCTCACTCCACTGGGACGAACTGGAGAACCTAGGGAGAGTAATTGGACGCGAGAGATCCTCGGTACCCATGCCAAAGTGGGAAAGCACCACAAGGGACGACACACCAGTACGCAGCTGGGACTCACTACAGTCAACCCCGATCAAGACCATGCGCGAGTCATTGACAAGACCCTTGCCCATCACGAACCAGAAGAACTGGAAGACAGGAACTCAGGACGCTGTCCTTCGTACCATCTTCAGGTACGCCGAAGGCAAGACCATGCTAGGAGCGGACTTTGACGCCCTCACATCGATGATCAACACGACGCTCAGGTGGTGTTTGACGGAAGACACACCGTCGGCGCTTGACGACAAGCCCAACGCCCCAAACGACCTGAACAACGACATGCAAGCACGATTGCGAACGACCTACGCGGACGGCTACATCTGCATCTGCAGAGCAGCGCATGACGATGAGGACTATGGTCCTTGGCCGCTGGTGATCTTTGCACCAGGACTACAGCGTGCTATGGTGTACACGTTTGGCGACAAAGATAACCAGGTCGTTGCCGAAAACACAGGAGAGTTGTTTCGACAGGCTTTAAGCAGAGCCAACCTTGCCGACAGGTTCCCGAACCTCAAGATCAGCTGGACGCCCTGCTATTGTAACCGACAGCAACGCTGGCGCCACGCCTACATGGCTCTGTCAGTCATCTGGATGGTGTACAACATCAATAAGGACAGCAACTTCGTGCACATCTCCAGCAAGCTGCGCGGGGTGGAGAACCAATTGGACTATGTCATGGTCAACGAACTGGCAGCGTCAGTTGGGTTGAATGTGGACATGCAGCGGACCTGGGCCGCAGTGAACACTGATCCGGATACACCGTCCACACAGACGTCAACAAGACAATCATCACGACCAGCATCGAGACCAGCCTCCCAAGAATCAACGCCTGCCGCCAGAGCACGGCCTGATCAGAGACAAGCACCATCCACACCGCCCAACAGACAGAGGGGATCGTCCACAGGCCAGGCGTCAGGTCAGCCATCTGGTGGTCGCATAGCGCCGCCCTCAGCTAGAGAATTAACGCGCAGAGGTATCTCGAATATGACATTGACGACTCCCACGCCTACGCGTACGGCTGCTACCCCTAGGTCAAGCTCTTCACAGAGACCTGGCGACACTGGCAACGAGCCAACAGCAGGCCCATCTAACAGCGGATTGACGAGAACGACTTCCAGAGGCCAGATCCCGGCCACAATCCCTGAGGAAGCCGCTGTTCAAGAGCGACCCACGCCAGGAGGTCCAGCAGACAGAGGCCGACGACAGACCCGTCGATCCACCAGGTCGGAGAGACATGCCGCCAGTAACCCAGAGCCCGCACAAGCAGCGCATACCGAGGAGCCTGCGCAGGACAACCCCACGGATCCGGACGTGGACTTAACAAAGAGCGAGTACCCTCAGGTCGGTACATTAACTAAGAGCAAGCACCACAAGCAGCCTCCCATGCCGACATACACGTACGACCCAAGCAGCACAGGGCAAGACCTTGTCTCTGACATTGACGGTTCCTACCTGGGAATGACAAGAGGACAACGGGCGCAAGCCCTTGATCAAGGAGGTCGCTTAAGCTACGCAAGGGTTGGGGATACCAGAGAGGACGCTCTGACCCGTCCCATTCCCACGGCGCCTGCGGACTGGCGCGGATGGAACGACATGCGACTTCGCATGACCGCCTTGCAGGACGCTTGGCGACAGAACTTGCCGGTCCATAGAGGCCGACAAGAGCGCGCTGCCCGTCGCGCAGGAATGGTCGCAGGGAACGAGCCTGAGGAGATTGAGGAGGACATCTACGGGGTATCAGACTAATCAAGGCCTTGCATAGACTAGCCCCTTCATTAGAGTCTGGTCGCTCTCACACACACTGTATTTTAGTTGTGATGCTTTTTCATTTTGACATTCGGTACGATCGCTTCCCAACTGGGGGACGGTTGAGACGGGGCTAGGGTACGTAAGCACCCAATGCCAGGGGTCTGATCAAGGACTTGCACCTATAAGTAGCTGTCCAGCTTCCACCGTAGAGATAAGACAACAACAAGACATGTTCACTTCCTTTTATCTTTTGAGACCATCACTCGTAACCGTTTTGTCCCAGTTATTGTCCCAGTTGGACCTCACTTTTACTTGGGTGATAGACATACCCTCGATCAAGGACTTGCACGTCCTAAATCGAGGGCATGTCTATCACATTATCAGGGATCGACCTCACGACCGCGTCTTTCCACCAGGCACTACACCTAGTGTTTGTCTGTTCTAATAGTTATATAAGGTCTGCTATATATAATATTAGCTTATTTATAATCCTTTTCTTTAACTTTATAAAGGCTTATTCTTCTATTTCTGTTTATTAGAAATCGATGTCTTTATAAGTCAGGTTCATTAAGGGAGCTGCAATTTTTCCGAACTAAGGAATAAATATCCTATAGTAGTTTGCTAATCTTAAGAAGGATTGTACGTCCTTTATATCCTAAAGTGTTGGCTATTCTTTAACTACTAAGACCTTTGCTTCTTTTATCTGGATTTCGCCTACGGATATAACGTATCTAAAGTAGTTGATTTTATTTTTTTCGAATTTGCTCTTTTCTAAGTTCACTAGCAGCCTTGTGTCTTATAAGGCTTGCAGTACAAGTCAGGTATGTTTGCGATATTTCTCGAGGTTTTCCAAGTAAATCAGGATATTATCGAGGTAGATAATAACCAACTTGTCGATGAATTTTTATAGGACGTGGTTCATTATATTTTGAAAGCTTGCTGGTGTGTTAGTAAGGCCAAATAACATCACTAGGTATTTGTAATGTCCGAATTTGCAGCGGAAGGCTGTCTTCTACTCTTCGCCTTCTTTAATTCAAATAAGGTTATATCCGTTAGGTAATATTAAAGCCGTGAAAATAATAGCTCTACTTAGTTTATCGCGTAGCTCGCTAATAAGCGGTAGGGGGTAACAGTCTTTAATAGTGATAGCGTTAAGTCTCGATAGTCGATATATAGTCGCCATTTAACTCTGCTATCTTTTCCTACTTTCTTTAGGACAAACAGGATCGGGTGTCCTATTAGTAAGTTTAATAATCGAATGTTTCCTTTCTTGAGATTCTTTTTAATGTATTCTCGGAGTACTTACTCGTGTTTTAAGTTAATCGGGTAGATCCTAGAGGGTTTCGACTGTTTTTCTTTTTATAAGGATATCTTATAATCTTATATACTGTGCTCTGGTATTTCTGTAAGCAGTTTTCTACTAAATAGGTTGTTGAACTCCCGGTACTGTTCTAGTACTTCGGGTCTAGGTTCGAGCTTAACTTCCTTAGCTTTTTTTTATTATAAGGTAGGCTCAAAGGGTTGTAGGCTTACTTAAGGGTCTGTTTCGTTAACGCTTCTTAAAGGCTAAGTCTCTTCACAGTGTATCCTACTGAAGTTGGCCTGTTCTTTAGTTGACTCTAGGATTGCTCTCCCGTAACTAAGGTATCTCTAAGATCAGGTTGTATCCCAATATATTTGCGATGTCGCAGTCGAGTTGCTCCTTCCGATTCTAGATCGTTATTAAGAAGGGCACAGTCTCTTATAATACGAGTTCATCGTTGTATTAGAAAGCTTCTCTATTGGCAGCGTGGAGTCGGTATAGGGTGTCCTTTTGCTTTCATAGTATCTGGAGCTTATTAACGATTCATAGAGAGAAATAATTTCTTTAGGCTCCGCTTTCGACTAATGCGAGTACTTTATATTCTAGGACCTATACTAATAGTACTAATAGTCCGTTTATATTGCGATCCTTTTAGTATATCGTGTATACGGACTTCTTATCCTGTTAAGCCAGCTGTAGTCCCTTTATAACTGGCGTCGGTTGTTTCCCGACTGTTTAGCTTGTCGCCTACAAGCAGCTCTGACTTATTTTGCGGCTTCTCTATCTTGCTAGGCTCCCCGATATCTTAGGTGTCCAGTGAATTCCCTTAGGGTTGGATCGTTATTTAAAGACGATATATACTCTATAGGGTCGATAGTCTCTAATGTTGTTGGAAGTGGTGGTTTGATCGAAAAGAGGAAGCAACCCCTTTATAAGGGCTTTTTCGATCTCGGAGGCCGTTCCTTAAGGATAAAGGAACACAGAAGAGTAGGAACTTCTCTTAAGGGGAGTATAGAGTGAGATCTCTAAGTTGCTTGCTTGCTTCTGAGACTATGTACACGATAAGGGAAGATTTAGCCCTTATTTATACCCTTTTAACCCTTTATCCTCTTAGTAATACAAAGAGGGGACGCGTAAGTGGGCGCGTAAGCAGTGACGTAGCTTAAAAGCACGTGGACGCTTATGGAACCTCGTGGGACCACGTGGAGGCTCGTGGAACCTTTTGGAAACTCGTAGAAACTTATAAAAGGTTCCAAGTAGCGTAGGCCATATATACGGGAAAAGCGGCCCTAGCTTTAGGGTAGGGTGGGCCGTGCTGTCGGGTAAGGTGGCCCGAGCTTTAGAGCAGTCTCGGTTAAAGGACTAGCTTTTTGATAAGTGCATAGCTAAGTCCTTAACAAAGGATAACGGTATAGGGGTAAGCCCTATACTTTTAACAAATGTCGACGTCCGGGTTAATAAGGCTCCTTCTTTTTTATAGTAAGAGGTCAGAACTTGGATTAGTTCCTTAATTTTATAACCGCCTGGGGGTACGAGTAGTTATACTTGCTTCTACTCTCGAAGCTTCTTCTTATAGCCTTCCTTTATCTTAGTCTATACTTCGGCCTTCTTAACCGCGTGTACACAGTATTAGTGCGTTATATATTGGTATTATTCGATATTGCCCGCTATACACTTACAAGGGTACTGTTAGGGTGCTTTAAGTAGTATATATCCTTCCCGGTCCGTGAGTTAGATAACAGTTTTATCGATTTCATCCTGCGTGTATAGGCTATAGATAGCTTATCTCGCGATTCGTCGCGGAAATATATAGTTCCTAAGTTTCTCGCCGAGGTGTTGTATATACAAGTCAAACATATATAAGATCCATGTTAATTCGTTATGTCGCTTTGCTTAAGGGTGCATTCGCTTATTGTCGCCGAATTCTGACCGTTACATCGGCCTGTAATCTCTAATAATGTTTATAAATCGATTAGCAACGTCGTTTTCTTCGAGGAACACTCCCTTAATAAGATCCATTTATTGTATTCAATAATCCGTCGTTAAATAGCTTATTCGTTAAGCTCCTTATTGGTATAGCGGTTTAGTTTATAGGGCTCTGAAAATTCAACCTATCTTTAGAGCTGTTCTTTATTACTGCTGTTTATAAGGTAAGATCCTTTATTGGATTCTTCTTAAATAACTTATCGTTATATTATCCTGATTGTACAAGTTTATTATAGCCTTTGGGGGTACTATCCAGCGCTGTCTTTAGCTGGCCGATGGGTACTATAGTTGTTGTTGTAATATACTACCCAGCTAAGGTCGTTATAGTCTATACTAGGAGTACTCGTGGTTTCCTTTCCCACTTTATCTAATTTTGCAACCTCTTATCTCTAGATAGCGTTAGCCTATCGCTTTAAAACTAGGTTCTATTTACAAGGCTTTTTAGGTTCCGTGTATTAATATATAGTGAGTCCTTTTTTCCCACAGTTATAGCATTTGCTATCGAACTTCGGCTTGCTATAGTGTGTTACGTTAAGGTCCATTAGTCCTATATAGTTGCTATAGGAGGTCTTATTTCTCTATCTATCGTTATGGCGTCGGAAAGGCTAGTTAGACTGTCGCTTCTTTCCGGTGTTGGTATTTATAGGTTTATAGATAAGCTGTTAGCCCTTACACTGTATCTTTCTCTTATAGAATCGGTTATTAATACGTACCACGAGCTCGATATACTCGAAGAGCTCGCTAGCGCGATCTAATCTAGTTACCTCGTATTTGACGTCGTCCTTAAGACCTTGGTAGAATTAGGCGATATAGGCGTTATCGTTCTAATCTAGCTTAAAGATGATCTGTCAGAATTCGGCTACGTATATAGCGGCGGACCTTTTCTGCTGATACTTTATAAGCTGTCGTTCGGCTATACGGACTTTATTAGGGCTTCCAAAAATGCCCTTTAGCTTAGCTTCGAACGTCTTATAGTCTTCGAAGATCTCTTTTATTTTATTATCTTAAATACGGTCTTTGTTAGTTAAGTAGTCTCTTATTGTGGGTTCGAACCACGATAGAGCATCGCTTTAAAGGTATCTGGCAATGCATATAACCTTATTGAATTCGTTAAGGAAGCTAAACAAGTAGTACTTTAAGTATGCCTTAGCTTAAGTAATGAAAATCTTATAACGAACGCTATACCTAAGTACTGCGTGACCTAGGGTTTGTACAATCAGGAACAGAGAGCGTCTGTCTAGCTTGAACACTGGTTGTAGGGTAACTGATGACTACGGGTGCTTAACTGGGTAACTGGTCTGAACTTCACAATAGGTCGCTAGGAGGTTACTCCTATTTATAAGTGAGATAAATACTTAGATCGATTACTAAGGTAATGACTGTCTATATAGGAAATCCTCCTAACTTATATACTAAATTATTCCCTTACTGATACCTTGGATCATCTTGTCTTCCTTAAGGCTCGCTGGTGAGCCTACTAGGGATCATTAGTGGTCCTTCCTTAGATCATTGTGTTGGAAGTGGTGGTTTGATTGAAAAGAGGAAGCAACCCCTTTATAAGGGCTCTTTCGATCTCGGAGGTCGTTTCTATAAAGAAACACGGAAGGATAAAGAACTTCTCTTCAAGAGGAACGAGAGTGTATTTTGTGTGCTTGCTTGCTTCAGGGCAGACTAGTTACACGAAGAGGGGAGATTCAGCCTTTACTTATACCCGTTAAACCCTTATCCTCTTAGTAATACAAGGAAGAGGACGCGTAAGTGATTGCGTAACTGATTACGTGGCTTAGAAGTATATGGAACCTTATAGAGGTTTGTGGAGCCTCATGGGGGCTCGTGGGAGCTTCAAAGAGCCACGTAGAAACTCGTGGAAACTCGTGGAACCTTACAGAAGCTTCCGCGTGGCGAACGCCACGCTTGTGGGTAAAGCGGGCCATGCTTGCGGGTAAGCTGGCCCGTGCTCTAGGGTAGGCTGGCCCGAGCTTTAGGATAGGCTCGGTTAAAGGACTAGCTTCTCGTTAAGTGCATAGCTTAGTCCGTAGTGACAGAGAACGGTATAGGATAAGTCCTATACCTGCAACACATTGTTAAGCCGTGATCCATCCCTAGTGATCCACCTAGTATATTGTCCTAGCCTAGGGCTGAGTGTGGAGTAGCGTGGGGTAATCGTGGCTTGTTCCCTTGTGGCTAGTGATGAGGGGTGGTTGGTCTATACGTTATTCCGTAGCGCTGGTTATAAGAGGGTTGTTTGCTTAGTCTGGAATGCGGCGCTGTTAGTTTGTAATATATCTATATATTCCCGTTACGACCGTCGTATAAGGTTGGGCCTGGGTACTTGTGTCTCTTATAATCGACGTTTCTGCTGTTAACCATATACCTGAGCTGCTGGTTTTCCTTCTAGAGGGTTTTAACGCTTTATTAAAGGGCTTTGATAACATTAGCGAGCTCCTACAGCGTGTTGACTTCCTACGTGGCCTAAAAGGCGGCTCCTATAGCGCTATTCTATATAAAGGTAGCCTTAGCTAGCTAAGACCTGACAAACGTAGTGGTCTAAGGTGCTATTATATCGAGAGGTTAGTGTTTAAGTAGTTGACAGTAACTAACCTAAGCATAAGTGATTAAAATATAACGAACGCTATGCTTAAGTACTATATAATAAGGGTTTATATAATTAGGGATAGAGAGCGTTTATTTAACTTAAATATTAGTCGTAAGGTAATAAATAGAGTAAGGTGCTTAACTAGATAACTGGTCTGAATCTTTATAATAGATCGTTAAGAGATTACTCCTATCTATAGGTAGAATAAATACTTAAATTAATTATTAAGGTAATAATTATTTAACTAAGAAATTCTTCTAACTTATATACTAAGTTATTTCTTTATTAATATACGTTAGATTGTTAGATCGTGAAATCTTAAGTTGTAATCCTATAATCCGGTGGATACCCTAGATCGTTAGATCGTGGATTTTCAACCCACGATCCTATAATCTATCACGTGACCTCTTCCCTTTAAGGAAAGATTTGCTTCTTACCTAGGAATGTTCCCTAGCTGGGTATCTTCGCCTTCTGGCAATGTTCCCTTACCTAGCTATGTTTCCCATTGTTCTCTTTGTAGCTAGTAAGGTTCTTCGGTGGCTAATGGGGCGCCTTAGCCACCTTTCTTGGCTTACGTTCTTAGGGTCGTAACAACATAGAATGAGGGAAGGGAAGAACTAACCTTGATCTCGGCTATGGTTTGCAAGATCGACTTCAAAGGGTTAGCGAAGGGCACGCTCTTCAAATAGGACTGAGAGTCGCTAAGGGACATCCATGTTAAATCAACGAGAAAAAAAGCGATGGTAAAAGGGATAGGCTTCATAAAGCCCGCCGAAACCCATTGCTAGAATTCGGGGGTGAAAGAGCCCGCGGGCACATGGGAGGGTGCTGACATCGTGGCAAGCAGTTTAAGATAGATATTGGAAAAGCTAAGGTGACTGGTGCTGGCTCTATGGGAATAGGCATAATCCGAGTCTATTATACTAGCAACTGCCGGGGTTAACGGAGTTAGCGCCGGAGCAGATGTACTAAGATCAAAGTCCGAGATGATCTAGTTAAGGGCACCCCCAGAGGAAGAGCCAATCCGCACGTCGGGAGGAGTGGGTTAATACCGAGAAAGCCCCACTAAGGCTCCACTTATGCATTCATACCTTTCTTATGCATTCTTCGGGACGCTGCTAAGCCGTATAACTAGACTGACTTATGTGGACGCCGGCTTCCCTGATCCTGCACACCATTCCATATCCACCATATATTCGTCGGAGTGGTGATTGGCCTTGCAGGACTGTTCCACTTAAGGAAAAACACTATCACCGAAGACCTCCCGGCAGTTATTTAGGACAGGCTCTATGGCTTACCGGTCAAAGCTAGGCCAACGTCATGTATACGTATGACTGGTAAGGTTCGCATAAGGCACGGCCGCTTCCATCGTCTCGACTGACACATCAATTGCATAAAGGAAACCAGCGTTTTTGACTCAGAATTATACCCCGTACTCACCCTACTCGGACCGTTGGAGATCCGGCCCACGCATTCACAGATTATAAAGCCCAACGGGGATCCCTGTCATAACTCTAAGAACCCAGGCTAAGAAAGGGGGTTACGGCTTCGCACTAGCCACCAGCAAACCTCATCAGCCGCAAAGTGTGGCACAAAAAACGGACCCGTTATTATTATTATTATTGTTCTTACACCTAGTGACCTATCTAAGCTATAAGGACCCCTTGCGTATCTTAGCCTAGGAAAACCGTTCCGGGCTGACGTCCGGCCAGGTGAAAAACCTAGGTTCCGCTGCGTCGCACCGCTTCTATCTGCTCTTTGATCTGCCATACCGAGATCGGGCTCAGCGTGCCCGCTTCCTAGCTGATAAGCTGATTTGCCAGCTGGAACATATCCAGCCTGCCCGAACAGAATAGCCATCTCGCTATAATCCCTGCTTTTCCTAGGGTGTCGAGCATCCTATCCTTGGTCTTGTATATTAAGCTTCACCCGTGGGTGCTTTTCGTATGGCGGAAAACGCTCTCACTGTCCCAGCCGGTGCGGAGATGACTTGAGAGGCGAAAGAGAAATAGGAGTAAAAAGACTTGTATTGGAAGAACGTAAGGTTGCCTACTCTTTTTAACTTTCGCATTAGAACGCCTTCTCTGTGCTCACCATAACGTAAAGAGCACTCTCTACTATAGTACTAGATCCCTGCTTTTAAGAGTTTCGCCTTTAAGATAATGTTAATGTGAAATCTTTCGAATAGTTACATATTATATAGCACTAGGTCTACCTTGCCACCCTTAAGACTGTTTAGTAAGCCCTTTAGGATCCTTATACCTAATTCTTTAATAAAAAAGGCCAACGACCCTGCCTTTATAATTAATCTAGGATGCATAGGAGTGAAGCTTCCCCCCTTAAGTAGCTTTATAGAGTTAACAATATATAAAAAACTGCAACTGTTAACAACAGTTGACTATAAGAGGTTATACAGGCCAATTTAAACGGTAACAGCTAGGTTAATGTTAGCAGGCATAGGAAAGGTCTTAAGGACGATAGTAACCGCGACGAACGGTTTAGAGGTGGTCTATCTTACTCTCTCACCTGGCTTCTTCTCTTCGATAAGCTTATAGTGTGTGTCCTAATGATTAAACATGGCTCTTTCTTGTATTTCCTTTACCTTAGCATTAGTGAGGCCTCGGAACTTAGCTCTGTTAAGTAGGAGGTTTGCAGAGCTATTTAAGGCAAACTAGAGACGTCTATATACCCTGGGTTTCTATTAGTGCTTCTCCCTGTAAGGCAAGTAGAGATAGATATATAGAGTGCCATTTTTCCGCTTTCTTGCTTATAAGGTAATTTAATAGGCTTTTCCTCAATCTCCTGATATGGCGAGTAACTTATAACGTCTGTTTATTGTGCTAAAAGAAGTTACCTGCTTAAGAAAGATAGAGCTTAGCTAAGTTAACGTGAGTAATTTCTTTCCTATTACTTCGGCTTTAGGGATATCGTTTAATTAAATCTAAGCCTATTATAGAGCTGTGCGCTCACAAACTCCCTTTAAAAACGCTTTTATTATAAGTGCGCCTTGCACTTTAGGGATCCCATAGGCATCGGCAAGAGCGTGAATAACGGTGAACTCGGCGTGCTAGGCTTTTAAAGAGATTTCCTCTTTTAACTCGCTTATTGGGACTCGCTGGTAGCGTTCTTGTATTACGGAGAGGATAGAGAAGTCTGCCGGCTAATACTGCTTCCTTAGTTCTTTAAGCAGCTTCTGGAGCGTGTTAGTCTTACTTCGCTCGATAGTCGTGGTCGTTCCGCTCTTAACAGTAGCGGTGGCTTCAGTGGCTATTTTAATAAGCTCGAGTTTCTTCTCCTAGGCTTCGATGCGTCCGTAAGCTGCCGTGAGATACTCCTTTTTAACCGTCTGCTTAACCTATTCGGTTAAAAACAGATAATGGTTGTTAAAAGTGTTCTAAGTGCTTATATCGGCAGTAAAGGTTTGCAGTTCTTATTAAAAGCGCCTTATTACTACGTGCAATGCAGTCGGAGAGTTTAAATTCGCTCCTTAAGGCTCTTAGTAAACTAGCCTTTCTAAAGGAGTGTTAATGTAGCTGTTAGGCTCCGCGTCTAGGTTAATGTAATCTCAGATACGTCGATCTTTAGCTTCTCTCCGAAGCGAGTTGTACTAATTAGGCCAATTGTAATTATTAATGAGTAGGACCTTTGTGAGCATTTAGTCGGACATATTAAACAGGGTTCGCAGTAAAGCTGGTCTTAGCTGCGAATAAATAGATAAATAGATAGAAATAGGGTTTAAAGAGAGTTCTCACGATTTTAAGACTTATATAGCGTTTTAAGTGCGTTAAGAGACGTAAGTAAAGGCCGGGCTTATAACTATCGCACTTTAGGAGACGTGAGGAACGAGATTCTAGTTATTCTATCAGGAAAAACAGAGGAAAACTATCTAAGGATCTAGACGTAGATATAGTAGCTCCGTAGCCCGCCTGAAAGGCTAGGCTCTTAAGCTTACATAAAGTCACGTGACCTGGTAGACTTGTTAGTGACAATAGGCTCGTCTCGCGACATTACCCATTAAGGAAATCTTCTTATAGGTCTTCGTAAGTAATGTATGGTGACCGAAGGCTACGACAGGGGTAGAGGTGGAGGGCAACGGGGCTCATGAGTCACGAGCTTATAAGAAAGTATTGACTAGGGCGCATAACTACCAAATCGGCGAAATAACAAAAAGATAAGAGATGTAGGACCTGTGCGGCCTGACGAATCGGTATACATTGAGAAGTGGAAAACGGGCTATTTATTAGGCCGAATGTCACCAATCGAGGACTGTATAGGTCGTACTCCCCTACAAGGAGTAGTATAGCGCTCCTATCCTATACTTGAGAGGTATAACTCAGTGGCTACATCGTATAACTCGGAAGGTTACCCTTTAAGGAAATCTGTTTATAGGTGTTAAGTGTGTGGTGTATGGTTACCAATGGTTACAACAGAGGCAGAGATAAGGGGCAACTGTAGTTATAGGGCATAACGGTTATAGGAAAGTATCGGGGACGGCAAAATTACTAAGTCGGGGAACTATCTTAAGGAAAGGGGATATATAATATATACGGAAAGAACAGATACACACTAAGAAGTGGTATATAGGCTGTTAATAAGACCGAATATCACTAATCGAGGACTGTATAGTTCGCAACGAATATTACCTTAATGTGGCAGTTAATTTAACTGGACTGACTCTAAGCCGAATATTGGTTAGCGTAAGGCCGTTGGTTAAAGGGCTGGCAGAAGGGGAAGAAGGGAGGAAGTAAGAGCGCGTGACCCAGAACAGCACCCTCCCTGGACTGGAATGAACGAATAGACGAAACGGGTCGGTACTAAAGGGAACTTGAAGGTACATGGCTTACAAAGCCCTATAAGACAAATGCGAAAAGCAGTAAGAGGTGCCATAGCCGAGGATTTCCCGAAGTAGCAATCGCTTAAACAGGTAAGCCAGTGCCGCTATTTTCGAAGGCAGGCAAGCCGTCTCATTTATAACTGAATTTATAAAGCTATCTCTTTTTCTTTTTTATATCTTTTCCCTTTACTTCTTTATATCTTTTTAAAATATAAACTTAATTCTTATTTACTGATTATGCTTTCTTTTTTAATTTACTTTTTTATTTTTATATACTTACTTATATAAAAAAGTAAATAATATAAATCTTAACATTTCTCTTTTTTAATATGAATGCTTTTATTTCTACTTACTTAATTTATTAAATATTCTTTGTTATTTTACTTCTCCTTATTATTTCTTTTACTTTTTTATTTACTTATAAAGGTCTTTTTTTATAACTTAATTATAAGTAACTTATATTATATTCTTTTTCTTATATTTAATAATAAAGCTAAGTTAAATAAGCCTTACGCCTTCCTTTTATATATTATTATTGAAACCGCCTTTATATTCAATTAGCCTTCGCTTTTGCTATTGCCCCCCTAGCCCCCTTTAAATTTGCGGTCACTATCTTTAGCGTGCTCAGCGCTGTGTCCGAAATCGCGTACACGTCCGCGATAATGGCCCGCCACGCCACGATCGCGTTCGTGCGGTACGCGCTGTCCTTATACCGGCCGCGGCCGAGTGACGCCCGGAAGGCGGCCGGGTCCGCCGTGTCGACGTCGTACGCGGCCGCGAGCACCGCCCGCGCTGTCCGGCTCTCCTCCGCGAGCCGCAGCACCGGGAGCATCGTATCGGCCGACTCGCACGCCGCCGCGCCGCCGCCCTCGCCGCCTTTCTCCGGGTCCGCCGCGGCGCACCAGCCCGCCGGGAGCCCGCAGCGGAAGCAGCCGCTGTAAGGCAGGAAGACGAGCTGCCGGCGCCACGCGCTGTATTACGCTAGCGGGAGCGTTAGGCACCGCTTAAGCGTGTGGCGGACGCTTACCGCGTACCTCGCCGGCTGCCGCCGCCGCTGGAGCCACTTCGTGAGGCAGACGGGACAGTGGCCGCTGTGGCGGACGGCGTGTAGCCACATTCGGGCCACCTCCTCTGCGGCGTGGCGGGCCTGGCAGGCCGCCTGGAGCCGGTTCGGCGGCGTGGGCGGCCTAGGTAGCGGCGGCGGCGGCGGCGGCGGCGCGGCCGCGCGCCGCGCCTCCTCGCAGCGGTCGCACGCGGCGGCGCCGAGCGCCGCGCAGTCCCCGCCCTGGCCGTCGAAGAAGAGGCCGAGCACGAGGCGGCGGCAGTCGACGCTCTCGACAAACCAGGGCATGGCCTGCCGGTTCCGCTGCTCGACGTCGCTGCTATGCGGGCTGGCCCACGCCGGCCGGTCGTCCCAGACGACGACGGAGTCCGCCGTCTCACCGGCGCCGCGCGCGCCGCGCCCCGTCTGCTGGCTAAAGTCGACCACCCTGTATGGCAGCTCCGCGTGGAGGACAGCCACGAGCCCGGCTACGTTAACCCCCGTGCCGAGCGCCGTCGTGGCCACGATCTAGCAGCCGGCGGCAGCGTCGGCCCCTGCTGCCGCCCCCACGGCCGCGCCCGCCGCTTATGCTGCGAAGCGCGCCTCGCACGCGGCCGCCGCAACGCCGCTATAGTAGGGCGCGCAGCCGAGGGCCGCGGCGAGCGACTCGCACCGGGCCTGCGACCGGTAGTAGACGACGCCCTTCTCGGCGCCCGCCTAGCCGCGTGTAAAGGCGCGCGCCATCTGCACCACCTCCTCCTCTACCGCGCCCAGCTACGGCGGCACCGTTACAATACAGTAACGGATGTTCAGCTTCATCGTACGCGCCTAGAGGAGGGCCGCGTCCTCGGCGAGCATGAGCTCCCGGAAGGGCCGCTCGAGCCGCATAGGCAGCGTGGCTATAAGTAGCACTACAGGGTAGTCGAAGCAGTAAACGGCGCGCACCTTAAGGAGGCGCGGCCAGTAGGTGGCGTCTATAAGCACAGTGTGGCACTTATCGATGAAGATACACCCGAGTAGCCGGCACACACGGAGGCTATCGATATACACGAGGAACTCGGGCGTGCTTACAATGTCGGCGCTTATATGGACAAGGTGCGCGATATACGCAGGCCCCTCGCAGCCCGCCGCCGCCGCCGGCTGCTAGTGGAGGCAGTCGAGCGTGGCTGTGTGCACGCGCCTTATAAGGTCGTGCGCGAGGGCGACGAAGGGCACAACAACGACGCTCACACCGGCGTCGAGCACCGGCACCGTAAGGAGGAGGAAGAGCACGCTCTTCCCTGCGCCCGTCGGTAGCACCATAATAAAGACGGCGTCCCCCTATAGCGCAAGTACTTAGCGTACGGCTGTGGCCTGCTTAGGCAACTGCCACGTCGCGCCCAGCCCGAGTAGCGTCACGAGCGCGTCCTCGAGCGCCGGCGGCGGCGCTACAGGGGCGGCGGCCGCCGTAGGGCCCCTTGTGGCTATCTTCGCACGTTTCGCCGCCGGCGGCGTGTCGCTGCCTATGCCGGCCGCCGCCTTTATATGCGCCCGCTTCCCTTTACCCGCGGTAGCGGCGTTCTCTTTAACCGCGGTAACGGCCTTACCGCCGCCCTCCTCGAGGTAAGCGTGTTAAAGCCGGCTAATCTTGTAGTAGCTAGCCACTATAGCCGGCCGTAGCTAGCTTAAGAAGCGTATGTTAATAGCGTAATGCTAGTATACAACGGCGCTACTATACGTCGCCTGTAAGTCTTAGACGGACTTAAGCCGCGGCCCCTTGCACGCCTTGCCTATAGCCGCGTTAGCAATAGTGGCACTGTCGCTATCGGCCTCGCCAGCTAGGTCGACCTCGAGTTAACGGACGGCGAGCCCGCGTATAGTGCGACCTAGCTCGATAGCCACGTGGCGGTAAGGCGCGACCGAGAGCTCGACACCGAGGTGCTACCTTATCACGCGTACAAGCTGTCGGCTAAGCGCTGCCGTGTCCCACGTGCCGGCGCGCGTGTCCCGCTATAGTAACGAGGCTACCGTAGGCGCCAGCGTGGCGATGCCGGCCCCCGTCTCGAGGAGGCGCTCGAATGGGAGTAGCTAGGCAATGTACGCGACCCTTATACGGCCGACCCGCGGTAGCAGGAAGCGCGCGACCTTCCGGCTGAGCCCGCGGACTGCCTCTGCCTTATCCCGGTCTATTATAAGTATAACCTCGCTAGCGAGGAGGAAGACATTTCGTATAAGCTGTTATATATTGCAGTGCTGTAACGTTATAACCTCGGGCCCGCGCCCCGGCTGCCCGCCCCAGATATACGTGGCCATAAGTAGCTCGCACCAGAACCCCCGTAGCCGGTCAAGCCACTGCTATACGGCGGTGGGCTGCCAACGCCGGCGCCGCGCGTCCCATAGCGTCGAGCGCGCTAACGCCGCCAGCCGCACGTGCCCCGGCTCGAGCTAGGCGTTAACCGCGAGCGTCGCGAACGAGCAGCCGGCGCCCTCGAAGAGGACGGTGTCGGCGACGCGCGCAAGGTCGAGCGCCGCTGTAAGGGCGCCCCAGCTACCGAAGCAGAGGGCGTCGAGTAAGGCCTCGGCCTCGCCTACAACGGCGCGTGCGCACGCGTGCACGTCGGCCACGCGGATACGCTAGCTTAGAAAGCGGAGGACAGCCCGGCTACCGTCGGCGCCGGCCCCCGCCTCCCAAAGGAGCCGCGGGGCCCCGCCCTCGAGCCGGCGGTGCCCCTTCCCGTAGGCCACCCAGCGGAGGATCGTGCTTACCGGCGTGTGCGACCCGTCGGCAAGCCAGGTGAGGTGCGCCTCACGGAAGCGCTCGACCGCCTCGGCCCCGACGGCCTCCATGTCGGCCGGCTCGCCCTCGAAGGCGGCCTCGAGGAGCAGCGCCCGCGCGTACTAGAGTAGGCCCGCGAGCTGCGTCGTGTAGTCGGCGGCCGCCTGCCACGTGTGGCGGCGCGGGTCGAAGCCGAGCACGGCGGCGAAGTGCAGTAGCGGGCTCGCGACAACGCGGCCGCCGAGCTTCTGCTGGAGCGAGCCCACACAGAACTGGAAGACAGCCCGGCGGAGCCCGCCCGCATCCCCGTCCCCGTCCTCGGCTGCGGCGGCGTCGAGCGCCACGACGAGGGCGCCGAGGGCGTCCCACTGCCGGTCCGTAAAGCGGATCCCGCGCTGCGCCTCCGCCGCCGCGCGCCCCAGCGGGTGCGCGCGCACGCAGTAGCAGAGGTAGCGCTGCCAGTACGCGCGGTACCGGTCCATCCAGCTCGCGTGCTCCTTCTCCCGGAAGCGGCGCGGCAGGCGGCGAGGGCGGCGGCAAGGGGCGCCCCCTTTAGCCGGTGGCGGTTCCGGAAGTGTGCGGCAGCACCGTGGATGCCCGTCTGGCAGAAGCGGCAGAGGAGCACGCCGCGGGGCCGGTCCACGGCGACAAGCGGGTGCGGCGCGGGCGCGTCGGCGTCGGGCGGCGGCATGGTGCGGCGGGGCGAAAGGGGAAAGGGCGGGGGGCGCACGCGGGCCTTGGGGGCGTGGTGGCGGCGGTGGTGGTGGGGGTGGGGGAGGACAGGCGGCGCGCGTCGGCGGCGGCCCCCCCAATATAGGGGGCGCGGGGGCGTCCCGGGGCGCGTCGCCCTTACCCTTTAGGCGCGGGGGCGTTGGGGTGAAAGAGTAGGGGCGGGGGCGTTGGGGTGAAAGAGTAGGGGCGGGGCGCGGGTGGGGCGCGACGCGGGCGCGGCCAATACGCGGCCTCGTCCTACAGTACGCTGTCTTACGGGAAAGGGGGCGGCGCCCGGGCCACGGGCGGGCGCGTGCGCGCTTCGTTCTACGTGAACGAAGGCAGCATGGGGCCGAGGACTAGGAAGGCGGGCTATGTTAGTGTCAGCTTCGTATAACATAAGTATCTTTAAGCTAACTCACTTTTAAGGCTAGGCTAGGAGAATCTTATGTTAGGTGGATTGGTGTTGTTCTCGAGCGCGAGGACGCACTTGATTAAACTCGTCAGGCCGAATGCACCTCTAGAGTGCCTAACGTTGGGCTTCACCTAAGCTAGGGTACCCCTTCGCGAGCCAGGTGCTTCGCGAGACACCGGTTTCGGGAGCGTCGCACTAACATTTCGGTCACCGAAATAACGAATATATTAACAACCAGAAGGTCTCCTAGTATTCTAATAGATTTTCTAGAACTCCATTAATCCCCTCTATCTTATGAATCTATTACGATGGACTCAGATCAGCTTATCGTTGCCCTAGACCTCATAGCAGCTAGCTAGTCAATTCGCTAGACCGCTAAGCAGCTCCATGTCTCTAAGAACTATATACACCGCCAGATTAATAGTGTTAACACTAAAGAGGACTTCAATAGTAAGCGCTAGACCTTGTTTCCTAGCCTTAAGTAATAACTAATCGACTGGGCCTTGTTATAAGCCAGACTTAGCTAGGCGCCACCGCACTCTCGTTTTTGTCTATTTGCTTAGGCGCTCGTGAGGGCCTCCGGCAGCGACTATCGCCTTAGAAAGAACTAGCATAAGGCTTTCTTCAAGAGGAATCCCAATGTTAAGTCCGTTAGATCCACCGGTATTGATTTCCTTTGCCTTAACGGCGTGTTGCGCACCAATATCGATGAGTTTTTCGATCGTCTCGATCACGCCAGCCTTGCTAAGGTGATGCCAAAGGATACATGGAACGTCGACAAGGTTGGCAGTATAATAGGGCTTGGAGATAACCCCTTAGTCATTGGCCCAGCTGCCCTACGTAAGATATTTACCATGGACCCCGGAAACCGCGAGTAGGTGACGATTCTGGAGTGTGTGTCAGCTAGCGGTCGTGCGTTGTCGCCCCTTATCATCTTTAAGGGCGTAGAAGTGCAGCAGCAATGGTTCCAGGGCCAAGTGGACAATCCAGATTTCGATAACTAGCTATTCAGCACCTCCGAGAAAGGCTGGACGAATAATTCTACTGCCCTAAGGTAGTTAAAGGATATCTTTTTACCCCAGATAACGATAGCGTTAAACCGATAGCAACACCTTATTCTAGATAGCTATAGGAGCTATATTATATAGAACTTTATATTAGCTTGCCTTAAAGTAAAGGTCTGGCTTAACTTTCTTCCGGCGCACACCTTATAAGTTCTCTAGCCTTTAGACCTTAGCTCTTTTTCAGTGTTAAAGCGCAGCTATCGGAAGTCCCTTCGTGAAGCTTACGTATCTAGCTTAACGATAACTCCGAAGAAACCAGAGTTCCTAAAGGCCTGGAATAAAGCTCGCAAAGAGGCCTTCACACCAGCTAATATAGCCGCTGGCTAGAAAGCGACCGGAATCTTTCTAAGGGACCGTTCTTAGCCCTTAAACAGCAGGCTCGTAAGGCAACTAGACTAGGACTTGCCAGACCGGCCTTCAACGCCAGAAACAAGGCCTTTAAAGACGGATTCTTTAGCTGCCATATTTGCTATAGTGTTCGCCACACCGAAGAGTTCACAGTAAGTTAACGACGTTGCTCGAGATATGTGTATACTGGAGCCAGCGTACAGTCTACTAACGTTCCGATTATTCGTTCGCAAGCTTAGCAAGACCCTTAACGAAGCAGCAGGCCAAATCTCGAGCTTCATGTATAAGAGAGACTAGCTAGCAGCTGCTTTAGAACGCTAAAAGCCTTAGAAACAGCGTAAAGTGCGTGCGACAGCGTAAGAGCAGTTCGTTGCTATTTAAGACGTCAAAAGAGTCAAAAGGGAGATAGGGATCTTACTTAATAAGCTAAAACTGGATTCGGACGGAGAAGGATGGGTAGATCAGTCAGATTTAGAAGAAGAAAGCAATAGCAGTGTAGAGGAGTGTATTATCGTCTCTTGAAAACAAAAACAAAGATCCTAGCTTATGTGGTTATTAAGATATTCGTCTTTCTATTAGAAGGGGGCATCTTAAGACGTCTCTGAAACCGGTGTCTCGCGAAGCACCTGGCTCGCGAAGGGGTACCCTAGCTTATTTGCCCCAAAAGTCGGCATTTCCCGACACAGGCAGCCAGTAACTTAACGTATTTAGGACGGAGACAGTCAGTATAACTACTTACCGAGCCGATGTACACGCACTCGGCTTTAAAACCCCTGCCCATAGCGTTAGCCTCGAGCGGGTCGCTAATAGGGGTTCCCGTGCTGTGGAGGTACGTCTATGCCGAAGTTAGCGACTGCTGGCTGGCACGTGGCCGTACGTGACATGACGAGAATCAAGCCTCACCTCGATAAAAGCCTTCTTGCATGGCTCAAGCCCGGCTCCCTCGTAGACTTGTCGTATGAGCGCTTCGTGCGCCAGGTCATTAAGCATCATGATGCTCTGGCTTTGCCCGTCACTGTTCGTGCCCGAGTTCCGGATCACGGCACGGGTGTGGTTATCGTCGCGTATAGCGTCGTCGTGGCTTTTGGTGTAAACGGCATCCATGGTCTCGCCCCGGCCGTAGCCATTAGCCACGGCGTCAAAATACTTACACGCACTGTCGGGTGCGAGTACGCCTTCCGCCGTTATAGCCGTCGAGTTGGTGGGAGCAATGATGAGGTTCCCGCCGCAGACAACGGCCCCCTTACAATCTCCTATCTGTACCGCTCGCAAAGCCTCGTGGAAAGCAATGAGGGATGCTGAAAATTGAGCTAAAATCGCGAGAGGCGAGATGCGGATGACGTACTGATGAAATAGACCATGTAATGTATGGGTCCATACCAGCACTAGAATAAGTACGGATCCTAATTAAACTTCTGATTAGGACGCACTTATGACGACGTAGTGATAATTCTCTCAGCAAATGCAAGGGTGGTGAGCTGTCGGTTCAACCCAACCGCATCATCATAGAGGAACTATTACGTACCTTACCCTTTTAACGCCGCCACCTATCGAGACGTTGCTACAGAATCCAGTGTAAAGCTAATCGTCCAGCCCATAGTACGGCGAAGTCCACTTAGCAGCGGCATAATCCACGACAGGAACGTTCATCGAAGGCTTGTCTTAAATTTGCCCACCTTATTTATATACTTCGGGAACCAATTTAGTTTTAATTCACAAATCTACTAGCGCTTCTGACGAGCAAATGTTAAATCATGATATCGGTGTTGAAACTCTCTTTTAATATTTGAAGGTTCAAAATACTGTAATACTGTGCTCACCGGTAACTTGGTCATCTAACTAGGATTATGTTTCTGTCCTTCTAATGCTTAAATACGTACCTCTCTTCTTGTCTTTAATCAGTTATTCTCTCCCTCCCATAATTCGTGCCTCCACCTCTTCACAAGACATGGAGCCAATGCAGCCGATGAAGCCGATGAAGATGGAGCCAATGAAGCCAATGGAGCCGATGAAGCCAATCCAGCTAAGGCAGCCCATGGAACCGATGCAACCGATGAAGCCAATGCAGCCTATCCAGCTAAGGCAGCCCATGGAACCGATGCAACCGATGAAGCCAATGCAGCCTATCCAGCTAAGGCAGCCCATGGAACCGATGCAACCGATGAAGCCAATGCAGCCTATCCAGCTGAGGCAGCCCATGGAACCGATGCAACCGATGAAGCCAATGCAGCCTATCCGGCTGAGGCAGCCCATGGAACCGATGCAACCGATGAAGCCAATGCAGCCTATCCAGCTGAGGCAGCCCATGGAACCGATGCAACCGATGAAGCCATAATTCATTAAGGCGCCTCACCATACTCGTGAGTCACATTGTCAATTACCTAATCATATAGGTCACCCACTAACCAGCCCTTTTTCTCGCCCAGTTTAACCTCTCCTGTCAGAGTTCGCGGCTAACTGTCCATGCGATAGCCGGGCAACTAGAAGGCCGTTCCCTGAACGCTCACCTGAAAGACATGTATCCAGTCGACGTAAAGCGTTCGACAGTCTTTAGGTACACTACCTTTACTTCGGAGGAAAGGCCGATTACCGTTGTTATTGGGAATGAAAGGCACCCGTCGAGACGGCGTTGGTTTAAAGGACAGGGACACTAACTATATTTACGTATAGTTCAAACGGTATATATCGAGCTACATCGGGAAGTCCGTACTATATTATGTAATATAAAGGAAGTCTTCCCCTTTCGGTATATTCCTTCTGTATTTCTCTTAAATTAGATAAAAACTACTTCTGTACTAAGAACCATGTCTAATAGCACACGAGGGGCAGTCCCGTTAGTCGTCGGCTCGAGAAAAGTTAGGTCTTCTTAAATCCATTGTCGCACGTATGTGCATATTCTCAAAGCTTAGCACACGGCAAAGGGCACGTGACGCTCCTTGAGGTGGATGGGCCTATTTAGAGCATCGTCTTGGCATTAACTAGCTACTATATACACCGCGAGACTCGTAGCAACCGTCTCTTGTTGCCTCCAAATAGATGACTTGATCCTCGAGCCAGCTATGCCCTCTTCAGTGCGATATCTGTGTAATTAGTCGGCTACGTCGGAGTGGACATCCTCGAGTACGTGGCTTATGACTACATATAGTTCTCGTAAGCCATTAGATCATCTTCGGGGTTCTTGTGGTTAGTCTATTAAATGTTCGTTTCCTTCGATAATGGTCCTACTTGCTGCTTCGAGAACCGGAAAAGCTTAGCTTTGGAGCTCCAACGCTGCCTTACCATCCTATTCGGACCCTAACTTAGCCCTGCAATCCTCCTCTAAATCGACCAGCCCAAATCGGCGGCATTCTGTTAATGAGTATCGACGAGGGATCCAACTACACTGGTCTGCACGAGCGTCCGCTAGGGGAAACTAACAACGACTAAAAATTGTTTACGTTCTTAATAGAAACACTACTACAGTATATAGTATCGTTTCGCCTCACGGCCGCTACCGTCCTAGTCCGCTGCGGCTACGTTCGCCTCCCGTAATAGCGCCCACGCCCGCCTAGTAGCTATAATCCCTAAATCTTGAATATAGTATCGGCCCTTCCCTGCCGCATATACTACTGCAGTTGCTGCCTGTGGGGTCCTATACTGTATCGTCCCGCTGCTCCTGAGCGCATTTAGTGTTTTGTGTCTCCTAAAGACCAATGCTCTAAGGAAAACCGGTTTATCGATTCCCTTAGGCTTTAAGAGATCTATTGATTCGCTTACTATGTGGCCAACTATGGTGCGAGCATCGGGCGGGCTATGAAGGTAGCATATGTCCCGTTGTAGGTAGCATGTTATATGCCCGGCAAATCCGCCCTTTTAGGGCTCACGGCCCTTCTACCTGTACGTACAGTTATACGGTAACTATTAGGTACGCCGCGACGCCTGGAGCCTGAATCCGCATGTCAGCCGTTGGCTATATCAGGCCACAAATGCTCATGCATATGTACAGTACTATATATGCAGTCTTATTACCCCGAAACTTTGGACTTTGGTCTCGGTGAGTTGTGTGGAAAACTGTACCGTGCTTCACACGCAATTGCAAGCGTAGTAGGTACACACACACACACAAACACAAATTTATTATGCCCGGGATGACCCTAGAGGGCAATTATCGCTAGCTACATGACCCTATCTGACACTACCGTCAGCACTCCCTAAAGCCCTTCCTGTCATACTGTTCGCTCAGTCTTTCCAATTGCTCCCTAGATGCACCCTGCCTGGCTCGTCGAGCCGTTAGTAGCAAATCTACTCGGGGCCGCTTCCCCGAGTGTTCAGAGTCCTATCCGCGGCGACTGAAGCGCGACCTGCTGGGTTAGTATCTAAGCGCAGAGCTGCATTCGGGCCTTCTCAGTAAGTGTCGATCGAACGGCACTTTTACTTCGTCCCCTCTTCTACTGAAGCCGTCCCGTAGCCATGGCGTATTTGATCGTCGCCTTGACGGCGTCCAGATCGGGCTTCCAATTCTCCTGCTCGTTCTTTTCCTTCGTAGTAGGTACAGTCGGTTGCAAAAAGTTTGTCCTTTCTGCACTCTTCACGTTCCGGCGCACGGACCTAGGACAGAGGTGGCCTAACGCTGACCATGTACCTATCTTCCCCACGTAAGCAGTGGTTAGATTCGGTACTTTGTCAGAACGGCAAAGCTACGCGTGATCGCCAGCGCATTCCTTATGGCATTGGAATGTCTTCAGGAATGCAGCCGTTCCACCTAAACAGCGAAGGCTATATTGTATTGGATGCTATGAGTGCTGCCTGAAACAGAGTTGTACTGTGCATAGCTGTCGCATTATTATGATACATAAATAGAGTAAACACAGCATTCTGGTTTGACGAAGACGGACTATGGTACTATAACAAGGGTTTAAGTTCAAGGAACCCCATTTAGGCCCCCCCATATTTGGGCCTCCTAAAAACCAGCCACCGAATTTCCAGCCCCTTAATTTCTTTTTGTATTTACTTTAGCAAATTTACTTTCATTTATCTAAAACTTAGTATCTATATTTAATTACTTATTATAAAGCAATATTTAGAAGCAGGACTGTAATAAGCCCTGACTGCTATTACAGCTGGAGGTGGAATTAAGCAGACCTCTTGAAATTACGGTATACCGAAGTTAACACTTTAGAACCGAATTAAAGGTCATTAACCTAGACCCGAAGCCTTTACAGACCAACAAAGGCTTGAACTAGTCTAGGAAGAGCTACTTATAACTTAGATCATGACCTAAGCTGCCCTAAGGCTTCCGCCTTCACATGTCTAAGTTAAGGAGTTCGCCGAACGCATCCTCCGGGTTTAAGGCAATAGCGAGCCACTTAGAAAGAGGTGGCTACAGGCCTTTCTACGTAAGAACCCAGCTTTGAAGGTCTAGAAAAGCCGGTCTATCGACTGGCAGTATGTTAATGGCGTCTTAATCGAGGTAATTCGCTTATAGTTCCAATATCTTTAACTGCCGGAGATCTAAAGGGTGAAGCTAGCTAACTGCTACAACATAGATAAAGTAGGACTCCTAAAAGGTACTAGATCGAACGGTCTAGTACTTAGAGGTTCAGAAAAACGCTCAGTCCGAAAGAAACAGCCTAGTTCTTATATTTAAACGTCTTTTATTAAATGCATCTGTACTTAAGGCCGCGCCCTGCCCTTATTAGTCATTTTTAAAGGCAAAACGGTTTAATAACAATGGTTCCGAGTTAATTTAAGCCAATCCAGAGGCTGGCAGTTTACTGTAACCGAAAACAGATGGATTATAAACGAAAGAGCACTCAAGTGGCTTAAGAAAGTCTTTATCCCAAATACCACCCCGGAGAACTCTTCCGAGTACCGCCTACTCGTCATGGACGGCCATAGCAGCCATATAATAACGAATTTCATATTCTAATGCTTCTTGCATTGGATATATCTTCTTTTTTTGGTCTCTTATACCTCTTACGACCTTTAACCTCTCGATCTAGCCGTTTTCAGTTCTTTAGAATCGGCGTACTAGAAAGAGCTTGGATTTTTAACCCAGTTAACGGACTTAACAGTAGTTAGCAAACGGAATTTTCTTATCTGCTATTAGAAAGCTTGTTTAGCTAGCCTTACAAGTTAGGATATCCGGAATAGATGGAAAGCCGCCGGTCTCTAGCCGGTTAATATAGCTAATCCGCTTTTAAGCCGGAATCTAGTTTAAAATACACACTAAATAACACCCGATATAGTAAAATCAAAGTAATCTCACTTTAAAAGAGCCTTCTTAACACCCCTAAAGAGATCTCATACTTCTACAGTGGTTTAGTTAACTCTAAAGAAGACGTCGGACTTTAAGAACTAAGTATAGCTTTTGAACTAGCTAGCGGAACACTTAACTACATAACAACTACTTTTCTAAAAGACTTAGAAGGCCTTTAATAAGAAGAATATTTAATTGGCTACCGCGTAAAGGGAAGTTCAGGCTCTTAAAGCCAGAATTAAGACTATTAAACTAAGGAATTGAAAGAAGATAGATTTAAGCTCTAATCTAAAGTTTGCAAATATCCAAGACATCTACCAGGCTTAATTAGCGATTAGGGAAATTAAAAGTGGTCTAGATAAAGAGAGCGATGGCAAAAGCCTAAGTGAGGCTGGTTCTTATATTATAGTTGTTATTAATTGAGGCTGCATCTGAAGTTGTATTAAAAGGGTTGGTTTTAAGCGTGGTGTTGCTGGGGGGGCCAAATGTGGGAGGGGCTCAAATATGAGTGGGAACAAATGGGGTCCTCGAACTTATGTGCCAGCTAGAAAACCCTATCACAAAGCTCATAGTGCCTAATCTACCAATAACGGTGATGTTGTTTAAAGTGAATAAATGCATTAGGTTTGGTTTAACAAGAGACGAAGAACATCTTAATATATGCGCGCTGGACCTATTGGACCATAAGGCAGCATGCGCTTGCTGTACACCAATAGCAAGCTAAAGGAAAAACCGACCCCACACAGCGATAGCTTCACAACCACGACTCTATAAGCTACCGGATAGCCCGGAAACTGTTTCTAAGGCTTCATTCAGCCTAGAAATGGCCGATTCACTATCCTCGAGGCAAAGCGCGGGTAGTGGGAGCTGCTATAGGCCCGCTTCACCCCTTGAGCCGTCACCTCCGGACTTAAAAACACCATTGCTAAACAGAATTACAGCACCTAAACGCAGTTCAGAGGATATACGCAGTACTATAAACGACTTTAAACGTGTAAGGATCCGAAGGAATCACAATGGCATCGTCAGATATAGGGTAGCAAAGGGCAGGCTCAATTCCACTGCAAGACTGATTCTTGCAGAATCCAAGTTCAAGTCGGGCGCCAGCAGTGCGCCCGCTCCTCGCAAGTAGGCTTCCGGTGGGTCTGTACCGCAGGTCAGGTGACCAGCCTGCGGATGCACCTCTCCAGCGCCTCCTCCCTTACAAAACGCTTCCTAGCTGGTGAAGTTAACATTACAGCCTTAGCTATAGTAGTTTAAGCCGCCATTCTAGTTTTAAAGACGGCAGCTAAAGAATTGGATAACTAGCCTAGCATTGAAAGACATATTAATGCTATCGAGAACACGCTGTAAGATATCTATAAGGAAATTAAAGCTTCTAAGAGGTACGCTATAGCTGCTACTACATTTACCGCCGCTCCGGCGCCTAGGGCCCCCCAGATAGCTAAGACTCTGCCTCCTTAACACAAATATAAGGTAACGGTCAAGGCCGTAGGAACTGAAGACCGCACTTACAAAGAGATTGTGTAAAAGGTTAACGTAATAATAAGCAGAGAAATAGCAGTAGCCGCACGGAAGCTTTCTAGCGGAGACTATGCTATTACCTATAAGACAGCAAAAGAGAAGCGACAGCTAGAAACCGACCGGGCTTAGACTACCAAGGTCTTTGGAGAGAACGCCTTTATATAGAAGAGAAAGATCCTAGTGGTGGCCTATAGCATTAATAAGAAGGCTATAGAGACGAACTAAGGGCAGCTAGAAGTCTCACTTTAAAACCAGCCCGGCGGCCTTATCGACGTCCTAAAGGCTAAGTTCCCTTGTAACGCTAAGACCTTGTCTGGAAGGTTACGGCCTTATATATTGCAGTACCCACGGTTTAATAAGCGGAACAGCTATGTCGAGACGGTCTTATTTGGCAGTATAGCTACTATCTATACGAGACCTTCGCTAAAGAAGCATAGCTTAGGCAATATTACTATTACTACCGTTATAGACATATCGTCCGTGCCTGCCGCCACGTACGTAAGTGCGGGCTTTACTCCTTAATAAAGCATAACAATAAAGAATACCTAGAAGCTAAGAATAAAAGCCGGTACTACTGTCTAACATACCGAGAACCACACACTACGTGGTCTAAGGAGTGTCCAGTCCGCTAAGAGCAAGTCTAGATCGCTAAGGCTACTTATATTATTAGAACAGACAAACACTAGGTGTAGTGCCTGGTGGAAAGACGCGGTCGTGAGGTCGATCCCTGATAATGTGATAGACATGCCCTCGATTTAGGACGTACAAGTCCTTGATCAAGGGTATGTCTATCACCCAAGTAAAAGTGAGGTCCAACTGGGACAATAACTGGGACAAAACGGTTACGAGTGATGGTCTCAAAAGATAAAAGGAAGTGAACATGTCTTGTTGTTGTCTTGTCTCTACGGTGGAAGCTGGACGGCTACTTATAGGTGCAAGTCCTTGATCAGACCCCTGGCATTGGGTACTTATGTACACTAGCCCTGTCTCAGTATATCTTAATATTTATTAATAAACGTAGTTAGCTCCTATATTAAGGATAGCTGGTATATTATCGCTATTAAAGCTAAGATTTGTTTATAAATCTTTTTATTATCTAAGTTAAAGATCTGCTGTATTATCTATAGGTAAAGATTATTCAGTTTAAATAGGAAGCTTTGCACTCTTTTTAAGGCCTTTTATTTATCTGTCTTCTCGAGTTCTTAACTGATTAAGGCGACCTAAAAGAAGGCACTATTAGTATTTAACGATAGGTATCGGCATACTTTGTTGGCGGTGTTATTTTAATAACCCTTATACCCGGTGAGTTAAGAAACCTTTATTACGATAAAGCTATCTACAGCTGCTAAGATAAATATAGTATTGGTTTAAAGCGACAGCCTCTACGCTATAGTAGACATCTGTTCTTCAATTTGCGGCTAATTACAGCTTAAGATAAGCTATTTAATGTAAGGATCCGAAGGAATTACAATGGCACCGTCAGGTATAGGGTAGCGAAGGGCAGGCTCAATTCCACTGCAAGACTGATTCTTGCAGAATCCAAGTTCAGGTCGGGCGCCAGCGGTGCGCCCGCTCCTCGCTAGTAGGCTGCCGGTGGGTCTGTGTCGCAGGTCAGGTGACCAGCCTGCTGATGCACCTCTCCAGCGTCTCCTCCCTTACATTTAACACGGGTTAATTATGAGGTCTAGGTAATCAGTTTAAGGAGCTATAATAGACCCTTTATATACTTGTTTAATATATCGACTATAAGGCAGACTCCTTTTAATCTGGAATCCTCGAGGATATTAGTGAAGATCTTATATAGCGCTTACTATATATTAATGTCCTCGAATAGCGCTTTATTAGCAGTGCCGTATTTTTTCTCTATATACAAAACGAGAGTAGCGTCTTTCTCGAGCAGTATTAAGATCAGACTGCGCATTACAGCCGTTGCAGTGTTAATATATTCGTCGGTGGATTAGTAGAAGAAGTAGGCGAGGACACTTCCCTTAGCCGGCGATTTCTCGAGCTTGTCGATAATGCCGTAGAGGAGCATGGTCTTGCCCTTACCTGGATTGCCTTTAACCTAGAGTAACCGCTAGTCCTTGTTATCGCGCTATTAGCGGAAGTTAGAATTATCGAGCACTTAAACATACGAATCTGTAAGCAGGCCACCTTTAGTTTCTTAAATGCGCGTCTTATTGTGGCGTGGGTTGGTAACACGGAGGTCGGCGATATATCGCTTACCAGTTTCGCTAACTGTATCTCTATCTGAGAATAAGGATATCAGCTATAAAATGTGGTTTTAAATAGTTCGCTTATTATTACTCGCTTAAAAGGAGCGTTAAGAGTACCCACCAATCTCTTACTGCAGTTAACGGAACGCTTTTTCCTCCCCCTTACTGTAAATTAATAGTAGATGAACGTCGAAGATCTTAAATAGCGAATACGCTCGATCCTTGGTGCGTTTCGTTTAGCGGTTCCCTAGCTAAGAGAATCGATCGTTGATGCTAAAGTTAGCTAGTGGTTTTCCCCGGAGGGCATCGATAGGAATCCTTGTAATCTCGTGAAACAGCGCCTCGAGTAAGGCCTTATCACCTAGTTGCTAGCCCTCCACCGAAAAGAACTTAACCGACTTTAGGGCGAGCAACTCCTGGAGCGTCCAGCCGCGGGTAAACCATCGGCTTTCCCGGAAAGCTGGCTCCCACGGTGCGCGGGGCGTCTTTTCGCCGTCGTTATCGAGTAGGGAAACGTCGGGTAGGTAGACATATCATTTCGTAGCGTTCTGGTACCAGCGAAACATGGAGTTGATCGCCTCGGAAAGCTCCGTGTAGTTCGGCTTGTCGATGCAGCACGTGTCGACCCAGAAGTAATTCAGGCCATCGGCGGTAGCCTGATCGGCGCAGAACGTGAGCTTCCTGTACCCCTCCTTGTGCTGGCATCTGGGGCCTTCTCGTATATGGCTGCCGCCACCTCCCAGGGCGATAGCCAATCCACTGATGGTAATGGCAGAGGCTGCCGAGATGTATCGGTTCATGAAGACTTAGGGCGGGGGGATCGCTGACATACTACAAAAAAGCTACCAAACAGAGCGCTAGTGCAAGAACAGAGCGCCAATGCAAGAACAGAGCGTCAGCGCAAGAACAGGGCGTTTTGAAAGGCCGTTACGCGTCGAAATCCGGTGGCATCGGTTTCTAGATGTGTGCGATAGGCATCTTGTCGCACCACAGCGGCACTGGCAAGATAGAAACGGACTTCAAGGTTGTTTATTAAAGGAAAACTGACGCAAGGAAAGATGCCAGACATGGCAGACTATATACTGAAGCTTGCCAGGGCTCCTGTGGAGCTTCTCACATGACCCCACTAACAGGTTGACGATCTTGGGAATACCCTCACGGCGCGACACATCTTGAGTAGCAAAGTCGTTGAATGTAGTTGACGGTGTTTACTGAACAACCTCCCTTAGCGCCGCCCGCCCGGAAAGGCAATGTGATCCGAGGTGCTACAGTACGGGCGAGGCAGGGCCCTGGAAGCTGGGAAGAAAACTGCACGATATCATTTAACAAGCCTTTCAATTCGTCGACAACGTACGTCATGTTCTCGCGCGCCCGTGTTCCAAGCCTCCCGTAGCCTTCCGTAATCATATGGGATAGACGAGACCCAGGCTCGAATGAGGCAATGAGCCGCCCCGTAGTAAATTATCCTGCACAGGCCCGGACCCCTACTGCGCATGCCGTTCGCGATTGCCATGCGAAGAGCCTCCCGTCCCATCGTCTGGGGGTGGATGATGACCGAGCTTTCACTTAGTTTGCCGCCCTCTTGTGCCTCAAGATTTCGGCTCCGCGGGCGTTGGTGTAGTGAGTGATTGCTGCATTTCTTCTTCATCCGATAGATCTGGTGATTGTGCTCGGGGAACCACCACTGTCGATCCCTCCGCGCTTTCCTTGTCCTTCCTGTCTGGACGGCACACGGCGACTAATCCACCCAGCTGGATATTTCTGGTTGCCATGCGGGCGAAGAGGCGGTGCCTTACGCTCCTCCACCGACATCGAGCCTAGGATGAACTCGTAGTCTTCCGAACAATTATTCAGGCGCGCCATGGCCGACCGCCGTTCATCTTGTCCCTGGGGCCGCCTCTGCCCGGAAGGATTCAGAGCCATCAGGCTGAAAGCAAGCATCTGGCCGGCCGCTGTGCAATGATAATCATAATGTGAGTGGGCAAGAATCTGCGCCACCGGCTCAGCCAGTGGACACGCGGGCGTGGTGGGGTCCGATTAGTCCATCTTCAGAAACACCATAGCCCTCCCTATCGTAATCGCACCGTACTCCCAGTCGCCCTCGACCATGCCGTGACACGGCATGGCACCGACAGGCCTCAATTTGGAGAAGGGAGATCAGCGTGTTCAGCACGAAGAGCTCCACTTTCAGCTTAATGCTGTAAACAACAGGAAGATATGATGTTTCGATAATGAAATAACCCGTGCAGTAAGTCAATATCAGTGAGATGTCCAGGCCGACGACGAGAACAAAGAGTGTGGCGAGTTGGCGAAAGATGGGCATGACTCTCGGGCCATGTATGAGCTGCAGCTGATAGAGCATACGAGAGAACTCGTACACATAGAGACCAGACATGGCACCCTCTTGCACTGTAAAAGCCGTGAGCTGCATAATTTCAAGTACATGAAACACCTTTTTGATCCTGCTCGTATTTGGCGTCTGTACGTTGGAGATAACGAAAAGAACTGAGGTTGGAAGCTGAAAGCACAGGAAAACGGTGGCTATCAGAGCCAGAATCCATCGCAGCTTGTACAACTTTCTGACGACGAGGTGTAGCCGGGAATATAATACAAGAAACTGACCCGTCGTCATAAACCACCAGCCGATATTGCTTAGGATGGTCATGGGCACCGGGGCTGCTATGCCGAGAAAGCGGAGTATTGTTCCCGTGGCATGCATGGCGATGCCAATGTTTGCTGCAAATAGGGCCCAGTAATAAAGAGAAGAGTGTTCTTTGAACGTCATGAAAGTAATGATGCAGATCTCGAGGCTATTATAGCAGGCGATTGCAACAAGGCCGGTGAGAACGAAGAGTATAGGAGATGGAACTTGGTCCACGACGGACCCTCCGAAGCCTGAGGCTTCCATGACTCCGTGGATCACTGAGGTTGAATGTTAGAAGGCAAAGATATATCTGAACTGTGTCGAACTCTACTTCGCGTAATTCACACCATTTTCAAGCACAATATTTCAAAGCGTATATTGTTACCATAGATGGCGCATAGCTTCATGTGCTCATACCACCCTCATCTTAACGCTGAAAGTTTCTTTGGAACTCGCTAGCAGGCAGGAAAACAGGAAAGCTGGATCCGGTCGACTACATGGATATCTAGCCGTGCCAATGTCAAGCAAGACTGTTCGAAGCAGGTTACCAAGACTTGTTACGCAACCGTTCTTTAATCCTTTGCCTGGAAGCTGAAAACTGTCGCTGTACTCATCGAGGCGAGCATTAGCTCAATCATCGTCTCCCATCCTATCAGATCGCTCAGACAGCCTAGCCCTTAGCCACGGCAGGATGGTTCCTACAAACAGTGACTGAAATGGGCCCACTAGTCCACTTATTTGAATTTTGATTACGGACTACTATGTCACAATGGTGACGTTATCCATCTCGCTAACCTCAATACACAGTTCCATTGCTAGACTTCCTGCCGAGGGGGTGCATAAATGGCAAAGGAACAGTGCTTTGTGGCTTTTTGATTGTAGGAGTTAGCGGGTGAGGGGACGAACGGGATGAAATCGAGTTGAAGGGAAAGAGGTGGACAGATTCGATGTTATGGTAAGCCTTTCCATCGGCACTCCAGCGACTCCTTTACTCTTTATTGAGGTCAAACCATGGCCATTCCTCGTCGTATGGCTGTATGCAGGCTGTTCGCTCCCGACCCATCCTTTGCGTCCGGTAACGGAAAGGGAAGCATATTAAGCAGCCTTAATTAGGGGTGCCACCCTACGTTCTGTAAAGTTTAGTCCATTACGTCATGAATACAAAGGAGGCAGTGTGGCATCCCTCTCGCCCTCATCTATTGGATCATCGGCTGAAAAAGTAAGACTAGCATCCCGTCATTGTCCTTGTGAAGTGAATTGATGACATCGCGGGATGACGGATAGCCGAAACACGGACATAGGTCCCTCGGTACGAACACGGCCGGAATCGATCCGCATGACTTTAATAATGATGTAGCCGATCCCCTCAAATTCACCTCTTTAGGTAAACTCCGAAGTAAAAGAAATCAACACGGGGTCTCGTCCTGGCTGTTTCTGTAGGTTTAGCATTAACAGAAATCTCGAAACACTGACAAGCAGGTTCAAATGGGCGAGCCCTTCACTAAGAATGGCACCACAATTAATAATTCGCTTACCAAGACGGAGTCTAAGGTGCAACTTACTGACGTAATCGTCCGTGGGGAGCTTGCCATGGGCATCTGTGGGCTCCTTTCCACGATTTCAACGATGGTGCTTTTCCTATGGATTACATACAAACTCTTCAGATGGCAGAATGCGAAACCTCGGCGGTATCCACCGATGGAAGATGATATCTGGGGCGTGAACGCATTCCCGGGTCCTCTAACTAGACGATCGGGGAGAGCGAACGACGGTGTAAGACTCTGCGATAGGGGGCAGGGAACGGCGCAGGCTCGTCATGATCAACACGCCAATCGGCACCAAGAGGAAGACCCCGGGCCCAACTCCTTCCTCATCCTCATCTACAACTTGCTGCTCGGTGACGTCAACCAGTCGATGGGCTTCACCTTCAGCATTTACTGGTTCAAGGAGGGCAAGGTATTGGACAGCGCGGCATGTTGGGCGCAAGGCTGGTTCATCAACAGCGGCAGACTCTCGACAGCTGTTTTCTTCACCTTAATCTCTTTGCACACCTTTTCCACCATCGTCCTGGATCGCGCGCCCGGGAGGCTCCCCCTGTACATCGCTATCACCTGCCTCTGGACCTTTACCTATGTCATGACGGCTGCGGGCATTATAATAACCCGAAACGGCAAGGATACAGGAGGTTGGTATGCCCCCTAACAATCTGGGTATGTATTTCACCTAGGACCTGCCTCATTCCTCCGGAATTGACATAGAGACCCGGTAAGGCTAATGCCCGTCTACAGTGCTGAGTGGACGACAAGTACAGCCATATGCGTTTCTGGATGGAGTACTTCTGGATCTTCCTGTCCATTTTCCTGACCACGTTTCTCTATACACTGGTCTTTATATCCATCTACCTCCGGAGACGGTGGGCGGTTGACCTGTGTGGGAGCTATTCATCACAACGGTTCAGCCGGGGGAGGAGGCAAGAGGGCGGTAACCGGCTCACGCCGCCACGGCCGACGGGGCATCATCCTGCGTTTCTCGTGTACCCCTTCCTCTACCTCATCTACACGGTGCCCGTAGGCACGATTAGGCCGCTGACCGATGCGGGCTACGACGTGGACTTAGTAGCGAGCATCATCTCTGGTGTGATGGTCGCCATACATGGGGCACTGAACGTACTCCTGTGGACAATGAAGCTTGTGTACCTGCCGCGCGAACATCTCGACGAGGTCGGCCTCAGCCGCTTCATGCGGACGCCCGCCAATCGACAGTACGGCAATATGGTGTGGATTCAGGGCGCCAGTGACCGGCACGAGCTGGAGGAGGGGGCAATTTTCGACTGCCAGCAACAGTCACGACATAACAACTGGTTCGGTCCGTTCAACAGGGCAAAAAGCTTTTTCTTCTTTCCGAGAACGCTCTTATTTACCTCGCATGGTTCTAGGCGAGGCAGCAGCCAGATCTCATTTCGCCACGCCTCCCGAGCTAGCGACACCCGTAATCTCATGGGAAACGGTATCCATATGGACACGGTCACGACAGTCGTGGAGGAGCACTGTAACGGAGAGAACACGGGCTGAATTATAAGATGGAGGAACAGTACCAAAGGCCATTCATTGTGAAATGAACAAGTTGTTTTAAGGTGTTCGCGAGACGTGATGTCATGTCGCTGCCGTATCTATAGTCCACCTGGGAAACATGCCTGAAAACCTTCTCGTGGATCTGCGACCGCCACTCCATTGCGTGGTCCCGGGGCACTTCAATGCATGGTGTCGCGCCTGTGATCCAGACGTACCGCAAACCAGAATTTGGGGGGGGGGTTTAAAGTCTATGACAGGCCCGTTGCCAATGCACCCTGCTATAAGTTGGAGGACCCCATTTCCGGGCCCCCCACAGTTCGGCCCCCCAGCAACACCTCACTGAAAACCAACGCTATCAATAGAACTACAGGAAAGAAAAAACTTTTTCGAAACCGACCCCACATAGCGATAACTTCAAAACCACGACTCTATAAGCTACCGGATAGCCCGGAAACTGTTCCTAGGGCTTCATTTAGCCTAGAAATGGTCGATTCACCACCCTCGAGGCAAAGCGCGGGTGGTGAGAGCCGCCATAGGCCCGCCCCACCCCCCAAGCCGTCACCTCCGGACTCAAGAACACCATCGCCAGATAGCATTACAGCACCTGGACGCAGTCTAGAGGATATTATTATTATTATTATTCTTCTTACACCTAGCGACCTATCAAGGCCATGAGGACCCCCTACGCATCTCAGCCTAGGAAAACCGTTCCGGGCTAACGTCCGGCCGGGTGAAAAACCTAGGTTCCGCTGCCTCGCACCGCACTTGTCTACTCTCTAGCCTGCCATACCGAGATCGGGCTCAGCGTGCCCGCTTCCTAGCTGATAAGCTGATTCGCAAGCTGGAACATGCCCAGCCTTCCCGAGCGGAGTAGCCATCTTGCGATAATCCCAGCTTTTCCTGGCGTGTCTAGCATCCTGTCTGTGTCGATCGGCTCTCCTAGAGCTTGGACGAGATGCTCTCGTCTTTCTCTCTCCCTTGGGCAGAAAACGAGGATATGTCGGACGGTCTCCCTGCCCTGACCGCAGACGCACCATGGGCTGTCGAAGCCTGGAACCTTCCGCTTGAAAAGGAAGTCTCGCAGCCCAATCTTGCCAGTCCTCGCTTGGACGAGGATGGAGCTCTCTGCCTTATGGAGTCCCCTATGGAGCTTAAGGACGTGCTTGTCTGGCGGCATCTTAGTTGCTGCCGGGGCTCGTGCTATTCGATTTTGCTACGTTTGTTGCCATCTCTGAAGCCAGTCTCTCTCCTCAGCCTTGTGTGCTGAGTCTCCAGCTAGCCATTCGTCTAGCCACCTCTTACGATTAGGAGCGTCGGGGCCTTTCGGTCTACGCCGGCGAGTCGGTCTTGTTAGGATCCATCTAGCTGCGCTATCACATCTCGCTTGGATGAGTGATGCGATACGCGGCTGTTGGAGCCTCTCTTCCGATGCCGCCACCCTTCTGTTGAGCCACGTGTCTAAGGGGACACGTAGGCTTCCGTTTCTAGCACTGCGGCAGCCGTGGCTTTGAAAGCTCCTGTGACCTTTCGGAGGCACTCTGTTTGGACGTCGTTGAGTGCCTTGGCTCTGTTTTTCGAGATCTGGCGGTGCCACTCTGAAGCTCCATAACCTATCGCAGACCGTACGACCGCTGTATAGACTTGGCGGGCTCGCTGGAGAGACGCGCCCCATGTCGAGCCGGCTATCCGGTCTAGGGCATAGACTTGCGTCGCCATCTTCTTCGATATCGACTGGATATGGACGTCCCAGAGGAGACGTCTATCCACCTGGATGCCAAGGACGCGGCAGGAGTCTTCTGGTTCGATTTCGTGACCTTCTAAGGCTATCTTTGTATCCGGACCTTTCCGTCTTCGAGAGAAGTGGACTAGGTGATATTTCTGGACTGCAAAGGTCATGCCGTGGCTGACTGCCCATTCTTTGCAGACCCTATGAGCAGCTTCTAGCCGCTCGCAGGTCTGCTCTGGGTTTAAGCCGAAGCCCACGAGGTTTGTGTCGTCTGCGAAGGCTATAGTAGCTATCCCTGGTACAGCGCGGAGGGCCTTGTAGAGACCGGCTGTATAAAGGCAGAAGAGGATAGGCGATAGGGGTGAGCCCTGCGGGACGCCTGCTGGGACTGGGATCTCGTCCGATTCCTGGCCATCGAAGAACAGCGTAGTGGACCGGTTAGATAAGAAGCTTCGGATCCAGCTAATAGTCCATATAGGGACCCTCAGCGCTCGCAGGTTAGCGAGGAGCCTTCCATGGTCGACGGAGTCGAAAGCGCCTGAGATATCCAGCGATAAAAGGGTTGCTGCACCTCCATGTTTCCAGGCTGTGCGGACTAGGTCCGTTAGCAACCGTAAGGCTGTTTCCGTGGAGCGGCCTTTCCGGTTGCCCATCTGTTCGTCCGGGAGCAGCCCGTTTTCTTCCGCAAAGCTGGCTAGCCGTTGCGCCAGCAGGCTCTCGATCACCTTCCCCATGGTGTTAAGTAGCGCGATAGGTCTCCATCCGCCGGCTTGGTGGTACTCGTTTAGCTGCTTTCCTGGTTTCCGGAGGATAACGGTCACTGCTTTGCGGAACGCTGTTGGATAGTATCCTATACGCCAGCATGCTTCCGCTAGGGAGGCTAAGGCCTGGAAGAGGGGCTTTCCTAAGCGCTTAAGGAATCCGTTCGGAAGCTGGTCTGGTCCGGGTGCTTTCCACTGGCCTGCCTTGCTTAAGACGTCTTGGACCTGCTCCGCTGTCACCTCGCTGTCGATGTCGAGAGGCGCTGCGAGCCGGTTTGTTATACGGAAGCCGGTATGCATGGCCTTAGGGAGAGGGTAAAACCTCTCCCGGAAGGCCTCCGTTTTCTCCTTATGGGTCGTTGCTTCGCCTCGCGGTGTATGAAGCGTGGGGACGGCTGGAGGTAGCGGCGGTGCGGCTCCTTCGGTTCTGGCCCATCTCGCGATGTTCCAGACGCCAGCTGGCTGGCTAGAGGCCTCGTGAAGCATGTTTCTCCAGGTCGCTGTCTTTACAGTGCGGATCGTTTTCTTTTTCGTAAGGGATGCTTGCCGAAGAGCTCGCCAGGCTGCGTCTGTCCTGTCGGATAGCCATGTTCGCTGGGCTCGTCTCTCCTCCTCTATAGCTTCTTTTGTTTCGTGGTTCCACTATGCCTTGCCTCTCCTCTTAGAGTGGCGGAGGGGGGCAACTAGGTCGGCTATCCGAGTTAGCTCCTTAGTTAACGTTTCGGTGTATCTATCGATTTCCCCGGTGTCTCGAGTAGCCCTGGCTGCGGAAGGTGTGTCGCCTCGGCCTTCGCTTGGTTATAGTCAGCTGTTTTCCAGCTGCGCCGTGGCTTGTTCTGGGGGTCGTTTTAAGGTCCAGCCACGCGTATCACCTGGGGGAGGTGATCGGATCCAGCATATGGGGCGTACCCGTCGTAGGCAGCTCGGAGATCGTCCGTGGCCCACGCCAGGTCGATCGTGGAGTCCATGCACCCTCTTCGAGTCCATGTCGGTGTTCCAAGGGGAGTGATAAGCTGGAGTCTCCAGGATTCTGCTAGCTGGAGTAGCTTATCGGCTGCCTTATAAGGTCGGACGTTGTGTCCTCCCCAGACAGGGTGGTGAACGTTAAAGTCTCCTACGAGGACTGTTCGTCTTAGCTGGGGACCGGTAAGGAGGGCTTCGATAGCTGGCAGGTCTGATCTGCTAATCGATCTAAGAGGAGGCGAGTATACGCAGATAACTGTTATAGGACCATCTGGTAGCTGGATCGTGATGTTGCACCTATCTGATTGCGCCTTATAAGTCCACTGCGCTGGGGGGTGCTTCTTATTAATGTAAATGCAAGCTCTGCCTCCCTCGGCGGCATAGAGAAGGTAGTACAGAGAGGATCTCGGGCAGTAAGTGGTCGGCATGTGTGGGTTTCGCCAGGGCTCTTGGATAGCCAGGACGTCGTACTCTTCGGAGATGGCATCGACTGCCGGGATCTGTGCTTTCTTGCTTTTCTGCGTGTTCCAGTGTAGGATCCTTAGCGTTGTCATGGTCGAGCGTGGATGCTGTTTAGTGTTGACTCCGGTGTTTCGACGTCCATGTTGTCTGTCTCTTCGTGGGTTCTGCTGCGGGCTCTGCCAGTGCTTCTAGTGCGGCAGCTGGTTGCTCGACGCTTTCGCGGCTGTACTATCTGCCAGTCCTCGGCTGTTGGCTTAGGGGTTCTTGCGAGGGCAGTGCGAATCCCTTCGGTCTCGTGACATAAGTAGCCTTGGCGATCTGGACCTGCTCCTGGCGGACTGGACACTCCTTAGACCACGCAGTGTGTGGTCCTCGGCATGCTGGACAGCAGTACCGGCTCTTATTCTCGGCTTCTGGGCATTCTTTATCGCCATGCTTTGTTGAAGAGCAGAGCCCGCACCTACGTGCGTGGCGGCAGACTCGGGCGATATGTCCATAGCGGTAGCAGTGGTAGCACTGCTTAAGCTGGGCTCCTTCGGCGAAGGGCTCGCATGGATAGTAGCCATACTGCCAAATAAGGCCGTCTCGGCATAGCTGTTCCGCTTGTTGAACCGTGGGTACTGCAATATATAGGGCCGTGACCTTCCTAGACGAGGTCTTAGCGTTGCGAGGGAGCTTGGCCTCTAGGACGTCGATCGGGCCGCCGGGCTGGTTCCGGAGTTGGACTCCTAGCTGCCCTTGGTTCGTCTCTATGGCCTCCTTGTTGATGCCATGGGCCACCACCAGGATCTTTCTCTTCTGGATAGAGGCGTTCTCTCCGAAGGCCTCGGTAGTCCAGGCCCGGTCGGTTTCCAGCTGTCGCTTCTCTTCTACTGTCTTGCAGGTAATAGCATAGTCTCCGCTGGGAAGCTTCCGTGCGGCTATTGCTGTTTCTTTACCTGTTGCTGCGTTAACTTTCCGCACGATCTCTTCGTAGGTGCGGCCTTCAGTTCCTGCGGCCTTGACCGTTACCTCCCGTTCGTGTCGAGGAGGCAGAGTCTTGGCTACCTGGGGGGCCCTAGGCGCTGTGGCGGCGGTAAGGGCAGTAGCGGCTGCAGCGTACGTCTTAGGAGCTTTAATTTCCTTATAGATAGCTTGCAGCGTGTTCTCGATAGCATTGATGCGTCTTTCGACGCTGGGCTGGTTGTCCGATTCCTTAGCCGCCGTCTCTAGGACCGGAATGGCGGCTTGAACTGCTGCGGCTAAGGCCGCAATGTTGACTTCACCAGCTAGGAAGCGTTTAAAGTCGTTTATAGTGCTGCGTATATCCTCTGGACTGCGTCCAGGTGTTGTAATGCTGTCTGGCGATGGTGTTCTTGAGTCCGGAGGTGACGGCTCGGGGGGTGGGGCGGGCCTATGGCGGCTCCCACCACCCGCGCTTTGCCTCGAGGGTGGTGAATCGACCATTTCTAGGCTAAATGAAGCCCTAGGGACAGTTTCCGGGCTATCCGGTAGCTTATAGAGTCGTGGTTGTGAAGTTATCGCTATGTGGGGTCGGTTTCAAAAAAGTGTTTTTTCCGCTATCGCGGTACGAGGGGAGACTAGACACTTATACTAGGCGGACCTAAGGATATCTGCCAGTGAATCTCAGCAGCAGAGAGATAGGCGCCTAGAAATAATCAGGTTTATCGGCAAGCACTGCTGTTAAGTATATTGGACCCTGTTATATTAGGTCGCAATAGCGCTTATAGAGGAGGACTAAGCTCCCGTGCTGAATAAAGAACGGTGGCTGGCAATAAGAGCCTGATGTGACGGCGCTGGCGACTGTACGGTGATAGGGCAGGCGGGGGACACTGGCAGAAGGGAGGGTCTGTGCGTCTCAGGGTACTTAGATGGGAGCCCATAATAATAATAATTGTTTTACGTTATAGGTGGCTACAAAGCAGCCACAACCTCCCGAGGGGTATAGGACGTGGCTAGCTAGTTTCCGGTACATACGCCCTTCTTTCTATAGAAGCCAAATTATATCTCTAGGACTTAACATATCGCAGTCGGTGGTCGCTATAGTCCGATCCTCCCTACTTATTTCTTCGTTTCTTAGCCCTTGCTGAGTGTCTTTATTCCGTTATCGTTGGTGGCCACTAGTTAACAGACTCTTTTTTAGACCCTTACAGTCTTCGTGCTGTCGTTACTATCGCCTGTGGGATGATAATCTTTAATTCTTCACCTTCTTTGTCTCTCGAGTCGTATATATCCGCTGCTACGTACTCCACTTATTTCTTAATGTAGCACTATTCTCCTACCTCCTTAAAGGGAGGGCAGATCTAGTCGAAATACTGCGTCGTTTAGCAGAACTTTTAAAACTCGAGCGGGTTCTATATAAGCCATGCCTAGTAGGTGTCTCGGCGAGTCGAGCTAGTTAGTTCAAGCCTATATAGTTGTATTAGCCAGCTGTCCTCTAGCTATTCCGTCCTGTCCTGTCTTTTTTCCGGCTTCGGGGGTCGGGGCTACGTGTGTATCGTGGAGCGCAGCGTATAGCAGTGTACCATATGCTGCGGCCCCTTCTCCTATCGCCTGTGTGTATAAGAGGTACATAAACAGTATACTTCGGCTTCCCGGTGGTTATAGCAGTCGTGGTACCACTTAAAGTCGCCGTAAGCTAAGAGCACGCCGAGGTACTATCCGAGGACTTTTCTCTTTAATATGAGGGCCTTCAGGCACTTACCCGGGTTATACTTTATCCTTACTGTAAGGAAATAGCTTAGTATATTTGTATTCTCGTGTGTCCACTATTTCATGGCCTGCTCCTGGATTCGTTATTTAGCTATTGCCTTAATCCCGGCGGCTATCGCCGCGACGCCGGGGTCCCGGGGCCCTTTCTCCGCACCTGCCTTCGCGAGTTTATCTGCGGCCTCGTTCCCTGCGATGCCTATGTGTCCCGGGCTTTATTTAATGGTGATATCGTGGTCTACGGTAATCCAGTGGATAGCCACGAAAACCCACTGGGATATTATAGGCGCGTCCTTCTAGGCACCCCAGATTATAGCTATGTTATCGATATAGAGGGTGATAAGGGCGTTAAGGTAAAGGTTAATAGCTCTCTCGAGCCTATATAGCGCCCCGAGAGCTTCTATATTGTACACTATGCTATAAATATTAAGAGCACCTTACTTTTTTACAACCCTCTACTGCCCTTTATAAATTATATAGCTATACCCGATCCCCTCCTTTATCCGGGACCCGTTTAAGAAAACTTTGATATCTTATAAGGCTTATTTAGCGAACCAGGCCTGGAAGGCAGCTGCTATATCTTCCTTTTTAACCCCGCTTATAAGATCTTATCTCGAGCCTGTAGGGAACCGTAGGGTGTAAAGTAGCGGCCGCTAAGCCAGGGGAAGTAGTGCGGCTATATATTATAATATAGTCAGCGCCCTTTAAACCCTTGCCTCTTTTCTTAACGGGCGTATCTTCCTTAGTTCTGCCTAGCTAACTAGGACGTGTCCTATATATGCTGTCTGTAGCCTATATACGAACCGAAGCCTCGCCTTATCTAATGTAATCTGTGCTATAGGAAGTCCGCTCACGCCGAAAAGTGCGTCCATAAGGAAGGTCCTCTAAACCGGCAGTACGCCCTATATTGCCTTTACTAGCGCTTTCTAGATCAGTTGGATATGTCCTTAAAGGCGTATGCTAGTATGCCCCGGCCCTAACTTATGCTTATCCTTTGCTGGTACTGTCCTGCCCTTATACCACGCCTCGCTGCTATATAGCGCTACCGGTAGTAGGATAGTCTGGACCGCTTTATAAAGGCTGTCGGCTGGCGGTCCTCGGTTTATAGCCGCTATAGACTTAATATGGTTCGCAATTTTTATAGCCTTTGTAGCTCGGATCTCGATATGCCGCTTAAATTTAAGCTTCCTATTGAAATACACTCCGAGCTATTATAAGACTAGCATGGCCTGTGGCTAACTCGCCGCGTTTGTGCTGTCGGGTGTCTCTACTAGCAGCGTTGCTTAGATTACTATATCGCTATATAGCTTAATTAATGGGTTCGTTTTCTCCGGGCCTCTGGTAAAGTGTATCGCTTCGATCTTCTTTAGCGCGAAGGAGATCCTGTTCTCTTCGCTGTACTTGAGAATCTTATTAACCTCCTTCTCGGCTGCTTGCGCGCTTTCCTCGATTGTCTTCCCGAATATAAGGACGGCGATGTCGTCTACGTAGCCCCATCGGTGTAGGTTAGCGCCGACGAGCTCGCATAGGTAAAGCGTGTATAGTATCGGCGATTAAGGCAAGCCCTATGGCGTGCCGTATAGCACGTCTCGTGCCTCCGTGGTCGCCTCCTTTAAGCGCGTCACCACCCTTCGGTTAATAAGGAAACTATCTGTGAGCCGGATCGCCTTAGGCTGCCACCCTTGCTTCGTTATCCTACTTAGGAGCCTGTTATTTAATAGAGCGTTAAACGCGCCTTAGATGTCTAACGTGACCAGTGTTGCCTTAATACAGTTATGTAGCACTAAGTTAATGTCGTGTGTTAAGCTCGCTATTAAGTTTATTACCGACTGCTTCGGCACCGCGCCCGCGTGCTATAGGCTAATAAGCCCGGCTTATAGTGCTGTCTATACTATCCTTTTAGCGACAAGTCTCTCGAGGCCTTTTCCTAGGTAAGATAGTAGGGCAATCGGTCGCCAGGCTTAGTATATGCTAAAGTCGGTCTTTTCGACCTTTAGTAACATTATAACTTCGGCCTCCTTCTAGGCCTCTAGGAAGACCCCGTGCTCTAGGCACTTTTAAATCAGCTGCCAGTGGTACTCCCTTATCGCGGGCTAGACCGCCTTTAGATATACTACTGTGATGGCGTCTATACTAGGCGATATAAAGGAGACCCCGATTATATACTTCTCAGGTTCTTTTAAGGTAACTGTCGTAGCCTATAAAAGTATGCCTAATATTTCTATCGTTTCCGCTTACAGTAGGTCGTCGCTTAAATCGAATCGAAAGAGGATAACGTTGGTTAAGTAGTTAGCCTTCTTTACCCCCTGTTTAATTATCCGCTCTCCGTCTTATAAAAGGGGCGCCCTTATTTTCTGGTTTCCCTTATACTAGTTTACCACCTTATATAGGCCCTTATTGTCTTTCACGTTATCGATATAGCTACGCTAATAATTCTGCTTCGCTTTTCGGACCGCTGTTAAGAAGTTTCGGCGGGCTGGGCTATCCGTGCTGTCCTCTTCCGCCCACCTATAGTCCCTCCACGCCTGGTTCGTCTCCTCGGTCCACCACAATGCCGACTTGCCTCTTATACGGTAGGTCCGGCTTACCGCTTTAATATAGTCTTGTAGTATACTAGAGAGCGCCTAAGCGGCTGCATTAATATCGTCCTCCGCGTCCGCCGTCCCAAGTGGCGGGAGTGTGTGTGCCCTGGCCTTAGCTAGATCGCGAAGTCTCTTTAGGTCCTTCTCAGCGATCTTTTACTGTCGGGACTCTTCTAAGGGCGTCTTAGTGCCTTAGCCCGGGAGTTGGATCTTAAGGGGGTAGTGGTCGGACCTGCAGGCGAGTTCTATCGCGACCCGGCTCTCCGCGAAGGGGAGGTTAGAGAAGGGGAGGTTAGAGAAGGGAAGGTCGATCACGCGTCCTTATTTATGTGTAGCCTCGCCGGGTTTGCCGATATAGCTCATGCTTGTTCGGGCGGACCATTCTGTGAGCCGCCCTCCGCTATGTTCCGACCGGTTTCCGGTATCCCAGTCCGGGTGCGAGGCGTTCGCGTCCCCAGCTGCTATATATTTCGCAGAGGGGATCAGTGTTATAAGGTACCTTAAAACATACTCCGTATAGGGCGCCCGGTAGTAAGTAAGGTAGTCTACCTCGTTTACCTCGAGTTATAGGAAGTCTCTCAGGTGCACTACTTCTTTCTATTCGATACGGAGCCCCGCGCTTTATCTTATGTATATTATCACCCACAGTTGGCTTTCCTTTTTCGTATCCTAGACCTTAGCTAGTCCGAATATATTGTACCTTAGGTGGGTCTATATAAGGGTGTTTCCTTACTTCGAGATCCATAGTTCTATAACTATAATCACGTTTATCTCCTTTATCTAGTAGCGTTAAAGGAAGGCGAGGTATATACCTATCGCCTTATTCGTATTATAAATAGTAACCTAAATAGCTTTTAATAATAGCGGGCTATAGCGTTATCGGTGCCCCCTACTTATTAGCTTCCGATAAGTGGGTGGTTTCGAGGTTAAACTCGTTCGCGAGCTTATCCTATATCTTACCTGCCGCTTAACCTAAATGTTGGCTACTTAGTGTAACTTTCGTTACCCTGTTTAAGCGTGTCGTGACCCCGAGGGCTGAGATTATCCGCTACGCCTACATTAATGCCTTTATCGCTAAGTGAGAGCTCTATATAGCTGCTATAATAGTGTCCTGTATATCCTTTAAGGACATAGTAGTGAGCACTTTAACGTCGTCTATCTTATTGTCCTCGGTGGTGGTCTCCGTTAATAAGACTGTGGGTCCTTTAAACGCCGTCCCTTCCGTATTAGGTTCCTTAATAGGTGCCCCTGCAGCGTTAAGCTTATCCCCTATTAGCGTAGCTAGTCGCTTATTCCCCTTCCTTTGCTGTTTCCTTTATAAAGGGGGATTGTTATTAAAGTTTAAGGAAAAGGCGGGGGTGGTATCCTTTATATCTGTGTTTATCTCGGCGTACTTCTATACCCCTGCCTTCTTGATCGCCTTAATTCGGGCTTAGCTTAGTGGGATCACTATTCCGTTCTCCCTTTAGGGCTTGCAGGGGCAGTTTTCGTGGTTGGCTAAGTAGGGGCTGTGGTAGTTAGCGCACTTCGCTAGCTACGTGCACTTGTTTTACTTAAGTGGCGTGTGTCGGTCTTTACGTTCGCCGCAGTTCTTATATAGCGCCTTTCTACTGTAGTAATGGGGGGTGTGGTACCCTTGGTATCCCGGGTTATAGCGGACTACCTAGTTCTGCTTATCGACTTTACATGCTACATCGCTTATCTTGAATAGCCGGAACCTCCGAACCGTCTCTTAGAAGGCCACTACCTATGTGGCGTCTCCCGTCTCCGGATTCACCCTATGCCGGGATAAGTGAGCGTCTATTAAGCTAGCCCCGGTTTAGTCTCGGGCTTCGGCTAGTACTATATCTGAGGTGATAGTAATAGGCCCGCCTGTATCCGGGTTGGGGATAATCGCTAGCACTTTTAGGACCATATATATGACCTATTCTTTTAGGATATCGACTGCTAAAGCGCTTAACGTGGCTTAAATAATAACCATATTCTCGGGCTCGAGTAGCTATCCCGGATTTCCATATTCGCCGTTTTAATAGCCTATTCTATATTTATACAGTTAATAAACCGGATTATCCAGCTGTCTAGCTTAAGCTTACGGGTTAAGGCTAGCTTAGCTATATAGGGGGGTATATATAGTTGCTGCCCTGCTATTTGGATAAGAATCCGGGTGTCTTCCCTATTCGTTTCCTTAACAGGGGCCGGCAGCTTAGCCTTTCCCGCTCTCTATACTGGGGGCGCTCCTAACAGCGTTTGTTACTCGGCGCGACCTTTCCTTGCTACGGAGGCGTACGATGTCGATATTTCCAAGTCGGTTGTAAGGTGTGTATCCGAGTCGGCCGCGTGTTAAGTGCTTGCTAATTATATACTGCTCGCTTAAGGCAGCGCGTTTATTATCGCGCCGCTGTTAGCTATAAAAGCCGTGATTTATAAGTGCGCTACTAAGTCCTTTATATACTAGGCGATTAGCCTATGCTAGTTTAACTTCGTTGCTATATTAAATTGTTCTTAAAGCGTGTTTAATATATTAACGATTGCGGTCACTATCTCCTAGTGGATCCTTATATTCCTTTCGATAGTCGCCTATTCGGAGTCGAATAGGCTGCGTAGTTGTGAGAGGCTGAGCCTTGAAGCACTATCGAAGGGGCCAAATGCTGTTTATTTTCTAGATGGGAAAGAGAGAAGAGAACCGTCTTCAGGAGGCCGGGCGCAGCGTCTCGTTAAATCTTGCGAGACTGGACCGGAACGTTCGGATAGGAACGTTCGGACCGGAACGTTCGGATCGGAACGTTCGGATCGCTTGCTCAGCTCCCCCCCTCCTAGGTCTTGACCACTAGCCTGGCGTTCGAATGGAGAGACCTACTCGGAGCCACATGTGAGGGGTTCGTGAGACGCTCAGGCCAGGTGCGCCTGAGCCTATCTCCCAGGTCCCAACCTGTAACAGTAGTCTCGAGTCCCTATCGGCAGCGGTATCTTTTCTAGGTAGGTTCGGTAGGGGTCGGATATCGTGGGTCCTCGCCTTCTTCGGCTGCTGTAGGGTCGTCGCCCGCGTGGGCATGTCGGTGGCCGTTGTGGCGGTATACGGTTGGTCGGGTGCCGCGGCTTAACGCGACGGCGTGGCGGGGCTTATCCGGTGAGGCCTTCCGGCGGTCGCATGCGACTATCTGAATTATCACTAGATTTTCTCCTTAGTGTTTTGCCGTTCCCGCTAATGGAACCAGTGGCGTTAAGGTTTGGGTGTGATGCACGCAATGCTACTAACAATAGCTTGCGCACGGCTGGCGAAGTCGGACTCTACAGCCTCCCCGCGGCGCCGGCTGGAAATCTTCCTGGGTCAATTGACTGAGGAAGAGCCGATGTAGAGACGCATTCTGCACGAAAGTGCAGCGAGGCGCTATTGCTGCGTCGCTATGTCGCTGCTCTGGAGTTTTGCTGATACGATCTGTGATGCGGGATTTTCGGGCGTCGCACGACCGAAAACTTTTCGCCCCCGCCAAACGTAGCAAGCATCCTCGAAAATCGACACCACGCGACGCCGAATCGACGACAAATCGGCCGCGCAGCGAAGGCCCTCGTCTCTATAGAGGGATTTGGGTAGAAAAACCATCCGACGTCGACTTGGTTCTCGAAGCGACGACAGGACACCCTCGGCCCTGCCGAGCTCTGAGACGGCTTACAGCGAACAGCCGCGAGGGCATCGAACGAATACCTAAGTGGACGTGCGTATAGAGTAATGGAAGTTGTTAAGAACACGGGGACGGAGTCGTTAAGGCAATAGTGGCTACGGCTGGCCGCCTGTGTCGCCCTTTAAGGTGACAGCGCACCGCTCCGGAGACGAACATATGGTGGATCAGGGCAGGTTAGTCGAGGCCTTACGGGGTACTATACCGGCGTGGTGGTACCCCTTACCGAAGGCCTACGGTAAAACATGGTCGGCTCGCCGGCAGAGATAGCGGCGAGCAACGGGAAGCCGGTCTAGGGCTCGCCACCCTAGGACACCGGTGGGCTGTAGTATAGCACGACGACCGCGGGACCGGCAGAAGAACAGGGTAGCCCCTACGTCCCCTACTCGCACTAGGGTCGACTAGAGATGGAACCGGTTCGAGGACTTGCCGTGGAAGGGGATGAACAGCTGGATTAGGCCAGCCTAGGGACCTGGAGACAAGGATGAGACGGACTGCCTTCGATTGTGCCAAAGGGCATCTTCTCTGTCGGAGTGTCGCTGGCGCAGGTGCTATCCTGGGAGGCTGCAGGTCGAGGAGGTCGTGCTATGGCTCGAGAGGACGGATGCGCATGTCGGTGGTCCTAGAGAGGGATATGCCCTTGCGGGCTGCTTAAGGTGCAAACCTTCTATTCCCCCCCTTTCTATAGAAAGCGCAGAGAACTTGACCCGGGGAATAGGAGGCCCTAAGTTAGGTGACCCCCATTTCGCCACCCCCCACTTTTCGCCACCCTTAACTTAACCGCATCAAAATCAATCTTATTACTTCAACCGACTACATATTCTTATTTTATAAGAACCATGATACAAGAACCAGCCTCGCTTAGGCTTTCGCTATCGCTCTCTTTATCTAGACCACTTTCAGCCTCTCCGACTGCTAATTGAGCTCGGTGGATGTCTTCGATGTTCGCGAACTTCGAATTTGGGCTTAAATCCACCTTCTTCCTTTTCTTTGGTCTAATGGTCTCAATCCTAGCTTCGAGGGCTTGAATTTGCCTTTAAGCAGTAGCTAATTGGACATTCTTCTTATCAAAGGCCTTTTGGATCTTCCGGAAGAGTAGTCGTTATGTGGTTGAGTGTTCCGTTAGCTGGTTCGAAAGCTGCACTTGGTCCTTAAAGTCCGACGTCTTCTTTGGAGTAGACCAAACTACTATAGAAGTACCGGATCTCTTTGGAGGTGTCAAGAAGACCTTATTCGAGTGGGATTCCTTCGATTTTGTCGTATCGGGTGTTGTTTGATGTGTATTTTGAACCAAATTCCGGCTTAGAAGCGGTTTAGCTATACTCACTGGCTAGAGACCCCACCTTCCTTCCTATTTATTCTTTTCTGGCACCCACTGTTAGTGCCAGCCTGCTATTTACTGCCAAATCCTTAACAATCCTCTAACGGCGCCTCAACGCCAACCCAGAGGCCAAATGGACTCTGGGACCATCATCGTGATGGCTTCACCTCCTCGTGAGGACATCACCGATGAGGTGATGACGGGAAACGATCCTCCCGACCACCTAGCAGAAGCTTCCCCCACTTATACTCACAAGAGGAAGCGAATAGGGCAGAATGAGGCCCCTGCGAACGGTCCACTGCGAAACCGAAGGAAGGTCGACGACACTCGAGAAGCTTCGACGACGGAAGAAGCCGCGCTGCAGATTGCAAAGGAAGGACACTAATTGGCCACGGACGCACTGGCCCCGATCCTGGGCGATATAGATAAGCGACACAATACCCGACGATCGGTACTCACGAAGATCGCCCGCGCTCTAGACAACATCATCGAAGAATACCGCGACGAAGATAAGGAAATAGCCGCGGAGATTACGAAAGGTTTCACAGCGTTCCTACTGGCCAAGACTGGGGAAACGATTAGCCCCCACCCGAACGAACACCTCCTACAGGCGAACGGCCCGACCCGAGCGGAGCCCTTTAGGACCCCCATATACAGCTAGGCTGACGTCGCCTAAGCTAAACAGAAGCTAACACCCTAAGATGGTTCAGATAAGCGAACTAAGGAAACGAATCAATAAGAGGACCTTCGAGTTCTTATAAGGATCCTAGAGGAACATCGAAGCTGGGCATATACCTAATATAACTTCGCCCTACAATAAGCCGTATATAACACCCTCGACTTATCTTTAGTGGACGTTCCCGATGTCCACTATATAGCGACGGGCGTTGCTATCTGTCTGAGAAATAAAGAAACAAGGGAGGTTCTCCTCCGAAATAAAGAAAAACTAGCACGAAGCCTCCGAGCTAGCATAGTCGAGGTCCCGGTTATATAGGTGAACTACGTAATTCCCGGCTACCCGATACAACTCTTTAACATTTTTAGCGAGACATTCGAGACCGATATACTCTTATAAGACGAAGTTCTTGCCTAAACAGGCATCGAGCTAGTAAGCGTACGCTGGTCGCAACAGGAACCGATTCTAGGGACGAATAAGAGATCATGTATCGTCTCGTTCTTACAGAAAGTTCGTCTATTCTAGCTCTTTAAGGCGAGTGGGCCCGCCTAGCTAATTAAGAAACGGACGCCTCCTAGCCGCCACAACCCAGGATGCCAAGGATACCACCTAAGCCGGGTATGTATAAGAACCGAAAGGTGTGAGAACTGTAGCGCCCGGCTCCCGACAGGACATGAACACCCGCAGCCATGCCAGGAACGCCCACGATATGCGAACTGCTACAGGCCAGCTCCAGCAAGCCACGAGAACTGCCCGGCGAAGCCAGTGGTAAAACACAGAAAGCTAGTACGCCTAATGTAAAGCGAGCTTGCGAAGATCCGCTAGATGGGTAACTTGCTCTATAAGGCAGCCCAACCGCAAGGAACAAGCTAAGGAGGCAACACACTAGAGGAAGCCAGCCCGGGATTAGACACGCTTAATGTCGACAGGAGCACCGTCGATGCGGCCATGGAGGACTCAACTCATATGCCTATAGAAGCCCTAAGAAGACAACCTCAGCCCTCCCAAGAGAACAAGACGAAGCGCAGTTAACGGAACATCCTATGTATTAACTATCATGAATAGGGAAAGCGATCGAACACACTCGACACGCACTAAACTAGGGCGACAAGTCCTATAGGTAGCGCAGGCTAACGTAGGCAAATCACTGCCGGCATACACGGCCTTACTATAGCAATGCTGGGAGGATCACATAGACGTGATCCTTATATAGGAGCCATCCGTTATAAACGACGGCAGGAACAGATTTAACTCGCACCCAGGCTACAGTGCTTACGTTCCGGTTGATAGCTGGGACAGCATCGCTACTCAGCCCCGGGTCATAACCTATGTCCGGAAAGATAGCAGGCTGAAGACGAGACAAAAGCGGCCATGGAAGTCTAGAGACCTCCTATAGCTGGAGATCGACCACTTCACCTTGATTAATATTTACAGACCCCTATAAGAACCGCTAAGTTAGGCGATAAGACTCCTTTTAAGCCTGCGACCACTAACCCAATGCACGGTCGTAGGGGACTTCAACGTATAGTATAGCGCTTAGGACCCAGACGTGCCCTAAACTCGGAACGGGGGGATTGAGGTCCACGACTAGGCCATCGCTAACGGGCTCAGCTATATTAGCGAGATAGGGACCCCAATACACGCAGCGGGACGAACCATCGACTTAGCCTTCTCTAACATTCCTTTTACGGCAGCGGAGGTGGACCCAAGGCTTCGGATAGGAGCAGACCACGAAACAATCCGAATCTTAATTCCTTAAAGCGACCAGACACTAGGGACATAGTTCCGGTACTCGATACTAGATAATAAACTCGAAGCTTTTGCCGGCCTAATCGCGCTCGGCGTACAAAGCCTCACGCCACTTCTCCTAATACCGACGGCGAATTAACTGGACCAACGGGCAACGGAGATCCTAGCCCTCTTACGTAGAGCGCTAGAAACAATCGGGAAGCAGCCAATTAGGAACGGTCACAATGCGCCATAGTGGACCGACGCCTGCCGGGCAGCCCGGGACGCGTTCCGACGAGCAAGACGACACCACCAAGGGGACTGGAGACACTTAGAAGAACGAAGACACTTCCTCGCGGTGATACAAAGAGAAAAGCGGGAATATTAGCGACAGAAAATCGACTCTGTCTAGTCCGATTAAGACCTATATAGGGTCGTCCAATAGTATAAACTGCTGCCTGCCTTACAGGCACCTCCTCTAGTTATCGGGGACAAGATAATCGAAGACACGGAAGAGAAGGCACACGCCCTACGTAAGGCCCTTTTAAAGCGATTCACGGACACCGAAGACCTCGAGGACGACCCTCTCAAGATCCCAACGGTACTGCGGCGCATCCTGCCCTAGAGCACCCACATATCTAAGGAGGAGCTGACAGCCGCCACAATCGCGGTGAAGAGCACTTCGCCCGGGACCGATGGAATCTCGGTACGGCTGCTAAAAGCATACTGGGAGGCCATTTAAGAACCCGTACGGTCCCTCTTCTAAGCCTGCCTACGGATCGGTCACTACCCACGCCCGTTCTGCACAGCCAAGGTCGTGATGCTTCGGAAGCCGAATAAGAAAGACCTCTCGAACCCCCGCTCCTAGCAACCAATCGCGCTTCTCTCCTGCCTCGGGAAAGGCCTTAAAAGACTCGTAGCTAAACGAATAGCGAACACCACGCTCTTATATAAGGTGGTCAGCCCACAACAGGCCGGCGCCTTGCCGACACGGGCAGCCTCAGACCTCCTCGCCTACTTAACACACGAGATCGAGCATTCCCTAGAGAACAAAGGCACAGCCTCGATTCTCACCGTGGACGTGAAGGGCATATTCGACGCTACCCTTAAAAGGCGGCTCATGCTTCGTATAAGGCAACAGGGTTAGGCAACCTAGCTTATTAAGTTTGTTGGCTCCTTTATAGAAGAGAGATAAGCACGGATCCGACTCGACGACGTTATAATAAAGCTACAGGCAATCCAATGCGGCCTACTATAAGGGTCCCCCGCCTCCCCCGTCCTATTCCTTCTATATATCGCAGACATCCTACTCGAGGATATAAGACACCGGTTTAGGTATACAGACGATATATGCTTTTACCGAGTTAGCAAGTCCCTACACGATAACGCACGACAGCTAATAAAGGACTTAAACGATGTCCTTAACTAGGGTAAGGGAAATAAAGTCACTATCGACCCGGACAAAAGCAAGCTGCTCTATTTTACATGCATAAAGAACCCAGGGGAACTCCCTAGCGTAACGGCATGGGACCACGGGCTGACTATACACGCCTCGGTCCAGCCTATACGATGGCTCGGCGTCTAGTTCGACTCGAAGCTACGGTTCACGGAGCACGTGAAGAGGAAAGCGGTACAAGCGCGAAACGTCGTACGACACCTTCGGAGCCTAGCCAACACTCAGCAAGGCCCTCCGCTAAGAGCCCTCCGGAAGGCTATCTTTACCTGCGTTCTCCCTATCCTCACATACGGGGCCGAGGCATGGTATAAGGGACGCACGAAGACACGAAAGTTCGCTAGCCGACAACATAATATGGAGGTGTCGACACGATAAGAGGCACAAATAGACGAAATAGATAGGGTCCTAAGGGAGGCCATACAAGCTGTTCTGCCTATATAGAAGACAACACCGATAGCCACGCTATACAGGGACGCAGGTGTCCTAACAGCGCGAATCGCACTGGAAGCGGCGTTCTATCGCTTCGGACAACGGCTCCAGTCAATGGACAACAGCCATATGCTAACAGCGCGGACGGCACTGCGGCCCTATCTATCAGGTCGCGGCTACAGCTCTTACCAGCCTACGCGAACCAGGCTCCAGAGAGCGGCCAGACTCCTACCTACCATCCCAAGGCCACAGTACCTCCTAAAACGTTACACGTTTAAACCGGACCCGCAGAAGGACAAGAAAACAGCGGCGAAAGAGTTCATAGCGTGGCAATCAAAGCTTCCCGACACGCACCTCGTCGTCTTCTCGGACAGGTCAAAAGGACCGGACGAGGCAGTCGGCTGGGGTTTCGTGATCTACAAAAACGGTCGGAAAATAAGACAAGGAAAAGGCCGACTAGGCCTAGCGGAAGTCTTCGACGGAGAGGCCGTAGGAGCGTGGCAAGGTCTACACCAAGCCCACCGGATCAACCCAGGCGCGACAATCCACGTTTACCTAGACAACACCTCGGTTATCTAAGGCCTCACGGGAACCGCACCGAAAAGCTCGCAAGAAGTTTTCCTCGCCTTTTAGGAGATAGCGACTATAGCCGACGTCCGCATTCGATGGGTGCCAGGTTATAAGGGGATTCAAGGGAACGAAGAGGCCGATAGGCTAGCGAAAGAAGAGGCCGCACTCTTAGCACGCCAATCAGCTTAAGCTACGTACACAGGTGTGAAGCGACTCCGAAAAACAATTATACGAGAACAATTCACGAAGTGGTGGGAGGAGGCCTCCCAAGGCTATAAGCGCTACCGAGAGCTTGAATTCACCGACGCTACCCTTAAGGTGCTTAAGGAGCTGGACCTCCCTAAACGGACACTCCACAACTTTCTCGCGCTCCGATTAAGACACAGGGACTTCGACTAGTACCATAAGAAATTCCAACATCCTTAAAACGACCGATGCACCTGCCGAATGTTACGAACACTGGAGCATCTAGTCTACTGCCGCAAAATAAGAAGGCAACAGGCCCGTTGGCCGAAGTTCGACCCCAAACCGAAAACCTTAAAGGAATACTAACAACGGTTAATACACGACCCGGAGAGGTTCCAGCTTTTTATAACGTTAACGAAGTACTACGAGGATATATGCCCACCATCGGTAGGCCGCAGAAGTTACTCTATGTGAAGTCGCAGCTATTCAGACGGAGATAGAGCCGGGAACGAGCTCGCACGGAGGAGCCACGGAGACGGTTTGACCAAAGGGTTGCCATTGGGCTTGACATGCGAGATATCTCGTGTTCATGTAGATAGACTCTCGCACGCCAGATGCCCCTCGGGAGGCGGGACACTGTCCCAGTATGGCGATAATACACACACACACACACACACACTGGCCAGAGACCGGCTGCTTTCCACCCATTCCGGATATTCTGGTCGGTAAGGCCGGCTAAGCGAGCCTTCTGATAGCAGGCAAGAAAATTCCGCTTACCAACTACCGTTGAGTCCGTTAGTTGGGTCAGAAATCCAAGCTCTTTCCGGTACGCCGATTTTAGAGAACTGAAAACGGCTAAATCGAGAGGTTGGAGGACGTGAGAGGTATGAGGGGGCAAAAAAAGAAGATAAATCCGATGAGAGAAGCACTGAAACATAAAATCAGTTGTTGTATAGCTGCCATAGCCGTCCATAACGAGTAGGCGGTACTCGGAAGGGTCCTTAGGGGCGGTATTCGGGATGAAGACCTTCTCGAGCCACTCGAGCGCTGTTTAGTCTGTAATCCATCCGTTTTCGGTTGCAGTGAACTTCCAGCCTCTGAATTGGCTTAAATCGAGCGGGAACCATTGCTGTTGAACCGTCTTGCCCTTGAAAATGACCAATGGGGGCAGGGCATGGCCTTAAGCAGAGATGCATTCGATGAAGGAGGTCCAAGCACAAGAACCAGGCTGTTTCTTTCGGACTGAGCGTTTTTCCGAACCTCCAAGTACTAGACCGTTCGATCCAGCACCTTCTAGGAGTCCTGCTTCGTCTATATTGTGGCGGTTAGCCGGTTTCACCCTCTGGATCTCCGGCAGCTGAAGATATCGGAACCATGGGCGAATTACCTCGACTGAGGCGCCATTAACACGCTGCGAGTCGATAGACCGGCTCTTCTGGACCCGTACAGCTGGGTTCCTGCGTAGGAAGGCCTGCAGCCACCTCTTTCCGAGTGGCTCGCTGTCGCCTTGAGCCCGGAGGATGCGTTCGGCGAACTCCTTAACTTGGGCGTGTGAAGGTGGAAGCCTTAGGGCAGCTTGGGTCAGGATCCAAGTCGTAAGTAGCTCTTCTTAGACTGGTCTAAGCCTCTGCTGGTGTGCGAAGGCTTCTGACCTGCGTTGATGCCCTTTAATTCGGCTCCGAAGTGTTGACCTCGGAATTCCGTATTCTTGAGCAGATTGCTGGACTGAAGCCCCATTAGCGACGGAATCGAGAGCACTTTGGAGATCTTGTTCTTCGTATAGCTTCATCTTTAATTATTACACTTCTAAATTAAATTATAGGTTATTTGGAGTAAAACTGGCGAAGAAATAAAAGATATTAATTCGGGTGGCTGGGATGGCGGTGAATATTTTAAGGTGGCGAAAAGTGGGGGGTGGCGAAATGGGGGTCACCTAACTTATGCCAGAAAAAAAAACTTTTCGAAACTGACCCCACACGGCGATAACTTCACAACCACGACTCTAAAACCTACCGGATAGCCCGGAAACTGTTCCTAGGGCCTCATTTACCCTAGAAATGGTCGATCCACCACCAGTGAAACAAAACGCGGGTGGTGGGAGCCGCCAACAGGCCGCCCCACCGCCTGAGCCGTCGCCTCTAGACTCGCGAACGCCATCGCCAAGCAGCAACACTACACCTGGACGCAGTCCAGAAGCTATACGCGGTACCGTAAACCGCCTCAAACGCTTCCTAGCCAGTGACTCCGACGCTGCGACCTTGGTCGCAGCCGTACAAGCCGCCATCCCGGTCCTAGAGGCGGCAGCCAAGGAACCAGATAGCCAGACCAGTATCGAAAGACGCATCGATAATATCGAGAACGCGCTCCAGGCTATCCACAAGGAAATTAAAGCTCCTAAGACATACGCTGCAGCCGCTATTACCCCTACCGCCGCTCCTACACTTAGGGCTCCTCAGGTAGCCAAGACACTACCTCCTCGACACGAACGGGAGGTCACGGTTAAGGCCGCGGGAACTGAAGGCTGCACCTACGAAGAGATCGTACGGAAAGTTAACGTAGCAATAGGCAGAGAGGCAGCAGTGGCAGCCAGGAAGCTCCCTAGCGGAGATTACGCGGTCACCTGCAAATCAACAGCAGAGAAACAGGCCCTAGAGGCCGACCTAGCCTGGACCGCCGAGGCCTTCGGAGAGAACGCCTCTATCCAGAAGAGAAAGATCCTGGTGGTGGCCCATAGCATCAATAAGGAGGCTATAGAGACGAACCAAGGGCAGCTAGAAGTCCAACTCCGGAACCAGCCCGGCGGCCCTATCGACGTCCTGGAGGCCAAGCTCCCTCGCAACGCCAAGAACTCGTCTAGGAAGGTCACGGCCCTATATATTGCAGTACCCACGGTTCAACAAGCGGAACAGCTATGTCGAGACGGCCTTATTTGGCAGTATGGCTACTATCCATGCGAACCCTTCGCCGAAGGAGCCCAGCTTAAGCAATGCTACCACTGCTACCGTTACGGACATATCGCCCGTGTCTGCCGCCATGCACGCAGGTGTATGCTTTGCTCTTTAACAAAGCATGACGATAAAGAATGCCCAGAAGCCGAGAATAAGAGCCGGTACTGCTGTCCAGCATACCGAGGACCACATACTGCATAGTTTAAGGAGTGTCCAGTCCGCCAGGAGCAGGTCCAGATCGCTAAGGCTGCTTATATCACGAGACCGAAGGGATTCGCACTGCCCTCGCAAGAACCCCTTAAGCCAACAGCCGAGGACTGGCAGACAGTACAGCCGCGAAAGCGTCGAGCAACCAGCTGCCGTACTAGAAGCACTGGCAGAACCCGCAGTAGAACCCACGAAGAGATAGACAACATAGACATCGAAACACCGGAGTCAACACTAAACAGCATCCACGCTCGACCATGACAGCGCTAAGGATCCTACACTGGAACACGCAAAAAAGCAAGAAAGCACAGATCCCGGCAATTGATGCCATCTCTGAAGAATACGACGTACTGGCTATCCAAGAGCCCTGGCGAAACCCACATATGCCGACTACCTACTGCCTAAGATCCTCTCCGTACCACCTCCTATACGCTACCGAGGGAGGTAGAGCATGCATATATATTAACAAGAAGTTCCCCTTAGCACAGTGGACCTACAAGGCGCAGCCAGACAGGTGCCATATCACGATCCAGCTGCTAGACGGTCCTATAACGGTTGTCTGCATATACTCGCCTCCCCCTGGGTCCACCAACAGATCGGACCTACCCGCTATCGAAGCCCTCTATGCCGAACCCCAGCTAAGACGAACAGTCCTCGTGGGAGACTTCAACGTCCACCACCCCGTCTGGGGAGGATACAACGTCCGACCCCATAATGCAGCCAACAAGCTGCTCCAGCTAGCAGAATCCTGGAGACTCCAGCTGATCACCCCCCCTGGAACACCGACATAGACTCGAAGAGGGTGCATGGACTCCACGATCGACTTAACGTGGGCCACGGACGATCTCCGAGCTGCCTACGACGGGTATGCCCCATTTGCTGGATCCGATCACCTCCCCCAGGTGATACGCGTGGCTGGACTCTATACAGACCGCCAAGACAGGCCACGACGCAGCTGGAAAACAGCTGACTATGACCAGGCGAAGGCAGAAGCGGCACACCTACCACAGCCAGGGCGACTCGAGACACCAGAAGAAATCGATAGCTACACTGAAACGTTAACTAAGGAATTAACCCGGATAGCCGACCTAGTTGCCCCCCTCCGCTACTCTAAAGGGAGAGGAAAAGCCTGGTGGAACCACGAGACAGAAGAAGCTATAGAGAAGGAGCGAAGAGCCCAGTGGATATGGCTTTCCGATAGGACGGACGTAGCTTGGCGAGCCCTCCGGCAGTCAACTCTCTTAAAGAAGAAAGCAATCCGAGAAGCCAAGACGGCGTCCTGGAGACATATACTCCACGAGGCCTCTAGCCAGCCAGCTGGCGTCTGGAATATCGCGAGATGGGCAAGAACGGAAGGAGCAGCACCGCCGTTACCCCCGGCAGTCCCTACACTCTACACACCGCGTGGCGAAGCAACGACCCATAAGGAGAAAACAGAGGCCTTCCGAGAGAGGTTCTATCCCCTCCCTAAGGCTACGTACACCGGCTTCCGAACAACGAACCGGCTCGCAGCGCCTCTCGATATGGACAGCAAGGTGACAACAGAACAAGTCTAAGACGTCCTTACTAAGGCAGGCCAGTGGAAGGCACCTGGACCAGACTAGCTTCCGAACGGATTCCTTAAACGCCTAGGAAAGCCCCTCTTCCAGGCCTTGGCCTCCCTAGCGGAAGCGTGCTGGCATATAGGATACTATCCAAGAGCGTTCCGGAAAGCAGTCACCGTCATCCTCCGGAAGCCAGGAAAGCAGCCAAACGAGTATCACCAAGCCGGCGGATAGAGACCTATCGCGCTGCTCAACACTATAGGGAAAGCGATCGAGAGCCTACTAGCGCAACGGCTAGCTAGCTTTGCCGAAGAGAATGGACTGCTCCCGGACGAACAGATGGGCAACCGGAAAGGCCGCTCCACGGAAACAGCCTTACAGTTGCTAACGGACCTAGTCCGCACAGCCTGGAAACATGGAGGCGCAGCAACCCTTCTATCGCTGGATATTTCGGGCGCTTTCGACTCGGTCGACCATGGAAGGCTCCTCGCTAACCTGCGAGCGCTAAGGGTCCCTATATAGACTATTAGCTGGATCCGAAGCTTCTTATCCAACCGGTCCACTATGCTATTCTTCGACAGCCAGGAATCGGACGAGATCCCAGTCCTGGCAGGCGTCCTGCAGGGCTCACCCCTATCGCCTATCCTCTTCGGCCTTTATACAGCCGGTCTCTATAAGGCTCTCCGCGCCGTACCAGGGATAGCTACTATAGCCTTCGCAGACGACACGAACCTCGTGGGCTTCGGCTTAAACCCCGAGCAGACCTGCGAGCGGCTGGAAGCCGCTCACAGGATCTGTAAAGAATAGGCAGTCAGCCACGGTATGACCTTCGCAGTCTAGAAATATCACCTAGTCCACTTCTCTCGAAGACGGAAAGGTCCGGACACAAAGATAGCCTTAGAAGGCCACGAAATCGAACCAGAAGACTCCTGCCGCGTCCTTGGCATCCAGGTAGATAGACGTCTCCGCTGGGACGTCCACATCCAGTCGATATCGAAGAAGATGGCAACGCAGGTCTATACTCTAGACCGGATAGCCGGCTCGACATAGGGCGCGTCTCTCCAGCGAGCCCGCTAAGTCTATACAGCCGTCGTACGGTCTGCGATAGGCTATGGAGCTTCAGAGTGGCACCGCCAGATCTCGAAAAATAGAGCTAAGGCACTTAACAACGTCTAGACAGAGTGCCTCCGAAAGGTCACAGGAGCTTTCAAAGCCACGGCCACTGCAGTACTAGAAACGGAAGCTTACGTATCCCCCTTAAACACGTGGCTTAACAGAAGGGTGGCGGCATCGGAAGAGAGGCTCCAACAGCCGCGTATCGCATCACTTATCCAAGCAAGGTGCGATAGCGCAGCTAGATGGATCCTAACAAGACCGACTCGCCAGCGCAGACCGAAAGGCCCCGACGCTCCCGATCGTAAGAGGTGGCTAGACGAATGGCTAACTGGAGACTCAATATATAAGGCTGAGGAGAGAGACTGGCTTCGAAGATAGCAATAAGCGCAGCAAAATCGAATAGCACGGACCCCGGCAGCAACTAAGATGCCGCCAGGCAAGCACGTCCTTAAGCTCTATAAGGGACTCTATAAGGCCGAGAGCTCTATCCTCGTCCAAGCGAGGACTGGCAAGATTGGGCTGCGAGACTTCCTTTTTAAGCGTAGGGTCCCGGGCTTCGACAGCCCCTGGTGCGTCTGTGGTCAGGGCAGGGAGACCGTCCGGCATATCCTCGTTTTCTGCCCACGGGAAAGAGAAAGACGAGAACATCTCGTCCAAGCTCTAGGAGGACCGATAGACACGGACAGGATGCTCGACACCCCAGGAAAAGCAGGAATTATCGCGAGATGGCTACTCCGCTCGCGTAGGCTGGACATATTCCAGCTGGCGAATCAACTCATCAGCTAAGAAGCGGGCGCGCTGAGCCCGATCTCGGTATGGCAGGTCAAAGAGCAGATAGAAGCGGTGCGACGCAGCGGAACCTAGGTTTTTCACCCGGCCGGACGTCAGCCCGGAACGGTTTTCCTAGGCTAAGATGCGCGGGGGGTCCTCATGGCCTAGATAGGTCGCTAGGTGTAAGAACAATAATAATAATAATAATCACTAGCACCGAAGATGGCCCAGTACCACCGGAAGACGGCCTGCGATCATAGGGGTCCAAGCGCCCCTGTGCTTAGATTCAGGTAGTTCGGGACATCTGCCGACCACGTGGAATGGTTCCATTTCTTCGGCCATGCATGGCCTCTGTATGTGTAAATTCTTCTTCGTCGCCCCCTGACGGAATGCAAGTCGATCTCCCTCGTCCGAGACCGCTCCGGCCCGCATCTCCATATGACCTTGCTAGCGTCGCTAGCTTGGTTGGGAAAATCCACGGGTCCTGGCAGCGGCTCGGCGGCTACCCACTCGCTGCGTGGAGAGCTCGAGAGCTATACGAGTCATCCAGATTTGACGTCGCACCGCTACTAGCGGTGTTAGCAATAGCACCGACTAGAGAATGCACCAGCGCGATTTAAAACCCTAGCAGGCCCGGCCTATACCACTTTATGAAAGCAGAAAAAGGCCGAATGAGGGGCAGGCCAGGGGCGATGGGGCTCCGGGGGACTCTCTGACGGGTTTCTGTCGACCCGGTCGCCTCTACGTGGGACTAGTCCAGGAGCCGGCACGGGGACCGGCCGTGTAAGGGGACACTGAGGGAGAAACTCGACGGGGTCCTCTCGATTTCCTATGCGCGATAGCAATCTCGGTCCTGGGTGGCCCCCACCGCCCGCTTCAAGATCTACGGGTGCCGCCCTGCCGATATTAGAGCCCCCCTCCTGTCGCGTGCCTTTGTCGCCACCGTTCTCGGGATCTAGGGAGCGCCAGGCGTATAAGAGTCTCGGTGCTGGTGCGTGCTCTGTGCCCCTAGTTCTCATCCTGACCTTGGCCACCATACGAAACAATCCGCTGTGCACTCTCCCGTTCACCTTGGGGCGCCATGGAGAACTTCACGAGCAACCCTAGCGAGAACCGCGGCCCCGTGCTGACAGGCACCATGTGGGGGCTGTTCTCCCTGGCCAGTGTCTTCGTGGGTCTGCGACTCTATGCCCGTATCGCCTACGGCAAGCTGTGGTATGACGATGCGCTCATTGTTCTCGGCTGGGTGGGTTTTCTCCTTCCTGAACCCGGACAATAGGGAGCCAAACTGACATACGTCCCGACAGCTCGGATTTTTGTTTCTTACTATAATGAACCAGTTGGCCGTGAATTTGGGATTCGGAAAGCACGCCTTGGATAGTGAGTGAGCCCCCTCCGGTTATCTACCTAGGCTTGTACTTACCGAGTTATAGTTAATATTAGCAACTTGGATATCATGACCGTGTACGGTGCAGCAGGCTTAAGCTGCAGTACGGTCGCGATCGTGGCGAGTAAACTCTCGTTTGCCGTGACGTTGATTCCTTTAACATCGACCTGGACACGGTACTACGTCTATTTCGCTATTGCTACGACGGCGCTCGTGGCTATACCGACGGCCATTACGCCGTGGGTGCAGTGCACGCCGCTGGTCAAAACCTTTGTCGACTTCTGGCCAGGCGAATGCATTAATAAGCAGCCATCGGTGACATATGGCGAGTTTGCTAGCGGTAGGTACATCCATGATCTTTTCCCCTTCGGATCCCAACTTTGTGATGTTGGAATACGACGCCGTCTCACCCCCCTTGGGCACACACACACACACTCATACGCGCGCGCGCGCGCAACACAAAGGAAGGCACCTCCTGCCTTATATTCTCCTTCTCTCTTTTCTATCCATCCCTCATCCCCTCACTCTCCGGCACCCGCGTTCGACACTTTGCTAACATTTTAGTAGTATGGTCGGCTTTGATTGACTTCTCGCTTGCTTTGTTGCCTTGGAAGCTTATCTGGGGCCTCCAGATGCGCATAGCCGAGAGGATTGGCGTTATAGTAGCTATGAGTTTGGGCTTACTGTAAGCTCCCCGAACAAGCGTGCTAAAAAGACGACGGCGACTGATTGGGATTTTTCCCAGATCCGGCGCCACTTCAATTGTCCGAATGACCTATCTTAAACAGCTTGTTTACAAGGATATCTCTTGTAGGTGCCGATTGCTTTACAGGCTAACCAACGGGCTGGCTAACTACTCTGGTAGATGATGCCCCAGAGCAAAACATTTGGACTGGTATCGAGATTGCGGCGTCTATGATTGCGGCCTGCATCCCTGTGCTGCGCACGTTCTTAAAGCGCAAGATAGCTTCGACTCGATCTTTTCTCCGGACCGGCAGGCTCGGGCGCAGCAAGGACTCAAGCGGCCAGCGGTCTGATGGAAAACGGAGCCTCACTCAAGAAACAATCCGCCTGTCGTCTAAGGTGGCACAGAGGAAGCCTTCGAACCCGCGAAACCGGACATACTCGGAACTCGATGATAACTTTGACGTCGAGGGCGCGTACCCAGACCTAGACCCAGAACCAGTCCCATAATGCCATAGCTATCTTTTCATCGAGGGCCAGGGGTGGCAAGAGAGGAGGAGTCTCGTTTATACTGATTAAGAAGCAACTAGCTATAGGAAAAAGCAGCCTGATTAATAATGACTTTGTTCTACAGGTTATAGTAACGTGGGTGTCGGGTGAGTGGCGCAGGCGGGTGAGTGGCGCACCTAAAGGGAATCTTCACGATAAATCAATCGATTACCCAACTATAACGCCTTAAATCAATTCAAACTAATCAGATTCCGGCTCTTCAGATATTTCTGCATTCATTTTATATATTCGCGTATTATATCCGGCTATTCCGCAGATACCACATCGCTGCCTACGCGGTTTTAACCTTGTTACCCAACCGCTCCTTATACGCGTTTCCTCTCCTAACTGCGCATTAACGTCCTTTTGATCTAAAAGATCTTGAGCCTCGCCAATCTCGAGTGTTCCTCCTTACTGTAGACGGGTCTTTTTTACTCTCCGACGTTTTACGAGGCTGGAATTCGCCTCTCGAAGAGTCTTGATCTCCGCCTATAAAAGAGCGACCTCGTGCATTATCGCTATCGCACCCTTCGTAAACTGGTCAACTACCGATAAAATCGGTGTCGGAGAGCTTCCTTGGTGATGGCGGACTCGATTCTTAATAAAATCAGTTTACGAAGTCGCCTCGGTTAGGTTATGCGGCGTCTGAGAGGCCTATGGGACGCTCGCAGCCAGAAGGCTTCCAGTGGGCGAAGGTGTCGATAACTTCACATCCAACTTTACGAGCACTCTTTCCGGATTTAGAGGCACTAAGCCGGCTCTTAAGAATCTAGCCTTAACGTTATTCGGTGTAAAAACCTTTATAAATGCGGCTTGGAAGGCGATTAGAAACTCGGCCTTAGTAATATAGTTAACGAGTGACTTCATGAACCCTTCGATTTCGCGACCGTACGCTTGCTTTAATAGGCTGAAACACCTAACGTTAAGTGGCTAGAGTAGATACGATAAGTGTGGAGGTATAGAGACCGCCACGATGTCCTTCTCTTTACAGAAAGCCTGAAATTCGGTTGAAACGTGGCTCTCGTGCCCGTCGATTACTAATAGACGATATCGGCTTGTTACGCGCGACAACGTGTGTTTATCGAAATGCCGAATCCAATCCAGGCCCATCTCGTTATCGGTCTATCCATTCTAAGTCGGTTTAATTACCTAGTCGTGCGGGAAGGTGCTGTCAGCGTACCAATTAACGAGGTGGTAGGCGCCCTTTACCACAATGAACAGCGGGACACACCAACCATCGGAATAGACGCCCTAGATCACGGTAACCCATTCGCGATTGCTAGGCTGGACTTTTTTTCGCTTTCCGCTGCGATCGGCACCGGTCACGACCATTGAGGAAGTGATTTGGCCTATCGTGAAGCCGGTCTCGTCGAAGTTGTAGATATCCTCGTCTTAGATACTGTACTTGGCCTTCAGGTTCGCGAAAAGCGCGAACTAGCCCGCGATTTTCTCAGGATCTTCGCAGAGGGCCCTCTGGTAATCGTATACCCGAGAGAAACGCGTTCGGAGGTCCGGTTGTCGCTTAACAAAGCTTAAGGCCCAACGCGTGCCGACACGTGACGCGTCGCGCGACTCGGCAATAACATTAGCCATATCTTCCACATCACGAAGTCGCGGCGCAAACCCTTGCGTATCTAGGTCCAGTATGTATCTGATAAGCGTCTTCTCTTCCAGTTCGGTTAATCGAGCTGACTTAGGGCGGGTATCTTGCCTAGCGTGTATGCCGGCTATTTTTTGACGTAGGGTAGTTTCCGGGACGTTATAGATTGTTGCAGCGACTCGGCGGGTTAAATAAGGGTCTTTCTGGAGTGCTTGAATAGCAAGAACCATCTGACCCTCTTTAGATGCGTTCTCCATGTTTGTTTGTGGAGATGTAGTGTCTTAAAGTTGAAGTAACGAATTTTAGCTGGAAGTGCGCCACTCACCCGCCTGCGCCACTCACCTAACACCCACGTTATATCACTAAGGCCGAGTTTTTAATCGCCTTCTAAGCCGCATTCATAAAGGTTTTTACACCGAATAACGTTAAGGCTGGATTCTCAGGAGCTAGCTTAGTGCCTTTAAATCCGGATAGAGTGCTCGTAAAGCTGGATATAAAGTTATCGACACCTTCGCCCACTGGAAGCCTTCTAGCTGCGAGCGTCCTATAGGCCTTTTAGACGCCGCATAACTTAACCGAGGCGACTTCATAGACTAATTTTATTAAGAATCGAGTCCGCTATTACTAAGGAAGCTCTCCGATACCGATTTTATCGGCAGTGGACCAGTTTACAAAGGGTGCGATAGCAATAATACACGAGGTCGCTCTTTTACAGGCGGAGGTTAAAACCCTTCGAGAGGCGAATTCCAGCCTCGCAAAACGTTAGAGAGTAAAAAAGACCCGTCTATAGCAAGGAGGAACACTCTAGATTGGCGAGGCCCAAGATCCTTTAGATTAAAAAGACGTCGATACGCAGTTAAGAGAGGAAACGCGTATAAGGAGCGGTCGGGCAACGAGGTTAGAACCGCGCGGGCGGCGATATGGCATCTACGGAACGGCCGGACATAATGCGCGAACATATGAAATGAATGTAGAAACATCTGGAGAGCCGGAATGTGATTAGTTTGAATTGATTTAAGGCGTTATGGTTAGGTGATAGATTGATTTATCGTGCAGATTCCCTTTAAGTGCGCCACTCACCCGCCTGCGCCACTCACCCGACACCCACGTTAAGCGAGTGCAACAAACAAGTGAATGCAACATTAAATCGCATCGACCGAACTATTATCATTATGTCTCAAAAAAAAAGATTAAGTCAAGCTGATCTATTCCGAATCCCTTTCCTGAAATGCACCGGCATCAGTTCCGCAAGTACGTGCATTGTGGCCTCCATTTCCACATCGTCTACAGCGCTGTTGCCTCGGCTGAATCCCCCCGACAACGATACAATCCCCCCCGTCTTGCTGTAAGTCCTCTGGAGGGCCTGTTTTTCTTATAAGATCTTGTCTCTCTTGTAGCGTCAGGGACCCTCCTTGGTGTAAACTGTTACGACCTGCAGGTTGGTCCCCTGTGGTCTAGTGCTTATAGTGCAGAATTGGGTATAATGATCCCACTGGATCATTACTGAAGCTTTTGCTTCGTGGCGCAGTGAGTTGGCCCACACGCATTGTAACATAAACGTGTCCTTTTTGCCTTACGACGCTTACTTAGTGTCTCATTTGCCCGTCGAAGGTCTTGTACCTCGGCGCGGAGTAATGCGACTTTGTGCATTATACCCTGCGTTCTTTTTGTAAGCTGGTTAATCGAGCTATTCTGATGCTGCGAGTTGCGACGCTTAATATACTGCATCTGCGAAGTTGATTCAATCGGGTTGTCAGGTGTCTTGGAAAGCCATGGTGCGGGCAGTTCTGCGACCAACTCCGGTGGCGTCGGCGTATGTAGCTTGATATCCAGCTTTGATATGACACTTTTTGGGCTAAGAGGGACAAGGCCAGCTCCTCGGAAGCCTCCTTGAATATTTTGAGCAGTCAAGGCGTCCTGATGTGCTTTATAGAAGGCCGGGAAGAAGTCAGCCTTTGTGATGTGGGTGACATGCCTGCGCATCAGCTCTTGGATTTGTCGACTGTATGATTTCTTGAGCAGACCAAAACAACCGACGTTAAGCGGCTGGAGGATTTGGGACGAGTTTGCAGGCATGCAAAAAGTAACAATCCTGTTTTCTTAGCAATAGAGCTCAAAAGCGGTCGAGTGGTGGCTCTCGTGGCCGTCGAGGACGAGAAGACGAAACGCCCCGGTTGTATGCCCTCTGGTGTGTTGGTTAAAGTGTTGCATCTATTCCAGACCTAGCTCGTTTGTTATCCAGCCATTTTCACTGACGGAAATCCGCCAGTCTTCAGGTAGCTGGCTATCTTCGACTAGGAAGCGAGGTGGAGTTTACCGGCAACGATGATGAATGGCAGGATCGCCCAGCCCTGGGAGTTGACGCCTTGGATCACTTTGACCCATTCCAGATTGCCTTGTTGGGCTATCTTCGGCCTTCCGCGCCTCTCAGTGCTTGTAACGACCATGCCCGTGGGGATGACGCCGATCATGAAGCCTGTCTCGTCAAAGTTGTTGATATCCGCTTCTTGTACGACACACTTCCCGATTATGTTCCGTACAAGCCGAAACTACGCGTTTATCGCGCCTGGATCTACGTAATGGGCCCTCCGGTAATCTTATCTCCGATTCAAACGCGTCCGGAGCTCGGGTGGTCGTTTTACGAAGTTTGTAGCCCAGCGCTTGCCAACCGGTGACGCGTCGCGGTCGGGTAATAGTTGATTGGCCATATTCCCCACGCGAGCCAGATTTGGAGGGAAAGCGCGAGTCCCGGTCAAGAACGTATGGAACAATCGTTGATTCCTCCAGGTCCGTCAGTTTTCGTGATTTCGGTACAGAATCGCGTCGCGAAAGGCAACCGCGCCGGCGGCAACATAAGGTTGTATGGTGCACGCTGTAAAGCCTTGCAGCGCCGCGGGCGCTAAATTCCGGGTCTATTTCCATAGCCTGAATGGCTAGGATTATATCCTTTTCGTCGCTCCTATGTTGCAACTATGACTGTGATGGAGTCTTGGTTTTAGTGCAAGTGTCGCGTGAAATTTGGTTAGTGTTGTATTCACTTGTCTGTTGCACTTGCTTATCGATTACGTTATACCTTGTGGATTACTCGTGGGGATGCCGACGTCCTTGGCCAACGGGATAGCTAATAACTCTGGTATTAGATGATGCATCTGAGTAAAACATTTGTACAGGCGTAGAAATTGCTACGTCCATGGTTGCTGCATCCATCCCCGTGCTGCGGATGTTCCCAAAGCAGAAGCTGGTTTTGACTAGATCTTTTCTTCTGACCGATAAGACCGGGGACATCAAGGATTCAGGGCAGCGGTCAGATGGAGGTGGCAGAAGCCTTGCCAAAGAAAGCATCCGCCTGTCCTTCAAGATTCCACATGGAAACTCTTCGAACTCGCGAAGCTGGACCTACTCAGAAATCGATGATCATGACGTGGAGGGCGCGTACCAGTCCTGAGGCAGGAAACATAACGCCTGCAGTGTTTGGTGACAAAACTGGAGTAGGCAGAGTTTACGGTGGAGCAGTCGGCAACAACAGGAGCATCGAAGGGAAAGAAACGTTTAATTGAGAGTTATGAGAAGGATTAATGGGAAATTGTCAAATAATAAGCTAGGTGGAGCCCCGTTATCCAAGCGCCGCTGCGAAGTTAACTAATTGTACTAAGAAAAGGGGTGCGGAGACCCGAGAGACAAACATTTCGCATTCAAGCCTTGGTATCCTGAAGAATGGCGTCCGCAATCTTCTCGGCGAGGGCGTAGACGACTGCCTGGGGGTGACCGGGGGGGAGGAGAGCAAAGGCGGAGGCGTCGACGACGCGCAGGCTGTCGACGCCGATGACACGGGCCTGGGCGTCGACTACAGCCGTGGGATCCTCGCGGCGGCCCATGCGGTTAGTGCACGAGGCGTGGTAAATAGTCATCACAGAATCGCGGATGCGGGCGGCGACCTGCTCGTCCGTCTCGTTCTCGAGCCCCGGGTACTTTTCCTCCTTATTGGGCCGCTTGCTACGGATCTCGTCCGTATTGTAGAAGGCACGCAGCTGCCGGTACATGGCCACGGCCGCTGCCATATCGGTCGGGTCCGTCAAAAAGCCCGGGTCGATACGCGGCGGCATGAACACGTTAGTCGACGTAAGTGTCACGGAGCCGCGCGACAGCGGCGCTACCAGGATGCCCATCAGCGCTGAGTACTGCCGGCCGTCGAGGGGCTGCTGTAGAAACGGTATATCGAACTTGCCGATGTAGCCCGGAACCGGCACGTACTCAAAATACGGCCAGTCCTGCGGATACACAGCGTCGATAGCCGCCACCGTCTCCTGTGACATGTTGGCCTTTGAGGGCTGGCGTTCCCACGCGAGGATCTCGGCTACGTTAGACGTTAGGGGCCCTTTCTGTTTCGTGATGTAGTCTAGGACCGCATCGGCCAAGACCAGCGGATTACCCAGGACATAGCTCATAGTGTTCACGCCGCTAACCTCGTACGAGGGGCCGAATAGTGGCTGGTCGGTGAGGTTCTGACCGACGCCTAAAGGAGGATGGGTTAGCACGGCAAAATTAGATAAGATAGGCGAGGGCCGGTAGGTTCTTACCGGGACGGTCGGTAACAATATCGATTCCCATCTTAGTGAGCTGGTCCTTCGGGCCTACGCCCGATAACATGAGCAGCTGCGGCGAGAAGAAAGCGCCGGCCGACAGGATAATCTCCCTCTTAGCCTTGATAGTGAAGGGCAGCGCGCCCTGGACCTGGACGCCGGTAGCGCGCTTATTGGTATCGAAGAGAATCTTTTTGGCGCGCGTGCCCAGGTACACCTTAAGCTTGTCCTGTCGTTTCTCGCGCTTGGCCTGGTAAATAAACTCGGCCGAGGTGGAGCGGACCTGCTGGTGCTCCTTAATAGTGGCCTGGGTGTAGTGCCATCCATTAAGCTCGCCTTCGTTAGTGGTCGTCGTCATCCGGATGCCCAGCGCTTCGAAGCCCTTAATAACCCACGGCGCCCAGTCGGAGAGCCAGCGGGAGTAAGTGACCTGGAGCGGGCCGCCGTTAGTGAAGTCGGATGTCTTGTACGCATCGGTAGGCCGGACGTTGTGGCCCGGGTTAAAATTCATGCTCTTTTGCATATAGTGCAGGAAGTTGTTGAAGCGGTAGCTGTCGTCGCCGACGGCGTCAGCCCACATATCGAGCGAGCCGCGCGTGGGCCGGTGGTAAACCATAAAATTGAGGCCTGACGAGCCACCCAGGCAACGGCCCTGGGCGTAGTGTAGCGAGCGGCCATTTGCACCCGGTTGCGGTTCAGTCACGAGACCCCAGTCGACGGTCGGAATCGAGTCCAGCGGGTTGCCACCCACGCCGATGATATCGCCTAGAGGCGCCGGGCCGAGGACCGGCTTGCTGACCTCATAGGCGCCGCCCGCCTCGATCACGGCCACCGTGTAGCCTCCAGCCGCCAACCTGAATGCCACCGTGTTTCCGCCTGTGCCGCCGCCAATTACCACATAGTCGTACTCGTCCGCCTCGCCTAACACGCCCTCCAGCGACCCTATGCTAGTCTGCACGAGACCATCGGTCAGTGTTTCCAGGGTGCCCGTGATCGGGTTTAAAAAGGTGGCCAAGCCTTGCTTTGACGAAGGGTCGGAGGTGGTGACGGGTTCAAATAAGGAGTCAGGACCCTGGTTCGGCGAATGTACGAGCCCAGTAACCGGTTTCAACACGGCGTCAAGGCCAAACGTGGGCGCCGTGAGGGCGCCAGGCAGACCGAAGAGGCTGGCCGCCAGCATGGCGTTACGAGATGCTCGCATTGTGGTTTTAGATCGGATCTCTCGTTGCAGGGCAAAAGAGTGTGAGGAAGCACCAACAAATAAAGCTGTTAAAAAAGGGGCGGGAGGTCACCCTTTTCGCATCGCAATAGTCGCTTCTCAAGCAGCGGAGCGACTGTAGTCGCAAGAAACTATAGCATTGGGCCTGCTGATCTAGTCAGCTAACCCACAGCGGTGGAGGAGCTTTCGTGATGCTAATTTCTTTAGCCGTCAAGTTTGTCGCCGGCGGCATGCAAGGGGTATAGCCCGGTCACCTAGTGGCCGATTAAACCTGGACGGGCGAACGCCATTCTGTCCATCTGGGACGCCGGGGTAGTGGCAAGGTGGGGCTGACGCAGCCGGCGGTGACCACTAGGAAGAGTATGAATCGATGCCATGCAGGGTGTTGGTGAGTTGGTTACCGGGGCCCTGTCGTCAGTCGGTTCCCTAGCTGGGGTATTCAAGGGGCCTCTCTGTCCTTCCTATTGATGACCAACAGGTCTCGCATGTAACCCTTGTTTTGGAGATTGGCGATTGTCGGGGAGACGGTGGGCCCAGGCAAAGGCCGCGCAGCAGATGAACATGCTTACCAGGGGCCCACTTACACCAGTAGAGGCAGAAATATCGCATCCAGTACAGGCGCACACACGTTAAACTACATCGGGCATGTCGAATTTAGGCTCAGGATATCTAATAATACTAGCATCTATTTGTAGTCCTCGTACAGCGCCGTGTCGCCACAGCGTCTAGGTGGCGTCTCCATGGGCACGGTGAAGACGACGGATTGCGGACTGTGGATTGAATGCACTGCTTCTTTCCGTTCGACACGGAGCCCCGCGCCTCGTCTTGTGTACATCGTCACCCGAGGCCTGCTTTACTCCGTCGTGTCCCAGACGTCGGCCGGTCCGAATATGTTATAGCCTGGGTGTGTCTGCGTGAGGGTGTTCCCCTGCTTCGAGATCCACGGTTCCGTGATCATAAACACGTCTGTCTCCATCCAGCATCGCTGAAGGAAGGCGGTGTGTATGCCCATCGCCCTATTCGTGTTGTAGACGGCAACCTGAATAGCTTTTGGTGGCGCTGGGCTATGGCGTCGTCGGTGCCCCTTGCTCATTGGCTTCCGATGGGTTGGCGGTTTCGAGGTCAGTCTCGCTCGCGAGTTTGTCCCGTATCTTGCCTGCCGCTCGGCCCGGGCGTTGGCTTCTCGGTGTAGCTTTTGTTACCCTACTCGAGCGTGTCATGACCCCGAGGATCGGGATCGTCCGCTGCGCCTGCCCTGGCGCCTTTGTCGCCGGGTGGGCACTCCGCGTGGCCGCCGTGATAGTGTCCTGCGCGTCCTCCAGGGACACGGCGGTGAGCGCCCCCGCGTCGTCCATCTCATCGTCTTCAGTCGTGGTCTCCGTCGGTGAGACAGTGGTTCCTTCGGATACCGTCCCTTCCGTACTAGGCTCCTCGATGGGTACCTCCACGGCGTTAGGCTCGCCTCCTGCTAGCGGAGCTGGTCGCTTGTTTCCTCGCCCTTGCTGCTTCCTTCACGGAAGTGGGTTGTCGTCGGAATCCGAGGATAAGACGGGAGTGGTGTCCTCCGTGTCTGCGTTTACCTCGGCGTACTACCGTGCCCTCACCTTCCTAATCGCTTTGATCCGGGCCTGACTTAGAGGGATCACTGTCTCGTTCTCCCTTTGGGGCTTACAGGGGCACTCCTCGTAGTCGGCTGGGAAGGGGCCGTGGCAGTTGGCGCACTTCGCCGGTTATGTGCACTCGTTCTGCTCAAGTGGCGGGTGTCGGTCTTTACGCTCGCCGCAGTTCTTACATAACGCCTTCCTTCCGCAGTAGTGGGGGGTGTGGTACCCCTGGCATCCCGGGTCGTGTCGGACCACCTGGTTCTGCTTGTCGACTTTGCGCGCTACGTCGCTCATCTTAAACAGCCGGAAGCTCCGGACCGTCTCCCGGAAAGCCACCACCCACGTGGCGTCTCCTGTCTCCGGGTTGACCCCGTGCCGGAATAAGTTCAAGTACCCACTTTCGGGCACCCCCCACTTTCGGGCACCCCAAAAACCAGCCACCTGATTTTGTACTCTCCTACGTCTTTCCCCCATTTCTCTTCCGTGTTCGCTCTAATCTATTCTAAATTTCGCATAGAGCCTCAGTTTATTACAATGAAGCAGTATTCCAAAGAAGAGCTTTAATAAGCGCTTCAAGCTATATTAAGCGGCCAGATAATTAAGCGTGCCGCTATCGAGCATGGGATTCCAAGGTCAACACTTCAAAACCGAATTAAGGGTCAATAACTAAGATTAGAAGCCTTCTCCGACTTTCAGAGGCTTAGACTAGTCCAGGAAGAGTTACTTACAACTTGGATCCTAACTTAAGCTGCCTTAGGGCTTCCGCCTTCACACGCCCAAGTTAAGGAGTTTGCCGAACGTATCCTCCGGGCTTAAGGCGACAGCGAGCCACTTGGAAAGAGGTGGCTGCAGGCCTTCCTACGTAGGAACCCAGCTGTACGGGTATAGAAGAGCCGGTCTATCGACTCGCAGCGTGTTAATGGCGCCTCAGTCGAGGTAATTCGCCTATGGTTCCGATATCTTCAGCTGCTGGAGATCCAGAGGGTGAAGCCGGCTAACCGCCACAATATAGATAAAGCAGGACTCCTAGAGGGTGCTGGATCGAACGGACTAGTACTTGGAGGTTTGGAAAAACGCTCAGTCCAAAAGAAATAGCCTGGCTCTTGTGCTTAGACGTCCTTTATTGAGTGCATCTCCGCTTAAGGACATACCCTACCCCCCTTAGTCATTTTCAAGGGCAAGACAGTTTAACAGTAATGGTTCCTGCTTAATTTAAGCTAATTTAAAGGCTGGTAGTTTACTGCAACCGAAAACGGATGGATTATAGACTAAACCGCGCTCGAGTGGCTCGAGAAGGTCTTTATCCTGAATACCGCCCCCGAGGACCCTTCCGAGTACCGCCTACTTATTATAGACGGCTATAGCAGCTATATAACAACTGATTTCATATTTCAATGCTTTTCCTATCGGATTTACCTTCTTTTTTTAACCCCTTATACCTCTCACGTCCTTCAACCTCTCGATCTAGCCGTTTTTAGTGCTTTAAAATCGGCGTACCGGAAAGAGCTCAGATTTCTAACTCAGTTAACGGACTCTATAATAGTTAGCAAACGGAACTTCCTTACCTGCTATTAGAAGGCTCGCATAGCTGGGCTTACCAGCTAGAATATCCGGAATAAATAGAAAGTAGCCGGCCTTTAGCTAATGTGTGTAGCTAAACCGTTTCTAAGCCGGAATTTGGTTCAAAATACACACTAAATAACACCCGACATAACAAAATCGAAGCAATCCCACTCGAATAAAGCCTTCTTAACACCTCCAAAGAAATCCTATACTTCTATAGTAGTTTAGTCCACTTTAAAGAAGACGTCGGACTTTAAAGACTAAGTACAGCTTTCGAACCAGCTAGCGGAACACTTAACTATATAACGGCTACTCTTCCGGAAGATTCAAAAGGCCTTTGATAAGAAGAATGTCCAATTAGCTACTACGCAAAGGCAAATTCAGGCTCTCGAAGCTAGGATTGAGACTATCAAACCAAGAAAAAGGAAGAAGGTGGATTTAAGCCCTAATTCAAAGTTTGCGAACATCGAAGACATCTAACGAGCTTAATTGGCGGTTAGGGAGGTTAAAAGTGGTCTCAGTGAAGAGAGCGATAGCGAAAGCCTAAGTGAGGCTGGTTCTTGTATTCTAGTTAAAATTAATTGAGGTTATATGTGGTCTTACAGTAAAGGTGTTGTTTTTTAGAGAGGTTGAATTGCTGTGCCCGAAAGTGGGGGGTGCCCGAAAGTGGGTACTTGAACTTAGGTGTGCCTCTGTCGCGCGAGTGCGCCCGCACGTAGAGGACATGGTGAAGGGATAGCCTCAATGTTTCCGCCTATCATCACTCTATGCTCGCGTGGTGCTCTTATAAGCCCCAGGCACGATCGAAAAACGGCAAACTGTCTTGGACCGCGAGTTCAGCTCCATGATATCCAGCCGTCTCCATGGGTCAAATGGAAATCGGTGGCTCAGCACGGCATGTCGGCGCGTGGCCATGCCAGCGCCGGCTTAGGATCAAACAGCTGTATTGCACTTGGTACTAAGCTGCTTGGCGCCAGTAGGAACCATACTGGAAAATGTCCCTCGTAGGAACCATAGCAAACATACGGGGTGCGGTCGTGAAGAGGTGATGTGCGTCTTCCGTTTCCCGTCTTCGGCTTCAATTCTAAGGCATGGACGTTGCACTAGGCCCGACGCCCAAGTCCCCTTATAGTTGGACCAGTCACGACGGCAAGGCTGGAAGCCGTGTTTCGCCGAGGGGCATTTCTGTCGTATCCCAGATCGGCGAAGAGTATCGGGTCGGTTACCGTATACAAAATCGTGCTGCCTTCGATACATTCAGAGCTTAAGATATTGAGGTTTGCGCGGGCACAAAGTTTTCACAGAGGACCGTCATCTACAGCTTTCCAGCGGTGGAGGTGGCAGTGGTTAAGAGACAAAAGACAAACAACAAGTAAGCATAGAAAATGGAAGTGGTTGGAAATCGACTGTGGGGGACGGATGTCCGCAGAACAGATGCCGCGAAAAGAAGTGACATCGAGTACGGTGTTCTAAAGAGAGCCCTACAGAACCGAGACACAAACGACAACGGAGCACTTCTTCCCCAGAGCGCCAGGGTTCCTGGAATAATAGCGCGGGAGGCCATCTTCCCGGTCGGGAACTCGGTGGAAACGGGTTCCCAGGCAGAGGTATGCAATCGGTCCTTGGGGACAGTGTTGTACCAGTATTAGCAGCCATGTGGCGTCGACTGCATCAGCAAGTCTGCCGATGCCAATGGGCCCACAGCTAGTATAGATGTACCCACCAGCTAGAACGGGAGGTATGCCAGCTGGCATAACTACAGAGCGTAACAACTGTAACGCACGGATGCCCATTTACTAGCAACATCACCTGACCTTTCCTTATTTCGCGCTTCGCGTCCGTTCACTACTAGTTGCTTTTCTTCCGTCATCACCATTTCCATTACTCTCATTGCGTGCCTCCTCCTTTTCTAATGAGATGTGAAACGGCAAGTCACTCGCACCCTCGATCACTGTAGACCCTGATTCCTACTCGGTCGAACGGGCCCCACGGTGCCCCTTCGTCGAAAGGACCAGGATCTTGGGCGGGGCCTGTGTTCTCTGCAGGCTCACGGTCGCGAGCCTTCGTCGTCTCTATCTTCTTAATTCGCTCCCTTCGCTACCGCTGCTTTGCCCGTTGCCGAATGAAACCGACTAGTCATTTGTACTTTCGGTCAGCGACCTCGACTCCAGACGGATCAGAGGCCTGGCCTTGGGCGGGGCCGTAATGGGCTACTGGTCGCAAACCTACGTCGCGTCTCGTTGGGTTCCGAGCCGGGTGGCTGGATGAGCGGCCTCGACACCCCCTTGTTACCAGACGGTAGGCATTTCCCTATCCCCAAGCTGACCCTCAAACATGCCGATCACCTCGCCTACCAACGACGAAGCGACGCGCGCGACGCGAACACGTGATTCACCATCCGACCATGACGGGCGTTGGGAGGCAGGCGAAGAGCCTTTCGCCATCACGGCCACCTGTGTCGCGACATTCAAGGCGGAGAAGGAGGCACGGAAGCTACGTATGCATTTGAAAGCTGCATACAAACCCCCTATTGTTACTTTCCGGCTCAATGTCGAGCTCTTCGGATACGGCGATGATAGAAAGAAAACCAGAACCATATTATTTTTTGATGTGCCTCACAATCACATCGCGACGCTAGAATACACCGCCCTTGTCGACTTTACCGACGCCCATGAACTCGTCCGACAGGACCTACCTTCTGGTGGCATTGCGCAGCTTTGTTTTCTGCTTAAACGCCCCGGCCATATTGTCGAGCCTGTCCACGACCCCTTGCAAGCCCTCCGGCCCAACTCGCCACCGATACGGGCGGCGATGCTATTACTTGCCACAGTTCGCGAGTTCGTCCTGTTCGTCCTGTTCGTCCCCCAAATACAATTTTCCACCACCAAATCTGCAGCCTTCAGAGCGCCGTGATATCCCATCCCTCAGAAGTAGACGAGCAAAAGAAGTATAGCGAATACGTCCACTGGTTGGGAACCCTTTACGGCGGTAAGGGCGGCAAGGTGCTGGACCCTCACCCGGCCGTGGACGCCGGCACGCCTTCCGAGTCGGGTGACTCAACCGTCCCAATGAGCAGCCCCCCCGGATATAAGCGCGTGACATAGCGCGACGACCCTATCCCGCCGTCGGACAAAGACGATAATAAAGTGGACGATGCGGCGGCTTCCGCCGCCACTCCACCCCCGTATGTGCCCGAGGGGACAGATCTCTCTGCCACTCCCAGCGGATCAGGTGCGTACATATACGTCCTTCAATCATTTGACGTGACTAATGGTCTGCTGCGCCCTATAGGAAGGCCAGGAGAGAAACGGCCCCTTGACAATCAAGGATTCACGGATATAGATTATCGTAGGCGCCTGGGTAAGGGACCCAGGCTTGCGAGCAGTGGCCCGCCCTCCCCTAGCAGCCCACTATTCACCGATAACATCACCGGCCCGGCATACACAGACTTACACGGTGCTGAACTGGACCAAAGGTCCCACTTTGTCCTAACTTCTACGCTCGAGCGAGTCTTTGGCGGCATCCAAGACTTGTGGGAGGAAAATAACACCATCAAGACCTAACTATCGGCCATCGAAGCGAACCAACGTGAGCTGTACGCCCAGATGGCCGACCTGCACCGCCAACGAACTGAGAAAAATCCGGGCGCTGGAGACGGCAAGTGCTGGGCTGGGCAAACGGTGCGACGACATGGACGCGGAGATACAGAAACGCCACGACAACCTGGACAGGGGGTTGGCCCGGATTGACGAGCGCGTGGAGGGGATCGAGGAGCAGTACAGCGTTATCACGTCCAAAATCACCGGTCAGGTGCACGGTGCGCTTCGCGAAGCGCTACGAGGGGCGCTGGCTTGGTTAGATAACTGGGAACGTGCTGGATGAGAAACGAGGGCTTTTTAATAGTTCATTCCCTATGCCATACTTTCCAGGAAACAAGCAAGGGTTACGACGTGTATTGTCAAAGACATATTCGGTTGACCGTGATCCACCCCAACGTGCTACCCCAGTCGCAGCTGTAGCCATCGCATGTAAAAATGCACATGTCCTCTGTCCCGGGTCTGGCTATGTGTATTTTGGGCTGGTTAAACAAAATACTGTATCTTTCAGGTCAGTGAGGGGATCTATACGGTGAGCAAAAGCGGCCGTAGTCCGAACGTGAGCACCGTGGCTTCCACAGGGTTTCCGGTCCATGTCATGACACAGCCCAGGCGGCGAAACAGATGATATAAGGGAAGCCACAGCGCGAGCAGTGATCAAACAGCAGAATCGTTCAAGCATAAAAACCAACTACAAAACCAACTACATGATGTCAGTCTAACCACTCAAACCCGAAGCCAGCTTCGAGACGAACCAGGCCGCGACTCTTCACGCCTGCCTCTCCGCGCGACGTCTAGCGCGGCCCCTTTTGGCCCCACCGCGATGCCGCCAGCGGCGCTTTCCTCTACCGTGCTGTTGCGTGATGTCCGGACCCTTGCCCGCCTCACCCCCAGCATCTCTCCATGACCGTCTGGATTGAATGTTGCGGCCGCCGCCTTCGCGTAGCGGCTGATGCGTGAATTGAATATCCTCCATGGGGGACAGAGCGGAGGGCGACCGCAACGTCCCAAGGAGGGTTGGTCGGTCTGTCGTTCTTCGCCGTCTATGTTCAGCGTCCGTGGGACAGTGCCCACACAGGAACGGATCATAGTCCCCTGCATCTTGGAACGGTGGCCCCGACACCAAGCCCCCAAGTGCCCGTGGCGGGCAAGGCGGAACGATCGTGGTGCCAACCCGGTAGCCGAGCGAATCGCAAGAAAGGACAACGACGTGCTGGCGCCGGAGGTTCATCTCGACGTGCACGGTGGGCCAGGGGAGCGGATCGAGACGCTCCGCTAAGTCGAAAGTAAGGTGGCAGAAGCTAAATTTCCCCGTGTCAATGACAGCGGGCCCTACTGGGGCGGGGCCGTGAACGCCATCTAGCGGTTGATCAAGCCGCTGTAGGAGGTGAACGCCTGGAACAGGAGGGGGGACTCGGGGCATGCTAGCGTGACCCGCATACCGGCAATCGGCTCTTGGGAGCTGTTCAGCACCTGGCAAGTTATGGGAGCCATGGTCATACGAAGGACAGGGACCGCATCACTATGAAGTACTGAAGATCAGAACGCAATTCAGCGCAAGCAGACGTACAGCGGTGCTTGGCTCTATATTAGTTCACTGCGACAATCATCGATTGCGAGCGAACAGGTTTGGGACCGGTGCAGCAGCTCGTTTACCTGCCGACAGCATCGTCTCCGAATACTGGCTGTAAAGGGCAGGCTTTAGCACCCAATTAGCAAGGAAGCGCGGAGATCGGAAAACGGGAAGGCGACGGATTACGCGGGCTCCAACGCCCAAGCACAGCCTAAAACTGGGGCCCGTTCTGTGACAGGCACAGACTCTAGGTAACTTGACGGGGAAGTAGGTAGCTGGGTTGAGACAGTGGAATTGGCCGAAGATGGGCATTACAGGTAGCCGTTTTACGGCACCCGGGGATGGCCAAGCGCCGGGAACTTTGGTTCACATCCCACTTGTCGGTGAGTCCGCTTCTTGATTCGATGGTGCCGTCTGCGAAATAGCGTAGTATCCTTCTACCGGGCTAGGTCAGGCCCCTTGCACAGGATACAAACGGGAGGAACAGGGGGATCAAGCGCGCGCATACGTCTGGCGCTTATCATGCCTACGAGGATCCGTAAACCTGTCGGGTATCCCAACTTGGGAGTCGAAAGGGGCGACAACACCTCGATCACAGGAGGAAATACGACGTCAAACGTCGCCAAGCATCCTGACTTCTTGTGGGATTCAAGCCTGGCTTGTCTGCGGCGCCATGTAGGAGCGTATGGTTTAGCCCCAGAGCTTGCACGCTGCACCTAGGTGGAGGGACCATGGAGGCTAGCAAATGTCGAGTTGTCTGCAGCCCGCACGCCTAAGGCAGAACGCGCCCCACCCGCACCTACCAAATGCGACACGGCGCAGGACCTAAGCAAGGGAAAAGGACTGGACATTCTTATATAATTACAGCATACGGGAACGGGTATGCTACTATTTCGTCTGGTTTTAATTGTACCTCATCGTACCCGGTGGCTATTCAGTAGGTAGGGATAGTGAGTCGGCTGGCAGGTTTGTGAACACCGTCGGTCTTGTGAACGCCGTCGGTCTTATGAGAGGAGCCTAGACGGCAGGCTAACAGGATCCTGTAAACCGACGATAGGAAGCAAAGCAGTGTATCACTGATGGCTTCATTACACCCCCCACCGTGTCTACTCTTATTTGTGGATTTTAACCGAGAGTATAGTACTATGCCGTTTGAATCCTAAACAGGTCGAAGAGCACCGTGGACAAGGGTCGTGCAAGATGGGTGAACTCCGGAAAGCCCAACTAGCCCGCTTCATTGTCCTGGCCGCCGCAGTATGTACGCACCCTTCCCCACACGATGGTCCTCCATAGTCTAACAACGCAGACTAATTTAATGCCGCTATACACGGCTTTATTTAGCCTAAAGTGCTTTAGGACTTCCTCTCGCCCTCGATCAACGTCTTGGTGACGCCTATACCGTACTTGCAAATCGCTAACCTTATCGGCGCCCTCCTTGTGTTCGTACTCGAGTGGCCCTGTTGGCCGGCACTGCGCGTGATACGTATTCCGTGGCGGTTCGTTGCGGTCGTGGCCGCGGCGTTGCCTGCTTGGCTACTCTGCCAGGCCACGAATGCGGGCCTCTATTATCTCATCAGTACCGTCCTGTACATGAAAGCGCACCAGTAAAAAGAGGCAAGTAGGGGATGCGTTGGAAAGCAGGTCCTATTGAATGATACTGACCGTGCTTACCAGACATTTACAATCTGAGATCATATGAGGGCCAATAGGCTGGTGCACAATCGATCCGAAGAGCCTTGGAGGTTTATTCCATCTTCACCTTAGCCTTCGGGGCCACTATGATGGAGGCGAGTGGGCGAGGCCCTGTGGCATCCTGTGGTGGGGCTCGGTGATGCCTACTTTAAATGGTACGCCTAAGAGCTGCGTGTGATGTAACGAGCAATAGCGGCAGGAGCTAGGAGATTAGGAAGCAAAGAACACCGCTACTGCACTCGAGCGGTCTCTGTCTTCGCGATTTGTCAGGTTATCGGTGCTATAGTCCTAGTAAGCAACGGATATTGTCAAAGTAACGAATTGCGTTTTGCTGGTGTTTCCGTCTCTCCGATGGTAGGCTCGCTTAAACAGCCACGCACGGTTGTCGATTTAGGGGGTCGTGGCATTTGATAGTGGGCCGCCGATCGTACGTTAGCCAGGCTCTTCGAGCCATGATTCTCGGAACCGCGGCCGAGCGACGGGACGACTGGAAGGCATCGATTTCGGGGAGCGTTTCGTGTGGGGTAACAAAGAGGGAGAGAGCTGTGTATAAGCCTGGTAGCGGGTAATGTTGCAGTAGCCTAAGGAGCGGAACCGGTATTTCGCTGCCGTCATAGTCCATATCCTACTTGTCGCGCCGTGAAAACAATCGACGCGACGCGACAGGGCGTGTTGCACCAAACCGGCCGCATCGTGCGCACGAGTCGGGACTGGCATGGCTTATTCTTCTTCTTCTTCTTCTTCTTCTTCTTCTTCTTTGTATTATCGCCGTGTTGGGACAACGTCCCGCCTCCCAGGGGGCATCTGGCGTGCGAGAGTCTATCTACATATCTAGATATCCCGCATATCGAGCCCAATGGCAAACTTTTAGTCCAACCGTCTCCATCACTCCTCCGTGCGAGTTTGTTCCCAGCGCTGGTTCTGTCTAGATAGCTATTGCCTCACGTAGAGTAACCTCTACTACTTATCGATGATGGGTATATATCCTTGTAGTACTTTGTTAAGGAAACAAAGAGCTAAAACTGCTTTAAGCTGTGTATTAGTCTTTACTAGTATTTTTATAAGGTATCCAGTTCGGGGTCGAACTTTAGCCATTAAGCCTAGTGCCTTCGCATTTTACAGTAGTAGACTAGGTATTCTAATGTTCGTAATATTCGGCACGTGTATCGATTGTTCTAGCGGTGTCGGAACTTCCTATAGTACCAATCGAAGTCTCCATGTCCTGATCGGAGCGCGAGGAGATTATAAAGTATCTGCCTAGGGAGGTCCAGCTTTGTTAAAGCCTTAAGAGTAGCATCGGTGAACCTAAGTTCTCGGTAACGCTTACACCTTTAAGAGGCTTCCTCCTACTATGTAGTAAACTGTTTCTCGATGATTGTTTTTTAAAGTCGCTTTATACCTGCGTACGTAGCCTAGGCTGTGTGATCTGCTAAGAGCGCGGCCTTTTCCTTCGCCAGCTTGTTGGCCTCTTCGTTCCCTTAGATGCCCTCGTGGCTAGGTACCCATCGGACGCGGACGTCGGCTATAGTCGCTAGTTCTTGGAAGCCGAGGAAGGCCTTTTATAAGCTTTTCAGCGCGTTTCCTATAAGACCTTGGATAACAGACGTATTGTCTAAGCAGATGTGGATTGTTGCGCCTGGGTTAATTCGGTGGGCTTAGCGTAGACTTTGCCACGCTCCTATAACCTCTCCGTTGAAGACCTCTGTAAAGCTTAGTCGGCCCCTACCTTAGCTTATTTTCCGTCTATTTCGGTAAATAGCGAAACCCCAGCCGACTGCTTTGTTAGGTCCCTTCGACGTATCCGAGAAGACGATAAGGTGGGTATCGGGTAGTCTTATTTACCACGCAGTAAACTCCTTCGCCGTTATCTTCTTATCTTTCTGCGACTCCTGCTTTAGCGTGTATCTTTTCGGGATATAATCTAGCCTCTAGATATCGGGTAAGAGTCTGGCTGCTCTCTAAAGCCTGGTCCGCGCTGGTTATAGGGAGCTGTATTTAATGCTAGGAGGGTACGGCCGTAGCGCTATACGCGTGGTTAGCATATAGTCCCTATCTACCGACTGGAGCCGTTATCCGAAGCGATAGAACGCCGCTTCTAATGCGATTCGCGCTGTTGGGACACCTGCATCCCTATATAGGGTGGCTAAAGGTGTTGTCTTCTATACAGGCAGTACTGCCTGTGTCGCCTCCCTTAGGACCCTATCCAGTTTGTCCATGTGTGCCTCCTGTCGGGTCGGCACCTCTATGTTGAGCTGCTGGCGCGCTTTCTTCCGGATCTTCGTACGCCCCTCGTACCATGCCTCCGCCCTATAGGTAAGGGTGGGGAGGACGTAGGTGTAGATAGCCTTCCGGAGAGCTTTCGGCGGGGGGCCTCGCTAGGTGTTAGCTAGGCTCCGTAGGTGTTGTATGAGAATCCGAGCCTGTGCAGCTCTTTTCTTTACGTGCTCTATAAACCGAAGTTTCGAGTTAAACTAGACACCGAGCTATCGCACGGGCTGGACCGAGGCGTTTATAGTCAGCCTGTGGTCCCGTGCTATCACACTAGGGAGTTCCTCTAGGCTCCTTGCGTATATAAAATGGAGGAGCTCGCTTTTATCCGGGTCGATGGTAACTTTATGTTCCTCACCCCAGTTGAGGATATCGTTTAGGTCATTCGCTAGCTATCGCGTGTTATCGTGTAGGGACTTGCTAGCTCGGTAAAAGCATATATCGTCCGCGTATCCAAATCGGTGTTTAGTGTCTTCGAGTAGAATGTCTGTAATATATAGAAGGAAGAGTATTAGGGAGGTGGGAGATCCCTATAGTAGGCCGTATTAGATCGTCTATAGCATTATTATAATGTCCTTAAGTTAAATCCGCGCTTATCTTTCTTCCATAAAGGAGCCTATAAACTTAACTAGCTACGTAACCTAGCCTTATTATCTTATACGGAGTATAAGTCGTTTCTTAAGGGTGGCGTCGAAAGCGCCTTTCATATCCACTATAAGGATCGAAGCTGTGCCCTTATTCTCTAAGGAATGCTCGATCTTATATATAAGGCAGGCAAGGAGGTCTAAGGCTGCCCGAGTCGGCAAGGCGCCCGCCTATTATAAGCTAACCACCCTATATAAAAGCGTGATATTGGCTATGCGTCTCGCTACGAGCCTCTCGAGACCCTTCCTAAGGCAGGAGAGAAGCGAGATCGGTCGCTATAAGCGAGGGTTCGAGAGGTCCTTTTTATTCGGCTTCCGTAGTATCACGACCTCGGCTGTGCGGAATAGGCATAGGTGGTGACTAATCTGTAGACAAGCTTGGAAGAGGGATCGTACAGGTTCTTGAATAACCTCTCAACATGCTTTTAGTAGTCGTACTAAGATGCCATCGGCCCCCGGCGAGGTGCTTTTTACCGCGATTATGGCGGCTGCTAGCTCTTCTTTTAAAATGTAGGCATCCTAGGGCAGAGTACGTCGCGGTACCGTAGGGATCTCGAGAGGGTCGTCCTCGAGGTCTTCGGCGTCCGTAAAACGCTCTAGGAGAGCCTTACGTAAACCGTGTGCCTTTTCTTCCGTGTCCTCAATCGTCTTGTCTTCGATAACTAAAGGTGGCACTTGTAAGGCGGGCTGCAGCTTATGCCATCCGACGACCTTATATAGGTCCTTGTCGGACTGGATCGAGTCGATTTGCCGTCGCCAGTACTCCCGCTTTTCTCTCCGTACCACCGCGAGGAAGCGTTTCCGTTCTTCTAGGGCATGGCTTATTCCTACCCAGGCTGGGGCCTGCCGTCGGTACAGTGGTGATACGTAAAAGGTAGGGGACCTGCCAGTTGACAGATCCTGCTCTTAATAGCCTATATATGTCCACGGTATCCAGTTTAGCAGACTAGGTTATTGTCCCCCCCCGTGGTGGCACGCATCAAATGCCGGGGACACGGAGAATGAACATCGCCCTCGATGTGGACGCCCTAACTCCCCTCAAGTGGTGCTCACGGCGGGAATCGAACTCCGCTCTCCTGGGTAGTCGGACACCAGGTATCCAACCATGGACGCGTGTGCCAGGCCTCGAGGTGCAGCAGGTGTACCCCGCCCCACGCGTCAAAGTCTCGGACCGGTAACCGCTACGAAAACGGAACCGAGAGATGCTACCATTTGATACGTAAAAGGTAGGGGACCTGCCAGTTGACAGATCCTGCTCTTAATAGCCTATGTATGTCCACGGTATCCAGTTTAGCAGACTAGGTTATTGTCCCCCCCCGTGGTGGCACGCATCAGGCCGTCTCGGTATAGCTGTTCGGCTTACTGGACCGTGGCAATGGCAATATATAGGGCTGTGACTTTCCTAGGGGAGGTCTTAGAGCTGCGAGGGAGCTTTGCCTCCAGGATATCGATCGGCCCCCCTGGCTAGTTCCGAAGTTGGACTGCGAGCTGTCCCTGGTTCTCTTCTATTGCGTCTATGTTGATGCCACGGGCTACCACTAGGATCTTTCTCTTCTGGTCCGACGCATTTTCTCTAAAGGCTTCGACGGTCCAGGTCGGGTCGGCTTCTAGCGTGCGTTTCTCCTCTGTTGTCTTGCAGGTGGGTGATGGCGTAGTCTCCACTGGGGAGCTTTCGAGTGGCTACTGCTGCTTCTCTCCTTGCTGTCGTGTTGATCTTCCGTAAGATCTCCGCGTAAGTGCGGCCTTCGGTCTCCGTTGCCTTCAATGTGATCTCTCGCTCGTGCCGAGGAGGCAGTGTCTTAGCTGTCTGAGGAGCTCTAGGTGCGGGAACGGCGGTCATGGTGGTGGCAGCAGCAGCGTACAAACTAGGGGCCTTTATGTCCCTAAATGGCCCGTAGCGCGATTTCGATGCTAGGCTAGCTGCCCGCTTCCTTAGCCGGGGTTAGAGCCGCCTCCATGATCGGGATGGCGGCTTGCGCGGCTACGGCTATTGCTGCCATATCAGGATGACCAGCTAGGAAACGTTTAAGGTTGTCTATGGTGCTGCGTATGGCTTCTGGACTGCTTCCAGGTGTTGCGACGCTGCTTGGCGATGGTGTTCTCGAGTCCGGAGGCGACGGCTTAGGCGGTGGGGCGGCCTGTTGGCGGCGCCCACCACCCGCGCTTTGCCTTGTCGATGATGGATCGGCCATTTATAGGCTTTATAAGGCCCTGAGAACGGTTTCCGGGCTATCCGGTGGGCTATAAAGTCTTGGCTGTGAAGTCATCGCCGTGAGGGATAGGTTTCAAAAGGTTTTTTCCCTTTCCATGACCTAGATAGGTCGTTAGACGTAAGAATAACAATAAGAAGAATAAGAAGAATAAGAAGTCGCACTGGAGAGGGCTTGGGTGATGAGGTCCAAATTTGTACTATTGGAAGCAAGAACAAATGGAAAGCTAGCTGTAGTGAGTGTAGTATATACTGTTAGACCCTGGAGCTCTTCCACACGCGCCACACCACTTCAGTGGCGCAGCTAACGTGGCTTGACCTGCGAGTAGTTGCAAGTCCCTGTATGCCACATATCTGATAATGCGACAATAATAATAGCGAGCTTCTGGCAGTCGAAAAGACCGAGACAGTGCCTCTCTCAGCAGCCTGTTATAATGCATCGAGCCTTCTGCGCCTGCCAGCACATACGAAAACGCAGTGTTAAATTGGACTGCGGCAAAGATGTTCTGCGAAGGTAAGCTCAGCTTGCGGCCGTACCGGGGCTCCTGAGCTCGAACTGGTACGTATGCCCTCAATTTCGTGCCATCTATAGCACCGATACATCCGCTGAAGCTTTCAAAACGGTGCTTTTTCAAGAGCTCAACGTTCGGTGACAGATATCGAGATCCAGGCTGCTGAACGAAGACTCCAAACAGGACCTGCATAGCTAGAAGGACTGTATGGAAAGTTGACGATACCGAACTCTGCGCACATAAAAGGTGGTGTGAGGAGTCACGCTACGTTTTTGCGGAGGCACAGATCCATAGGAAGACAAGCAGTTTCTGCGCGGATGTCTGGTATTGGGTATCTACCAGTCCAGCGTTGGTTTCCAGCCAGTCCAGCAGCCTCCAGAACTGAGGCTTCGTCAGCCGAATGAGTCGCTGAAACTGCTTTGGTGATCCCTTCAGTACCAGGTCTATGTGGTGTAACGCAACGAGGAACCCGCCTGGATGGATGACCTGACGATGCTGCTGACGTCGCTGGCGCTGCTGTCTTGGCTGGAGCAGATGCCACATAAGCGTACGCGCCACCAGCCTCACTAACTGCTTCCTGCGCTCATGAGGGCGCTGCGGAGGAATCGACATCGTTGTTGTTGGCAGAGTTGGCAGCGTGGAGGCTTTGTCGCTAATAGACAGGTCCTTGATAGCCGCCATCGATATAGCTTGTCGATTTGTATGGTGTATGCAGCCAAACAGCGAGGCCTTATTGAGGCCCTGCGCAAGTGGGCCCTAGCACAAGTTATGGTGCTTGAACTTACGTTACGGGCAATTTATACTTCTAGCGAGACATCTCAGCATTTACAAGGGACGGCGTGAACGAGCAGTAGCGGACATCCGACGCTATCCAGAAACTAACCTACCGCACCTTAGCTCACATTATCAGACCCGCGCGGGCGATGGATCACAACTGATCGCCATTTCTTAGGGCGGGATTGAGGCCTAAACCTTTGCTAGCTACAAACGCTTTATCGCATCCCACTACGAGTTCTTGGCCCATAGGCAGCCCGGTAAGTCCTTCATCGACGCCTGCAACAAATTGGTTGCGGGCGTGACCTTCGTTAGCTCCGTCCACACCTATAGGATCGGGATGTCTGAGCGCACAGTCAACGAAGCCGTGGACATTGCACACCAGTGCAGTAACATGGCCACCGAAATGACGCAGAATTTTCCGGTGCTAAAGGCATTCCAGAGAGCACTCCAGTCTCTGGCATCCTAACTGCTCGGGGAGGGTCTCCCGGAGACCCTGCAACTGATTCAAGATCAAGAGTCTTCCATTATACCTCGCTACTTTCATTAGCCATCGAACCCGGTCCTTGATGAAAACTCAACCCCCCCTGAAATCTCCATATATGGTGCCGGGCCCACCATTAAAATCGCCGGGGTCTCCGTAGACGTACGTGTTGACATCCCATATGCCACACTCGTTTAGGAATGACCAGTCTACCAGACAGTCGGCCGGCTGCTGCCCAAACGGTACAATGGCTCCTGTTAATGATGGAGCAGTATGATTCTCCATGCCGCCATCGTGCTGCTGCTGCTGCGAGGCACAATATTCAAGTATAGCTTGGGTTCCATGGTCATTCCACGCTTCTTCAGCATCAGAATGACCAAATATTACCTGAGTAGCTCGGTTACGTTGTTGGTCCAAGGTGCTGTGGGCCGGCGCTGGTGATGGGACGACCGAGCCGGTTTGGGCAGTGCCACCAAGTCGCATCATGATGTTCTGCCTCAGGGCTTCAAAAATAGCCAGATAGCTTCTCGCATCTGGAAGAAGCCGAACCATGGCCTCTAATGTATTGCGGCACGTCACCATGGTTTTCTGGACCTCGCGAATCTGGGTGATGTCGAGGCCTGTGCCGATCGACACGCAAAATAAGACGGAAAGACCGGCCGTAAAGAGCAGCTGAAAGTAGCTCCGTGTATAGGTAATCATACCCCGTGAGAACATGCCAGAGTAGAGCAATATGCACTGACTGGCACTTTCGAGGCAGAGGTCGAGGATATGTTTCGGCGGTACGCCATTCCGCTTGGGAATGAAATCAATGGCTTTCCGGATGAGGTTGATTTTCTCGCGGGCGACCAACAGGTCATACCATTGCTGCCTCTCAAAAAGACACTTGGGGTGGTCGAAGACTGGACAGGTCGAGCGCCAGGCGTCCAGCTCGCGAAACATCTTGTCCACCATGACATAAACCCGACCTGTGCCAAAAAGTGACTCGTCGCCATCACAAGACACGGGGGACGTCCGGGTAAGGGCGGAAAACTGCGTCTGGACCTTGGAAGTGATTTGCCTCAGGCGTACGCAGAGCAACATGACCGACATTTCGTTGGGATAGGTGGGCAAGCGATGTCGACCGAAGCTGTCGAGATCCGGCGACAAGCCCGTGGCGCGCACAATTTCGTCGTCGTCAGCCTCGACGGGGAAGGCAACGTGTATGTCACGGTCGGCAACGGCGAATGGGCGGTTCAGGATAGCGGAACTGTATCGGTCCATAAAATAGCAGGCCCAGAAGACGCGGCGGCGCTTCTGCTCGGCCAAGAGGTCGGGCGAGCCGGGCTGCTGCTTTTGCAGGCCCTGTTCCACGCACAGGCGCATGCAGAGATGGATCACTTCCCAGATAGAGGTCCCTGTACCGCAAAGGCCGTGTCAGTAAGAAAGAAGAGCGCAAACCGGCGAAGAAGCGAGGGTGATTCACGAACCAATCTGGTGATAGATTGCGAAGCGGCAGACCAGCATGAGATTTTGAATGGCGTCGATGCCGTTGGCCAGGAGGCTGCAGCTCCAGTTCTTCATGGCGGCGAGGTAGTAGCCCAAGGGGTGGGACTGGTGCGAACCCTTACGAAAGGGGATGACTGAACCGATGGCGAGGATCATGAAGGCGCGGAAAAGATCGTGCTTCTCGACGGGCGTCTGGCCTGGAGCCGGTACGAAGACGCGACCGTACACGTCCAGAACATCGCGCCGGAGCAAAAGGGGAACTTGCACGTGCGACCACGAGAGACTAGAGGGCCTGGGTTAGCTTTCCTTGCCCTTTTGTGGGGTTTTCCCCTTGGCGGGGTTGGTGCGAGTAGAAAGAGGAGGGAAGGTGCAAACTCAACTATTCTTGGAACAGCGAATCTGCTGTGCTGGCCGCGGGCAGCGCGTGCGCCTCAACGGCGGGGGCCTCAGCGGCGGCGGCCCGGGCGGGATCTGACAAGGGGCCCAGCTCGACATTCAGATTGGACCAGCCACGGTTGCGGAATAATACAGACATGAAACTGGCAGCGAGGGCAGTGTTAGACGGGCGACGGTATGCGACACGAATTAAAGAAAATACGGCGCAGGGAACAAATGAGCAGGTACGTTACTTGCCTCAGGCCGCCTCCTTGCAGCATCGTCGACGACGTCTCCGTCTCTTCCAAGGCAGCCGTCTCGTCCGTCACAACCGTAATCGTCGTCATTGGGGTCGCCTCCTCGGCGGGTGGGCCCCGATGGGCTACCTGGACACCACCGGCGGCCGCATCGATGCGTTTTGCTTTTTGTTCCAGTTCGTACAGATATCTGGGCGACGTCAGGGTGCTTACTCTTTTCTCTTGTAGCAACGATGGGAAAGAAAGGTGAGGTACACATACGCGCGGGACACGGCAGGCGCTCCGCCCTTGGGGTCCTGCATCAGACAGACGGCGCCGGCCCGGGCGCACGGCGCGCACGCCGGCCGCTGGCTATCGCAGCGCACTTTACGCGTGGCGCACGCGCGGCACGCCGGCAGGTTCGGCAGATCGGCCATGGTTGAAGGGAGCGGCGAGGACGATGCCGAGAATGAGGCACGGCGGTGGCAGCGCGGGCTACGGGCACAAAGGCTTAGCTGTATTATCTAGGCCGCTCGCTGCCTAGCTGGAGAGGGGGGTTGAGAGCCGGGCCGATGATGTGTATGTGGTACGCTCGCTTCTGGGACACCGGGAACGGTTTCGATGTCTTGCCGTGGCGAAGGCGCTGGCCAAAGTGCTGGGGGGTTGGTGACACAGGGGTGGGAATGCGGGCACAAAGGCGGGGAAGAGGCACGAGGGCCTGCCGAGTTGGTGGGGCTTTCCCTTCAGTTGGTTCCTCCAGCGATTAAATTTCTCCATATGGTGCAACCCCCCCGCACTCGCCAAGGCCTCGGGCTTGTTCCGAACGCCAACAACCGACACCGCCGCCCTCAAACTTCACCCGAGCTGCCATTCCCAGCCTATCTTTCCATCCCCCTCCACCACCTCCAGGGCATGATACGATGCCAGGAGGCCGGTGCTGCAAATCCAGGATGAATATCCCTGGCGTGCCACGCCACTGCCGTTGGCGCGCCATCTTCGGTCCTTAGGGATCTTGACCTCCGTTGCATGGCTCTCCCCATAGGGACAGAGCAACGTGCGGAGAAACCTGGAGGAGGAGGCCCAGAACCCCGGGGTGTCGTGCGACTTATACAACATCCAGGCAGGCGCCCAGCCCACGCAAGCGGGAGAGAGTATGTTGACAAGGCGATACAAGCGAGCCGAGCGAAGGGCAAGCGTTTTTTTGCGCATGCAGTCGTCGGTATGTCATCCTGGGCAGGCGATGCTGGATACAAATAGGGGGCGTGGGGGCGACCTGGCTGGTTCCACGGAGTCCGAGCTGAACGCCATTAACTTCCAAGGCGTGTTAGCGCAGTACGCGGCACAGCTGCGGTCCCCGGTGTCACTGTAATGTAAGGCTGATGCGTGCCACCACGGGGGGGACAATAGCCTAGTCTGCTAAACTGGATACCGTGGACATACATAGGCTATTAAGAGCAGGATCTGTCAACTGGCAGGTCCCCTACCTTTTACGCATCAAAGGCGGTCAACATGACGAGCGCAGGGCAGCGACGGGGTGTGTTGGCGACGTAAGTTCAACACCCACCACTCGGGCCCCCCCCAAGAGATGGGCCACCACACCGATCGTGAGGCCTCTTGAGCTGGTTTTTGGTGTTTTGAAGCAGACACTAGACCTAACTTGCTAAAAGCTGACCTGTATCTCACCCAAGACCTGCTCCATCTCCTAAGTTCGAGGACCCCCATTCGGGCCCCCCCCACTTTCGGGCCCCCCAAAATCAGCCAGCGAAAACCAGCCCTATCAATAGAACTTCAAATGCAGCCTTAATTAATGATAACTCTAATACAAGAACCAGCCTCACTTAGGCTTTCACTGTCACTCTCTTCATCTAGATCACTTTCGGCTTCTCCGACCGCTAATTGAGCCCGGTGGACGTCTTCGATATTCGCGAACTTCGAATTAGGGCTTAAATGCACCTTCTTCCTTTTCCTTAGTCTGATAGTGTCAATGCTAGCTTCAAGAGCCTGAATTTGCCTTTGAGCAGTAGCTAATTGGACATTCTTCTCATCAAAGGCCTTTTGGATCTTTCGGAAGAGTAGTTGTTATGTGGTTGAGTGTTTAGCTAGCTAGTTCAAAAGCTGTACTTGGTCCTTAAAGTCCGACGTCTTCTTTGGAGTCGACCAAACCACTATAGAAGTATAAGATATCTTTGGAGGTGTTAAGAACTCTCTATTTAAGTGGGATCTCTTCGAATTTGTCATATCGGGTGTTGATTATTGTGCATTTTGAATTAAATTCCGACCGAGAAGCGGTTTAGCTATATTAACCGGCTAGAGACGACCTTCCTTCCTATTTATTCTTTTCTGGCACCCACTGTTAGTGCCAGCCTGCTATTTACTGCCAAATCCTTAACAATCCTCTAATGGCGCCTCAACGCCAACCCAGAGGCCAAATGGACTCTGGGACCATCATCGTGATGGCTTCACCTCCTCGTGAGGACATCACCGATGAGGTGATAACGGGAAACGATCCTCCCGACCACCTGGCAGAAGCTTCCCCCACTTATACTCACAAGAGGAAGCGAACGGGGCAGAATGAGGCCCCTACGAACGGTCCACTGCGAAACCGAAGGAAGGTCGACGACACTCGAGAAGCTTCGACGACGGAAGAAGCCGCGCTGTAGACTGTAAAGGAAGGACACCAATTGGCCACGGACGCACTGGCCCCGATCCTGGGCGATATGGATAAGCGACACAATACCCAACGATCGGTACTCACGAAGATCGCCCGCGCTCTAGACAACATCATCGAAGAATACCGCGACGAAGATAAGGAAATGGCCGCGGAGATTACGAAAGGTTTCACGGCGTTCCTACTGGCCAAGACTAAGGAAACGATTGGCCCCCACCCGAACGAACACCTCCTACAGGCGAACAGCCCGACCTAAGCAGAGTCCTTTAGGACCCCCACACGCAGCTAAGCTGACGTTGCCCGAGCTAGACAGAAGCTAACACCCTAAGACAGTTCAGATAAGCGAACTAAGGAAACGAATTAACGAGAGGACCTTCGAGTTCTTATAAGGATCCCAGAGGAACATCGAAGCTAGGCACATGCCTAATATAACTTCGCCTTGCAACAAGCCGTATATAACACCCTCGACTTATCTTTAGTGGACGTTCCTGATGTCCACTATACAGCGACAGGCGTTGCTGTCTATCTGAGAAATAAAGAAACGAGGGAGGTTCTCCTCTAAAATAAAGAAAAACTAGCACGAAGCCTCCGAGCTAGCACAGTCGAGGTCCCGGTTATATGGGTGAACTATGTAATTCCCGGCTGCCCAACGTAACTCTCTAACATTTTTGGCGAGATATTCGAGACCGACACACTCTTACGAGACGAAGTTCTTGCCTAAACAGGCATCGAGCCAGTAAGCATACGCTGGTCGCGATAGGAACCGATTCCGGGGACGAATAAGAGATTATGCATTGTCTCGTTCTTATAGAAAGTTCGTCCGTTCCGACTCTTTAGTGCGAGTGGGCCCGCCCGGCTGATTAAAAAACGGACGCCTCCTAGCCGCCACAACCCAGGATGCCAAAGATACCACCCGAGCCGGGTGTGTACAAGAACCGAAAGGTGTGAGAACTGTAGCGCCCGGCTCCCGACAGGACATAAACACCCGCAGCCGTGCCAGGAACGCCCACGATATGCGAACTGCTACAGGCCAGCTCCAGCAAGCCACGAGAACTGCCCGGCGAAGCCAGTAGTGAAACACGGAAAGCTAGTACGCCCAACGCGAAGCGAGCTTGCGAAGATCCGCCAGACAGGTAGCTTGCTCTATAAGGCAGCCTAACCGTAAGGAACAAGCTAGGGAGGCAACACACTAGAGGAAGCCAGCCCAGGATTAAACACGCTTAATATCGACAGGAGCACCGTCGATGCGGCCATAGAGGACTCAACTTATATGCCTATAGAAGCCCTAAGAAGATAACCTCAGCCCTCTTAAGAGAACAAGACAAAGCGTAGCTAACGGAACATCCCATATATCAACTATCATAAATAAGGAAAGCGATCGAACATACTCGACACATACTAGACTAAGGCGACAAGTCCTATAGGTAACGCAGGCTAACGTAGGCAAATCACCGCCAGCATACACGGCCTTACTACAGCAATGCTAGGAGGATCACATAGACGTGATCCTTATATAGGAGCCATCCATTATAAACGACGGCAGGAACAGATTTAACTCGCACCCAGGCTACAGTGCTTACATTCCAATTGATAGCTGGGACAGCATCGTTACTTAGCCCCAGGTCATGACCTATATCCGGAAAGATAGCAGGCTGAAGATAAGGCAAAAGCGGCCATGGAAGTCTAAAGACCTCCTATAGCTGGAGATCGACCACTTCACCTTAATTAATATTTACAGACCCCCACAAGAACCGCTAAGTCAGGCGATAAGACTCCTCTTAAGCCTGCGACCACTAACCCAATGCACGGTCGTAGGGGACTTCAACGTATAGTATAGCGCTTAGGACCCAGACGTGCCCTAAACTCGGAACGGGGGGATTGAGGTCCACGACTAGGCCATCGCTAACGGGCTCAGCTATATTAGCGAGATAGGGACCCCAATACACGCAGCGGGACGAACCATCGACTTAGCCTTCTCTAACATTCCTTTTACGGCAGCGGAGGTGGACCCAAGGCTTCGGATAGGAGCAGACCACGAAACAATCCGAATCTTAATTCCTTAAAGCGACCAGACACTAGGGACATAGTTCCGGTACTCGATACCAGATAATAAACTCGAAGCTTTTGCCGGCTTAGTCGCGCTCGGCGTACAAAGCCTCACGCCACTTCTCCTAATACCGACGGCGAATTAACTGGACCAACGGGCAACGGAGATCCTAGCCCTCTTATATAGAGCGCTAGAAATAATCGGGAAGCAGCCAATTAGGAACGGTCACAATGCGCCATAGTAGACCGACGCCTGCCGGGCAGCCCGGGACGCGTTCTGACAAGCAAGACGACACCACCAAGGGGACTGGAGACACCTAAAAGAACGAAGACACTTCCTCGCGGTGATACAGAGAGAAAAGCGGGAATATTGGCGACGGAAAATCGACTCTGTCCAGTCCGATCAAGACCTATACAGGGTTGTCCAATGGCATAAACTGCAGCCTGCCTTACAGGCACCTCCTCTAGTTATTGGGGACAAGACAATCGAAGACACAGAAGAGAAGGCACACGCCCTACGCAAGGCCCTTCTAAAGCGATTCACGGACGCCGAAGACCTCGAGGACGACCCTCTTAAGATCCCAACGGTACCGCGGCGCATCCTGCCCTGGAGCACCCACATATCTAAGGAGGAGCTGACAGCCGCCATAATCGCGGTGAAGAGCACTTCGCCTGGGACCGATGGAATCTCGGTACGGCTGCTAAAAGCGTGCTAGGAGGCTATCTAAGAACCTGTACGGTCCCTCTTCTAAGCCTGCCTACGGATCGGTCACTACCCACGCCCGTTCCGCACAGCCGAGGTCGTAATGCTTCGGAAGCCGAATAAGAAAGACCTCTCGAACCCCCGCTCCTAGCGACCAATCGCGCTTCTCTCCTGCCTTGGGAAAGGCCTCGAGAGACTCGTAGCTAAACGAATAGCGAACACCATACTCCTATATAAGGTGGTCAGCCCATAACAGGCCGGCGCCTTGCTAACACGGGCAGCCTTAAACCTCCTCGCCTACTTAACACACGAGATCGAGCATTCCCTAGAGAACAAAGGCACAGCCTCGATTCTCACCGTGGACATGAAGGGCGTATTCGACGCTACCCTTAAGAGGCGGCTTATACTTCGTATAAGGCAATAGGGTTAGGCAACCTAGCTTATTAAGTTTGTCGGCTCCTTTATAGAAGAGAGACAAGCACGGATCCGACTCGACGACGTCATAATAAAGCCACAGGCAATCCAATGCGGCCTACTATAAGGGTCCCCCGCCTCCCCTGTCCTATTCCTTCTATACATCGTAGACATCCTACTCGAGGATATAAAACACCGGTTTAAGTATACGGACGATATATGCTTTTACCGAGCTAGCAAGTCCCTACACGATAACGCACGACAGCTAGCAAAGGACTTAAACGATGTCCTCAACTAGGGCAAGGGAAATAAAGTTACTATCGACCCGGATAAAAGCGAGCTGCTCTATTTCACGTGCATAAAGAACCCAGGGGAACTCCCTAGCGTAACGGCACGGGACCACGGGCTGACTATACACGCCTCGGTCCAGCCTATACGATAGCTCGGCGTTTGGTTCGACTCGAAGCTACGGTTTACAGAGCACGTGAAGAGGAAAGCGGCATAAGCGCGAAACGTCGTACGACACCTTCGGAGCCTAGCTAACACTCAGCAAGGCCCTCCGCTAAGAGCCCTCCAGAAGGCTATCTTTACCTACGTTCTCCTTATCCTCACATACAGGGCCGAGGCATGGTACGAGGGACGCACGAAGACACGAAAGTTCGCTAGCCGACAACACAATACGGAGGTGTCGACACGATAAGAGGCACAAATAGACGAAATAGATAGGGTCCTAAGGGAGGCCATACGAGCTGTTCTGCCTATATGGAAGACAACACCGATAGCCACGCTATATAGGGACGTAGGTGTCTTAACGGCGCGAATCGCACTGGAAGCAGCGTTCTATCGCTTTGGATAACGGCTCCAGTTAATGGACAACAGCTATATGCTAACAGCGCGGACGGCACTGCGGCCCTATCTATCAGGTCGTGGCTACGGCTCTTACCAGCCTACGCGAACCAGGCTCCAGAGAGCGGCCAGACTCCTACCTACCATCCCAAGGCCACAGTACCTCCTAAAACGTTACACGTTTAAACCGGACCCGCAGAAGGACAAGAAAACAGCGGCGAAGGAGTTTATAGCGTGGCAATCAAAGCTTCCCGACACGCACCTCGTCGTCTTCTCGGACGGGTTAAAAGGACCGGACGAGGCAGTCGGCTGGGGTTTCGTGATCTACAAAAACAGTCGGAAAATAAGACAAAGAAAAGGCCGACTAGGCCTAGCGGAAGTCTTCGACAGAGAGGCCGTAGGAGCGTGGCAAGGTCTACGCCAAGCCCACCGGATCAACCCAGGCGCGACAATCCACGTTTACCTAGACAACACCTCGGTTATCCAAGGCCTCACGGGAACCGCACCGAAAAGCTCGCAAGAAGTTTTCCTCGCCTTTCAGGAGATAGCGACTATAGCCGACGTCCGCATTCGATAGGTGCCAGGTCATGAGGGGATTCAAGGGAACGAAGAGGCCGACAGGCTAGCGAAAGAAGAGGCCGCACTCCTAGCACGCCGGTCAGCTTAAGCTACGTACGTAGGTGTGAAGCGACTCCGAAAAACAATTATACGAGAACAATTCACGAAGTGGTGGGAGGAGGCCTCCCAAGGCTGTAAGCGCTACCGAGAGCTTGAATTCACCGACGCTACCCTTAAGGTGCCTAAGGAGCTGGACCTCCCTAGACGGACACTCCACAACTTTCTCGCGCTCCGATCAGGACACGGGGACTTCGACTAGTACCATAAGAAATTCCAATATCCTTAAAACGACCGATGCACCTGCCGAATGTTACGAACACCGGAGTATCTAGTCTACTGCCGCAAAACAAGAAGGCAACAGGCCCGTTAGCCGAAGTTCGACCCCGAACCGAAAACCTTAAAGGAATACTGGCAACGGCTAATACACGACCCAGAGAGGTTCCAGCTCTTTATAACGTTAACGAAGTACTACGAGGATATATGCCCACTATCGGTAGGCCGCAGAAGTTACTCTATGTGAAGTCGCAGCTATTCAGACGGAGATAGAGCCGGGAACGAGCTCGCACGGAGGAGCCACGGAGACGGTTTGACCAAAGGGTTGCCATTGGGCTTGACATGCGAGATATCTCGTGTTCATGTAGATAGACTCTCGCACGCCAGATGCCCCTCGGGAGGCGGGACACTGTCCCAGTATGGCGATAATACACACACACACACACACACACACACCGGCTAGAGACCGGCGGCTTTCCACCCATTCCGGATATTCTGACCGGTAAGGCCGGCTAAGCGAGCCTTCTTATAGCAGGCAAGAAAATTCCGTTTACTAACTACCGTTGAGTCCATTAACTGAGTCAGAAATCCGAGCTCTTTCTAGTACGTCGATTTTAAAGAACTGAAAACGGCTAAATCGAGAGGTTGGAGGACGTGACAGGTATGCGGGGGTAAGAAAAGAAGATATATCCGATACGAGAAGCATTGGAATATAAAAACAGTTGTTGTATAGCTGCTGTCACGGCACACAGTTGGACAAGTCGACAACTGATCGTAGATTGACTGAGGATAGCAACGTGAGGAAGAAAAGAAGGAAAACACACGGTGGCTCTGGCGGTCTCAAGGTATCTAAGTACCCTGAGACGCACAGGCCCTTCCTTCTGCCAGTGTCCACCACCTGTTCCATCAGTGTACAGTTGCCAGCGCCGTCACATTACCCCCCCCTCCAGATTAGACTCGTCCCGAGTTTAGCACAGTAGGGAAAAAACCCTCAGTTTCGTTATCTTCCCCGCCGGGCTCGCGCTAACTACGTCCTAACAGGTTTGTTATTATCTGTATATGGAGGGTCGAATCGGTCCTCTAAAGCTGCCTCTAGTTAAGCTTGCAATTATAGAGGCGGTCCGGCTTAGTCTAGGTGTTGGTCGTGATATGCCTTTAAGGCTTCTAGAGCGTTCTTTAAATTTTCCGTGTATTGCTATGTCGCGTCCGGGTCCCATCCCTTCTATTCCACTTGATACTGTAGTTTGCCGTAGTGTAACCGTGATGCCGTCACTTTGCTGACCTCGAACTCCTTTTTGGCAGCTCCTTTAAGTCCTATAGTTTTTACCGGCGGTTCCGGAGCCCTTTAGCTAGGTAAAGGGCTATTAAGAAACAAACGTATGTTACAGGTTGGGACCTGGGAGATAGGCTCAGGCGCACCTGGCCTGAGCGTCTCACGAACCCCTCATATGAGGCTCCGAGTAGGTCTCTCCATTCGAACGCCAGGCTAGTGGTCAAGACCTAGGAGGGGGGAGCTGAGCAGCGATCCGAACGTTCCGATCCGAACGTTCCGGTCCGAACGTTCCTATCCGAACGTTCCGGTCCAGTCTCGCAAGATTTAACGAGACGCTGCGCCCGGCCTCCTGAAGACGGTTCTCTTCTCTCTTTCCCATCTAGAAAATAAACAGCATTTGGCCCCTTCGATAGTGCTTCAAGGCTCAGCCTCTCACAACGTAGTCTATTTATATAGAACATATTTGTACCCTTCTAGCTAGCGGGCATATCGAGGACGAAGGAATATCCGGCTTTCCCTTAGATCCAGTAGCGTTATCTAGTTAAGGGGTAGTCCAATTTATCCGACAGTCGTGTTATTAACCACACCTTCTTAACAATAAACACTCTATCCTTTATATTAAAATCAGGCTTCCAATAGTGTTTATTTACTTAGGTTGTTATTTGTTCTTAGGCTCGTATTAAGTTCCCTTTTGCTAATTCGTAGTATTCGTGGATAGTCTTAACAAGTTACTGGGCGTCTAGTCGCGCTGCCCTCCCCCTTAGCGTGCTATCGGTGAAGTCCACGGTTCGCTTCTACTAGTCGAACTGCAATGGTATCGAGAACCCTATTTCCACCTTATACGGAGAGAGGCCCGTCGAATCGTGTGGAAGATAAGCTTACGCCCTATCCATAGCTGGTAAGGCATCCTCCTAGTTGTCCTGGCAGTGGTTTACTAGCAGCCGGAGCCGTTAGTCGATCCACTGTAGCATGTTCTCGACTTATCCGGAGGTCTGCGAATACCCCGAAGTGGATAACTTCCAGTCGATCCCTAGTAAGAGAGCCAGTTCCTAGGAGAGTTCCGAGTTGAACTGAGGACCTCGGTCGCTCACTATAGTCGTCGGTAAACCGTAAATCCGGTAGGGGCCTTAGTAATACAGCCGGGCTGTTTCCGCTGCCGTCACCTCCTTATAACACGGAATACTCCACGATCGTTTCCCTAGTCGGTCTATCACGACTAGTAAGTTATTATATCCTTAGCGACTTTTAGGCATGCTCTTAAAGTCAATGGAAATATCTATCTAGGGACGCTGCGGTATCGGTAAAGGATGTAGCAGTCCGGGAGTCTTATCTCTGGGCACCTTAGCAGGTCGGCATCCTATATAGTTGGCCACGAAAATCTCGGCATCCGCGCTTATGCCTTGCCACCAAAATGTCTTCTGTAACAGGGCCTTCGTCTTGTTCCGCCCTGGATATGCTATAGTCGGCCTAGAATGTACCTCATTAATAACTCGGGTACGGAGATGGCCCTTTTCTAGTACCACCAGTCTGCCTTTATATAGGAGTATCCGGCTGTCTATCGACTAAGGATTCTCACCACCCTCCCTCCCGGTGCGAGCTTTCTCTCTCCACGCCTCGAAGGTTACCTCCTCCGCGTTCGCAGCGAGAACTTCGTCCATTAAGGAGAAACCGCCGCTGCTAGGGGTTCCATCTAGATTGCCAGCGTTGTCTTCCTTAACCACGACAAGGACGGCGACTGCTTCGGCTTCTGTGCTAAGGGTATCATAGCTTAGACTGACCGGTTAGAATAAGGCTATAGTTCGTTGCATATCCTTTTTAGCCTTTTGCGTTCTCAAATCCTCAGACTTCCTTAAGAGAGTGTCGGCTAACACGTTGTCTTTCCCTAGTTGGTAAGTTAGCAGTATATCGAACTGGGACATCGTATCGGCCTAGCCTGCTTACTGCGAGTTTAGCAGCCTCTTCGTCTGGAAGTACTTGATGGCTTTATGGTCGGTGATAACCACGAACATCTTTTAGAGTCCTAAAAGCTCGGGCCGCCAAGTAATTAGGCACCGAATAACGGCTAGGAGTTCCTTATCCTGTATAGGATAGTTATGCTCAGCGCCTTGTATAGTCTCTGAGTGGTAATAGACAGGTCGCCGGTTATCACTATGTCGTTATAATAGAACTCCGGTAACCACACCGTTCGAAGTATCGGTTTTTACTCGCGTGTCCTTGTCAGGGTCCCAGTGTGCGAGGATTGGAGCTTACAGTATACAGCCTTTGAGGTGTTGAAAAGCCTCTTCGTATTCCTGTGTCCACGCGAAGGTCGCGTCCTTATACGTCAGCTGGTTTAATAGTTTAGCGATCCTGCTATAGTTCTGCACAAACTTCCGGTAGTGGTTACAGAACCCTAGAAAGGACTATACCGCCTTCACAGATATAGGTGCCTTCTATACCGTTAAGGCGGCAAGTTTGTCTGTATCGACGGCTACTCCATCTATACCGACAACAAAACCTAAGTACTTAATCCTCTAGACATGGAACTCGCACTTCTTAATGTCGGCCTATAAGCCTGCCTCTCGAAGTCGTGTTAACACCTGTTAAACGTGGCGCACATGATCCTCTTCGTTCTCCGAATAAATAAGGATGTCGTCCATGTAAGCATGGCAGAAATTATCGAGATAGTCTATTAAGACTTTATTAATGAATCGTTAAAAGGTGGCTAGTCTATTAGTTAATCCGAATGGCATCACTCGGTACCGGTAAGAGCTGTATCTCGTGCGAAACATTGTCTTATCTTCGTCTCCTACCCGGAGCTGAATCCTATGGAATGCTTATCGGATATCGATTTTAGTTTATATCTTAGCCTTTATGATTCGGCTGAGCGTTTCGTCGATCAGTAGTAGGGGATATTGGTCTTTACAAGTGATAGCGTTCAGCTTTCGGTAGTCCATATAGAATCGTAAACTGCCGTCCGGCTTGGGGGCAAAGAGTACAGGCGCAGCCTAAGGAGCGTCGCTACTCTCAATGAATCCCTTTTGTAGGTTCTCCGTGATGTAAGTTCTGTATGCCTCCAGCTCCGGTATGGACATCTTATATAGGCTGCTGTAACCCAGTTCGTCGGTGCTCTTTCCCTTAAGGAGGTCGAGCTTATGTTCGCAGCGAGCGTTCCTCTGCGGGGGCATTGTGTCTGAATCTGCCTTACTGAACGGGGACCTGTTGTTTAACTCTCTAACGTAGTTCCTCGGTGTCCCTAGGCATCAACTCCTTCAGGGCCTTTTCCATGTCTTCTAGGGTAATGATTTCTACGCGGTTATCTTAGAGGTCCGTCTAGAAATCGTCGAAACTAAGGGTCGCAATCTCCAGGTTCGGTCTTTCTTAGGACGCATCGCCCTTCTCCTGTCCTTCGAGTGGTGTTCTACGTTAAAGGAGGGTTCGTTTTAGGGCTTGCTGACTGTTCCTGCCAGCTTCCCTCCTCTGATCCTCCTAAGTCATCAGCTGGTTTCTTCGGTTTATATCCCTCTCGACTATATCGTTCTTAATAAGGTCGCCTGTATTATCTATATGTATCAGATGGTCCTAGGCTATCGGATGGTCCTTAAAGAATACCAAGGCCCGCTATTTACAGTCTATAAAAACATTATAATCTTTAAACTATTTCCGTCTTAGAATAATGTCGTGCTTTATTTTTAAGACTAGGAATAGTATTAGCGGTGTATCTTGCTTCCCTACCCTCAGATATAAGGTAAGAGCGACGTCCGCTATTTACAGTGACTTCCTGTTATAACCACTGATCCGCTGTGGTTTAAAGCTCGTGATCTTTTGCGGTTTTAAGTATCGCAGCACTTTTTTTACGAATCGTACACTTAAAAAGGCTTTTCCGTTTGCTCCTGTGTTAGCAAGAGCGTCTCGTGTAGTCAATGTAAGTCCATTATAGGATACCGTATAAGCTACTATCAGTGGTTGCCCACCTACACATTACTATAGGAAATTAAAAGGTATGTCCTCGTTTATTCCTAACGCCGAAATATCGCCGTCTACTCTCCCTAAGATGGAGTTCAAATTCCCTAGGGTATTCAGTTTCCCTCGTCCTCCGAAAGGATCTCGAGGACCTTGCTAGTCGACATTATAGAGCCCGTCTTAGCAATGGGAGAGTTATTAGTTGTCTTCTTATTGTACCCTATTCTAGCTATAATGGTTGCAATTTAGGCGTTAGAGGCCCGTTTCTTTATCAGCTTTTTAGGGCACTCTCGAGATCGGTGACCTGTCTTCTTGCAATTAAAACAGGCGCCATAAGCAAGCAAGTCCTTTATCTCTTCCACGGGGAGTCTATTCGTTATGGAGGTAGACGTCGTTATCTAAGGTTTAGTACCTCCAGGTTTAGGTTCCGTTCTTATACTCGCCGAGATCTTATTTATTCGAGGAGCGTTAGTCGCCTTTTAGTTGCTTATAGTTATCTTGCAAGCTAGGAAGTTCTTATTTTATCGGTGATCATATATTTAAACAGCGGTACAGAAAGCTTTAAAAGACACGCTATTGTCGGCATACTTCTCCACGACCGCTTCGTTTAACCGCAGAGGGAGTTTGTCGTTCAATTCTCTCTTATAATCGCTGGGTTGGACTCGGGCCTGGCCCGCTAGTCGAACAAATTTCAGCTTCCAAGTCTGGAACGAGTCGCTAGGCAGCATCTGGAGGTACTTGAATTCCTGTCGAGCCTTCTTATGGGCCTGCCGGTCCACGTACGACTCCTGTAGGTAGTCTAAGACCTGTTGAGAGGTGGTAAGTAAGGGGGGACCGAACTTGTCCGTTATAAAGGCGTGGAGGGCGTCTACAGCTCATCCTCCTATACGGCTTAGAATGTAGTTTATCTTATCTCGATCATTACCGAAGTGGTCTATATTAGTCTATATCTTGCCCTTAATTAGTATAAACTAAGGGCCGAAGTAGATAGTAGAGTCCTTATCGTTCGTGAAAACGGGAGGTTCGGGTGCCTGAGTGCTATAGCCGGTTCTTGTATTAGACTTAACACCTGAAAGGTCGGTGGTCTAGGAGTCTATATAGGACCGACGAAGATGTCGTGCTATGTCTTAGATATCTTCCTTCAGTTCGTCGATCTCCTTACAGCTGCTGTCAACCTTTACGATAAAGGCGGCAGCAACCTCGCTATTTTAGGGTGTTAAGGGATTGGCAACTCTGTCCTTCCTTTAATCGTACTCCTTCCCGAAGAAATGGGCCTAAGAGTGAAGGCCTTCGACAACCGAGTCCAGGTTCTTACAGGTGTTATAGAGATCGATGATTTGGTCCCGATGGGCCATCATTATGAAAGTCCGGGTCTTAAATTCCAACTATAGGGTATGGGAGTCCTCGTTAAACATTTTCTCGAAGGTGCTTTCATTAATAGTCCTTTGGACATCGGGCTAAGCCACCAGGGCCGTATCCGCGACGGCCGTAAAAGGCATTCCTGGAGCCTCCTTCTTATCGGTGTACATCTTAGCATAGGTCTTTACCTGGTAAAGGAGATCCTCGCCTTCTAGGTCGTCTATGTCGACATTGTATCGATACAATAGGAACGTATCTTCGGCACAGGCTTCCTAGAAGGCAGTATATATCTTCTCGTAGGTCTCGTGCTTATACTCGCTCTCCTCCTTAGTGGCTAGGGGGGCGTCATTAAAAGCACCGACAGTACTAAAGTTCTGCGATAATCGTCTGCCTAAGTTTAAGTCGATAGGCTTGAGCTCCTCGGTGTTAGGACAGATAGCGTCCAGTCGCTTAAGGTTAAACCGGACTTATCGGATTGCCTCCTCGTATCGGGCCTTCTAAATAGAACTGCGACTGCAGTCGTTTGGATTCTTTAGTATCTTAGCGTTCTTATCGATCTCTTTCTTCTTTAGGCTTGGTTTCGGTTGGGGGTGGTGTCAACTCTGTTGACAGGGTCCGTTTGCAGGGTTCTAGGTCTTAGTGTCGGATCTTGGCAACGGAGATAATTACTACAAGGGTTCTGGCGTTCCTAGTGTCGGTAACGAGGTTCTGATCGGTGGGATATTATTGAGGCCTTCCCAGGCGAGGGATAACGTTGCTATAATGTCACAGCACACAGTTGGACAAGTCGACAACTAATCGTAGATTGACTGAGGATAGCAACGTGAGGAAGAAAAGAAGGAAAACACACGATGGCTCTGGCGGTCTCAAGGTATCTAAGTACCCTGAGACGCACAGGCCCTCCCTTCTGCCAGTGTCCACCACCTGTTCCATCAGTGTACAGTTGCCAGCGCCGTCACAGCTGCTATGGCCGTCTATAATAAGTAGGCGGTACTCGGAAGGGTCCTCGGGGGTGGTATTCGGGATAAAGACCTTCTCGAGCCACTCGAGCGCTTTTTAGTCTTTAATCTATCCGTTTTCGGTTGCAGTGAACTGCCAGTCTTTGAACTGGCTTAATCGAGCGGGAACCATTGCTGTTGAACCGTCTTGCCCGTAAAAATGACTAAGGGGGGAAGGGCATGGCCTTGAGCAGAGATGTATTCAACGAAGGAGGTCCAAGCACGAGAACTAGGCTGTTTCTTTCGGACTGAGCGTTTTTCTGAACCTCCAAGTACTAGACTGTTCGGTCCAGCACCTTCTAGGAGTCCTGCTTTATCTATGTTGTAGCGGTTAGCCGGCTTCACCTTCTAGATCTCCGGTAGCTGAAGATATCGGAACCATGAGCGAATTACCTCGACTGAGGCGCCATTAACACGCTGTGAGTCGATAGACCGGCTCTTCTAGACCTGTACAGCTGGGTTCCTACGTAGGAAGGCTTGTAGCCACCTCTTTCCAAGTGGCTCACTGTCGCCCTGAGCCCGAAGGATACGTTCAGCGAACTCCTTCACTTGGGCGTGCGAAGGTGGAAGCCCTAGGGCAGCTTAGGTTAGGATCCAAGTCGTAAGTAGCTCTTCCTGGACTGGTCTAAGTCTCTGCTGGTATGCGAAGGCTTCTGACCTGCGTTGATGCCCTTTAATTCGGTTCCGAAGTGTCGACCTTGGTATCCCATATTCTTGAGCGGATTGATGGATTGAAGCTCCACTAGCGACGGCATCGAGAGCACCTTGTAGATCTTGTTCGTTATATGGCTTCATCTTTATTTATTACACTTCTAAGTTAGATTATAGCTAATTCGAAGTAGAAGTGGCGAAGGAATAGAAGATATTAATTCGGGTGGCTGGGATCGCGGTGAATATTTTAGGGGGGCCAAATGTGGGGGGGGGGGGCTAAATGGGGGTCCTCGAACTTATTTCTGGACTGCGAAGGTCATGCCGTGGCTAACTGCCTATTCTTTACAGATCCTGTGAGCGGCTTCCAGCCGCTCGCAGGTCTGCTCGGGGTTTAAGCCGAAGCCCACGAGGTTCGTGTCGTCTGCGAAGGCTATAGTAGCTATCCCTGGTACGGCGCGGAGAGCCTTATAGAGACCGGCTGTATAAAGGCCGAAGAGGATAGGCGATAGGGGTGAGCCCTGTGGGACGCCTGCCGGGACCGGGATCTCGTCCGATTCCTGGCCGTCGAAGAATAGCGTGGTGGACCGGTTAGATAGGAAGCTTCGGATCCAGCTGATAGTCCATATAGGGACCCTCAGCGCACGTAGGTTAGTAAGGAGCCTTCTATGGTTAACGGAGTCGAAAGCGCCTAAGATATCCAGCGATAGAAGGGTTGCTGTGCCTCCATACTTCCAGGCTGTACGGGCTAGGTCCGTTAGCAGCCGTAGGGCCGTTCCGTAGAGCGGCCCTTTCGGTTCCCCATCTGTTCGTCTGGGAGCAGCCCGTTCCCCTCGGCAAATTTAGCTAGCCGTTGTGCTAGCAGGCTCTCGATCGCTTTCCCTATGGTGTTAAGTAGGGCGATAGGTCTCTATCCGCCGGTCTGGTGGTACTCGTTTAGCTGCTTTCCTGGTTTCCGGAGGATAGCGGTCACTGCTTTACGGAACGTTGTTGGGTAGTATCCTATACGCCAGCATGCTTCCGCTAGGGAGTCCAAGGCCTGGAAGAGGGGCTTTCCTAGGCGTTTAAGAAATCCGTTCGGAAGCTGGTCTGGTCCAGGCGCCTTCCACTGGCCTGCTTTAGTGAGGACGTCTTGGACTTGTTCTGCTGTCACCTTGCTGTCCATATCGAGAGGCGCTGCGAGCCGGTTCGTTGTTCGGAAGCCGGTGTACGTAGCCTTAGGGAGGGGATAGAACCTCTCTCGGAAGGCCTCTGTTTTCTCCTTATGGGTCGTTGCTTCGCCTCGCGGTGTGTAGAGCGTAGGGACAGCTGGAGGTAGCGGCAGCGCGGCTCCTTCGGTTCTGGCCCATCTCGCGATGTTCCAGACGCCAGCTGGCTGACTAGAAGCTTCGTGGAACATATGTCTCCAGGACGCCGTCTTGGCTTCTCGGATCGTTTTCTTTTTCTCAAGGGATGCTTGCCGAAGGGCTCGCCAGGCTGCGTCTGTCCTGTCGGATAGCCATGCTCGCTGGGCTCGTCTCTCCTCCTCTATAGCTCTTTTTGTGTCGTGGTTCCACTAGGCCTTGCCTCTCCCCTTAGAGTGGCGGAGGGGGGCAACCAGGTCGGCTATCCGAGTTACCTCCTTAGTTAACGTCTCGGCGTAGCTATCGATTTCTTCTGGTGTCTCAAGTCGCCCTGGCTGTGGTAGGTGCGCCGCTTCTGCTTTTGCCTGCTTATAGTCAGCTGTTTTCCAGCTGCGACGTGGTCTGTCTTGGCGGCCTATATAAGGTCCAGCCACGCGTATCACCTGAGGTGATCGGATCCTGCGTACGGTGCGTATCCGTCATAGGCGACCCGGAGATCGTCCGTGGCCCAGGCTAGGTCGATCGTAGAGTCTGCGCATCCTTTTCGTGTCCATGTCGGTGTTCCAAGGGGTGTGATCAGCTGGAGTCTCCAGGATTCTGCTAGCTGGAGCACCTTATCAGCTGCTCTATGGGGTCGGACGTTGTATCCTCCCTAGACGGGGTGGTGGACGTTAAAGTCTTCCACGAGGACTATTCGTCTTAGCTAATGTTCGTTATAGAGGGCTTCGATAGCTGGCAAGTCCGATCTGGTGGTGGACCCAAGGGGAGGCGAGTATATACAGACAACCGTTATAGGACCGTTTAATAGTTAGATTGTGATACGACACTTATCAGGCTGCGCCTTATATATCCACTACGCTAGGGTGTACTTCTTATTAATATAGATGCATACCCTACCTCCCTCGATCGTGTAAAGTAAGTGGTACGGAGAGGATCTCGGGCAGTAGGTGGTCGGCATATATGGGTTTCGCCAGGGCTCTTGGATAGCCAGGATATCGTACTCTTCGAAGATGGCATCGACTGCTAGGATCTGTGCTTTCTTGCTTTTCTGTGTGTTCCAGTGTAGGATCCTTAGTGCTGTCATGGTCGAGCGTGGATGCTGTTTAGTGTTAACTCCGGTGTTTCGATGTCCATGTCGTCTATCTCTTCGTGGGTTCTACTGCGGGCTCTGCCAGTGCTTCTAATACGGCAGCTGGTTGCTTGACGCTTCCGCGGCTGTACTGTCTGCCAGTCCTCGGCTGTTGGCTTAGAGGGTTCTTGCGAGGGTAGTGCGAATCCCTTCGGTCTCGTGATATAAGCAGCCTTAGCGATCTGGACCTGCTCTTGGCGGACTGGACACTCCTTAGACCACGTAGTGTGTGGTCCTCGGCATGCTAGATAGCAGTACCGGCTCTTGTTCTCGGCTTCTGGGCATTCTTTATCGTTATGCTTTGTTGAAGAGCAGAGCCCGCACCTACGTGCGTGGCGGCAGACACGGGCGATATGTCTATAACGGTAGCAGTGGTAGCACTGCTTAAGCTGGGCTCCTTCGGCGAAGGGCTCGCATGGATAGTAGCCATACTGCCAAATAAGGCCGTCTCGGTATAGCTGTTCCGCTTGTTGAACCGTGGGTACAGCAATATATAGGGCCGTGACCTTCCTAGACGCGGTCTTAGCGTTGCGAGGGAGCTTGGCCTCCAGGACGTCGATAGGACCGCCGGGCTGGTTCTGAAGTTGGACTTCTAGCTGCCCTTGGTTCGTCTCTATGGCCTCCTTGTTGATGCCATGGGCCACCACCAGGATATTTCTCTTCTGGATAGAGGCGTTCTCTCCGAAGGCCTCGGTGGTCCAGGCCAGGTCAGTATCCAGCTGTCGCTTCTCTTCTGCTGTCTTGCAGGTAATAAGTTCGAGGACCCCCATTCGGGCCCCCCCACTTTCGGGCCCCCCATTCGGGCCCCCCCACTTTCGGCCCCCCCAAAAACCAGCCACCGAATTTTCGGCCTTTCGAACGTTCTTTCTATTTCTGAACTCAATTGGCGTCCAATCTTTCTATAAACTCATATAATAACAGTTATAGCTAATACGAAACAGTATTCCGAAGAAGATATACAAAGGGCCCTTAGCTCCGTTACGAGTGGGCACGGAATTAAGCAGACTGCGCGAGAATACAATATACCAAAATCAACACTACAAAACAGACTTCGAGGCCAACAAAGCAGGTCAGATGTGTTCGCATACCAACAGAGGCTCAGACCAGTCCAGGAAGAGTTACTTACGACCTGGATCCTTACCTAAGCTGCCCTAGGGCTTCCACCTTCGCACGCCCAAGTGAAGGAGTTCGCTGAACGTATCCTTCGGGCTCAGGGCGACAGTGAGCCACTTGGAAAGAGGTGGCTACAAGCCTTCCTACGCAGGAACCCAGCTGTACAGGTCTAGAAGAGCCGGTCTATCGACTCACAGCGTGTTAATGGCGCCTCAGTCGAGGTAATTCGCTTATGGTTCCGATATCTTCAGCTACCGGAGATCTAGAAGGTGAAGCCGGCTAACCGCTACAACATAGATAAAGCAGGACTCCTAGAAGGTGCTGGACCGAACAGTCTAGTACTTGGAGGTTCAGAAAAACGCTCAGTCCGAAAAAAACAGCCTGGTTCTCGTGCTTAGACCTCCTTCGTTGAATGCATCTCTGCTCAAGGCTATGCCCTTCCCCCCTTAGTCATTTTTACGGGCAAGACGGTTCAACAGCAATGGTTCCCGCTTGATTTAAGCCAGTTCAAAGGCTGGCAGTTCACTGTAACCGAAAACGGATGGATTACAGACTAAACAGCGCTCGAGTGGCTTAAGAAAGTCTTTATCCCGAATACCGCCCCCGAGGACCCTTCCAAGCACCGCCTACTCGTTATGGACGGCCATAGCAGCCACACAACCACTGATTTTATGTTCCAATGCTTCTCGCATAGGATATATCTTCTTTTCTTGCCTCCTCATACCTCTCACGTCCTTCAAACTCTTGATCTAGCCGTTTTCAGTTCTTTAAAATCGGCGTACCGGAAAGAGCTCGGATTTCTAACTCAATTAACGGACTCAACGGTAGTTGGCAAGCGAAATTTCCTTGCCTGCTATAAGAAGGCTCGTTTAGCCGGCCTTGCTAGCCAGAATATCCGGAATAGGTGGAAAGCAGCCGGTCTTTGGCCAGTGAGTATAGCCAAGCCGCCTCTAAGCCGGAATCTGGTTTAAAATACACACCAAACAACACCCGATATAACAAAATCGAAGCAATCCTACTCGAACAGAGCCTTCGTAACACCCCCAAAGAGATCCCATACTTCTACAGTAGTTTGGTCGACTCTAAAGAAGACGTCAGACTTCAAGGATCAAGTACAGCTTTCGAACTAGTTAACAGAACACTCAACTATATAACGGTTACTCTTCCGGAAGATCCAAAAGGCCTTTGATGAGAAGAATGTCCAATTAGCTACTACGCAAAGGAAAATTCAGGCTCTCAAAGCTAAGATTGAGACTATGAAACTAAGAAAGAGGAAGAAGGTAGATTTGAGCCCTAATTCGAAGTTCGCGAACATCGAAGACATCTACCGAGCTCAATTGGCGGTCGGGGAGGCTGAAAGTGGTCTAGATCAAGAGAGCGATAGCGAAAGCCTAAGTGAGGCTGGTTCTTGTATCCTGGTTGTTATGAATTAGGAATATGTAGTCGGTTGAAGTAGGAAGGTTGATTTTTGTACGTGTGAGGGGCTGAGCCTTGAAGCACTATCGAAGGGGGCCAAATGCTGTTTATTTTCTAGATGGGAAAGAGAGAAGAGAACCGTCTTCAGGAGGCCGGGCGCAGCGTCTCGTTAAATCTTGCGAGACTGGACCGGAACGTTCGGATAGGAACGTTCGGACCGGAACGTTCGGATCGGAACGTTCGGATCGCTTGCTCAGCTCCCCCCCTCCTAGGTCTTGACCACTAGCCTGGCGTTCGAATGGAGAGACCTACTCGGAGCCACATGTGAGGGGTTCGTGAGACGCTCAGGCCAGGTGCGCCTGAGCCTATCTCCCAGGTCCCAACCTGTAACAGTACGATTAAGCTAAAGGGGGCCAAATGTGGGGGGGGGGGGGGCCAGATGGGAGTCCTCGAACTTATATCCGGGGCTCTCCACGCTAGTAGGCGGCCCGATCCGTAGGCCACGGTATCGTGGGGCCTCGTAAGGACGAGAATAGGAGGGAGCTGTCTATACCGGTACTAAAGTATCCCTACCGGAGAAGTAGGATAAAGGGCTGTATATATACAAGGTATAAGTAGACAACCTAGCTAACCTACTATAGGAGCATATAAATAGTAAGTAACTCCTAGTTAATAACAGTCCGGCTTTTCGAGTACCAGCTTATAAAAATAATGGAACCCTTGTATATATAAACACTGTAGGCTATCGAAGACTTATTCCGGGATTCAAAATTAAGAAGCTCTAAGGTATAGGGTGCCTATCTATTAATAAGATATAATAAAACTAGGATCATTTCGAGAACTTAGGTAGCGAAAGTAAGATAACATTATATAGCGTCTAAATCTTAGCCCGACAGGCTGAATAGCCTATTTACTAAGGCAAGGTAAGCACGCTCTAATAAAGTTAAGAAGGCGTCGGCGAGCTAGTTCGTTAGCTTAGTTATAGGGGAATACCCCTTGGTAATATTCGATATATAATCGCAGATAGCACTTAAGTCGACGTATAGTTGGAATCTATATATCAGCCTCTATAAAGACGGCGCCACCGGCTAATAAAGGCAGTCGGATATAGCACGAAACTGCGGTATCGAGATAACGCCGGCGTCCCAGGATAAAACCTAGCCGTCGTCGCTCCAGTGGACACGGAATGTAGGCCCCTTAAAGCACGCGAGAGTTCGGCTATAGTCCTGTAGACTATAGAGCTCGCTTATAAGGGCCTACAAGCCTCGATAAAAGGCTGCCTTACAGTGCCTATTTAGGAGTGGTAATTGCTAGGTCTAGGGCCATACTACGCGTCCAGCAAAAGGATAAAGATACCAAGGTAAGGTCTATTCGAGGAGGATAATATATACGCAGTGAATTAAAGCCGATATATTCGGTATACACTATAATACCTGGGTAAAGGTGGACCCGTCTATAGTAAGCAACGCGACACTGCTAAAATAGATAAGGAGTATAAAAGTAGTACGACTGTCCTTGAAGGGCTCCGTTATAAGGGCTTAAGCGAGCTCGAGTACGATATCCTGCACCTATAAGGCCTCTTTTAGTTCGGCAAGGCGATTATCGAGGTCGCGTCTCCCTTAGTCGCCCTGTTTATCTTCGGCGCTGGTATCGCTCTTAAACAGGCTAGGACTGTCCTTATTAAAGCTTAGGCCCTTGTTACTCGACTTACAACTATCTTCCTCCTCTAATAGGTCTATATTATCGCTCGCGGCTGTAAGTTAACGCCTACTTAAAAGTATGCTATCGCCTTATACTAGGTCGTTAGGGGGTTCGGTAAGGTCACCCCCGCGTAGATAAGCCGGACAGCGTACGCAACGCTTCTTAATATTGCCGGCGCTGTCTATAACAGGCCTGGCCTTCACAAGGGCCTCCTACGCCAACTATAGCGCCGCTCCTTAAGTCGAAGTAATAGAGAGCAGGCAGACGGCTTGCCAGGCGGTTTTAGGAAGCCGCCAAAAGCGGAACGCAAAGTATAGAAACCGGAGGAAGAGCGTCCAGTACCGCTATACGGTAGCCTGTTAGCCTAGGGTATAGAGGGGCGCTTTATATAGATAGATAAAGTCGTAGCTCTGGAGCCAGCAGCGGATCGAGGTGTCAGTATACCGTAAGGTATCCTTGTAACAGCGGCGGAGGCCGTGTAAGGCCCCCGCTATATAGCCGAGTAACGCCTCGTCGGCCGCGCTACTTAAAATCGGGGCCGCGTTACTCGGGCTCCCTAGGATCAACCCCTTATTATAGGAATAGGGGGGCCGAGCTAGCTGTATAAGAATGGCGCCTTAAGCGCCCTCGAAGGCCTCGAGCTAGCTAGTCCACCGTATCCAATTCGTTCTTAATGCGAGGCAGGCCGGGTTGGCACTACCAAGCGGTCGTATCTTCGTATCGCGAGCCAGCTGGTCACGTATTATCCGGTGGAGCTGGTCGAGTTTCGCCCTCTGCTCGACAGTGGCCTAGACCCGGAGCGTAGTAGGGCTGTTCGCTAAGGGGTCTATAGCGGAGACGACGGGCGTCGCGATCCAGTACCCCCGGGCACTGTTTTGCGACTAACTCTGGAGGAAGAGGTCGCGAACGATCTCGTCTTCAAGCTACGTATACCGCCTCTCTTAACGCCAATACCTATAGGCATTAGTAAGGTGGCGGACAATTAAATTAAGGCTTGTCGTTTAATAGAAACAGTGCTAATAGGCGATAGTAAGTAAGGCCGTTAAATCTAGGTAATATAGGGAATTATTTAACTATAATAGGAGCGTGTTTAAGTTAAGTAAAGATAATAAGCGAACAAATATAGTAAGCTTATAGCGGAGCGTTTTCGATACCGTATACTTTTCCGCTAAGTAATAGGAGATATATTTGTCTGATAGCTAGAGGGCGTAGCTATAGCAGCAGCAGATTAGGGCCTATTTAGGTGTATTAAGGACTAAGCCGAGCTCTTATAAGACAGGGTCGCGCTTATCTATAGATAAGATATATACTAATAGCTATATTAGGTCCATCTTATTAATAAGTACAGCTTTATAAAGATATTAAAAAGGATAAGGATAAAAGGAGGGCGACTATAAGCTCGGCCGATAGTTAATAAGAAGGAACGCGTTAAGAAATGAGTGGGGTAGGGGTAGGGCGGAACGCGTCTAGAAATAAGTGGGGGGCGGAGACAGGCAGGGGGTGGGAGGACGAATCAGGATAGGAAACGTACGGAACGCGCCGCGTTCCAGGGTTACATAGAGTAGTAGACTCTCGTACGCTAGATGCCCCTCGGGAGGCGGAACAGTATCCCGGTATGGCGATAATACATATGTCTGTCTGTCTTCCAATCCCCACCCATTGACCGACCAGTCGCTGCGGAGTAGGACCCTACTATGCAACGAATAGAATACCAGGATAGCGAGCACCAGGGACACTGCGTGAAGACTGGGAAACGGGAGACCCTTGCACCGTGTTCGGGAAACAGTTTCCGGTCCCCATCCGCAATACCACCTCACGGGCTGATATGAAATGGGTAATCAAGATTGTGAGGCGAGTCAAGTATGTCCTATACGGGATGGACGACGCACCTTGTGCACCAGACTCATATCGTGACCATGACACTCGTTGTGACCCCCCCTCAGCTTGTGTGCCTAGATTCCATACCATAGAGATAAGCAGACACATTGTGACCGCACCCTCCTTATTACAAAGTCGTAGTATTTCCCGTACGGGATGGACGACACACCTTGTGAGCTAGACTTATATCGTGACCATGACGCTCGTTGTGACCCACACCCAGCTTGTGTGCCTAGATTCCATACCATAGAGACAAGCAGACACATTGTGACCGCACCCTCCTTGTTACAAAGTCGTAGTACAATCATCGTACCTTTATAGTGACACCCACCCTTTTCTACCTCTACCAGATGGTTCCCTCTGGATTTGTACAGTTCGAACGAAGAATCCCTCTCGTCGGGCGCTTACACCAGAAAAGCCGGCCTCCTTATGCGACTCTGTTTCTAACTCCCAATGCAACCTTGTGGGTTCTACTCCGTGTGTGACGGTCGTAGTGGTTAAACGTGTTAGACGCTGCCGCCGTGTTGGCGTTTAGCAGCCGCCACGCTATCCCGCATTGCTCATGCCCACTACGCTCTTGGAGGGGCCTGGCTTGCTGTCCAGTGACAGCTCTCTCCGAACATCCCTACAAACCTGGTCTCGGTCAAAAACGGCACCAAACCCCACGAATTCCGAGCCCATCGCCTCGAGACCTTGGCAAACCCTTAGAAGACCAGGAACCATGGCTTGCGCGACGCGAGTAGCGAGTGTTTACAAAGCAGGCTCGCTCGTTTTTGCAAAGTTGGTACTAGTGCACACTAGTCGTGTTACTTATACTACTTAGAGCGTTCCTTACACTAGTGGCTCGGCCATGCCCGAAAAGACCACAAGAAGGAATATGGAAGGGCCTGCAAGGTGCTTCCACCGTTTCGCTGTTCGCCTTAACTCGTGGACCTTGTCCCGGGACCATTGCCTCTCTCTGCGAAGCTCGATGAACCTGTCGATGGCCACCTTGACCGATTTTTAATGGGCATGCTGGCCTAACTTTCGCTCCCTATGGATGAGTCTTTCAAGAGTGTCAAAGACTCCCAGCAGCTGCACGTGCGCTATCCTGGCGAACAAGCCTCCACTGTCAATAGCTTCTTGTGGCAATATGAGGCTATCACTAGTTTTGCCCCTGAGATCACGTGAGGAGCTACTAGTACCTGCAGTAGGTCCTATGGAGCATGTGGGGAGCAATCCCCAGCTACAAGTATATTTTATTTATTTATTATTCTTACACCTAGCGACCTATCTAGGCCATGAGGACCCCCTGCGCATCTTAGCCTAGGAAAACCGTTCCGGGCTAACGTCCGGCCGGGTGAAAAACCTAGGTTCCGCTGCGTCGTACCGCTTCTATCTGCTCTTTGACCTGCCTTACCGAGATCGGGCTCAGCGTGCCCGCTTCCTAGCTCATGAGTTGATTCGCATGCTGGAACATGTCCAGCCTGCCCGAGCGGAGTAGCCATCTCGCGATAATTCCTGCTTTTCCTGGGGTGTCGAGCATCCTGTCCGTGTCTATCGGTCCTCCTAGAGCTTGGACGAGGTGCTCTCGTCTTTCTCTTTCCCGTGGGCAGAAAACGAGGATATGCCGGATGGTCTCTCTGCCCTGACCGCAGTCGCACCAGGGGCTGTCAAAGCCTGGGACCCTACGCTTAAAAGGAAGTCTCGCAGCCCAATCTTGCCAGTCCTCGCTTGGACGAGGATGGAGCTCTCGGCCTTATGGAGTCCCTTATGGAGCTTGAGGACGTGCTTGTCTGGCGGCATCTTAGTTGCTGCCGGGGCTCGTGCTGTTCGATTTTGCTGCGTTTTTGCCATCTCTGGAGCCAATCTCTCTCCTCAGCCTTGCTCGCCGAGTCTCCCGCTAGCCATTCGTCTAGCCACTTCTTGCGGTCGGGGACTTCCGGACCTTTTAGTCTGCGCCGTCGAGTCGGCCTTGTTAGGATCCATCTGGCCGCCTTATCACAACTTGCTTGGATAAGTGACGCGATGCGCGGCTGTTGGAGCCTCTCTTCCGATGCCGCCACCCTTCTGTTGAGCCACGTGTCTAAGGGGGACACGTAAGCTTCCGTTTCTAGTACTGCGGCAGCCGTGGCTTTAAAAGCTCCTGTGACCTTGCGGAGGCACTCTGTCTGGACGTCGTTGAGTGCCTTGGCTCTATTTTTCGAGACCTGGCGGTGCCACTCTGAAGCTCCATAGCCTATCGCAGACCGTACGACGGCTATATAGACTTGGCGGGCTCGCTGAAGAGACGCGCCCCATGTCGAGCCGGCTATCCGGTCTAAAGCATAGACCTGCGTCGCCATCTTCTTCGATATCGACTGGATATGGGCGTCCCAGCGGAGACGTCTATCCACCTGGATGCCAAGGACGCGGCAGGAGTCTTCTGGTTCGATTTCGTGGCCTTCTAGGGCTATCTTCGTATCCGGACCTTTTCGTTTTCGGGAGAAATGGACTAGGTGGTATTTTTTAACTGCGAAGGTCATGCCGTGACTGATTGCCCATTCTTTGCAGACCCTATGAGCGGCTGCTAGCCGCTCGCAGGTCTGCTCTGGGTCTAAGCCGAATCCCACGAGGTTCGTGTCGTCTGCGAAGGCTATAGTGGCTATCCCTAAGACGGCGCGGAGAGCTTTATAGAGACCGGCTGTATAGAGGCAGAAGAGGATGGGCGATAGGGTGAGCCCTGCGGGACGCCTGCTGGGACTAAGATCTCGTCCGATTCCTGGCCGTCGAAAAACAGCGTGGTAGTTCGGTCGGACAGGAAGCTTCGGATCCAGTTAATAGTCCATATAGGGACCCGTAACGCGCGTAAGTTGGCAAGGAGCCTTCTATGGTCAACGGAGTCGAAAGCGCCTGAGATATCTAGCGATAGGAGGGTTGCTGCGCCTCCATGCTTCCAGGCTGTTCGGACTAGGTCCGTTAGCAGCCGTAAGGCCGTTTCCGTGGAGCGGCCCTTTCGGTTCCCCATTTGTTCGTCCGGGAGCAGCCCGTTTTCTTCCGCAAAGCTGGCTAGCCGTTGCGCCAGCAGGCTCTCGATCACCTTCCCCATGGTGTTGAGCAGCGCGATAGGTCTCCATCCGCCGGCTTGGTGGTACTCGTTTGGCTGCTTTCCTGGTTTCCGGAGGATAACGGTCACTGCTTTGCGGAACGCTGTTGGATAGTATCCTATACGCCAGCATGCTTCCGCTAGGCCCCCTATCCCCCGGGTCTAGTTCTCTGCGCTTTCCATAGAAAGAGGTGGGGAATAGAAGGTTTGCACCTTAAGCAGCCCGCAAGGGCATATCCCTCTCTAGGACCACCGACATGCGCATCCGTCCTCTCGAGCCATAGCACGACCTCCTCGACCTGCAGCCTCCTAGGATAGCACCTACGCTAGCGACACTCCGACAGAGAAGATGCCCTTTGGCACAATCGAAGGCAGTCCGTCTCATCCTTGTCTCCAGGTCCCTAGGCTGGCCCAATCCAGCTGTTCATCCCCTTCCACGGCAAGTCCTCGAACCGGTTCCATCTCTAGTCGACCCTAGTGCGAGTAGGGGACGTAGGGGCTACCCTGTTCTTCTGCCGGTCCCGCGGTTGTCATGCTATGCTACGGCCCACCGGTGTCCTAGGGTGGCGAGCCCTAGACCGGCTTCCCGTTGCTCGCCGCCATCTCTGCCGGCGAGCCGACCATATCTTGCCGTAGGCCTTCGGTAAAGGGTACCACCACGCCGGCATAGTACCCTGTAAGGCCTCGACTAACCTGCCCTGATCCACTATATGTTCGTCTCCGGAGCGGTGCGCTGTCACCCCGAAAGGCGACACGGGCGGCCAGCCGTAGCCACTATTGCCTTAACGACTCCGTTCCCGTGCTCTTAACAACTTCCATTACTCCGTACGCACGCCCACTTAGGTATTCGTTCGATGCCCTCGCGGCTATTCACTGCAAGCCATCTCAGAGCTCGGCAGGGCCGAGGGTGTCCTGTCGTCGCCTCGAGAACCGAGTCGACGTTGGATGGTTTTTTTACCCAAATCCCTCTATAGAGACGAGGGCCTTCGCTGCGCGGCTGATTTGTCGTCGATCCGGCGTCGCGCGGTGTCGATTTTCGAGGCAGCTTGCTGCGTTTGGCGGGGGCGAAAAATTTTCGGTCGTGCGACGCCCGAAAATCCCGCATCATAGACCGTCTCAGCACAACTCCGGTGCAGCGACACAGCGACGCAGTAATGGCGCCTCGCTGCACTTTCGTGCAGAATGCGTCTCTACATCGGCTCTCCCTTAGTCAATTGACCTAGGAAGATTTCCAGCCGGCGCCGCGGGGAGGCTGTAGAGTCCGACTTCGCCAGCCCAGCTACAAGTATATAGTCTGCCATCTCTGGCACTTTCCTTTGTCATTTCTAATAGATAACCTTGAACCTTTCGCTTCCCACGCCTCCTTCAGTGCGACACTTCTTCTGCGGCCCGAAACGCTGCTTGCACTCGACAGTCCGTGCTCGCGATATTGGCCGGGAAGGCTATGGTCTTTTCTAGATCAATCCAGCGGTCGAGGATGGCGCAAAAGTTGTCGGCGAGAAAGCATTGCGGCTCTTATACGATAATCTGTTGATAGAACACTTCGAGTTGTTGCTGCATTTTCCATCGGCGTTTCTTTTGGCGGCTGAGGCGTTTCGACCTCACCGTGCCCAGAGGAGAGGGCTCTTAGACAGAGGACACAGATGCAGGCATTCGGGCTGGCTGACGAAGACAAGGCCCGTCTCATTGTAAGCAGAAATGAAGTAGAAGTACGTGTCAATCCATGGAATGCCGCGCGCACCTCTATCTGACTTCACGGGGTATATATGCCCTGCGGTTACATGGCGCATACCATAAACCGTATGCGGGTTCGGGTCACACACGGCAGCTTCTTAATAACAAGAGACGCGCATAGAGCAGGAAACCATCCGCCTCACCAAAGCGCCCGAAGTTTGTTACTTAGAGATAGGGCAAACCAGGACGACAGGTGTATCGGTCCGCGAGTCCCTGGAGTAAGAGTTAGAGCCCGCTGGATACAGATAGTAGCCGGCTTGTAGTCGAATGAATACACTCACTGCCTGAGGCCTCGTGCTGTTATAATATCTAAGCAGTCGAGCTTAGTGGCGGCGAATCCGAATTCGGCCTCTCTCTCAGTTCGTGGTATTATTATTATTATTATTATTCTTACACCTAGCGACCTATCTAGGCCATGAGGACCCCCTACGTATCTAAGCCTAGGAAAACCGTTCCGGGCTGACGTCCGGCCGGATGAAAAACCTAGGTTCCTCTGCGTCGCACCGCCTCTGTCTGCTTTCTGACCTGCTATACCGAGATCGGGCTCAACGTGCCCGCTTCCTAGCTGATGAGTTGATTCGCTAGCTGGAACATTCCCAGCCTGCCCGAACGGAGTAGCCATCTGGCTATAATCCCTGCTTTCCCTGGGGTATCGAGCATCCTGTCCGTGTCTATCGGTTCTCCAAGAGCTTGAATAAGATGCTCTCGTCTTTCTCTCTCCCTTAGGCAGAAAACGAGGATATGCCGGACGGTCTCCCTACCCTGACCGCAGTCGCACCATGGGCTGTCGAAGCCTGGAACCCTGCGTTTAAAGAGAAAGTCTCGTAACCCGATCTTGCTAGTCCTCGCCTGGATGAGGATCGAGCTTTCCGCCTTGTGGAGTCCCTTGTGGAGCTTGAGGACGTGCTTGTCTGGCGGCATCTTGGTTGCTGCCGGTGCTCGCGCTGTTCGGTTTTCCTGCGTTTGCTGCCATCTCTGGAGCCAGTCTCTCTCCTCGGCCTTGCTTGCTGAATCTCCAGCCAGCCATTCGTCTAGCCATTTCTTGCGGTCGGGAACTTCTGGACCTTTAGGCCTGCGCCGTCGAGTCGGCCTTGTTAGGATCCACCTAGCTGCTATGTCGCATCTAGCTTGGATAAGTGATGCGATACGCGGCTGCTGGAGCCTCTCTTCCGACGCCGCCACTCTTTTATTAAGCCATACCTCTAGGGGTGATACGTAGGCTTCTGTTTCTAGTGTCGTGGCTGCTGTCGCCTTGAAAGCCCCTGTGACCTTGCGGAGGCACTCGGTCTGGATATCGCCTAGTGTCTTAGCCCTGTTTTTCGAGATGTGGTGGTGCCATTCTGAGGCTCCATAGCCTATAGCAGACCGCACGACGGCTATATAGACTTGGCGGGCTCGCTGGAGAGACGCACCCCATGTCGAGGCTGCTATGCGGTCCAGGGCATAGACCTGCGTTGCCATCTTCTTGGAGATCGACTGGATGTGGGTGTCCCAGCGGAGGCGTCTATCCACCTGGATACCGAGGACGCGGCAGGAGTCTTCTGGCTTAATTTCGTGGCCTTCCAGGGCTATCTTCGTGTCCGGACCCTTCCGTCTTCGGGAGAAGTGGACCAAGTGGTATTTCTTAACTGCAAAGGTCATGCCATGGCTGACTGCCCATTCTTTGCAGACCCTGTGAGCGGCTTCCAGTCGCTCGCAGGTCTGCTCTGGGTCTAAGCCGAAGCCCACGAGGTTCGTGTCGTCTGCGAAAGCTATGGCAGCTATCCCTGGGACGGCGCGGAGAGCTTTGTAAAGACCAGCTGTATAGAGGCAGAAGAGAATAGGTGACAGGGGCGAGCCTTACGGAACGCCAGCTGGGACCGGGATCTCATCCGATTCCTGGCCATCGAAAAACAGCGTTGTTAATCGGTTAGATAGGAAGCTTCGGATCCAGTTAATGGTCCATATAGGGACCCTTAACGCTCGTAGGTTGGCGAGGAGCCTTCCATGGTCGACGGAGTCGAAAGCCCCCGAGATATCCAGCGAGAGGAGGGTTGCTGTGCCCCTATATTTCCAGGCTGTACGAACTAGGTCCGTTAGTAGCCGCAGAGCAGTCTCCGTGGAACGACCTTTCCGGTTACCCATCTGTTCGTCTGGGAGGAGTCCATTCTCTTCGGCAAAGCTGGCTAGCCGTTGCGCTAGCAGGCTCTCGATCGCCTTGCCCATGGTGTTGAGCAAGGCGATAGGTCTCCATCCGCCGGCTTGGTGGTATTCGCTTGGCTGCTTTCCTGGTTTCCGAAGGATAACGGTGACTGCTTTCCGGAACGCTCTAGGATAATATCCTATACGCCAGCATGCCTCTGTTAGAGAGGCTAGAGCTCGGTAAAGTGGCTTTCCTAGACGCTTCAGGAATCCGTTCGGGAGCTGGTCCGGTCCAGGTGCTTTCCACTGTCCGGCCTTAGTAAGGACGTCCTGTACTTGCTCCGTTGTTACCTCGTAATCGATATTAAGAGGCGGTGCGAACCGGTTTGTTGTTCGGAAACCGGTCGGCGTAGCTTTAGGAGGAGGATAGAACCTCGCGCGGAAGGCCTCTGCTTTCTCCTTATGCGTCGTTGCTTCGCCTTGCGGTGTATAGAGCGTGGGGACGGCTGGGGGTAGCGGCGGCGCGGCCCCTTCAGTTCTGGCCCATCTTGCGATGCTCCAGATACCAGCTGGCTGGCTGGAGGCCTCGTGTAGCATGCTTCTCCAGGTCGATGTTTTCGCTTCGCGGATTGCCTTCTTTTTCGATAGAGATGCTTATCGGAGGGCTCGCCAGGCTACGTCCGTTCTGTCGGAAAGCCATGTCCGCTGGGCTCTTCTCTCCTCTTCTATGAACTCCTTTATGTTACGGTTCCACCAGGCCTTGCCTCTCCCCTTAGAACGACGGGGGGGTGCCGCGAGGTCGGCTATCCGAGTTAGCTCTTTGGTCAACATTTCGGTGTATCCGTCGATCTCTTCTGGTGTCTTAAGTAGCCCTGGCTGCGGTAGGTGTGCGGCTTCTGCCTTCGCTTGGTCGTAATCGGCTGTTTTCCAGCTGCGTCGCGGTCTATCCTGAGGATCGCTTCGAGATCCAGCCACGCGTATCACCTGTGGGAGGTGGTCGGATCCAGCATATGGAGCATACCCGTCGTAAGCAGCCCTGAGATCGTCCGTGGTCCACGCTAGGTCGATCGTAGAGTCTGCGCACCCTTTTCGAGTCCATGTCGGTGTTCCAGGAGGTGTGATCAGCTGGAGCCTCCAGGATTCTGCTAGCTGGAGCAGCTTATCGGCCGCTCTATGGGGCCGGACGTTGTGTCCTCCCCAGATGGGGTGGTGGACGTTAAAGTCGCCTACGAGGACTGTTCGTTTTAGCTGGGGTCCGGCGTGGAGAGCTTCGATAGCTGGCAGGTCTGATCTGCTTATGGACCTAGGAGGAGGCGAGTATACGCAGATAACCGTTATAGGACCGTCAGGTAGCTGGATCGTGAGGTGACACCTGTCTGGCTGCGCCTTGTAAGTCCACTGCGCTGGGGGGTACTTCTTATTAATGTAGATGCATGCTCTGCCTCCCTCGGTGGCATAGAGAAGGTAGTACGGAGAGGATCTCGGGCAGTAGGTAGTCGGTATATGCGGGTTCTTCCAGGGCTCTTGTATAGCTAGGACGTCGTACTCTTCGTGGATAGCCTCGACCGCCGGTATCTGCGCTTTCTTGCTTTTCCGCGTGTTCCAGTGTAGGATCCTTAGAGCTGTCATTGGCGGGCGTAGATGCTGTCCTGCGTCGATTCCGGCGTTTCGATATCCATGTCGTCTATCGCTTCGTGGGTTCTGCTGCGGGCTCTGCCAGTGCTTCTAGTACGGCAGCTGGTTGCTCGACGCTTCCGCGGCTGTACTGTCTGCCAGTCTTCGGCTGTTGGCTTAGGGGGTTCTTGCGGGGGCAGTGCGAATCCCTTCGGTCTCGTGATGTAAGCAGCCTTGGCGATCTGGACCTGCTCCTGGCGGACTGGGCAGTCCTTGGACCACGCCGTGTGTGGTCCTCGACATGCAGGACAGCAGTATCGGCTTTGATTCTCCGTTTCGGGGCATTCTTTATCGTTATGCTTAGTCGAAGAGCAGAGTCCGCACCTTCGTGCGTGACGGCAGACTCGGGCAATGTGTCCGTATCGATAGCAGTGGTAGCACTGCTTGAGTTGCGCTCCTTCGGCGAAAGGCTCACATGGATAGTACCCGTACTGCCAGATAAGGCCGTCTCGGCATAGCTGCTCTGCTTGCTGAACAGTAGCGACGGCGATATATAGGGTCGTGACCTTCCTGGGCGACGTCTTGGCGTTGCGAGGGAGCTTTGTTTCTAGGACGTCGATAGGGCCTCCTGGTTGGTTCCGAAGCTGGGTTCCTAGCTGTCCTAGGTTCGTTTCTGCGGCTTCCTTGTTGATGCCATGGGCTACCACCAGGATTTTTCTCTTCTGGATAGAGGCGTTCTCTCCGAAGGCCTCGGCGGTCCAGGCTAGGTCGGCTTCCAAGGCCTGTTTTTCTGCTGTTGTTTTGCATGTGACAGCGTAGTCTCCACTGGGGAGCTTCCGTGCTGCTACTGCTGCCTCTCTCCCTGTGGCGGCGTTGATCTTGCGTACGATCTCTGCGTAGGTGCGTCCTTCTGCCTCTGCGGCCTTAACTGTGATCTCTCGTTCCTGCCGTGGAGGCAGTGCCTTGGCTGTCTGGGGGGCTCTAGGTGCGGGGGTAGCAGTTATAGTGGAAGCAGCAGCTGCGTACATCTTAGGGGCTTTAATGTCTTTATAGATAGCCTGTAGCGTGTTCTCGATAGCGTTGATGCGCTTTTCGATGCTAGTGCAGCTGTTTAGCCCCTCGGCTGTCTGGGCCGCCTCTAGGATCGGAATGGCGGTCTGGGCGGCTGCGGCTATAGCTGCCATATCCGGTTCACCGGCTAGGAAGCGTTTGAAGCTGTTGACCGCGCTGCGTATGGTATCTAGACCAGGTCTAGGTGCTGTGAGGCTGCTTGGCGATGGCGTTCTCGAGTCCGGAGGCGATAGCTCAAGCGGTGGGGCGGGCCGTTGGAGGCTCTCACCACCCGCGCTTTGCCTCGAGGGTGGTGAATCGACCATTTCTAGGGTAATTGGGGCCCTAGGAACTGTTTCCGGGCTATCCGGTGGGTTTCAGAGTCGTGGTTGTGAAGTTATCGCCGTGTGGGGTCGGTTTCGAAAAGTTTTTTCTCTCTCCAGTTCGTGGTATGCCGCTTCGGCTGTCGTCGATAAACTGCGGTGCCAAGAAGCGGTTCACGCCTGCTCTTATCTATCTTCCCTCTCCCCTCGTGTCTAATAATTGTGTTGTGTAGCTGAACACGCTGTTCGCGCCAGCATTACGCGTGCACGAGGTACCGCGCCGTAAGCCAGGGGCAATCATCGAATGCACGCCGGACTCGGGCGCTTGGGTTTAAGAGTCCTATGAACTCGTAGACGGGATATCCGGTAATTGAACCATTTACTGCCCTCCACCACAAGGGGCTCTGGGAAGTACCTGCTGTCCCCATACCAACTCTGCCGCACGTGTGTTCTAAGTAGGTACCTAAGTTTTTCGAACGCCGGCGCTACGGAGATCGAAGGCGTATATTTGGGGAGGTCGGCGAGTTGCACATAATCTCAGCAGAGACTGACTGCTCGTCCCATCACGCGGCCACTTGATACGTGGCGGGGGTAGGTAAACAGTAATAAGGTGCGGTATCCTTATCAAGGAGGGGTCCTGCTACCCCACCTACCTAGTTGGGATATCGCACCATAGATAGTTTCCTGCCCTGACAGCCACTTCGTGGCCGGCGGACGGAAGACATCATCTTTCCCCTTCACCCCAGTCTACACCATATCACGGCCTCACCTGGCAGTATGGTTACTATCCATGTGAGCCTTTCACCGAAGGAGGTCAGCTTAAGCAGTGTTACCGCTGTTATCAGTATGGAAATATCGCCCGCGTCTGCCGCCACGCACACAGGTGCGGGCTCTGCTCCTCAACTAAGCATAACGACAAAGAATGCCCAGAAACAGAGAACAAGAGCCGGTACTGCTGTCCAGCATGCCGAGGACCACACACTGCGTGGTCTAAGGAGTGTCCAGTCCGCCAAGAGCAGGTCCAGATCGCTAAGGCTGCTTATATCACGAGACCGAAGGAATTCGCACTGCCCTCGCAAGAGCTTCCCAAGTTAACAACCGGAGACTGGCAAACAGTACGGCCGCGAAAGCGTCGAGCAACTAGTTACCGCACCAGAAGCACGGGCAGAGCCCGTAGCAAACCCACGAAGAGGCAGACGACGTGAACATCGAAACGCCGGCGTCAACGCAGGATAGTATCCATGCCCGACCATGACAGCGATGAGAATCCTACACTGTAACACGCAGAAAAGCAAGAAAGCACAGACACCGGCAGTCGATGCCATCTCCGAAGAGTACGACATCCTAGCTATCCAAGAGCCTTAGCAAACCCACATATGCCGACCACCTACTGTCCGAGCTCCTCTCCGTAATACCTACTCTTTGCCGCCGAGGGAGGTAGATCATGCATCTACATTCACAAGAAGTACCTCCCAGCGCAGTGGACCTACGAGGCGCAGCCAGATAGGTGCCACTTCACGATCCAGCGGCCTGATGGTCCTATAACAGTCATCTGCGTATATTCATCCCCTAGGCCCAAAAGCAGACCAGACCTGCCAGCTATCGAAGCCCTCTATACCGGACCCTAGCCGAGACGAACGGTCCTCGTGGGCGACTTCAACGTCCACCACCCCGCCTGGGGAGGATACAACGTACGGCCTTATAAGGCAGCCGATACGCTGCTCCAGCTAGCAGAATCCTAGAGACTCTAGCTGATCACACTTTCTAGCACATAGACGTGGACTCGAAAAAGATACGCGGACTCTACCATCGACCTAGCGTGGGCCACCGAAGATCTCCGGGTTGCATACGACGGATATGGCCCGTACGCTGGATCTGACCACCTCCCCTAGGTGATACGCGTAGCCGGACCTCAAAGCGACCCTCAGGATAGGCCTCGGCGAAGCTGGAAAACAGCCGACCACAACTAAGCTAAAGTGGAGGCAGCACACCTACCACAGCTAGGGCGACTCTAGACACCAGAAGATGTCGACAGATACACTGAGACGTTAACCAAAGAGCTAACCCGGATAGCCGACTTAGTTGCCACCTCCGCCACTCTAAGGGAAGAGGCAAGACTTAGTGGTACCACGAAATAAAACACGCTACAGAGACAGAGAGAAGAGGCCAGCGGACATGGCTCTCCGATAGGACAGATGCAGCCTGGCGAGCTCTCCGGCAGGCATCTCTCTCGGAAAAGAAGGCGATCCGCGAGGCAAAGACAGCGACCTGGAGAAATATGCTCCACGAGGCCTCTAGCCAGCTAGCTGGCGTCTGGAACATCGCGAGATGGGCCAGAACCGAAGGGGCCGCGCCGCTATTACCTCCAGCCGTCCCCACGCTACACACGCCGCGAGGCAAAGCCACGATGCACAGGGAGAAAACAGAGGCCTTCCCATGAGGTTCTATCCCCTCCCTAAAGCTATGCATACCGACGTTCTAATAACAAACCGGCTCGCAGCGCCTCTCGAAATCGACGGCAAGGTGACAGCGGAGCAGGTCTAAGACGTCCTAAATAAGGCAGGCCAGCGGAAGGCACCTGGACTAGACCAGCTTCCGAACGGATTCCTCAAGTGCCTAGGAAAGCCCCTCTTCTAGGCTTTCGCCTCCCTAGCGGAAGCGTGTTAGCGTATAGAATACTATTCAAGAGCATTCTGGAAAGCAGTGACTCTCATCTTCCGAAAACCAGGAAAACAGCCAAACGAGTACCACTAAGCCGGCGGTTAGAGACCTATCGCTCTACTAAACACCACAGGGAAGATGATCGAGAGCTTACTAGCGCAAAGGCTAGCCAGCTTTATCGAAGAGAACGGGCTACTCCTAGACGAACAGATAAGCAAGCGGAAAGGACGCTCCACAGAAACGGCCTTACGGCTACTAACGGACCTGGTCCGCACGACCTAGAAACATAGAGGCACCGCAACCTTCCTTGCGCTAAATATCTCGGAGGCTTTTAACTCGGCTAACTATAGAAAGCTCCTCGATAACCTACGAACGTTAAGGGTCCTGATATAGACTATCAACTAGATCTAAAGCTTCTTATTTAACCGATTAATAACGTTATGTTTCGAGTCGGACGTGACCCCGATCCTAGCTAGTGTTCCGTAAGGCTCACCCTTATCGCTTATTCTCTTCTGTCTCTATATAACTAGCCTTTATAAGCTCTCCGTGCCATTCTAATAATAGCAACTATAGCCTTCGTAAACGATAGGAATCTCCTCGGCTTCGGCCTAGACTTAGAACAGACTTACGAGCGGCTAGAAGCCGCCCACAAGGTCTATAAAGACTACGCTATCAGCTACGGCATAACCTTCGTAGTTAAGAAATATTATCTAGTCCACTTCACCTGTAAGCGAAAGGGCCTAGATACTAGGATCGCCCTAGAATGCTACGAAATTTAATTAAGAGGACTCGTGTCGCGTACTCGGCGTCTAGATAGATCGTCGGTTACGCTAGGACACCTTTATCTAGTCGATCTTTAAGAAGATGGCCACGTAGGTCTATGCCTTAGACCGCATAGCCAGCTCGATATGGGGTGCGTCCCTTTAGCGAGCCCGCTAAGTCTATATAACGGTTATATAGTCCGCTATAAGCTATAAAGCTTTAGAGTGGCACTGCCAGATCTCGAAAAACAGAGCTAAGACGTTAGACGATATCTAGATAGAGTGGCTCCGCACAGTTATAGGAGCTTTCAAAGCCACGGCTGCCGCAGTAGTAGAAACGGAAGCTCACGTGCCCCCCTTAGACACGTGGCTCAACAGAAGGGTGGCGGCATCGGAAGAGAGGCTCCAGCAGCCGCGCATCTCATCATTTATTCAAGCGAGATGCGATAAGGCAGCCAGATGGATCCTAACAAGGCCAACTCGGCGGCATAGACCGAAAGGTCCGGAACTTCCCGACCGCAAGAAGTGGCTAGACGAATGGCTGGCTGGAGACTCAGCACACAAGGCTGAGGAGAAAGACTGGCTCCAGAGATGGCAGCAAAGCCAGACATCACGGCAAAACCAGACATCGCGAGCTCTAGCAGCAACTAAAAAGCCGCCAGACAAGCACGTCCCCAAGCTTCACAAGGGGCTTCACAAGGCGGAGAGTTCGATCCTCGCCCAGACAAGGGCTGGCAAGATCGGGCTGCGAGACTTCCTCTTTAAGCGTAGGGTTCCAGGCTTCGACAGTCCGTGGTGCAACTGTGGTCAAGGCAGGGAGACCATCTGGCATATCCTCGTTTTCTGCCCAAGGGGGGAGGAAAAGACGAGAGCATCTCGTCCAAGCTCTAGGAGAACCGATAGACAGGGATAGGATTCTCAACACTTAGGGAATGTAGGAATTATAGCGAGATGGCTACTCCGTTCGGGCAGGCTGGGCATGTTCCAGCTGGCAAATCAGCTCATCAGCTAGGAAGCGGGCATGCTGAGCCCGATCTCGGTATAGCCGGTCAGAGAGCAGGCAGAAGCGGTGCGACGCAGTGGAACCTAGGTTTTTCATCTGGCCGGACGCCAGCCCGGAACGGTTTTCCTAGGCTTAGATACGTAGGGGGTCCTCATGGCCTAGAAAGGTCGCTAGGTGTAAGAATAATAATAATAATAATAACCAAAGTTATAGAATGGAACAAAAGGAACTTTTAACCCACATTCACTACATCCAATCCCCGCATTTTCCAGCCCCTCCCCCCCTCCCCCTTCCCCCCCGAAGGTTAACCCCGCATACAAAATAGCCACCCCCGCTGGGACCTAGCGGGCAATATCCGGCGGTGTAAAGCCGCTACGGACATTTTCCGTCAGGGGTTCCATACCTTGGTTAATATTACCTGCATCCACTATAAGATTGTCACGGCTGCCGACCAAGGCCTTTCGTTATAGATTCTGGGTAGCTGGTAATGCGACTCCGTTGACGCTCCGAGACGACATCCGTACACACAGAGAGAAGCCATGGCGAAACTGACCGAGGACCAAATTGAGACGTACCCCAACGAGAAACCCGCCATCCAGGCGCTCGAACGAAGCGATGACCCCTACTCGTTCCTGTCGGCCGACGACGCGGCTTTTATGCGGTCCTATGACGGCAAGCGAGGCAAGAGAGTGGTGCGCAAAATTGACATGCGGCTCGTGCCCGTCATGTGTCTGCTTTACCTCTGCTCCCACATCGACCGTGGCAACATCGGCAACGCTAAGATCGAGGGCATGGATAAGGACCTTGGCCTCACGGGTTCCCAGTACAACATTGCCAGCACCATCTTCTTCGTGCCCTACATCATCTTTGGTAGGAAAAGCCATGTTCCGTTGACCGGGCGAAGCTCCGTTGACACTCGCCCGCAGAGATACCGTCCAACATTGTCATCAAAAAGGTCCGCCCGAGCATCTGGATGTCGTTCCTCGTCGTATCATGGGGCATTGTCATGACGCTCATGGGCATCGTCAAGAACTTTGAGGGCATGGTCGCCTGCCGCGTGTTTCTAGGTCTTTGCGAGGTAAATTGTCTTCCATAAAGATCACCAAAAAAAGACGGGCTAAGCTGATACACCATCATGCCAGGCCGGCTTTTTCCCCGGCGCTGTCCTCATCATCAGTAGCTGGTACTCGCGGCATGAGCTACAGCAGCGCCTCGCCATCTTCTACACGGCGTCTGCCTTTTCCGGGGCGCTGAGCGGGCTATTGGCCTTTGCCATTGCGCGTATGGACGGGGCGCGCGGCATCCGGGGGTGGCGGTGGATCTTCCTTATCGAGGGTGCCGTTACTATCTCTATCGGTCTGCTCATGCCGCTCCTCATAGTCGACACGCCCGAGCGGGCGAGCTGGCTCGACGCTGACGAGAAGCGCTTTATCGACCTGCGCCTGCGCCTCTCGGGCGTGCGCACCCGGACACACACCGACCAGGACGGCGCCGACCGCTTCTCCTGGCGCCTCCTCGCCGCTACTATGGCCGACTGGAAGATTTGGTGCGGCATCGTCCTTGCCTGGGCTAACTCGGTCCCTAACGCCGCCTTCAAGTTCACCATGCCCCAGATTATTACACAGCTCGGCTTCACCTCGTCTAAAGCCCAGCTGCTAACTGTCCCACCCTACTTTTGCGGCGGTGTCTCGGCCTGGCTCGTTGGCCGCTTCTCGGACCGCTTCGCCTGGCGCTTCCCATTCATCGTCGGGCCCTGTACCGTCCTCGTCATCGCCCTAGGCCTGCTATTTAACTTTTCCTCCGACGTCAAGAACAACGTGGCCGTCATGTACTTTGGCATCGTGCTGGCCCAGATGGGTATTTACCCCCTCCTCCCAGGTATCTCGGCCTGGGTTGGCAACAACCTGGCCTTGTCGTGGAAGCGCTCCATAGGCCTGGCCTGGCTGCTGGCCGCTGGCAACTTAGGCAGTGAGTCCCCCTCCCCCCCTCCCCCTTTTTTTTCTGTCTTTGATCCCATTGTCTGATTCTTACTTCAAGGTCTCGTTGGCACTAGCGTCTTTTTGGATATGGAAGCGCCCCGGTACCCCACCGGATACGGCACTTCACTGGGTATAGTCTGTTTAGCTGTCCTTGTGGCCTGCATCCTGGAGTTCTCTCTCTGGACGTTAAACAAGGCCAAGTCCGCCCAGTCCGAGGCCGATATCCGCTCAAAACACACGCAGGACCAGCTGGAGGCCATGGGGGAGAAGAGTCCTCTGTACCAGTACACCCTGTAAAGTTATTACCACGCGATAGTGTGTGTGGTCTTAGGCGTGGCCCTACACCCATCGTCCTAACTAAATACTGGACGATAGAATCCAAATACGAGTTTGACTTTTCATACTTTAGTACCAGTGTTGTTTCTATTCATGCGACCACTGTAGAGGATTCTTATTAAAACGGACAGTCAAAATGGACAGAGGTTTTAGAGGAAAGATTACTATCAGATCACAACTCCGCGTGTGCGAGACGTCTTTATTGGATACGCAAGAGTCAACACATTTGTGTTCAAGGACATATAATCCGCATCCCGTGGCATACACGAGCCTTTGATCACGAACGTTAATCTAACATCACCCTTTACTCCCCGATTCCGTCCAATAAGCGTTTAGAGAGACGCGCTTGGACCTTACTAATACAATTGACATAGGCAACATAAAGTTATGCACTATGTTGTTGACGCCGATTCATTATTATATTATAATGGTTTAAACACATTGTCTCCTGCAATTCCCGTTTAGTACACTCTTAGAAAAACGCCAGTGCATTCGGAGGGCTTGCAACGCCACCGGGGACCTGTACAGAGCGGGTTAGTAGACTTCAAGATAAATCTCACAGGTAAGGCGCCTTACGTTCATGGGCGAGCTCGCGAGGAAGAAAATGTAGCGCTTCGATGCTCCACACATGCGGGAGAGCTCCTCGAGGTAAAACATCTCGCCGATGGGCATGCCCCAGCCGGCGAGCAGCCACTCGTGCATGTGCCAGTCGAGTTGAGTGCAGGGCCAGACCTCGAGGGCACGCGTATCGCCGGCGACGGCGGCGAGGCGGCGGTCCCAGAGGAAAGAGAGGAGCTCGCGCGACGGCTGGAACCCAATGTTCTCGGGCTTTTCTGTCTGGTAGCGACGGTCGAGCTCGTCACGCCGCGCCTCGTCTAGGGCCTCGTACTGCGCAAGGTAGCCGAAGCGCACTAATAAGATGTCGCCAGGTCGGAACACGTCGAGGTCCAGACCCTGAAACCGCAGTGCCTCGACGACCTCGGAAAACGGCACGGAGTGGGCGCTCAGGGCGTCGACCTCGATCCCGCGCTGCTGCACCCACGCGTACCAGTCGACAAAGACGACGCGTCCGGCTATACCCTTTTGCGATACGTCTAGTGGCGGCAGTTAGAGGAGCATTCTGTGTCGTGGTAATGGAGAAATAAAAAGCCGCCTTACGCTGGATTCCGTTAGGGACTGGCGAGGCCGCAAAGTCGTCTGCGGTGCGGCCCATATAGTACATCTATCAGTCTGGATTAGTATATAATAATAGGCGGTTTTTTGTGGCATTCTGGGCACTGACCGCTTCTTTCTGGTAAGCGTAATGCCGGAACCCATCCCACTGTGAGCTGCACTGCGAGTTGAAGCTCCACTAGCGTTTTGCGAGTCATTAGTGCCTGCAATCCGGGATGCCAGCGTATCGGTTGTCGACCCCTCTCACCTCGTCGTCGTGCGCATGCTTCAGTGGCGCTTTGTTGATCGTCTTCTTCTCTAACAGCTTTCGGGGAAACCGCGGCTTCGAGGCACCTGTCATGGACCAGCTGGCGGCTAGAGCATTAGCAACAAAGGCATCGCGGGGTGAGACGGCACATTGTATTTTTACTTTAGCGAGATGCGCTCGCCTGTCCGGATGTTTTCGGCGGCGGCTTGGGCGACGACGACATCTGTCAGGTGGTTCAAAGTGCCGAGTTGGTCGTCAGGACCCCAGAGGCCCCAGGCGTTGCCATGGGGGCCGTTTTTGTCCAGTGGCAATTCACTGAATTTCGGGTAATATTTTTGCTTTGTAGGTTTAGCCATGCCAGCTGTGTGACGGGTGGAATACTGGGAGAAAGGGCTATAACACTACACAGATAGTGTTTATACGCAGCACTACGGATATTATCCGATTACCCCGCACGTTCCACCCCCGCAAGCCGGACCGGAACCGACGCCGTGATCCACTGGCAACCCGAATAGTTATTAGGGCTGCTTAGGAAATAAGTTTCGTCATATAACGTAGATGTCATATCAGCCGGATAGTCAGATCAGCCGGACACTTATCGGCACCTTCGCGACAAATTAATCAATTACGCAACCACAACGCCTTAAATCAATCTAATCTAATCGGAATCCGAATCTCCAGACGCCTCTACAACTATCTCACAAGTGCGCGCATTATGACCGATGTTTCCGCAGGTGCCACAGCGCCTTTCGCGTGGTTGCGCCCTCCTCGCACGACTACTACTCGTATGCGTTTCGTCCCCTAACTGTCTATCTAGGTCCTTCTGGTCTAAAAGGTCTTGTCCCTCGCCGATACTAAGTGTACCCCCTTGCCTTACACGTGTTTTCTTTGCTCTGCGACGTTTTACAAGGCTGCTATTCGCCTCTCGAAGGTTACGGACCTCGGCTCTTAAAAGGGCATTCTCGTGCATTATCGCTATCGTACCCTTCGTAATCTGGTCAACTGCTGATAGAATCGGTGTCGGAGAGCTTCCCTAGTGACGTCGGACTCGACTTTTAATATAATTAGTCTGCGAAGTCGCCTTGGTCGGGTTATGTGGCGTCTAAGAGGCCCATAGGATAGTCGCGGTCGGGAGGCTCCTAGTCGGCGAAAACGTCGATAACTTGACATTTAGTTTCAATATGACCTGTTCCGGGTTTAGAGGGACTAAACTGGCCCCTCTAAATCCGGCTTTAACGTTGTTAGGTATGAAAACCTTAGAAAACGCCGCCTAAAAGGCGATTAGGAACTCGGCCTTCGTGATATAATTCACGTACGATTTTATAAACCCTTCGATCTCGCGACCGTACGCCCGCTTCAATGGACCAAAACACCCAACGTTAAGGGGCTAAAGAAGATGCGGCGAGTGCGGAGGTATAGAGACCGTGATGATGTTCTTCTCTTTGCAGAAAACCTGGAATTCGGCCGAAATGTGGCTCTTATGCCCGTCGATAACTAGCATCCGATATAGTCCCTTTGTGCACGTGGCAGTGTGTTTATCGAAATGCCAAATCCAGCCCAGGCCTGTCTTGTTATTGGTCCATCTATTCGAGGTAGGTTTGATTACCTAGTCGCGTGGTAGGGTGCTGTCGGTGTACCAGTTCGCGAGATAGGTTTTGCCTTTTACTGCTATAAACGGCGGGACACACCAGCCGTCCGCATACACGCCCTGGATGGCGGTAACCCATTCCCGATTACCCGGCTGGATCTTCTTGCGTTTTCCGTCGCGATCGGCGCCTGTAACAACCATCGAGGACGCGATCTGGCCTATCATAAAGCCGGTCTCGTCGAAGTTGTACAGATTCTCGTCGAGAATGCCGTTCTTGACCCTTATATTATGGAAAAGCTTGAACCATGCCGCGATCTTTTCAGGATCCTCGTAGAGGGCCCTCTGATAGTCATATGCACGAGATAAACGCGTCTTTAGTCGTGGTTGTCGCTTGATGAAGTTCGAGGCCCAACGCGTCCCAACGCGTGATACGTGACGCGTCGTAAGAATAACATTGGCCATATCTTCCACATCTGGAATCCGGGGAGCAAACCCTCGCGAATCGAGGTCAATTACATATGTGACAATCACATTCTCTTCTAATTCCGTTAATCGATAGCGGACCGATCTGGTATCCTGTACGGCACGTATACCTTTCATTCTGTCGAAGAGGGTCGATCGAGGGACATTAACGATGGATACAGCGTGTCGGATAGATAATTTTGGGTCTTTTTTGAATCGCTTAGACCGCTAACGTAATCTGAGACTCGTTTGAAGGCTTTGCCATAATTCGTGGTGGAGGTATGTAACAGTAAAGTTAAGATAGTGGAAATTAGTGGGAAGTGTCCGGCTGATCTGACTGTCCGGCTGATATGACATCTACGTTACCTTGAAACTACATGATTTCAAGTCTTTTCTTAACGTAAAGTTATGCCTAACCCCTTGTCGTTTCCTAGGTCTCATGAGGTCTCTAGAGGTAGACCTACAACTTTAATAGTTTTCATTCCAATACCAGAGTAAATAATATGTATTTCTTGGCATTTTCATCACCTGTTTCTATTTATAAACCCTCTTCTCGTGCGCCCGTTGCAGTACAACAAATATCATCATGTCTCTTCAAGTTTCAAGTATAGTGATCCGTTTCTATAAGGTCGATTGGGCGAGTAGGCTGTCCGTAATCCTGCGGTTTCATCGTCGATTCGAATGGCAGACGTAGTCATAGTACAGCTGTCGAGAAAATGTTAGGGCTGTGGCCAGGCCAGTTGTATTCTCGCGATATCTTTCAGACTAGTCGAAGCCGTAAAAGGGTGCCTCTGTGAGAGAATGCTGTGAACAAGTCGTTTTCGGTCAAAGGTTAGGCCGGTCTTGTAAGTTCGAGGACCCCCGTTTGCCCCTCCCCCCCCCCTCACATTTGGGCACCTCAAAACCAGCCACCGAATTTCCAGCTCCTCGACTTCTTGTGTACGATGCATCCAAGATGGCTACGATACAAAGCCCGTCAGGGCCACGGGCCTCGGCGACTCGCTAGCTCCGTAATCCCGACCTCGCTTACCTGCCAACCCCATCCTCATAAGCTTGATTCTCGGCCTCCCCAGGGGGCGAGTGGTGGGGAGAGGGCCAGCGTTGGCGCTAGGGCGAATAAGGCGACGTCGCGGCCAACAAGCATTCTCGGCGGTACTTGGTGCGGGGGTGCCCCATAGCCAAGGAACCTATCCAAGGCAGCTTGGCAGCTTCGGACATTTCCCGCGCCCACCGGACCCCTCCCCGCAGGCCCTCCGCAGACGGAACAGCAAAAACGGCCGACCCCCCGCACCATGGTTGGTTCCTTGGTAGACTACCTAATTTACTGAGCGCGACCTGGAGGCCTGGCCCGTCCGTCACCTTGCGTACGCCCAGTTGAGCAAGGAACCACTTGGGTCACACGGCGCCACACCCACCCCGAGACCCTTATCGTCGCCAAGCTTATTCTTCCATCATGAACTTCTACCCCGTGCCGTCGACCATCAAGGCAGAGCTCTACGTGCGCATCCCCAACGCGCTGCGGTGCACCGAGCAGGCGTCCGAGTGGCACGGCGGCTTCGCGCGGGCCTTTCAGTGGATCTTCCTCGAGGGCCCCGTCGCTGACGCTGCGGGCAACTTGTTCGTCGTCGACGTCCCTTACGGCCGCGTGCTCAAAGTCACCCCGGCCAAGGAGGTCTCTGTCGTGGCCCACTGGGACGGCGAGCCCAACGGTCTCGCGGCGACCGAGGACGGCCTGCTGCTGATGGCCGACCACAAATAGGTGGGTTTTTACTCATACTCTAACTTCCTTACCGCTCCAGGCGAGGCCGACCGGGGACTGACCACTCGGCAGGGCATCCTGACGCTTGACCCGTCGACGGGGGCCATCACGCCGAGGCAGACGCAGCGGAACCTTGAGCGCTTCAAGGGCCCTAACGATTTGATTGTCGACTCCAAGGGCGCCGTCTACTTTACGGACCAGGGACAGACGGGCATGACGAATCCGACCGGACGCGTGTACCGGCTGGGGCCGGACGGGCGGCCGGATACGCTCGTCGACAACGGCGCGTCGCCTAACGGGCTGATGCTGAGCCGCGACGAGCGCTTCCTGTACGTGGCCATGACGCGGGCCAACCAGGTGTGGCGGCTGCCGCTGCACCCGGACGGCACGACGACCAAAGTGAGCTTCTTCCAGTCCTTTGGCAACGTCGGTCCTGACGGGCTCGCCCTCGACGAAGAGGGCAGCCTGTTCGTCTGCCACCCGAGCCTCGGCAGCATCTTCGTGGTGAAGTCGGACGGCATTCCCAAGGCCCGTATCGTGAGCGGCTCCCCCAGCAACAATCTGACCAACTGCTGCTTCGGCGGCCCCGAGAACAAGGCGCTGTATATTACCGACAGCCTCGAAGGCAACATCCAAACGGTCGAGTGGCACTGCCGCGGGGCGACGCCGCCGCCCAAGCTGAAGGGCTGGGGATAGGTGTCAGGATGATGGGGGTTGTTGCTTTGAAGCAATAAGGTGGGCCACCACCACTTGAGCCAACCGTCAATTGCTCCACCATGAATTTCGTGATGCCTTCGTCATCCCCTTACCGTCACCCATAAATAACTCGACGACCAGCCGTCTCTTAAGACCAGGTAGCAACACCATTCAGTTCCTTTCCTTCTCTTCTTTCTTTCCAATGGCTCTGATCGAAGATCTACGGATGGCGGCAGCAATAGACCTCGTCTATAACGGATGGTCTGTCCATAAGGCCGCTAAACAGCATCGCCTTAGTCGTCATACTTTGGGCCGGCGCCTCAAGGGCGGACGTTCGAGCCATACGTATCACCAGGACTGTCAGGCCGTCTACTCCGTCCAGGAGAGGTTTCTAATCAATTGGGCGCTGCGGTAAGCCTCATTTGGATACGCGCCTCCTCACTAGAGGTTCCACCTCTTTGCTGAGAAGATCCTCCTCGAGCAAGGGACCCACAAGGTGCAAGGAAATAACTGGTGTGCCAGAGTTTTGGACCGCCATAAGGAGTTGAGGTCCTTACAGAGCGTGCGGTATGACTGGAAGCGCGCACGAGCAGCATACAGCCAGAACATCGAGGAGTTCTTTAGTCGCCTAGACGCCAGGGCAGTTAAGAACGTCCCACCGGAGCGTACGTATAACGCCGATGAGATAGGCTCCATGCTAGGCATCGGAGACAACCCCTTGGTCATTGGACCGGCAGCGCTTAAGGAGATCTTTATTAACGACCCCCTTAACCGCGAATGGGTGACCATTGTGGAGTGCGTAAGCGCTTCAGGAGAGGCACTTCCTCTACTCCTCATCTTCGCTGGCAAGCACGTCCAGCAGCAGTGGTTTGGCGACAAATTTGACGATTACCTCAAGGACTGGATGTTCTGTTCGAGTCCCAACGGCTGGTCAGCCAACCAGATTGCGCTCAGCTGGCTGAACGAGGTCTTCATTCCCCGTACGGGGCCATCCGACCCTTCTCTACGGCGTCACCTTATCCTGGACGGCCACAAAAGCCATACGCAACCAGACTACATTCTGAATTGCCTCATGAATAAGTGCCACGCTTACAGGAGATCGGAGGTATAGGTCAGATAAGGAATGTAGAAGTCGCCCCGAGCCTTCTAAGTGAGACCCGGACTGAAGACCTAGTTTAATACAGGTAGAGGAGTGGAGGGTATCCCCTGTAAGCCCTCTGGTCGCTGGTTGGTCAGGTCAGGTGACCTGCAGACCCTGAATCTCTACTTCAGGAGTCTTTTCAGCGCGACAATAAGATATGGCTGAATTTTCTGCCAGCGCACACGTCGCAGGTGCTCCAGCCCCTTGACGTGGGCCCATTCAGCACCTTGAAAAGGACCTTCCGATCCTATCTCCGGCGGACCTGCCATACGCTAATGACGGAGTCAGCAGGCAAGTTCGAATTCATAGAGGCTTGGAAGCACACACGTCGTGATGCCCTCACCAAGGCCAAGGTGCTGACGGGCTGGTCGGTAACTGGCATCTATCCAAGGAACAAATTGAAGGCCTTGAACAGCAGGTTGGTTCGGCAGGCCAACTTCCAGACTGGAGACGACACGGAAGAAGCCCCTACGGGCCAAAAGACGCCTGACCATCTCTCTCATGTGTTTCACCAAGCTATGGAGATGCCCTCCACGTCGAAGGAGATGACAGCAATTACCCAACATGTCGCACCCCCAAAGGCGCCGGCAGGCTCCTTGCGAGGCAACCAAAATTAATTCTTCTAAGTAGTAAACAAAAGAGATGCCAGACACGGCGGACTATATATAACGCTTGCCAGGGCCCCTGCAGGGCTCCTCCACGTGACCTGACTAAGCAATCCCCACTTGGGAATGCCCTCACGGCGCGACAAAACAACTAGGGGTGGCCAGCTCAGGGAGGACTTCTCAATCAGATCGTCTGTTCATTCGCCAGGTCAAAAGAGGACTGGACCTCCTCACGGCTAACCTAGCTGCTGAGAGGGCCCTCACTGCCCGTTTAACTGCAGCGCTAGAGAAGAAACGTCCAAAAAAGAGAAAGGAAGTTATCCCTAAGGCTCAGCAGCAGTTTGTTGGCTTACAACATGTGTTTAACGTGATGGATCAATTAAGAGCGGCTAACGATGCAGGTACTTCAAACCAGAAAGGAACTCCGAAGAGTACGACGTCCTGGCTATCCAAGAGCCCTGGCGAAACCCACACATGCCGACCACCTACTGCCCGAGATCCTCTCCGTACCACCTACTTTACGCGATCGAGGGAGGTAGGGCATGCATCTACATTAACAAGAAGTACACCCCAGCGCAGTGGACATACGAGGCACAGCCAGATAGGTGTCGTATCACAATCCAACTACCAGACGGTCCTATAACGGTTATCTGCATATACTCGCCTCCCCCTGGGTCCACTAGCAGATCGGACCTGCCAGCTATCGAAGCCCTCTATACCGAACCCCAGCTAAGACGAACAGTCCTCGTGGGAGACTTTAACGTCCACCACCCTGTCTGGGGAGGACACAACGTCCGACCCTATAGGGCAGCTAATAAGCTACTCCAGCTAGCAGAATCCTGGAGACTCCAGCTGATCACACCCCCTGGAACACCGACATGGACTCGAAGAGGGTGCATGGACTCCACGATCGACTTAGCGTGGGCCACGGACGATCTCCGAGCTGCCTACGACGGGTATGCCCCATTTGCTGGGTCCGATCACCTCCCCCAGGTGATACGCGTGGCTGGACCCCATACAGACCGCCAAGATAGGCCACGACGCAGCTGGAAAACAGCTGACTATGGCCAGGCGAAGGTAGAAGCAGCACACCTACCACAGCCAGGGCGACTCGAGACACCAGAAGAAATCGATAGCTACACCAAGACGTTAACTAAGGAGCTAACTCGGATAGCCGACCTAGTTGCCCCCCTCCGCCACTCTAAGGGGAGAGGCAAAGCCTGGTGGAACCGCGAGACAGAAGAAGCTATAGAGAAGGAGCGAAGAGCCCAGCGGATATGGCTTTCCGATAGGACAGACGTAGCTTGGCGAGCCCTCCGGTAGTCAACTCTTTTAAAGAAGAAAGCAATCCGAGAAGCCAAGACGGCGTCCTGGAGATATATGCTCCACGAGGCCTCTAACCAGCCAGCTGGCGTCTGGAATATTGCGAGATGGGCAAGAACGGAAGGAGCAGCACCGCCGTTACCCCCGGCAGTCCCTACACTCTACACACCGCGTGGCGAAGCAACAACCCATAAGGAGAAAACAGAGGCCTTCCGAGAGAGGTTCTATCCCCTCCCTAAGGCCACGTACACCGGCTTCCGAATAACGAACCGGCTCGCAGCGCCTCTCGATATGGACAGCAACGTGACAGCAGAACAAGTCCAAGATGTCCTTACTAAGGCAGGCCAGTGGAAGGCACCTGGACCAGACCAGCTTCCGAACGGATTCCTTAAACGCCTAGGAAAGCCCCTCTTCCAGGCCTTGGCCTCCCTAGCGGAAGCGTGCTGGCATATAGGATACTATCCAAGAGCGTTCCAGAAAGCAGCCAAACGAGTATCACCAAGCCGGCGGATGGAGACCTATTGCGCTGCTTAACACCATGGGGAAAGCGATCGAGAGCCTACTAGCGCAACGGCTAGCTAGCTTTGCCGAAGAGAACGGACTACTCCCGGACGAACAAATGGGCAACCGGAAAGGCCGCTCCACGGAAACAGCCCTACGGTTGCTAACAGACCTAGTCCGCACAGCCTGGAAGCATGGAGGCGTAGCAACCCTTCTATCGCTGGATATTTCGGGCGCTTTCGACTCTGTCGACCATGGAAGGCTCCTCGCTAACTTGCGAGCGCTAAGGATCCCTATATGGACTATCAGCTGGATCCGAAGCTTCCTATTTAACCGGTCCACTACGCTATTCTTCGATGGCCAGGAATCGGACGAGATCCTAGTCCCGGCAGGCGTCCCGCAGGGCTCACCTTTATCACCTATCCTCTTCTGCCTCTATACAGCCGGTCTCTATAAGGCTCTCCGCGCCGTACCAGGGATAGCTACTATAGCCTTCGCAGACGACACAAACCTCGTGGGCTTCGGTTTGGACCCCGAGCAGACCTGTAAGCAGCTAGAAGCCGCTCACAGGATCTGTAAAGAATAGGCAGTCAGCCACGGTATGACCTTCGCAGTCCAGAAATATCACCTAGTCCACTTCTCTCGAAGACGGAAAGGTCCGGACACGAAGATAGCCTTAGAAGGTCACGAAATCGAACCAGAAGACTCCTGCCGCGTCCTTGGCATCCAGGTGGATAGACGTCTCCGCTGGGACGTCCATATCCAGTCGATATCGAAGAAGATGGCGACGCAGGTCTATGCCCTAGACCGGATAGCCGGCTCAACATGGGGCGCGTCCCTCTAGCGAGCCCGCTAAGTCTACACAGCTGTCGTACAGTCTGCTATAGGCTACGGAGCCTCAGAATAGCACCATCATATTCCGAAAAGCAGGGCTAAGACACTAAGCGACATTCAGACTGAGTGCCTCCGTAAGGTCACGGGGGCCTTCAAGGCGACAGCAGCCACGACACTAGAAACAGAAGCCTACGTATCGCCCTTAGATATATGGCTTGATAAAAGAGTGGCGGCTTCGGAAGAAAGGCTCTAACAGCCACGTATCGCCTCGCTTATCTAAGTAAGATGCGACAACGCAGCCAGATGGATTCTAATAAGACCGACTCGCCGGCGCAGACCGAAAGGCCCCGACGCTCCCGATCGCAAGAGGTGGCTAAACGAATGGCTAGCTGGAGACTCAGCACACAAGGCTGAGGAGAGAGACTGGCTCCAGAGATAGCAACAAACGCAGAAAAACCGAACAGCGCGAGCCCCGGCAGTAACTAAGATGCCGCCAGATAAGCATGTCCTTAAGCTCCATAAAGGACTTCACAAGGCAGAGAGCTCGATCCTCGTCTAAGCGAGGACCGGCAAGATTGGGCTGCGAGACTTCCTTTTTAAGCGCAGGGTACCAGGCTTCGACAGCCCATAGTGTGACTGCGGTCAGGGTAGGGAGACCGTCCGGCATATCCTCGTTTTCTGCCCACGGGAAAGAGAAAGACGAGAGCATCTCGTCCAAGCTCTAGGAGGACCGGTAGACACGGATAGGATGCTCGACACCCCCGGAAAAGCAGGAATTATCGCGAGATGGCTACTCCGCTCGGGCAGGCTGGACATGTTCCAGCTAGCGAATCAACTCATCAGCTAGGAAGCGGGCGCGCTGAGCCCGATCTCGGTATGGCAGGTCAAAGAGCAGATAAAAGCGGTGCGACACAGCAGAACCTAGGTTTTTCACCCGGCCGGACGTCAGCCCGGAACGGTTTTCCTAGGCTAAGATGCGCAGGGGGTCCTCATGGCCTAGATAGGTCCCTAGGTGTAAGAACAACAACAATAATAATAATAATAATAATTACGGCAGCGAACGGGTGGCCCGCTAATGATGGATAGAGATATTTACCGGCTGATAAAAGAAACGATGCATGCCAAGCAATGATCAGGCCTCAATGCAGCGACTTCGCCTCAGCGCAAGTGTGCCTGCAGCTTCTACCTTCGCACGGTGTGCCGTCGGACCTATTCCATCCGTCGGACTTCGATTAGTCCGATACCGTCTTATAACGCTTTTGAGTCGTTCTTATAACTGGCCCGTCTTTCGTCGTCCTTGAATTCGATGCGTACCACGACCTTCGAAGCTGAGATTGGTGTACCAACCCCGGAAATACGATCACAACATGGCTGGGAAGCCCACTACAGGAATTTCTAAACCACCCAGTGGTAAGCTACCCTGTCAATACTTCTACACCTACGACCGTTTTATGCTAAAATCTCTAGGCAAAACCAAGAAAGTGTCGTCATTAACTCCCCATCAGCTTGCTCAAAAGCGAGCAAAGGATCGGGCGGCCCAGCGTGCCTGTCAGAAACGCAAAAAAGAGACTATTCAAGACTTGCAAAAAGAAGTTGAAATGTTTCGTAGTTTGCAACTGCCAAACAAGGATGCAAAATCTCTACTCAAAGAAAACGAAGCGCTCAGAATGGAAAATCAGACGCTTAGAGATGGGCTGTACATGCTCAAAACTAGCATCGGTCTCTCTGTTCATGAACCGTCAAGCTCTATGCAGCCGGGTAATTCCTGCCCCTACATTGCGCATCCAGCCACAACCCTAGCCGATTAACTGATGTTTTTACAGACCCCTATAATCTCACGCCCCCAATGTTAAGGGGAGACGAATCAGTAGCTGGCCCTGTTATGGACGACGATATGCTTTAACATTGGACTGGATGGCCTATACATGGCCAACAACTAATGTCATCACCTTCACCACCCCTTCCTCCCTATAGTTTCGCTTCTCTCCTTGAACTTTATCCCCCCCATACTGGCTCAACACGACCATGGGGCTGGCCGGATGTCTCATTCAATACAAGCCAACCAATTCTTAGTTTGGCGTCAGTGTAAGGTGTTAAGCACCGGTAGGAGACAGCCCCTTGAACACCCGAAAGCCCGATCGATACCTAATGGCAGATTAGGGGTTAAGCCGCCTACAAGCAAACTAGCATATGCTCCGCCGACGCGTCATCAGTTGTCGTCGCCGAATATGGATCCTGCGTACTACCGAGAGTCTTCGGCGGTACGAAAAGTTCAGTAAGTGTGGCTTTATGACAATTGTCTCGTCATTCATCTGACTGATCTTGTCACGCTTGCAAGAGATCGGAGGTATAGGTCAGATAAGGAATGTAGAAGTCGCCCCGAGCCTTCTAAGTGAGACCCGGACTGAAGACCTGGTTAAATACAGTTAGAGAGAGTGGAGGGCACCCCTTGCAAGCCCTCTAGTCGCTGATTGGTGAGGTCAGGTGACCTGTAGACCCTGAATCTCTACTTCAGGGGTCGCCTTAGCGCGACACACCCCCCAGAAACTGCTGGTGTACAGCTGTTGCTGTTTTCGCGCCTAGAAAAAGACAAAAGAAATAAGTTCGACATGATGACTGCGCTAGAGATCTATGCCTGCTGTCGCGAGTCCTGGAGATTGAGCAGAGCTCTGAAGTGCTCGAACTTCGGCCTTGATAGGCTCTTCGTGAGGCCGTCTGCTGGCATGAGATTGGTCGGCAAGTAGGTGACCTTGAAGGTCCCCTTCTGTGCCTCTTGGCGTAGCCAGAGATTAGCGATATCAACGTGCTTAAGTCTTGTGTTAATTCGCTGGTGTTCCTCAACTATAAGTCGAATAGTCTGCTGATTATCACAGCGAAGAGTCCAGGCATTGCCGAGATCGATGAGCAGGTCTCTGAATAGCCGTTTCAGGGCCATAGTCTCTTTGGCTGTCATATCCAGAGCTAGGAGTTCCGCTTCCGTAGTGGATGTGGTGACAGTTGCTTGGCGAGTGGCTTTCCAGGCGATTGGGCCTCCGTGGAGCATCATGACATAGCCATGCGAGGATTTCCTGGTCGCCTCATCGTTCGCAAAGGAGGCATCGCTAGCTATGAGCAGAGCTTGAGCCTCGCTAGAGCTCTTCGAGAATCGTATGCTGAGATATCTCGTATGATAGAGGTAACGGATAGTCCGGTCAGCTGCCTTAAAGTGTTGTTGTCCAGGGTTCGTTAGGAAACGAGAAAGCGCTGCTGCTGCGTAGGCGACGTCCGGTCTTAGGATGACTGCAGTATAGAGGATTGAGCCGACACGCTCTTGGAAAGCCTTGATCTCCGCTGGAGTTGCTTCTCCATTATGAGGAGCTAAGTCCTCGAGTGGCAGTGGAGTTGCTGGCTCCCACCCCCGATCTCCTTGCCCGAACTTGGCGGCAATCTTCTCGATATAGGAGTCGTGGGTAAGGGTGACGGTCCTCCGAATCCTATCTCTAACCACTCTGATTCCGAGGAACCAGGTGATGTCTCCTTGGTCCTTAAGCTCGTACGCAGCCTTAAGATCCTGGATGAATCCGAGAGCCTTAGCTTCGTGCTCCTTCTGGTATAGAAAGAGAACGTCGTCCATGTAGAAGACCACGATAACCTCCCTCCCCGGGGTGTAGAAGAGGCAAGGCTCTTCCGGTGAGGATATGAGCCCAAGCTTCCTCAAGGTAGAGGAGAACTCCTTATACCAGAGAAGGGGTGAATCCTTCAGCCCGTATAAGGCCTTCTCGAGCTTAACACACATACCATCCACTTTGAATCCCTCCGGGAGGTCGCAGAGAACCTGGACTTGGCCTTCTCTTAGTGCGTTCATGAAGGCTCCGACCACGTCGAATTGTTTGCACTCGAGGTCTCCGTCTGCCGCGAGAGCCATAACGGTGCGAAAGGTCTTTGCTGCGAGAGTAGCAGCGTAGGTGCTCTCAAGGTTATCGACCTTCTGGAGGTCTCCACGTACGCAGATCCGAGCTTTGCACTCCTGGAGTTCTCCCTCCTTATTGAACTTGTACTTGAACACCCACTTTAAAGGGAGCGGTCTCTGGCCGATTTGAGGACGGTGGACTAGTCTCCAGACGTTCTAAGCTTCGAGCTTGCCAATCTCTTTCTGGCAGCCCTCGAGGAAGAGCTTTCCGTACGGATGATTATGCAAATCTCTAAACTTAGTCGGTTCTGGCGGGAGATTGGACATGTGCGTAGGCTTATGTGTGACCGCTGCGGAGAACACTGAGTGGAGCGTGATATAAGCGCGCTCTCCGGCTGTTATCATATCGGACGGTGTCATAAAGAATGCGAGGAAGCTCTCCCAGCTATATCGGTTGAACTGGGGGTCTTCCTGATGGAGTTGTGAGACTGCGAAGTTCCTGGAGGAGTGACCCTGGCGGTCTCTGATCCTCTGGCTGCTTCTCGGTTGTCTGGTTTCTGTTGGAGCTTGCTCGGAAACAGAGGCTCCTGAGCCGGTCTCTTGACCTTCGAGGCTCGTGGTCGGTTCCAGTTCATGGGTGTTAACCACTATGGAACTCCGGACTTCCCAGTCATCTTCCGGAGAGACTGGATGTTCAGGCGGAGTAGCGACCTCCCCTGGGTGGTCAGGCAGAGTAGCGATCTCTCCTGGAGTGTCAGGTAAAGACGTGGTCTCCCCTGGTGTGTCGGGAACAGAAGTGATCTTTCCCAGGTCAGGCAGAGACGTGGTCTCCCTGGTGTGTCGCCAGTTCTGTGTCGAAGCTCCTCGTACTGAGGCCGCTCACTGGCATCCAGAAGCTCCTCATGTTGAGGACGCTCGCTGGCTGTACGAAGCTCCTCATGTTGAGGCTGCTTCTCTGGATCTTGTGAGGTGCTCTCATCCAGAGCTTCCTCACCCCCACAGAAGTGGCGTCATGACTGCCGGTCTCCTGGGGTTGCGGTGTCACCCTCGGTGTAAGGGGGGCAGGGATCTCTTCTTTGCTTAGATGAGGGCTCGTGAGGTGGCGTTAAAGACCAAGGTTGGCCACCCTCGGTCTCATCGGCTTCCTCACCCTCCATCTGGCGCGAAGTCGTGCTTTGATTCCCTGTATCCCACACGTCCAGCATGTTCAACACGAAAGTGGTCTCTGTTTCCTCTTCTTCCCACGTTGAGATGCTCCTAGCAAGGGCTCTGCAATCTCAAGGGGTAGAGATCCTTCGTCTTGGGGTGTGTAGAACATGCCTTCATTGAACTGCACGTCGCGTGTGGTGATGACTTTTCTAAGAGCTGGTATCCAGATGCGGTAGAGCCTGCTGGCAACATAACCGACTAGATAACCTAGATGAGCTCTCGGTCTGACCTTAAATGTTCTCTTCATTCTGCCCAGTGCCCTATCTTGATCGAGAGGGTACGCTCTGCAACCGTACGCGAAGATTCCTCCCCAGTTAGGGCGGAGATCCACGGTAAGGGCCTTGGTGATCTCTGGAGCGTACCATCGAAAGTACTGGGTGAACCATGCATCCAATCTCTCATTGGGGCTCTTAAACCCGTGGGCTTTTGCTGGGCTCATCCCATGCAGCCATGCTGCTGCTTTAGTGACCTCTGGCCAGAGATTCTCTGGGAGGTTCGCACTAAGTCTCATTTTTAGGGCTCGATTAATGATCTCTTGCCCTGCTCTCTCGCTTCCACCGTTTGACTCTGAGGTCTGTGGTGGAGCTAGCTCGAGTTCGATGCCTTCGTCTTTAGCCCATAGAGTGTAGACTGTCTCTCTATGCCTAGAGATCACTGAGGTGTCGTTATCCGAGCGGATCGTGGTGACATTGAGTCTCCATTTCCTGCGGACCCAGGTTTCGAACCTCTGGAGGGCAGTGAAGACCGTGTCTTGTGTCTTGTCTCTTAATGGGAAGGCGAAGAGCTTGCCACTGTACTCATCCTTAATTATAAGGAGCCAGTTGGATTTGTCGTACGCTGGAGGGAAGTCGAAGAGGTCCCAGGAGATCCTCCAGAAAGGACGTGGAGATCTCTTATTAGAAGCCCCTCTCCAGACCTGTCTTGTAGCGTGGGTGACAGCACACTGCTCACAGTCGATTCTCCTCGTGCCCTTAATTTCCACGTTGCGAGCGTTCTGCACTAGAGCTTTGAGGTTCTCCGGACCAAGGTGACCTGAACGGAGATGCCAGAGGGCTTCTTCGTCTTCCCTTGGCTTGAGGTGATCTCTTGATTTCTTCCAGGCTCTGCGCACTCTTTCCGTGGTAATAGCTGGGGCAAGAAGTATGGCTGCGAAGCTCACTAATACCACACTGCGAGACTGGTAAATGGAAACAGACTTGTATTCAAGGAACACTAGGTTATGGTGGCGCTGGAGATCGGCCACTACCTTGTTCTGGTCCATCCCCCCCCAACGCAGAGTGCAGTCGAGACCGCAGTACCAGACGCCATTAGCGTGAAGAGCAGCTTCTGAGATGATGTTGACATGGAAACCTTCAACCACGACGACGTTGGTAAGTAGGAGATCCTCGGTGTTCTTGCCTCTGGATCCATGGAGAACCCCCTTAAGCAGTCTTCTTCCGGTGCCGGAAATTGGGAACGAGGTGGTGCCTGCCTCAATAGTTTCTCTATTGACGCAAGGGGCAAAGGAACCGCTGATCAGGAGAGATTTGGAGTTGACAAGGTGCCGAGAACCGCAGTTATCCAGAAGTGTGGAGTCTGCGAGCGGATGGCGTGACGCCATGGCAGCGTAAATGCCTTGGCTCGAGATCGGCAGTCCGAAAAGACCAGGATCGATAAGAGCAGCTGTGAGAGATCCAGGGTAGGCTGGGCTCTCATTAGTGAGGACCCCCTCACTCTGAAGCCGTTCTCTAAGTGATCGCCACTTATTGTTTGATGCTAGCCTATTTCTGATCTTTTCCTGGATCTGTTCGGAGAACGTCGGGTCTGGCTGGTGTTTTAGCGCTCGTTTTAGAGTTTCGCATGCCTCTGGAGTCCATTTATGCTTTCGGTCCAGCGTGGGTAGACAGGGGCACTGGTGTCGATCCTTGTTTCTTCCGGAAGCGTCGGCCTTGGCGTTCCCCTGGGAATCCTTATCGATGGTTGCGAAGATTCTGGGGTTCCTTTGGTCCCCGGGCTTTGGTTTTCCTCGTTGCTCAGTGCAATCGAGAACACTATGCCTATCTGCTCTAGAGTAGGCAGAGTCTCGCCCATAGCCTGTCGAAATTCGACAGCGCTCAGCTGCTGGGATGCCCAGGTCGGAGAGATCTTTGCCTTGATAGTGTTAAGGAACTCGATGACAGCAAGGTCTCCCTGGACCTCCGGGATCTTGAAGATCTTCCCTTGGAGATAGGCCTTGTACCAGCGGTCGTACCACGCGGTGGGAGAGACGCTGCCTTTTCTGCCTTCTTGGAGAACCACCTGATAGTCCCTTCGGACCTGAGTCTCGACAGCTGAGTCCGTTGGCTTGTAGCGTCTTCGGAGGATTCGAACGAGGTCTTGAGCAGTGTTCTTCTCTAGGAGAACCATCTCAGCCTGGGCTGACTGGAGAATAGTAGGAGTAACAGTGCTGCAGATCCAGTCCCAGATCTTTGCGTAGCGTCCGGCGAGAACCTGGCTTCGTGCCTCGTGTTGGCGATGCTCGTATCTGGCTTGCTCGAGTTCTCTGGAGATGGCTTCCTCGGAGATCGTCGCTTGCGCTCGCGTAGTATGACCGGCCTCCGTGGTCTGTCCAGCTTGGACTGCTTGGAGAGTGCGACGGGCCGATTCTCGCGTTGGGACTTGCGAGCTGAGGTTCGGTCTCGTTTGGTCTGGACCTTCAGGGTCGATGAGGTGCCAGATCTCACGGTTGGTAGCATGGAATTTGAGGGCAGTATACCAAGCTGGAAAGGAGTTCCGGTCCTTCAGCTTGGTGTCTGACGGGATCGAGTCCTCGGACTGCATCCTGATAAGTTTCGAGAGAGAATGACTGGGATAAGAGAGAGAGAGAGAGAGAAAGACCGTCCTGTGTACGTGATAAAGTGCAGCTTTGCAGCAGCGCTCCGGGCTCATAACCTGTCACGCTTGCAAGAGATCGGAGGTATAGGTCAGATAAGGAATGTAGAAGTCGCCCCGAGCCTTCTAAGTGAGACCCGGACTGAAGACCTGGTTAAATACAGTTAGAGAGAGTGGAGGGCACCCCTTGCAAGCCCTCTAGTCGCTGATTGGTGAGGTCAGGTGACCTGTAGACCCTGAATCTCTACTTCAGGGGTCGCCTTAGCGCGACAGATCTTTATCCACAGCAGTTCCCGAGGCTCTTAGGCGACGGGGAGGGGGGGGGTCTGTCGAACTAGCTTAGCCTTTTGGATATTTTGATGGGGCAGGAGAGACTCCAGAGAGGTGAGCTGGTATCATGGGTTGAAGGTGATACTTTCCTCTTCCTCTGCATCAGTGTAGACTCTTCAGTCGTTTAAACGAAGCTTGAAGTCGGGAATATCGACAGGCATCTCTTATTGGAACCTTAGGCGGGCGGCCGCGCGCTTCACACAGTAAGCCAGAGCATCCAGAATGCAAGCGACGAAGTACCTCGTGAAGGCACGTTATGAGCATAATTAGAACAGTACCCTCGAGTGTAATGACCCAAAGGATTTCATCGCGAGATTAGTTACCCAGTTAAACCAATACCCTTCACCGACAGACCTCTAAAAGTTGCAAGGCCTCGCATACCGGCCCAAGCGGCCGGTATCATGGAAGTGGGTGGGAACACAGATAAATTTCTCTAGGTACGAATTGGAACATTAGAATGGCGTAAAACACCAACCACTGTTGACCGTAGGGTGAGCGCAACTGACTTTGAGGACGCGGGAGTTAGAGTATGCAAAAAGACCCGTTGAACATGTAAGCATCGAAAATACTGATGCCACGCCGATGCCAGGCCATAGTACCTGGTCAACGTGGCATCAACTACTCGACTTCCATTTCTATCTGGTCGGATAGTAACATCGCCGACTTTTGCAGCTGCCTTAGCGCCTGCGAGAGCTTCCACAGCGCTTTGAGCATATGCGCGCGCTTGTAAGATGGTCCGTTCTCCTCGCTGTGGTTCATCGTCAGTCCCAGGAGGGCTTGGCCGCTGCTCGGTGCCATTGCTGCCATCCTCCAAAGCCGAGTCAGAAAGGACGAAATCGTCAAGGCTGCCTGGGCTATCTGGTGTTTCACTCGAGCTGAGGCAGTCGCTGGTCTCTATTCAAGAAACATGTCAGCATCTCGAAAAATAACGATAAGCCCATGGCTTACCCTCGTAGTCGTCGTCCGTCTCTAACACGTCCACTGGCAACCTGTGATGGGCTCGCATAGTGATCTCCCTTTCGAACTATCCAGCCAGGGCCAATGCGTAGGAATGGAGAATGATAGACAAATAACTTGTTTCTGTCCATCCTCATTCAGTAGTGGATGACTTCGGTTGTTATATCCATGGTCTAAAGCTTGCCAGCTTTACACCATGGTAGTCTTTGGCTACCTGCGGGCAACCGTTTTTGTGCTGGTCCAAGACTCGATCTTGTCCGCCATCAAGGGTAACAAATCCCCCGACGCTTGTGTGTCACGGCCATATTGTGCCTTCTCTGCTTTCGCTCATCAAGAATTGGAAAGGAGCAAAACCTGAGAAAGCGCGCTCTATATAATCGTAGAAGTCCACTTCGGCTGCAGCAATTTCTGGCACAAAAGCAGCATATGGACATGAGGCGGTACAATGGGTGCGCTTAATGCACTGCGCCATGTCCAGCACGGCAAGGTGTAACGAGGACCGAAACGAACCGGATTGATTGGACGGCATCGTTGGACTTGTTGACTGGCCGTTCTCCAGCCTCGTCTGACCAAGTCGCTGGAGCCAAATAACCGCGCCCTAGAGCTTCTATTCCGCCTGCTACCTATGTATGTATCCACCGACCATTCAGCCCGCCGAAAAATGTAGTACTACTGTAACACTGTCTTTCCTTCCCTCTGAGCCTACTAAATCCACCCTAAACCCTGCCAATGATCTCTCGGTTTCTTCAGTTTCTTGCCATCACTATCGCTGCCGCTCCTATCCCAGGTATAGGGGCTCTTGGCCCTGGTACGGACTTTCCACCACGAGAGTTTTCCATATACAATACCAGCATGACCAAACAGCCTGCTGCTCTACGGCCACTGAAGCTCCAGATAATCAACAATCTGAACGACAGCCAGGTGTTTGCTTATGTGACGGGTCGGGACCGCGCTGGCGCTATGAAGTTTCTCACGGCCTCGGGGGCCTGGTTTTATCCTGTTGCCCCGGAGGACACCTATCCCGTAAAGATTGATCCTGCCTTGATATCCATCCCGCTTGGGAGCCATGGCGAGATTTCCGAGATCGTCGCTCCTGACTATCTCGTCTCCGGTCGCGTCTGGGTTTCCCTCGGCGCCTTTCAATTCCACACCGTTGCCTCGAAGGGCGGATCGGCCTCCCTTGTGAAGCCATCCGTCTTGGACGTGAAGAACGCTTCGAACAGTGCCACTTGGGGTTTTATGGAGCTTTCCCACACAGAAGACGATGGAATCTTTGCCAATGTATCCTTCGTGGACTTCGTCGGATTCGTGATGAGCCTGGTCTTGACGCTCGGTAGCGGGCAGGTCCAGACGGTTCTGGGGCTTCCGGGGGACGCTGCCAAACGGATGTGCGCCGCCTTGCGTGAACAAAGCCATCTAAATGGCGGCCCGTGGGGCCAAATATGTATTACGTCGGGGAATGGCCAACCACTTCGCATATTGTCTCCGAATCTACACGAGACCGTCCATCCCGGAGCGACCGAGGGCTACTACGACACGTACGTCAACCAGGTGTGGGCAAAGTATGCAACCCAACACCTTGCCATCGACACGCAATCGCGAGCGGGTGTGGTCCAATGCCGGGTCGGAGATGACGATCAACTCTGCTGCGAGGGTGACAACCGTGAATATGCCCGCCCAAGTGCATCCGATATCTGGAGCTGTAGCACGGGACCGTTTGACATTCGTGCAGAGGACAACGCGATTCACCGCGCAGTGGTGGCCCGACTATGCGCTGCTTTTAGCCGGGCTACTTTGTTGATAGACGGTGGTGCCACCCAGCCCTCTGTTCCGAGCCGACGATACTACCCTCAAGGTCCTGCGAACCACTATAGTCGTATTGTTCACCAATACCAGCTCGATGGCAAGGGCTACCTTTCCCGTACGACGACGTAAGCCCTGAAAAAGACGGAAACGAAGTAGCGGGCGTGGTAGCGGGACGGGACCCTCGGCTTCTGCAAGTTTTCGTCGGGGGACGAGGAACGGATTGATGTACCCTCCTCTGGAGGTCTCTGTACAAGCGTCTATTAAGTAGTGAAACGCAGTCATCCATGGCATAGTGTGGAAGGGCCCGATGGACACGGGATTTCGGGTACTTGAGGAAACTATAGGCCTACTGCGCGGCGAAAGGAATGTATATTTCATCGTGAACGGAGACTTCCGTCATTGGGACCCACATTCGAATGATTTGGACGGCTGATGGGCACCAGAGCTCGCGTAACCCAAGCATAGCCAACACTCAGCTCTTCTTCGTAGTGCGTGAATAGACAGGGAAAACTATAGAAATAAGTCGTAAAAGGGGCCTAAGTGCTCGAGGTGGTAGTCTGAGTTATATACTGCGGCCTAGATATTCACAAATCCCCCTTCGTCACAGATCGGCGTTAAGGTGCAGTAGTATCGACGGCGAAATATGAGACAGGTGATTGCTGTATGGATAATAGCTCTCCATACGGCCTCATCAGCGTTAGAACGTACGATCATGTACCATCAAAGGGCCCTGGCGTTGAGATTATTCGCAGCACTGCACGAAGAAGCTCGGTTTCATTTCTAGGCTCACCAGAGTGTGACTTGGTTTCTGTGGCACAAACAAATTCAAAAATACCTTCCAAGTGATTCAAGCGCAACTTAAGAATCGTCAAGATCCGATTCGTGGCAGTTTCTCTACTTTCCTTTCGATTCAAACCACTCTCAGTTGTAATACATAAAAACTCGCCATGGTCTCAGCTCCCTTCACAACACAAGGTCTGGACCGGTTTGGCCTTCTGTTACGACGCGTCTTGGACAACTTCCCGCTAATGCATTAAGTGAAAGCTTCGGGATTGATCCACTTCGATCACTCTATCCGGTTCTATCCTGCAAGGGTTACTCCTACAAGGGCCCAACTGCTAGGCCGTAGTAGCATCCTTATAACTAATGGATCGATGGGGGCAGAATAAAACAGCACGGTGCTCTATCCTATACGAAGGACAGAGCTTAACCAATTTCTCTTTCGTCAGTCTAGTCGCGAAGTCTTAAGTGTATTCATTCACGCCGGACGTCATCACATACCGGCGGGCTGTCGGAACAGTACTCCAGATGCCACCCAATCCTGATTTCCCTTATTTCCTTCCTGTTCGTTTTCTTCTAGAATGGTTTCCATCGATTGAAAGTTTACGGGTGACATAGTCGAAACCCAGTCGCTGATGACGTCTGTCATCTCCAGCGATGGTGCGGCCGAGCTTTTATCGGTACATAGAGGTCCCGACTCTTCTTCCGGTGCCCGGTTGGAGGTTTGGCATTTCGAGGGACTCATTTTAGCCACGCCCGCCCAGTCCTGTACCGTCTCATTCGTTGAATGTCGATGGAGTTTCGGGATCCGTAGTTTGTTGCGTGTTGGACGTCTAAAGGCGTGACTTTCTGTCTTGTGGGCGTGGCAATCCATCGAGACGTTCCTGTAGGAAAGCTGCCAGAGCGTATTTCGGCCTTTGGATCACCTTAGCTGAAATCTAGAGATTCGAGTATGCCCGGCCATACAAGTGTCGGTGGTCCGTATATATATGAGTTGCCTCGTTACGCTGGCCGTTTCCCGACCGCAGGAGGCCAAAGCGCGGCATCCATACACAGAATCACCTAATAGACCCAGAAAAGGCCTCGTTCGTTGCGGCGCCGTCCTATAGACATGGAAGAGGCATGTACTGTAAAAGAGTGCCGGTATAGGCCTCATTGCAGCGACCGTTTGTGGCGGTCCTTGCGGCCAGATATAACATCAAAATCGGCTGCAGTCGCGATTTCCACACATGGCTGGGCCCCCTGCTGCTGCTCATGGCAGCCGATAGTGCTGCTCTACATATACGCGTTCGTCGCTGATGTGTATAACGTGTTTACATCACTATCCAAAAGGAACCTATGCATTAGGCACCTGATTTTGCTGCGCTTTACTTTGTATTAAAGTCCTGTTCCTGGAACGGCGCAAGGGACATGGAGGAGAAGACGGGTCCCATCCATTCTCATCATGCTGCTCAAGATCGTCTTAGCTTTTTTGTACCTATCCACAATTGCCATATCGCTCTACTTTTCGTGGTCGTTATTCCGCGGCGACGATAACCGCCGAAGCGGCGTCGTAAGTCTACAAGTTCTGACACTCCCACCCTTCCGGACCAACCGGGTTTCCGAACTGACGTGAGCTAGTTGCACCATCGGCTTCCTTGATCCATCCCGCTCCCACCAGTCGATACGGGCAACCCTGCGCCGTTGGCTGGTGGTGTGACGTCCGTCGCTCCTGCTGTGCAGATCCTCGCCACCGATGTCGCCTCAAACGGTGGCAGTATCGCCACCAGTATTGCCAGCCAAGCATCTAGCCTGGTCACGAGTGCGATAGCCGCAGGCCAGTCCCTCGTTGCGGACGCCCTCCCGCAGAACTTCTCGATAGGCACCAAATTCATCTGCATGGGCTATTCCAGTCGTAGGGATTGCTTCCGTCTTCCGCTGAATGAGTCCAATCCCTTGACGGCCTTCGCGGACAAAGCGCTCGGGTCACCCTCTCCTCTAGCTATCCTCCAAGCCATGCCTTCTTTGGAAACGCTTCTAATAGAAGGAAATGTCTTTATCTTCGTATCGTTGTTGGGGCTTCTGCCTTTTGTGCCCTTTTCCAGGCTCCTATTGCTTAGTTCAAGCGGGCTGAGTCTTGGTCTTATCGGTGTCAGCCGCATTCACGTGGGCCGCGATACGCGGCGTCTCCGTGGTAGCGACCACTCTCCACACGGAGATGGATAAGGGCCCCGTCTTGCAAAGCTCCATAGTGGCCTTCGTTTGTAGCCTCTGTGGCATGTTGTTCTCGGGGTGGATCTTCTGGGTTGGCTGATTTGAGATGGTTTTTTGGGTGCGCCCCTGTTACACAGCCGGGCATAGTGTTACGGCCTGGCAGGTTGGTCCCCTGCAGGAGTACCCCTTGTGGTACAGAACTGGACAGAATGCTCTCAGAAGTGGACCATTCCTGAAGCTTTCGCTTTATGCCTCAGCGGGCAGTTGGTCCAGACGCGCTGTAACATATACCGAACATTTTTATCGCATCCAATGGTGGTGAGTTCGACATGGCCAAGACCGGTTTCGGGCGCTTTCCGTTGAATGATGCTACTGTAACTACAGGAACTGTCGGCTAAGGAGCCCGAGTTTAGCCAGCTCGACGTGTTCCCGCCTATGATGGCCCTGGCCGTGGGCAAGAGGGGCGTCTCCTACGGCCCCGGAGGTATGCAGACCGGCCCGACCGTCATGTCGTGTTTCTTCGAGGAAGACATGGGCTTTAGAAGTGCGTATCCATCCCCCGCTTAGGCGCTCTGCATACGGCTGCTGACAGGTAGACGCTCCTGCAGTCGTGTGGGACCATTTCCGGCTGGGCCAGGCTGCGACGTAGAATCCCCCGGGGATTCCCTGCTCTTGGTGTGGAATAGACTTCACAGACTTCGCCGGGCAAGGCGAAGGAATTCACGGATGGATTGGTTCGTGAGACGTAGGATGCCGGCGGGTAGGGTTTGCACGGAAGGCGTTTGGCGTTGAATAGGTTAGAGCTACTGAACGTTAAGGTATATGCGAGCTTTGAGCTACACCCCATATAGAAAGAAGAAAAAAGACCTTAAGGGTAACTCAGTCATGAGGCTTGTGTAAAAAGCTGCCCTGGCGCCACAAACGAGAGCAATCCGTCAAAATAACCACAACTAGGTATCTTCACAATAGTAACTGTTTTTCCATGTCCAGGTACTTTGACAACCCGGGCTCCATGACAACTCGGGCAGAAGTCCGACCAAGGTTCTGCTCACGACCCTCTCGTTCTCGGCCAGCTGGGCCGGCTGGAAGAAGCGCTCGCGCGAGCAGCGCATAACACTCAAGCGTGGCCTACCGCCGCCCTTCTCCGCCCTTTGTCTCCCGCGCTTCTCCGCCCTTTGTCTCCCGCGCTTCTCCGCCCCTCGTAACCCGCTCTTCTCCGCTCTTCGCCGCCCCTTTCGACCCCGCTGTGGGTACGTCCAACCATAATGACGTACAAAGGTCCGCGACCGATGGCCGGACAGTCGGGGTTGTTGTCCTACGCATCAAGCCCATGCTTACCCATGCCTCCTACGCAACCGAGGGAGGTAGGGCATGCATCTATATTAATAAGAAGTACACCCCAGCGCAGTGGACATACGAGGCGCAGCCAGATAAGTGTCACATCACAATCCAACTACCAGACGGTCCTATAACGGTTATCTGCATATACTCGCCTCCCCCTGGGTCCACCAGCAGATCGGACCTACCCGCTATCGAAGCCCTCCATGACGAACCCCAGCTAAGACGAACAGTCCTCGTGGGAGACTTCAACGTCCACCACCCCGTCTGGGGAGGATACAACGTCCGACCCCATAGGGCAGCTGATAAGCTGCTCCAGCTAGCAGAATCCTGGAGACTCCAGCTGATCACACCCCCTGGAACACCGACATGGACACGAAAAGGATGCGCAGACTCTACGATCGACCTAGCCTAGGCCACAGACGATCTCCGGGTCGCCTATGACGGATACGCACCATACGCAGGATCCGATCACCTCCCTCAGGTGATACGCGTGGCTGGACCCCGTATAGACCGCCAAGACAGGCTACGACGCAGCTGGAAAACAGCTGACTACGACCAGGCGAAGGCAGAGGCGGTATACCTACCACAGCCAGGGCAACTCGAGACACCAGAAGAAATCGATAGCTACACCGAGACGTTAACTAAGGAGCTAACACGGATAGCCGACCTAGTTGCCCCCCTCCGCCACTCTAAGGGGAGAGGCAAGGCCTGGTGGAACCACGATATAAAAAGAGCTATAGAGGAGGAGAGACGAGCCCAGCGAGCATGGCTATCCGACAGGACAGACGCAGCCTGGCGAGCCCTTCGGCAAGCATCCCTTACGAAAAAGAAAACGATCCGCATTACAAAGACAGCGACCTAGAGAGGCATGCTTCACGAGGCCTCTAACCAGCCAGCTAACGTCTGGAACATCGCGAGATAGGCCAGAACCGAAGGAGCCGCGCCACCGCTACCTCCAGCCGTCCCTACGCTCTACACACCGCGAGGCGAAGCAACGACCCATAAGGAGAAAACAGAGGCCTTCCGAGAGAGGTTCTATCCCCTCCCTAAGGCTACGTACACCGGCTTCCGAATAACGAACCGGCTCGCAGCGCCTCTCGATATGGACGGCAAGGTGACAGCAGAACAAGTCCAAGACGTCCTTACTAAGGCAGGCCAGTGGAAGGCACCTGGACTAGACCAGCTTCCGAACGGATTTCTTAAACACCTAGGAAAGCCCCTCTTCCAGGCCTTGGCCTCCCTAGCGGAAGCATGCTGGTATATAGGATACTATCTAAGAGCGTTCCGTAAAGCAGTCACCGTTATCCTCCGGAAGCCAGGAAAGCAGCCAAACGAGTACCACCAAGCCGGCGGATGGAGACCCATCGTGCTGCTTAACACTATAGGGAAAACGATCGAGAGCCTACTAGCGCAACGGCTAGCTAGCTTTGCCGAAGAGAATGGACTGCTCCCAGACGAACAGATGGGTAACCGGAAAGGCCGCTCTACGGAAACCGCGCTACGGCTGCTCACAGACTTAGTCCGCACAGCCTGGAAGCATGGAGGCGCTGCGACTCTCCTATCGCTAGATATCTCGGGTGCTTTCGACTCCGTTGACCACGATAGACTCCTCGGCAACCTACAAGCGCTCCGAGTACCTATATAGACCATTAACTGGATACGCAGCTTCCTTTCTAACCGATCCACCACACTGCTCTTCGACGGCCAGGAATCAGACGAGATCCCAGTCCCAGCAGGCGTCCCGCAGGGCTCACCCCTATCGCCTATCCTCTTCTGCCTCTATACAGCCGGTCTCTATAAGGCTCTCTGCGCCGTACCAGGGATAGCTACTATAGCCTTCGTAGACGACACGAACCTCGTGGGCTTCGGTTTAGACCCCGAGCAGACCTGCGAGCAGCTGGAAGCCGCTCACAGGATCTGTAAGGAATGGGCAGTCAGCCACGGCATGACCTTCGCAGTCCAGAAATATCACCTAGTCCACTTCTCTCGAAGACGGAAGGGTCCGGACACGAAAATAGCCTTAGAAGGCCACGAAATCGAACCAGAAGACTCCTGCCGCGTCCTCGGGGTCCACGTGGATAGACGTCTCCTCTGGGACGTCCACATCCAGTCGATATCGAAGAAGATGGCGACGCAGGTCTATGCTCTAGACCGGATAGCCGGCTCGACATGGGGCGCGTCCCTCTAGCGAGCCCGCCAAGTCTATACAGCCGTCGTACAGTCTGCGATAGGCTATGGAGCTTCAGAGTGGCACCACCAGATCTCGAAAAATAGAGCTAAGGCACTCAACGACGTCCAGACAGAGTGCCTCCGAAAGGTCACAGGAGCTTTCAAAGCCACGGCTAACGCAGTACTAGAAACGGAAGCTTACGTGTCCCCCTTAGACACGTGGCTTAACAGAAGGGTGGCGGCATCGGAAGAGAGGCTCCAACAGCCGCGTATTGCATCACTCATCTAAGCAAGGTGCGATAGCGCAGCTAGATGGATCCTAACAAGACCGACTCGCCGGCGCAGATTAAAAGGCCCCGACGCTCCCGATTGTAAGAGGTGGCTAGACAAATGGCTAGCTGGAGACTCAGCACATAAGGCTGAGGAGAGAGACTGGCTTCAAAGATGGCAACAAGCGCAGCAAAATCGAACAGCACGAACCCCGGCAGCAACTAAGATGCCGCCAGACAAGCACGTCCTTAAGCTCCATAAGGGACTCCATAAGGCCGAGAGCTCCATCCTCGTTCAAGCGAGGACTGGTAAGATTAGGCTGCGAGACTTCCTCTTTAAACGCAGGGTCCCAGGCTTCGACAGCCCCTGGTGCGTCTGCGGTCAGGGCAGGGAGACCGTCCGGCATATCCTCGTTTTCTGCCCACGGGAAAGAGAAAGACGAGAGCATCTCGTCCAAGCTCTAGGAGGACCGATAGACACGGACAGGATGCTCGACACCCCAGGAAAAGCAGGAATTATCGCGAGATGGCTACTCCGCTCCGGAAGGCTGGACATGTTCCAGCTAGCGAATCAACTTATCAGCTAGGAAGCGGGCGCGCTGAGCCCGATCTCGGTATGGCAGGTGAAAGAGTAGATAGAAGCGGTACGACGCAGCGGAACCTAGGTTTTTCACCCGGCCGGACGTCAGCCCGGAACGGTTTTCCCAGGCTAAGATGCGCAGGGGATCCTCATGGCCTAAATAGGTCGCTAGGTGTAAGAATAATAATAATACTAATAATAACTAATATCCATTGTTACCCTGTGCCTCCGAACGCAGGCGTCGCTTTAACTACCGAATATAGGATGCTGGACACTTAAAGAAAGGCCTTTAAGCTAGCTTACGAAGACAGATATAGGACGAGAAATACGGGGACTTAGTTAGTAGAGGAACGGCAAAGAGAAGAAGACAGGCTAAAACAGGGTCATATAAGGGCTTTAGGTGACAAGAGAAGTGTTAGCAGTGTAAGCACAGTAGCGTTAGTTGCCCTTTCGGCTCCGCCGCCTGCGCGTTAATAAATTGTGTGTGTGTGTGTGTGTGTAATATTCCCGTCTATGCGCATTCTATCATGCTTACTCATCCGCGGGTGGACTTCCGATAGCGACGACTTAAACAGGAGTACTAGAGCACGGATGTACTGTACCGCCAGTACAACAATGTTGACATTTACGTAATCTTATGAACAGTTCTCATTTATTGATAGACCGATGCCATAATCGCAGAACAATACTAGTTTACAGAGGAACTGCTAGGGGCCTGTTATTAGTTCGGTGTTGGCCGTGCCTCCTTTCCCCAGTCCTGAGAGCAGGAGCATAATGCTACTTTAAATGTACGGAGCCATTTCGGGTGAAGTCCGCTTCTCGGCCGATGTCCGAGAAGGACCACACCCTTCTACTGCTGGTCCTGGTTGGCTTCGTCTTAAAATTCAAGGAGCCCGCCCGCCCTAGTAGACCCTCCATGTTGGAGCACAGGCTTTGAGCTCACGAGACTCACACACCAGGCCTTACCACCACCACCACCCCAGGAACCTCACCATGATCTGGCCCTCCCTGGTCCTCCAGGCGGCGACAGCTGCGGCCATGTGCGCCCCGCTGGTCCCGCCGCAGTCCTGGAACTGCCACACGCACTCATTCGACCCAGTCGCGCACCCCTTCAAGGCGTCGCGCGCCTACACACCCGAGCCAGCATCGTTGAGCGCCCTCTGCGCCAAAGCCCATACGTACCACATCCTCCTCGTGCAGGCGAGCATCGAGGACGGCCCAGCTGGCCTGGTGGATAACCTCGAACACGCTCAGACCGTGTGTCCCGACACCACCTTCCGCGGCGCCGTTTTCGCCGACACGGACCCGGACCGCGAGCTCGAGCGCCTGTCGCCCGCCACCTTCGACCGCCTGCACGCGCTCGGGGTACGCAACGTGCGGATCCGTAGGCCGGCCGACGCTAACGTGGAGCGCACGTATAAGCAGTTCGAGCGCGCCGCCGCGCTGGACCCCGTACGTCGCCTGGGCTGGAGCCTCTCGGCGACGCTGCCGCTGGCCGTGTGGGCAGGGCTCGCAGACGCCATTGCGGCCCCCGAAGGCCCGCTGGCTAGCATCCCCATCGTGGCGGACCACAACGGCGGCGCGACACCCGCGGACCTGGGCGGGCCTGACCTCGAGGCCCTGGCCAGCCTGCTGAGCCTGGGCCGCGTCACAGTCAAGGTCGGGGCACTGCATCTCCAGTCTCCCGGTGCCATAGAACGCATGGAGGGCATCGTGCACCGCCTCGCCGACTCTGGCCCTAACAACATCGTCTGGGGCAGCGACTGGCCGCACGTCAACTCGAGCGCGCCCGGCCTCGAGCCGTCGCCGCCCCTCGCTAGCGTCGACACGGGCGCCGAGCTGCGCTACCTAAGAACCTGGCTGTCGGACGAAGAGTGGCACAAGATGATGGTGGAGAATCCTGCTGCACTGTTTGGGCGCTGAAATACGGGTCGTCCGTGAGATCGTGTGGTTGTCACGCCGTTCGTATTAATGTCACGTGTAAACGTTGACCAACTTCAATAATACCGGCCATAGCCACTTATTAATAGAAAAGCAACTACGAATCGTTAGACTGAAATACTAGCGCGGCCTCGGTCGATAATGGAAACGTGTCCACTGCCGAGCCAAATCGAGTTGTTTTTTACTTAGCGCTATTTAGACAACTCCTCTAAGGGTTCGCCGCTGCTCGCGTAGGACGCCTGCGCCTATCCGATAAGACGAGAAGATCATCCCGAACCCACCTTCGTTCCCACTCCGCCGCCCTAACCGACACGCACCGACACGCCCTAGCGAAAAAAAGTACGGCGGCACTAATAAGCCCAACCAACGTGGGTCCCGGATAACACTCTCTCGGATGGCCACTCCATCGTCACCGCCGGGCCCCGAATTCGACCATCTTGGGCGGTAGCTCTATCCACTAAGTCGGCCCGTGCCGGGTTTGGGGGCGGCCGACTGACGGCCCGCCTCGAACCGACGCTGAGCAACCCGTCGCGGGCCGGGGGGAGACCAGGGAGCGGAACCGGAAGGGTGCTGCAGATCTTAACTAAGAGCTTGTGGGCGCAGGATATCGGTGTAGAAAATCACAGCCAATATGTAATTATTAGTACGGGCCGACGTCAGGGCGCGGGCCCGGCCGGCCCAGTGTGATGAGCCTGGGTTTTTAGTGCTGGCGAGATGAACAGTACTGCGCTGGACTATCCTTCATAGGTAATCACACCTGGCTCTCCGCGTCTTGGTCATTGGAACTCGGACATGGTCGTGCTGATAGCACCTTGGTGTTATGGAGGGAAAAGCGCTCGGCGTTCGGCACGTCCAGATTAAAGGAGGGCAAGGCGGCTGAATGTGGCATTTGGACCAGCTTTTCATAATTACGACGCGCAAAGACAGAGCACCTAAAGTTCATCAACAAATCACTCGGATATGACATGAAGTAAGTCCGGTGTTTAAAGAAATTCACAGTAATTTTTCAGACTCAATTCTTGCCTAGCCGATGAGTGGCGATAGCTAATAGCGTCCCCGGTGCTCAAAAAACTGGAACCGATGACTATACTTTGCGTCCTCGCGAGCGCTCGCCCGGTTCCTATGAGACAAAGCGCCATGTCGTCACCTCGCCCGTCTCGGCCTCGCGCTTGTCGATCTCTGCGTTCTTCTTACGGCAGTACCAGCGGGTGACGAAGAAGGAAATAATGGACAGGCCACAGCCGGTGATGATGAGGCCGCCGCCCGTCTCGTAGCGGGGCTCCTGGCTCGTCAGGAAAAAGTAGGGGGTGAACCAGTGGCTGACGTTGCTGATGCAGTTGGCTATGGCGATAAGGGCGGCGCGCTTAGTGCGCGGCCGCGGCACCACCGACGTCTGCCAGGCGATCTGCAAGTTGAGAGCGACAAAGGGTCCGCCGCAGAGGAGGAACAGACTAAAGTAGCGCGGGCCCGTCGCCAGCGTCGAGATCATAATAATGGCGCCCACTAGGCACATGACCATACTGCCTGCCATGTGCCAGGAGTGTTCGAGCAGGCGGCCCGAGGACCATGAGATGGCCAGGGTGATAATGTAGGCAAACAGGTACGGCGGCGCCTGTAGTAGGTACGTGTTGGTCTTAGAGAAGCCAAAGGTATCGAGGATAGAGGGGAAAAAGTCCTTAAAGGATTGGGCGATGATGACGAAGAAGTGGGAGACAGCAAAGAGGTAGGTGAAGGGGTCGGCAAGGGCCAGCTTCACGCCGCTCCAGTAGCCGCCCTCGTCGTCCTCGGAGACGCCGCCGGCGTTAACCTCCTGGCGGTACTGGGCCATTTCTTTCTCTTCAGGCGTCAAAAAGTAGGTGCCAGTGGTGGCGGGGAACTTTGGGATGAGCCAGAAGGAGCCGATGGCGACGGTGATACTAGCGACGCCCTCAATGAGGACGAACCACTGCCAGCTAGCGAGCCCGCGAAGCCCCTGCATGTTCGTTAGGATGGCGGCGGCAAGCAGTCCCGAGATAACGTTGGAGATTGTGTTGCCGGCGTGCCATATGCCCATGCGGAGCGGGCTCTCACGTCGCGTGTACCACGACGACGTCATGAGGGAGACGGCGGGCACAAAAGGGCCCTCGGTCACACCCACTAAGAAACGGCACAGCATGAAGCCCCAGCCCGAGCTCAGCGCCGTCATGCAGATGGTGACGGCCGACCAGGCCAGCATGGCGCACGGCAGCAGCACCCGCGGGTTGCCTTTAGCCAGCACCACGTTGGCCGGCACCTGCGAGATGATGTAGCCGACATAGAAAAGCGAGATGCCCGCCGACCATTCCGTGTCCGACATGTGCAGGTCGTGCTGCATGCCCGCCAGGCGTGCGTTGGACACGTTGATGCGGTCGAGGTAGCTGTCGAGGGTCAGCCAACATGTCTTGGAATAAAGGAGATAGCAGCAATTACTTCATGAGCAGCATCGCAGTAATACAGGGCAGGAAGCGAAAATCGAGCTTGTGCACCAGGGCCTTTTCAATGGATTGCAGATCCTCCTCGGACCGGTCGCGGAGGAGCGGCCAGTTGGCGAGGTGGGCATCGTGGCGCGGTACCACCTGCTCAACCTGCTCGACTTGCTCGACCTGCTCCCCCTGCGCCTTGGATGTGACGGAGCGGGCCGACGACTTGCGCGAGAGCGTCATTGTGATGGTGGCCTGCCGGGTTGGCAGTCAGCCGGCGGAGAAGAAAAGCAGAGCGCGGGGGAGGTGGCCTGGGCGGAAGCGGATGGTGAAAGAGAAGATTCCTGTCCGACTTGGCCGTGACTCCCTCGGGACGGAAAACGGGTTGCCGCCGCGCCCCTATTTGTATGTCGCGCACCCGTCCAAGAACTTGGAGGGCTTGTATTCTTGGACCCACCAACCCTCGGCCTTTCCCACCTCGTCATCGGCAATGTTAGGTCGCAGGTCGAGTCCTAACGGTCTGAGCGTGCCGGTGTCCGGTCCTGTATCTTCTTCTCCGCACGCAGCTGACCGGCCCCGTGGGGAGAGCGACGCTCGGCCCAGTAAGCTAGAGGTGCCAAGATCCGGAGAGGGCGCCAGTCTCACGACTCGCAAATGAATGAGCCAAAGAACCCCGGGTTTGTTGACGAGGGCGTCGTGACCACGGGTCGCCGTGGCGGGGAAGCAATGACCGACTGGACTTCGGGCCAGGCCCGAGACGGGTTGCGGGGCGCGCCCGAGGCCCTAGTCAGCGAGTGGGGGACATTTGGAGAAGCGCAGGGGCTCTCGCAGGGCGTCCACTGAAAAGAGGGCCGCCGCCCATTAGGGGAGCAGCTAGTTGGGAATTTGCGCTTCCCCGCCGTTTTTCGTCCGGGGGGGGGGGGGGGCTGTCACCTCGCCGTCCTCGAGAACCTGCCCAGCTACGGCGAAATCCCGAACACGCCCCCGACATTCCAGCGTCCACGCTCTCTTCCCTAGGCCCATAGACCCGCAACACCCTCCAATACGTCTATGCACATGCTTACCTAACGTTACAAGTTTCTCGAATGGCCTCGCGCCGCCAGCGCCGGGCATCCTCGGCCGAGGCGACGCCGCTGTCGCCGCCCCTTCGGGCCACGGCGACGACCATGGCGGCACATGCATTACCGAACCTACCGAACCTGCCGCCGTGTGCGGCGTGCTCCGTCCGCAAGGTCAAATGCAGCAGCCAGCGGCCCACATACGCGGCGTGCGCCTGCACCGGCACCGCACGGGCCGCATGATCTGTTCCGGGCCAACAGTGTCGACACAGTCCAAAATCTCCTGCTCGTCTGCCGCTTCGCCATTGACCACTAGATCGGCACCCCCATCTGCGAGGTTGTCCGCCTCTGCGTGCGCCTGTGCATCGAGCAGGGCTTGCAGGCGCCCCGGGCACTGAAATCATAGACACTTCGATGCAGGTATAATTGGGACGAAGGTCAGATCATTCAGATCATTCAGATCATTCAGATCATTCAGATCATTCAGATCATTCAGATCATTCAGATCATTCAGATCATTCAGATCATTCAGATCATTCAGATCATTCAGATCATTCAGATCATTCAGATCATTCAGATCATTCAGATCATTCAGATCATTCAGACGCAATCTATATTTTTGGACATGAAATTTGGTATGTGAGTAGAAATACAGGGCCTTCGTCGCTTAGCAGCGCTTCGGCCCGTTAGGGCCAAGCAGTGCCAACTTTACGCAGGTCGGGCTGCTTAGGTACCATCTATTGGTACTCCATCGCAACCATGAGCCATTGGTACCACAGGGGCTCCAAGACTCCTATGCAGATGGACTCCCCGTCCTGTCCTCCCCCCCTCTCTCCAATGCACGATTCGTGACAGTCATCATTGCACGTCGCTCGTCACCTCCCGGTGAGTTACGCGCCGTTGGCCTTTCCATTGGTCGCCGTTCCGGCCACCTTGGTGTTGATATCAGCCATAACGCCGGCGGCTTTGGTGGCGGCCGAGATGAGCAGGGGCCCGTCGGTGCCGGCCATAGTCCAGCGGGCGCCCATGGCGCAAAACTTCTCCATGAGGTCGGGGCGCGAGTGCAGACCACCGACGCCGAGGGGGATGCCGGCCTTGTTGCAGGCGGCAATGGTGCGTTCGTAGGCGGCGACAAAGCGCGAGTCGGCGTAGTCGCCAGGGATGCCCATCTCGGCCGTTAGGTCGTTGCTGCCGATGAGTAGCGAGTCGACGCCCGGCACAGCCGCAATCTCCTCAACCACCTCGAGTGCCTCGAGGGTCTCAATCATGGGGATCACCATAGTGGCCGCGTTAGACACGGGGTTTGACGCGGTGGCGGCGTGCGCCTTGAACATGTAGTGCGGCAGGTTGTTAGTCGACGAGCGCTTGCCTACGGGTTGGAATTTGGCGGCCTGCACGACGTCGCGCGCGTCCTGCACCGTCTTGATGTGCGGCACGATGACGGCCAACGCCCCGCCGTCGAGGATGCGCGACACGAAAAAGGGCTCCTTACTGGGCGCCCGCACGATGGGGGTGATGCCCGCGTACAGCGCCGCGATGCACAGCTGGCCCGTCGTGTCGAGGTCGAAGGACGAGTGCTCCATGTCGACTAGGATGCCGTCGAAGCCCGCCGTCTTGGCGATGCCCGCGATCTCGACCGACCGCACAAGCTTGACACTCAGCGTGTACGCGATCTCGCCACGCTTGAGCTTCTCCTGGAACGAGTTGTAGATAGAACACGACATGGTGGTGAGATGGTAAGAGGAAAAAGGAGAATAATAGACGCAAGAGGATGCAGTATCACAGATTGGGTATCAAGATAGAATGCTATCAAATCTCGCCGCTCAGGGGCCAAACGGGTTGAATTTTAAGCCTGCTCGACGTAACCGACACGTGTGGGCCTCCGGCCGATGCTGGCGGAAGAAACCCGTCATGGTCGCTCGCCTCGGACCAGCCCCGAGTGCGTCCTTCATATGGACCGCGCCGGCACCTAACCGGCGCCTTGCACGTCCAGCGGGGGTTCCGAGGGTGTTGTAGTGTTGTGGACCTGGTTAGTGGTCTCGTGAGTGTCGTTGCACCGCTGCCACCCGCCACCCCATGGGATTCCCCGCTTTCTCTCCCCCTCCTTCTCCTCATTTCCTTGCCTCTCCCCCGCCTCGCCGTCGCGTTCGGATCGCGACCGCAGGCCTTGCTCCACACCATGGACAATTTCCGACACTCCAATCATGCACCTACCCCAACCATCGTCTGTCTCCCACGCCAGGGTCTGTAGGTACTCAATCGTAACAAACGCACATCGTGTGGGCCTTTAGTGCTTGTTTCTCCCAACACCCCGCGACTGGCATCGGTCGTCGCAACTGTCGCCATGCGGAGCTTACCCGAGGCGACGACGAAGAGTCTCCATGTCGTGCGGGTTCAAATACGGGTTCCAAAGAATGCAGGCTGCAGGAAAAAGAGAACTGCATGCCCCACGCTACATCACATCCGCGACATCCGTAGTGCACATTTTCAACCTCCAGGTTGAGAGACAGTCGTTACATCCGCACTCACCTAATAAAACTCGGCGCCGCCGTTTGCTTCGACACCGACCACTTATCGCGCACCACTACCACCCCCCACAACCATGGTACCCTCAGCAGTCCTGGACGCGCCGTCGGCCGCACAAGGCGACAAGCCCACCGTCTACCTCCTCGACACGCTCCATCCGGCCGTGATAGCGTACTGCCAGGGGAAATTCAACGCGGTGCTACCGGGCACGCCTGAGCACGAGGGGTGGCGGCAAAAGGCAAAGTACTTGCTAATCCGGAGCGCCAAGCTGACGGCCGAAGACGTGGCGGCGTGCCCTAACCTGTTGGCCGTCGGCAAGCAGGGCGTGGGCATTGACAAGATCGACGAGCCGGCGTGCAAGGCCCGCGGGATCCCCATCTTTAACACGCCGGGCGTCAACGCGCGCGCCGTGGCCGAGCTGGTCCTCACGCTGACGACCGCCGTGGCGCGCGACCTGGGCCGCATCGCCCGCGAGCAGGCGGCCGGCCGCCCCGTGCCCAAAGAGACGTGTCGCGGCCTGGTGCTGCACGGCAAGACGGTCGGCATCATCGGCATGGGCCACATCGGCCACGTCGTCGCCCGCATGTTCCGCGGCGCCTACGATGCCCGCGTCGTCGCCTACGACCCCTTTCTGCCGGCCGACGCGTGGGCCGACGTGCCGCACACGCGCGCAGCCACGGTCGAGGACGTGCTGCGCAAGAGCGACGTCGTGACACTGCACGTCCCACTGACGGACAAGACGCGCGGCCTCATCTCGTACCCGCAGTTCCAGATCATGAAGCCGACGGCCGTCCTCATTAACGCCGCCCGCGGCGGTATCGTCAATGAGGCCGACCTCGTGCGCGCCCTGCGCGAGCGCCTCATCTGGGGCGCCGGCCTCGACTGCCACGAGCAGGAGCCCCCGACGCAAGAGCGCTACCGCGACCTCTGGGACGCTGGTGTCGTCAGCACCCCGCATATTGGCGCCGCCACCGAGCAAACCCAGATCGACACGGGCACCGCCGCCGCCCGCCAGCTGTACGAGTTCATTGTCGGCCAGCAGAAGACGGCAGCGTGAAGTCCGCCACATCTGGCCAGTGGGGGGCGCAAAGTGGTTCATGTACATTAGACACCAGATGCCTCGGCACTTGCACTTCGGGCAGCATGCCGGGCGCTCTTTTTGGACCCAAATCAACCAGATATTCTGTCACAACGTCTTCCAGTCATGCTCCTGGACAGATTCGTCTTCTACGGCAGCCGATGGGTCGTCTACATGATGCACCTCGGTTGGCAGAACGTCACAGTTCTAAGACTTGTCTTTACATTTTTCCGTGGCCTTAATACATCGTTGATCCGTCTGGGAGCGTTGAGAAAAGTGGTGTCGCACTGAAGGAGGCGTGGGAAGGTAAAGGTTCAAGGTTATCCATTAGAAAGGACAAAAGAAAGTGCCAGAGATGGCGGACTATATACTCGTAACTGGGGATCGCTCCCCACATGCTCCATAGGACCTACTGCAGGTACCAGTAGCTCCTCACGTGATCTCAGGGGCGAAACTACTGATAGCCTCATATTGCCACAAGTGGATAATCATCCAATACTGTTTTGTTTTGTACTACCACGTAAGGTGGGCCACCACGCCCTGGGCAAGGCGTTAAACTGCACCCACCATATCTAAGCCGTCTCGACGGACTTGGCTACTCCGGTCACCACCGACCCCGAAACGCTGAGCGCTAGCTCATAACCACCCGGCCGTCACCAGCCTCGACACACTGAGCGCAAGCTCATAAGACATCCCCACCTGGTCGCCCCCGACCTCGACAAGCCCACCTGGTCACCCTCGACCTTACCACACCGAGCGCAAGCTCACCAACCCACCCGCCTAGCCCCCATCCGCGGCCATGGAGCCCCTCAGCAACGGCTGACACGAAGAAACGAGTCGGGAGGATCGGACCGTAGCGACCACCGACTGCGACATGTTGAGTCCTAGAGACATGATTTGGCTTCTATGGAAAGAAGGGCATATGTACCAGAAACTAGCTAGCCACGTCACATACCCCTTGGGAGGTTGTGGCTGCTTCGCAGCCACCTACGACGTTAAACAATTATTATTATTAAGGTGGGCCACCACCATCTGAGCCAACCGTCAATTGCTCCACCATGAAAAATGTCACGAGAATCAGAACACTATGTAGGAAATGTTCAATTGCTCCATATGCTTTTATGCTACATACATTAAATTTGGACCGTGATCTTCTCAAAACACTCCTCGATGTCAGTATATAAACTGTTTTCGATTGGTAGCCGTTCTTCCGGCTGTTTCCTTTCTGGTTTATTATTATTATTATTATTATTATTATTATTATTGTTCTTACACCTAGCGACCTATCTAGGCCATGAGGACCCCCTGCGCATCTTAGCCTAGGAAAACCGTTCCGGGCTGACGTCCGGCCGGGTGAAAAACCTAGGTTCTGCTGCGTCGCACCGCTTCTATCTGCTCTTTGACCTGCCATACCGAGATCGGGCTCAGCGCGCCCGCTTCCTAGCTGATGAGTTGATTCGCTAGCTGGAACATGTCCAGCCTGCCCGAGCGGAGTAGCCATCTCGCGATAATTCCTGCTTTTCCGGGGGTGTCGAGCATCCTATCCGTGTCTACCGGTCCTCCTAGAGCTTGGACGAGATGCTCTCGTCTTTCTCTTTCCCGTGGGCAGAAAACGAGGATATGCCGGACGGTCTCCCTACCCTGACCGCAGTCACACCATGGGCTGTCGAAGCCTGGTACCCTGCGCTTAAAAAGGAAGTCTCGTAGCCCAATCTTGCCGGTCCTTGCTTAAACGAGGATCGAGCTCTCTGCCTTGTGAAGTCCTTTATGGAGCTTAAGGACATGCTTATCTGGCGGCATCTTAGTTACTGCCGGGGCTCGCGCTGTTCGGTTTTTCTGCGTTTATTGCTATCTCTAGAGCCAGTCTCTCTCCTCAGCCTTGTGTGCTGAGTCTCCAGCTAGCTATTCGTTTAGCCACCTCTTGCAATCGGGAGCGTCGGGGCCTTTCGGTCTGCGCCGGCGAGTCGGTCTTATTAGAATCCATCTGGCTGCGTTATCGTATCTTACTCGGATAAGCGAGGCGATACATGGCTGTTGGAGCCTTTCTTCCGAAGCCGCCACTCTTTTATTAAGCCATATATCTAAGGGCGATACGTAGGCTTCTGTTTTTAGTGTCGTGGCTGCTGTCGCCTCGAAGGCCCCCGTGACCTTACGGAGGCACTCAGTCTGAATGTCACTTAGTGTCTTAGCCCTGCTTTTCGGAATATGATAGTGCTATTCTGAGGCTCCGTAGCCTATAGCAGACCGTACGACGGCTGTGTAGACTTGGCGGGCTCGCTGGAGGGACGCGCCCCATATCGAGCCGGCTATCCGGTTTAGGGCATAGACCTGTGTCGCCATCTTCTTCGATATCGACTGGATATGGACGTCCCAGCGGAGACGTCTATCCACTTAGATGCTAAGGACGCGGCAGGAGTCTTCTGGTTCGATTTCGTGCCCTTCTAAGGCTATCTTCGTGTCTGGACCTTTCCGTCTTCGAGAGAAGTGGACTAGGTGATATTTCTGGACTGCGAAGGTCATGCCGTGGCTGACTGCCCATTCCTTACAGATCCTGTGAGCGGCTTCCAGCCGCTCGCAGGTCTACTCGGGGTCCAAACCGAAGCCCACGAGGTTCGTGTTGTCTACGAAGGCTATAGTAGCTATCCCTAGTACGGCGCGGAGAGCCTTATAGAGACCGGCTGTATAAAGGCAGAAGAGGATAGGCGATAGGGGTGAGCCCTACGGGACGCCTGCCGAGACTGGGATCTCGTCCGATTCCTGGCCATCGAAGAATAGTGTAGTGGACCGGTTAGATAGGAAGCTTCGGATCCAGCTGATAGTCCATATAGGGATCCTCAGCGCTCGCAGGTTAGCGAGGAGCCTTCCATGGTCGACCGAGTCGAAAGCGCCCGAAATATCCAGCGATAGAAGGGTTGCTGCGCCTCCATGTTTCCAGGCTGTGCGGACTAGGTCTGTTAGCAACCGTAGGGCTGTTTCCGTGGAGCGGCCTTTCCGGTTGCCCATCTGTTCGTCCGGGAGCAGTCCGTTCTCTTCGGTAAAGCTAGCTAGCCGTTGCGCTAGTAAGCTCTCGATCGCTTTCCCTATAGTGTTAAGCAGCGCTATAGGTCTCCATCCGCCGGCTTAATGATACTTGTTTGGCTGCTTTCCTGGCTTCCGGAGGATAACGGTGACTGCTTTCTGGAACGCTCTTAGATAGTATCCTATATGCCAGCACGCTTCCGCTAGGGAGGCCAGGGCCTGGAAGAGGGGCTTTCCTAGGCGTTTAAGAAATCCGTTCGGAAGCTGGTCTGGTCCAGGTGCCTTCCACTGGCCTGCCTTAGTAAGGACGTCTTAAACTTGTTCTGCTGTCACCTTGCCGTCCATATCGAGAGGCGCTGCGAGCCGGTTTGCTATTCGGCAGCCAGTATATATAGCTTTGGCTGGCGAAGTCGGACTCTACAGCCTCCCCGCGGCGCCGGCTGGAAATCTTCCCAGGTCAATTGACTGAGGGAGAGCCGATGTAGAGACGCATTCTGCACGAAAGTGTAGCGAGGCGCCATTGCTGCGTCGCTATGTCGCTGCACCGGAGTTGTGCTGAGACGGTCTGTGATGCGGGATTTTCGGGCGTCGCACGACCGAAAATTTTTCGCCCCCACCAAACGCAGCAAGCAGCCTCGAAAATCGACACCGCGCGACACCGGATCGACGACAAAATAGGCGCGCAGCGAAGGCCCTTGTCTTTATAGAGGGATTTGGGTAAAAAAACCATCCGACGTCGACTCGGTTCTCGAAGCGACGACAGGACACCCTCGGCCCTGCCGAGCTCTGAGACGGCTTGCAGTGAATAGCCGCGAGGGCATCGAACGAATACCTAAGTGGGCGTGCGTACAGAGTAATGGAAGTTGTTAAGAGCACGGGAACGGAGTCGTTAAGGCAATAGTGGCTACGGCTGGCCGCCTGTGTCGCCCTTCGGGGTGACAGCGCACCGCTCCGGAGACGAACATATAGTGGATCAGGGCAGGTTAGTCGAGGCCTTATAGGGTACTATGCCGGCGTGGTGGTACCCCTTACCGAAGGCCTATGGTAAGACATAGTCGGCTCGCCGGCAGAGATGGCGGCGAGCAACGGGAAGCCGGTCTAGGGCTCGCCACCCTAGGACACCGGTGGGCCGTAGTATAACACGACGACCGCGGGACCGGCAGAAGAACAGGGTAGCCCCTACGTCCCCTACTCGCACTAGGGTCGACTAGAGATGGAACCAGTTCGAGGACTTGCCGTGGAAGGGGATGAACAGCTGGATTGGGCCAGCCCAGGGACCTGGAGACAAGGATGAGACGGACTGCCTTCGATTGTGCCAAAGGGCATCTTCTCTGTCGGAGTGTCGCTGGCGCAGGTGCTATCCTGGGAGGCTGCAGGTCGAGGAGGTCGTGCTATGGCTCGAGAGGACGGATGCGTATGTCGGTGGTCCTAGAGAGGGATATGCCCTTGCGGGCTGCTTAAGGTGCAAACCTTCTATTCCCCACCTCTTTCTATGGAAAGCGCAGAGAACTAGACCCGGGGGATAGGGGGCCTCGTGGGAGACTTCAACGTCCACCACCCCGTCTGGGGAGGATACAACGTCCGACCCCATAGAGCAGCTGATAAGCTGCTCCAGCTAGCAGAATCCTGGAGACTCCAGCTGATCACACCCCCTGGAACACCGACATGGACTCGAAGAGGGTGCATGGACTCCACGATCGACCTAGCGTGGGCCACGGACGATCTCCGAACTGCCTACGACGGGTACGCCCCATATGCTGGATCCGATCACCTCCCGCAGGTGATACGCGTGGCTGGACCCCATACAGACCGCCAAGACAGGCCACGACGCAGCTGGAAAACAGCTGACTATGACCAGGCGAAGGCAGAAGCGGCATACCTACCACAGCCAGGGCGACTCGAGACACCAGAAGAAATCGATAGCTACACTGAAACGTTAACTAAGGATTTAACTCGGATAGCCGACCTAGTTGCCCCCTCCGCTACTCTAAAGGGAGAGGCAAAGCCTGGTGGAACCGCGAGACAGAAGAAGCTATAGAGAAGGAGCGAAGAGCCCAGCGGATATGGCTTTCCGACAGGACGGACGTAGCTTGGCGAGCCCTCCGGCAGTCAACTCTCTCAAAGAAGAAAGCAATCCGAGAAGCCAAGACGGCGTCCTGGAGACATATGCTCCACGAGGCGTCTAGCCAGCCAGCTGGCGTCTGGAATATCGCGAGATGGGCAAGAACGGAAGGAGCAGCACCGCCGTTACCCCCGGCAGTCCCTACACTCTACACACCGCGTGGCGAAGCAACAACCCATAAGGAGAAAACAGAGGCCTTCCGAGAGAGGTTCTATCCCCTCCCTAAGGCTACGTACACCGGCTTCCGAACAACGAACCGGCTCGTAGCGCCTCTCGATATGGACAGCAAGGTGACAGCAGAACAAGTCCAAGACGTCCTTACTAAGGCAGGCCAGTGGAAGGCACCTGGACCAGACCAGCTTCCGAACGGATTCCTTAAACGCCTAGGAAAGCCCCTCTTCCAGGCCTTGGCCTCCCTAGCGGAAGCGTGCTGGCATATAGGATACTATCTAAGAGCGTTCTGGAAAGCAGTCACCGTTATCCTCCGGAAGCCAGGAAAGCAGCCAAACGAGTATCACCAAGCCGGCGGATGGAGACCTATCGCGCTGCTCAACACTATAGGGAAAGCGATCGAGAGCTTACTAGAGTAACGGCTAGCTAGCTTTGCCGAAGAGAACGGACTGCTCCCGGACGAACAGATGGGCAACCGGAAAGGCCGCTCCACGGAAACAGCCTTACGGTTGCTAACGGACCTAGTCCGTACAGCCTGGAAACATAGAGGCGCAGCAACCCTTCTTTCGCTGGATATTTCGGGCGCTTTCGACTCGGTCGACCATGGAAGGCTCCTCGCTAACCTGCGAGCGCTAAGGGTCCCTATATGGACTATTAGCTGGATCCGAAGCTTCTTATCTAACCGGTCCACTACGCTATTCTTCGACAGCCAGGAATCGGACGAGATCCCAGTTCCGGCAGGCGTCCCGCAGGGCTCACCCTTATCGCCCATCCTCTTCTGCCTCTATACAGCCGGTCTTTATAAGGCTCTCCGCGCTATACCAGGAATAGCTACTATAGCCTTCGCAGACGACACGAACCTCGTGGGCTTCGGTTTGGACCCCGAGCAGACTTGCGAGCGGCTGGAAGCCGCTCACAGGATCTGTAAAGAATGGGCAGTCAGCCACGGCATGACCTTTGCAATCCAGAAATATCACCTAGTCCACTTCTCTCGAAGACGGAAAGGTCCGGACACAAAGATAGCCTTAGAAGGCCACGAAATCGAACCAGAAGACTCCTGCCGCGTCCTTGGCATCCAGGTGGATAGACGCCTCCGCTGGGACGTCCACATCCAGTCGATATCGAAGAAGATGGCGACGCAGGTCTATGCTCTAGACCGGATAGCCGGCTCGATATGGGGCGCGTCTCTCCAGCGAGCCCGCCAAGTCTATACAGCCGTCGTACGGTCTGCGATAGGCTATGGAGCTTCAGAGTGGCACCGCCAGATCTCGAAAAATAGAGCTAAGGCACTTAACGACGTCCAGATAGAGTGCCTCCGAAAGGTCACAGGAGCTTTCAAAGCCACGGCCACTGCAGTACTAGAAACGGAAGCTTACGTGTCCCCCTTAAACACGTGGCTCAACAGAAGGGTGGCGGCATCGGAAGAGAGGCTCCAACAGCCGCGTATCGCATCACTCATCCAAGCAAGGTGCGATAGCGCAGCTAGATGGATCCTAACAAGACCGACTCGCCGGCGCAGACCGAAAGGCCCCGACGCTCCCGATCGTAAGAGGTGGCTAGACGAATGGCTAGCTGGAGACTCAGCACATAAGGCTAAGGAGAGAGACTGGCTTCAAAGATGGCAACAAGCGCAGCAAAATCGAACAGCACGAACCCCGATAGCAACTAAGATGCCGCCAGACAAACACGTCCTCAAGCTCCATAAGGGACTCCATAAAGCCGAGAGCTCTATCCTCGTCCAAGCGAGGACTGGCAAGATTGGGCTGCGAGACTTCCTTTTTAAGCGTAGGGTCCCGGGCTTCGACAGCCCCTGGTGCGTCTGTGGTCAGGGCAGGGAGACCATCCGGCATATCCTCGTTTTCTGCCCACGGGAAAGAGAAAGACGAGAACATCTCGTCCAAGCTCTAGGAGGACCGATAGACACGGACAGGATGCTCGACACCCCAGGAAAAGCAGGAATTATCGCGAGATGGCTACTCCGCTCGCGTAGGCTGGACATGTTCCAGCTGGCGAATCAACTCATCAGCTAAGAAGCGGGCGCGCTGAGCCCGATCTCGGTATGGCAGGTCAAAGAGCAGATAGAAGCGGTGCGACGCAGCGGAACCTAGGTTTTTCACCCGGCCGGACGTCAGCCCGGAACGGTTTTCCTAGGCTAAGATGCGCGGGGGGTCCTCATGGCCTAGATAGGTCGCTAGGTGTAAGAACAATAATAATAATAATAACCCTGGCCAACGCGGACCTTAACGGGAAGGCGTTTTTTAATGACCCGAAGGACTTTGGGTTTTTCGAGAAGCATGTCGGTGCCCCGTACTGGGAAAATCGCATGACCGTCAAAACGTAATCAAAATTGCCCCTCTTTCTCCATACCGCTCAGTACGGCAGACGAGCTCTTTAGCTAACACGGTGCGACGCCAGGATGGAACTCGTGCGCGGGTACGTGCCGGCACAGTTAATCGACAAGATCTCGCCAACGCCGCTTCACATGACCGTCGCGGCCCACGACAATTTGGCACCCGCCGAGCTCGCCTTCAAGGCTTACAACCGGGCCTTGGAACCCAAGCAGCTGACCGTGCTCAACTGTGGCCACTTTGAGCCTTACTCGGGCTCCTACTTCGAACAAACGACCACGGAGCAAATTGCTTTTATTAAGAAGTGGTTTTGAGATGCCCCGCCCCCGGCCTCCGTCACGCTCGCGTACACTATATCCTAAGCAGGCGGGAGAGAGTTGTGTGTGTGACCCGGCCAAACCGGAACCCAAAGGCCGTAGGTGGACTGACCGAGGCCCGCGTCAGACCTCTCACAGGGCTACTGGCACAAAAACGAACTCGTTAATTGCCCTGCAGTAACTGCGCCTTATATATGCGACAGCTACTTAAGGACTTCCGAAGATGAATGGTTGTTGCTCATTTCTATTCTTATACTGACTTAAGTACTGAAGTGAAAGTTTCCTACGATACACAGGTATAAAAGGCTCGCCTATAGCGCATTAAATAATTCGGCTATTATATAAATAATAATAAAGTTTTCTCGGTAGGCTAAATAATGATAAGCGTGGATAGATAAGGCATATAGAATGAGCTGTATGTGTAGCTCACGGGGTGGATTCGCTTAAGGGTGAGGATAGCCGCGTTAAGATGCGGTTAAATATTATTATTATTATTATTATTATTCTTACACCTAGCGACCTATTTAGGCTATGAGGACCCCCTGCGCATCTTAGCCTAGGAAAACCGTTCTGGGCTGACGTCCGGCCGGGTGAAAAACCTAGGTTCCGCTGCGTCGCACCGCTTCTATCTGCTCTTTGACCTGCCATACCGAGATCGGGCTCAGCGCGCCCGCTTCCTAGCTGATGAGTTGATTCGCCAGCTGGAACATGTCCAGCCTACGCGAGCGGAGTAGCCATCTCGCGATAATTCCTGCTTTTCCTAAGGTGTCGAGTATCCTGTCTGTGTTTATCGGTCCTCCTAAAGCTTGGACGAGATGCTCTCGTCTTTCTCTTTCCCGTGGGCAGAAAACGAGGATATGCTGGACGGTCTCCCTGCCCTAACCGCAGACACACTAGGGGCTGTCGAAGCCTGGGACCCTACGCTTAAAAAGGAAGTCTCGCAGCCCAATCTTGCCAGTCCTCGCTTAAACAAGGATGGAGCTCTCGGCTTTATAGAGTCCCTTATAGAGCTTGAGGACGTGCTTATCTGGCGGCATCTTAGTTACTGCTAGGGTTCGTGTTATTCGATTTTGCTACGCTTATTGCTATCTTTAAAGCTAGTCTCTCTCCTTAGCTTTATATGCTGAGTCTCCAGCTAGCCATTTGTTTAGCCACCTCTTACGATCGGGAGCGTCGGGGCCTTTCGGTCTGTGCTAGCGAGTCGGTCTTATTAGGATCCATCTAGCTGCGCTATCGCACCTTACTTAGATAAGTAATATGATATACAGCTGTTGGAGCCTCTCTTCCGATGCCGCCACCCTTCTATTGAGCCACGTGTTTAAGGGGGATACGTAAGCTTCCGTTTTTAGTACTGCAGTGGCCGTGGCTTTAAAAGCTTCTGTGACCTTTCGGAGGCACTCTGTCTAGACGTCGTTAAGTGCCTTGGCTCTATTTTTCGAGATCTAGCGGTGCTACTTTGAAGCTCCATAGCTTATTGTAAACCGTATAACGGCTGTATAGACTTAGCGGGCTCGCTAAAGAGAAGCACCTTATATTAAGCCAGCTATCTGGTTTAAAGTATAGACCTACGTTGTTATCTTCTTCGATATTGACTAGATATGAACGTCTTAGCGGAGACGTCTATCCACCTGGATACTAAGGATACGGCAGGAATCTTCTGGTTCGATTTCGTGGCCTTCTAAGGCTATCTTCGTGTTCGGACTTTTCCGTCTTCGAGAAAAGTGGACTAGGTGCTATTTCTGTACTGCAAAGGTTATACCGTGGCTGACTACCTATTCCTTACAGATCCTATAAGCGGCTTCTAGCTGCTCGCAGGTCTACTTAGGGTTTAAACTGAAGCCCACGAGGTTCGTGTTATCTATAAAGGCTATAGTAGCTATCCCTAGTATAGTATAGAGAGCCTTATAAAGGCCGGCTGTATAGAGGCAGAAGAGGATAAGCGATAAGGGTGAGCCTTATAGGACGCCTGCCGGGACTAAGATCTCGTCCGATTCCTAGCCGTCGAAGAATAGCATCGTGGACTGGTTAAATAGGAAGCTTCGGATCCAGCTAATAGTCTATATAAGGACCCTTAACGCTCGTAAGTTAACGAGAAGCCTTCTATAGTCGACTAAGTCGAAAGCGCCCGAAATATCTAGCGATAGAAGGGTTACTGCGCGTCTATGTTTCCAGGCTATACAGACTAACTCCGTTAGCAACCGTAAGGCTGTTTCTATAGAGCGGCCTTTCCGGTTGCCCATCTGTTTATCTGGGAGCAGTCCGTTCTCTTCGGCAAAGCTAGCTAGCTATTGCGTTAGTAGGCTCTCGATTGCTTTCCCTATAATGTTAAGCAGCGCAATAGGTCTCTATCCGCCGGCTTGGTGATACTTGTTTAGCTGCTTTCCTGGCTTCCGGAGGATAACAGTGACTGCTTTCCGGAACGATCTTAGATAGTATCCTATATGCTAGCACGCTTCCGCTAGGGAGGCTAGGGCCTAGAAGAGGGGCTTTCCTAGGCGTTTAAGGAATCTATTCGGAAGCTAGTCTAGTCTAGGTGCCTTCCACTGGCCTGCCTTAGTAAGGACGTCTTAGACTTATTCTGCTGTCACCTTGCTATCCATATCGAGAGGCGCTGCGAGCCGGTTCGTTATTCGGAAGCCGGTGTACATAGCCTTAGAGAGGGGATAGAACCTCTCTAAGAAGGCCTATGTTTTCTCCTTATAGGCCGTTACTTCGCCACGCGGTGTGTAAAGCGTAGGGACTGCCGGGGGTAACGGCGGTACTGCTCCTTCCGTTCTTGCCTATCTTGTAATATTCCAGATGCCAGCTGGCTGAATAGAAGCCTTGTGGAGCATATGTCTCTAGGACGCTGTCTTAGCTTCTCGGATCGTTTTCTTTTTCGTAAGGGATGCTTACCGAAGGGCTCGCCAGGCTGCGTCTGTCCTATCGGATAGCCATGCTCGCTAGGCTCGTCTCTCCTCCTTTATAGCTCTTTTTATATTGTGGTTCCACCAGGCCTTGCCTCTCCCTTTAAAGTGGCGGAGGGGGGCAACTAGGTCGGCTATTTGAGTTAGCTCCTTAATTAACGTTTCGGTGTAGCTATCGATTTCTTCTGGTGTCTCGAGTCGCCCTAGCTATAGTAGGTATACCGCTTCTGCCTTCGCCTAGTTATAGTCAGCTGTTTTCTAGCTGCGTCGTGGCCTGTCTTAACAATCTATACAGGGTCCAGCCATGTGCATCACCTAAAGGAGGTGATCGGATCTAGCAAATAAGGCATACCCATTGTAAGCAGCTCGGAGATCGTCCGTGGCCTAAGCTAAGTCGATCGTGGAGTCCATGCACCCTCTTCGAGTCTATATCGGTGTTCTAGGGGGAGTAATCAGCTGGAGTCTCTAAGATTCTGCTAACTGGAGCAGCTTGTTAGCTACATTATAGGGTCGGACGTTATATTGTCCCTAGATAAGGTGGTGGACATTGAAGTCTCCTATAAGGACTGTTCGTCTTAGCTAAGGTTCGGTATAAAGGGCTTCGATAGCAGGCAGATCCGATTTGCTAGTGGACTTAAGGGGAGGCAAATATATACAGATAACTATTATACGACTATCTAGTAGTTAGATTATAATACGATACCTATTTAGCTACGCTTTATAAGTCCACTATATTAAGGTATACTTCTTATTAATATAGATATATACCTTATCTCCTTCAATTACGTAAAGTAGGTAATATAAAGAAAATCTTAGGTAGTAAGTAGTCGGTATATTGGAACCAAGAAACCCCAAACTGTAGGGAGTTTGGTGGAAAGACACGGTCGTGAGGTCGATCCCAAGGGACAATCAGGTGAGGATATCGTTGATCAAGATGATCCTTAACGTAGGGAAGTAAAAGAAGCTCAAAATAGTCACGAAAAATGAGCGTGAAGTGCCATAATAAGAGTAGCAGTGTATTAAAAGGAGGGAAAAAGCGCGCTGTCTTCTGAACTATGAACTGGGCTTCCGAGGCCTAACTTATACTTATGTAAACCCTTAATTAAGGCTTACATAAGAGCCTTAGCCCGGTCTTAACCGTCCCCCACAGCGAAGTGTGTCGAAAGAAAGAACTGAAAACATCGCAAAAGCTTTAATAGAAAGGAGACAGACAAGCTGGCTATGAGAAGGGCCAGGCCTATGGTTCCTTTTAATTAAGTTTATAGCGACCTGCGAAGGTAGCATAGGGTGATGTGGGCGTCCCCCATAACTCGACTTTTTCTTATCCCCGTTCCATAGGTCAATAAAAGCGCTTCGGCTTTTCCCACGATTTTTCTAAGGCTAGAAGAAGCCCGGAATACGTTCGTATCCTTGTAAGGTACCGGAAGGTATTGGGATCTCAAGCTTTATCTGGTTGGTTCGTTTTTTATATGTTGTAGGATCCTTAGCTGGTGCTAGCTTTTCTTTATTCTTAGGCGGTCGTCCGCGGCGCCTTTTTAGTGCTTTCTGTTGATCGGAACCGGTTGGTGGTGCCAATGGGTTGTCCTGACTCCAAATGTCCTTATCTACGTCCACCGGCTCCCAAGTTCCATCCGGGTCTTTGATGAATGCCTTCAGTCGGTCGCCGTGGAAGATTCCTTTGATAGGTTGTCCAGTGACGTCTTTCAACTTAAAGCGGTTGTGTAGCATGATCTCCTCGATCCTATAAGGGCCTATCCATCGGTACTGGAGCTTCCTGTTGTTAAATATGTCGATATAGCGGACGTAGTCGTACGCTAAAACTAAGTGTTCTTTCGTTAAGGCCATTGGGCGCATCTTATAGTGACTCCTTTAATTAACGGCTTACGCTCTTCGTCTTCGTTAGGTGGCAATTGCTTTACAAGTTGCTTCGACATCCTCGGGTCGTTTTTCTAACATCCGGATCCTTTACTTTAGCAGCCTATTGTGGTCTATAGTTTTATCCTAATTAAGTACTCGCTATATCGGTATGCTAAGTTTAAAGGGCATCAATAGTTCCCTTCTATATAGGAGGCGGTATAAGGACATACCGAAATACCTCACCACTGTCCTGTTAGCCTAGACAGCTAAAGGGAGTGCTGCCACCCAGTTGCTACCACTACCATTCGTCATTTTCATTAGGCTCTTTACAATACTCTTATGCCCTCCCTCGATCAGGCCTTGCGTCTTCGAGCTGTAGGGTGGCCCAGTGCTGACTTGAAAGCCCAGCGTATTGGCGATCCTCGTGACCTCGCCCTTATTCTCTAGTCCGCCATCGACCTTGAGGAGTCGAAAACAACCGTGCTAGTAGATAATTCGACTCTTTAGGAACCGTGAAATTGCTAACGAATTGACCTTCTTAAGTGCCATGGCTTCTAGGTAGCCTAAGGCTTCGTAACGGGCCTTAATAATCGCATTAAATCCTTAGCAGGGTGGCATATATTAGATATCCATAACCTAGGTCGTGAGGATGTCTGCTGGCTCTGTCTATAGCTGGGCGTCGGTAAGTCGCTAGTCGGATGCTTTAGTATAGCGAAGGTAAGCCGCTTGCTAGTCTCGGATGTCCGTGTACATGTTGTCCCACCAGTATAAGTTGGCGACTCGTTTATAGGTGGCATCCCTCCCTTTATATCCGAGGTCCTAGTATGCTTGCTAGAATATCTCCTTCTTCTAATTGACGGATTCCACCACTCTTCGGATTAGTACTTCGTGCGTTCCTTTCTTAAAGAGGACTCCGTCTTGGAGGAAGAAGTGACTAGCCTGGGTTTTAAACTTGATCGCTAGCCGGCGTAGGTTCTTTATGGAAGGGTTCTAAAGTCTCGATAGCAACTGTAAGGTGGTTAAGTAATAGCGGTATTCGTTGATCAAGTTAGGTGCATCCTATAGGTTTGCTGTGGTCACTAAATTAATCTGTGTTTCGATAAAGTCGTCCACGTCCCCCTCAGCCGCATTATCTTTATCATCTAATAGTCCTCTCCCTTTCCGCGACAGCGCGTCAGCAATGTGGTTCCGTTTACCAGGGATATGTCTAACTTCGAATACAAATAACTTAATGTAGGCTAGCTAGCATGTGAGTGGTGCTGAAGGTAAGAGGTTCGTGGAGCCGTCGTTCAGCTAGTCCCGTAGGGTCCTCGCATCTGTCTTTAAAAGGAACTCGTCCCTAAAGAGGTACAACTGTAAGCGGCGTAGAACCTTCACAATAGCGAGGCACTCTTGCTTTCCTAAGTCGTATCTCGTCTTAGCATTATTCCAGCACCCGGATTCGAAGCGAATAAGTCGGTGTTCTCCGTTAATGAGTTGTCTAAGCTTAGCTCCCCAGCCAATTCCGGAGGCATCGGTCCGCAGGTAGAATTTATGCTTACCGTACTCTAATTTAACGAGTGCCATAGCATTAGCGATCTCAGTCTTGACGACGTTAAGTGCTTTATCTTAATCAGAGCCCCATTTATATGGCTTATCCTTCCGTAGGAGTTTGGTGAGTGGCTTTATCTTTTCCGTATATCGGTCGATCCATGCCCGAAAGTAGCCCGCCAGCCCTAGAAAACTCCTCAACTCGGTGACGTCTTTACAGACGTTCCATTCTATGATCTTGATCACCTTCCTCTCGGGTGGTTTGCGTCTATCGGAGCCGCATAGGTAGCCCACGATCTCAATCTGCTTCTAGCACCAAGTCGATTTTGGTCCGCTAATTAAAACCCCGGCTAGCTCCATATTAAATAGGATAGCATCCAGGTTCTCGAGGTGTTCCAGTATAAAGCGCCGGATCCTAAGGTAAAGCTCTTAATCGGCGTATCGTGTAGTTGGTCCTTTAATTAGGACGTCGTTAAAGAAGAAGTCGGCCTTTTCCTTTAGTATGTCGAATAGGATTCTTACTATAACGCGGATGAAGTGTCCTAGGGAATTAGTGAATCCTTAGGGCAGCGTTATCATTCGTAAGACTCCTAGCGGTGTCGAAAAGGCCGTTAAGTCTCTAAAGGCCGGAGCTAAAGCGCAGTAGTTGTATCTAAAAAGAAGATCTAGTCCCGAGAGTATTTGGCAGTTCGCGAAGGATTCCGTGAATTCGTCGCAGCCTCTTAGCAGAAGTGCGTCTCTGATTGTAACTCCGTTAAGCTTAGTGGCTAAATTGATAAGTTTAATATTGCTGTCCTTCTTTGCGACCACGAACTAGCTGTTCTTATAAGGGCCGTGGCCTTCCTCGAGCCATCCTTTAGCAAGGCGTTTCTTAAGGACCTCAATTGCCTTTAGCATCAGCGCCCCTAGGATTGGTATACTCTTAGCTTACTATACGACGTGCGGTACCGTGCGGATTTCGTATAGGGGTGAGATCTCTAGCCGAATATAGCCTATATTTATAGTGTCCCAAGCTAGGTATGCTTCTCGGTTCTAAAGGATTTGCTTAAAAATGGCCGTTTCTTCCGGTGTCATTTCTAAGGGTTTCAGCTGATTAAGGATTTCCGCCTATCGCTTATCTGTTAGTCGCTCTTTGAGTCCCATAGTGGTGAACCTTAGCTACATATTCTTTATTAGGCTATCTAGCGGCTTAGGTGCAAGCCTGCCTGAGATTTCTTCCAGGGCCTTTTATTTCCACGACGTCGATCCGGTTAGGACTGATCCGTCCGAAGGGTAGTCGTCCACTGGCTGCACTTTCTAGGCGACTGTTTTATATATAGTGTTAATCTGTTCGGTTATTCCGTTTTTATGGGCGTAGCTTAAGTGACACTCTTACTGTTATAAAGTGTGTCTAGGCTGAGGGGATGAGGGCATCTCCTTGTTCCTGGCTGTGGCCTCCTCGTCCCCTATACACTCATCTCTCAGCCCCTGAAGCAGGAGTAGGAGCCCGTTGTCGGAGATCTTATTGACGATCGTCTTATCCTTTCCTAGTTGTGGAAGGTCTTAATCAGGTGATTCTGCAGCTGTGATCGTGTTAACAACTAATTCTGCCAGTGCATAGCGTGTGGCCGAGAGAGACGGTTTTGCCAGCCTATGATCGCTACTGGGCCGGCTGTCTTCCTTAGTAGCGCGCCTTTTAGGGAGCCGCCTTTGGTTGCATTCCCTTAATTAGCGCTCCTCTTATCGGGGATCACTAGAACATGGAGCTTCGCATTACTTATAATAAGCTGGGCTATTAATGGAGTGCCCTCGGGTACATTATAAGATATAACTGCATGACTATCGTAGATGAAAGGTAAGCCGAGAATCATATTATAACTACTATTCTTAGCCTTGACAACTTAAAAGGAAGTCCGGATTTTGCGTCCCCCAATTTAAAGGTAGTCGGCTAGGGTCCCTATTAACTCGGTGGGTGTGGAATTTACCGTCCATCCTCTTAAGACTGTGCTGGATGCTACAAAAGGCAGGTTATTCTTCTTGCAGTAGGTGTCCACGATGACATTAATCGCGGCTCCGGTGTCCAGCAGACCTCGTATTAAAGTCTCATCGCCGTTAAGTCCGACTCTCACTGGAAGGCGTCCTAAGGGTCTCGCTGCTTTGATCTCGTCTAGTCTTATAAAGAAGTCGGTCGCGTTGACAGCATATAGGGAGTTTTAATCAGTGCACTTTGTAACATTCCATGTTCTCCACTCTTATCGTAGTTCATTAGCTAGGTGTGCTCTATTAGTAAACCTTACTGATCCTTTAGTCGTAGTGCTATTCCTAGGGTCTCCACTAGTCCTCACAGTAATGCAGTCGGGGTTTTAAGAAGCTCTGTATATGTTAATTAATTCTTCAATCCCTTAATGTTTGTCTATAGTGTCTATCGCCACCTTTAGCAGTCCTTGGCTGAAATTGGGGACTTCCGTAATCAGGTCTAACTAGGTGACCGTGAACTTCTTATCGCCAAATTCCTAGAGGATTCGCTTAGTCCATTTATCGACATCATTTTAATCAAGCTTTTCCTTTGGTCGCAAGGTAGTCACGTTGTTATCTCCTTTCGCCCGGCTGTTCGTTAGCTGAGTGGCATCCTTTAAGGCGTACCTGCCATCTTCCAGTCTTACTCTCTTTTCTCCCGCGTTCACTATAACAGCTATTGTTTCTTCGTCTGAAACTTCCTCGATCGAGGCAATTCGTGGTGGCACGGCTTACCTTTCCACAACACGCAGGATCTCTCGACCGTCCGAGTCGTGCCCGACGTACATAAATTCGAAGTCAATATCTGGTTAACAAGTCGTTTCGTAGGTCTCGACTAAGTTGACGGTTATTATAGCTGGTTATGCTTGTCCTTAATTAACGATTTGCCTCTTTCCATAATAGGCTACGAATTTGTTTATGTCCTCTTAAGTGATTAGGTCTCGCTTAAATAGTTCGTTCCTAGCGTGCGCTTGCTGCTGATATGTTCCCAGTCTGTTAAAGAAGATATCCATCAGGTACATCCAAATAGCCGGTTTCTTTCGGCGGAGGCAGTCTCCTAAGATCGACTCGTCTAGCCAGTGGCCTTCTCCTCGTCTGCCCGCTCGGTATCTCTAGGCATCAGCATCCCAGTGTAGGAAGCCTTACTCGGTGCAGTATGCCAACATAGGGCATCGATTGCTCCTGTGGCTGGGCTCACCGCAAGCATAGCAGTCTCCAGGTCCGTACGTGTTATGCAACTGGACGCTGTTATCCGGGAGGATGCGGTCGTAAGAGCCTCTACCGCCTCGGCCACCTCTCCTATAGGAGGAAAACCCTAATCTAGGTGCCCCGCGTCGAAAGGAGTCTCGATCGACGACGCCTACTGTTATCTCTCTTACCTAAATGTTGCTAACATGGGGATAGGTCTGTGAGTTGTCTTGTAAGTAAGGCGGCTATAACTGCTTCAGTCTTTCGTCGATTAAAGCTTAAATCCAGTTAACCCCGAGACTTTCGAACTTCTTAGTTATCTCGTCGATTGCATTATCGATCATCCTGGCATCCACGTGCGTGTCGTCCTCAATCATTCTTTCGGTTCTCTCTCTTTACACGAGGTTCTTCCTATCTGGCATCATCTTTGCAGCACGTATTTTAGCGGCATCAGTATTAAGGGTGTTGCTAAACATGCACTCCTCGATTAACCAGTCCGAGATGTCCTTAAAGGTGTCTTTATATTCTACAAGCCGGTTCTTCTTAAATAGCATATGCTGGATATCCGGGTGCAAACGCTTAATCAGACCCTCTCGCGTTGGTTTAGTGACACCTCCTTATGCTACGGATGCAGCCTTTAAAGTATTGGCGACTTGCTTATACTCGATAAGGTAGTTGTATATCTCTTAATGGTCTGACAGCTTAAGTCCAGATTCGAGTTCCGATAACTTCGCGCTTAAGGGAAGCTAATGTAAGAGGTCCCCCATCTTGAAGTCAGAAAGGAGGCGCTGCTTAAAATCCGGCTAGGTGGTACACTCCTTGATTGCTAGATGGATCTAGGAGAGTGTTCCTTGACCGATATAATAGGCCATCAGCTTTGCAATCTTGTCGGTTTCGGAGAAACGGAACCGCTAGGCGTGTCTCTCCTAGTCTTATAGGAAGGCCGTGATATTGTTACCGTCGAACCTTAGGTACGGGTAGTGCCCTAGGTCGGGTAAGAGTCTTAGGTCTAAGAGTCGTAGGGGTGGATTCCCTTAATTAGGGATACCCTGAGGACTCTCACTCTTAAGAGTGGAAGTGGCAGACATCGTTAAGTTCGGGGAGGGGCTGGGCGTTTAGACTAAAGGGGCAGTTGATTGCTTATACGTGGTTGTCGTAAGGGAAGGCTCCACGAACTCTGTTATACGTGAAGTCTCTTAATCCGCGGCTTATCTGTTAAATCTGGTGCTCATGTTGTTTTTCCGTTATCTGGGAGGATTCTTATATAGTCGTCTTAAGATAGCTAATCGGTTCCTCGAGAACCGGTATATAACTTGCTTCCTAGCTAGCCCCAGATATCGGCATTTGCACACCGGAATCCCTTGATTTGTTCGCTCACCGACAACTTCACATATCTCTATTAAAATTATTAGTCTTATTTGTGTTATCTATTGCAGCGTCTTAAGGGCATAGGAGCTGGTCTTAACTAAGAATATCAGGAGTAATACAGCAACTCCCATTAGCCTCTCTATAAGTTGCTATATTAAGCAGGTCAGTTCGTTAGCTAAGTTAGCCACAGTTAGCGTAAGTTCCTGTTGTTTCTATACCGAGGTATTTCTTCGGACACCGACATTAACCCGGTATCTTTCGGCTTTCTTATTTATCGTGTTCTGTGTTATTTGATTAATAATCTCCACCGCCTTACAGTGTTTCTTTTCGTAAGGAGGGGTAACAATATTTTTATCTATATTAAGGGTACTTATTATTCCCGACTTCCAGCTCTTGCCTTATATTCTCCTCAATTCTCCACGTTCATTCTGTTTAGTTAGTTGTCGCCATCTATCCCAGTTAGTTCTGACTGTTAATCAGGAGGTTCACAGTTCGAGCCTGTGGGGGGAAGCCATGGAACTAAGAAACCCCAAACTGTAGGGAGTTTAGTAGAAAGACACGGTCGTGAGGTCGATCCCAAGGGACAATCAGGTGAGGATATCGTTGATCAAGATGATCCTTAACGTAGGGAAGTAAAAGAAGCTCAAAATAGTCACGAAAAATGAGCGTGAAGTGCCGTAGTAAGAGTAGCAGTGTATTAAAAGGAGGGAAAAAGCGCGCTGTCTTCTGAACTATGAACTGGGCTTCCGAGGCCTAACTTATACTTGTGTAAACCCTTGATCAAGGCTTACGTAAGAGCCCTAGCCCGGTCTCAATATATAGGTTTCGCTAGGGCTCTTAGATAGCTAGGACGTCGTACTCTTCGGAGATAGTATCGACTGCTAGGATCTGTACTTTCTTACTTTTCTGCGTGTTCCAGTATAGGATCCTTAACGCTATCATAGTCGAGCGTGGATACTATTTTGATGTTAACTCCGGTGTTTCGATGTCTATATTATCTGTCTTTTCTTAGGTTCTGCTATAGGCTTTGCCAGTGCTTCTAATACGGTAGCTGGTTGCTCGATGCTTCCGTAGCTATACTATCTGCTAGTCCTCGGCTGTTAGCTTAGGGGGTTCTTACTAAGGTAGTGCGAATCTTTTCGGTCTTGTGATATAAGTAGCCTTAGCAATCTAGACTTGCTCTTAGCGGACTGGACACTCCTTAGACTACGTAGTATATGGTCCTCGATATACTGGACAGCAATACCGGCTTCTATTCTTAGCTTCTAGGCATTCTTTATCGTTATGTATTATTAAAAATCAGAGCCCGCACCTACGTGCATAACAGTAAACACAGGCAATATATCTATAATAGTAACAGTGGTAGCATTACTTAAGCTGTGCTCCTTTAGCGAAGGGCTTGTATAGATAATAGCTATACTGCTAAATAAAGCCGCCTTAATATAGCTGTTCCGCATATTAAACTGTGGGTACTGTAATATATAAGGCTGTAACCTTCTTAAACGAGGTCTTAATATTATAAGGGAGCTTAGCCTTTAAGATATTAATAAGGCCGCTAGGCTGGTTCCGGAGTTGGACTTTTAGCTGCCCTGAGTTCGTCTCTATAGCCTCCTTATTAATGCTATAGGCCACCACCAGAATCTTTCTCTTCTAAATAAAGGCGTTCTTTCTGAAGGTTTCGGTAGTCTAGGCCCGGTCGGTTTCTAGCTATCGCTTCTCTTCTGCTGTCTTACAAGTAATAGTATAGTCTCCGCTAAGAAGCTTCCGTGCGGCTATTGCTGTTTCTCTACCTGTTGCTGCGTTAACTTTCCGCACGATTTCTTTATAAGTGCGGCCTTTAGTTCCTATGGCCTTAACCGTTACCTCCCGTTTATGTCGAGGAGGCAGAGTCTTGGCTACCTAGGGGGCCCTGGGCACCGAGGCGGCGGTAAGGGCAGTAGCAGCTGCAGTGTATATCTTAGGAGCTTTAATTTCCTTATAGATAGCTTACAGTATATTCTCGATAATATTGATACGTCTTTCGATACTAGGCTAGTTATCTGATTCCTTAGCCGTCGTCTTTAAGACTGGAATAGCGGCTTAAACCACTTCAGTTAAGGCCGTAATATTGACTTTATTAGCAAGGAAGCGTTTAAAGTTATCTATAGTGCTGCATATATCCTCTAGACCACTTTGAAGCGCGGAAAAAAAAAACTTTTTCGAAACCGACCCCACACAGCGATAACTTCACAACCACGACTCTATAAGCTACCGGATAGCCCGGAAACTGTTCCTAGGGCTCCATTTAGCCTAGAAATGGTCGACTCACCACCCTCGAGGCAAAGCGCGGGTGGTGGGAGCCGCCATAGGCCCGCCCCACCCCCCGAGCCGTCACCTCCGGACTCAAGAACACCATCGCCAAGCAGCAACACGGCACCCGGACGCAGTCCAGAAGCCATTCGCAGCACCGTAAACTGCCTCAGACGCTTCTTAGCTGGTGATTCCGACGTTGCAACCCTGGTCGCAGCCGTACAAGCCGCCATCCCGGTCTTAGAGGCGGCAGCTAAGGAACCAGATAGCCAGACTAGCATCGAGAGACGCATCGATGCCATCGAGAACACGCTTCAGGCTATCTATAAGGATATTAAGGCCCCTAAGACATACGCTGCTGCTACCACCGCTATAACCGCCGCTCCCTTACCTAGAGCCCCTCAGATAGCCAAGGCGCTTCCTCCCCGTCAGGAACGAGAGATCACCGTTAAGGCCACAGAGATAGAAGGACGCACCTACGCAGAGATCGTTCGCAAGGTTAACGCCGCCGCAGGGAGAGAGGCAGCAGTAGCAGCACGCAAGCTCCCTAGCGGAGACTACGCTATCACATGTAAGACAGCGGCGGAAAAACAAGCCCTAGAAGCCGACCTAGACTGGACTGCCGAGGCCTTCGGAGAGAATGCCTCCATCCAGAAGAGAAAGATCCTAGTAGTGGCCCACGGTATCAACAAGGAAGCTATAGAGGTGAGCCAGGGGCAGTTAAGAGCCTAACTCCGAAACCAGCCTGGCGGCCCCATCGATGTCCTAGAAGCGAAGCTCCCTCGCAACGCCAAGACGTCGTCCAGGAAGGTCACAACTCTATATATCGCAGTCGCCACGGTCCAACAAGCAGAACAACTATGCCGAGACGGCCTCATCTGGCAGTATGGCTATTATCCATGCGAGCCTTTCGCTGAAGGAGCGCAGCTTAAGCAGTGTTACCGCTGCTATCGATATGGACACAATGCCCGAGTCTGCCGCTATGCACGACGATGCGGGCTCTGCTCCTCGACTAAGCACGAGGAAAAAGAATGCCCGGAAACGGAGAACCAGAGCCGATATTGCTGTCAGCATGCCGAGGACCACACACTGCGTGGTCTAAGGAGTGTCCAGTCCGCCAGGAGCAGGTCTAGATCGCTAAGGCTGCTTATATCACGAGACCGAAGGGATTCGCACTGCCCTCACATGAACCCCCTAAGCCAACAGCCGAGGACTGGCAGACAGTACAGCCGCGGAAGCGTCGAGCAACCAGCTGCCGCACTAGAAGCACTGGCAGAGCCCGCAGCAGAGCCCACGAAGAGACAGACGACATGGACATCGAAACGCCGGAGTCAACACTAAACAGCATCCACGCTCGACTATAACAGCGCTAAGGATCCTACACTGGAACACGCAGAAAAGTAAGAAAGCACAGATCCCAGCAGTCGATGCCATCTCCGAAGAGTACGATATCCTAGCTATCTAAGAGCCCTGGAGAAACCCACATATACCGACCACCTATTGCCCGAGATCCTCTCCGTACTACCTTCTCTATGCCGCCGAGGGAGGCAGGGCTTGCATTTACATTAATAAGAAGTACCCCCCGGCGCAGTGGACTTATAAGGCGCAGTCAGACAGGTGCAATATCACGATCCAGCTACCAGATGGTCCTATAATAGTCATCTGCGTGTACTCGCCTCCTCCTGGATCGATTAGCAGATCAGACCTGCCAGCTATCGAAGCCCTCCTTACCGGTCCCCAGCTAGGACGAACAGTCCTCGTAGGAGACTTTAACGTCCACCACCCTGTCTGGGGAGGATACAACGTCCGACCTCATAAGGCAGCCGATAAGCTACTCCAGCTAGCAGAATCCTGGAGACTCCAGCTTATCACGCCCCCTGGAACACCGACATGGACTCGAAGAGGGTGCATGGACTCCACGATCGACCTAACGTGGGCCATAGACGATCTCCGAGCTGCCTACGACGGGTACGCCCCATATGCTGGATCCGATCACCTCCCGCAGGTGATACGCATGGCTGGACCTCAAAACGACCCCCAGAATAAGCCACGGCGCAGCTGGAAAATAGCTGACTATAACCAGGCGAAGGCCGAGGCGACACACCTTCCGCAGCCAGGACTACTCGAGACACCGGAGGAAATCGATAGGTACACCAAAACGTTAACTAAGGAGCTAACTCGGATAGCCGACCTAGTTACCCCCCTCCGCTACTCTAAGGGGAGAGGCAAGGTATAGTGGAACCATGAAACAAAAGAAGCTATAGAGGAGGAGAGACGAACCCAGCGAACATGGCTATCCGATAGGACAGACGCAGCCTAGCGAGCTCTTCGGTAAGCATCCCTTGCGAAAAAGAAAACAATCCGCACCGCAAAGACAGCGACTTGGAGAAACATGCTTCACGAGGCCTCTAGCCAGCCAGCTGGCGTCTAGAACATCGCGAGATAGGCTAGAACCGAAGGAGCCGTACCGCCGCTACCTCCAGCCGTCCCCACACTTCACACACCGCGAGGCGAAGCAATAACCTATAAGGAGAAAACGGAGGCCTTCCGAGAGAGGTTTTACCCTCTCCCTAAGGCCATGCATACCGGCTTCCGTATAACAAACCGGCTCGCAGCGCCTCTCGACATCGACGGCGAGGTGACAGCGGAGCAGGTCCAAGACGTCTTAAGCAAGGCAGGCCAGTGGAAAGCACCTAGGCCAGACCAGCTTCCGAACGGATTCCTTAAGCGCTTAGGAAAGCCCCTCTTCCAGGCCTTAGCCTCCCTAGCGGAAGCATGCTGGCGTATGGGATACTATCTAACAGCGTTCCGCAAAGCAGTGACCGTTATCCTCCGGAAACCAGGAAAGCAGCCAAACGAATACCACCAAGCCGGCGGATGGAGACCTATCGCGCTACTTAACACCATGGGGAAGGTGATCGAGAGCCTGCTGGCGCAACGGCTAGCCAGCTTTGCGGAAGAAAACGGGCTGCTCCCGGACGAACAGATAGGGAACTGAAAGGGCCGCTCCACGGAAACGGCCTTGCGGCTGCTAACGGACCTGGTCTGTACAGCCTGGAAGTATGGAGGCGTAGCAACCCTTCTATCGCTGGATATCTCAGGCGCTTTCGACTCCGTCGACTATGGAAGGCTCCTTACCAACCTGCGTACGCTGAGGGTCCCTATATGGACTATCAGCTGGATCCGAAGCTTCCTATTTAACCGGTCCACCACGCTATTCTTCGACGGCCAGGAATCGGACGAGATCCCAGTCCCGGCAGGCGTCCCACAGGGCTCACCCCTATCGCCTATCCTCTTCTGCCTCTATACAGCCGGTCTCTATAAGGCTCTCCGCGCCGTACCAGGGATAGCTACTATAGCCTTCGTAGACGACACGAACCTCGTGGGCTTCGGCTTAAACCCCGAGCAGACCTGCGAGCAGCTGGAGGCCGCTCACAGGATCTGCAAAGAATGGGCAGTCAGCCACGGCATGACCTTCGCAGTCCAGAAATATCACCTAGTCCACTTCTCTCGAAGACGGAAAGATCCGGACACGAAGATAGCCTTAGAAGGTCACGAAATCGAACCAGAAGACTCCTGCCGCGTCCTTGGCATCCAGGTGGATAGACGTCTCCGCTAGGACGTACATATCCAGTCAATATCGAAGAAGATGGCGACGTAAGTCTATGCCTTAGACCGGATAGCCGGCTCGACATGGGGCGCGTCTCTCCAGCGAGCCCGCCAAGTCTATACAGCCGTCGTACGGTCTGCGATAGGTTATGGAGCTTTAAAGTGGCACCGCCAGATCTCGAAAAACAGAGCCAAAGCACTTAACGACGTCCAGACAGAGTGCCTCCGAAAGGTTACAGGAGCTTTCAAAGACACGGCTGCCGCAGTGCTAGAAACGGAAGCCTACGTGTCCCCCTTAGACACGTGGCTCAACAGAAGGGTGGCGGCATCGGAAGAGAGGCTCCAACAGCCGCGTATCGCATCACTCATCCAAGCGAGATGTGATAGCGCAGCTAAATGGATCCTAACAAGACCGACTCGCCGGCGTAGACCGAAAGGCCCCGACGCTCCTAATCGTAAGCGGTGGCTAGACGAATGGCTAGCTGGAGACTCAGCACACAAGGCTGAAGAGAGAGACTGGCTTCAGAGATGGCAACAAACGCAGCAAAATCGAATAGCACAAGCCCCGGCAGCAACTAAGATGCCGCCAGACAAGCACGTCCTTAAGCTCCATAGGGGACTCCATAAGGCAGAGAGCTCCATCCTCGTCCAAGCGAGGACTGGTAAGATTGGGCTGCGAGACTTCCTTTTCAAGCGCAGGGTTCCAGGCTTCGACAGCCCATGGTGCGTCTGCGGTCAGGGCAGGGAGACCGTCCGACATATCCTCGTTTTCTGCCCAAGGGAGAGAGAAAGACGAGAGCATCTCGTCCAAGCTCTAAGAGAGCCGATCGACACAGACAGGATGCTAGACACGCCAGGAAAAGCTGGGATTATCGCAAGATGGCTACTCCGCTCGGGAAGGCTAGGCATGTTCCAGCTTGCGAATCAGCTTATCAGCTAGGAAGCGGGCACGCTGAGCCCGATCTCGGTATGGCAGGCTAGAGAGTAGACAAGTGCGGTGCGACGCAGCGGAACCTAGGTTTTTCACCCGGCCGGACGTTAGCCCGGAACGGTTTTCCTAGGCTAAGATGCGTAGGGGGTCCTCATGGCCTTGATAGGTCGCTAGGTGTAAGAATAATAATAATAAAAAATAGTCTCCCCTCGTCCTCCTACCCGGCGTCTCGCTATAGCACGTGACGGCTTCTTAGCTTATCCGACAAGCCCAGAACAAGGGCGGCATAGACTTTGAGTGCTGTGCCGCACTGCATAACGAACTCATGGAGACGGGCTGGCTCCAGTCCGGCAAGCTCCTCCCGCCCGACGCGGAGCTAATAAACGTGCAGAACGATCCTCACGTGCTCCCGTAATAAACCTGGTTCCAATACCACAGCGACGCCGCCGACGACGTACGAGAGTACCTGTCACCCTTATTGACCGCCTTCCTTGATCGAGCTTGGACAAACAAGGGGCATCCCCTTTTCTATTACGTCTAGGGTCTTACCTCCCTAGAGTACCTCTGGTTAAACTAGGAGAACGGCTAACCCAGTGGAAGATGCCGCACTAAACCTATATTGTTACCTGACTTTTTATAACGCAAACGGAATTTCGTCGGAACCCGATAGCCTTATGTAAGGCAGTCGACATTACCCTCACGTGAACACTTATTAACACGGAATATTCACTTTATAACTTCGATTAATAGGAAAATAAAGTAATTATATAAATATCTATCTTTAACTCGGCTATTATATAAAATAGTTAGTAATAGTGGCATCCCTTTAAGGTCGTCCTAAGTGTTTGGCTAAATATAGTGGACGTAAATAAAGTGTAAGCTATAGAGCCCTAAGTCGAGGTCCTAAATAAAAAGTTCGACCCTTAAATTATACTTAGCTATAGCGAGAGTCTGCTTAAGGATACACTAGAGGCGTGGGACGCCCTCCTATCCGCTATCGAGTCCCGATAGGGTCCTGTTACGTTTTTGGAGGCTAATAAGCTGCTTTTGCTAGTTGTTACGGACGACCCGAACCAACAAGCATCTTATGGAAGCGGGTAAGCGCCCATGCAGCCAAGACCTCGCCTACTACATCACCAAGTAAGGGAGACCAGCCTCGGACAAGAGACACCAGCCCCAAGGGCAAGCCACGCCAAGGCTAGGTCACGTGATAGATCACTAGGCTTGGCACTGATCCACGGGATGGATCAGTGGGGCCACTGGTGAGCCTCTAGTACAGGATCAGTAACAGTGTTAGTGAGCCAACACTAAGGGATCAGTTGGATCAGTAGTGATCTAAGGTGATCCAGGGTATCAGTGAGGGAATGACTTGGTATATAAGTCAGGAGGATTTCCTATATAGACAGTCATTACCTTAGTGATCAATTTAAGCATCTATCTTACCTATAGATAGGCTAACGCTTAACGACCTATCGTGAGATCAGTTACACGCATCCGTACTATCGTCAACCAGTTATCTAGTCAAGCACCTTCAGCCAGTCAGTCACTTAACGACCAGTGTTTAAGTAGACAGACGCTCTCTGTCCCTGATTATACAAACCCTACGTCACGCAGTACTTAGGTATAGCGCTTCGTTACATTTTGATCACTCGTGCTCAGGTCAGTCACCGTCAACTACTTGGACACTAACCTCTCGATGCAATAGCACCTCAAACCCCAACCACACCTGCACCTGCCACAGGCTAGCGGGCCCCAGCGACTCCTCAGCCGACTACACAGCCTGCAGCTGCCGATACCTCTTAAGAGCTTTACAACATAATCAACGCTCTTCGACAGAGTGTCGTAACCCTCCAACACGACAACATGCAGCTCCAGTAGCAGATCACCGCTAAGAATGGGGACCAGGGAAAGCACAAGTACCCCGGCCCTACGCCTTACAACAGCAGAGATGGGAACGTCCAGATGTTCCTCACGTAGGCCAAAGCCTACTTGAAGTACTACTCCAACAGCTTCCTCAACGACTCTAATAAGGTTATGTGCATCGCCGGATACCTTTAAGGCGACGCCCTCGCGTGGTTCGAACCCATGATAAGAGATTACCTGACTAATAAAGAGAAGCTTCAAGAGGATAAGACTAAGGCAATTTTCGGAAGCTACGAGACGTTCGAAGCCAAGCTTAAGGGCACCTTTAGGAGCCCAGACGAAGTCCGCACAGCCGAACGACAGCTTATGAAGCACCAGCAGAAAGGATCCACCGCCGCGTACGCAGCCGGATTCCGACAAATCATCTCCAAGTTGGACTAGGATAACGACGCCTACATTGCCCAGTTCTACCACAGTCTTAAGGAAGAAATCAAGGACGAGGTCGCCAGAATAGATCGCCCTAGCGAGCTCTCCGAGTATATCGAGCTCGTTATACGCATCGATAATAGACTCTACAAGAGGAAGATAGAGTATAAAGGATAACAACCTATCCATAAGCCCATGATCGCTAACTCCGGAAAAAAGCGACAGACGAATCAACCTTTCCGACGTAACAACGAAGGATAAAGGAACAAGACCTCCTACAGCAATCATTCGGGACCCATAGACCTTAACGCAACTCACCACGACAAGCCCAAATTCCAGGGCAAGTGTTATAACTGCAGGAAGGAAGGACACCCTGCACGCCTATGTAAGGAACCTAAGAAGCCCCGACAGTGGCAGCAAGTCCCTAAGCGACGCGCTAACGTCCTCCAACATAGCGACACCCCGGCACTAGATGGAGTGGGAAAAGAAGTCACGAGTACCCCCAGTGTGCCCCACGACGAACTCAGTTGGACAGCGTGTTATAGCGACGACTATGGCCTCCACTGGTCAGCCAAGGATGGCGCCGGATGGTACCCCTAACAGCCACGCAGGACGCGTACCCTCGCGATGGTACTACAATAAAACATCGACGAAGGACGATCCTCAGTCGAAGAAAGCAGCGATAAGGGAGAAGAACTCCGACAATGGGTCGAGTTCCCCGAACCTCATAAAATGAACAAGTACTCCGATAAGACACTTAACGAATAAGCCACGTTCCACCGAAGCATAGAAGGCAACGGTTGGATCTTATTTAAAGGAGTGTTCCTCGACTAGAACTGCCCAGCGGAAAGACTTATCGACACCGCCCGGAATAACGGCCAGATACAACGAAAACCAAGATTCGGTGACGACGAAAGAATTCACCCTTATACTGATCGCCATGGAGAGTTAGCATGGATCTCTTATATTTACGACGCCTGTTTCCACCACCTAGGAGAGAAGCTCCGAAACCACGTATTTCCGCGACGGGTCCCTAGATAAGCGGTCTACCACCCGTACACGCTGGAAGAAATCGACAAGACCGTCGTTAAACTCACCGAACAAAGTGGGTTTATATTACTTAAAGCACCCCTCGAGTACCCACAAGCATACGTGGATAGTAAACTCGAATAGCACCAGTGCGCGACGCACTAATACCGCATCCATAGAGCTAAGAAAGCTGAAGCCTAGATAAAGTTAAAAGTCCTCTACGAATAGAAGGTTCGCGAACAACAAAAGGCACAACTAGTCGTGCCCCTAGGAGGACACGAGGCAAGGGAACCTATCAGAGTTCCAACGCTATATCACACTAAGGACCCAAAGGAAGGAACCTCGTTAACTAGAACGTCGATACTAGAGACTATCGACCTAATAGAGCATATATTGTCATCCAACGACGACCCAACTCTAAGAGAATACACGGGACACCTAAGACACCGAGGCGCTTGGATAGATAGGGAAGCCGCGAGGCAAGTTAGAGCTACTCGCAGGCAGCAAGCTAAGAAGTCGGGAAAAGACCGACGCCAGCTGTAAAGGGACTACACCTGGCTTAACAGAACCACAAGTCCCTATACGCGATGGATAACAAAAGAAGACACCACCGCGACAGACATAAACCGCTAGTACTGCTAGTACAGGTTATAGGATACGAAGTGCCCACACTAATCGACAGCGGAGCCTAAGGAAACTATTTTTCTCCACGAATCGTCAACAAACTCCGGATACCATAGAAGATGAAAGACGCCCTTTACCGACTTAACGCGGCAGATAGAGAGCCTTTTGTGTACGACTACGGAGAAGTGTTAAGGGAGACTGCGCCCCTTCTGATGCACCTACCCAGGAAGACAGAAACTCTCATATGCGATATCGCCGATATATCAGGTTACGATATAATTTTGGGGATACCCTAGTTACAGGAGAGCAATCCCAGAGTTAACTAGACAACCGGCCAAGTCCAGTGGGATACACTAGGAAGAGACTTAGCCTCTGAGAAGCGTCGACGAAGAAGACCCTCAAGTAAGCCTATAACCCTTCGAGCCTACCTAAGGATACAGGAGGATAAGGAAGTCGAGTCAAAACCGAGACCCGAAGTACCAGAATAATACCGGGAGTTCGACGACCTGTTCAGCGGAAAACTGCCTACAGGATTACCAGAGCATAACCGATGGGATTATAAGATACCCTTAAAGGAAGGCCACGAGCCTTAATTTATACTAACATACTAACTCACACCCGAATATAAGGAAGTACTCAAAGAGTACCTCAAGGAGAACCTCGTAAAAGGCAATATAAGACCATTAACATCGCCTGCCGGATACCCTATACTCTTCGTTCCGAAGAAGGCCGGCAAGGATGGCAAGAAGAAGTGGCGACTATATGTCGACTACAGAAAGCTCAACGAGATAAAAGTCAAGAATTGCTACCCACTACCGTTAATCAGCGACCTACGGGATAAACTAGGTAAGGCCAAGATCTTCACAGCCCTTGACCTACCCAATAGATACAACCTTATACGTATTAAGGAAGGCGAAGAATAGAAAACGGCATTCCGAACTAAGTATGGATATTTCGAGTACCTGGTAATACCCTTCGGCCTCACCAATGCGCTAGCAAGCTTCCAGAATATAATAAATCATATCTTACGCGACTTCATTGATAAGTTCGTCGTCGTCTATCTCGACGACATCCTTATCTACTTAGAGAATCTCGAGCAACACCGAGAGCACATCCGGTTAGTGCTACAAGCACTCCGCGATGTAAAGCTACTTATTAACCCTAAGAAAAGCGAGTTCGAATAAGAACAAGTCAACTATCTAAGATACGTGATATCTGTAGGAGAAATCCGCATAGAAGAGTCTAAGGTGTCAGCAGTTAAAGACTAGCCAACTCCCTAAAACGTAAGTAATGTACGATCCTTCCTAGGATTGGCAAACTACTACAGGATGTTTATTCACTAGTTCGGAAAAATCGCCACTCCCCTGACGAACCTGACCCGCAAGGACGCCGACTTCCAGTGGACGGATAAAGAAGAAACAGCCTTCAATGAGCTAAAGAAAAGGATCACCGATAAGCCAGTGCTACGTATAGCCGATCCTACGCGACCCTTCGAGGTCGAGACCGACGCGTCGGATTACACAATCGGAGGCCAACTGAGCTAAGCAGACGAAAATGGGAAACTACACCCCATAGCCTTCTTCTTAAAGAAACTCAACGGACCACAACTCAATTATCAGATTCACGACAAAGAGTTAATGGCTATTATCGAAGCATTCCGGGAATGGAAGCATTACTTAAGTGGTACCACCTACCAAGTCAAGGTGTACACAGACCACAAGAACCTCGCATTATTCACAACGAATAAGGAACTCAACAAACGACAGATCCGTTGGATGGAATTCCTATCGGAATTCAATTTCGTTATTATCTACTGTAAGGGTAATAAGAACGGCAGGGCCGATTCCTTAAGCCGCCGACCGGATCACAAACAAGAAGTACCAATTAAGACACATATAATCCTTACTAAGGATCTAGACGGAAATCTCGTGCCTGTTAGGCAACTCGACGCAGTATACCGTATGCAACACGAGGATTGGGATAAGCGAATTCGAAAGATCAGCGGTAACGAACTAACCAGGTATAACAGCAAAACTGAGATCCCTAAATGTCTTCAGGTTGAACTCGTTAAGGACTTCCACGAGCATCCTGCTCATGGACACCAAGGAAGGTTCAAGACCCTAACACGGATTAAGCGACAGTACAATTGCCCTAAACTAAAGGATATCGTCGCAACCGTTATTAAGGAATGTAACTTATATAACAAGGCTAAGGCCTCACGCCACAAGCCATATAGAGAACTCCAGCCTATATCACCACCGGATAGGGCCTAGAAGACAATCGCACTAGACTTCATCGTGAAGCTACCACCATTAAAGGAACCTATAACGCAAGCAGTCTACGACAGTATCCTTGTCATCATAGACAAACTCACGAAGTACACGTACTTTATACCATATAAGGAATCAAGCAACGTAGAGGAACTCGCATACGCCTTCCTTAAAACCGTCGTCAGCCAACACAGGTTACCAGAGCAAATTATCTCCGACTAAGACAAGCTGTTCACAAGCAAATTCTAGAAATCGCTCATAGCACAGCTAGGTGTTAAGCATAAGCTGTCTACGGCCTATTATCCGCAGACAGATGGACAAACAGAAAGAATAAATTAGACACTCGAACAGTATCTACGATGCTATGTCAACTACCGACAAGACAACTGGATCAGACTACTACCGACAGCACAGATCTCCTACAACAGTGCTGACAACGAGTCACTCGGTATATCACTATTTAAGGCCAACTACGGATTCAACCTAGAAGTCATACGACCAGTAATCGAAGGGGAAGACGCCCCGTTCGCAAGAATCGCAGTCGCGTAGATCGTCGATATACAGAAAACACTACAGGAAGACCTTATCTTCCTATAAGGAAGGATAAAGGCATACTACAACCAAGCAAGGTTAAAGGGACTAACCTTTAAAAGGGGAGACAAAGTCTACCTACTCCGCAAAAACATTAAAACAAAGTAACTAAGTAAAAAACTCGACTTTAAAAAGATTAGACCATTTAAAATTAAAGAAGTCATTTTAGTAATCAACTACAGACTATCGCTACCAGACACCATAAAGATACACCCCGTATTCCATATTTCGTTACTCGAACCTGCACTAGCAAACGCCAAACTCGAAGCAACGTTAAAAATCGAGTCAGATTAGTAAGAGTACGAAGTCGAGGCCATCCTCGACAGAAGAAAGAACAAGGACTTATAGGAATACCTTATAAAATAGAAAGGATACCCACCAGAGGATAACACATGGGAACCTATTGAGCACTTAAGGAACTCGCAATAGGCGCTGAAGGACTTTCAGCAGCCCAGCTAAACAGCGCTAAGTCTGCCTTAAAAACAGCAGACCAGTCGATCGCGTCGACTATACCGGCGGCCTGCACGCCAATCACAGCCTCCGCCTCTTCACGCTCTTTAGTATCCAACTCGTCTAAGGAACTCGTACAACGCCTTGCTATCTCAACCCCACAGGTTTTCAAAGAAGCGCGTTATTTCCGAATGCGAAGAAGGCGAGATACCGCCTCGTTAAGAGCTTGCTGGGCGGCCAGGAGTTTCGCCTCAGTCTGCTCCTTTTCTAACTTCAATCGTTCCTCGGCGGACAAAATCTTTTGGACAGACGAAGCCTCCAGAACACCGTCGCAAGAACGACCGCGTCGAACGCACTCCTTATAACGCGACACACCCTCCATCATCCGGCAAGAAAGGCCGCGATTGTTACAGAACGAACAAGGCATGATGTCGACGCTAAAGGAATCAATTAAGGCGACAAGACGATAGCGTTCTTCGGTCTTTTTAGACGGTGGACGAGACTTTTCAATCCGACCCGACATGATGAGCACACATCACAAACAAAAGTAAAAGAAGGGTAGAAAAAAGGGGAACCTACCACGGACTAGATGCGCGGGCGAGCCAACCTCTTATACGGCCGTGGCTTTAAAAACAAAGACCTTGGAGAGGGGAAGGGTGGTGTTACGGACGACCCGAACCAACAAGCATCTTATGGAAGCGGGTAAGCGCCTATGCAGCCAAGACCTCGCCTACTACATCACCAAGTAAGGGAGACCAGCCTCGGATAAGAGACACCAGCCCCAAGGGCAAGCCACGCCAAGGCTAGGTCACGTGATAGATCACTAGGCTTGGCACTGATCCACGGGATGGATCAGTGGGGCCACTGGTAAGCCTCCAGTACAGGATCAGTAACAGTGTTAGTGAGCCAACACTAAGGGATCAGTTGGATCAGTAGTGATCTAAGGTGATCCAGGGTATCAGTGAGGGAATGACTTGGTATATAAGTCAGGAGGATTTCCTATATAGACAGTCATTACCTTAGTGATCAATCTAAGCATCTATCTTACCCATAGATAGGCTAACGCACCTTCCTTCTTATTTATTCTTTTCTGGCATCCGCTGTTAGTGCCAGCCCGCTATTTACTGCCAAATCCTTAACAACCCTCCAACGGCGACTCAACGCCAACCCAGAGGCCAGATGGACTCTGGGACCATCATCGTGATGGCTTCACCTCCTTATGAGGACACCACCGATGAGGTGATGACGGGAAATGACTCTCCCGACCACCTTAAAGAAGCTTCCCCCACTTATACTCACAAGAGGAAGCGAACAGGGCAGAATGAGGCCCCTACGAACGGTCCACTACGAAACCGAAGGAAAGTCGACGACACTCGAGAAACTTCGGCGACGGAAGAAGCCGCGACTATAGTGCAAGGACACCATCCGGCTTCGGACGCACTATCCCCGATTTTGAGTGATATATTATTATTCTTACACCTAGCGACCTATTTAGGCCATGAGGACCCCCTGCGTATCTTAGCCTAGGAAAACCGTTCCGGGCAACCGTCCGGCCGGGTGAAAAACCTAGGTTCCGCTGCGTCGTACCGCTTCTATCTACTCTTTGACCTGCCATACCGAGATCGGGCTCAGCGCGCCCGCTTCCTAGCTGATAAGTTGATTTGCTAGCTGGAACATGTCCAGCCTTCCGGAGCGGAGTAGCCATCTTGCGATGATTCCTGCTTTTCCTGGGGTGTCGAGCATCCTGTCCGTGTCTATCGGTCCTCCTAGAGCTTGGACGAGATGCTCTCGTCTTTCTCTTTCCCGTGGGCAGAAAACGAGGATATGCCGGACGGTCTCCTGCCCTGACCACAGACGCACCAGGGGCTGTCGAAGCCCGGGACCCTACGCTTAAAAAGGAAGTCTCGCAGCCCAATCTTGCCAGTCCTCGCTTGGACGAGGATAGAGCTCTCGGCTTTATGGAGTCCCTTATGGAGCTTGAGGACGTGCTTGTCTGGCGGCATTTTAGTTGCTGCCGGTGTTCGTGTTGTTCGATTTTGCTGCGCTTGTTGCCATCTTTGAAGCCAGTCTCTCTCCTCAGCCTTATGTGCTGAGTCTCCAGCTAGCCATTCGTCTAGCCACCTCTTACGATCGGGAGCGTCGGGGCCTTTCGGTCTGCGCCGGCGAGTTGGTCTTGTTAGGATCCATCTAGCTGCGTTTTCGCATCTCGCTTGGATGAGTGATGCGATACGCGGCTGTTGGAGCCTCTCTTCCGATGCCGCCACCCTTCTGTTGAGCCACGTGTCTAAGGGGACACGTAAGCTTCCGTTTCTAGTACTGCGGTGGCCGTGGCTTTGAAAGCTCCTGTGACCTTTCGGAGGCACTCTGTCTGGACGTCGTTGAGTGCCTTGGCTCGATTTTTCGAGATCTGGCGGTGCCACTCTGAAGCTCCATAGCCTATCGCAGACCGTACGACAGCTATATAGACTTGGCGGGCTCGTTGGAGAGATGCGCCCCACGTCGAGCCGGCTATCCGGTTTAGAGCGTAGACCTGCGTCGCCATCTTCTTCGATATCGACTGGATATGGACGTCCCAGCGGAGACGTCTATCCACCTGGATGCCAAGGACGCGGCAGGAGTCTTCTGGTTCGATTTCGTGACCTTCTAAGGCTATCTTTGTATCCGGACCTTTCCGTCTTCGAGAGAAGTGGACTAGGTGATATTTCTAGACTGCAAAGGTCATGCCGTGGCTGACTGCCTATTCTTTGCAGACCCTATGAGCAGCTTCTAGCTGCTTGCAGGTCTGCTCTGGGTTTAAGCCGAAGCCCACGAGGTTTGTGTCGTCTGCGAAGGCTATAGTAGCTATCCCTAGTACAGCGCGGAGGGCCTTGTAGAGACCGGCTGTATAAAGGCAGAAGAGGATAGGCGATAGGGGTGAGCCCTGCGGGACGCCTGCTGGGACTGGGATCTCGTCCGATTCCTGGCCATCGAAGAACAGCGTAGTGGACCGGTTAGATAAGAAGCTTCGGATCCAGCTAATAGTCCATATAGGGACCCTCAGCGCTCGCAGGTTAGCGAGGAGCCTTCCATGGTCGACGGAGTCGAAAGCGCCTGAGATATCCAGCGATAGAAGGGTTGCTGCACCTCCATGTTTCCAGGCTGTGCGGACTAGGTCCGTTAGCAACCGTAAGGCTGTTTCCGTGGAGCGGCCTTTCCGGTTGCCCATCTGTTCGTCCGGGAGCAGCCCGTTTTCTTCCGCAAAGCTGGCTAGCCGTTGCGCCAGCAGGCTCTCGATCACCTTCCCATGGTGTTAAGTAGCGCGATAGGTCTCCATCCGCCGGCTTGGTGGTACTCGTTTGGCTGCTTTCCTGGTTTCCGGAGGATAACGGTCACTGCTTTGCGGAACGCTGTTGGATAGTATCCTATACGCCAGCATGCTTCCGCTAGGGAGGCTAAGGCCTGGAAGAGGGGCTTTCCTAAGCGCTTAAGGAATCCGTTCGGAAGCTGGTCTGGTCCGGGTGCTTTCCACTGGCCTGCCTTGCTTAAGACGTCTTAGACCTGCTCCGCTGTCACCTCGCCGTCGATGTCGAGAGGCGCTGCGAGCCGGTTTGTTATACGGAAGCCGGTATGCATGGCCTTAGGGAGAGGGTAAAACCTCTCCCGGAAGGCCTCCGTTTTCTCCTTATAGGTCGTTGCTTCGCCTCGCGGTGTATGAAGCGTGGGGACGGCTGGAGGTAGCGGCGGTGCGGCTCCTTCGGTTCTGGCCTATCTCGCGATGTTCCAGACGCCAGCTGGCTGGCTAGAGGCCTCGTGAAGCATGTTTCTCCAGGTCGCTGTCTTTGCAGTGCGGATCGTTTTCTTTTTCGTAAGGGATGCTTGCCGAAGAGCTCGCCAGGCTGCGTCTGTCCTGTCGGATAGCCATGTTCGCTGGGCTCGTCTCTCCTCCTCTATAGCTTCTTTTGTTTCGTGGTTCCACCATGCCTTGCCTCTCCTCTTAGAGTGGCGGAGGGGGGCAACTAAGTCGGCTATCCGAGTTAGCTCCTTAGTTAACGTTTCGGTGTATCTATCGATTTCCCCCGGTGTCTCGAGTAGCCCTGGCTACGGAAGGTGTGTCGCCTCGGCCTTCGCTTGGTTATAGTCAGCTGTTTTCCAGCTACGCCGTGGCTTATTCTAGGGGTCGTTTTGAGGTCCAGCCACGCGTATCACCTGCGGGAGGTGATCGGATCCAGCATATGGGGCGTACCCGTCGTAGGCAGCTCGGAGATCGTCCGTGGCCCACGCCAGGTCGATCGTGGAGTCCATGCACCCTCTTCGAGTCCATGTCGGTATTCCAGGGGGAGTGATAAGCTGGAGTCTCCAGGATTCTGCTAGCTGGAGTAGCTTATCGGCTGCCTTATGAGGTCGGACGTTGTGTCCTCCCCAGACAGGGTGGTGAACGTTAAAGTCTCCTACAAGGACTGTTCGTCTTAGCTGGGGACCGGTAAGGAGGGCTTCGATAGCTGGCAGGTCTGATCTGCTAATCGATCCAGGAGGAGGCGAGTATACACAGATAACTGTTATAGGACCATCTGGTAGCTGGATCGTGATGTTGCACCTATCTGATTGCGCCTTATAAGTCCACTGCGCTGGGGGGTGCTTCTTATTAATGTAGATGCAAGCTCTGCCTCCCTCGGCGGCATAGAGAAGGTAGTACGGAGAGGATCTCAGGCAGTAGGTGGTCGGCATATGTGGGTTTCGCTAGGGCTCTTGGATAGCCAGGACGTCGTACTCTTTGGAGATGGCATCGACTGCCGGGATCTGTGCTTTCTTGCTTTTCTACGTGTTCCAGTGTAGGATCCTTAGCGCTGTCATGGTCGAGCGTGGATGCTGTTCAGTGTTAACTCCGGTGTTTCGACGTCCATGTTGTCTGTCTCTTCGTGGGTTCTGCTGCGGGCTCTGCCAGTGCTTCTAGTACGGCAGCTGGTTGCTCGACGCTTCCGCAGCTGTACTGTCTGCCAGTCCTCGGCTGTTGGCTTAGGGGGTTCTTGCGAGGGCAGTGCGAATCCTTTCGGTCTCGTGATATAAGTAGCCTTGGCGATCTGGACCTGCTCCTGGCGGACTGGACACTCCTTGGACCACGCAGTGTGTGGTCCTCGGCATGCTGGACAGCAGTACCGACTCTTATCCTCGGCTTCTGGGCATTCTTTATCGTCATGCTTTGTTGAAGAGCAGAGCCCGCACCTACGTGCGTGGCGGCAGACACAGGCGATATGTCCATAGCGGTAGCAGTGGTAGCACTGCTTAAGCTGGGCTCCTTCGGCGAAGGGCTCGCATGGATAGTAGCTATACTGCCAAATAAGGCCGTCTCGGCATAGCTGTTCCGCTTATTGAACCGTGGGTACTGCAATATATAGGGCCGTGACCTTCCTAGACGAGGTCTTAGCGTTGCGAGGGAGCTTGGCCTCTAGGACGTCGATAGGGCCGCCGGGCTGGTTCCGGAGTTGGACTCCTAGCTGCCCTTGGTTCGTCTCTATAGCCTCTTTGTTGATGCCATGGGCCACCACCAGGATCTTTCTCTTCTGGATAGAGGCGTTCTCTCCGAAGGCCTCGGTGGTCCAGGCCCGGTCGGTTTCCAGCTGTCGCTTCTCTTCTGCTGTCTTGCAGGTAATAGCATAGTCTCCGCTAGGAAGCTTCCGTGCGGCTATTGCTGTTTCTTTACCTGTTGCTGCGTTAACTTTACGCACGATCTCTTCGTAGGTGCGGCCTTCAGTTCCTGCGGCCTTAACCGTTACCTCCCGTTCGTGTCGAGGAGGCAGAGTCTTGGCTACCTGGGGGGCCCTGGGCACTGGGGCTACGGTAAGGGCTGTAGCGGCTACAGCGTACGTCTTAGGAGCTTTGATTTCCTTATAGATAGCTTGCAGCGTGTTCTCGATAGCATTGATACGTCTTTCGACGCTGGGCTGGTTGTCCGATTCCTTGGCCGCCGTCTCTAAGACCGGAATGGCGGCTTGAACCGCTGCGGCTAAGGCCGCAATGTTGACTTCACCAGCTAGGAAGCGTTTAAAGTCGTCTATAGTGCTGCGTATATCCTCTGGACTGCGTCCAGGTGTTGTAATGCTGTCTGGCGATGGTGTTCTTGAGTCCGGAGGTGACGGCTCGGGGGGTGGGGCGGGCCTATGGCGGCTCCCACCGCCCGCGCTTTGCCTCGAGGGTGGTGAATCGACCATTTCTAGGCTAAATGAAGCCCTAGGAACAGTTTCCGGGCTATCCGGTAGCTTATAGAGTCGTGGTTGTGGAGTTATCGCTATGTGGGGTCGGTTTCGAAAAAGTTTTTTTTTTCTTTGAGTGATATAGATAAACGACACAACATCCGACGATCGGTGCTTGCCAAGATTGCTCACGCCTTAGATAGCATTATCGAAGAATACCGCGACGAAGATAAGGAACTAGCTGCGGAGATCACGAAAGGTTTTACGGCGTTTCTATAGGGGAAGACCGGGGACACAATTTGCCCCCACCTAAAAGAACGCCTCCTACCGGAGACCAGCCCGACCCGTGTGGAACCTCTCGGGGCCCCCACGCGCAGCTAGGCCGACATCGCACGAGCGGGACAGAAACCACCGCCTCAAGACGGTGCAAACAAGCGGATCCAGCAAGCGAATCAACGAGAGGATCTCCGAGTTCTCGTGAGGATCCCAGAGGCACACCGAAACTGGGCACATGCCCAATATAACTTCGCCCTACAACAGGCCGTGTGTAAGACCCTCGACCTATCTCTGGTCGACGTCCCCAATATCTACCATACAGCTACGGGCGTCGCCGTCTGCTTAAGAAATAAAGAAACAAAGGAGATACTTCTCCAAAGGAAGGAAGAACTAGCACGAAGCCTCCGAGTTAACGCAGTCGAGGTCCCGGTCACGTGGGTTAACTATGTGGTCCCCGGCTACCCGACACGCCTTCCGAACATCTTCGGCGAGACATTCGAGACCGAAGCACTCTTACGAGATAAAGTTATTACGCAAACCGGCGTCGAGCTAGTAAGCGTGCGCTGGTCGCGACAGGAACCGATACCGGGGACAAACAAGAGATCATGCATTGTCTCGTTCCTACAGAAAGTCCTTCCGTTTCGGCTCTTCGCAGCGAGCGGGCTCGCCCGTCTAATCGAGAAGCGCACGCCTCCTAGTCGACACAACCTAGGATGCCAAGGATACCACCCGAGCCGAGTCTACACACGAACTGATAAATGCGAGAACTACAATGCCCGGCTCCTAGCAAGACATAACCACCCACAGCCGTGCCAGGAACGCCCACGATATACGAACTGCTACAGGCCAGCTCTAGCGAACCACAAGAACTGTCCGGCGAAGCCAGTGGTGAAGAAGGGCAAGTTAGTACGCCCTACACGAAATGAGCTCGCTAAGATCCGCCAGACAGGCAGCCTTCTCTATAAGACAGCCCAACCCTAAGGAACAAGCCAGGGAGACAACACATAAGAGGAATCTAGCTTAAGATTAGACACGCCTAATATCGACAGGAACACCGTCGATATGGCTATGGAGGACCCGACTCACACACCCCCGGAAGCCCTAGGAAGACGACCTCAGTTCACCTAAGAGAACAAGACAAAGCGCAGCCAACGGAACATCCCACGCATCAACTACCGCGTGCTCGACAGCATAGCTAGTGTGGACTATGAATAGGGCAAGCGATTGGACGCACTCGACACGCACTAGGTTAGGACGACAAGTCCTACAGGTGGCGCAGGCCAACGTGGGTAAATCGTCACTAGCCCACACGGCCTTACTACAGCAATACTGGGAGGACTATATAGACGTGATTCTCGTGTAGGAGCCATCCGTTATAAACGACGGCAGGAACAGATTCAACTCGCACCCAGGCTATAGTGCTTACGTCCCAGTCGACCACTGGGACAGCACTTCCACCCAGCCCCGGGTCATGACTTATATCCAGAAAGACAGCAGGCTAAAGATAAGGTTAAAGAGGCCATGGAAGACCAGAGATCTCCTATAGCTTGAGATCGACCACTTCACCTTTATTAACATATACAGACCCCTAAATAAGCCATTAAGCCAGGCGACACGACTCCTCTTAGCCTTACAACCACCACCCAATTGTGTGGTCGCGGGGGACTTTAACGCATAGTACAACGCCTGGGACCCAGATATCCGACAAACCCAGAACGCGGGGCTCGAGATCCACGACTGGGCCGTCGCGAATGGACTCAGCTATATAGGAGAGATAGGAGTCCCGATAAACGTGGCGGGGCATACTATCGATCTAACATTCTCGAACATCCCTTTCGCTATAGCGGTGGTAGACTCTAAACTCTAAATAAGGGCAGACCACGAAACGATCCGACTCTCCATTTTAAGGAACGGTCGTATATTTAGGATACAGTATCGATACTCTATACCGGAAAATAAGCTGAAAACCTTCGCCGGCATTATCGAACTAGGTCTGCAAAGCTGCACGCCACTCCCTCCGACACCTACAACAGACCAGCTGGACCTGCAGGCGACGAAGATCCTGAGCCTTTTACGAAAAGCGCTAGAAACGGTCGGGAAACAACCTATTAAAAACGGCTGTGACGCACTATAGTGGACCGACACCTGTCGGGAGGCCCGGGACGCATTCCGGCGAGTAAGAAGACATTGCCAAGGGGATTGGAGACACCTCGAAGAGCGAAAACATTTCCTCGCGGTAGTGAGATAAGAGAAGCGGAGATACTAGCGGCAGCGAATCGACTCGATCCAGTTAAACGAAGACTTATATAAGGTGGTTCAATATTATAAGCTATAGCCGGCCATTCTATCGCCCCCGCTCGTTATTGGGGACAAGACAATTGAAGACACGGAAGAGAAGGCACACGCCCTCTATAAGGCCCTCCTAGAGCGGTTCACGGACGCTGAAGACCTCGAGGGCGACCCTCTTGAGATCCCGACAATACCGCGGCGCGCCCTTCCCTAGGACACCTACATCTCCAGAGAGGAGCTAACAGCCGCCACGATTGCAGTGAAAAGCACCTCACCAGGAGTCGATGGCATCTCGGTAAGGCTACTTAAAGCGTGCTAGCATACTGTTTAAGAGCCGATACGATCCCTCTTCTAGGCCTGCTTACAGATTGGCCACCACCTACGCCTATTCCGAACAGCCGAGGTCGTGATATTACGGAAACCGAATAAGAAAGACCTCTCAAACCCTCGCTCCTAGCAACCGATTGCCCTCCTCTCCTGTTTTAGGAAAGGCCTCGAAAGGCTCGTCGTAAGGCGGATCGCTAACATAGCACTCCTATATAAGGTAGTCAGCCCACAACAAGCGGGCGCCTTACCAACACAAGCAGCTTCGGACCTCCTTACCTACTTAACACACAAGATTGAACACTCCCTAAAGACTAGGCGTACAACCTCGATTCTCACCTTAGATATGAAAGGCGTATTCGACGCAACGTTTAAGAAGCAGCTTATACTCCATATAAAACAATAGGGCTGGGCTACACCGCTAGTGAAGTTCGTGGGCTCCTTTATAGAAGAAAGACAAGTGCGGATTCGACTCGAGGATGTCATAACAACACCACAGACGATCCAATGCGGTCTGCTATAAGGTTCCCCCGCCTTCCCTATCCTCTTCCTCCTATATATCGCAGATATCCTGCTCGAGGACACAAGACACCGATTCGGATACGCGGATGATATATGCTTTTACTAAGAAAGCAAGTCCCTCTAAGAGAACGCACGACAGCTATCGAACGACTTAAACGACGTCCTAAACTGGGGCCGAGAAAATAAGGTCACGATCGACCTAGAGAAGAGCGATCTGCTCCACTTTACATACGGAAAGAACCCGGAGGGACTTCCGAGTATCTCAGTAAGAGACCACGGCCTCACGGTGCACGCCTTAAAGAAGCCCGTACGATAGCTCGGCGTTTAGTTCGACCCGAAGCTTCGGTTTACAGAGCACGTGAAGAGGAAAGCGGCACAAGCGCGGAACGTCGTACGACACCTCCGGAGCCTAGCCAACACCCAGCGAGGCCCTCCGCTAAGAGCCCTCCGGAAAGCCATCTTTACCTACGTTCTTCCTATTCTCACCTACAGGGCCGAGGCATGGTACGGGGGGCGCACGAAGACCCGAAAGATCGTTAGCAAAGAACGCAGTACGGAAGTGGCAACCCGGTAAGAAGCGCACATAGATAAGATAGACCGGGTCTTAAGAGAAGCGATACGGGCTGTTCTACCTATATAGAGGACAACGCCGACAGCCACGCTATACAGGGACGCAGGGGTCCTAACGGTACGAATCGCACTAAAAGCGGCGTTCTATCACTTCGGACAGCGGCTCCAGTCGGTGGACAAGGACCACATGCTAACAGCGCGAACGGCACTACGGCCCTACCCACCAGGCCGCTGCTACGGCTCTCTACAGCCAGCACGGACCAGACTCCAAAGAGCAGCCAGACTCCTACCTAGTTATCCGCAGCCACAGTACCTCCCAAGGAGATACACACCGGTGCAGGAGCCGCCGAAAGACAAAAAGACAGCGGCGAAGGACTTTACAGCGTGGCAGTCGAAGCTTCCCGATACCCACCTCGTAGTCTTCTCGGACGGGTCGAAAGGACCTAACGGGGCTGTCGGCTAGGGCTTTGCTATCTATAGAAACAGACGGAAACTGTACTAAGACAAAGGACGACTGGGCCTTGCTGACGTCTTTAACGGAGAAGCCGTCGGAGCGTGGCAAGGTCTACGTCGAGCTTATCGGGTGGACCCAGGCGCGACAATCCACGTCTACTTAGATAATACGTCGGTCATTCGGGGCCTCACAGGAAACGCGCCGAAAAGCTCATAAGAGGCCTTCCTCGCCTTCCAAGAGCTAGCAACGATTGCCGACGTCCATGTTCGATGGGTGCCAGGCCACGAAGGGATCCAAGGTAACGAGGAGGCCGACAGGCTTACGAAGGAAGGAGCAGCACTGCCCATAAGCGCCCCTTCCTAGGCTACCTACGCGGGCATAAAGAGACTCCGAAAGACGATCGTTAAGGACCAGTTCGCAAAGTGGTGGGAGGAAGCCTCCCAGGGCTGCAAACGTTACCGAAAACTTGGATTCACTATAGCAACTCTCAAGACACCAAAGGAGCTAGATCTCCCCAGATAAACACTCCACAACTTTCTTGCACTCTGGTTAGGGCACGGAGACTTCGACTAGTACCATAAGAAGTTACAATATAGGTGGTACGATCGATACACGTGCCGATTATTACGAACACCAGAGCACCTAGTCTACTGCCGCAAAACGCGAAGGCACCAGGCCCGATAGCCAAAGTTCGACCCCGAACCGGAAACCTTATAAGCATACTGGCAAAGGCTGATACACAGCCCAGAGCAGTTTCAACTCTTTACTTCCTTAACAAAGTACTACGAGGACATATGCCCACCATCGACAGGCAGTAAAGGTCACTCTACGTAAGGCAATAGCCACCCAGACAGAACCAGCGCCGGGAACAAACTCGCACGGAGGAGTGATGGAGACAGCTAGACTAAAAGATTGCCATTAGGCTCGATATGCGGGATATCCAGATATGTAGATAGACTCTCGCACGCCAGATGCCCCCTGGGAGGCGGGACATTGTCCCAACACGGCGATAAATACAAAGAAGAAGAAGAAGATGGGCTAACGCCTAACGACCTATCGTGAGATCAGTTACACGCATCCGTACCATCGTCAACCAGTTATCCAGTCAAGCACCTTCAGCCAGTCAGTCACTCAACGACCAGTGTTCAAGCAGACAGACGCTCTCTGTCCCTGATTGTACAAACCCTACGTCACGCAGTACTTAGGTATAGCGCTTCGTTACACTAGTCGCTACTTTAAACGCCGCCGCTATCTTTTCCGGCTTCGCTTACACCTTTCTAACTTAGGCATAACGGCTGTCCTTCTAGCTTATCGCGCCGGGACTGAGCCTCCCGACTGCGTTATCCTTCGCCTGCTAGCTGTTTAGTTCCGTCGAACTAGACCCGCCTAACGAAGACCCGGACGATCCCACTGTCCAGTTTCTTATCCTGCTTTTCGCGTCACCCGATACCTTCCGATCGCCGCCGGGCTCCGATACGCTAATAAGTAGCGACCTGCGCTTCGCGTGGCCCTGGTGCCAGGTGGACGCGTATAACGCGTGCCTTTACCTCACTAACTCGGACTACGCGTCGCTCTCCTTCGACGACGGCGTGCGCCTAGTGACCCCGTTCGGGCTTGGGGCCCACGGTTACGCACACATTGCAGACGGCGCCCGTTTCGGCGAAAATAAAGAGGCCCGAGGTCCCGTGGGTGCACCGGGGCTTTCGTTTTACTCGCTATTCTAGCCCGGCTACTCGCCCTTTATCGAGTCTTATAAGGCCCAGTTAATGTAGGTCCTATAGGTATGGACCTGTCTTATCGAGCGCGGCGTTTAAGAAGTCGGTTTAGACGGGGTCTTAGGCGGTATAGATAAATAGCACGAGGCCGACACTACGATTCGATAGGTAGATTATATTATTCCTATTAGATAATAAATAAATAATATATGCTACTATAAGGGGGGATAATAACCTTATCTACTAAACTGGATATCGTAAATATATATAGGCTATTAAAAGCAGGATTTATTAACTAGCAGGTCCTTACGTTTTAAGTATTATATAGCCTTGATCTTTACTACAGATATAAAAGATATATTTAACGCCACTTTTAAAAGGTAACTTATACTCTGTATAAGATAGTAAAGCTAGGCTACTTAGCTTATTAAGTTTGTAGGCTTCTTTATAAAAGAAAGACTAGTATTAATCCAACTCGAGGATATTATAATAGAGCTATAGGTGATCGATTTAATACGGCCTACTATAAGGATCCCCCGCCTCCCTTATCCTCTCCTTTCTATATATTGCAGATATTCTACTTAAGGATAAAAAACACCGATTTAAGTACGTAGACGATATCTGCTTTTATTAGATAAGCAAGTCCTTTTATAATAACGCACACTAGCTAGCGAAAGACTTTAACAACGTTTTTAACTAAGGTAAAGAAAACAAAGTCACGATCGATCCAGAAAAAAGCAAGCTACTTTATTTCACCTATATAAAGGAGCTAAAGGAGCTCCTTAGTATAACAGTATAGGACTATAGGTTAATAATACACGCCTTGGACTAGCCTATATAGTAGCTTAGCGTTTAATTTAATATAAAGCTTCGTTTCACGGAGCATATAAAGAAGAGAGCGGTATAAGCACGGATACTTATCCAGCACCTTCGGAGCTTAGCAAACACCTAGCGGGGCCCCCCTTTAAGAGCCCTCCGGAAAGTTATCTTTACCTGCGTCCTTCCTATACTCACATACAGGGCCGAGGTATAGTATAAAGGGCGTATAGAGAACTAGAAAACAGTAAGCCGGTAGTTCGATTTGGAGGTGCCGACCTAATAAGAGGCGTATATAGATAAAATAGATAGGGTCTTAAAGGAAGCTGTATAGGCTGTCCTACCTGTATAGAAGATAACACCGATAGCCACGTTATATAGGGACGTAGATATCCTGATAGCACGAATCGTATTAAAAAGGGCGTTCTCCTGCTTTAAATAACGGCTCTATTTAATAGATAAAGACGATATACTGATAGCACGTATAGCGCTATAGCTGTACCCTCCTAACATTGGCTACAGTTCCTTACAGCCAACACGGACTAGACTTTAAAGAGCAGCTAGACTCCTGCCCGATATTCCGAGGCCATGTTACCTCCCGAAGGGATACATGCCAAAGTAAGAGTCGTAGAAAGATAAGAAAACAGCGGCGAAAGAGTTCACCGCGTGGCAGTTTAAGATCCCCGACACCCATCTCGTCGTCTTTTCGGACGGGTCGAAGGGACCGGGCGCGATAGTGGGCTGGGGTTTCGCCATATATAGAGATAGGCGGGAAAATCAGCTAGGGTAAGGGCCAACTAGGCCTCGCGGAGGTTTTCGACGGAGAGGCTGTCGGAGCGTGACAGGGCCTAAGCTCGTGTACCCCTTCGCGCGCCAAGGGCTTCACGCGCCACCGGTTTCAGCCATGCCTCATGGTGACCCCTGAATGCAAATAATTGAATATCTCAACCGCCACGATAGCTATAACCTTACTAATTGGCCTCAAGAAATCACAATGCACTCCTCTGCCTCACTGACCTCTTCTTCATCCGAATCCAACAGGTCGACCCAGTCATCTGCGTCAGATTCTGCAGTAAGGTCCGATGCCCCTATTCCTAACTCCCTTTTAACTTGTCTGACCTCCCTTATGTTAACGAAGCGCTGTTGAGCGCTTAGCTTCATTTTGCGACGTTTCTGAGGCTTCTGATGTTCTAATGCAGCTGCTAACTGGTCCCTTTCATGTGAGGGTCGCGATCTGAGCGGATTTATCGTTAAGGGCCTTGCAGAGCTTCCGCGTGAGAAACCGGAATATTGGCCTATCATACGCAGGCTCCAAACCACGCATATCTCTAGTGATATCCACTAATTAGCGTGAGCTCTTTAGGGTCTGGAACACTATGGGCGATATCGCAGCCAGAGAATCGACCTCTTAAGGCCTCATTTCTGGTGTTCTGGGGCGCTCTCCAAGGTCCTGGTCCCTCTGCTGCGCCAGCCTGCTATTAAGCGGTTTGGAGCGGTCCCTAGGGAAGATGCCGGTCGCCAGCCAGCCTGAGGCTATATTGGCAGGGGTGAAGGCCACCTTCCTGGCTCTGTTCCATGCTTCCAGAAACTCAGGCTTCTTTGGATTCATGTTAAGGCTTAAGGCGCATGCCTCACGGAGTTTGTTCCGGTATGCCCTCTTTAACACCGAGAAGGACCCCAAATCCAAGGGCTGAAGGACCTGTGAGGAATGCGCTGGCAGAAAATCCAGCCAGACCTTAGCCTCCACGCAGGCCAGCATGAAGGGCTCATCGACGTGACTCCCATGGCCATCCAGAATGAGGTGTCTCCAACCGTCATGCGAAGGCTTCGTATGCGGTAGAAATATGTCCGTCAGCTAACGCAGAGCAATGGTATTGTTGGTCCAGCCGGTTCCAGAGGTACAGAATTGCCAGTCGATAAAGTCCTCGTCATCCACTTAGCCTGTGAACCATTGTTGTTGGACGTTGACCCCTTTAAAGATGACCAGGGGTGGTAAAACGCGACCATCTGCGCTTACACACTCCAATATGGTCACCCACTCACGATTTCCAGGATCCATAGTGTAGATCTTTCGCACAGAGGATGGGCCTATGACCAAGGGGTTGTCCCTAAGTCCAATCATGGTGCCAATCTCATCCACATTATATGTGTCTTCGAGCAACACCTCTGCAAGCTAAGGATCGTTAAGGCGATCGAAAAACTCCTGGATATTAGCGCGTGACGCGCCATTGATGCGCAGAAAATCGATGCCAGTAGACCGGATGGACTTGACTTCTGGATAGCGCCGGGAAAAACTTAGGTGCCAATGCTTTCCAAGGTGTTTCTGACCTCCAGAGTGACGATATATGCGTATAGCGAATAGGCGAAAACGGCTATGCGGTGGTGCCCAGCCTAGCCTGGCCTGCAGTAACACCCAATTAACTAAGTGTTGCTCCTGCGATGGAGCCAAGGCTTGTCTCTCTGCGTTGAACTCCCTTCGAGTTATCGTGCCTTCGATACGGCGGCGTAGATAGTCCTTTGAGACGTGGTATTGCTTAGCGGTTGATCTCATGGACCGGCCGGCGGTCACCTCAGCCAAAGCCTGCTCTAATGGAGCTGGGTTCATATAGATAACCTCAAAAGAATAAGCAGAAGCAGAAGAATCTGCAGAACCAAGTCCCATGGCCATACGCCAAGTGTGAGGCTAAATATTCGCGAGTGACGGCCCAGGTGGCATCATGAGGCATGGCTGAAACCGGTGGCGCGTGAAGCCCCTGGCGCGCGAAGGGGTACACGAGCTTACGCTAAGCCTATCAAATCGACCCAGGCGCGACAATCTACATCTGCCTAGATAACACGTCGGTCATCTAAGGCCTCGTGAGAAGCGTATTAATAAGCTCATAGGAAGTTTTCCTCGATTTCTAGGAGCTAGCGATAATAACGGACGTCCGCATTCGATGGGTACCGGGCCACGAGAAGATATAAGGAAACGAAGAGGCTGACAGGCTTGCGGAAGAAGGGGCAGCCGTCCTAGAGAGCCTTAGGACCCCCGCCACCTATATTGGCGTTAAGAGGCTCTGAAGGACGATCAACGGGAGACAGTTTGCTATATAGTAGGAAGACGCCTCCTAAGTATATAAGCGCTACCGAGAACTCGGTTTTACAGAGGCTTCTCTTAAGGCTTTAACGGAGCTAAACCTCCCTTAACAGCTTCTTTATAACCTCCTCGCCCTCCGATTAAGCCACGGAGACTTTAACTGGTACTATAGGAAGTTCGGGTAACGTGGATGTCATACGAGTGGGCCAGTTATACGAGTGGGCCACTTTCCACTCATTTCAACTCTTCCAACTTCAATTGCCTTTAACTCAACCAATAGTTATGGAACAATCTTCTAGCGAGTCTAGAATCATTCTAGCGATCCAGGCGATTAAGAAGAACCCTAAACTTAGCTGCCGACAAGCGGCGGCTATCTACAATATCTCGCGAACTACCCTCCAACGTAGAATAAACGGAAAACACGCTAGACGCGATATACGCGCCAACAATACTCGTCTTACCGAATTAGAAGAGAAGACGCTTATCCGATACATCCTCGACCTAGATTCACGAGGATTTGCGCCGCGGTTGCACGATGTGAAAGATATGGCGAATGTTATTACCGCGTCGCGCGACGCGTCACGTGTCGGGACGCGTTGGGCCGCGAACTTCGTTAAGCGACAACGAGACCTCCGGACGCGTTTTTCACGTGCATACGACTATTAGAGGGCCCTCTGCGAAGATCCTGAAAAAATCGCGGGCTAGTTCGCGCTTTTCGCGAACCTGAAGGCCAAGTACGGTATCCAGAACGAGGATATCTATAACTTCGACGAGACCGGCTTTATAATAGGCTAAATCACGTCCTCGATAGTCGTGACCGGCGCCGATCGGAGCGGAAAGCGAAAAAAGGTCCAGCCTGGTAATCGGGAATGGCTTACCGTGATCCAGGGTGTCTGTTCCGACGGCTGGTGTGTCCCGCCGTTTATCGTGGTAAAAGGCGCCTACCACCTCGCTAATTGGTACGCCGATAGCACTCTCCCACGCGATTGGGTAATCAAACCGACCCAGAATAGATGGACAGATAACGAGACCGGCCTAGACTGGATTCGGCATTTCGATAAACACACCTTGTCGCGCGTAACAGGCCGATATCGTCTATTAGTAATTGATAGGCACGAGAGCTATATTTTAGCCGAATTCCAGGCTTTTTGCAAAGAGAAGAACATTATAACGGTCTCTATACCTCCGCACTCGTCGTATCTACTCCAGCCACTTAACGTGGGGTGTTTCAGCCCATTAAAGTAAGCGTATAGTCGCGAAATCGAAGGGTTCATGAAGTCACTTGTTAACTACATCACTAAGGCCGAGTTTCTAATCGCCTTTTAAGCAGCCTTTTTAAAGGTTTTCATATTTAATAACGTCAAAGCTGGATTTGCCGGAGCCAGTTTAGTCCCTTTAAACCCGGATAGAGTGCTCGCAAAGCTGGATATGAAGTTATTAACACCTTCGACTATTAGAAGCCTTCTAGCCGCAAGTATCCTATAGGCCTCTCAGACGCCACACAACCCGATTAAGGCGACTTCGCAGACTGATTTTATTAAGAATCGAGTCCGCCGTTACTAAGGAAGCTCTCCAACACCGATTTTATCAGCAGTGGACCAGTTTGCTAAGGGTGCAATGGCGATGATGCACGAGGTCGCTCTTCTCTGGGCGGAGAATAAGACCCTTCGAGAGGCGAATTCCAGCCTCGTAAAACGTCGGAGAGCGAAAAAGACGCGTCTACAGTAAGGAGGAACACTCGAGATTGGCGAGGCTCAAGATCTTTTAGATCAAAAGGATATCGATACACAGTTAAGAGAGGAAACGTGTATAAGGAGTGGTCGGGCGACGAGGACAGAACCGCGCGCTCAGCAGTGTGGCATCTGCGGAACGGCTGGGCATAATACGCGAACATATAAAATAGACGTAGAAACATCTGGAGAGTCGGATTCTGATTAGTCTGAATTAATTTAAGGCGTTGTGGTTAAGTAATTGATTGATTTGTCGTGAAGGTGCTTAGAAGTGGCCTACTTGTATGACTGGCCCACTTGTATGACTGGCCCACTCGTATAACATCCACGTTATTCTTAAAATAACCGACACGCTTACTGTATACTGCGGACACCGGAACACCTAGTCCACTGCCAGAAAACACGAAGGCTCCAGGCTTGGTGGTTAAAATTCGACCCCGAATTAAAAACCTTATAAGAATACTAGCAACGGCTTATATATGACCTGGAGAAGTTCTAGCCCTTCGTCACAGTAACGAAGTATTACGAAGATATATGCCTACTACTTATAGGCCGTAGAGGACACTATATAAAGTAGTAGCTAGTTAAATAGAGATAGCGCCGGGAACGAGTTCGCATAGAGGAGCTACGGAGACTGTTTAACTAAAGGATTGCCATTAGGCTTGATATATGTGATATCTTATAGTAAATAGACTCTCGCACGCTAGATGCCACCTAGGCGGCGGGATTTTATCCTAGAATGGCGATAATACATTTATTTGTCTGTCCTTCCTAAGGTGGGAGGTCTTATCCAGTTTGCTCACGCTGTATCAGACAACTCGATGCAGATGGCGGGGTTCGGGTTGTACGGCTCTTTCTGTTTCTTGATGTTTCCGACAATGGCAGGGCGACTGATTAGTTCTCCCGGCCTGTGCCCGAGGCTAACAATGTCTGGGAACTGGGCCGAAAACTGAATTGAACGGGCGTCGTGCTAGTGACCCTGCGTGACATCTAGCCGTGGAAGTAGACAACCGAAGAATGTATCATGGCTGAATTAAACATGTCGCTTAGTGTGACTTAGGTGGCTATGTAAGCTCACCCCCCCACCAAAGAGCCAACCCCCCAAACGGCCAGAGGTCAAGATGGCCTCACACGATGGCAACACTACGGATCAATTGAAATATCTCAACAACCACAATAGCTACGCATAAGCAGACTGATCTCAAGAGACTAGGATGCAGTCTTCTACCTCAGAATCGACTTCTTCGTCCGATCCGTCTGTGCAGACAGCTTCAGATTCCGCAGTGACCGTAACCCCTGCATCTTTAAGGGTCGATATCTCCTCCTTGACTTTGCGCACCTCCAGTATCGTCACCAAACGGTCCTGAGCGGTTAGCTGAACCTTGCGTCGTTTCTGGGGCTTCTGGCGATCCAGCGCTGTAGCCAATTGGTCTCGTTCGTGCTTCAGACTGGAGATCTTAGCGGTCGCTTGGTCTAAGGCCTTGCCAGCCTTCCGAAACACCTGGCGTAGCGTTGCGTTGTTATAGACTGGATCAACACCACCAAGGTCCCGGTGGATTACGCTGATCTGACATGACGTCCTCGGTGTCTTAACCTCTAGAGCAGACATCTGCGATAGTAGAGGGTCCTCCCTTGGCTGCGGAACACACCAATTTGACCCCTCTGGCCTGTCGCGGTCATGCTGCCTCGCTAGTCGGCTATTAAGCGGCTTGCTGGGGTCGCTTGGATAGATGCCGGTCGCTCTCCAGCCTGTGGCAATATGCTCTGGTATTAGAGCCTCCTTGCGAGCATTGTTCCAGGCCTTTAGAAACTCTGGCTTCTTTAGAGTCAGTGTTAAGCTGGTGAGGCAGGCGTTACGTAGGTATTTCCGATAAGCTCGCTTTAACACTGAGAAAGGGCCGAGATTTAACGGCTATAGCACTTAAGAAGTATAAGCTAGTAAAAAGTTAAGCCAGACGTGTGCCTCGAAACAGGTCATCATAAAGTCCTCAGCGCAGTGGCTTACGTGGCTATCGAGGATAAAGTGCCGCCACTGTTTAAGGTCTTCTAGAGCTGTCAAAGGCACGAATATCTACTTCAGCCAGCGTAGCGCAATTAAATTGCTGGTCTAGCCAGCCTGTGAGGCTTCAAAAGACCAGCTTTCGAGGTCCTGCTTGTCGACTTAAGAGTTGAACCACTGCTGTTGAACTGCCTTGCCTTTGAAAATCACTAGCGGAGGCAGCGCGCGGCCAACAGCAGAGATTACTTCCAGAGAGGGCGTCCACTCGCCTCGAAGCGTATCTATAGCGAAGATCTGGCTTATAGCGGCAGGTCCGATAACGAAGGGGCAGTCTCCAAGGCCAATCTGAGCACCTATCTTATCGAAGTTCCAGGTGTGCTCTAGTGGGATACTAGCGAGGTCTTCGTAGGCCAGCCTTTCGAAGAACTCCTCAATATTGGCGCGAGAGGCGCCATTAAGGCGCTGGAAATCCATGCCAATGGAAACCAGTGTCTTCACCTGCGGCCAGCGCTTAAAGAACCGGTGATGCCAGCGTTTTCTAAGGCGGCGGTGGCTTCCGGAGGTGTTAAGGGTGGACTGGGCGAATTGACGAAAGCGGCCGTGTGTTAGAGCCCAGCTAAGGCGGCCTTAAAGTAACACCCACGCCATAAGCTGACGCTCTTACTCCTCAGTAAGGGCTTGGTGATGCTCCTGGGCATGCCTTTTCAAAGGCTTGCAATTGAATCTGGCAGTTAACCAGTGCCTGGTGACGTTGTATTGCTTGGCGACTAAGCGGATTGATTAACTTTGGGTCACTTAAAGAAGAGCGGCAGGCAGCTGCATTTTATCTATCGATATAGGTATTAAACGAAAGAGCGGAAAACGGTGATTTTCGAGATGTTATTTTCTTGTCTGTAAAATGTCTAATTGTTTAAATATTCGGTGTTGAAGGTCTGTGATTGCCTCATCTGTTGTCCGAAACCAGTGGCTGTTTGGGGGGTTGGCTCTTTGGTAGGGGGGCGAGCTTACGCTTGGGTTGCTCTTTTTACCTTATTGGACCGCCGTGCCTTATTTTGTTACTCTTCACAACGCATCGTTAGTAACATCAGCAATTTTAACGAACCTTCATAGGGAAACATGATATAGCTCCTATTTTGTATCAAGAGGCTTGTAGATGGAGTCCTCAGTTCACCAACCTATACGCTCTTCAAACTGCCGAAACCTGAAACTTCCTTACGCCATGCGCTAAGCTGACGACCTGGCAGTTCCATATAAATTTAATTTTTTTCGCACCACAGCGGCACTGGTAGGATAGTAACGGACTTCAAGGTTGTTCATTAGAGGAAAACTAACGGAAGGAAAGATGCCAGACATGGCAGGCTGTATACTGAAGCTTGCCAGGGCTCCTATGGAGCTTCTCACGTGACCCCACCAACAGGTTGTCGACCTTGGGAATACCCTCACGGCGCGACAAATTTGAACCAGAAAATTGAGCATGCTTGCCGGGCTGTGCCTCAACTCCTCCGAAGAACGATCGAGACTGGAATTACTTCCCCTGGGGTCGATAGCATCCTCGGTACGGCTGCTAAAAGCGTGCTAGGGGATCATCCAAAAACCCGTACGATTCCTCTTCCAAGCCTGTCTACAGATAGGTCGCCACCCACGCCCATTCCGCACAGCCGAGGTCGTGATGCTACAGAAGTCGAACAAAAAACCTCTCGAACCCTCGGTCCTAGCGACCGATCGCGCTTCTCTCCTGCCTGGGGAAGGGCCTCGAAAGGCTCGTAACGAGACGGATAGTGAAAATCAGGCTCTTATATAAGGTGGTCAGCCTATAACATGCGGGCGGCCTACCGACTCGGACAGCCTCAGACCTCCTCGCCTGCCTCACACACGAGATTGAGTATTCCCTAGAGAACAGAGATACGGCTTCGATCCTCATCGTGGACGTGAAAGGAGCATTCGACGCCACCCTTAAGAGGCGGCTAATGCTTCGTATGATACAACAGGGCTGAGTTTGATCAGTGATATCCTCGTGTATCCTAAGACCCGTCAACAGCAACGCCTTCTTCGCTTGTCTCCCGAATGAAAGATGTACCGTCGGTCGAACTACCAGACCCGCACAGCGAAGATGAGGTATCCAAACTGGTGATGTTGCTGTTGTCGATAAATACTTGGCACGCTGTGGCGGCACTCGAAGTGCAGCCTCCAAAGAGTACTACGTTCCCATAAGCAGTGTTTCAAGGAGACGGGGTACTATACGGGCAAAATACCTACCACAAGCTGACGACGAAGAGGAGCTTGTGACGCCGCTCGACGACTCGGACGAAGACGAAGCGCCCAGCAGCCCGAAGCTGCTCGTACTGCTCCCCGTAGGACTGCTTGCCGACGCGCCGTTGCCGCTGCGCATCTCCTTTTCGCTGTTATTGTCGTGGTTGACAATCTGCACTAGGTTGATATCCCGTATCGCAACCTGGACAGGCCGAAATATTCCTGACTGTGCTACAGTAGGTCGAACGGCCAGTGGCGCACAGTGGCATTCAAATAATGTTGAGCACAAGAGAATGAACTGAATAGCCCGATCCGGGAACGGAAACCGCCGAATATTTGCCATGGTTCCATATTAAGCGAGCGTAATGAAGCAGCGGTTCCTAGTGCTTTAAATCTCGCCGAGGTGAGTGTAAAAGGTAATGTTAGCCGTTGAAGATCGTAATATGGCTAATAGGTAATGCTCCGACATTAAGCGGGAAATCTAGCAAATTTGGCAGCGAGCCATACAAGTGCATTCTCATATCCAAATTGGAGACTAAATTCGAGCCGTGGATCTGAACCGGCTATCCCCGCTTGACGATCCTAGTTAGAGAACCCCGTGTGTCCTCCCCCTCTTCCCACCCATATCTCGGCCCCTCAGAAACCAGCGACCGAATTTCCGAACCCTCTACCTCTTTTTGTATTTAAGCTCAGACCCCATCCTGCGTTTCAGCCCATTAATAGTCCGGGCTCCGAAACATTAACTCCAATTTGACTTACACAAACACTCATCAATATCTCACTAAAAGCAGGCCTGTAGATAAGCACACTAATATTCTGAAATTCTCTTCGCTATGAATTCCTAATGGTATGGATAAAATTTATCTTCTTTCAGTTGCTGCAGAAGTTTCGAACGTAGGTGCTAGCTAGTCTATCTAAACTGCGTCCAAAATATACCAAGGATCGTCCTTATCCGCCGCCCCCCATAGATCCCATAATGCATGCTGCTGATGAGCACTGCCAAATACAATGCCCCCAGCAAGAGCATCTAGTCAAACGGACTCTCCTTTACGCCGGAATTAACTGGGTTGCCAAATTTAAAAGACTTTAACTACATGTGTAGCGTATACTGGCAACCCCTGGGGTTCAAATGCAGTTTAGAAAGAGTTGCCATCTTCGTTTTCTAAATGGCTACTATAGGATAAGACTATCAAAGCCACACTATATGGTTACAAGCTTTTCAATGGAACTTCACCGGAGGTTTTTGAGGAGTTCTTTAACCGACTAGACCGCGAGGATCTTAATCATGTTCCAAAGGACCATACTTAGAACGTGGATGAGTCGGAAGCATGATTGGGCTTGTAAATAATCCGTAGGTCGTTAGTTCTTGAGAGGCTAGCAGAGTTTTCACCATGGACTCTGGCAAGAGAGAGTACGTACTTATTGTGGCGGTCATGAACGCGACCGGCCGAGCCTTGGTCCCCTTAGCCATGTTTCAGTGGTTCGGAGCCCAAGTTAATAAGGAAGGTTTGAGAACTGGTCCTTTAATGCCTCACTGAAATGTTGGCCAAATAAGGAGATGGCTTTCAGGTGGCTCAAAAAGATATTTCTGCCAAGGACGGTTCCAGAGGACCCTAGCCAGTGGAGACACCTCAGCTCAGATGGCCACAACAGCCACGCAGATAAACCCTTCATGCTAGCTTTCTTCGCTTCTAAGATATAGCCCAAATTCATCTCAGTACATATGTCCAGGGTTGTCCATAATCTAGATATGGGCCCTTTCAGTATACTTAAGGTGGCATACCGGCGCCACCTCCGGACCGTGTGTGAGGCGAGCTTCACGTTCCGGCAATATTTGCACGTAAGGTTAGCAGGGCTTCTGGCATTGCAGCCACTCAGATTGCCAGTATGACACACGAAATAGGCTATCGTAAGAATGCTCTGGATTTCCAAAAGGCCTCAGAAACGCAGAATAGTGTAACTGAATTTCCAAAATTCTTTCATGGGCCTGCCATACGTACGCACAGTCAAGGAGAGTATGGGCGACATCACCAGAGGACGCAACGTGTCACTCGCGTACAAAGCATGGAAACCGTCGCCATCTCGGATGAAGAGCTGTTGCCACAGTCAGATGACGATATCGCGGTTTCATGGGACCAAGCAGCTTGTCTGTGGGCATTGTGGTTGTCGAGCCATATCTGTCTTTAAATACAGAACGGTGTTGAAGGTCGTGTTTCAGAGCTTCCACCTATGATGAGTTGGACCGCAGAAGGAGGTCTAAGCTTATCCGTAACTTAATTTTAATACAATATTCTTTCTAGGCAGCGGATGATAGCTGATCATTAAGTTTGAGTAGTTAGTCACTAGCTCCAATAGCCCATAGCATGTGAAACACTGAGAAGCTGAGCCACACTTAGGTGTTTCAGCTAATTTGTTGTTCCATTGTCGTTTATATGAGTAAATGCTTTTCTTGAAATTAACATTCAAACGTTGGGACACTTCTTGGGGGTGTGGGCGCTCTTTCATTCGCGGATAGTGTCAACATGTTTTAGAACGGTTCAAGACATTTGTAAAGTAAGACAGCCACGAAGAATGGGGTATGAAATTGGCGGTTTGTGTGTCAGAGAGTAATTTTCTTAAGACCAAGCCTACACAATCATGCAGGGAGTTCTCATGGCCTTGATAGGTCGGCGGGTTAGTGGCAAAGATTAGAAGCTTATTTAGTAAGCTCAGCACAGGCTTAGGAAACACTCAATTTCATTAAGGGCCATCTCTAAGTAGAAGCATAACTATGAAATGCTTTGTTCTTTTAGAAATCTAGTTTTACTAATTGTGCGCTTATTAATGAATACTGTCACGGTTCAAGGAACGAAGAATCTGTTGATGACCCAAGGGTTCTATTGAGATGCGAAAACTACAGGTGAAGAGGAAAAGAAGAGGAGGAACAGGCTCCTCTCAGTCACTGTTTGGCAGGAATATATCCAGCCAGCGGCGGTACGTACCGCCAGGCAGCGGTAAATCGTCCATGCGTTGCTATGCCCTTGTACCTATATACCTATGCCGTAATATTACCCCCCCTTAAGAAATGAAACTTGTCTGCAAGTTTCGGTCACTTCTTCCAGGCAATTCTCTTTCTCGTTCGGTTCGTCGAAGCTGGAGAGTTGTCGTCGGCGTGAGGTGGGTCGATCTTATTGTTAGCTGCAGCGTTAAGCTATAAAGCCAGTTGCTTCGGCGGTCCTGCGTTATCTGGATACTCCTCGTGGTATTCCTGGAGAAGTGTGGCGCTGTTTTTAAATAACTCCGCGTTGTACCACGTTGTGTCCGGGTCCCAACCCTTCCAGCGTACCTGGTATTGAAGTTTCCTATAGTGCAGTCGAGAGGACAGCACTCGGTCTACCTCCCATTCTTCGTCTAACGAAGGATCCACGATTTCGCCCTCCGGATTCTCGGCCTGTTATCCCGGGAGAGGGTCGTCTTGGAATCGCCGAAGGCGATCAGCGTGAAACACGTTCGTGCCCTTCTAGTCTAGCGGCGTGTCAAGTTCGTAGGAGTGTCCTCTTATCCCCTTAATAGTGTAATATTACTGCGTTAAGGGGAACGTCAGGGCGTCGCTAGGTTGGTCCGTCGTTTATATCCGTTTAAGGATAACCACCCTATCCCCGACCTTGAAGTCTAGCTCGCGTCGCGACTTGTTAGCCTGGTTGTATATATAGCGTTAGGATAAGGTAGCCTGTTATCATGCCGCTTCTATATATTAGTAGAGTGTCTTTATAATCTTCTGCGTATTTTATTATCCGAGATGCTCTATTATTGGAAGCTTGCTAATATCTTGGGTCCAGTCAGCTTTGGAATATAGCAGCGGTATAAGGAAACCACGCTCCACTTTATAAGGAGATAGTCCTATCGAGTCCTAAGGTAGGCTAGCCTAGACAGCGTCTAAAGCTGGAATCACTGACGACCAGTTGTCTTAGAAGTGTGATAAGTAAGGCAGAATCCGTTACTAGATGGCCTAGTTTATACGCTCCACTTGCCCTTATAACTAGGAGTAGCCGGAGGATCCCAGTTTCTAGGTGATGCCTAGTAGCTTAAAGACTTTATCGGTGAAGTGAGAGACGAATTAGGGTCCACGGTCGCTCTTAATCTGCTATAGTAGTCTAAAGACGCGATATAGACTATAGTAGTACATTTTAGCAATGTCTTTAACTGTCACCAATCGGGTATAGGGAACGCACTAACTCCTTTTACTTAATAAGCAAACCATAACAAGGAGGTTATCAAACCCCTTTTAATCTTTAGGTATAGTCTTAAAGTCTATTTAAATCGACTGCTATAAGCAAAGCGGTATTAGAAGCGGATAAAGAAATCCTAGTGTCTTATCCTAGGGGACTTTAGATAATCCTGGCCACTAGTACTGGCTTTGCATTAGCTTACAGAGCTTGTTACATCCTAGGTACGCGGATGTTAAGCGCGAATAGAAGTTTTTAAAGATGTGTGTCTTTAGATTGTCTTATTCGGGGACCACCAGTTTGCCGTTCCTTAGGAGGGTTCCGTTAAAGAGGGTCTAGGTAATGCCGTCGGTCGGCTCTAACGTAGTCTTTTCCCGAAACGGCTAGAGAAGGGGGTCGGTGCGGTTAAGTTCGACAGCACGATATACTAGCATTGACCTAAAGAGTGGTGGCGGTGGTAGGTTGTCCTTTAAGAGGGCCACCTTACTTAAGGGTTCCACTATGGAAAGCGCTGATATATATCCGTGTTCGCCCTCTTAAAAGATGGCCAGGTGTCGCATCGCCTCGATTTTCTTTCTCTGTGTTTTCAGATCTTCCGTTTTCCGTGATAAAGCGTCGGCCGTGGTATTCTACGTTCCTAGGCGGTACTTCAGCAGGCAGTGGTATTCGGCGAGGAGCTCCGCCTAGTTCGCTTATCGCAAGTTGAGATAACGTTTCTGGCTAAAGTATTCTAACGCGCTATAGTCCGTTATAATCGTGAACTATAGGCACTGAAGTCCTACGAGCTCAGCGCGCTAATACTTAAGGGCTTAGACTATAGCTAACAGTTCTTTATTATGGATGCTGTAATTAAGCTCCGAACTTTGGAGGGTCTCTAAATAAAAGGCGACAGGGTGCCAGTCGTTAAAAGCGTTATCCTTCTTTTACGATAGGACTCCGGCAATCACTCCGTTGGAAGCATCTATCTCCACTTATATATTGTTCTTATAGCCGAAATATACAAGGACTAGGGCCTCCAATAGTCGTCGTTTTAAGGTATCGAAAGCTTCCTAGCACTCCTCTGTTTACTAGAACGTCGGTAAACCTTACTTCGTTAGGTTAGTAAGCAGTCGAGCGATCCGCCTATACTCGCGAACAAACTTGCGATAGAAATTGCAGAAGCTAAGAAATGATTGCACTCTTTTAATAGATGTCGGGGGTGCTTAGTCGCGGACGACGGACGTCTTAGTAGGATCCACGGCCACTCCTTCTATAGAGATAATGAAGCCTAAGAACTTCGTTTCCCGAATATGAAATTCGCACTTGTTAATGTTGGCTTATAGTCCGGCCTCTCGGAGGCGCTGTAGGACCCTCCTTATATAGTCCTTGTATCCTTTAACTAAATCCGAAAAAATGACGATATCGTCTAAGTATACCGAGTAGAAATCATCTAGATAGTCTATTAAGGTGTTATTTATAAAGCACTGAAAGGTCGCGGGTCCGTTTATTAATCCGAATAGGAGTACGTTGTACTAAAAGGTGCTATAATAAGTACGGAACGCTGTTAACTCTTCTAATCCTAGCGTTATTCAGATTTAGTAGAATGCTTATCAGATATCCAGCTTTATAAAGACCTTTGCCTTGGAAATCCAGGCTATAGTCTCCTCGATTAAAGGAAGTGGGTGTCGGTCCTTATAAGTAACGGAGTTAAGCTTTCTGAAGTCTATATAGAGGCGTAGTCCTCTATTTCCTTTAAGCGCGAAGAAGATTAATGCTACCTAAGGCGCTTTACTTAGCTTGATAAATCCCTTTACTAGGTTCTCGGTTACGTACTTCTAATATATCTCTATTTTCTTAAGCGACATCTTCTATAGGCCCGAGTATCTTAAGAGCTCGTCTAACTTAGCGTTATTATTTAAGATAATCTTATAGTTGCAGGTGTAATATAATAGTAACTTATTGGACTTGAACTTACTGAATATATTTAAGTACTCGTGGTATTACTTTAGTACCACTTATAATGCTTTTTTATAAAGAGTGTCCGAGTTTAAGGGTAACACGTCCCCTTATAACGTTTGCTTCTCGAGGATAATCTTGTTTATCACGTGGAGGCTAGTGACGTGCCAATCTTAAGGGTTTCGGCGGTAGGATATTTCTATCGCCGGTGCGGAGATAAAAGCGACGTCGATACGTTCTTTAAAACTTCCTGCCGAGCTCCGGCGTTGGATAAAGGGTCCTTGAGAGTCGCGTTCCATCGGGGACGACGGTGGCCTCGGTGGCGGTGTTGGTAACGGGGGCGGCGTGTCGGTTGGTTTAGCTAACGCGCGTTTTATCTTCGCGACGCCTTCGTTATTTCGTTATCCTTACGTACGAGTGGCTATTGGTCGCGTCAGGATTTTCTTATATCGAATTGTCGGTGGCGACTTCTTGTAATCGGTGTTGGTTATATATAGACCGCGGATAACGGGAGAATCTAGACGTCGTGATCTTCGGCTTACTAGGCGTCGCTAGTCTTTAATAGCCATCTTTCGCTTATAACGTTAGGCGTCTATATCGAAGGTAGGGTTCTATAAAAGCTGTCCGGCTTAGTTTATAGCGATATAATGTTCTATATATTGGGGGGTCTATTCCTTAGGGAAGAGAAGACAACAGCAACGAATATCCAGCGTTATATCGTGTGTTTCCAACTATTTGCAACCGACTATCACGTCGTGGCGTATATTAAGGACTAGAAAATGGGTTCAGGCGGTGAGACGGCTCTAGATCTAGAAGTGTCCCAGTAAGGCAATGTCCACTAGTTACAATGGGGTACTATTAAATCCGCCGACAGGTTAAGGGTGAAAGTCACGAACGGTAGGGAGGTGTAGGTATTAAAGGAGCCTTTAAACAAAGGCCACGCTTATAAACAGGTATCCGCTTACTCCGATGTCAACGAGGGCATAGGCAGAGAAAGACAATCTATTATAAGCTATAGTATAGGGGAAAGTAAACGGTCTTCCCTTTAAGTGCTTGCTTAAAAAATTAAAGGATCGCTTATCCTATAAGTTCTTAATATCGACGACTTCCCTTAAATCGGAGTCCACTTATCTAAGGGTATCTAGTTTTCCGAATCCGTGATATCTTCGATTCAGTCGGAGTCGGGAATCTCGATTATAAGACTATCGGCGTTCGAATAGGAATAGGGAGTTCCTATCTACTAGCTAACTAAAGCGTTAATACAGTTCGAACGGTTAATATTGACTCGCTTTTTTAAGTAGTTGTTAATGTAATAGCCAGGCTTTTCGCAGTTAAAACAAAGTCGGTTCTCTAAAAGGCGACGGAGCTTATTAGGACCGTGTTAACAGGCCAAGGCTAAGGTAGTGTAACGCTTTTTTAAAGGTTTGGCAGGATCCGATTGATCGACAGTAGGGATGGGGGTTCGGCGATTACCGCTATGGTTTCCGCGGTTCGCGCGATATCCAGGGTCATCACTTTTAGCAAATTGGAGGACCAGTGTAATCTAAGCGGCCTCAGTTGCAAACGTGTCGAATCTAATACTGCTCTTAATATAAGAGGAGGCCAGTGCTATTTGTAACTCTATTGTAAGCTTTCGGTTAAAGAGGTGCTTCTAATCTATCTTAACTTGGCTAGTTTCGCTGGTAAGTTGAAGGAACTTATTTTTAAAGACTTAGAAATCCATTCCCGCGGCCATATAAAGGTTCTCAAATTCTAAAGAGGCAGCCTCTATTTAGTTAAGGTTATAGTACTGTTATTAGAGATACGCTATTAAGACCTTATATAACTAGATCGGAGTGGGGTGCGTTTATTAAAGGTAGGGCTAGAGATTATCGCTAGCCTCTTTACTAAGGCGGCCTTTAATATAGGCCTGCTTAGAGAGGTCTGTGGGGAAACGGGAAGCGTTTATTAGGATCTTATTCTTAACCTAACGAAACTAAGTCTCGAACTTAACAATGTCCTTAGACTTCTGATTGTAGAAAACCGGGGGGTTAAGGAGGCGCTTAGCCTCTAGTTGGGAACTTTCAATAGGGGGAACAGGCAGTGGTGTACTTTAGGTACTTCCTACCGTTTGCTGGATTAAGGCAGCTATTTACTATTGGAGATCCTTTATCTGTCTCTTTAGCTTAAGGCGTCTATAGCGCTCTTAAATAAATCTGGACTTAGTGTCGTTAACGTCGCTGGTGTTATTTGTATCGGCGGAACCCTCACGGGTATTGTCGGGGTCATCCTTATGAGTTTCTGTGATCCGGTGGAGGGATCCACCCCGTTTAGCCAGCATCTCAGCAGTGTGTGTGGGTCGCGCTTACAGCTGCGTACCCGTCGGAATGTCTGTAAGGTTTGGGATATTAATAGAAGCCTTCCTAGGCGGATGAGGAGACCTGTAGTTGTGTCACGGTTTAAGGAACGAAGAATCTGTTGATGACCCAAGGGTTCTATTGAGATGCGAAAACTACAAGTGAAGAGGAAAAGAAGAGGAGGAACAGGCTCCTCTCAGTCACTGTTTGGCAGGAATATATCCAGCCAGCGGCGGTACGTACCGCCAGGCAGCGGTAAGTCGTCCATGCGTTGCCATGCCCTTGTACCTATGTACCCATGCCGTAACAAATACCACGTTATGCTATAAAAGCCAAGCTCGTGGGCGATGGTTCCTATGTTAACGATAGTGTACGAAGCCCACAGTTTTCTATCGCGCCCTACTATCGTGCTGATGCCCCAGTCATCGAAAAATTAATGCTGCCGTGGGTTAAGTCGTCCACACAACCAATGTGAAGAGGTCGGTAGCTTAATAGGGTGTTCGTCATAGTCTTCGCCTTGACGATCATAGAGCTATAGTTTGCCACTAGTATAATGCATTGTTAGACATGAATAAAGCCGCCGTATCCTTTCAATATTGATCCCCCTCCCGGCCAAATCTCGATTGCGTTTACGTTAACACGACGATAACTAAAGCATTGGGCTGGTATTTGGATACGCTCTTAAATTATAGTAGATTAGTCAATGGCACGGAGTTCGTACGGACCGATACGCACAAGCGCCTCTCTCAGGTCATGTATTTCGTTCCCGTGAAGCTTAGCCTCTATACTCTCCAACTTCACTCGCACTGCCTCGATCTGGACGGCGAGGCTCGCAAAGATGGCCTGGGATGTCACATAGGCCTTGTGCCAATAAGCCGATGCCGAGCGTTAGTGCTGAATCATGGCAGTGTTGCTATCGAGTTTGAGAAGCCGGAAGGCCTAAGACGTATTCAAGCGAGGATCGCAACTGCCTGCTCCACCACGACTAGCGGGAGGAGCGGCATTGTTCTCCTTATCTTTAATCAGAGCTGACATAATTCAGGAGCCAAGTTTATTAAAGCAGTTTTAAAAAATGGATTAAAAAGCTAGGACTAGACACTATAACAAGAACGGAAGTTAAAGCCTAAGCGAAGAAGGAGGCCAGCTGCCTAAAATACCCGAGAACTACCTCCACGCATCCTCTATACCTGCCGAATTTGTCGTATTCGCCACATGCATAAGGAAGTGGAATCAAACCCCCGTCTCCGAAGTAAAAATACCCGGGGCAGTACTCGTCACTTTTTGCATCAGCGTCACGGTCGAGACGATGAATGTAGCGACCACTATTGTGGTCGAAATAGGCGCCGTGCAACTGCCTGAATTTGTGGGTGTGGTCGAACCAGGGGGGACGCCTTATGGTGCTGTTGGTTCAGTCTTCTGCGTTTGGGTATTTGGGGCCTGGTTTGCCTGGGACGACGTTGTCTCGGACGGCGTTGTCTGGGAGGGTGTAGTCTGGCATGTGGTTGTGCGTGACTGTTCCCCGCCTGCTGTTCCCTCCTGGTCCGTACGTGTTTAGGTAGTACCTATGGCTCTCTCAAACCCCGATGCGGTGCTCCAAGGAATTGTGGCAGTGAAGGATGGTTTGGTCCAGGTCGATGGAGGTGAAGGTTGTCGGCACAACAGGAGGCGAGGCATGGCGGACGCGAAGTAGTCCATCTTGAGGGATACATCAAATTCCTTGTCGCAGCAGCGGCGTGTCCTAACGTGTCCGCTTTCCGACTCTATGTGACCGGCCTGGCCATGCAGGCCGATCTCCACTCCCCTGTCTGTGTTTTACTCGCGCCTCAGAGGGTCCATCCGACAGAGTGAGGACACCCTAAACGGCTTGTTATGGGCGCTGTCCTGGGTCTTATCTGGTGCTTGGCTGTTTGAAAACAGTCTCTTTAAGGACTCCAAAGGTGTTTAACGTTAGTTTCAACAGTTATGACCGAAAGTACTGTATCAATAACCGACGAATAGGGTCGAATCTCAACAACGATGCTTTTCGATGGCCAGGAATCGGACGAAATCCCGATCCCAGCTGGCATTCTGCAAGGTTAACCCCTGTCGCCTATTCTCCTCTGCCTATACACAGCCGGTCTCTATAAAGCTCTCGGCGCTGTCCCAGGGATAGCTGCCATAGCCTTCGCAGACGATACGAACCTCCTCGGTTTCGGCTTAGACCCAGAACAGACTTGCGAGCGGCTGGAAGCCGCCCATAAGGTCTGCAAAAACTGGGCTACCAGCCACAGCATGACCTTCGCAGTCAAGAAATACGATCTAGTCCACTTCACTCGAAATAGAAAGGGTCCAGACACGAGGGTCACCTTATAAGGCCACAAAATTCAGCCGGAGGACTCGTGTCGCATGCTTGGTGTCCAGATAGATCGACGGTTACGCTTGGACACCCATATCCAGTCGATCTCCAAAGAAGATGGCCACGCAGGTCTATGCCTTAGACCGCATAGCCGGCTCTACATGGGGTGCGTCTCTTCAGCGAGCCCGCCAAGTCTATACAGCCGTCGTACGGTCTGCTATAGGCTATGGAGCTTTAGAATGGTTAGAATGGCACCGCCAGATCTCGAAAAACAGAGCCAAGACGCTGGAAGACATCCAGACAGAGTGCCTCCGCACAGTTATAGGAACGTTCAAAGCCACGGCTGCCGCAGTAGTAGAAATGGAAGCTCACGTGCCCCCCTTAGACACGTGGCTCAACAGAAGGGTGGCGGCATCGAAAGAGAGGCTTCAACAGCCGTGCATCGCGTCACTTATCCAAGAAAGGTGCGACAAGGCAGCCAGATGGATCCTACCTAACAAGACCGACTCACCGGCGCAGACCAAAAGGCCCCGACGTTCCTGACCGCAAGAGGTGGCTAAACGAATTGCTGGCTGGAGACTCAGCACATAAGGCTGAGGAGAGAGACTGGCTCCAGAGATGGCATCAAAGCCAGGCATCACGGCCAAACCAGACATCGCGAGCACCAGCAGCAATTTAAAAGCCGCCGGACAAGCGTGTCCTCAAGCTACATAAGGGGCTCCACAAGGCCGAGAGCTCGATCCTCGTCCAGGCAAGGACGGGCAAGATAGGGCTGCGAGACTTTCTCTTTAAGCGTAGGGTTCCACGCTTCGACAGTCCGTGGTGTAACTGTGGTCAAGGCAGGGAGACGGTCCGGTATATCCTCGTTTTCTGTCCAAGTGAGAGAGAAAGACGAGAGCATCTCGTCCAAGCTTTAGGACAACCGATAGACACAGGGAAAGCAGGGATTATAGCGAGATGGCTACTCCGTTCGGGCAGGCTGGGCATGTTCCAGCTGGCAAATCAGCTCATCAGCTAGGAAGCAGTCACGCTGAGCCCGATCTCGGTATGGCAGGTCAGAGAGTAGATAGAAGCGGTACGACGCAGCAGAACCTAGGTTTTTCACCCGGCCGGACGTCAGCCCGGAACGGTTTTCCTAGGATAAGATGTGCAGGGGGTCCTCATGGCCTAGATAGGTCGCTAGGTGTAAGAACAATAATAATACATACCCCCGCCACGTATCAGAGTGGCTGGGTTAGCTTAGGGCTCGCCACCCTCATGCGGAGTGGTGAGCTAAGTTAATGCCTGTGTAATTACCTCAATGATCTCGACGTCACAATTATATCTTGCTTGAAGCCTCTATACGACGTATATAGAAAACTAAGTATATCGTACTCATGCCCAGCCAGAGCCCTCGCACCCGTGGGTAAAGCCGCCCGCGCCAAACGCAACCTTGTTGTTCTTGAAACAGCGATTGTTGACGAAGATGGGCGTTCGGAACGATGATTTCCATTCCATTCCGTTCTCGTCGGACTCGTTGAAGTAATCAAACTTCCACTCTGTAATACCAAGACCAAGGCAACCCTTCATTTTGGGCAGGATGGTTTCCTGACCATAGTCCCAGCCGCTCCAGCCGGCGCCTAGATAGATCCAATGGGTTAGAAAGAGCCTCTTTTGAACCAGAAGCGTGGGGCGCAGATTGAGGGTGTAGCTACTTACCATACATGTTGTAGGTGCTAGACCCAACATGGTACCAGCCGTGGCAGCTACCATCCGTCTCCTTGATAGGGGGCCAGGGACGGTTGTCACGTTTGATGTTGACCGAGTAGCGGTACTCGCCGCGCTTCCAGGTACCACCGAACTTCCAGTTGAGGGGGTTCTCGGGGTCATTGCCGTCGCAGCCATTGATGATGCGCTCCATGCTCTCGAGGCACTCCTCTTTGTTGAAATCGCTGGCGAGCTCGGATGTCTCTATCAGGAACTCGTGTTCGTCAGGCGTGTCCTTGTGGAACGAGCGAGAGTCACGCCATGCGGAGCTGCCGTCGCTCGGCGCCTTGACGTCATTACAGTACGTCTTGTAATTCTCGTTGAGCCGGTCCGCGCTGGCGTAGCCCTTACGGCCCTCCTTCTGCCAGCACTTGAACTCGTCTGTCACGGTGCAGACCTCAGGATCGATGCCGAGCACCTCGGCGCGCAAGTCGATGGCGCGCGCGATGGCAAAGGACGCGATGGCGTTCTGGCCGGCTTCGTTCGGATGAAAGATGCGGCCGAAGTAGTCCGGGAGGAACCAACCGACGTTGGGGAGATAGGGCATGGGGTCGCCAGGACAGCCAGGCGCGGCCGGGGCCCGGGCATCGAGAGCATGCAGCGCCTCAGCGGCCGGGTTGGCCGAGTTCCAGAGCGAGGAACGATACACGGCCCGGTCGACGCCGTTGTCGTCAAGGTCTCGTTCGGGCAGGGGCGGGAGGGCCGCGCGGAGAGCCTCGCGCTGCTCCTCGGTTGCTGGCACCGACATGTCCCACTCGCCCACTACCTCGCCGTCGACTGTGCCATCCAGGTCGACGATGATGGCCTCGCCCCCGCGCGTCGACCGCTTCCTCTTGATAGGCAGACGCCAGAGGGACTTGCGCGTATCGGGCTTGAAAAAGAGCAAGTCGGGTTGGTTCTCGTCCGGGTAGGTACCCGACGACGACGGGTCGCACATCTGGCCTTTGACGCCCTCAATACCCCAGAGGTCCCAGTTGGCATAACCAATCTTGTACTTGACTTCCTTCTGGACTTCGTGTACCACATCGCGTATGGCATCATTCAGCGCCGTCGTCAGTGTGTTGAACTTTTTGCGACGCTCGACCGTCAAGGGCAGTGGGTCGGGCTTGTCCTGCAAGTAGCGGTACCAATAGAAGGGGGCCCAGTCCTGCTTGGTGGCACAGTCCTCGTTGTCTTCGTTAAAGAAGCGTGCGTAGCCGTTGTAGACGACAATGCCATCTTTGGCCATCTTGTCATCAAGGGCTAGGAGGATCTGCTTGATATTGTCCTTGACCATGTTGTCAAGGTTTTCGCGAGCCTTCGTCAGGATGGCGTCGCATGTCGCCTGGCCGTCAAAGGCCAGGACAACACAACTCTTAATGATGTCGGAAAGGCACAGGTCGTTGCCGCCGGCCGTCAGGGTCAGAAGGTCGATGTTACCCTTCAAGGCCACGGCTTGGTCGTAAATTTTGCCCGTCTGATCTCCGAAGCATGCGGGATATTGAAAGTCCTCTATCTCCGACCCAACGTACTCCTTCATAAGAATTGCATACGATTGGTCGTATCGCGAGCACCACCAGGAGCCTATGTCAAAGAGGCTGCCAAGTCTGGAACCGGCGCCAACACCAGCCGTGTAACTGTCGCCAATGGCTGCAAATCGTTGTACCCAAGTGAAGGCACTTGGGTCGTCAAAGTCTGCTCGTTTCAGCATCTCTTCAGGTGTCTGGATAGGTGCGAGAAACTGATTGGAGGCATTGTGAGGGATGACATGGGCCACCGACAGCCCCGCGACGAGCGAGAGTGGTGTGAATATGCTCGTCGTAAACGACGGCATCGTGAAAGGGAGGAACGACGAAACGGCCAAGAGAAGGGGGAGCTGCGATGCAAAGGGCAGAGGAAACACCTTGGCGCAGTCACACGTCCGAGAAAACAACACTGTATGTTCTTGCAACTCGAGAGCTTGATGTGCTTGAAAAGGGTCGTGGCAGGTGACTACTCAGAAATGCCAGCCACCACGATCCATATCCATATTCCAGTCAGGCGTCCTCAACATAGTCTTTTCGCTGCATGCTCGCCATTCCAGGCTATAGATCGACGTCTTCCGCACAGCTTATCTGTCCCATCATACCATCTGGGCGGATAAGCGGTCCATATCCGGGTCGAGAGCCGATGGAGCTGAAGGTGGATACAACAAGTGGATTTGTGCTGTGCCGCCGACAGGTGGAAATGCTCACACATGTACCGGTACGCGAGGCCGATGCCTAAATGATGCTCCGACACTAAAGTCTTACTGAACCCTAGTTCGAACACGGGAGAACAAGCTTTGGGTGCCTGCTGAGCCTGATTGACAGGGTTTGAAGCGCCCGGCTGGGGTATTGGGAGTGGAGATCGTCAAGCAGGTTCAGGCCTCTGGGCCAGCCCGCCGCCCCTCTCATACCCCTGCAGCCCACATATTGTTATTTTTACCGAATAGTTCACGAGGACCGCCTACATAGCTAACCCTAGGAAATCCGTTCCGGGCTAAGGTCCAGGCCCCTGGAAAACATAGCTGGCCCCCACCTAACCGCCATCTGCCCGGTCTGCCGAGATTGCAGTCCACATTAGTGCTTACTGTATCCCGAACCACCCGGCACGCTGGAGCTTGTTCTAGGGCTGTTGTGGAGTGGAGAGTCTGTGACCCGTGCCAAAAGAGAATCTTTTATCCGGTTTGGTGTCTAGTGAGTCCCCATGCTGTCCCAATCCAGGCCGTGTCCGCCACGGGGTGATAGGCCCGAGTCTAGTCTCGACTCTGGCATGCAGGGCATCAATAGTTTATCCGCATCCTGCGTGTACTATGGGCTGTGGGGTGCTCCTCTTTTCGGAAAGCGACAGCGATACATCGTCAACATCAAGCGGGTTCTTCATTCAGCCTGCTGAGTGCCTCATGACCCACGGCCCGTTCAGATTCTCGCACTCCATCTCCTGTTCCTCTTCCGTGTTCCGCATTTTGAGGACCTTGGGCCGCCAACTACTATTTCCCTTGGCAGAGCTACCAACAAAGCTCTCTCTGCCTTGACGTTTTGGTTGCAAAGCTCAATCCTATCAAGCTCGCCTCACCAATTTGTTTGAACCGCAACTTGGCTGTTGGAGACAACCCGAGCCAAGCATGCTGTTTTCTAGTAAGCCCGTTCAGGGCTCTAGGGTCTTGTTGGTTGGATTGGCATCTCTTTTACAACTTAGCCTCTTGTTACAGACAGCCGTCGCCCAGACTGCCAAGAATGAAACAACAACTCTGCGCACGAGCGATGGCGAGACAACAGCCCGGACGCACCAACTCAGAGTCTTTGCACTCCAGAATGGTATCGAAGCAGACGAAGAGGACCCAGACTACACTTGTAACAAGTCGAAACCGTGTAAGCTCGGATGCTGCGGTTCTGTGTAAGTCTTCTTCTGACCCCCCTCTCACCATGGCGTGCATCTCATCAGGTTGCAAGGGATCCGACGACTGGAGACGGCGTCTGTGGCATGGGCCCGAAGTTCTGTGGCGAGGGCTGTATCTCAAGCTGCTCCGAAAAGTCGGAGTGTGACCCGGGTTGGGGCATCGAGTGGTCGCAAGCCAGCAAGTGCCCGTTGAACGTGTGCTGCTCCGAGTACGGATTTTGTGGAACAGCTGAGAGCTTTTGCCAAGGCAAGACGGTGGCGAGCCCGCGGTGTCCAGGTGGGAAGAGCGCCGACCAGAAGCTTATCGGATACTATGAGGGATGGAACCTGGCCAGACCCTGCGGCAGTACGTTTGCCTTTCTCTTGTTGCCTCCCCCATTTGTTTTGCCGAATCGCTAATACGCCCGCAGCGATGGAACCCGAGGACATTCCTTTGGGTGCATACACGCACATCAACTTTGCATTTGCGCTGGTGAACCCCACCACGTTCCGCATCGACGCCATGGACTCCAACACGGCCTCCCTCTACCAACGCGTCACTGCGCTAAAGCAAAGGCAAGAGGGTCTCAAGGTGTGGATCGCTGTCGGTGGCTGGGCGATGAACGACCCCGGCCCCTACCGAACCACGTTTTCCGATCTGGCTGGCAGCGAGAAGAACCGTGAGCAGCCGAGGAACTCCTTTTCCCCCATGATTCTGTGAGGTGCCAGAGCGATCTAACATGGGAATGGCAGAGGACGAGTTCTTTGAGTCTCTTCTCACCTTTATGCAGAAGAACGACTTCGATGGTGTAGATATAGACTGGGAATATCCGGTCGCCGAGGACCGCGGTGGCGTTCCCGAGGACTTTGACAACTTTCCCAAGTTCCTTGAGAAGTTACGGAAAAGGCTCAATGCATCTGGCAAGGAATATGGGCTGTCTATCACCCTGGTAAGCATGACGTGCCTCTCCATGTTGCCCAATTGAGAGCGAGAAAGACCCGTGTCGGATGGTGACTGAATCTCTCCTGCAGCCGGCATCCTATTGGTATCTCCGTGGCTTCGATCTTGCCAAGCTGGAGCCTCACCTGGACTGGTTCAACATCATGACATATGATATCCGTGCGTATCTCCCCAATCACCTTCTATCCCCCATTCTTCCCAAAGACCGACGACCCCGTCCTGAAACCTCACTGACACGACCTGGCGATTTCTAGACGGCGTGTGGGACAGCACGGTCCACTCAACGGGCCCGTACGCCTACGCGCACACGAACCTGACTGAGATCCAGCAGGGGCTAGAGCTCCTGTGGCGCAACAACGTGAACCCGGGCCGCGTCGTCATGGGCCTCGGCTTCTACGGCAGGTCCTTCACCATGAAGGACCCGGACTGCCTGGTGGCCGGCTGCGAGTTTAGCTACGGCGCGCGCGGCGGCGAGTGCACCGGCACCCCAGGCGTGCTCTCGGCCCACGAGATTGTCAAGATAATCGACCAGGGCGCCACCGTCACCTTTGACGAGGCCGCCGCTGTAAAGATCGTCACGTGGGACACTGACCAGTGGGTCAGCTGGGACGACGCCGAAACTATGAAGCTTAAGGTGGACTACGCAAATCTGCGGTGCCTGGGAGGGTGAGTACCTACTCTTCACTTACGCATTTTTCTGTGGATTTCGTTGTTGTGCCCACCATGGCCGGGGAACTTGGTGGCTGACGGTCAATACGACAGTACTATGGTGTGGGCCATCGACCTAGATGACGGCACCCTGCTTGATGCTCTCAGCAACGTCTCGTCACGCCCTAAGCAGCCTACTTATGATGCCCCTTCGAACTTTTTGCCCGACTTCGAGTCGCCGTGGCCGGGGAAGAAGGATGAGTTGTAATCGTGTGGCCGGTATGAAGGCAGTAGACAGTTAGCTTTGCGCATTGCTAGGTCTTTATCTTTAGAGAGAAGAAAATAGATTGCCTCTTCACGCGTCACAACATTCGAGAACGACTCCCGGATGAATGGTATGTTAAAAGTGTTTCAGACTGTAATGTTTATCGTCTACCCAAGGCCGCTCAAGAGCGCATTGTAATGAACTTGTGGCTAAATGGGCTCCCGGGGGGCTTTAGGCACTAGCCGTAGAAGCTGGAAGCGAGGTCAAAATGCCATACTGCTGTGACGGCGCTGGCAACTGTACACTGGCAGAAGGGAGGGTCTGCGCGTCTCATGGTACTTAGATACCTTGAGACCGCCAGAGCCATCGTGTGTTTTCTCTCTTTTCTTCCTCAAGTTGCTATCCTCAGTCAATCTACGATCAGTTGTCGACTTGTCCAACTGCGTGCTGTGACAATTGCCATTCCTCAGTGAAGAGGTTCGAACTCAATACAATGCGATATAAATACCTAATAGCTACTTATTTATTGCTTTCCCCTGCAACCCATCCCTCGCCCTAATGAGACATCGTGACGCACCCACACACCGCGATTTTGCCGTTCAGGAACAACCAGCGTCTGGGTCCTTGGCCTTGACAAACTTGAACTTGTTGAAGAAAGCACTGCCCTTTTTGTTGAGGAGACCTCCGGTGTGCTTCTGGGGCGCGCTGTACATCTTCCGTAGGCCCTCAATGTCAAGGGAACTAGGCTTGAGGACCGGCTGGATGATGTCGCCGTTGGGCTTCTTGAGCATGATGGCCGAGTCCTTCCCGGTACCGGCATTTCCATTGCCGGCGGTGCTGGGGTAAATCATGAGCGACGCCCAGTCGGGCTCCTTCTTCTTGTCCCACTGCACACCACGGAGCACCGGCAGCCAGTTGAGCCCCCCGGTGAACTGCCAATGCATGGCCGTGGTGCGTGAGGTGCACAGCTTCGCCTTCTCTTCCTCCTTCCCCGACGCGGAATATCCCTGCGCGGCGTCGATGCGCGCTACGGTATCGATGTAGTCGGTCAGGCGCTCGCAGAAGAAGCTGTCCTTGCCGAAAAAGTAACTGTCGCGCTTTTCTCCACTCCACGATTCCGCCCACCAGTCTGGATTCTGGTGCTCGTGGTGGAAGCCCCAGGCGTGGCCCATCTCGTGCGCGTAGTTGGCCACGATGTTGCGGTGCCCCATGGTCAACACGTCGCTCAGGACCATCCTGGGGCCGAGCTTTTCGTACGTGTTGTCCGGGTTATCAGTATTCAACCTGGGACCCTTGCCGGCCGACGTTGCCATGTTTGCAACATTGGGCCCGGCATACAGGACGAGGAGAAAGTCCGGGCGATTGTGGCGATCGCTGCACCACGTCTTGTCGTCCACAACGTCCCATTTGAACCAGCCGTTGTTGTCGTCAAGGCCCTTGTCTCTCCAAAGCCCGCGGGCTTCCTCGAGAGGGCCGCGCAGGATGTCCTCGGTGGATTTGGACCCCCACATGGCCTGCTCAAAGCAGACCTTAATGTTGCCTTGAGGCCACAACTTGGCCAAGCTGTCAAGGTCCGGGTCGATGCCGAACCAGCGCTTGTGGACCGACTGGGCGCTGCCGTTGTGGAAATGATATTGGGCGTTGGGCAGTGCCGAGTTAAGCGCTCCGGTGCTGCGGCTCTTGACCACATCGCTAGAATTCCAGTAGGACTCCAGGCCGATGTCTCGCGCCTGGAGCGCCTCGTGGTGGACGGCGCGTGCGTACTTGATGTTGGATTCCCAAGCACGGTTTCCCGCGTTGACACCCACGGTGCCGAGAGCCACGACGGCAAGGCCAGAAATGAGCGTGGCCAACATGGTTACTGATGAAATGGAGGGGATGAACGAGAGAATGAGCGGAAACGACTAATGTCTCATGAGACGGGCAGGGCAATGAGGCTGTTCATGATCCAGATACTTCGGCGCTCTGCCTGCTGGCCCGCTTCGCATACGCTAGTTTTGAAAGTACATCGCATGTTCTAATTTTGTTTGTTCGCGAGCTTCCGAGCTAAATAGGTCATGGACCACCCATACCCCAACCCCGTTCGCAACCTTCCGATATCAGCGGACCGACACCAGTACCGGTACCTGGCATCCACGCATGGGTCTTTCAGCGGCACAGTTGTGCCTGACGCGGGTGAGATTCCTGTTCGAGCAACCGTAATGCGAGAATCGCGTGGGCTAGGCTTACAGGGCCGGTCCGCCGATGCACGCAGGGTTCACAGCGGAGACAACCCTTGTCTTTCCCTTAGCCGCTCCGCAGCGGAGTCAGCACGAACTATTGAACAGGGGCAGAAGAAAACCCGCATGCTATACCGATTTCATCATCAGCGCCGTGGTGGGCATCACGCGGGCTGCAGCCGGGAAATGTTGCCACTCGGCAAATCCGACGGGATGGCAAAGTGGAATTACTGTCTGCACCTCGCCATTGTGATTCAAAGCGGAGGCTCGAGAAGCCGAGGCGCGGTTGTGAGCGAGCAAGGGCGTGGTGAGTCTTGCGAGATTTGGTCGTCGTTGAGTCGTTGGGCTTCCCCTCCCCCAGCCAGAAAACTCGCTATCTTGGCTCCCTGCTCGTCTCTCTCGGGCCCTCGACCTCGAGGCAGTCTTCTCACGCTCGTTCAAATTCCCTATCGGTGCCGAGTGCTTGATCAAAACTGTCTCTCGGTACCCCAGAACGCCGACATTCCCCCAAGATGGTGTCACTAAACGGTGCGGTGCTATTGGCGGCATCATGCCTCTTCCAGGGCACATTGGCTCAAGACTCCTCGCCCTCGGGACCGACAATGCCCAACACGGCAGCCAATTGCAACAAGTTCTGGACTGTCAAAAAGGACTCTGGCGATTCATGCTGGTCTATTTCCCAACAGTTCGGCATCACTCTCGCCCAGTTCTACGCCTGGAACCCAGATGTAAAGAACGACTGCGGAACCAACTTCTGGGTTGGCAATTCGTACTGCGTTGGCATAGACCCCAGCAAACCCACCACAATACCTTCTCCGTCCAGCTCCTCTGTAGCCAGCATCAGCAGCACCAACACCAGCACCAGCAGTGGGAGCAGCCCGGTTTCAAGCAGCGTTCCACCCAACACGGAACCATACACGAGCAACTGGCCCATAACGAGCTGGACAATCACGCCAACTACAGTAGAATCAAGCTTTCCACCGCAGCGAACACAGCCGGGACAGCCTCCAAGATGTAACAATTGGTACCTGGCAACCGCTGGCGACACGTGTGAGATGATACTGTCGACCAACTCGTGGCTGACGCTGGAAAAACTGTGAGTGTCCTCATCCCCCCGAACCGCCGTCCTCGGTTCCATGCCAACTTGTAACCAGACACGCCTGGAACCCCACGCTCCACGATGACTGCTCCGGGCTCTACGCCGGCTGGTGGCTCTGCGTCGGCGTCCCGCCCGCCTCGACGATCGAGTTTGGCTGGACGACGACGGACGCGCCGGCCGAGGTGCCCACGTTCACGGGCGACTACACGTTCACGACGCTGCCCGAGGTGGATAGCACCTTCATCGCCGAGCCCACACAGACGGGAATTGTAAGCGGCTGCCTCTCGTATTACCAGGCCCGGGAGGGCGAGACGTGCCGCGACATTGTCGACGGCCACTACCTCACCCAGGAGGATTTCCTGGCCATGAACCCGGCCCTCGGTGGTCGCTGCGATGGCCTATGGAAGGGCTACTACTACTGCGTCGTGGGACCCAGCGGTATCACGGCCATGCCGCCGACGGCGATAGTGCCTCCGACGGCCACCCCGTCGGGCCAGGATGGCAGCTGCCGGCACTGGTACCATCGCGACGGCGAGACGTGCGACGACATCATCGCCATGTTTGGCGCCTTCTCGCTCTCCGATTTCCTGGCGTGGAACCCGAGCCTTGGCGGGCCGGCGTGCCCCGGCATCGTCGACGGTGCCTGGTACTGCGTCGGCGTACCCGGCACGCCGACGACGCGGACCGCGCCGCTACCGAGCGCGACGCAGCCCCTGACGCCCACTCAGAGCGGCATGGTGGCCGGATGCAGCAAGCTGTGGCTCGTGTCATCGTAAGTTACTTTCGCAAAACCCCCCTCGCCGTATCGAAGAGGACTCGGTAGAGCCTGCCATGTGCTAACTGCGCCTCGTATTTTCTAGTGCCGACACGTGCGACTCCATCATCTTTAGGAATGAGCTGAGCGAGGAGAGCTTCTATGAATGGAACCCGGCAGTCGGTTCGGGATCGTGCGACAACCTGGCGCCGGACTTCTACGTCTGCGTCGCCGTGGGCGATGCAGTGCCTCAACCCTCAAGCACGACGAGAGGACCTTCAGCAACTACGGCGTCTGCAAGTAGCACTGCCACCACCAGTCCGGCTATTGCTACCCCGACTCCGACTCAGGTGGGTATTAAATCATAGCCGTGTCTGATGATCACAACTAACAATTCCATAGGCGGGCATGGTGTCAGGTTGTAGGAGGTTCTACAAGGCGCAATCAGGCGACGGCTGCTGGGCCATTGCCAATTCGGCAGGAATAAAGCTTAAGTACGTGTTGCTTCAACCAAGCTACCCTGCCCTCGATGAGTTCCTTTTAGTACTGTATACTAACCAACCGACAGCGACTTCTATATCTGGAATCCAGCGCTGGGAACGGATTGCGGTGGATTGTGGCTCGACACCTGGTATTGCATCGGCCTCTCAGGACCCGTCACAAGCATCTCAAGCGGGCCGGCCATGTCAACATCATGAACTTCCACATGGACCGAGTGTACTGCATTTATCCTTTTTGCCATTCATTAAAATCACCATGCCTCCATTATTAATGGCTCTTCCATTTCCCGTTGACCGTGAGTGATCCAGTACCCTTCGATAGTATTGCGTCTCTCGGCTGTTGGATCCATAGTCCTCCACAGAAAATCGAGCTTCTTCGTCGCCCTGCTAGCCCATATGACATCCTCATTCTTCTCCATCTTTTTGCGTGTCCAGTACAGCGACGTAGACAACGAAACGCGGCACTCGCGGAGCTGGGTAAGCTGCATAAAGACAGCAGTGTCGATGCTGCGGAGAATCGTTTCCGTTGCGTTGTACAACTCCCACCCGCATAAATCAAGCATTGGTTTCCATGCCCACCCCCCATCTGTTAAGGATATATGGATGTATTGCAGGTTAGGCAGTACGTTGGGGATATATGAAAACATGACGAGCCGGTCGTTAACGTCGCGGAATTGATCCTCTCGCGCGCCTGTGGTCCATTCGCGGTCGGCACCAGATGACGAGAGGCATAGAGACCATACTAATTCTACCTCTCGAATCATGAGCAGCCGGTCGCGCAACAGAGAGCGGGGCAGGTTGATAAGAATACCCGCATGGGCGATCTGCATCCGGTTCGTCGCGTATAAGACATAGATGCCCTCAATATACGCCTGTCTGCACGTCAGGAGCCATGGCAGGACACCAATAAAACACTTGTTCGGCATAATGCCCGGGTAAGAATCGCAGCAGTTCTTCAGGTCACCCGAGGCTTTGCGACAAGTATCGTTCGCCGGGTCTTCAAAGTGCCATGATCCTGAAGGTGGGAGATGGAAGTTCCAGCAAGGAAGGGTACGGTGGCACACGGAGCTCCACCAGGTCCATTCGAGCGGCTGTTCGGGGTCGCGAAGGTCACGATGAAGCAGGTGCGCGTTGGCGTGGCGCCGGGTGCGCGATGCGAGCCCGTTTTTGCCGTCGGCGTGCATCTTGCGGAGCGGGTGCTCGAGGCGCACGTCGAGATGAAGCGTGCGCTCGCCAAAGGCCGCGATGAGGATTTCGCGTCGGATCTCGGGCGGTATAAGCTGGAAGAGGCTGCTGCGTGATGTTGCCGCCGGCGAGCATGGCGTTGCTGTGAGGGGACGCGGGCGCTCGTCTGGCAGAGACGGCAGCGCTGGCGGCGACGACCCATTGGGACCTTTGCCGCGGTTGAACCACCGGAATCGCTCGCGAATTCGCTCCATGGCAGACAATTGGTAGGGCTCTGGGGCAAGTCGGGAAAGAGAAGAAGGTTGGCATTAGTGGTGAGGTGGCTAGAGCACTTTAAATAGGGGGATCCAGTATGCGCGAGGTGGCATGGGACTTATCGGTGGAGATCCCATTTCCATCCTAGGCTGCGACTACTTTTATTAGGTACATCTTCCCCATCGCTGGTGGATGCGCCTCATAAGCGGCGCCTATCCCGCCCCACCTGCATCCCCTAATACTGTGTACCACCCGGGATCTTATAGGTACATAAGAGCTGCCCCCGCCCTAGTGGTAGCTGCGTCCCGCACTATTATAGCCTCGCCAGCGCCCTAATTCCACTGGAAGCAGCTCTACTAACAGTGGGCTTCTGAGTGAATCTGATGTTATTATTATTATTATTGTTCTTACACCTAGCGACCTATCTAGGCCATGATGACCCCCTGCGCATCTTAGCCTAAGAAAACCGTTCCGGGCTAACGTCCGGCCGGGTGAAAAACCTAGGTTCTGCTGCGTCGTACCGCTTCTATCTACTCTTTAACCTGCCATACCGAGATCGGGCTCAGCACGCCCGCTTCCTAGCTAATAAGTTGATTTACTAGCTGGAATATGTCCAGCCTTCCGGAGCGGAGTAGCTATCTCGCGATGATTCCTGCTTTTCCTAGGGTGTCGAGCATCCTGTCTGTGTCTATCGGTCCTCCTAGAGCTTGGACGAGATGTTCTCGTCTTTCTCTTTCCTGTGGGCAGAAAACGAGGATATGCCAGACGGTCTCCCTGCCCTGACCGCAGACATATTAGGGGCTATCGAAACTTAGGACCCTACGCTTTAAAAAGGAAGTCTCGTAGCCTAATCTTACTAATCCTCGCTTAAATAAGGATAGAGCTCTCCGCCTTATAAAGTCCCTTATAGAGCTTAAGGACGTGCTTATCTGGCGGTATCTTAGTTGCTGCCGGGGTTCGTGCTGTTCGATTTTGCTACGCTTGTTGCTATCTTTAAAGCTAGTCTCTCTCCTTAGCTTTATATGCTGAGTCTCTAGCTAGCTATTTATCTAGCCACCTCTTACAATCGGGAGCGTCGGGGCCTTTCGGTCTGCGTTAGCGAGTCGGTCTTGTTAGGATCCATCTAGCTACGCTATCGCACCTTACTTGGATGAGTGATGCGATACGCGGCTGTTGGAGCCTCTCTTCCGATGCCGCCACCCTTCTATTAAGCCACGTGTTTAAGGGGGATACGTAAGCTTCCGTTTCTAGTACTGCAGTGGCCGTGGCTTTGAAAGCTCCTGTGACCTTTTGGAGGCACTCTGTTTAGACGTCGTTAAATGCCTTGGCTCTATTTTTTAAGATCTGGCGGTACCACTTTAAAGCTCCATAGCCTATCGTAGACCGTACGACGGCTGTATAGACTTGGCGGGCTCGCTGGAGAGACGCACCCTATGTCGAGCTGGCTACCCGGTCTAGAGTATAAACCTGCGTCGCTATCTTCTTCGATATCGACTGGATGTGGACGTCCTAGCGGAGACGTCTATCTACCTGGATGCCAAGGACACGGTAGGAGTCTTCTGGTTCGATTTCGTGGCCTTCTAAGGCTATCTTCGTGTCCGGGCCTTTCCGTCTTCGAGAAAAGTGGACTAGGTGATATTTCTGTATTGCGAAGGTTATACTATAGCTGACTACCTATTCCTTACAGATCCTGTGAGCGGCTTCCAGTCGCTTATAGGTCTGCTCGAGGTTTAAACCGAAGCCCACGAGGTTCGTGTCGTCTACGAAAGCTATAGTAGCTATCCTTAGTATAGCGCTGAGAGCCTTATAGAGACTGGCTATATAAAGGCAGAAGAGGATAGGTGATAGGGGTGAGCCCTGAGGGACGTCTGCCGGGACTAGGATCTCATCCGATTCCTGGCCGTCGAAGAATAGCGTGGTGGACCGGTTAAATAGGAAGCTTCGGATCCAGCTGATAGTTTATATAGGGACCCTTAGCGCTTGTAGGTTAGCGAGGAGCCTTCTATAGTCGACGGAGTCGAAAGCGCCTAAGATATCCAGCGATAGAAGGGTTGCTGCACCTCTATGTTTCCAGGCTGTGCAGACTAGGTCCGTTAGCAACTGTAAGGCCGTTTCTATAAAGCGGCCTTTCCGGTTGCCCATCTGTTTATCCGGGAGCAGTCTACTCTCTTCGGCAAAGCTAGCTAGCTGTTGCGTTAGTAGGCTCTCGATTGCTTTCCTTATAGTGTTAAGCAGCGCGATAGGTCTCCATTTGCTGGCTTAGTAGTACTCGTTTGGCTGCTTTCCTAGCTTCCGGAGGATAACGGTGACTGCTTTACGGAACGCTCTTGAATAGTATCCTATATGCCAGCACGATTCCGCTAGGGAGGCCAAGGCCTGGAAGAGGGGATTTCCTAGGCGTTTGAGAAATCCGTTTAGAAGCTGGTCTAGTCTAGGTGCCTTCCACTGGCCTGCCTTAGTAAGGACGTCTTGGACTTGTTCTGCTGTCACCTTGCCGTCCATATCGAGAGGCGCTGCGAGCCGGTTCGTTATTCGGAAGCCGGTGTACGTAGCCTTAGGGAGGGGATAGAACCTCTCTCGGAAGGCCTCTGTTTTCTCCTTATGGGTCGTTGCTTCGCCTCGCGGTGTGTAGAGCGTAGGGACGGCTGGAGGTAGCGGTGGCGCGGCTCCTTCGGTTCTGGCCTATCTCGCGATGTTCCAGACGTTAGCTGGCTGGTTAGAGGCCTCGTGAAGCATGCCTCTCTAGGTCGCTGTCTTTGCAATGCGGATCGTTTTCTTTTTCGTAAGGGATGCTTGCCGAAGGGCTCGCCAGGCTGCGTCTGTCCTATCGGATAGCCATGCTCGCTGGGCTCGTCTCTCCTCCTCTATAGCTCTTTTTATATCGTGGTTCCACCAGGCCTTGCCTCTCCCCTTAGAGTGGCGGAGGGGGGCAACTAGGTCGGCTATCCGTGTTAGCTCCTTAGTTAACGTCTCGGTGTAGCTATCGATTTCTTCTGGTGTCTCGAGTTGCCCTGGCTGTGGTAGGTATGCCGCCTCTGCCTTCGCCTGGTTGTAGTCAGCTGTTTTCCAGCTTCGTTGTAGCCTGTCTTAGAGGTCTATACGGGGTCTAGCCACGCGTATCACCTAAGGGAGGTGATCGGATCCTTCATATAGTGCGTATCCGTTATAGGCGACCCGGAGATCGTCTGTGGCCTAGGCTAAGTCGATCGTGGAGTCCATGCACCCTCTTCGAGTCTATGTCGGTGTTCTAGGGGGTGTGATCAGCTGGAGTCTCCAGGATTCTGCTAGCTGGAGTAGCTTATTAGCTGCCCTATAGGGTCGGACGTTGTATCCTCCCCAGACGGGGTAGTGGATATTAAAGTCTCCCACGAGGACTGTTCATCTTAGCTGGGGTTCGGTATAGAGGGCTTCGATAGCTGGCAGGTCCGATCTGCTGCTGTGTGTGTGTGTGTTATTGTTTAACGTCGGCGTAGGACCGCTGGTACCGTGGTTTATCTACTTATCTCCCAGGGGATATATGACGTGGCAAGCTTATAGAAGCCACTCCGTGCCTTGTTGGCTCATCATTTCTTTAACCTTCCGACTCGATATCCAGCTTTCCAGCCTCTTCTTCAGCCTCGTGTTCTCTGCCCCTAGTGTTAAACTGGGGCCCGTCGTAGTTAAGTGCTAGCCTTTTAGAGGCATCCTAACTCTTGTGTATTCCGGAGCTGTATATAGCTGCGTTAAGTTGCGCTAGTATCGTTTGCCTGGTGGCTGTTGTTAGTGTTGTTTTTATGGTTATCTGTCCCCGCTTTCTATCTTCGCGCCTCCTCTACTGAGCCTCGCTAGGCGCCCCTCCTCTGGCGGGCAAAGAGCCCTCTTATATCCCCGCCTGTGGCCTATCTCTCCCCCCTACTCCTTATGTGTGCTTATCTTATTCAGTCCTGTGGGCGTATGCTAAGGGCATAACCACCTCTAGGTTTAACTGTTCGTTTGCCTAAATCTGGTGTAGCTGGCCGTCGCCGGTCGCGGCAGCACTATGCCTGCTCCTAGATAAGCGGGCTGAACTCGAAGTATCTCGTACTCTCGACGAACTTCTAGAACTCTGCGGGATTCCGTATTAACTATCCCTAGTATGCTGTTCGGTCTGCCGAGCCGGTCAGCTTAAGCCGATGGAACCTTATCGGCCAGCTGTCTTCCCCCTACTCCGTGCCGTCCGGTTGTGCCTTCGGCTTCGGTGGCCGTGGCCACTTATCTTTCGTTTGCCTCGAGTGCCAGCAGTGTATAAGGTGTTCTAGTCTTGTCTTGTGGCGGCCGTGGGTTAGGGTTATGTAAGCGCAGTGTACCTCGGCGTCCTAATGGCTATAGCGGTTATAGTACTAGATATAGTCTCCGTATACTGTGATTATATTAAGGTACTAGCTAAGTATTTTTCTTCGGAGTTTTAACGCCGGGGGGTATTTACTTAATTGGTAGCTGATACTTACGGTTTCTAGGCCCAAGGGAACGTTGGTAGTTGGGGCCTTCCACTATTGTTCAGCTGCTTTTTAGAGCATCCTTTATAAGATACCTTTTAAACCTGCGGCCGTTCGTTCTTTATATTTATCTGGTGGTCCTTCTATCGCTCCCTAGTTTATTAGGGCGTCGGCTTCCTCGTTTCCTACAATACTTGTGTATCCGGGGCTCTATCGGAGCGAAATGTCGTACCTTTTTATAAGCTAGTGGATTTCGATAAACGTAGCTTATAACGTTATAGGGGCGTCCTTTTAAGCGCTCTATATCGCTACCGTGTTATCTATATAGAGCATAATCGAGGCTTCCGGGTATAGCTCCACTGCTTTCTATATGCCCTATAGCGCACTTAAGGCCTCTATGTTAAACATAACGCCGTAAGGGTTTATAGACGCCTTTCCTTCTGATATCTTTTCCTATCCCTTATAAATAACAAAGCCGTAACTTAAGCCTTCTTTTAACTGGGACCCGTTTAAGAAAACGGCGATATCCTATACTAGCCGGTTAGTAAACTAAGTTTCGAACTGTTTCGCCGCCTCTTCTTTGGGTACCCCGTTTATTAGCGATTTATTTAATCCTGTCCTATACCTTGGCGTGTATAGGACTGTCCTTAGTACTGGTGGGAGGAGCCGCGCTACTAAGTGGATGTTAGTAAAGTCCTTTGGTTTCCTGTCCGCCCCTTTTCCGAATTTACAGGCGGGGGCGTCTACTTATATAGCTAAAGGGTGGCCCTTATATATCGTCCGGATTCTATACGCGAACTAGTGGCGGGCTTTTTCAAAGGCAAGTGTTGCCGTTAGTAGTCTGCTGATCCTATATAGGGCGTTCGTTAAGACTGTCCTCTATATTAGGAGTACTCCTTAGATTGCTATATTAAGTACTCTTTAGATGCTCTACTTGTAGGTTCCCTGCTTTATACTAACTTCTTTTAAGCGGTTCTTTAACGTTCTCCTTAATAATGTTTTCTCCCTTTTATTCCACGTTTCGTGTTTATAGAGGGCTACCAGTAAGATTACTATTTTAATAATTTTCTATAGCCTGTTAGCTAGTGGGCCCCTTATAGCTCTTACTATATTATACACGTGCTTCGTTATTTGCTGCGTTAATAAGGTCCGGACTTTTATATAGTAGCGGAATTTTATATGTCTATCGAAGAAGACGCTTAATTAGCAGAGCACTAGTTAGGTGGCTCCAGTATATAGCCTACTGTTCGTCTCCTTAAGCAGGATTGGACTAATCTTTACGCTGTTCTAAAGTTTTAACTAGGGGTTTGTCCTGGCCTTTCCCTAAGTGAAGTGGATAGCCTTTATCTTTTCAAGGGCAAAGGAGATACCGTTCGCTGTGCTGTAGTCAAGAATGGCGTCCACCTTGCACCGGGCTACCTTAGCACTCTCCTTTAGTGTCTTTCCAAACGTTAAGATCGCGATATTATTTGTGTAACCCTATCGATAGCCGTTTTACCCGACGAGTTCGCTTAGGGACAGTGTGTATAGTAGCGGGAACCACGGCGACCCTTAAGGCGTTCCGTATTGTATGTCGTATCGGTCTATAAGTATATCCTTTAAGCGGGTTTATAAGTTCCTACCTACAAGGAAGCTCTCTGTGAGTCGTAAGGCTATGTTGCTCTATCCTTGCCTTGCCATCTAGTCAAGTAGTCGGTTCTTTTATTAGAACAGACAAACACTAGGTGTAGTGCCTGGTGGAAAGACGCGGTCGTGAGGTCGATCCCTGATAATGTGATAGACATGCCCTCGATTTAGGACGTGCAAGTCCTTGATCAAGGGTATGTCTATCACCCAAGTAAAAGTGAGGTCCAACTGGGACAATAACTGGGACAAAACGGTTACGAGTGATGGTCTCAAAAGATAAAAGGAAGTGAACATGTCTTGTTGTTGTCTTATCTCTACGGTGGAAGCTGGACGGCTACTTATAGGTGCAAGTCCTTGATCAGACCCCTGGCATTGGGTGCTTACGTACCCTAGCCCCGTCTCATTATAACGCGTTAAACGCCCCTTAAACGTCCAATATAACGAGAGTCGCTTTTTAGTGCCTATATATATTTAATTCGATATTGTAGGCGACGCTCGCTGTTAAGTCCACCGCGGAGCACTTTAAGACCGCTCCCATATATTGTGGGCTAATAATCTTAACTAAAAGCGCTGTTTAAGCTATTCGCTTTACGACGATCCGTTCCAGCCCCTTTCCCAGGTAGGAGAGTAGTGCTATTGGGCTCTATACACGGTAGGTCGTGAGGTCTGTTTTATTAAGCTTCGGGAGCATCATTACCTTAACTTCCTTCCAAACCTTTAGGAAGTAACCGATTTATATGTATACCTCTATGAGACGTCTGTAATACTCCCCTATTGCTAGCTATACCGCTTTTAGGTGTTTTATTATAATTATATCCGGACTTAGCAATGTGGATATTACTTTAATTATTTATTATACTGCCTTTTTTAACGTGACAATCGTGTCCCACGGTATTATCGGGGTCTGGGACTGTCTTACACTTAGTATAGGTGCCTCTATAGTTCGCTATACTAGCTAGGGGATATCGTCTGCTGTATTGTAATAGAATAGGATCGCCCTTATTAAGTGGTCCGCCTTCTCCTTCCTTATAATATATATAGAGCTTCGCTATCTTTTAAAGGGGGTATGTAGGTTTGTTACTATCTCTTATACTAGTACATCACCTTTATTAGGGATTGGTTATTAATGCAATTATCGATAACTATTCTTTAGAACTCTTACTTCGCCTTCTAGACAGTGGTGAGGAACTCGCGGCGTTTTAGGCTGTCGTTAACGTGGTTTCCCTGCCTGTGTTAGGTTTCCCACGTTCTTTAGCAATCCTTGTTCCATTAAGCGGCGGACTTACCCCTCGTGTGTCTCGGTAAGCCGACTGCCTTTATGCACCTTGTTAGTCCCTCTGTGAGGGCCCTTGCCGCCACGTTGAGGTCCTGGTCGCTTTCTATCCGCATTAGGAGATTCCGGGCTATATTCTCCGCCAGATCTTAAAAGCGTTCCAGCGACTTCTCTAGGATATGCCACTGCCGTGTTTTTTTAGTGGGGGTTCTACCCCCCTTCCTGGTAGGTTTGTAGGGAGGGGAAGGTGATCCGATCTAGTGGCTAGCGTCTTCTCTATGTAAGACGTCGCAGAGGGAATATTCGAGAAGGGGATGTTAATAACTACTCCTAACTTATATATGGCGGCCCCTAGTTCCCTGATAAAGTTCATACCTGTCCTATCCGAGTAGTCGGCTAGTCGTTATCCCCTATCGCAGGGGAAGGTGCCTAGGTCCTAGTTAGGGCACTGGGCGTTTATATCTCTAGCTACAAGGTAGTTTATAGGTGGCTCGAGCCTTGTTAGGTAGTCTAAAACGGGGGCCGCTTATAGTGCGCGGTAATATATAAGGAGGGAGTATCTGTTAATACTTAGCTATATTAGGTCTTAGTGATAGATAGAGTTTGTGGTCTCTATTTATAGTTGAGCTCCTCGTTTAATATATATTATCACTCTTAGTCTGTTTTCTTCCTCTGTGTCTTAATATATTATTAGGGTGTATTTTTAGTAGGCTTGGTAGGTTTATATTGTGTTTTTATTAATAAGGTATATCTAGGGTTCCGTGATTATAATTACGTCGACTTTATTTTGCTAGCATCGGTTTAAGAAGGCTACATAGGTTACTATCGACCTCCTTACGTTATATACTATAACGCGGAGAGCTTTTAGTATTGTTAGCTTGCTTATAGTCGTGCTATTTATCGGATAGCACAGTATAATATTGTCGCCGCTAATAAGTTATATTCTCCGATACCTCTTCTACTGCTTTCCTCTTCGGCTTCTACTTTAGGTTAAGGGTCGCGGTTTTAAGGGGGGCTTCTATCCCCTTAATAGGCTCGTCTATGTCCGCGTTGGTTGTGGTTTCGGGGTTCGTTATATCGATCACTTAGATGGAGTCGTTGTCCCTGGTAGCCTGGGTGGTCCTTTCTATTTGGGGCGCTCCGGTGTTAGGGGCTGCCTCTATCGATTTGTTCCTTTTGCCTTGCTGTTTCCGGCGGGGTGGCGGTTGGTCCTCTAAGGTGGAGGTATCCGGTGCCGACGTTTCCGGTTAATTCCGCACTTGTAAAGCGTCCGTGCTAGCTTTTTAGTGCTTCTTTAGCTCCCCCTATATTAAGGGGATCACTTTACTATTAACTTTCTTTAGCTAGTATAGGCACTTCTTGTGGTCTGCAGGGTATAGTCCTTAATAGTTCGCGTATTTCGCTGGTTTTATACAGTTATCGTCTGTCGGTCCCTTATATCTGTCTTTACGTTCTCTGTAGTTTCTATAGAGCGTTACTTTATTATAGTAACGAGGTATATAGTACCTTTAATAGCTAAGGTTGTGTCGATAAATAAGCGGTTTCTAGTCGATTCTTTAGCCAATATTACTTATAGTGAAGAGTCGGAAGTTCCAAACGTGTTCTTTAAAGTTCACGATCTATATAACTGTTCCGCTTTTTAAGTCGGCTCCCTTTTTCAACACGTGCACTTCCGCCGGTTCTTTCCTAGTCTGCACTCGCGCCTCGGTGTAAACTATCTATATATTAATTAGCATTAGCGCTCCTATTTCCAGGTCCTTCACTAAGACTGGTACCCTTGGGACAATGTAGATTACCTATTCTTTTAAGAGTCCTACCTATTCTGCCTTTAAGATGTCTTGAATAATCGAGTAGTGAAATTCCTAGAGTAGATCGTCCCTGGTTTTTACGTCGGCTGTCTTAATCGACTAGCCAGTGTTGGTTATTTTAATGTCCGTGATAGCTTCCGGGCTAACTTTCAGCTTTTAAATTAGCAGTAGTCGGATACTAAAGGGTTCCGGGTATCCTAGTTGCTTCTCTCCTAATAGCCTCGCTAGGATACGGGTGTCGACAGGCTTCGGCTTTAATAATAGCGCCTTTTTCTTTATCTGGCCTATAGTAGACTCGTTAGTGCTTCCTTAGAAGGTCGTTATAGCACCGTCGTGTCCTTTCACAGCGCTAGCCTAGGTTACTTTAAACTGGCTTATCTATCGAGACGCTTCGGTTTATGGCGCCGTTAAAGTTCCGGTCTGCGAGACATTGGCTAGTCGGATATATGTCGTTTCTATGCCTCCGGATTTAGCATATACTAGGGTGTTAAACTGGGTGCTAAGTTCCTGTAAAAACTCCCTTATTTCTTTTTAATACTGTGAGAGGCTGAGCCTTGAAGCACTATCGCAGGGGCCAAATGCTGTTTATTTTCTAGATGGGAAAGAGAGAAGAGAACCGTCTTCAGGAGGCCGGGCGCAGCGTCACGTTAAATCTTGCGAGACTGGACCGGAACGTTCGGATAGGAACGTTCGGACCGGAACGTTCGGATCGGAACGTTCGGATCGCTTGCTCAGCTCCCCCCCTCCTAGGTCTTGACCACTAGCCTGGCGTTCGAATGGAGAGACCTACTCGGAGCCACATGTGAGGGGTTCGTGAGACGCTCAGGCCAGGTGCGCCTGAGCCTATCTCCCAGGTCCCAACCTGTAACAAATACGCTGCTTTCTTCGGTCCTAAGAAAAAGCTAAGGTAGTTATTAAGGTACTGAGCTAACGCTGTAAGGACCTCCTTTTAGATCTCCTATTAACGTTCGATCTTCTTATAATAGTTTGTGATAAAGCCTTATAGCGATAGCTGATTTTTATTGGCGACCTAGTCTTTTCCGTTCGCTGTAGCGGGTTTTAGGTGGGCTTGATAGGTGCTGGGTCCATTCTTCGCAGGTTGTCTTAGCCTGGCTCTGGCATTTATCGGGGATCCCAAATCTGTCTCGGCTGTGTAGTAGGGGTCTGGTGGCACGGTTGGACGTGCCGGGGTGGAGAGTGCCATGTCTTGGCAGCGTCTAGGGTCGTTCGTCGCCGAACGTCTCGACAGCTATCTCAAGTGGCTTTCCCTTAGTGTTTTAGGTTCGCTCCGGTGCGAGGGCCCGCTGTTAGTTCTTCGGTGTTAAGTCACGCTAGTTACTAACAGTAGCTTGCACTGGAAAAATAAATATGAGGAAAGGTCCCGATCTGCTGTTGGACTTAGGGGGGGGCGAGTATATGTAGATAACTGTTATGGGACTGTCTGGTAGTTGGATTGTGATACAACACTTATCTAGTTGCGCCTTGTATATCCACTGCGCTGGGGTGTACTTCTTATTAATGTAGATGCATGCCCTACCTCCCTCGATCGCGTAAAGTAAGTGGTACGGAGAGGATCTCGGGCAGTAGGTGGCTGGCATATTTGGGTTTCGCTAGGGCTCTTAGATAGCTAGGACGTCGTACTCTTTAGAGATGGCATCAACTGCCGGGATCTATGCTTTCTTGCTTTTCTGCGTGTTCCAGTGTAGGATCCTTAGCGCTGTCATGGTCGAGCGTGGATGCTGTTTAGTGTTGACTCCGGTGTTTCGATGTCCATGTCGTCTATCTCTTCGTGGGTTCTGCTACGGGCTCTGCCAGTGCTTCTAGTACGGCAGCTGGTTGCTCGACGCTTCCGCGGCTGAACTGTCTGCCAGTCTTCGGCTGTTGGCTTAGGGGGTTCTTGCGAGGGCAGTGCGAATCCCTTCGGTCTTGTGACATAAGCAGCCTTGGCAATCTGGACCTGCTCTTGGCGGACTGGACACTCCTTAGACCACGTAGCAGTGTATTAAAAGGAGGGAAAAGCGCGCTGTCACTCTAGCTATGGACTGGACTACCGAAGCCTAACTTATACTTGTGTAAACCCTTGATCAAGGCTTATATAAGAGCCCTGGCCCGGTCTCACCACTAGGAGATTGCTAGACCAAACAGTGGTGCGAGCGCGCCTCGTAGCCCAGACTAAGGCCGCCATCTCTAGCTCCGATAGTCCATATCTGGTCTCTGCAGATAACAGGCATCTGCTTAAGAACATTACAGGTTAGATAGCGGTCGAGGGGACGGGCTTACTAAGAGACTATTCCTATCTGTCCGCTAGGTGGAAGAGCATAACGCCGAAGCCTCGCTTTAAGGATCCATTGACTTAGAGGAACAGTTGCTTATCGGGGGTATAGTGATAGACTATTCAATAGCTTATTAAGGCCTTTTAGATCGCCTCCTAGCTGGCCGTCTCTTATTTGGTTAGTTTATAGTAGACATTGTAAACAAAAGCCTAGCGTTTATTAATATTGTTTGTTTGTCTAGCCTTACGTCCCTCTATAAGTAACGCTGTTTTATACTTCTATAGGGGCTTGATAAGTTATGCGTAGTATAGAATAAGATATCGAAAGAAACCAGTTGTTTGAAAGTATTGCTTAAGGGCCTTCAGCTATTGGGGAAAGGCGAGTTTGCTAAAAGCTTTAGGACGTTTGTTTATCATAAACAGGCCGAGGCTTTCGATATAAAAGCTAAGAAGATCTACTAAAAGGTATCCGATATAGGCCTTCTTAAGGGATAGAGCAATGTTTATCTTAACGAAAAGCTTAAAGATAACACGTAAATGCCTAAGGTATTCCTTAGCGCTGTCGGAAAAGATGACGATATTGTTAATAAAGGCACGATAAAATGAGTACTTCTTTAAAAGCCGGTCTATAAAGCGTTAAATATAGGCCGGAGTGCTCTTAAAGCCTAGGCCCTATGCTACCGCGTCTTCTTCGTGAAGACGCCCTGCCCGTGCCCCCCGGCGGCCCGTGCGGCCCCCGTTCACGTAGGGGACGTTCACGTAGGGGACGCCTTCTGATTAGCCCGCCCCGCCCCCGCCCGACCCAGAACCCGAACCCTACACGTGAGGGTACGCGACGCGCGACTGGGGGGCGCGTCGTAGGCGGGCGGCGCGCGTACATGCATACGGGGGCACGCGACCGCGTCTTAACGACTACTACTACCATGATTATTTATACGCGTAGTACGAGTACGACGAGTACGACGAGGATAATAAGGAGGCCTCATGCTTAGCCAAGACGATAACGCCCGCGCACGCCCGTCCGGCATCGGCGCGCCTACGCTTAGCACGTTCGTCGCTATCGACCGACCCCGAGGGGTCCTTCTTTGCCGGCTATGCCGGGTAGGGATTGCCGGCGCCGCCGCACACTTCCGGAATCGACACCAGCTAAAGGGCGCGCCCCTCCAGGCCGTGCTCGCCTTCTGCGAAGCCGCCTTTGCGGGCGGGGCGGCGCGCGACCTTACTACGGTCCCGCTCCCGCCGGACGGCGCGCCCGCCTGCCCCGGGCTCGCGACGGTAGATGGGTACGCTTGCAGCGCGCTAGGGTGCGTGTACCGTACCATTAACCGGAATAAAATGCTTCACCACGCCCGTACGGCGGTGCATAGCGGGGGGCCGACGAGCTGGGCCCCGGCGCGGCTCCAGTCGTATACCCCCAGGCGGCACGCGCGGTACTGGACCGTGGCGGACGTAAGTGATGGCCCTAGCGCCGGCGACGGCGACAGCTGGGAGCCCATGCTCGTGGCGTACGGCATGCGACGCGCTGCCGAGGACGAGGCGCAGCGCCGCGTTGCCGAGGGCCCTGCTGGGCTCGACGGCGACTCCGTCTGGGTACGCGAGATGGGCTGGGCCCAGCACCTGCAAGGAAAGGACCTTATGGCCCTACACGCGGCGAGCCAAGGGCCGGCCACGGCGGCCGTGCAGGCGCAGCTCGCCGACCCGGCGGCGCGGCAAGCCGAGGCCCGGCTCGCGCGGCTCGCAGCCGCCTTCGATGCGGCGTTAGCGCACGCGCTCGAGCGCCTCGTAGCGGTGCCGCACGAAACACTCCGCTGGCTCGAGAGCATTGACCCCGCGAAGCCGGCGCCGCGGCCCTTCCGGGAGAAGGAGCACGCGAGCTCGATGGACCGGTACCGCGCGTACTGGCAGCGCTACCTCTGCTATTGCGTGCGCGCGTACGAGCTCGGGCGCGAGGCCGCCGAGGCGCAGCGCGGGATCCAGTTCGCGGACCGGCAGTGGGACGCGCTACGCGACGTAGTCGAGGCGCTCGACGACGCCGCGGACGACGCCGTAGACGACGGGGAGGACGACGGGGAGGAGGGCGTGCAAGGCTGGCTACGCCAGACCGTCTTCCAGTTCTGCGTGTACTCACTACAGCAGAAGCTCGGCGGCCGCATCTTCGCGAGCCCGCTACTGTACTTCGCTACCGTACTCGGGTTTAACGCGCGCCGCCGCGTATAGAAGGCAGCCGCCCAGTATACGCCGCAGCTAACGGGGCTACTCTGGTGCGCACGGGCGCTGCTACTCGAGGACGCTTTCGAGGACCAGCTGGCCGATATCGAGGCGGTCGAGGCCGGCGCCGTCGAGCACTTCCGGGCGGCGCACCGGGCCTGGCTCGTCGACGGCTCGCACACGCCTATAAGCACGATCCTCCGCTGGATGGCGTACGGTAAGGGGCACCGCCGCCTCGAGGGCGGGGCCCCGCGGGTGCTCTGGGAGGCCGGGACCGGCGCCGACAGCGGGCCCACGGCCTTACGCTTCCTCGGCCAGCGGATCCGCGTCGCCGACGTGCGCGCGTTCGCACGCGCTGTCGTGGCCGAGGCCGAGGCGCGGCTCGACGAGCTCTGCTTCGGCGGCTGGCACGCGCTCGCGACCGGGCTCGACCTTACGCGGATCGCCGACACCGCCCTCTTCGAGGGTGCCGGCTGCTCCTTGGCGACGCACGCCGTTAACGCCTGGCTTGAGCCCGGGCACGCACGCCTCGCGGCGCTAGCGTGCCCGGCATTATGGGACGCGCGGGGACGGCGCTGGCGGAACGCCGCCGTCCGCCAGTGGCTCGACCGGCTCCGGGCGTTCCGCCACGCGCTCCTCGTGGCCACGCACCTCTGGGGCGGCCAGCCGGGGCGGGGGCCTGAGGTCATGACGCTACGGCACTGCGACACGCAGCAGCTGCCGCGGAACGTCTTCCTCGTCGCCGGGGACGTCATGCTCGTGACGGACCGGGATAAGGCGAAGGCGATCCGCGGGCTCGGCCGGAAAGTCGCGCGCTTCCTGCCGGCGCGGGTCGGCCATATGATGGTCGCGTATATCGCCTGGCTACTCCCGTTTGAGCGCCTCCTCGAGACGGGGGCCGGCGTCGTTACGCCCGCGCCTACGGTAACCTCGTTACTCTAGCGGGACGCGCGCGCCGGCGCGTGGGACACGGCAGCGCTTAGCTGGCAGCTCGTACGCGTAACAGGGCAGCACCTCGGCGTCGAGCTCTCGGTCGCGCCCTACCGCCACGTGGTTATCGAGCTAGGCCGCACCGTGCGCGGGCTCGCCGTCCGCCAGCTCGAGGTCGACCCGGCTGGCGAGGCCGACGGCGACGGCCCCGGCGTAGTCGACGCGGCCATAGGCGAGGCGCGCGAGGGGCCGCGGCTCGAGTCCGTCTGGGACTTACAGGCGACGCATAGTAGCGCCGTCGCGCGCTAGCATTACACCGTCGACGTGCGCTTCCCAAGCCAGCTACAGCCGGCTATAGTGGCCAGCTACCGCGAGATCAGCTGGCTCTGGCACGCCTACCTCGAGGAAGGCGGCGGTAACGTTACTGCCGCGGCTAAAGAGAACGCCGCTACCGCGGGCAGAGGGAAGCGGGCGCGCGTGGAGGCGGCGGCCGGCGTGGGCAGCGGCGTGCTGCCGGCGGCGAAGCGCGCGAAGACCCCACAGGGGCCCCGCGGCCGCCGCCGCCCTCGTGGCGCCGCCGCCGGCGCTCGAGGACGCGCTCGTGACGCTACTCGGGCCGGGCGCGACGTGGCGGTCGCCTAAGCAGGCCACGGCCATGCGCCAGGTGCTCGCGCTACGGGGGGACGCCGTCTTCATCGTGGTGCTGCCGACGGGCGCGGGGAAGAGCGTGCTCTTCCTCCTCCCCGCCGTGCCGGCGCTCGACGCCGGTGTGAGCATCGTCGTCGTGCCCTTCGTCGCCCTCGCGCACGACCTCGTGCAGCGCGCGCACGCGGCCGCACTCGACTGCCTCCACTGGCAGCCGGCGGCAGCGGCGGGCCGCGAGGGCCCCGCATGCGTCGCGCGCCTAGTCCTCGTGAGCGCCGACGTCGCGAGCACGCCGGAGTTCTTAGCGTACGTCGACAGCCTCCGCGCGCGCCGGCTACTCGGGCGCATCTTCATCGACAAGTGCCACACTGTGCTTATGGACGCCGCTTACTGGCCGCGCCTCCCTGAGGTGCGCGCCGTCTACTGCTTCGACTGCCCCGTGGTGCTACTCACAGCCACGCTACCCGTGTGACTCGAGCGGCCCTTCCGGGAGCTCATGCTCGCCGAGGACGCTGCCCTCCTCCGGGCGCGCACAACGAAGCCGAACATCCGCTACCGCGTCGTGACGGTGCCGCCGCGGCCGGGCGCGGTGGAGGAGGAGGTGGTGCGGACGGCGCGCGCCCTCGCGCGCGGCTGGGCGGGCGCCGAGAAGGGCGTCGTTTACTGCCGGTCGCAGGCCCGGTGCGAGGCGCTCGCGGCGGCCCTCGGCTGCGCGCCCTACTATAGCGGCGTCGCGGCGGCCGCGCGCGAGGCGCGCTTCGCGGCGTGGGCGGCCGGCGCGGCCACGGGGGCGGTAGCAGGGGCCGACGCCGCCGCCGGCCGCTGGATCGTGGCCACGACGGCGCTCGGCACGGGGGTCGACGTGGCCGGGCTCGTGGCCGTCCTCCACGCAGAGCTGCCGTACGGGCTGGTCGACTTCAGCCAGCAGACGGGGCGCGGCGCGCGCGGCGCCGGCGAGACGGCCGACTCCGTCGTCGTCTGGGACGGCCGGCCGGCGTGGGCCAGCCCGCACAGCAGCGACGTCGAGCAGCGGAACCGGCAGGCCATGGCCTGGTTTGTCGAGAGCGTCGACTGCCGCCGCCTCGTGCTCGGCCTCTTCCTCGACGGCCGCGGCGGGGACTGCGCAGCGCTCGGCGCCGCCGCGTGCGACCGCTGCGAGGAGGCGGAGGCGCGGCGCGCCGCTACGCCGCCGCCGCCCATGCCGCCCACGCCAGTGGCGGCAGCAGACGCGGCGCCGCCGACACCGCGTCCGAACCGGCTCCAGGCGGCCTGCCGGGCCCGCTACGCTGCGGAGGAGGTGGCCCGCACGTGGCTACACGCTGTGCGCCACGGCGGCCACTGTCCCGTCTGCCTCACGAAGTGGCTCCAGCGGCAGCGGCAGCCAGCGAGCTACGCGGCGGGCGTCCGCCACTCGTTTAAGCGGTGCCAGACGCTCCCGCTAGCGCAGTATAGCGCATGGCGCCGGCAGCTCGTCTTCCCGCCGTATAGCGGCTGCTTCCGCTGCGGGCTCCCGGCGGGCTGGTGCGCCGCAGCGGACCCGGAGAAAGGAGGCGAGGGGGGCGGCGCGGCGGCGTGCGAGTCGGCTGATACGATGCTCCCGGTGTTACGGCTTGCAGAGGAGAGCCAGACGGCGCGGGCGGTGCTCGCGGCCGTGTACGACGTCGACACGGCGGACCCGGCCGCCTTCCGAGCGTGGCTCGGCCGCGGCCGGCACGAGGACGGCGTGTACCACACGAACGTGTTCGCGGCGTGGCGGGCCATCATCGCGGACGCGTACGCGACCGCGGACGCCGTGCCGAGCACGCCGGAGACAGCGGCCGCGGGCGTAAAGGAGGCCGGCGGGGGCGACGGCGACAGCGAAGGCTAGGCTTATACAGGGGCGGTTTCGATAATATCTTTAAAAAGGAAGGCGCGAGGCTTATTTAACTTAGCTTCGTTATTAAAAGGAGGATAATTATAAGACGGAAGGTATATAAATTAAGTTATTTATTACGAAGTTATAAGAAAAGAAAAAACGTTATAAAGTAAAGGAAAAGGAAGAAAAAAAATAAAGAGATATAAAATAAAAAGTAATAGATAATAAACTATTTAAAGAGGGAGAAGGGATATTATAAATAAAAGGTAAACAGGATAATAAAATTTATATTATTTAATTATAAAAGATAAGTAAGGGTAAAAAAAAATTAAAGGCGGATTAATAATTAAAGTATCATTAATAAATAAAGACTAGGTTAATATATTAAAAAGATATAAAAAAGTAAAAGGAGAAGGTATATAAAGTAATAAAAAAGAGATAACTTTATAAATAAGGTTTAGATATGTAAAAAAGGACATTAAAAAGGAGGGAAAGAAAAGTAATAAAGCTTTATAAGAAGTGTATATAAAGAAAAGAAGGTAGTATAAAGTAATAAAAAGTATATAAAAAGTAAAATAGATTAAATATAATAAGTATTAAAAAAAGAAAGGGTAAATTATATAAAAGATAAAAAAAACGAAAAGTAAATAACGTAAATAATATAAGTAAAATAGCTAGGGAAAAAAAAACCTTTTCGAAACCGACCCCACACAGCGATAACTTCACAACCGCGACTCTATAAGCTACCGGATAGCCCGGAAACTGTTCCTAGGGCTTCATTTAGCCTAGAAATGGTCGATTCACCACCCCCGAGGCAAAGCGCGGGTGGCGGGAGCCGCCATAGGCCCGCCTCACCCCCCGAGCCGTCACCTCCGGACTCAAGAACACCATCGCCAAGCAGCAACACGGCACCTGGACGCAGTCCAGAAGCCATTCGCAGCACCGTAATCAGCCTCAGACGCTTCTTAGCTGGTGATTCCGACGTTGCGACCCTGGTTGCAGCCATACAAGCCGCCATCCCGGTCCTAGAGGCGGCAGCTAAGGAACCAGATAGCCAGACTAGCATCGAGAGACGCATCGATGCCATCGAGAACACGCTCCAGGCTATCCATAAGGATATCAAGGCCCCTAAGACATACGCTGCTGCTACCACCGCTATAACCGCCGCTCCCTTACCTAGAGCCCCTCAAATAGCTAAGGCGCTTCCTCCCCGTCAGGAACGAGAGATCACCATTAAGGCCACAGAGACAGAAGGACGCACCTACGCAGAGATCGTTCGCAAGGTCAACGCCGCCGCAGGGAGAGAGGCAGCAGTAGCAGCACGCAAGCTCCCTAGCGGAGACTACGCCATCACATGCAAGACAGCGGCGGAAAAACAAGCCCTAGAAGCCGACCTAGACTGGACTGCCGAGGCCTTCGGAGAGAATGCCTCTATCCAGAAGAGAAAGATCCTAGTGGTGGCCCACGGTATCAACAAGGAAGCCATAGAGGTGAGCCATGGGCAGCTAGAAGCCCAACTCCGAAACCAGCCTGGCGGCCCCATCGATGTCCTAGAAGCGAAGCTCCTCGCAACGCTAAGACGTCGTCTAGAAAGGTCACAACTCTATATATCGCAGTCGCCACGGTCCAACAAGCAGAACAACTATGCCGAGACGGCCTCATCTGGCAGTATGGCTATTATCCATGCGAGCCTTTCGCTGAAGGAGCGCAGCTTAAGCAGTGTTACCGCTGCTATCGATATGGACACATTGCCCGAGTCTGCCGCCATGCACGACGATGCGGGCTCTGCTCCTCGACTAAGCACGAGGAAAAAGAATGCCCGGAAACGGAGAATCAGAGCCGATATTGCTGTCCAGCATGCCGAGGACCACACACCGCGTGGTCTAAGGAGTGTCCAGTCCGCCAGGAGCAGGTCCAGATCGCCAAGGCTGCTTATGTTACGAGACCGAAGGGATTCGCACTGCCCTCGCAAGAACACCCTAAGCCAACAGCTGAAAATTGGCAGACAGTACAGCCGCGGAAGCGTCGAGCAACCAGCTACCGTACTAGAAGCACTGGCAGAGCCCGTAGCAGAACCCACGAAGAGATAGACGACATGGACATCGAAACACCGGAGCCAACACTAAATAGCATCCACGCTCGACCATGACAGCGCTAAGGATCCTACACTGGAACACGCAGAAAAGCAAGAAAGCACAGATCCCGGTAGTCGATGCCATCTCCGAAGAGTACGACGTCCTAGCTATCCAAGAGCCCTGGCGAAACCCAAATATGCCGACCACCTACTGCCCGAGATCCTCTCTATACTACCTACTCTACGCAACTGAGGGAGGTAGGGCATGCATCTATATTAACAAGAAGTACACCCCAGCGCAGTGGACATACGAGGCGCAGCCAGATAGGTGTCGTATTATAATCCAACTACCAGACGGTCCCATAACGGTTATCTGCATATACTCGCCTCCCCCTGGGTCCACCAGCAGATCGGACCTACCCGCTATCGAAGCCCTCCATAACGAACCCCAGCTAAGACGAACAGTCCTTGTGGGAGACTTCAACGTCCACCACCCCGTCTGGGAGGATACAACGTCCGACCCCATAGGGCAGCTGATAAGCTGCTCCAGCTAGCAGAATCCTGGAGACTCCAGCTGATCACACCCCCTGGAACACCAACATGGACACGAAAAGGATGCGCAGACTCTACGATCGACCTAGCCTGGGCCACAGACGATCTCCGGGTCGCCTATGACGGATACGCACCATACGCAGGATCCGATCACCTCCCTCAGGTGATACGCGTGGCTGGACCCCGTATAGACCGCCAAGACAGGCTACGACGCAGCTGGAAAACAGCTGACTACGACCAGGCGAAGGCAGAGGCGGCATACCTACCACAGCCAGGGCAACTCGAGACACCAGAAGAAATCGATAGCTACACTGAGACGTTAACTAAGGAGCTAACATGGATAGCCGACCTAGTTGCCCCCCTCCGCCACTCTAAGGAGAGGCAAGGCCTGGTGGAACCACGATATAAAAAGAGCTATAGAGGAGGAGAGACGAGCCCAGCGAGCATGGCTATCCGACAGGACAGACGCAGCCTGGCGAGCCCTTCGGCAAGCATCCCTTACGAAAAAGAAAACGATCCGCACCGCAAAGACAGCAACCTGGAGAGGCATGCTTCACGAGGCCTCTAGCCAGCCAGCTGGCGTCTGGAACATCGCGAGATAGGCCAGAACCGAAGGAGCCGCGCCACCGCTACCTCCAGCCGTCCCTACGCTCTACACACCGCGAGGCGAAGCAACGACCCATAAGGAGAAAACAGAGGCCTTCCGAGAGAGGTTCTATCCCCTCCCTAAGGCTACGTACACCGGCTTCCGAACAACGAACCGGCTCGCAGCGCCTCTCGATATGGACGGCAAGGTGACAGCAGAACACGTCCAAGACGTCCTTACTAAGGCAGGCCAGTGGAAGGCACCTGGACCAGACCAGCTTCCGAACGGATTTCTCAAACGCCTAGGAAAGCCCCTCTTCCAGGCCTTGGCCTCCCTAGCGGAAGCGTGCTGGCATATAGGATACTATCTAAGAGCGTTCCGTAAAGCAGTCACCGTTATCCTCCGGAAGCCAGGAAAGCAGCCAAACGAGTACTACTAAGCCAGCAAATGGAGACCTATCGCGCTGCTTAACACTATAAGGAAAGCAATCGAGAGCCTACTAGCGCAACGGCTAGCTAGCTTTGCCGAAGAGAACGGACTGCTCCCGGACGAACAGATGGGCAACCGGAAAGGCCGCTCCACGGAAACAGCCTTACGGTTGCTAACGGACCTAGTCCGCACAGCCTGGAAGCATGGAGGCGCTGCGACTCTCCTATCGCTAGATATCTCGGGTGCTTTCGACTCCGTTGACCACGATAGACTCCTCGGCAACCTACGAGCGCTCCGAGTACCTATATGGACCATTAACTGGATACGCAGCTTCCTCTCTAACCGATCCACCACACTGCTCTTCGACGGCCAGGAATCGGACGAGATCCCAGTTCCGGCAGGCGTCCCGCAGGGCTCACCCCTATCGCCTATCCTCTTCTGTCTCTATACAGCCGGTCTCTATAAGGCTCTCCGCGCCGTACCAGGGATAGCTACTATAGCCTTCGCAGACGACACGAACCTCGTGGGCTTCGGTTTAGACCCCGAGCAGACCTGCGAGCGGCTGGAAGCCGCTCACAGGATCTGCAAGGAATGGGCAGTCAGCCACGGCATGACCTTCGCAGTCCAGAAATATCACCTAGTCCACTTCTCTCGAAGACGGAAAGGTCCGGACACGAAAATAGCCTTAGAAGGCCACGAAATCGAACTAGAAGACTCCTGCCGCGTCCTCGGGGTCCACGTGGATAGACGTCTCCTCTGGGACGTCCACATCCAGTCGATATCGAAGAAGATGGCGACGCAGGTCTATGCTCTAAACCGGATAGCCGGCTCGACGTGGGGCGCGTCCCTCCAGCGAGCCCGCCAAGTCTATACAGCCGTCGTACGGTCTGCGATAGGCTATAGAGCTTCAGAGTGGCACCGCTAGATCTCGAAAAATAGAGCTAAGGCACTCAACGACGTCCAAACAGAGTGCCTCCGAAAGGTCACAGGAGCTTTCAAAGCCACGGCTAACGCAGTACTAGAAACGGAAGCTTACGTGTCCCCCTTAGACACGTGGCTCAACAGAAGGGTGGCGGCATCGGAAGAGAGGCTCCAACAGCCGCGTATCGCATCACTCATCCAAGCAAGGTGCGATAGCGCAGCTAGATGGATCCTAACAAGACCGACTCGCCAGCGCAGATTAAAAGGCCCCGACGCTCCCGATCGTAAGAGGTGGCTAGACGAATGGCTAGCTGGAGACTCAGCACATAAGGCTGAGGAGAGAGACTGGCTTCAAAGATGGCAACAAGCGCAGCAAAATCGAACAGCACGAACCCCGGCAGCAACTAAGATGCCGCCAGACAAGCACGTCCTCAAGCTCCATAAGGGACTCCATAAGGCCGAGAGCTCCATCCTCGTTCAAGCGAGGACTGGCAAGATTAGGCTGCGAGACTTCCTCTTTAAACGCAGGGTCCCAGGCTTCGACAGCCCCTGGTACGTCTGCAGTCAGGGCAGGGAGACCGTCCGGCATATCCTCGTTTTCTGCCCACGGGAAAGAGAAAGACGAGAGCATCTCGTCCAAGCTCTAGGAGGACCGATAGACACGGACAGGATGCTCGACACCCCAGGAAAAGCAGGAATTATCGCGAGATGGCTACTCCGCTCCGGAAGGCTGGACATGTTCTAGCTAGCGAATCAACTTATCAGCTAGGAAGCGGGCGCGCTGAGCCCGATCTCGGTATGGCAGGTCAAAGAGTAGATAGAAGCGGTACGACGCAGCGGAACCTAGGTTTTTCACCCGGCCGGACGGTTGCCCGGAACGGTTTTCCTAGGCTAAGATGCGCAGGGGGTCCTCATGGCCTAAATAGGTCGCTAGGTGTAAGAATAATGATAATAATAATAAATATAAGTAAAATAATAAAAAAAAAGGGAATAAAATAAAAGATTTAAAAGAGAGATATTTAAAAATAGTTTAAAGATAAATTAAATATAAAAAGAAAAAGGAAACGTATTGAAGATAAGAGAAAGAGGTAAAAGATTAAGTAAAAAAAAAGTGAAAAAGGAGGGTAAGAAGAAAAGGTAAAAAGAGGTGAAAAATAAGATATAAAAGAGAAAAAAAAGGGGGATAATAAAAAAGAGTAAAGAAAGAAAAGTGAAGAGAGAATAAAGGGAGTTATATAAGAAAGTAAATATAAAATATAAAAAAGGGAAATCAAATAATAAAAAAAAAGGAATAAAATAAAATAAGAAAAAGAATAAAAGGGTGTATAAAATAAAGAGAAAAAGGAAAAAAGAGTAATATAAAAAAGGGGTTATATAAAAAAAGAGGGGGCATAAAAGTATTATAATAAAAGATAAAAAAGAGGGCGGGGGTAAGAATAAGTAAGTTAAGTATATTATAAAATAAAGGAAAGAGAGTTAAAATAAATATCTTAAATAGGTTTAAAATATTAAACGCGTTTTTAAGAAAGAGCGAAAAGAAAGTAATAAAAGGTTAATATTAAAAGAAGTAAGTAAAGAAAAAAGTAATAAATAAATAAAGTAAGGAGGTTAAGAAAAAAGAAGGTAACGTAAGAAGGAAAGGGAGTAACTATAAAAGGAAGAATAAGCGATAATAAAAATATTAAAAAAGGAAAAAAGGAAAAAATAAATATATATAAAGGAAAGATAAAATTTAATATTTTAAAACATATAAAACATATAATAATTAAGGAGGAGTATAATATAAGGAGGAGGAGGGTGTATTTATAAGCAGTAATAAATAGCCGATTAAAGGGGTATAAAGGGTGTAAGTGGTAAGGGGGTAAGAAGGAAGAGGGGGTAAGGGGGCGTAACCGTAGGCGGTGCGTAGCTAGCCCGTTGGAGACGAATTCGGGGGTTAAGGGGGCGTAACCGTAAGCAGTGCGTAGCTTACCCGTCGGAGGCGAATTTAGAGGGTAAGACGAATTCGCGGTAAGAGAGGGT